>OX438693.1:5000000-6250000 GCA_949316375.1 Mythimna vitellina
GATTTATGACGTAGGCGAACACTAAGAAGGGGTTTTATGACTTAGGCGAACCCTAAGAAGAGGTATTATGACGTAGGCGAACACTAAGAAGGGGTTTTGGGAAATTCAACCTTTAGAGGGGTGAAAAGAGGAAATTTCGTTTGAATCCAAATTGTCATTCCGTATGCCAATATATTTGAAAGTTAGCACAAAGGTTGCCATTATATGTTTTTAGAACCACAATAAAAAAAAATTGGGGTTGCAAGGACTGTACCGAGGATTCTTATTTTTGAGTTAAAAAACTTGACACTTTGGCACAAATTCTAATCAAAATAAATAGTAATGACTTTCATTATTAGTTTTTTAAAACCTAATAACGTCCTTGTTTATAGATAAGGCCCTAAAATGTGCCCATATGCTTATACATTTGTTTTGCTATCTCATCACTAAGTACATCAATCTGAAGGTTAGAACAGTTATTGAGCGTGAAGTTATGCGAACATAACTTTATTGAACAGTTACAGCAGACAACAAATAATATAATTAATATTTACAGCTTTACAGTTTGCTTTTAGGAGTCGGGGCAATTAGATTCTTATAAGATACTTACTTATATAAACTAGCAAAGAAAAACAGGGGTCAGAGTTTAGGAGAGAAAAAAAAATCAAATAAAAATCGGTCAAGCCGTTTCGTAGTAGTTCGACAACAGACACTGTCTCGAGACTCTTATATATTAGACTAACTTGTACTGTCCCACGCGCGCTTCAAGAAGATGTCAGCAACTGTAGGGGCCCAGCAGGGTCAAAGCCTACTGGGGCCAAGAGTCTGATTCTGAAAGGAAGACTCAGCCCTGGTACGAAAGGCAACGAAGGAGCAGGAGTGGGTTTTTAGTCAGTAAAAGTCTGACACTATCTCCCGCCCCGCCCAAGAGCGGGGGATGTCATAACATGATTTTCCCAACAAAAAAACAAAACCCAACAAACGTTCTTTTACCTTATAAATTATTTCTGGCCATCCTTATGATCCAGGAGTATAAAAAAAATGCCTAGCACCTATTCTCAGACCTATAAAATGTATTCAAAAAAAAAAAAACTTAAAAATCGATCTAGCCGTTTCGGAGGAGTTTGACAACAAACTCTGTAACATAAGATTTTTATATTATACTAGCAACCCGCCCCGGCTTCGCACGGGTGCAATAATGTAATAAATGAAGAACCGCTCGACCGATTTTGTGCAAACTTCACATAAACCATCTACTAAATAGTTCGAACAAAGCCTAAACATTTGGTTTGGATAGGTGAGCCCGTTCTTGAGTTATAAAATTACAACGAAAAGTGGCATTGATTTTTATATAAATATATATGTATTTACTAATGCTGTATCATAAAAAAATTAATTATATTTTTTATCTAAAATTGAAAAAAAAAATTAAGGGTGGATTACCCTTAACATTTAGGGGGATAAAAAATAAATGTTGTCCGATTCTCAGACCTACCCAATATGCACACAAAATTTCATGAGAATCGGGAAAGCCGTTTCGGAGGAGTGTAACCACAAACACCGCGACACGAGAATTTTATATATTAGATTAGATGTCTCATGGTTTTCCCATTTCATACGTTTTAATAGTTGTGCTACCATTGAGCTGATCAATCTAACCTAAAATTTGCTTATTAGGAGTCATATGGACTAAAGGACCTTTGCCTGGCGTGGGGAAATTTTTCAGCCTGATGAAGAAACTTGGAAAGACTGTACACTTCGTTTCAAACAACAGTTTAAGAAGCAAAGAAAATTATGAAGATCGATTCCGAGAGGCTGAAATTGAGAATGGCTTCGTAAGTAACAAATATTACTGTCACATTTTTAAACCAGTATATGACATTCTGAATATACGTTCTTAGATAAATGCTATTGTTGCATTATATAAATATACTAGGTTATGCCAGCGGCTTGGCCCGCGTGAAAGTTAAATTATTCATACAAAATTTTGACCTTCATTTCATTTTAGGAGGTAGCATAGCATAGTCGGCCTTATAATGTTCCCACTGTTGGGACTCAGGCCTCCTCTCTAGGAGAGGGACCGGGCCGTAATCCACCACGCGGGTCCAGTGCGGGTTGTTGGATGTCACTTGTCTTCGAATTTTTGGTTCTAAGACATTTGGTTTCCTCACGATGTTTTCCTTCACCGTTTTGAGAGCAGTAGTGATGAAATAAATTACACAAAGTACTTAATGCGCCTGGCTGGGTTTGAACCCGCGATCTACAACTCGTAAGTCGGGGCCGTTACCACTCTGCTCGGTCAGGAGGTGAATTTTGGTAAATCCTTAACACATGCCTAAGTCATATTAACCGTCTGCATGACAGGGCTGCAGGATTGTTCGAAATCTTCACCCTGGTCCGGAACGCAAACGGCAACTGAAGTAACATCTGTGGGTTTTGATCAGTAAAAGTCTGACTTTCCGTCACGCTCCACCCAAAATAGAAGAAGTTTTTTGACAATATATCACTCAAAAAAAAAAAATTGTAAAAAATTTTAATTGAAATATTTTCTCGATTTGGATATCGGTGTAAAACAATCGCAACTGTAGTGGAAACAGTGAAACTGAAACAATAGGCACGAGGTTAAATCGCGTACAAAACGATTTTAATTGAACACTAAACATTTAAATTAATTATTATTGTTATAAAACCGTGAAGAGAGACCTTAATGGAATAGTTGCGAATATCAGAATGACGAGTGTACGTCAAAAAACAGTGATGTGAAAAATGTGCGTAAATTTTAAAGCAATGTGCTTTTTAGGGTTCCGTAGCCAAATGGCAAAAAACGGAATCCTTATGGATTCGTCATGTCTGTCTGTCTGTCCGTCCGTATGCCATAGACACTGTTTTCCATAACTGTAAGAACTATACTGTTGAAACTTGGTAAGTAGATGTATGAAAATAGAAATATTCAATAAATTTTGGGGGTTTACCATGCTTAAGAACTGAAACTCAAATTCTTTTTTCATCAAGCCTTTACGTGGTGTCCATGGATAGATCTTCAAAAATGATATTGAGGTTTCTAATATCATTTTTTTTTTTCTAAAATGAATAGTTTGCGCGAGAGACACATCCAAAGTGGTAAAATGTGTCCCCCCCCTGTAACTTCTCGAATAAGAGAACGATAAAACTAAAAAAAAATATCTGATTTACATTACCATGCAAACTTCCACCGAAAATTGGTTTGAACGAAATCTAGTAAGTAGATAAATCGTAAACCGCAATTTACCTTTCACGTTTGTATGGAACCCTCAGTGCGCGAGTCCGACTCGCACTTACCCAGCTTTATAAAACTAGAGTTATTTAAAAAACTTGTGAGCCGACAATGTAATATCAAAATAACGAGTGAAAAGTGATATGAAAGAAAAAGGAGTTAGTGATAGCGTGACGAGTGACAGGACAGAATGGAAGAAAAAAATGTCTTGCGCCGACCCCAAATAAAACGAGACAAGGGCAGGAAGATGACGACTCAGATTAATCGAACGGTAATGAACAGAATCGCTAAACTTAAGTGGCAGACACAGCGACACACACACACACAGAGTGTGTGTGTTTCAGTGGCTCTGGTGGTGGTGGGGTGGACAGAGTACTTGCATTGCTCACTGAACAGATGGTCAATGGGGCGGAACGGACTTTGGAGTGGCGACCATGTACCAGAAGGTGCAGCGTTGGAATACTTGATGAAGTTCGGAATCCAATGGATGCGAGACGCACAAAACCGGTCATTGTGGCGACACTTGGGAGTGGTATATGTCCAACATGTCTTTCGGCTGAAACAATGAGGACGGCTCTCAATAATATTTTAATTAAATTAAATTAGATCGTTGCTTCGCTTCTAAAAATATCTAGAGTAAGCGAAATCTTTCCCAAATGCGCAGTATAAATAAATCAACCTTATTTCCTTCCAAATGCTGAAAACTCACTGAAAAGGAAACTGTCGTTTTGCTTATGCAAAACGTTGAACTATAAACCCGGCGCGTCACTGGGCTGCCAGCCAATCCATAGTTCTGTAACCACTTGGAGATCTGCCCGCCTCGTAAACTGAGAACAAGGAAACAAATAAAAGAGATTCTCTTTAAATTTCATTCTCTTGCTATAAACAAGCAATTGCCTGCGATTTTGCCTGCGTAAGCTTATCCATACAAACTTTGAAATCTCGCTTCATCTCCTTGAGGGGTAAATTTTCGAAAATATTTTCTTAAAATTTGTATATGAAAGAACATCACGTATTACATTCAGTGAAGGAGCAATTAACCTTTTACTTTAATATATCTTTATTCTCCTTTCTCAATCTTATATTTGATGTTTATTAGTATATTAATTGATATTGTATATATGTATTTTTATTATTATGTGTAATTAATATTGAGCAGTGGTAGCCGAGTGGTAACGGCCGACTTACGAGTTGTAGGTCGCGTGTTCAAACCCAGCTAGGCGCATTACTTTGTGTAATTTATTTCATTACCACTGCTCTCAAAACGGTGAAGGAAAACATCGTGAGGAAACCGGTATGTCCTAGAACAAAAAATTCGAAGACATGTGACATCCACCAACCCGCACTGGGTCCGCGTGGTGGATTACGGCCCATTCCTTCTTCTAGAGAGGAGGCCTGAGTCCCAGCAGTGGGAACATTATAAGGCCGACTATGCTATGCTATGCTATTTTTATGATTTTTGTACACTGACCACCCCAAATCTAACTCTCACTAACAACAAATTTGTTCAGTCTGTCCTAAGGTTGTCTGTAAGAGATTGCCCCGTGCAATACGACCCCCATTGTATACTTAGTTTTTGCAAATGTTTATCCTGTCCACATTATGAGGTGTACAATAAAGTATATATTAATAATATACGTCGCAGCCGTATCGTAGAACACGCCGTATTACAAGTAGGCGCGCCGGATTGAAAAACGTCGCTTTAATGTGATGCGGCTACCTCACGTTTTTTTGTTTTGTAGTGGTGACTGACACGTTCTATAAGCGGCTCACGTTCAGTTAGATGGTAGTGGTGACATGTTCTACAAGCGGCCATATTTTCAGTATAGTATGACAAAGAATTATGAAGAACCGATCCAAATTACCCGGTAAAACTTCAGCGTTCTAGATCCTAGGGTTTGGGCTAGGCGTTGTTGATTCAGTAACTGAGTCACTTTGCCTGGAGGGATGAAAGGTATGTTACTAAAAGAGTTATGAGTATACATGTGGATGGGTGGACAGGGAGAGGGAGGCCAAAGAAAAGATGGATGGATTGTGTGAACAGTGATATGGAAGAAAAAGGAAGTTAGTGATAGCATGGCGGTTGACAGGATAGAATGGAAGAAAAAAACGTGTTGCGCCGACCCCAAATAAGATGGGACAAGGGCAGGAAGATGATGATGCTTTACTACCAATTTTAGTTTTCAAAAACAATATTAGTTTTTATAATTAGTATTCTATTTTTTATATTGATGAACTGGTTAGATATCATCATATTCATAAATATTCTCTTTCATTTTTATTCAAGCCTAGCCTAGCCTTTTAGTGGCTAGAAATAATCGTAACCAATAATGGTTTTGAAGAAATGAGCATCATTCTCAATACGTCTGGCTGGCACTTCAATACTGCGTGATATGCTGAGCAATATAACTTGAATGATATGACAAGCATCTGACACTCATCCAATCTTATGCCGTTTTCGTTTCAAACTTCACATTACTGCCAAGCTATTTATTTCTTAGAGGTGGGAGCTGCGAATAGTTTGCTAATGATGGTTTTCTCACGTGATAGGTTCATGTTTGGCGCAATAATTGAGACATTCAAGATTGCGATCAATTTGTCTAATTTAAACAGAACGCGCGAAGCCAATAAGCCAGACATATTTCGCGCGTGATTTTTTAGAAATAGGTACAAAATGTCACGCGCGAAATATACTACAATTTTGTGAGATGACAAATATCACAAAATTTCATACGTTCTGACAGTGTCAGTTTCCATTCTGTAATGGTCACGTGAAGTCATGACAGCTCAAAAAAATATTTTTCGTACTGGAACAGTGATTCAAAACCTGTAATAGTAAAAATGCATACTTTCTAACTGAAAAGTAACATTGACGTAAACAAATTTTACTTAAGTTACTATCACACAAGTGTTATTTCTATGGTATTACTTTTGATTTTAAAGAATATTATGTGCTATAAATTTTGAATAAAACATATGTAACAAAAAAATATTTAAGTGTTCCCCGGTCAAAAAAATTGGAAACCACCGAACTGGTATTTAGGGTACCTTCTATGTATTTTCCTTAAATTCACATTAACCCTACACTTAAACAAATACTGCTAAATAAGATAATTTCATGTCAGTAATATTACGATCTAGATAAGATTGGGTTTACAATGCTTCACGTACGTTGGTATATTACTGTTTTATAATTAAAAACTTAACTAACTTTACCACATATATACTTGAAACAAACCCTTCTAACTAAATAGCGTGAAATATAGTTCCTCGGCATCACTGTCAACTGGAGGTGTACCTAAATTACTGGCGTTATTGCCACATCTCTGTGGCGTTATTAAGCTAACCAGTTTGTTGCTGCTTCACGCTCAAAATTCTGAACGGGTTTGGATGAAACTTGGTACACAGATAGACCGTGTCTTAAGAAAGCACATAAGACATACCTACTATCCCGGGAGTATGTGTCCTTGGATAAATAAATTAGTGGTAATGAGTGGTGGTGGAGTGGAATCAGTGGATGGAATAGTTAGTTTATTGCTCGTAACCCACTCATCAAGGAGAGAACAGTAATATAGACCGTTGAAGGCAAGGCCGTTCGCAGAAGCGGTACATAGACCCTTGAGGGCAAGGCCGCTGGCAGAAGCGGTACTTAAACCTTTGCGGGCAAGGCCGCTGGCAGAAGAGGAACTTAGACCCTTGAGGACAAGGCCGCTGGCAGAAGGGGTACTTAGACTCTTGAGGGCAAGGCCGCTGGCAGAAGCTGTACTTAGACCCTTTAGGGAAAGGCCGCTGGCAGAAGTAGTACTTAGACCCTTGAGGGCAAGCCCGCTAGCAGAAGCGGTATTTAGACTCTTGAGGGCAAGGCCGCAGCCAGAAGCTGTACTTAGGCCCTTGTGGGCAACTGGCAGAAACTAGTATTAAATAAAACGTTGACGAGTAAAAGTCTCTTTTAGAAAAATCTTTTACCTGTCAAAGACAAAGATTAGACCTAAGTTAGGACTAGATAAAGCTTATTCAGATTGAACCAAAATTTACGAGCATTTCTAATAAAACTACGTACTAATGTAATATCAGCTGGAAAAATTTCTATCTGAACATTCTCCTAAGATAATTGCTTCAAAAATATCTTCGAGGTACAGACATAAAAATCTTTTTCACTCATACATAATAGATATACTCTCTGCTAAGTATATTGCAAAGCAATGTATATAGACTGATATTTTTGCTTCCATCTTTTGCGATATTTCGTTAACAAAGTCCTGATTAACCATCTATTCGAGATAGTGTTTTGTTTATTTTACAAAGCGTTTAGTATTGTTGGTTTCACTAGAACATAAATTCATAAAGTGGATACGATAATGTTACAATAGATGAGAACTAATTATACTATGGGAAAACCTGAAATTAAGAACAGCTGTTAAAACATTTTGTGGAGATATTCAAACACGGTGAACCGATAACCTGGTGCCGTGGTCCTGGGTGTTATGGCGACGCTTGGGGAAGGCCTATGGGCTATGTTCACAGTAAACGTCTTTCGGCTGAAATGAATCATCATTTCAGCCGTACCCGTATTTGCATCTGCAAATACGGGTTCCGGGGCTACGGTGACTCTTTTAAATACACCTCGGAGGGAATCGGCTTTACTGAGCCCCTACAGTTTTATTTATTTATTTATTTAAGGACAACCAAAAAATCATACACAATTATACATGCTAAAGATTCAGTATTTTATACATTTTTTAGTGTAGCCTTAATAAAAGGCTGCCACGGTATGCATTGGACTTAGAAGGAGTTAAGAACTAACGTATCTAATCTAATTAACATTTTGTTCGAAGTTAAACTAATAAAAATATGACAAAAAATAAAAAATTTGGTACATTCAAACAATATTCCAAATATTTATTTATGAGAATTTGGTTCCTTTCACTCAAATAAAGAAAGTAAAAAGGACAAAACTGTCTTTTCACTCTTGTGATGATGCCTTATGCAAGACAGACTTGAATTTACGCAAAGAGTAAGACATATCAATATCTACACAGGGTGAGCGTGACAGGCCACTAAATTGAACCTGCATCCTATTAACGGTAGAAAAATTACCCAGGTTTTGCTGAAATTTCTTTGAGGCACGCGTGAAACAGTTTGCGCTTTCGACGGCTCGGGCTTGGACCTGTACAATGACGTTTAAAGTAAGAATGTTTCATTCTTATTTCCAGTGTGGGTAAGAGATGGCGCTAGACAACCTGTATAGCTCTGTCTCTTACCCACACTGAAATAAGAATGAAACAATCTTACTTTGAACGTCATGGTAACCTCGTTGGTCCTTACTAGATGCCCAGATGGCGAGCTACAACCCCGCGCCTACGTTAGCTTGCGATTGCCCTGTTACTTCCGATGCCGAGCCTCCAGTGGCAACAATTCCGAATTACTGGCGTGGATCGGCTTTAACAGGCTCCCTTCAATTTTTCTACAGTGTTTTATCTATAACCATGAACTATTACTACTTGAATGATTAAGGTACTTCCTTTAAAAAATAAGTCTAATTTAGTTCTTTGTTTCAGAATTACCTCACCATACCTTCCATTGCGATAGCTGAGTATCTCAAATCAGTCAATTTTGACAAGAAAGTATATAGTATAAGTTGCACTGAGACGAATAATATATTAAAATCTTACGGTATTGAATACAAAGAAGGGGTGAGTACTTTTATTTTTATTGTTGACTACCTGACCTGGCGAACTTCGTTCCGCCCAATAGTCAATGAATGTTGTGTTAGCTAAACTGTCAAAGACGATAACGCCATCCTCAAAAATAACAAGAACCCGCTTATTTTTTAATTCTTCATAGGTTCACGCTTGACGGTTATCTGACTGGATGGAAAGCGACGATGCGGTCAACGATGGAGCGTGCTTACCTAGAAGTAACCTATTCACTCTTGACTTAAAGATTCCCGGGTTATAGCCATCAGGAAACTCAGATTCCGGCAAGGAATTCCACTCCTTAGCTGTACGCACGCATATACGCATAATTCATTTAAAAATAATATTTTATTTAGAGATACCGTTTTATTCGGATTTTGATTTTTTCCATATTTTCTCACCGTTTAAACCTTCCTTGGGCTATCACAAATATTTCAAGACCAAAATTAGCCAAATCGGTCCAGCTGTACTCGAGTTTTAGCGAGACTAACGAACTAGCTATTCATTTTTATATATATATAGAAGATAGGCACCCGCTAGACCACTATTTCACCTAGTGGAAAGCGACGATCTGGTCGACGATACACTTCTTAGCTGTACGCACAATGAACGTTTTGTGCTTATGGGTGGAATATTCACCACATACCAGTTACTGAGGCCACGGGTAGTGTGAAAGTGAAACTCGGGGCCCTGGAACAAAGGCAAAGAAGGAACAGGAGTGAGTTTTTAGTGAGAAATGATTCCAGGCTATTGTATATGTACAAATTGTGCAGAGAATTTTAATAGTATGATGAAGGATTTCGTAGTTTATTAATTCATATATATTTTTTTTGTTTTTTTAGTTGATATAAACCAGTGCTTGACTGCGATCACCCCATATTGTTGTCGCCAAACTCCGTTGAGATTGCCGACCAAAACCAAAATTTGATCATTATTTTCATTCATCATCATTTCAGCCGAAAGACGTCCACTGTTGGACATAGGCCTCCCCCAAATGTCGTCATAATGACTGGTCCTGTGCGTCTCGCATCCATCGCATTCCCGTGACCCTCACCAGGTCATCGGCCCACCTTGTGGGAGGCCTTCCAACGCTACGTCTTCCGGTACATTGTCGCCATTCCAGAACCTTTCGGCCCCAACGGCCATCCGTTCTGCGAGCAATGTGCCCTGCCCATTGCCACTTAAGTTTGGCGATTCTTCGTGCTATGTCGGTAACCTTAGTTCTTCTGCGGATATCCTCATTTCTGATTCGATCACGCAAGGAAACTCCGAGCTTAGCCCTTTCCATTGCCCTTTGGGTAACTTTAAGTCTTCTAATAAGTTTAAGTCTGCAGCGAATATCTTGATGATATTCTGAGTATAAGGTACGCCACCCTGGTCGACACACTCTCGATTTTTACCACCTTGTCCACAAGGGACTGGGACTGCTGGTCACCCTCCGCGAAATAGAGAAGGTTACTGAATTTGAGAATTATGATATCCTCACCCTGTCTTCGGACTTCAGATAATCCTACAATACTCCTTCGTAACCCGCTCAATTCCTCCTCAAAATTTGATCATGATGACTATTATAGCTCTTGAAGTACCATCATTCCATGAGACCATATTTATTTCATATGTTATTTGCAGCCAGATGTAGGAGCAGACTATTATGAAGAGTACCTAAAATATATGAAGGAAGACCCAGAAATAGGAGCCGTTGTGATGGATTGCGACTTCAAAGTGAACCTGCCTAAGATCAACAAAGCTATTACTTATTTAGGCAGACCTGATGTACACTTCTTATGTGGTGCTACGGATCGACACGTGTATTATGCACCTGGAGCTAAGACTTTAGGTAGATATTTTCAAAAGACATGTAAAATTGAGTACTGGCGGAGAAGGTTCCTTTAACTCTGTATCTTTCTATTCCTAATACATTTTGTAGACATAATTGTCAATTGAAGAATTGTCAAGATCTGGATTAGAGCCGGGAAGAATGGAAAGGACGGTAGGAGGCCTTTGCCCCAAATTGGCTAGATGATTACTATAAAAAAAAATCCCATGGCCT
The DNA here is from genome assembly GCA_949316375.1 of Mythimna vitellina. NCBI lineage: Eukaryota > Metazoa > Arthropoda > Insecta > Lepidoptera > Noctuidae > Mythimna > Mythimna vitellina. Next base: position 5,010,979 of record OX438693.1, read on the forward strand.
GGCATTATGCTGAACTGGATCTATTTTTTGCAACTGTAACACACACAAAGTTATTCTTTTTAGTGTTCCGTACCTCAAAAGGAAAAAAACGGAACCCTTATAGGATCACTTTGTTGTTCGTCTGTCTGTCTGTCAAGACCCTTTATCTCGGGAACGCGTGGAAGTACCGAGTGGAAATTAAAACCATTTACATACTCGGTCTCGGGTCTACAGACTCTTGAAGCTAAAAAAAAATCAAACTTGTATGTTAACGAGAAAAAAAGATACTTCGGTTTACGTGGCAAAAAACGTACATTTTGACACTCTCGAGGAAAACAAAATCCATAGGGTACTTCCCGTTGAACCAGAATCCTGAAATTTAGCATAAAGCAAGGTCCTTTAGCACAAGTATAGAAATAAATTTGAAAACTGTACATTTGTTGTCACATTACATTTTTTTTTCCGATTCGGAAAAATCTTCCGAGACTCCATTCCGGAAAAGAGCTATTTACATAGGTAAGTTTGTACGGAACCCTCAGGGTGCGAGTCCAACTCGTACTTGCCCAGTTTTAATTTAAGTTTCTAATACTTTGTTTTTTCATTGTGTGTCTGTGTGCTAATTAAACGTGTTTTCTTTCTGTCTTTTGTATACAATTAGGAAGAAAAAATGTTGGAAAATTACGTCCAAGTACTTTGTTATGACTCAAAACAGCTTTGCGCGACCAAATGTTAATACTATTATTTCAACTTCAAAAGTAATTATGATCAATAATGTTGCAATTACAATTTTAGCTCCAGGAGTGTTCACGGATTTAGTGGCTGAAGAAGCAAACCGTAGACCTGTTGTTCTGGGCAAACCAGGGAAACCCTTTGGAGAGTTTGCTATGAAGAGGGCTGGTGTCACCAACCCTAGCAGAGTCCTGTTTATTGGAGACATGTAAGTCCAGAATTTTATAATAATAATAATCCATTATAATGTACAATGCGTTCCAAATAAGAATAGGATCGATTGCCATGTAGTGACGTCACGTCATACTGTCAAATCGAAGAATTATTATGGTCAGCAAAACAAGAAATTTGGGCCGTTTGGTGTTGAAACTCTTGGGCCGTGGGGTCCGAGTGCTCATAAGCTTTTCAAAGAATTATCCAAACGCTTAGTAGACACTTCGCGTGACCCAAGGACTCGCTTTTACTTCGGTCAGAGATTTAGAATTGCCATACAACGTGGCAATGCCGCCAGCCTTTTGGGCACACTTCCAGTCGACAGCGATGCGGAGGAGTTTTATGACGCCATATTTTAGCTAGTAGTTTTTACCTTTAGTGTATATATATATAATTTAAATTAGTTAAGTGTTTTTATTGAATTACACAAATCAATTCAATTTCAAGAAAAAAAAATCCAAGTATTTTTAAAATTTAATTTATTTACGAACTCTAAGCGAAAAAATTTTAATCAGAATCCAGTTCTTCAATTTTGCTCATCTCTGAGTTTTTTTAATTTTGACTAATTTCTTGCGATTTGACAGTATGACGTGACGTCACAACATGCAATCGATCCTATTCTTATTTGGAACGCATTGTAGTTACTAGTTTCTGCCAGCGCTTTTGCCTGCGTGAAAATAAAAACTAGTCCTAAGGGAACATACTCCCGGGATAAAAATTATACCACGTGCAATTCCAGGACATAGTCTATCCATATGCCGTCTTCATCCAAAACCATTGAGGCACTCGAACGTGAAGAAATAATAAACATTCACACACACAAATTGTCGCCTTTATAGTATTAGTGTGATGCCAACTTTACTAGAAATTTGAGTCTTCGTCTAGGCGATAAGACCGACAACTAGTCGCATCTAGCCCTGATTCAGGTCATCCATGGAACGAAAGGGAATGGAAGGCAGCCGCCCTGAGTGAGCGCGAGGATGAGATGATACCTCGGGAGTAGAGAATCGCAGGGTGATTCCGCGGATTGCGGACGGCGAGCTAAGAGTGGATCGCTGTTCGATAAGACCTACGCCTTAGCCCTAGGTTAAATCTTTCATGGCTTCCCAGCTCAAAAAAAAACTGGAATCTTAAGAGGGTCCTTTTTCACTCGCATATCATTAAAATCGAGCATGGCTTAAAAGCTTGTTACTTCATCTAACGCAACTCAACGCGATGTTTAATGAAAAGGCAACGCGAAAAAAGAGAGATAACGCCTAAAAACATTTGGTAATCCCGTGATTTACTCGAATATTTTACAAAAATTGTTCCAGGAAATTCGTGATTTTTTTAAACCCTTAAAAGTTTTTGAAAAAAATTGTCATCATTCACTATCTTGATTAAATTTGCAAATCTTCTATCGTTATCCTTTTTTTAATTTTTAAATAATTGAGTAAATTATGAAGTGCAGTGAAGCAGATTTTCAGAGGTCTTTACTGAATTAGTTTTACACAAATTTATAAATTGATTTCAATAGAAGCCTAGATAATATCCACAAGATACTGTGTTTTCAAAATATCTTATGAAAAAAGGTCTAATCACGTCATAATCGCGTAAGAGCGGTTGTATGAAAACCAGTAAAAATGTATGTCGAGTTGCATGTCCTTAAATATTATTTGCTAGATAAAGATATTTATAAGGTAAAGATAGGAAATTAATTAGAATATGTACGGAAAAAAGTTGAAGATATTTGCCGGCTACTTTTATATCCTGATCTGACGTTGTTCAAAGTTCTTCAAGTAAATACAAAAAAGATAATTATGTTTCTAAGAATGAAATATAATTATACGATACACGTACTCTCGATATTAAGGAAATTGAATTTCTTTAGAACACTTCCCGTTTCTATATCATAATCAATACGTTGAATTGATATTAATTAAATGATACCTTATAAAAGGCTGTTATTTATTTAAACTTCATGCAACACAAAGTACAAAGGCGGACTTAATGCCTTAGGCATTCTCTACCAGTCAACCTAGGGTGGTGAAGAGACAATATGGTAGGTGCATAAAAGTGTAATTTACACGAAAAACAAGATAAAAAAAAAAAAAAGTATATAGGTAGGGGGGGGGGGTGTAGGGTGTATTTATTATTGTTGTTTCTAGGGTTCCGTACATCAAAAGGAAAAAACGGAACCCTTATAGGATCACTTAGTTGTCCGTGCGTCTGTCGGTCTGTCTGTGGAGATCCTGGATCTCGGGAAAGCGTGGAGGTAGGAGGTAGCACAAGTATAGGAATAAATCTGAAAACAGTAAATTTGTTGTAACGCATCAATTTTTTTTTTGCGATTCTGACAAATCTTCCGAGACTCCATTCTGGAATATTGAACTATTTACATAGGTAAGTTTGTCCGGAACCCTCAGGGTGAGAGTTCGACTCGCACTTGCCCAGTTTTTTTATTTTTTTATTAGAGGCTTTTGATCTTTTTAACTACTAGACTTGAAATTGTCGTAGTAATTAAATTTTATGTTTTGTTACACAATTACTCTGCCGACCGAGGTCATCGAAGGTTTCGATTTCCGGGTCAGGCAAAATGTTAATTGGTTTTTGCATATATTTCTAAGCTAGGAATATATAATATAAATTACCTACAAATATTTTTTTTTTGATTTATGAAATTATCAAATAACCCTTTCCACTTTGTGTGGAGCGAGAGGGAATGTCAGACTTTTACAGACTATAATCCTTGTGTTACTTCTATTGTCCTTCGGTTTGCCACCGCTTAGAGTGAAGAATTCGAACCATTTATGCTCCGTTGTTCAAGATAATTTGTTACAACAAGAATCTCATATAACATCTGCCAAACTGCAAAGCAGTTTGTCGGCAGTACATTCTCGTGAATTTCGATTATAACTAAGACCACATCCGTAACCCCCATGTTTGTAGGCAGGTACTCGTTGTGAGGTAAACAGAAGCAGCCCCACAACACTAACCAACTGAGACCAAAACACCGCAGCAACTATGGACACATAGACGGAATGCTTCATTAGAACATTTTTTAATTAGTTTCTATTTTTGGCTCGATTTATTAATTCATCAGGTAACTCATTAATAAGTGTAGCTGCAATCCATCGTCTCGCATGCTTCCCGTAGCAATTATTCACTAATTTTCACGCCTCGAGTAGGCCACGACCTCGATTCCTTTGTTCTGACCTCATCTCAACGCTCGGTCACGTGGTCAGAACAAAGGAGTCGGAGGCGTGGCCTTCGCGAGGCGTTCGACGCAAACGAAATGATCGTAACTTGGCTAGGGGGGGCAGATCTTTACCACTGAATAGTAGTCGTTGGCGTACATGTAGGTACGCTTTGCATTTTTTTATGACATTGCCCATACTTTTTACATGGACAATATAACCCACCGGCCCATATACTGATTCAGTTGGAACACCATATTTCACAAAGCCCTCGACAATTACAGTCATAGCCAACCGAATTTTTATAGTTCTTTGTTCTAAATATTTAGCGAACCTGAGTACATGGTTTTAATTTCAACTTGATACCACACGTTCTCGATATAAGGGTCTTGATAGACGGACGGAAAACAAAGTGATCCTATAAGGGTTTAATTTTTTCATTTTAGTTTGATACGGAACCCTAAAAATACAAAGAACCGTATATTTCTAATTACATCATAAAGTAATTACTTTATTACGATTATAAGCTAAAGTATGTACAGAACCCCTCGGTGCCCGAGTTCTACTCGCACTTAACCGGCTTTTTCTTTTATTTAGACATTTTTATTTTCTTTTGCTTCCAGGATTGAACAAGACGTCGGCCTCGGCAGAGCAACAGGCTTCAAAACATTGTTACTGCTGACGAACACCACTAAGGAAACCATGCTAGCACATAAAACAATCAGACCAGACTACTACGCCGATTCACTTGGCAGTATCGTGCCTTTATTAGAAAAACAATAGCTTAATTTAATGTAAATTAATTTAATAGCGTAATTTTATATAGCTGTCATGTATAAAACCTATGAACGCACCAATAAATATGGTGTAATCGATTATTCTAAAGCAGAAAAAAATCTGAATTCTAAATTAGAAACATTTTTTTTTTCGATCGAATCATTAAAAAACTTCTCTTGCTCTAATTGGAGCGAGAAGTCGTATCATTTTTTTTACTGAATAAAACCTACCTGTGTTGTTACAGTTGCCCTTTGCATTCCAGGGCCGTAAATATAGTGTATTATTACTAGAATAATACACTATATTTACGGCCCTGGAATGCAGAGCAGAATCAGACTTTTAACATATAAGCGCTAAGGATACAATCCCAGTAGTGTTAATATAATCCTAGTTACTAAACCTCTATGCGCAGTGTGCGAGTTGTTTTATGTTAACGCGATCGAAATGTTTACCGAGTTTTGCTCTCTCATTGGTTAAGAACTCGGAGCGGGCCAATTGGAGCAGCGAACATCTTAAACGTGTCGACTGCGTTAACGTAAAACAAATTTGAACTAGGCTCTTTGATAGGTTTTCATCCAGTACCTGGAAAGAAATTATTGATACTTCACAAATTAAAAGCAAGTCAATTATTGAGATTACTGCTGAAATATTTATTATAAAAGTCACAGCTGCTGATAAGTGTTTGATAATTTTTTACATTAATTTTGCGATGATTTTTGCTTGTCAAACGAGGCGTCAGTACTGTAAAATTCATATTTATGGTCATTTCAAATAGCGTTTTGTTTTTCAAAACTTTACCGTGATTAGAACAATTTTTTTTTATTTTTAAGAAAAAAAAATAGTTTAGTACGATACACACAATACAGTGTAGGTATTTACCTTTTTTGTACTTATTCATGTGATAGAAATGTATGTTTTATATATATTTTTTATTTGGTACGTTTATGAGGATATAATAAAATTATTGTAATTAAGTAAAATAAAAAAGTGATCAATATTAGTATATCTACTGCCTTAAAAAGACTTGTGTCTAGCTTCAAAATGTGCCTCTAATTTTATGCTCATTTTTATATTTGAAGTATATGTATCCATATTAAAATTAAAAATTCGTGTGAATGCGAACAAATGAAAATGTGATATTTATATCAATAAAATCTAAAAACACATTGAATGGCAATATTTCATTTAAGATTAGTTGTGCCTTCGGTTTTGTTTACACTGAAACAAAACTTTTATTTGTGAGTTTTATAACCATTACATACATACATCGATCGTTGACTAACCTGAAGGCACCACATAAAATGTAAAACGCAAGAGCTATCAGCTAAAGTACAGATACCGGCACGGATCTTGAGCGCTGACTTCTACAGTTCTATTTGCGTAGAAGCACGCAGAAGTGAAATATCGGGTCTCGTTAGTGGTATGAAAGGAGATGCGGGGGCGGGGAGTGCAATCCTTCTACAGTGATTGACTCGCCGATGTGTATGATGCGCAAAGCGATCCCTGCTTATTCGCCGAACACTCAAGATTCGTGCCGCTATCTGTACAACAGCCTATACTGGATGCTAGGAAGAAACTCGAGACTTTCTTTGAACAACAAACTGCTGATATATAAAGTGATCCTAAAGCCCATTTGGACGTATGGTCTACAACTGTGGGGCAGCGCAAACGATTCCAACATAAATACGCTCCAGCGCCAGCAAAATAAGATTCTCTGTACAATCGCAAAACTACCATGGTACATAACCAACAATGAAGTTCACGAGCACCTTGAAATGAGAACAATCAAAGAGGAAATTTGAAGTTTGGCACCTAAATATAAAGAGCGGCTAATTCGTCACCCTAATAAACTCGCCTGGCAGCTCACTATGCATCAATATGTGAGACGACTAAAACGCCATCATATCTTAGAGTTAGAAGACAGGCAGTAGCTCTGGACAGCATATGAGTAGATGCTTCCAATGGGATGCCACTGAGCTTAGGGCTGATTGCAAATAAAAATTATTATAAAAAGAAATCTAAAACCTAAATAAATATATCCGAATATTTCAAAAACAAAAAAAAAAAACTTGACGGTTACACAGTTTCACTAATATCACCTATAACCCTCGTCGATAGTCAATATCTATAGATTTCCTTAAGTGAAAGATGATTTTGTGAACAGACCAAATCACTAAAAGAATAAAAGAACAATCAATTTCTTCATCATCATCATCAAAATTTCACCACAAAAACGTCTGTTACTGGAGAAATGCCTCCCCATATCTCACTACAACGAACAATCCTATGCACCTTGCAGCTGTAGGATTCGCGCAACCCTCACCTAGCTATGCTGCCTTGGTACTCTTTCGGATGTTTTCATTTCTGATTTGATCACGCAAGGAAATTGAGTATATCGCTTTCCTTTGCCCATTGGGTTCTGATAAGCCCCATTATGATCAACCACATTTCAGAGTCATCACTAGCAGAATTTACTGGTCTGTGGACTTTTATCTTAGTATTATGTCGAATAAGAAACAATTTATTATCTTTATAATATTAAAAATACAACCGACTTCCGCTCATTGCTCGTAGAACGGATGGTCGATGGGGCCGAAATGTTCTAGAGTGGCAACGGCGCACCGGAAAACGCAGCGTTGGAAGGCCTCCCACAAGGTGGACCGACGACCTGGTGAGAGTCGCGGGAATGCGGTGGATGCGAGACGCACAGGATCGGTCGTTGTGGCGTCGCTTGGGGGAGGCCTATGTCCAACAGTGGACGGCTTTCGGCTGAAATGATAATGATGATGATGAACCGACTTCCAACAAACCCTAAAAATGAAATAAAACTGGTGTTTCTGGTTTAGTTTATCATTTCTTGACACCGATATTGTGAAATGGTGCCAACAATAGACGCGCTACGTGCTACGTGTGGCAGCAACAATGTCGGAAGATTTGTTATCATTTATTGAAGAGTTACATGTTTCTATCTCCGAAGTTCTTCATCAGATATTAACTAAATTTAGTGAGACTACCTGGGGAAAATAAAGAATAATCACAATTAGTTTAAATTTAATGAAGGTATCGCTAAAGATGAGACAAAACCGAAGGGTGTTTAAAATAAAATTAAGACTGTGTATGGAACATAGTGTGACCAGCCTCCCTAGCTAAGTTACAACCATTTCGTTTTGATTCTCTTTTCGTCGATCGCCTCGAGTCGGCCACGCCTCCTATTCCTTTGTTCTGACCACGTGACTGAGCGTTGAGATGACGTCAGAATAAAGGAACGGGAGGCGTGGCCGACCCGAGGCGGTCGACGAAAAGAGAATACAAACGAAACAGATATAACTTGACTAAGGGGGCAGTAGTTAAAGTGGAAAATACAAACATTTACCTATGTAGTTTTTATTTTATCTTGAAAATTTTCTTATTCAGTAACATAGAAATGAAGAGGAATAGTGAGGTACTTTTTTATGTTGGAAATCAAAAATTGAGTTTTCCCGCTGTAGGCAAAGCGAGAGGGAGTATCACACTTTTACTGACAACAATCTACAGTGTCGTGACGGCAACTCCAACGAACAATTTGCATCCCTGGCAGGCATTAGCCCTAACTGGCCTTAGAGATAAGGTACTCAAAAACAAATTCAGTATAGTTATCATACTAATTTGAAAAGCTACAAACGCTTTTACAGTCCTAAAGTTATGATAATTTATAAAAATTATCTGCAAAATAATAAAAGTCAAACATAATTTATTTTATTATGAATTTTAATGTGTTAGCCGTGTTCATAACTCCGTCTCTTTTACGATCTAACTTTATAGAACAACAAACGTCTGCCAGCGGCTTTGCCTGCGTGGAGTTAGTACTTTATCTCATTATAAAATATAGCTTACGTGTTATTTTCATATTTTTTCTTAAAATTGTAAAATATAAGTATAATATAGAAATTATCCTCCTCCTATTCTTTTGATCTGACCAAGTGACTGAGCGTTGAGATGAGGTCAGAACAAAGAAATTGAAGTCATGGTCGACTGGAGGCGATCGACGAAAAGGGAATCGAAACGAAACCGTTGTAACTTGGCTAGGGGGGCAGGACGCTTGATGTGGGGTTTAAACTTCCCTCGCTAATTCCTGTAAGTGACTTTGGTACAGCTACTGTACTACTGTACTACCAGTTTATGACGAATGACTTGCATGTCTTAGCTAATCTCCATTCTAATATTACAATTTCATGCTTACTACACGTATTTTTTTCTTCTATTTTTGAAGAGAGATTTTTTGAAGTTATTACGGACATATAAAATACTTTCTAAGATATAAAGAGAAGGCAGAGTCAGTAACAAACATTTGTACATTTAGTCTCCAAAAATTTCACATTTCGCCTGTTTGTAAGTAGAAAATTATCCCAAGTTAACATATTCCCGCGAGAGAGGGAAAGAGAGAAAGAATACTTTTAAGTATTCTGCGTCCTATTTTAGGATATAGTTTACCCGTATGCCAAATTCAATCCAAACCTGTTAAGCTGTTTGGGCGTGAAGGAGTAATAAACATAGACACGTACCCTCATTAAAACTTCTCTCTTTAACAATATTAGGCCATTATAAGTGTCGTGAGCAGTGGTGACCGAGTGGTAACGGCCCCGACTTACAAGTTGTAGGTTGCGGGTTCAAACCCAGCAGTTTTGAGAGCAGTGGTGATGAAATAAATTACACAAAGTAATGCGACTGTACTTTGTGTAATTTATTTCATCACCACTGCTCTCAAAACGGTAAAGGAAAACATCGTGAGGAAACCGGCATGTTCTAGAACCAAAAATTCAAAGACATGGTGACATCCACCAACCCGCACTGGGCCCGCGTGGTGGATTACGGCCCATTCTCTCTCCTAGAGAGGAGGCCTGAGTCCCAACAGTGGGAACATTATAAGGCCGACTATGCTATGCTATAAGTGTCGTGGCTTACATATTTAAAAGGAGGTGTTCACATATATTACGACATGATGAACTGTCGTCTACGAATTTTTTTTTTTGGTGGTGACAACAGATTGACATGATAAAGGTAACGGCTAGCACGACAGTAGTAAAACGATTAAAAAAAATGTCTAAACCGTGACGATAAATCGTGTCGTTGTTGCGATTATCTGTCATGACCACGACAAACAGTCGTTATAATGGGAACAGCTAGAGACAAAAGAAATCCAACAATAAATGAACTGTTACGACATAGTGGGAACGTGGCCTTAGTGTAATATTTTCACATGATTATAAAAAGAGGTTTTCTTCTTTATAGTGTTTAATTTAAAATAAAGTAGACGCAAAGGATCGTAGACCAGAAAAATAAGTCTGTCTTTAAAATAAATCACAGTAATAAATTCACACAGAGTTATATCAGGGTTGGTGTATTTAAAAAAAAATGTATACAAAAAGAAGACGAATATTCATTAACAAATAATTTATGAATAATAGTTATTAACGACCAAAATTGATGTTTTATGATTAAATTTTACGTAATTTCTGTGGAATAAACAAATTTTCCCCGGACTATGAACTAGTCATAGGTATACATATTTTCAGGAAATAGTCAATGATAATACGTAGAAATCAATTGGTACATAGTTAGTAGATAATTAAAATGGACACTAGGTAGTTCTATATAATTTCATGAGCGAATATCAAACGAACGTCCTAATTAGGACGCGATTGCCTGAAACAAAACCATAAATTACCACTGAAATCCCTTCGAAATTATCAAATCGAAAATTTCCAAAGCAATGCACGAATCAAAACCAATTTCAGAACAAAAGACTACCTCTGTTTGGACATTTATTTCCAACAAAGCATCCATATTTGTATCGGCAATAAAAATTAAAATCAATATACAATTGAATCCTATTTTCTAGTTGATAAGTCTCCATTCTGTCTTCAAATTGTGTGCAGTGGTCCGCGAAAAAGGGTGAATTGATTACGGTATCCAAAAAGCATTTTATTTATTGGCTCTTTTTTTTTCAATATAAATTCTAGCGGCCGAATGTTACCGATGCTTCCGGAATTTGTATTGCTTCTGTATAAAAAGTGGGACATACAAAAATGGCGCAAGTTTTCTGTTTTTTAGGATTCCTTGAATATTTAGGCCTTTGTGGTCGTGTAAGGATTGTAGGTTAGGTGGTTGCGTGAATCGAGATTCCTCTTGCGTGTAAACGGTTCACACTTTGTTCGTGTTTCGGCGCATGCCAAACATGACGCCTACACGAATAATACGAGCTTCCAGTTTTCCTGCCAGTGAAAGATCGGAAATAAATACTTCTAGTGATGAGACGTTTGGGATCAAAACGCTTGGGTTCTCGGGCCTGAGTGCACGTTTCCTTTTCAAAGAAATCTCACACCGACTGGTTTACGCTTTGCGTGACCAGAGGGTTGACTCGCCTGTTTGTCTAAAGAATTATCAATGCCAATCAACGCAGCTTCTGGGCACGTTTCCGGATGACAACGATTGGAGGGACTTCGACGCCTGAGTGTATTTTGTGTAAAAGCTAGGTTTTGGTATAAGACTTCGTTAATATTTACTGCAGAATGGTAACGAAATTGCGGGTAATTTAACTGTTTTTGAAGTTAAAAAATTAATGGTATAATCACTGCCCCATTGAGATCAAAATTATTCCGGTCACCGTAGGTGCGGGCTTGCGGACAGCAAATAATGGCTGGCTCGCCGTCCGACCGTCCGGTAACCGTCCAGACCGAGCCCAAGTCGTCGACGGCGCGTACTGTTCCACGCGCGCCTCAAGGAAACGTCAGCAAATCGTAGGGCCCCAGCAGGGTCGAAGCCTATTGGGCCCATGAGTAGTGTGAAAACGAAACCCGGGGCCCTGTGACGAAGGCAACGAAGGAACAGGAGTGGGTTTTTAGTCAGTAAAAGTCTGACACTATCTCCCGTTCAGCCCGAGGTTTGTCATAAGATGATTTTCCCACCTAAAAAAAAGCATGGCTCATGAACTTGGAGTTCCGAGTTCGATTTCCAAATTGAGCAGTTTTATAAGGTAATATTATTATTTTGCAAGTAATTGTAGTCCGGGATCCTTCAAGAACTTGGCAGAGTGACACCATACTCCGGTGGTTGGCATAATACGAATTTCAAATTCATATTAATTTATTGTTTGTTACAAGTGTATGCTAAGTTCTTATAATTTATTTGTTACTTGCGCCCCATCTTCGTACAGGTTTAATGGTGATACCAACGTAAGCGCTATGTCCCTGCACTTTAAATCTGTAATATCTTTGAAAATATTCATTTAAATTTCTTGATCTATAATAGAAATATATAAGTATGTTTATCAGTTGTCTAGTACTCATAGCACAAGCTTTGCTTAGTTTGGGACTAAATGGCGTTGTGTGATAGTTGTGGAAAAAAATAACATGCTGTAAAGGGTCATATTGATCTATTTTACATGCACAATGTATTTAGGGTACTTAAATGGATAAGGATTAAATGCTGTATTGCTTAACATTGCTTCGGAAATAAGCCATTATTTCTCGTAAACAGTAAAGGATAAAAAATGTGGGTTATTGTAGGTTATCCCTAAGAGACATATACCATCTCAGACTTTTCTGTAGACATTTTTAAGGTGTAAAATATTGTAGTTATTATTTTAATCTATCTCGTACTGTTTAGCCAGCTTTTGCAATATAAGCGCAAAAAAATGTATTTATTTACGAAATCACGTTAGAAACCTCTAAAATTACCAGTGTTTCTCTACTATATTATGCATGTATTATACATGTGAACCTTCCTCTTGAATCACTCTATCTATTAAAAAAACTGCATCAAAATCCGTTGCGTAGTTTTAAAGATCTGAGCATACATAGTGACAGACAGCGGGAAGCACCTTTGTTTTATACTATGTAGTGATGTATCACTGTAACATATCCATGAAGTGTACAATATTTATTTATAATAAATTTCAGTTAAAATAAAATACATTACTGATTACAAAATAATTTATGCGTCAATTTTAATTAATAATTACGGAGAGCGTCATCAGCTGGTTACCCTCTTTTTTTAAGGGTATTTTGTGCAGCAATGGCCCACGTGCCTCAGCCGCCAGGATTCCGATCCATATTTCCGGCCACGCGGCTTGCGGACGGCGAGCAATGGGTAGCTCATAAGAGAGGTGTTCTCGATTGCATCAATCGAGAGCTGCAGTTACGATACATGTGTATGCATGGTACAGATGCCATACATATACCAGCAGAACCCCACACTATTAAGCCCAAAACACTCTAAACCGCGTATTTTTTTATTCAGTACATACGCACGCGTATACCCACGTAACTTTAAACTGTTGGTGTCGGTTTTATTGCTCCGCGGTGTCATTCAACTTTTTTGCATACATTTCTACAATTTCCAGCGTTTCGGATACGTTCCTGTATTTACACATTCAAATGAAAGCGTTAGAATCGACGAGATTCAGTGCTGTTCATGTTGTTTGGTTTTTTGACGTGTGAATTGACTTTTTTATGTTTTTAGTTTATTAGGACTTTGTTGCTAAAGTGAACCTGTACCCATAAAGATATATTTTTTGTATTAAAAGGTGATCAGGATATATCCAGGTAACTTTGAAGTTTAGTTATACAGGTGCCAACTAGAATTATCTTTATGGTATTTCTAAAGACCTATTAAAAAAATTATACAGCTATGCTTTCACATTACAGATATGCTTTCCGATTGGTAAATTTTTTTTCAGAATCCAGTTCTAATGATGGTGTTCATGAGGAATCGAGGGAACTCCTCAAATATTATAGGCAACCATATGGTGATTTTGGTATTTTCCTCGAGAACTTAAGCATTTACAATCAAAAAGTAACATTTGATAAAGTGGAACTGATGAAAAAGACCAGAAATGGCCAACGGAACTTCATGCTCATCTAGACACAATGAAGATAGTTAAGCGACTATGACAATACAAATAAATAAATAGTTCTGAATAGTTATGTTGAAAATCGTAACATTGAAGTGAACTGAAGTTGACGATGGAGCCGGAAGGTAGGCACTGGAACTTTGTAATTAATCAATGTAACCTAGCCGTGATTGGGCTGATTAAAATTGTCATGAGATGCATTTCGGCTATAAGGTACTATCGAACTGATCTGATGATGAGCCGGAAAGTGGAAGGTAGATACAGGAACTTCATAATAAAACAATGTAAACTAGCAGTGTTTAGGTTAATTCGAATTGTCATGAGAAATAGGCACTCTGGTTATAAGTGTATCGCAACTAAAAAGTGTGAAATAAAAAACTTTTTACAAAAAAAAATAACCGACTTCACTAAAAAAAAAACACTAAAACGATCAAAATAAATTTTAATTTCGGAAGTCAGTATTAAATAAGAAACAAACAATACCGAAAAACACCGACTTCCGAAAAAATAAAATTATTTTGATCCTTTTAGTGTTTTGTTTAGTGAAGTCGGTTATTTTTTAAAATTGTTTAAAATAAGATAATGAAGAATAATTTTAAATAAATTCTTAATAATTGTGATTGCGTAGTGTGTTTATGTGCGTAGATACCAATACCAATGCACTAGTAATATAGTGCGTCGATTCCCGTAATATTTTCCTACAATTAGAATAACAAATTTCTTAAAAAACACTACCTTAGTGCATTTAAGTAAAACAATACTTAAATTATGATAATATTAACTTAATTTTCTAATTGATAAGAGTGTGTGTATTTTTATTTTAAGCGGCACATTGTCCAATTAAAGTTCCGCCATCTTCGATAGGTATTCATTTCCTCTTAACACCACTAAAATAGCAATACACGTTCACACCTCCGACATCACTTAACAATTCCTAATTACTGACTCGTACCCGGCACGTGATCAACATACTTAATTGCAGCACTATCGACCGCTACCTACGGAACCCACAACACGCTTGCCCCGAAGTTTTGATGAACGCAATCATCCGACGGAACCCAATTAACGTTTGTTTTACGTTTCAAACCCAAGGGTGGGAGTGAGAAGGTACAAATGTGAATTTTTATTTTGTAGTAGAAGTAGATTCTGAAAAACAAGTTTAATTTTTTTTTTTAGTTTTTTTTTTATCACGAGTTTTTGTGGATTTCATAGATATCTTTACTTTAGTAAAGTAGGTATATGGAATAATTCGGTATCGAGTATCGAATAAATGTGATTATTTATTCGTTATATTTTAAAACTAGCCTTTGCCCGCGACTTCGTCCGCGTAGAAGTCGAAAATGGTTTTATTAGGTTTTTTGAGATATGAAAATATGAAATATTATTTATTATCTTCGTCGTGTGTGATAGTCCATTGAATTGTATGGCGAGCGATATTATTCCCCTTAGTGAACTTCACTGCGGGTGAAGTAACCTACGACAAACTTATTATTTGCGGTTGGTACAGTAATCGGGTCTAGGGATCAAACCGCAAAATTAAGTTTTTTTTTTTTATTGTAGATACTTTTCCGGGATAAAAAGTACCCAGTGTGGTGCCCAGGATATTTATCATCATCATCTTCCTGCCCCTGTCCCGTGTTATTTGGGGTCGGCGCAACACGTTTTTTTCTTCCACTCTGCCCTGTCACTCGTCATGCTATCACTAACTTCCTTTTCTTTCTTATCACTCTCCACACAATCCATCCATCTTTTCTTTGTCTTCCTCATCCCTCTCCATCCATCCACATGTAAACTCATAACTCTTTTAGTAACATGCGTCTCGTCAATCCTCTTCACATGACCATACCAAGACAAACGATTCCCTTCCAACTTTTCAGACACTGGTGCCTCTTTCAAACTTCCCCTAATATATTCATTTCTCACTTTATCCATTCTCGTCACACCACACATCCATCTTAACATTCTCATCTCCGCTACATGCAATCTTTTTTCATCCGTCTTTTTCACAGCTCAACATTCTGATCCATACAGTATGACAGGCCTTATCACGATACAATCGAAACCCATGGACCGGATCGGTGCCCAGGATATTAATGAATAATTATACCAAGTTTCATCGTAATCGAACCGGTAGTTTTTGCGTGATGCCTGAACAAACAGACACAACAAAACACAAAACATTTTTTAATCACATGTTCGGTGTCGGTCTAGTAACACCCCCGCCATTTATTATTTTCATATTTTCAATGTACAGAATTTTCACTTCTACAGATTTATTATAAGTATAGATTATTAGATTAGAATCGCTATCAGACTATAGGGCAGAAATAGCATGTGTGTTTACACTGACATTACAAATAATTCTAATATTACATATGTACACAAATTCATCATTATATCTTGAACCATAGCAATTATTTAAAATAAAATAATTACAGGCACGTTTGAATTGTTAAAAAGTCGGTCAGTGAGAAAAATCATGCTTATTCGTATTCTAAAGAGTTGATCTCTATGGAGAAAAATGTGCAATAAACTCTACTTTATAATTCCTGTAATGTTTATGATTTACTTGCACTTAGTTTATTGAATATTTCTACATCAGCAACGGTAGTTTGTAGTATATGTAAATGAATGTTTAATGTAATAACTCTATGTATCACATACTCAAAAAAAAACTTTTTTTCTAATCTCTTGTGGACTATAATGTCTCCCGCATCAATGGCTTACTTTATTTCGCGTGCCTTTACTCATGTAGACTATGGTCTGATTATTCGAAAATCAGATAACTATTACCTAAAGAACAAATATCGCTGTTTGACATATTTCTATAATAATAATAATTTATTGATTAATAAGACAACATTTGGTCCACAATATCTGTAAGTAATTTTTATATCTACGTTAGTTCATGAATTATCAAATGTAAATAATAGATACTAGACGAAAACAATAAAATAAAATAGTTTAAAATGTTCAATATCTTCTATACAAACTTTCAAACAGCCATCTTTATTCTTGAGTTAAAATTGCCTGGCTATTGAAAAATGGGCCTTTGACAGAATATGGGTTGACTTCCGAAATGATTACCCATGTCTCTAGACCACAAAGGCCAATGGATGGAACATAGGTGTGACTTTAGTCAGTAAAAGTCCGACACACCCCTAGACGCCTCGGCTCTATAGCGGGAGAAGTCATTAGAATAGAATATAATAGAACAAACTTTATTGTACACCTAAAATAAAAACAAAACTTTTACACTTAAATCTATGGGTACAAAGGCGGTCTTAGATTTTTATTAGATGATATCATCAAAAAAAAAAACTCTTGACAGATTAAGCACACGATTTAATAAACCCATTTCACACTAATAAATTGCCACAAAAAAACAAATGCCCATTAGTCGTTCTAAAATACGTTCGAACTTCGAACAAGTGAGATATTCGCAACACGTAATGGCAATGTAAACAAAAATCCTAAATGGGACATAGGTAGATTTATTAGGGTTGAACAGGGTACAACAGGGTGGAACAAGCCCACCGTGGATGGCTTCGGTTTTATGGTATGTTAGGCACGATCGGTAAACATGTCATTCAGCAGGTCAAGGCTGAATGCTTTGTCGATTTCAATATTGTAACCGTTCTGTCTTTTTTCAGCTG
This sequence comes from Mythimna vitellina, assembly GCA_949316375.1. Classification (NCBI taxonomy): domain Eukaryota; kingdom Metazoa; phylum Arthropoda; class Insecta; order Lepidoptera; family Noctuidae; genus Mythimna; species Mythimna vitellina. Next base: position 5,028,399 of record OX438693.1, read on the forward strand.
TTTTTGGCTGGTTATTCACTTTGTTTGGAACATTGGTGGTGTCTGGGTCATTTGGTAAGGTAAAAATAAGGTAAAGTACGGAGCTATACGGCGGATTGGAGCCTAAGTATGGCGGAACCATAGGATACTAACGGCACGAAGTTGCCGCTTCGTCGACTGTTTCATAGTTTTATTTGTAAGCTGCGAGCAGGCTTACACCAAGCGTATAATGACAAATATGCGTCTATAGAGCATCGCGTCCGTAGACGGTGGGCTTAAGTAATGTATCAATAAATGAAAAGAGAAGCAGAGGATGGGATGCAGTGATTTTATAATGACGATTAAATTCTATTCGCTCTAGTCAGTCTGCGGGTGGCGACTGCCTGCCACTCCTCCTCGCTCCAGACCATGGCCTGTACCCAGGCCCGGCACGAGAAATCACTGATTGCCCCCACGACGAAACAGCGGCGCTCTGCCCAGGCGGGGCACACCTCTACCGTATGCTCCACCGTATCCTCTGGGCGGTCCACACAATGGTGGCACCCAGGCATTTCTTCCACACGAATCCGGTGCAGGAACCTCCCGAACTTACCATGTCCGGTGAGGACCTACATCATGCGGAAGGTAAGGACTCCATGTTGTCTTTCCAGCCACTCCTTACCACTCCTTACACTCCTTATCTTAAAAGGGAACTTACCGCCATAATTGGGGCGTGCCGAAGGCAAATTTTGGTCTGACTTCAATTTTTTCACTTTGTGTCCGCAGTAACCAATATTCACGCGAACGAACCCGGGAATAAGCTCATCATCATTTCAGCAGAAAGGCTTCCATTGTTGGACATAAGGCTCTCCCAAGTATCGCCACAACGAACGGTCCTGTGCGTCTCGCATCCATCAGTTTCCCGTGAACCTCACCAGGACCTTTCACCACCGTAGGCGCGGGCTTGTGGACGGCGAGCAATGGGAAGCTTGCCGTCCGACCGTCCGGTAACCGTCCGGACTGAGCCCAAGCCGTCGACGGCCCGTATTGTTCCACGCGCGCCTCAGGGAGATGTCAGCGAATCGTAGCGACCCAGAGGGGTCGAAGCCTACTGGGACCATGGGTTGTATGAAAGTGAACCCCGGGGAACGAAGGCAAAGAAGGAACAGGAGTGAGTTTATATGCCACAGGGTGGGTTGGACACACCATCGCGCTCCTACCAAGGGCGAGAGATGTCATTGGATGATTACCAACCTAAAAAAAATCCAAAATGACTTTTCAGGAAACAAACCAGTGGACTATAATTTTAAATCCAAGCTCACTAATTTACAGTCTTCTCTGTAGAACAGCTCATAAAATTAGAACATTTTGTGTTATTCTCCACATAATTGAAGCACATTTCACAGGCGTAAGCTCTTCATAGGAAATAAGTTATGCTTGTTAGCTCTCGACCTATATGGATACTGGAGGAGCAGTTGCATATTTCCCGTCGACTAGTTTAACGTTATAAATTCCTTTGGTTCACAAGGTAAATAGCTTAGTTAAGGGTATATGCAGAAAGCGGTTTTTTATGCTACTACTCTTTTATGATAAAGAGCAGTGGTGGCCAAGTGGTAACGGCTCTGACTTACAAGTTGTAGGTCGCGGGTTCAAACCCAGCGAGGCGCATTACTTTGTGTAATTTATTTCATCACTACTGCTCACAAAACGGTGAAGGTAAACATCGTGAGGAATCCAGAATTTCCTAGAACCAAAAATTCGAAGACATGTGACATCCACCAACCCGCACTGTGCCGTAGTTGATTACGGCCCATTCCTTCTCCTAGACAGGAGGCCTGAGTCCCTAACAGTGGGAACATTATAAGACCAACAATGCTACTCTTTTATGCATTCCCGCTCTAAGTGGTGCGAAAGGGACTTTTACTAACCTAGTAACTGACTGACGTGCGTTCCAGGGCCACGGTATTTTTTTCGAATAGCCCCTTATTAAGTTTCGTCGGTTTGCTGTCAACTCCTTGAAGCTCTGTCGACCTGGGTTGTCCTTATGAGAGGGCGAACTACCTATTACTCGCCTTTGGAACTGGATTTCCCTGGTGTTTTTTTTCGATTTAAAGTTAGATATAAAGAGCTCGTAGCTAGAATAATAACATCCACACGGTTCGATTTCCAAGGTTAAGCAACGCTTGCCGAGGTCGGTCGATAGATGGGTGATGATCGTAAAATACCAAAATTCCGCCACGCGTCAGAAAGTACGAAAATCTTCCACCAGTTTTGCCAAGGTATATCGTGTTATCCATTTCCTGGGTTGTGGAGGAGGCAGTCGCTCCATGTAGGCCTTCCCCAAGTGTTACCATAACGACTGATCATGTGCATCTCACATCCATCGAATTCTTGTGACCGTCCAGATCATCGATCCACCTTGTGGGAGGCCTTCCAATGCTGCGTCTTCAAGTACGTGGTCGCCACTACAAAACCTTACCACCAGATCATTAGTTACTAATAAGGAAATAAACGAAGGCCTAGCCATACTTAAGTTGATGTGGCAATAGGCCATTTAACTTTATGCTGTACAAGAAATTATCATTCTGGTTGACGTATTCTTGAGTAAAGACTGAGTATATTAGTGCTCTGATGCAGAATTGTTTAAAAGAGTCACCAACAGCTTTGCAACACAAAAGGGCGATTGAAAGCACAAACATTAGTCAGTAAAATCTGGCATTCCATTTCACCCAGAGTGGGAGAACTTATAAAGGTTGGTAGCAGCTGGATGAGAGTAGTCAAAAATAAAGGTTGGTAGCAGCTGGATAAGAAAAACCAAAAATAAAGGTTGGTAACAGCTGGATAAAGTAGCCAAAAACAAAGGTTGGTAGCAACTGGATGTGACTAGCTAAAAATAAAGGTTGGTTCAAGCTGGATGAGAGTAGCCAAAAATAAAGGTTGGCAACAGCTGGATGAGAGTAGCCAAAAATAAATGTTGGTAGCAGCTGGATGAGAGTAGCCAAAAATAAAGGTAGGTAGCAGCTGGATGAGAGTAGCTAAAAATAAAGGTTGGTAGCAGCTGGATGAGAGTAGCCAAAAATAAAGGTTGGTAGCAGCTGGATGAGAGTAACCAAAAATAAAGGTTGGTAGCAGCTGGATGAGAGTAACCAAAAATAAAGTTTGGTAACAGCTGGATGAGGGTAGCCAAAAATCGAGATAAATGGCGTAGAGAATCCTATGTTCTGCCGTAGACTGCTGCATAATATTTAAATAATCTTATTAGAATCTTAAGTTGCGGTGCCGTACCGGAAGACGCAGCGGTAGAAAGACCTCCCACAAGGTGAACCGACAACCTGAGGAAGGTCGTGCCAGACACACAGGCACGGGGCCGTTTGTTGTAGCGACACTTGGCGGAGGCCTATGTCCAACAGCAGAAATCTTCCGACTGAAATGGTGATGATGACTTTTGTTTTTTTTGTTAGGTGGAAAATAATTCAATGACTTCTCCTGCTCTAGAGTGGAGCGCGAGGGCGTGTCAGACTTTTACTGACTAAAACCCACTCCTATGTTCCTTTTTTGCCTTGCGTTTCAGGACCCCAGGTTTTCCTTTCAGTGGACTTTGGCACTGCTAGGCCCCTACGGTTTTACCGACATCTCTTTGAGGCGCGAGTAGATTACTAAGCGCCATCGTTGACTCGGGTGCGGGCCGGACGGTTACTGGGCGGCCGTACGACGAGCTACACATTGCTCGCCGTCCTCCCTACGGTGGCTAGAAATTAGGGTCGGGATGCCTTCGGTTTGCGCGTAAGGAAATTCTTTCCCTCACGTGTGCGGCCGTCTCCTTCGCGTGATGAATTTCGTTATTTATTACTTATCACCAACTAGTTACAGAACGTATCTGTAGAAACAAAACTAAATATTTTGATAAGCGACCGCCGATCTATCCGAAATTCACGTCTAAAATTCATTCTTGTATCGCTACGAAGTAGTACCTTTGGGATAACCTCGCCCTAAGCCCGCCCGTAATATTCATTATCGTAAAACTCAGGTGCTAGCTTCACGAGATAGCCACTCGATATAAAAGAGCTTTGACAAGTTTGCTATTACCCGACCAAATTGAGAGTGCACTTTGCTTTAGAGTGTGAATTGAAATAACACAACTTCGTAACTCGATAGTGTTATGTTATTTTTGTTTACTTTTTTTTCTAATTTTAGATAAGAGTCGTTTTGGAATATAAAAGTGTTTTATTATGATTAATGTTGAGATATGAAGGTGCAATCAACACTTTATTGTTTAGATGCAAATAGAACTGCATACAAAGTAAAATATTTTAGCTTATTCTTTACTTTTATTAACTTGATTTAAATTATTATTTTCTAAACTCATGTCATCAAATAAACTAGGTATACTACCAGCTTTCAAGGACGTTGATCCCCTTATCAGCTGTGTTTTTAGGGTTCCGTACGACAAAAGGAAAAAACGGAATCCTTATAGGATCACTTTGTTGTTCGTCCGTATGTTTACCTGTCTCTCTGTCTGTCAAGACTCTTTATCTCAAGAACGCGTGGAGGTTTCGAGTTGAAATTAAAACTATATACTCAAATTTGCGGTCTTTAAAGCCATAAAAAAATAAAATTAGTAAGTTAACGAAAAAAAAGATACTTCGTTTATGTGGCAAAAAATGTACATTTCGCATTCACACTCTCGAGGAAATCAAAATTCATAGGGTATATATACTTCCCGTTTACCCAGAAACCTGAAATTTGGCATAAAGCAAGGTCTTATAGCACAAATATAGAAAAAAATCTGAAAACTGTAAATTTCTTGTTACGTCACAATTTTTTTTGGGATTTGGGAAAATCTTCCGAGACTCCATTCCAGGAGGTAAGTTTGTACAGAACCCTCAAGGTGCAGTCCGACTCGCTCTTGCCCAGTTTTTTGTATTACTGAAAGTTGTGCGTGTGACCACTATAGTGATCACACCTGATGGAAAGTGACGAAGTTTTCGACGATAGAGCGCACTTGCCTACAAGTAACATATATTGCAATTTTTTACTATAATAGGTAAACCTGAAACAGCCGAGGTGAAATCTCAGTGAAATCATCACCATGGGAGAGATATAATGCACAATTAAGTCAACCAACACAGTCTCAAGGAAATGTCGGCAAACTGCAGGGGCCCAGCAGGGTCGAAGCCTATTGGGGCCAAGGGTTTGTTTCTGAAAAGAAAACTCGGCCCTGGTATGAAAGGCAACGAAGGAACAGGAGTGGGTATTTAGTCAGTAAAATTCTAACATACTTCTTGCTCCGCCCAAGAGCCGAAAAAAAAAAGTTTGCCAACACAAATGCTCTCTTTTAGTCTGATAGGACGATAATCCAAAATAACAAAACAAAGATCAAGCTCAGAACCAACTGCTTGACGTTCTTTCAAAGGCACGGCAGTATCAGACTACCAACTTCCCTGAAAACATAAAAACACTTCAACACTATGCTCAGCGTCGAATCCAAACTGCACGTGACTAGAACTATACACGTGACTGTAGAATAGCATTAAAGTACAGCGTAGTAGATACTCATTAAACAAATAGTCCCAATTTAAAGTTTCCGCAAGCACCCCATCCCATTTTTCAATACCGCCCATCCTTCGTAAAACTTCGGCTAACCTCGGGATAAACCGGCATAATCCCAGCCAGTATATGTTCAGCATAACGGTGCAATATTCATTACCATAAACCCAGGTGTGCTGGCTTTAAGACCCTACGTGTCTTATTTGTGTAAAATATAAAAGGTATGCACTCACATTAAGGTAGATGAGGCTACTTTTACTTGAGGAAGCCATTAACATAATTTTGAGGTGCATCAATTTGAAGGAGGTTTCAGGATGTGAGGTTTGCATATTTTTTTTCTTTCTTTTTAGAGTTTTGTACTTCAAAAGGAAAAAATGGAACCTTTATAGGATCACTTTGTTTTCAGTCTGTCTGTCTGTCAAGACCCTTTATCTCGGGAACGCGTGGAGATATCGAGTTGAAATTAAAACTATACACTTAAATCTGTACTTTCTTGAAGCTGTGGTAAAGATATTGAGTTGAAATTAAAACCATAATAATATACTCAAATCGGTGGTCCCTTGAAACTGTGAAACAAAACAAACTTCTAAATTAACGAAAAAAAAAAGATACGACCGTTCATGTCGCAAAAAACACGTATTTCGACATTCTCAAGAGAATCAAAATTTACAGGGTACTTCCCGTAAACGTAGGATCCAGAAATTTGACATGAAGCAAGGTCTCATATCACAAGTATAGGAAAAATCTGAAAACTGTAAATTTGTGGTTAAGGCACAAAAAAAACTTTTTTTGTTCCGTTCCATCATCGGACTAACAGGCGTACGGCAATGCACCACCGGTACATGGTGGATATCCCACCTATACGCACGAAACTTAAAGGTTAAAGACTAGAGACTTTTACAAGGTTAAAGACTATGTCGAAGACACGCTTGTTTGGCAATGACTGCTTCTGCACATGTGGCCCCCTGGTAGCTCATAATATTTTGCAAATGTGTCTATTGACTGCTCCACATTTGTTGTAATATATACATTGCTTTTGCAATATATATATTTTTTTTTTAAATTTATTTATTATTATTTATATTGTTAACGTATTATTTATTAATAATTGTAATTATTTATTTTACTTGCTTTTATTTATATAGCCTCTTTTTTATAATGTGAATGTGAGAACACTGTAGACTCCGCGAATTCTTAGGTTCCTTTTTATTATGATTATTTTTATTGTACTTTATAGTACAATATTGACCAGTCTACACTGTCCTTACATAATAAATCCAATATATTGTAAACAGAAAATATTGTAACAACAAATTCTTTTTTAAAAGAGTAACCATGGAGTTTCTTGCCGGTTCTTCTCCATAGGAAACGACCAGTTTGGAACCGTGCACTAGCTTTTGACGTTTTATAAATGCCCATGTAGGCCTATGTGAAATAAAAAACATTGACTTTGACTTTGAAACTTTTTGGGAACACATTCATTGTGCGTACAGCAGCAGCAGGAGTGGAATTTCTTGCCGGAATCTGTGTTTCCTGATAGCTACAACCCGGGAATCCTTAAGTCAAGAGTGAATAGGTTACTTCTGGGTAAGCGCGTTCCATCGTCGACCGCATCGTCGCTTTCCGTCAGGTGAGATAGCGGTCAAGCGCGAACCTACCAAGAATAAAAAAATAAGAAAATGATTTCGCAAGTTAATCATCAACTTGAGACAAAGAACACGAAAAAAATCAAGTCTTGGGAGATATTCACTTAAGTGTTATAGTTGTATGATTATGATGATCCAAGCGAAGTAGTAAGTAAATGTATTTCCAATTAAAGCTAAAATGCTAAGTTTATTCTCTTCGAGTAATTATTTTCCACAAGTAAATAACTTATTTGATTAAATGCAAGTTCATTTATTCTCAAAATAATATTATTAAGTAGTTCGTTTCTAACTTGGTAGAGCTCGTATTTATGATCCTTAAAACAAGTTTAATTAATGTTAACTTTTCAATTTCGACGAATACTTAAGTATTCGTCCCGTCCTTGTCTGTGGTATGATCAAATTAAATACTAGTATACTAAAATGTTGGTTAAAATACAATAACGTCGTACTTGGGGTCCCTGGGGATTGGGTGGCACCGCCCATGTTCTCGTGGAGGCAATCAATGGTGAAGCCAGACGAAATGGGAAGCGGACGCCTTCATCGGCGATGCAGTAATGCTAACAAAGAAGATGGCCGCAACCGTGAGGGAATGGACATCCTCACGGCCCAGCTGTCACCACAGGAGACGCCCCGGCCATCGGGAGTCGCAGGGCGATCCCCGACCATTGTAGTTGCAGGCATGCGGACGTTGAGCAATGGGTAGCTCACCGTCCGACTATCCGGAGTCATCGACGGCGCGTAGAGTTCACGATACATGTCAGCAAAACTGTAGAATCACAGTACGACCGATGACTGCTAGACCACGGGAATTTTTGAAACAAATACCGTGGTCATTTTTTTTTGTTTTTTTTTTTTTCATTGGGAAAATCACCCAATGCCAGCCCTCGCTCTTGGGCGGAGCGCGAGATAGTGTCAGACTTTTACTGACTAAAAACCCACTCCAGTTCCTTTGTTGCCTTTCGTACCAGGCTGAGTCTTCCTTTCAGAATCAGACCCTTAGCCCTAGTAGGCTTCGACTATGCTGGGCCCCTACGGTTAAGTTACCGGACGGTACGCCTATGATGGCTGGAAATCGAGATCTGAAGCCCGGCCGGCGGTTGAGGCGCGGGGGCCATTGCCTTGCGCGTGCACGTGCAGCCTCCTCCTTTGCTAGCATTACTGCTTAGCAGAAGGAGGCCGCTTGCCACTCCTCCTCGCACCTAACCATGACCTGCCAATCGCCCTCACGAGGACACCCAAAATGACAAGGAATATAAATATCTACGTTAGGCTTTTTTGATCTGAGTAATCATCAACCGGAAAACGTAGCGTTGGAAGGCCTCCTACAAGGTGGACCGATGACTTGGTAACGATTGCGGGAGTCCGATGCATGCGAGACGCACAGGACCGTTCATTGTGGCGACACTTGGGGGAGGCCTAAGTCCAGCAGTGGAAATCTTTCGGCTGAAATAATGATGATGATGAATCATCAACTGGTCCCGTTCTGGCTTGCGTGAGAGGTCTTCCAAGACCGCGGTTACTCTTTCGGACAATACAGCACCCTAACCATATGAACTGTCCTGCCCCTTTAATCTCTTTAGGTATATGAATAAAGACATCTACACTGTTCTGAAGTAAGTCGAAATTGTATTATAACATTTTCATTATCAAAACCCTCATAATAAAAGCTAATTAGTCCAATATTGTAAGCCTATTAAAACTTAATAGTGCACTAACATTAGTCCAACCTATTTCGAGGTCATTAACCTACACAAAGGTATTAGATTCGCAATAAAATGATTATTGTATCAAGTAAGGTTAACCGAGGGTCGAATGAACCTAATCTAAATAAATTCAAATGGGCCTTGAGTGAATTATCCCGAACTATTTATTTGGTAGTTCTAGCGATATCGTATTGTAGTCTCGTGTGGTTTAACAGTGGAAAGGGTAAAATATTGTAATTAAATTACTTTTATAATAATAATTTTAAAGTAATTCAAATCCAAAATACAACACAACAAACAATATACATTTAAAAAATAATTAACTAACTATAATGACAGTAAAACAAAAAAATAATCATAAATATCCTAAACTATTTAAAACCAAATAAAATATGCCTTTAAAAAACTCCTCCACATCGCTGTTGACTGGAAATGTACCCAAAAGACTGGCGGCATTGCCACGTTGTATGGCAATGCTTATCCAAATTTAATATTTATTATATCCTTCTGCCAATAGCTAAGCCCGCGTAACGTTAGGAAAATATCCAAAGTGAAGATACAACAGGGATTAAAAGAATTCTATGTCCTATTTCAGGATATAGTCTACACGTGCTTCAAATTTCATTCAAATCCATTCAACCGTTCGAGCGTGAAGAAGAAACAACCATACACATATACACACTCACATGCACTCACAAATTTACGCTTGTATAATATTATAAGGGTGATTTTAGAATCATTCTGTATATATTTAGTCCTTGTCTAAACGGTCACAGTAAAACAGTAACCTTTAACATGTTTATTTGTCCGTTAAAATGACAACAGTGTCAACTTCATTGTTGTATCGACACGTGTCTTACATTGAATGGTCTGTTTGTGCACATGTCTAAGACTATAGAAAAGTTCTACACGTGTTAGTGCACGTGTTTCTGAATGAGCAAACTACTTAGTTACTGGCTGGTTTCTAACTGTAAGGGATGTCAATTTATGACATAATACGACCAATGAGTCAAAGTACTGTCTATTCTTTACTGATGTAAGTTATGTAGTTATTGAGTGGCTTCAGTTTGAATATATGATGAGATACTTCACTTTGTCACTCTAAGTTTTGTCAATTATTTAAAAATATTAATAATAATAATAATAATAATTTATTAGTCCAGAGTTACAGAATGTATCTTAAACTACTAAAGTTATGTTACTTATGGGTATTCACAGTAACTGGTAAAATTAAAATTAACAATAAATTGTACTGTGGTCCCCAAACTAGGCAGTGCCTGTATCTTGGGGGCCAGAGTTACGTTTAGTTACATTTAGTCCAAGACATGCTAATTGCTAACTTTCTTAATTGTAACAAGTTTTTTTTTAAATCATTTATGTAAATCAAATCAAATAAAATCAAATACAATCAAATACCGGTAGCAATCTGCCTACCGGGGTAAAAGTAAAGTATCATTAACAAAATAAAACAATAAAAATAAATATTCTAAATATGTAATTGTTTCTAATATTATGTTTCTAATATAAATTGTCTGTGTGAGTATGACAAGTTGAGGTTAGTGTGATGGTGTATATATATTTCACACACATACATACATGTGTGTGAAAATGTGTTATTAAGTTAATATTTCCTCAGTTTCATTGTATGACGAGGAAAGAAGCCAGCTTTTTGTCATCCTTTTACATGAATGGGTGCTAAGAACTTTGATGTCACATCTCTTACTTATGTTGTTATAGATGAGTATGTGTAAGTAAGAAGGGCATCGTCTGGCCAAAAGACTGTTTACGGTAGGAAGAGGGACGTGAAAGATTCGCTTTGAGAGCAAACTTTGGTAGTCAGGTCTATTTCTGATGGATTTGTGTGCATGCAGTGTGGCACTGAGGATAAATAGTTGACGTACCCGGAGGACCGGAAATTTATCATATAGCAAGTCTGTCGGGAACCTGAAGGGTTTTTTAAGCATCACTTTGATTACGGCTCTTTGTGCTCTTTCTATTTCAATAAATGAGCTTTTCCCTGCTCCTCCCCAGATTGAGATTCCGTATTGAAGTACTGATTGACACAGGCCGAGGTAAATTGTTCGGAGAATTTTAATAGGAGTGCAGTCTCGTAATTTCTTCATGACGTAAATTAGTTTACGAACGCGGCCAGCAAGCAATTGTATGTGGGGTTTAAAAGACAAGTTTTCATCGATAGTAATACCTAAATATTTAAGGGAGGGAACGCGGTCTATAGGAGTGCAAGAACAGTTTGTGAGAGGTGGATTGTGATCGTTGCAGCATGTGTGGAACTTGAGTGTTAGTTGACAGGGTGGGCTAGAAGCCATGGTTTTGAAAAAAGCAATGAGCTTTGTTTTTTTTTACGTTAAGGGTTAGCAGGTTTCTATTAAGAGTTTTAGAGATAGTAAGCAGTCCACTTTCACCAAACTCGTACACTTCTTCCCAAGTTTTGCCGTGAAATAAAATTGCCGTGTCGTCTGCATACGATATTAATTCAGCATTTTGAAGGGGTGCGTTAAGTACATCGTTCATGTACAAGATGAAAAGAGTCGGACCGAGAGTGCTGCCCTGAGGAATACCAAAATTTATTGGCAGTAACCCACTACAGTAGCCTCCTACCTTTACTAATTGATGGCGGCAGGATAAGTAGCTTCGAAACCAGTCCAGCGCGTTACCTCGTATTTCTATACTTTCTAATTTGGCCAAAAGAAGTTCTATTGATATAGTGTCGAAGGCTTTCGCTAAGTCAAGGAAAACTGCCATGACATGATCGCCCTTTTCGACACTGGCAGCTATTGAGTTAGTCAGCAATATAGCTGCATCCTCGGTCGACTTGCCACTTCTAAACCCAAACTGTCTATCGGATAATAGATAGTTGTCTTCCAAAAAATTTACTAGTCGCTTATTTACAACTTTTTCAAGAAGTTTTGATAGAATACACAGAAGAGATATAGGTCTGTAATTCTCAGGTTGTTCTTTAGGACCAAATTTATGAATTGGTCGTACACAGGCAACCTTCCAACAGTCTGGAAAAATACCGCTTTCCAAACTTAAGTTAAAAATATGAGTGAGTGGTTTTAATAAAGTTTTTTTGAGAAGAATAATTAATCTGACACTAATTTCGTCCAAACGGGGAGTGCTATCAATTTTAAGTTGATCAATAAGTTTTTCTATTTCGTCTTCGTCCGTTGGACGGAAGAAGAAAGAGTTTAGGGGAGTTTCGCGTGGTTTATATTTGCTCGCTAGGGATGCTTGAGTTTCGCATAATCGATTCAGTATGAGGTCAGATAAATTCTTACCGAGGGATGTAAAATAAGCATTACACCTATTAAGCGAGTCAGCAGGGTTCTGGGTGTTAGATAACAACTGGGAAGAGTCATTATTTGCAGTATTTGGGTTATAAATAGATTTGATGGTATCCCATAGTTTTTTAGCATTGCCTTGGTTTTTTATAATGAGTTGACTGTTGTAGTCACTTTTAAGATTGTGTAACAAGTTGTTGCAAAAATTTTTGTACCTGGTGTACACGAGGCGTCGCATCTCATCGTTTGGGTGTGCTCTTAAGTCAAGATGAAGCTTATCGCGGTGCCTCATGCACCGTATGAGCCCTGGCGTTATCCAGGGTTTAAGATTGTACTTACTACGGCTGATGATTATTTTACGTGAGTTTTTAGCGACAGAACTAGAGATGGCTTCAATAAGTGAATTAACTGAGGTATTAGTGCAACAACTGCTTAAGACGTTAGACCAATCTTTGCTATTCATCTCTGCGGCAACTGCCTCTTCGTCAATTCTGGTTTTCCACCGTTGCTTAACTTTGGTATGAGTGTTTTTTTGTGCTATGGCAGCCATGATTATATCATGATCTGTAATAGATGATTTTCCTACAATGCCTACAGATTTGAAGTTTGACTTAACAAAGATGTGATCGAGGCAGTTAGGTCCTCTAGTAGGCTTGGTAATCGCTGGAAGGAGACCGTGCGAAGCCATAAAACTAAGATATTCAGTATGGTTAATGTTTGTGGCAGAATGAATATCAATATTAAGGTCGCCGGCTACTATGATGGTCGGGTATTTTTTTAATTGTGCAAGAACCGTGTCTAAAGATAACATAAAATTGTTTATGTTTGAGAAAGAGGGAGAACGGTATATTCCCAAGATGGCCACATTGTCATCTATTATTGTAAGAAGATTGTCCGCTTCCGCGACTTCTGAATCTAATACAGAAATATTCCTAGAGTTTTTGATATAGATGACGACACCTCCGTTCTTATTCTGTTGTGTATATGTGCGACATGCGGAGTAACCTGGTAGCTGATCTAGTATTGTTATGTCAGTTAACCAACACTCAGTTAATATGACTACGTCGAATTCGGTATCAAGACGCTGGAAAGCTGTGTAAAAATCGTCAAAATTGCGTTGATAACTCCTAATGTTTAGTGAAAGAATTTTTAAATCACTATTAGTTGATAGTAATTTCCTACAATCTTCTAATTGATTACATGTGTAACACTGTATAGTAACGTTCTTGTCAATATCCTGGAAGATGTCAAGTAAAGCCATTTATGTAGTTATAAAAAAAATATATATTAATTGAAGTCACTATTAAAGTTGTTATTGTTACTATAAGTGTTACATGAGCAAAAGAGTGTAGGAAATTATAAATGCTTATATGTATGTATAAGAGAGAATTAATAGTTTTCTTGAAGTAGACAGGAGTGGGAGATTGTGTGTTTGTGTTGATATAATTGCGTTGCGGTGATGTTATAAAGGTACACTGTATGTTTATAGATTGCACGGAACATACAAAAAATATCTATTAATAAAAGGAATATAAAGTAATAATATAGAATTTAAAAATCTAAAAATAATATGAGATCTAAAAGATAAATGAGATCTAAAGGGATCATAGAATCTAAAGGGATCATAAAATCTAAAAGTACACGATATAAAAATTATAAAAAGTTTACACTGATTGTCGTTGGGCAGGGTTGTCGTTTCCACATTTCAGGGCAGTTCACGTGAGCGCATTCCATCACTCTGGGGTCGCACCCAGGTAACGTTCCAGGTCTTCGTTGTGACGTATGAGGATGGATGGGTTGCCTTCCTGCTTTCGAATGAGTATTGCACCATTTTGAATCCAACAGAACTTATACCCATGTTCTTTTGAAGCAAGTTTGGTTGCTCGAAATAACTGCCTATTTCGTTGAGTAAGGCGCTCATTTATATAGATATTCCTTGCTTCACCAGCTATCTCAATGTCAGACGAAGAGAGAGTTCTTCTGACTTTAGCAGCCTTCAAGAATTCGTCGCGCTTATAGCGGCGTACAAAACGAACAGCAAGTGTTCGCGGTGGTATTTCAGCTGAATCCTTGGGACGTTGTCGGCGTGGTCCAGCTCTAGTTACAAAATCTAAATCTTGTTCCTCTATTGGCACTCCTATTTTGTGAGCCAAGACGCGCACTATATGAAGCGGGTTTTCATTTTTGAGCTCGTTGATGCCTGATATTTCGAGTTCGTTCCGTAGTGACGATTGCGCTTGATTGTTAAGCTGTTCATGAAGACTAGCGATGGTATTGTTGAGGGAGATTATTTCTTCTTCACGTTTCTCTAGCGTTTTAATTCTTGAGTCATATTCATCGAGACGCGTGTAACATTGTGTGAGGTGTTCGGTCAGGGATGTAATATGGGACTTTATATCTACCACGTCTCCTCGAAGTATTCGATAGGTATTTATATTCGATAGGTGCAAACTGTCAATCATGCAAATATGCATAATTGACGACTTAATCAATTGCTACCTGTCACCCGTCCATTAGGCCACTCATAAGTCTTACTTCTAAATCTTCGTTTATTTCTTGTAGAAGCGCCTAAGCACTCCAAAATAATCAGTATTATATCATATTAAATTGAATAAAAATTAAAATAATAATAAACAGGAAATTAATTATTATTATTCCATTTATTCACTAATTCTCATATAAATTATATTTTTAAATATCTTAATAAAAATATAAAATAAGTAGCCCACCGGCATCGGGAACAGGGTCCAAGCTACCGGTGCTAACCTAAACTAACAATGCGCGCCGTGTCCAAGAGTACTGCTTTCTGGATCAGGCCCTTGATCCAGCTGCCTAACGAGAGCCTCCTTAGATGTTGTTCGAGGCTCTTAGCTATTAAGCCATTGGCCGTCACGACTATCGGCACAATGATTGCTCTATCCATTTCCCACATGTCAAAAACCTCGCGAGCCAAGTCAAGATATTTAGTTTGTTTATCTTTCTCAGCTTTCACGAGGTTCTCGTCATGAGGGACCGCTATATCAACAATCATTGTGCGACGGCCTAGTCGATCTATCACGACTATCGATCGATCGATCCCAATACAATGTTTATAATATAATTATTAAAAAAAAACAGGAATTATAAATTACGTGCATACATAAACGTGGATAAAAAGACTGCTAGCCTCAAAAGGAAGTACGTCGTCGTCGGCCTCATGCAAAATGTCCATTGGATATAAGTCTCCACGCAATGGGTATACGAAAGCCGTCACCACCGAGGTTAGCCTGGCCAACTCTGGTCAGATAACCTGGAGCCACACCACAAAGATCAATTCAAGGTAGCGTCAGAAATATGTCTGGAAAGTCACGGGGGAGACTTTTAAACCAGTGTGAACAAAAAAAATGTAATGGTGAGTGGACAATTACGGAGAAAACAAAGTTATATACCCTTGTAAATAATTAAAACTTTGCGATTAAATTATTTTATTAATAGGGTCTTACAGTCCGTGTTAAACCTCATAGGTATACGGGGTCAAACTTTATAATGACGAACATTTCGGTATAGTGAACGTTGAATGAGGCTTTCAGATGTAATTGCGTAATTTCATTTAGGAAAGTGGTTTTTAGAGCTGTGATAACTTTAAAGCGATCTTGTTAGAATTAATTTTGCTACCCACCAAAGTAACACTCTGTCTCAATTTGCGCTGGTGTAAAAAGGGTTCTCTGACTGTATAAATAGCAGTTATATGGCTGAAATAACATCTAAAAGTTTGCAACAAGTCCCTCATAAGCAGAATTATTTTTTTCATAAAAAATTAAGTGGTATTTTCTTTTTCTCGAAGAACATTTCGCCATCGAAAAATATATGTATGAAATTGGCGTTTTTAAAATCGGGTGACTTTAAACTGTGATATCTCCTAACTGACTTGGAATTTTGCACCACGTCCGATGCCCTGCCGTAAATGACAGTACTGCACCACATCCGTCTCACTGGAGCATACCATCATCACAGGATATATGGACGACACCTCAAAAACGATCGATCTCCGATCTCCGGAGGGGAGTGATGTAGCGACATCTATGTGATCCACATAAGAACTAAACTACTTAATCCTACATCGCAGTATCGGAGTTCTCCACGCGATTAGAACAAACACAACAGTCTCAAATCAGTTATCAGGCTGATACTCTGTCAGAAATAACTCCCGTCTGGTCGGAGGATCCTTCCTTTTTCAATGGAGGTTTTCGAGACTTTACACTGTATTCCGCTTACCTATAAAAAAGCAAGCCACCTTTTACATTGCCATAGAGCGTGGCAATGCCGCCAGTCTTTAAAACACATTACCAGTCGATAGAGATGCAAAGGAATTTTTCGACGCTGCACTTGCTGCTTATTGCTGTGTTTATTTTGATTATTTAAGAATTTTTATATTTAGGATTTTTTTACATTATACATATTTGTCTTAGACTTTTGTCTTGAGACACTGTAGTGTATATTATAGTTTCAAGATGAAAGTCAATGACCAGTACGTGTTACAGTGATGACATATGGCTCCGAAACGTGGTCGCTTACAATGGGTCTTATCAGAGGGCTTAAAGTTACTCAAAGAGCAATGGAAAGGGCTCGGAGTTTCCTTGCGGGATCGCTTCAGAAATGAGGATATCCGCAGGAGAACCAAGGTTACGGACATAGCCCAAAAAATCGCCAAACTTAAGTGGCAGTGGGCAGGGTACATTGCTCGCAGAACAGATGGTTGATGGGTACGAAAGGGTCTAGAATGGCGACCACGTACCGGAAGACGCAGCGTTGGAAGGCCTCCCACAAGGTAGACCGAATGGATGAATGCGAGACGCACAGTACCGGTCATTGTGGCCACATTTGGGGGAGGCCTATGTTCAACAGTGGACGTCATTCGGCTGAAATGATGATGATGATGATGATGATGATACATATTTACAATAACGAGCAATTACTGTTTGTATAGGGCCCCAGCTGTCGTTTATCTTTGAAAGTCTGAAAAAATAAGTTAAAGGAAGGTAAGTAAGTGGTGTCGTATTATCTATTAACTAGGAATCGTAGTTCAGTTAGATGATGGCCCCATGTAATTCCTATAAGATGATTCGCAGAAAATGGATAATATTTAATGATTTCTCGTCTGGAACAACCAATATTGGATCTTCTCTGAATAACAGAATCTCTAATTCTAGGTCAATAGTTTGGTTAATATTCATTGCACAGCGTTCTAGAATGTATCGATTCTAGGAATCGTTTAATAAACTTCTGTACGCGTCAGGTTAATTACTCTGTCTTAGTAATGTTGAAATTGGTATTTCAATAATTGAATCAATGAATATAAATACCTTTTTGACGCTTCAAGTGACCCAAAGGCTGACTTTTTACCTTGGATAGAGATTGCCATACAGCGTGGCAATGCCGCCAGTCTTTTGGGCACATCACTAGTCGAGTTTTGTGACATCATATATTATTTTAGATGGTTTTTAGTTAATTTCAGTTAGTTATGGTTTTCTTTTTATTTTGACTGGCCTGATTGATGGTCTAGTGGTTAGTGGGCCTGACTGCTATGCCGGAGATCGTGGGTATGATTCCCACCCAGGATAAATGTTTGTGTGCTGTGGACGATCATTTCTTGTGTCTGGGTGTAATTTATCTATAATATTTATGTATTTAAAATTATATTAGTATGTTTACAAAAAGTCGCCATGGGTAAGGGAGGCCCATTTAGGTCCCTTACCCATGGCGACTTTTTGTAGCAATGCTGTAGCGCGTTCGCATAGATACAGGCGCGATGCTGCAGCGCGTTAGTAGCGCGTTAGCATCTTTTCTACAACGCTTGCTACAAATGCGACTAACGGGGCAACTAACCGGGGACGAGGGGGCTTAAGGCCTTTACAGATCAAAACTGCCGGGCCTGGCAGTTTCACCCGACGATGTGTTACTGGCAGGCCAGCCACAGTATGATAAACGCAAAACAAGCCCTTTACCCGGCGGGTAAAACCACCGGTGTTGGCGGCTTTGGTGGTATTTAGCCTTTACTCCTGTATCATGTGTGGGTTTACAAGCATGTAAACTTACATATACAGGGTGTTTGGCAGAACGTTGAACATACGAAAATGGTGGATAGGTGGGGTCATATGCTACTTACTCAGCCCTAATTTATTTGGTCCTGGCCCACTGGATATTCCTTTCTATTATTACTTTCTTAACTTTAAAGTGTAATTTTAAATAAAAATGGGTAAAACAGGCAATATTTAGTTTTTTTTTTTTTAATCATTTAGTTTTTACCAACCTTGCAGTATTAAATTTCGCAAAACATTTCACTTTCCGTAAAGGTAGAGTTTCGTCAAAAATGTCATACTTGATAAAATTATGAAATAACTATTAAAGTTTTTTTTTATAAAAGCAAATTGCATACCATTAGAAAGCTCACACACTAGGGATGTTTTGCTAGAATTGGAACTCTTCAATCATTTTTTGTTTTTTTTTTTAATGCAAGTTGAAATTGAGATTTAAGTATTTTTTACACCTTTCTGTAAGTTTGAGGACTCATAACTTTTTTTCTACCTAACATCTGAATAAAGCAATAATTTTATAAGAATCTGCCAACATAAAAGATTTAAAACAAAGACTAAATATTGCCTGTTTTACCCATTTTTAATTAAAATTACACTTTAAAGTTAAGAAAGTGGTGAAACAAGAAGAAAGAAAAAAACATTTTTTTTTAAATATCCAGTGGGCCAGGACCAAACAAATTAGGGCTGAGGAAGTAGCAGATGACCCCACCTATCCACCATTTTCGTATGTTCAACGATCTGCCAAACATCCTGTATAAGAGCGCAAGACCTGCAACAATTTTTTACAGGCCATGCAAATGTTTTTTCCGTGCCGGAATTGAAGCCGCGATAAGCAACGCAGCAGCCAGTGGCTCAACTACTGCACCAATTGTGTCGTCAAACATCAGAATAATATAATTATAGATAGGCTATAAATTAATAACAATAATATAATAATAATAACGTACTACATACCGGAAGACGCTGCGTTGGAAGGCCTCCAAGAGACAAGGTTGACCGATGACATGGTGAGGGTCGCAGGAATCCAATGGATGCGAGACACACAGGACCGGTCATTGTGGCGACATTTGGGGGAGGCTTATGTCCAACAGTGGACGTCTTTCGGTTGAAATGATGATGATGATGAATAATAATAATATTCCACAACAACCACACAACGCCGTCTAGTCTCAAGCTAAGCAGAGCTTGTGTTTTGAGTACTAGACTGATAAACATAATTATATATTTCTAAATACATACATATTATAGATACATTATACCCAGACACAGAACAAATGATCGTGCTCATTACACAAAAATATGTCCTGGGTGGGAATCGAACCCACGACCTCCGGCATAGCAGGCAGGGCCACTAACCACTAGACATACAGGCCAGTCAAATTATAATGTAGAAGAAGCTAGTTTTTTTTTTTTTTTAATTATAGAAACCATTGCTTGTCTGCGATCCCACCTGATGGTAAGCAGTGATGCAATTATTTATGGTGAATCGCACTAGTTTATTAAGAGCCAATTCACTTTAGCTTTGACGATACCTAATATAATCTGTTTGCGAAATTTCTAAAAAGAGCTAGGGGTTTTCAATTTCATACTCTTGTAATACTTTGTATGAAGAAAGGATATTATATTTCGTGGTAGAAAGATGAGCGGAGGACGTTGAGTGCATGTGAACGTAACTTCAATTTACCTCGGGAAGTTACCTAGTATTATGTACATCTCCCGTAATAATAATGCAAGACTGGGTACTTAACCCTTTAACAGGCAGAGGGAATATTTTTACCAGTATAATATTTTACATCTCATAATTTAAAAATCATGCTCTATTTAATAAAAGCGAATTACCACTCACTGATTAATCACAAGATGTCAGAAACTATACCACTCACAAACTTAAAATGTGGCGGTGATTTCTCGCGTCGGGCCTTGGTTTAGGCCATGGTCCGGAGTGAGGAGGAGTGGCAGGCAGTCGTCTCCTTCTGCGCACTAGTAATGCTAGCAAAGGCCGATCGCGTGAGGCAACGGTCCTCACGCCCTGACCGCCGCCGGGATTCCGATCTCGATTTCCAGCCACCGTAGGTGCGGGCTTGCGGACGGCGAGCAATGAGTGGGTCGCCGTCCGACCGCCCTGTAACCGTTCGGACCGAGCCCAAGATGTCGACGGCGCGTATTTTTCCACGCGCGGCCTCAAGGAAATGTCAGCAAATCGTAGAGGCCCAACAAGGTCGAAGCCTACTGGGGCCACGGGTAGTGTGAAAGTGAAACCCGGGACTCTGGGACGAAGGCAAAGAAGGAACACACATACAGTTGCTGACATCTCCTTGAGGCGCGCGTGGGACAGTACGCGCCGTCGACGACTTGGGCTCGGTCCGGATGGTTACTGGACGGCGAGTAATGGGTGGCTCGCCGTCCTCACGCGATCGGCTGCCTTCTTTGCTAGCATTACTGCTTCGCAGAAGGAGGCGACTGCCTGCCACTCCTCCTCACTCCGGACCATGGCCTGTACCTGTAAAAAAAAAAAACTTATTTTAAGCGTCATGGTGACCCTGTAGGTCTAGAGAGGTTTCCTTGACCTCAGTGGTATCAGTGTACACAGACCAATTTACGCACCGAGTGACGCAAAAATTTACGCGCGCTTTACGGCCGGACTAACACGTCTTGGTATTTTACGAGTTTCAGCGACTTTTTCGTAAATTTTCCACTTTTAAGGCACAACAGTATAAAACTTTTCAAAATGTCCCGACAACACTGTTTTGTAAAGTTTTTTGTTTGATATAAATTCTCCTTGGTGTAATTTTGAGACATGGGAGTAATAAAATGGATTATGACGTAGGCAAGCACTAAGAGCCCCTAAAGGGATGAAACGGGGTTCCAAAGTTTGTATGGAGAAACCTACTTTGACGCGGGCGAAGCCGCTGGCAGAAGCTAGTGTTTCTATAACACAATAATGGTAATTTGTATATAACACATTCTAATGTTTCTGCAGCATTGCTGAGTTATGAAATACTACAATAAAAAATCCCAACTCCATTTTACTGAAATCGTGTCTGTTTTACTAATTACACGTATCGTACATTTGTGTAGACAGACACAACGTCCATTAGAAAATGTTTTGCAAATAATTAAAACAGCCATTTAACTTCACTCGAAAAAATCCTGCTAAAAACTCTTGAATGTATTTAGGATACTTATTATTAATTATTATAGTTTAAATTACAGATATTAGTCAAAATAAAATCATAAAAGTAATAATAAAATTATTATTTATATGATTTTATATTCTAGTAATTGACATTCTAGAACCTACTACGTACATACTACGTACCGTTTTTTTTTCTATTTCAAATTCTTACATTCCAGGTTGTCTGGTAGATATCGCTGTCAGCGATAAGACCGCCTTTGTACCCATAGATTTAAGTTAATGTAAAAGTTTTTGTTGCTATTTTGGTGTACAATAAAGTTTATTCTATTCTATTCTACATATTAAAATTCTTTAAGTTTTCGTCTTCAATCCGGTCAAATCAAACGCTGAAATTGTTATTTATTTTTTAATTTTTATTATACATTTCTGGATAAACTAATACCAAATACAAAATCAGCGCCACTGGTAGCAATAATTCCCATGAAATTAAAATATAAATAAGATTGAAAATATTTAACTGTTTAGTAAACAACTTATAAGATACCAATGAAATTAAACATTAAAAAATAATCCCCTCTGTACCTATGAGCTTTTTCATACATTTTAATTTTACCTTAATCCTTTCTACATAGCTTACAAAACATAAGTGAAAAGTAATCTTTTACCAAGTAATACACAGCCCAGTGAATCGCACTGGACATGCATTAAACCGTGGAATAAACTCCGTTTCTATTCGTATTCATCCATGTGAAAAGCTAAGTAAACCCTGGCAATTTTAATAGTGATGAAAACTAAAAAACTTATAAATAGCCCGCGGATGAAGCTGGAAGTTCTAACTTATTAGGGCTGTCGCAGTTGATGGTAAATCAATATGGCTGCATTAGACAATTTGGCGGGAAATGTTCTTATTCTCATATTCTTTATTGTACATTAAATAACAAATTATTAAAAATGGACAGCTGATGTACCAAGGCGAGCTTAACCCACAATTGGGTTTTCATACAGCAAACCCAAAATATATCTCTAAGAAATTTTATTTATGAGGATAACTGAAACAAATGTACAACAACAATCTAAGTTGAAAAAAACAGTTCAGATCTAAAATAAACTACACAAATACGTGCACAGCACCCAATAAAATACAATACACAATAAACAAATTTTCTTTTTCTTTCTTTCTTTCTCTCTTTCTTTCTTTCCCTAATTTATAAAAATAAGTTAACCTATGGTTTTAATAAATAGTGTCCTATTTTTTTATGAAATAGATTTATATTAAACTAGCTGACCCGGCGAACTTTGTACCGCCTAATAGTAAGGATAACGCCATCTACTGGCAGAAGAGCATAATTCATTTTTAATGACATTTTAATTAGAAATGGCGTTGTATTCGGTTTTTTTTTTCGTGATTTTTTTAATTTTTTCTCAACAGAAAAGTTTTATTCCCAGGACTATCTCGAATATTTCAAGACCAAAATTAGCCAAATCGATCCAGCTGTTTTTGAGTTTTTGCGAGACTGACGAATCGCTATTCATTTATATAATATATAGATTATTCAATTCAGTTCTTTTATTTCAGACTAATCTATGTATATAAAAGAAGAAACTGACTGACTGACTTATAAACGCACAGCCAAAACTGCTGGGACTAAGAACGTGAAATTTTGCACAAGGTTGCCTATTCTTAGGCGAGCTCTAAGAGAGAATTTTCAAAAATTCACCCCATGAGGGGGTGAAAACGAGGTCTAAAGTTTGTATACAGAAACCGAGTTCCATACGAGCTGGCAGAAGCTAGTGTGCCCATATAGGTTTATTAAAATAATCTCTTCTTTAATCCGCCGATCTCTATTTCTTCTTCCTCTTCTAACTACAGGCGAAACTACATGGTGTGAGCGAGTAAGAACGTTAATGTTCTTTGTAAATAGTTCTATTTTAACCCATTTACTACTAAAACCTATTTTTCACGCACTCAGCTGAGTGCGGACTTTTTCAAAGTGCATAGTGCTAATTATACTTAAGGGATGTTTAATTATGTTCTTTTTTATCGTGCTTATTAGTGATCATAAGTTTTCTATTACTTTACCTGTTTCTACCCGTGAGAACCTGTAATTGACTGAATGTCTCATATACTATTGTTGTCCTTTTATTATAGCTGTTGGTTTTTCTATGATTAAAGAATTTATTACAATTGCTAACATTCTAATACAAATTATAAGAAACACAAAAACTAATAAATATTAACAACGTAATAGGAATATATACAAACTAAAAATAATAATATTTACAAACGGGTAGAAAAATAAATTATTGGGCATCAAAAAATTCATCCACATCGATATCAATAGGAAAAGTGCCCAGAACGCTGGCAGCATTGCCACGTTGGATAGCAATGCTGATTGCTATCTGATTAAATATATTTATAAATAAAATACACAAAAAAGAAACTTAGGAATAAATATAAATACTTTAATACGTAATGAAAACTATTTAAGATGGATATTTATACATGAGGATTTGATTACCTTCGTGAACGCTTTGAGTATCTCGTCCCTAGGGGTAAACTCTTTCGCACTGCCTCTTCTCTTCTCCTTCGTACGCCGCGTCACACTTCCAGCCGCTATGGCGGTTCCTTTTCTGTAACTGCAGTGCGTCTCTGGAACTCTCTACCACACTCCCTTCGCGACAGCCCTTCTCTAGATGTCTTCAAGAGGAAACTAAAAGAGCACTTCCTTTCATTTTTTATTTTTTTATTTTTTATTTTTTGTAAGTAGGTTTAAAAAAACACTTTTACACGTCAATTTTTTTTTGTCATTTTAAACTAGATGAGGCCGGTGTTTCCTAGCTGACTACCCTGAGAAGAAACACCATTATTGACATAATATTAATATATATTAGTATGTATTTATATTATAATTCTATATTAGACTTATGTATAATATAATTATATTTTAGATTTAGTTATTGCAAGGATTATATTGTGCACTGGTTCCTACCCTCGAATGTATTCTCACTCTGTAACTCAAAGGTTTGCTGGGAGAAAACTCATTGTTGAGTTAAGCTCGCCTTTGTACATAAACTGTATCATCTCCGTGTACTATGTATGTTTTTTGTGTACAATAAAGAATTAAGAATTAAGAATGAGGACTTTCTAATTTACTAGCCACCTTCAGGTAGTTGTTGAAACTGTTTCTCATCAGTGATGGCCCTTACTTGCGGATTATGGCATGGGGAGCCATCCACTCGCGCGTCGCTAAAGCGCTGCAATAGCGAGCGAGTCCCATCAACAACCTGAGAGCATTGTTGTGTTGAATCCTGTGTCAGATATCGACGCACAAAAGTCTCATAGTACTTGTTTGATCCAGGGTGCAAGATTCTGGACCCAGTGGTGGAATTTATCATCGGCGTTTTTCTTACTACTTTTTTTAATTCTTTACATATTTATTTTAAACTGTATTTTAAAATAGTTTTACTAATCAACGACAATGATATTTCTAATTAAAGAGTTATCGACCCGCTTTTTTCATAAAAAAACACAATGTAAATAAAACTAGAAGGAGCTATCTTCTTAGTTGAGCTCAGATGCTCAGGTATAGATAGCGGCACGAATCTTGAGCACTCGGCGAAAGAGCGGGGATCGCTTTGCGCATCGTTGCGGATTGCATTCCCCGCCCCGCATCTCTTTTCATACCACTGAAGAGAGCCGATATTTCACTTCTGCGTGCTTATGCACAAGTAGAACTGTAGAAGTTAGCGCTCAAGATCCGTGCCGGTATCTGTAAAAGCAGAGTAAATAGGTTACTATTTACTTAGCTGTTTTTTTTAGAGTTTCTGTTCAAAATAGGTTCCGTGCAACCCTAACTACGTATAAAATATTTTTATTACCTGCAATATTTCTGGGTTCTCTATACCTAATTAAATTAATGAGTTTTATACTTCATTATAAATTAGATGAAGAATTTAATTTAGTAAACTTTAAAGGTTTTTAGAAGGAAAACGTATTTCGCGTTTAGTACTTCTAGAACAGTTAATTAAAATTCTTCACTCATTGCCTGAACATTATATAAGAATAAATAACATAATTAACTACAAGTCACTCGAAAATCACTGAAAATGGATATTTATATTTATATGACCTACGGATACTTGTTCCGGGTCTGGATATTATGTGTGTGTGAGTTTCAATGTTTGTAAACGCACCCACAATACAGCAGTAATTCGTAGTGTAAAGTAACGACATTTAAAAATAGTACATTTTGATATAAGTGGACAAAGTCATTGCGACCGAAACGGAATTCACCCAAGCCGTAGGCGAGGGTGGTTTAGTTTAGTTTAGAGCCGAGTGCTAAAGTGACAAATTTCCACGACGTTTTTCAAAACAGTTATGAAGAAATGAATAAACGGAGGTGGACCACGTAGCGCCGAGCTTGATACGATACATGTAATAATTTGTGGCGGGGGCGAGCGCCAGCACTTTTCAGCACTAGTGTGGAAAACAGTAAATTACTTGCCTAATAGAAACGTGGCTTCGGTAGGGAATTCCACTTCTTTACTATCCAGCGTTTAATCAACATACTTAAAGTATATGAAGTAACAACAAACCACTGGGCAAGTGCGAGTCGGACTCGCGCACTGAGGGTTCCGTACAAACTTTCCTATGTAAATAATTTAATTCTCGTATGAATTCTTGAAGATTTTGTCCGCCGAAATTTATTGTAACGTCACAAAAAAATAGTCATTTTTTTGTGACGTTACAATAAATTTACTTTTTTCAGATTATATATAAGACCTTGCTTTATGCCAAATTTCAGGATTTTAGGTTAACGGGAAGTACCCTATAAATTTTGATTCCCTTGAGAGTGTCAAAATATACGTTTTTTGCTATATAAAAGGCCGTATCTTTTTTTTTCGTTAACATAAAAGTTTGATTTTTTCACAGCTTCAAAGAACCGCAGATCTTAGTATATGATTTTAATTTCAATCCGATACCTTCACGCGTTCTCCAGATAAAGGGTCTTGACAGATAGACAGACAGACAACACAACAAAGTGATACTATAAGAGTTCCGTTTTTTCCTTATGAGGTACGGGACACTAAAAATGGATCGTGCATGCCTATCTTAACACCGAAAACGGGCCCTTAACATTCCAAAGCCACCAAAACCACACACTAAATAGAAGTCAACGTGTTCAAAAACGCATTAGTACCAGCATCGATTAGCTAACGATACTGCATCTTATCAGATTGCCCAAACGACGGCCGTCGGCACTCGAACAAGTATTTAATTAATTCTAACACTTAGCACCACTTAACCTTAATTACACAATATTGCGAAATCGATAAGGTTTCTTTTCTTTTCTTTGTTTGCGTTCACTTGGAGAGGAAATTGGGTAGCGTTTAGCGGCCATTGTTTCAAGGATTATGACCTTTTTTTGAGGTTGGGAAATCATGTAATGACTTCACACGATCTATGGTGGAGCGAAAAGGCGTGTCACACTTTTACTGACTAAAACTTCACCTATGTTCCTTCAGTTGCCCTTTGCGTTCTGGGACTACAGGTAATCAGCATCATCATTACAGTCGAAAGACGTCCACTGTTGAACATAGGCGTCCCCCAAGTTTCGCCATAATGACCAGTCCTGTGTGTCTCACTTCCTCTGTGCGACTCGCATCCATCGGATTCCCGCGACTCTCACCAGATCATCGGTCCACCTTGAGGAAGGCCTTCCAAAGCTACGTCTTCCGTTACGTGGTCGCCATTTCAGAACCTTTCATCCCCATCGACCGTCTGCTTTGCGAGCGATGTACCCTGCCCACTGCCACTTAAGTTTGGCGATATTTTGGGTTATGTCCGTGTGTGGGCCCGGTTACGGTTTTGCTGAAATCTCATCCGTCGAGTGTTTGGCGGGATTTTTTCGAGTGAATTTCAGCGGCTGTTTTAATTATTTGTAAATTGTTTCCTAGTGGAGATATTCTGATGTAAAATTGACGTAGTTTTTTATCCCAAGTGTCTACTCAGCTCTTTGATAATGACTACCTCAGTTAAACTTGCAGCAAAAATATTTAAATGTATTGCACCAGCATTATAACGTAACTCAAAAAAATATATTTGGTACCGATGACGAGGTGGTATAGTCTAAGACCTTAGCCAACCGAAATTGGGCGAGGAAAAAAAACTGGTGTCATGTTTTGCCGCGTTTGCTTATTATCATTTGCCAGTTCAGTTACATTTAAATTGCGATATTTAAGTTTATAACTATTTTATCTGTTCTCCCGCTTTCTGCTCCCGCTTTTCCCGATGACCCCAGCCTGCCTATGAATTATAAATCTGCTATGCCCGATACTGACTTCGGTAGTCTATCTCGGACTCTGTTTCCACTTCTCTCAATAACCCTAGCATCAGGGGGAAAAACTGATATAACTCATTTCCATGTTCATTAGCTCATAAACTATGAATTAAAGTCGTCTCAATATGTGTCTAAGGAGGAGCAGTGGTGAACGAGTGGTAACGGTCCCGACTTACAAGTCGTAAGTCGCGAGTTCAAACCCAGCTAGGCGCATTACTTTGTGTAATTTATTTCATCACCACTGCTCTCAAAACGGTGAAGAAAAACATCGTGAGGAAACCCGCATGTCCTAGAACCAAAGATTCGAAGACATGTGACATCCACCAACCCGCACCGGGCCCGCGTGGTGGATTACGGCTCTCCTAGAGAGGACGCCTGAGTCCCAACAGAGGGAACATTATAAGGCCGACTATGCTATGCAATTATGTGTCCATGTGGGTCAAAGTTTGTAGGAATGGTGCATACCTTTTTATATTTTAGCATGGAGTAAATAATAAATTTGGCGCAAAAAAGCAATGTAAAGAAGTACTTCGATACCTGAGTCTATTTTCTGATTTTGTATACATAGGTTCAGTGTAAATACTTAGTTAATATTTAAAGAGTAATGGCAAATCCTCGAACAAAATTTTGCAGGCAAGCATTTTTTTTTTAGCTGGGACATCATCCAATGACTTCTCCAACTGTAGGGCGAAGCGAGAGGGCGTGATAGACTTTTACTGACTAAAACCCACTTCTGTGTTGCTTCTTTGGCTTCGTTCAAGAAGGCGATCGGTGTACCCCAAGGATAAATTCTGAAAAGCAGGAGCCAAGGTGAACGGGCTCCATTTAGCGGTGATCAGACACGCTTGTATTTAGGCGGCATTGAACCCTACCAGATTGGTTTCACCCCACTTGGAGGCTGCTTGAAGTGAGACATTCGCACGTTATGCCAAAGCCTCTCTCGGACCGGATTAGCTCCTTACTAGCCCGAGCACTTGGCAGGTCTATACAACTATGCTATCATCTGCATACCCATAGATATCATCAGCAGATTGTTAATATGCAGCACGAAGAGAGTTGCAGAGCGAAAAGACCCCTGAAAAACTTCGGCGTTATTAGTCGTCATAGGCTCTGATGAGCATCCATCGTATATTGAAGATATTCCAGTTTAAAGTTGGTAAGATTACGTATATTATGTGTACAATATCTACGTACCTTCTTATGAATTTAAAAAATCAATAAACGCATTTTTGAACGAACGACAAGATATCATGTCATAATGACCGTGTTTTAAGTCATTAGGCTGGTTGACGGTTGAAATTTCATAATGCCATGCTTTTTTCTAGTGATGTTGCTATATAATTCAATTTTCAATTGATATGACGTTTTTTTTGGGCCATTAGCATGATTTAATAAAACTTAGTAAATTATTTCGCCGGTATATATCATGATGACTTAATAGACACTTAATAATTTCCTCGCCGTTGTTCTTTTTTATGTCCATAATTATTTTGTTAAAATTAAATAGATAAAAAATACTAGAAAACTTAGTATCATATGTCTGCTACAGATATATTAGATAACACTAAACACTAAAAAAAATAAAACAAAAATGGGCTCTATTAATATTCTGTCTCAGTAACTGCTTAACGTATACGTTAAGGGGGATCAATCGCAAAACTTTCCTCATCGTGACGAGTCTCGATGATTCCCTAAAGATTACTTGCTTCTGAAGATAAGTACAACGGGAAATGGCTTTGTGTTTCTGATACTGGAAAATCTTACAGATATTTTTTTTCTGTATTAGGTTGCCAACGGTTGATTATGGCTTGATGGAAACTGATCACAACTATTTTTCTGTAAATACTATTTGGGCTTCAGAAGTGATGGCAACTTGGTTCTAGATTTTAATTTGGATTTCAGTTGCAAAGTTTCGTGTGTCTTTTATTTCAAATGATGCTCAGGAGCAATAACCCTGGCGCCACTTGGGGGAGGCTTATATTTAGCAGTTTATGTCTTTCGGCTGAAATGATGATGATGATGACTGTTAAACTAAAAAGGATTATTTTAATGTAATAGTTTAATTTAGTTCAAATTCTTAAATGCTGGGATTTAATTGTCATGTATATGATTGAGAGTAGTGGTGGCCGAGTAAGCACTGTTGGCCGAGTGGTAACTGCCCCGACTTACGCTACAGCTAGGTACATTACTTTGTGTAATTTATTTGATCACCACTGCTCTCAAAACAGTAAAGGAAAACATCGTGAGAAAGCCGGCATGTCCTAGAACCGAAAATTCGAAGACATGTGACATTAACCAATCCGCACTGGGCCCGCATGGTGAATTTCGGCCCATTCCCTCTCCTAGAGAGAGAAAGCCTAAGTCCCAGCAGTGGGAATATTAAGCTGATTATTCTATACTTACGCTATGTATATGATTTCGGGATTTTAGAGGAGGTATTTTCAACTGTACATGTGTTACATACTTCCCCAAACTTTAGGTATGTGTTCTTTCTTTTTAGGCATTTTTTTTCCTCTGTTTGTCACACAATCCATGTATAATTTCTTTGGTCTTCATCTACTCTTATGAGCATGAGCATTATCAGCCTTATAATGTTCCCACTGCTAGGACTCAAGCCCTACAGAGAAGACCCTGGGAGATCTACGGGAGCGCAATTCAGATTGGTAGATGTCACATGTCATCAAATTTTTGGTTCTAGAACATGCCGGTTTCCTCACAATACTTTCCTTCACCGTTTTGATTTAAAGAGCAGTGAAAATTAAATAAATTACATTAAGTAATGTGCCTGGCTGTCTTCAAACACGCGACCTTCAAACTTGGAAGTCGGGATCGTTACCGCTGTGCTAAAAAACGACACATTCACTATACCTTCCTAAGTAAGTACTACAAATTGACTAGAGCTTCACTAACTCAGTGTGAGTTACGAGATTGAGGCTCCATTGTCGTCGCCACAGTTTCATGCATCCCTTTGTTACCATGGCACCTAACAATGGCTACCTCTAATACGGTTCGTGTGGAGTATTTGTCTATTTCTTACCTAAGGCCCTACCACGACCTCTAAATGATCCATTTGACGAACTAAATCAAACTGTTTAAGGGATGGAGCTATATAGAGTCAATCAAATCAAATGCCAAACCATACGACTACTTTCCTGGATAAGTCTTTTACTGTCCAGGACGCTCGTCTATGGAATACATTGCCTGTGGCGATAAAACGTGCGCAAACACTGCCTGTTTTTTAAAAGGCTTGTGAAGGATCATTACTTATCACTGTGATCATGTCTTCGTTTCATCACTTATTCTCTTGCTTATATATTTATATTCTGTATGTATGTATATGTGTATCTATTTTAGTATTAAGTTTTGTTTACTTTTATATTTGCACCAAGTGCAACCCCATTTTGTGTCTAGGCAATCTCTATCCATTCTGGGTTGCCTGGAAGAAATTGCCGAGTGCGATAAGGCCGCCAATTGTATGTTTTTTGTTGTATTACAATTTCAATTTGTAAATTTGTAACTTGGTATGCAATAAAGTATATATAAATAAATAGAGTGTATAGCTCCATCCCTCTCTCTCTCGCTCGCGTGCCTGACGTTTTGACATTTCATGGTATGGCCCCTGATTACTGGAACTGAATGGGCGTATTTGGAAAGGTATCTTACTACTTACATGAGTTTTTGATGGGATTTTTTCGTGTTAAGTTTAGCGGGTGTTTAAATAATTCTGAATTGGTTTCTTACTGGATATTGTCATAGAAAATTGATGCAGTCTTATTTTTAATGTGACTAACGACTAGTCAATGCGTTTTTTTTTTCGGTGGGAAAATCATCCAACGATATTACCGCTCTTGGGCAGAGCGCGAGGGTGTGTCAGACTTTTACTGACTAAAAATCCACTCCTGTTCCATCGTTGCCTTTTATACCAGGGCTGAGTCATCTTTTCAGAAGCAGACCCTTGACCCCAGTAGGCTTCGACCCTGCTAGGCCCCTACGAACTAGAAAGTACGTGGAATCTATTGAAAAAGACGCGGTTTGGGTAAAATGGAGTAAATTTTTTTATTGTTTTACTGACCACCGCAGCGGAACTTGTCAAGGTAAGTTTACTTCATAAATATGCTATCAAATATTGAAACAATTATAAAATCCGTGGAAAACAAGCGTATTGTTGTCTCTTAAGCCTTTTAGACCAGAGTTTTCCAACATGTATTATTCGCGGCCACCTGTGGTCTATAAGAGTTGTGTATATAGGTACAGACGGCATATTTTTTTTTATTTCAAACATTCTAACTAACACGTTTTCAATGAAAATCATTTTTTCATAGCAAGCTTTTATAGCGCGGTCTTTACCTATATAATTAATAATCATCAAGACCATTCCATTGGCCTTCTTTCAGCTCCATCATCAGATCAGGTCCATGTCATAATAATTTTGCATTTTCATCTGATTTAATAATAATAATAAGTTTATTTTCAATAAATTGTTCACAAAGGTTTAGTAATAGGATACAATATAATTTGCATGAAATATTATCTCCTGGTCCCCAAACTAGGTTTATAGCCTGTGACTTGAGGACCAGAGATTCCATGAAGGTAATAACAAAATCGGAAATCTGTTTTCACCAGTAACATATTTGACATAACAATAAAATAAAACATATTTTTTTGGTATAGAAAAATAAAATAAAACGAGGTACCTAAAAAAAAAGGCACACGTTTTTATATTCACAAAATAACCATAACGAACTGTATATACTATAATATAGTTAAATTTTCACTAACCGACTTCAAAAAGAAGGAGGTTCTATGTTCGACTGAATGTATTTTTTTGAACTGGTGGTCCCTGGCAAAAACTAAGAAACAATGTAAAAAAGAAGGCTGAAGGCCACTATTTTTAGTGAACAAAACCACATCAATTACACAAGCACTTCATTACAAACATATATTAGCAACTTACGAATGAAATATCATTGTTCACCTCGTTAAAACTTTAGCAATGAACCAATTAAGAAATTCTTAACAGACACTCAATGAAAAGTGCTAAAGTGCCTACTGAAAGGGTACCGAAGTACCAATTTCTAAGGATCACTTATCTTGCCTCGTCATCTTTTCTCAACTCCGTAGTCAAATATTTGAGTTCCAAAGATTTGTTCTGCAACAGCTGCTGAATTTAGATTTTAGTGCAAATATGTACCTTTTTAGGCCCTTAATATATTAAATGTACATATAGGTACAGTTTTTTTTTATTTGATATAAATTAGTGCTTGACTGCAGTCCCACCAAATCGTATGCAATCTTTGATGGTGAGGCACACTAGTTTATTAAGAGCCTATTCACTCTAGCCTTAAAGACACCCAAATTATAATCGGATGAGAAGGCCGCAGTAGGCAAAATTATTCCAGTTCTTTGCGATATGGTGCATACTCGCCGTACGTCAGGTTGTACGATGGTAAAAATGAGATGGCGGAACCAAGTCATGCAATTCCCGCGCATACTCTCCAAAATGCAACCTGTAAAACACCGAAAGGCTGAGAGCCTGTGCCTAAGGTAGGTCCTTAACCAAATCTGGATCCCCAATTAGCCTCTTTACATGCCTTTCCACCGAGTCCATAGTTGCTAGGTGGCATTTTGCATTTTTTTGCAGCACCAGCCCATATGTGGCTGCATTACTTCACACACGATTGGACCTGTGCTTTGTATAACATTAAAAGCTGTCCCAGTATATACCGGTAGAGACACACCGGGACAGCTTTTTATAAGTACCGACGGGCCTTTGTAAAAAGTTTCCTAGCAGCTACCTTGAATTTGGACTCAATGAACCGCCCAAAATTAAGGTCTGAGGAAACTTCAACTCCCAAGAGCTGAAGGCGGTCGGTGGGTTTCAGAGATATATTCCGAAAAGCAGGAGCCAAGGTATACGGGCTTCTTTTGGCGGTGAACAGACACACTTGTGTTATTATTTTAGACTTTAAAACAGGCTAGCTGTAACCCGCGACTTTATTTGCATTGAGTTTTTTGGGGCAAGTTATTAGTTCTCATAACATAACACTTAAGAAGCTATCAGTTAGTGAAATTACCATTAAATTTTGTTTAGCCGTTTCGAAGACGTATCCCGTGGTTTTAAACTGTGTTCCCGTGAGAAAATGAAAAACCTATACTTCTTGTAATACCAGTTATCTGACAGTGAAAGTCCCGCCATAATCCGCCGTTTTGGAGACTAGCCGGAATAAACAGACCGACCAAAATTTAAAGAATTACATTTTTACTATCGGTTTATTTCGTAGGCATTTGTTAAAAAAAAATAATTACAAACTTACTTCAATTTTATTTATATATGTACAGATCGACTGAATTAGCGTTCTTTGGTTTTAATAATACATACATAGATCTATTTTTTTCAAACTGTCCTTTCGCATGTATGGTGGAAAAGATTTCTTCAGAAATGACCTTTGTACCGTGTACGTTGTTTGTTGTTACCTTCTTCTTTGTCTGTTTGTAATATGTGTACAGTAAGTACATTAAGATACTTTAGATTCACCTTGTGGGCCTTTTCGTCGCTTTCTATCAGCAAAGACAGTGGTCAAACGCGGGCCAAATAATGAATGAAAAAAAAAATACGCATTAGAATGGAGTTCTCGATCCCGATTTCCGGCCACCGTAGGCGCGGGCTCGCGGACGGCGAGCAATGGGTAGCTCGCCGTCCGACTGTCCGATAACCGTCCGGATCAAGCCCAAATCGTCAACGGCGCGTTGTGTTTATTTTCCGGTTACCTTCTTTTTGTCTGTTTGTAATATGTGTACAGTAAATTAAGATAATTTGGATTCCCCTAGTGAACTTTTTCCCTTGGGATAATTTTCTACTTTCGTGAGGGCAAAGCCGCTAGCAGAAGCTAGTAAATATTATCTCTCAGCGGTAAAATTTTATTAAAGATAAGTTTTATTATAAGGTATAACATAAAAAAAAGAATGGAAAATATCAAAATTAACAGCAAGATAACAATAAATCCGTGACGTAAATTTTTCGTTCTTCGCAGATAATAAAAACATAAAAATACTTATCAAATCATCAATTCGAAAGACTGCCCACCGGTTTCATTAAGAGTGTGTTTTCACTGTATGCGAACTAGGCAGAGTAAAGAGGAGCAGACTGTGAATTGGTCAATCAGAGTGCTCGAAATCTCCACTCCACATCAGTAAAAGCGGAGTGGAATAGAGCTGAGCGGAGTTTCAAATAAAACAAATGAATATGCGGCTCCAAGCTCGAAAGAACGGAGTCAGGTACCGAGTGAAGAGCACGAAGCGGAGGGTAAATCAATCCCACTCTGCCTCGCTCCACTTTAATGGAAACACCTGCCATTTTTCACTACTCTTCTCCACTCCACTCCGCCTAGCTCCGCTCCACTCCGCTCAGCTCCGCTCCACTCCGCCCAGCTCCGCTCCACTCCGCCCAGCTTCGCTCCACTCCGCTCAGCTCCGCTCCACTCTACCCGGCTCCGCTTCAATCAAAACGCATCCTAAAAAAGAGATTTACTCGTAAATCCACCAAAGGTCTTAATTATCATAAAACAGTCTTAAAACTTAAAACCCGGACTACGTCAAAATAATGAAAGGCGGTACAAAACGAAATCCGCTGTCAATTTGTTGATGGATTGCGAAGATTTTCTTTCTGTCTTCTAATGAAAAAGTATTTGAAATAAAGTTCTGCGTAAAGAAAAAAATTTTTAGTAATTACTTAGATGCTGCCTAGCAAGTAATCTGTTTTCAAAACATTTACACCATAACACCTCCCAATCTACACCTTTCTCATCACAATTTTAATTATTATTATTTTTTAACGTAAGTTTAATTATTGTTACATATATTAATGTTTTTTGGGGAAGGCCTTTCCCCAGCAGTTCAAGTACAGGCTAAATAAAAAAAAATGTTTTTGTCTATATTAACAAATGTGCCTATTATTTATATGTGTGGTGTATACCGTAAGCATAAGTTGGCAATTTTTGGGTTAGCTTGCAGTCATGATAAAGGCATGAATGCCAGCAGTTTCCTATGAAACTAACTTTTAGATTGAGTTACCTTGGGTTAGACAACTATTCATTTTCTGTCATTCATAATTGGAAGACAACCCTGAATCTAAAGAGCTGGATATAGGAGATTGCCTCTGTCTGGGTAAAACTTTCCTTTATGGTCCTTCGATTTATGCGTCGGGGAGGAAGGGGAGGGGGAGGGGGGAGAAGAGCTACCCCTTTGCATTATCCCGACCCCGCGGAACCCTATGGTTATGGAGATATCCATGGTTAAAGTTTTGAGGTTAGGTTAGGTTAGAACACTAATTTCCATCGATTTATTGGGCGGGGAGAGGGAAAGTGGGAGGGGACTACTATCTATACCATCCCCACCCCGCGGAAACTCATAGTTACGGAGATATCCATGGTTAAAATTTTGAAGATAGGTTATTTTTCGGATAGTTAAAATAAAACACAAGGAATATTATTATTATATTAATCATAGGTAAGTAATATATTTTTATTTACAAAATCTCTAATGTATACAAGATATAACAACTAAATCTATAATTTTATTTCATATGACGATCAGTTAATACACTAAACGACGGACTGACGACGTTTTCAAATAACTAAGTTTTATAAGCATAACAAACATTGATGTTATCACTCAAAAGACATAACATTTATTTAGTCCAATATGAAAGAACGAAAGCTTTAAATCATAATGGCTTTTAAATCAATCTAATCCAAATGATTCACTAACATTAGAAGGGGATCTGGTGCTCGGCGGCCGCTGCCGCGGCACATTTGTAAAAAGCTTTCTGTTTAGTTCTATCTACAAAAAAAATGGACTTCCAAATCAGACGGTCCATAATGGAAAGTTTATCCTTTGTCACCAAAAGTCACATCTAAAAAAATAACATACATATTTATTGTAACATAGTTTATTATAACTTTGTTTTGGGCGTACCTTCATGAGTGTTATGATATACTAATAGTAAATAAATATTATAAGTCTTTTCTCAATCTGTGTGTGAAAATTCCATGAATTAGAGAACTTGCAGTTGTTAGAAAACGTGAAAAAGTGATTTTGATAGAGATGTCCCTTGCAGATAACACGTACAAAGAAAAACAAAATAAAAAATATAAACAAATTAATTAATATAAAAAAGTAAAAATAGACTTGTACGAGACTAAAAAGGCCTCCTATCTTAACATAATATATGCCCCGATATTTAATAAAACTATACAAATATCTCAGCGGTGGTATAAATCAACAAGTCCGTAATAAGACCTGCTGTATGGATTAGAATACTGTAAAAAAGATTATATGTAGCGGAGATGAGAATATTGAGATAGATATGTGGAGTGACGAGAATGGATAAAGTGAGAAATGAGCACATTATAGGAAGTTTAAAAGTGGCGCTAGTGACTGAAGAGTTGAAAGGGAATCGTTTATCTCGGTATGTTACAAATATATATGCGGATGCGGATGGACAAAGAAAAGATGGTGTACAATAATAACGTGACTGCTGACAAGATAAAATTTATTTTATTTAGAAAACTTACATCTACAATTACAAAATTTCACTTACAACAAATGAATAACTATGTTACAATCGGTACATTAAACAATATAAATACATGTACATGAAAAAAACTAAATTAATGTTTTTCAAGAAATCAATACTATTACTAGACTCTGGCCAACGAAAGATGGCACAACAAAAAGAGGCCGTATTGAAAAAAATTGAAGCTGTTCACCCTAGCTGTACGCCGCTTAAACGGAGTTGATACTTTTGATTATTAATGAAAATAATAAGTATGAGACATGAGGGCCATGAAATAAAAGGTCTTTCGACAAGTACTTCCCTGGAATCTTTAAATCTGAAGAAAACCAATTGTGTGTTATTGAACTTTTTATTCATTTGAATGGCTGATTGATGTCATTATGTATGGAATATAATATCGTTCATTTGTCCGCCGCACCTTTGCTGGATAGCGCGCATCCAAAATGTCCAATTTTCCATGTCCTCTACTGTTCTCCTTATTAGGAGTTTCGTCTGCTCATTGTCGAAAACAAAAGTATAATTCACCCAGTGAGAAATATTGCAATTTGTTATTAATAGTCAAAAAGTATCAAGCTTTTATAACAGATACTAGCTTTTGCCCGCGGTTTCGCTCCCGTCTATATTCTACTACTCTACCCTACTCTACCCTACTCTACCCTACTCTACGCTACTCTACCCTACTCTACCCTACTCTACCCTACTCTACCCTACTCTACCCTACTCTACCCTACTCTACCCTACTCTACCCTACTCTACCCTACTCTACCCTACTCTACTCTACTCTACCCTAATCTACCCTACTCGATAAAATGTATCCTATGTCCGTCCGTCGGTTCTGAACTACCTCCCCACCAATTTTCAGTAAAATCGGTTGAGCAGTTCTTGAGTTATAAATAGTGTAACTAACACGACTTTCTTTTATATATATAGATTGAAAAGCTAACCTAGAAATGAAATGATTGAATCCAACCGTCGCATTTTCTCTGCATGTTTCTAATTTAATCCACTTTGTGCGTCTTTAAATTTGTCAATCATATTAAAAAGAAGCCTCTTCGTCGACCTAGTGATTGTTATTAGTAGTTTTTGGCATTATTTTAAGCAAAACTTGTTAAATAAGATGCACATAAGTAAACATAAAATGAGTTATGAGAACACAATTTTGACAATTCTTAATTTTTTAAATGCTGCCATACACAAAGTTTGATAAATAATTCGGTGACATCTTTCTATGGCCAAACTCTATAACTACAATATTTCTTGAATACAGATAAATAAGATCAGCAGTGAAGTTAATATTTTTTATCAATATTACAATATGTTTGCGAAAAAATCATTGCAAAGGGTTCTTTTTAATTTAAGAATCCCAGTGTAAAAAAGATTGATGTTAACTTCCCGGCAGATCACATTAAGAACACGACTCGAATGAAAAAAGAAAAAACGTGTTGCACCGACCCCAGGTAATATGCGATAAGGGCAGGAAGATTATAATGCAGCACTGTAATTCTGACAGGGCCTGTGACACCAACAACACAACCACGGAACACAGAAACAGGAAAACCATTCAATACACCTGTCTTTCCTGAATTGCACCAACACCTACTAACTGGGGCAACCAATCTGCAAATTATTAATAAGGGCCTGTGACATCAAAAACACAACCACGGAACACAGAAATAGAAAAACCAGTCAATACACCAGTCTTTCCTGAATTGCACCAACACCTACCAACTCGGGCATCCAATCTGCAACTTATTAATAATAACAACCAAAATTCGGTCAGTTTTGGCCGGAAAATGAAACGCACACGGTAATTAGATCACACTAACTAAATAATGATTCCCTTGTGGTTGTGTCACCGCAGTGAGTACCGTTAGTAATTGAGCCGTAAATTAATGAGCAGAGCTTGAAATATGTATTTTAATAATACCTGTGTGTCAACCTATAAAGAGTGATGGCAGATTTTTGAACAAAATTTTACTGGCATATTTTTTTTAGCTTCATGTGTTGAAAAATATACAAAAGTATATAGATCCAAACAATTTTGTCTTAGACATTACTATTAATAGTATCTTCGTATTGAAGATATTCCGGTTTAAAGTTGATGAGATTACGTATAATATGTCAATAATGCCTACATACCTCCATATGAATTTTAAAAATCAAAAATCGCATTTTTGAACGAACGACAAGACGTCATGTTTTGATGTCATTTTTTTTCTATAAGTCATTAGACTGGATGGCAGTTTAAATGTCTTAATGCCATGCTTTTTTCTAGTAATGTTGCCATACTCGAAATTTACTAAGATGTCACATGTATCATTATAACCACTATATTCTATATATTTATTATCAATACATAAAGCAAAGTATATTCAAATCATGAAGAATTAATAGTTGGAGGTGATTTTAATGGACATGTGGGAAGACTGAAAGGTGTTTATGAAAGAGTAAATGGGGGATGGGGTTTCGGTAGTCCGAACAGTGAAGGAGAGACATTGCTGCAATCCGCTACTGCATTTGACCTGGCAGTAGCCAATACGTGGTTCCAGAAAAGAGACGAACACATGATCACGTAC
Source organism: Mythimna vitellina (assembly GCA_949316375.1). NCBI lineage: Eukaryota > Metazoa > Arthropoda > Insecta > Lepidoptera > Noctuidae > Mythimna > Mythimna vitellina. Next base: position 5,068,256 of record OX438693.1, read on the forward strand.
AAAAGTGGTAATCATAAGACCCAAATAGACTACTTTTTAGTTCGGCGCAACCACTTAAAGCACGTCAAAGACTGCAAAGTACTGCCAGGAGAAGACCTAGTCTCACAACACAGACTCCTGGTTATGACATCTGTGGTCAAAGTACTGTCTACCAAATACAAAGAGCGTCCTCCCCCTAAAATAAAATGGCATATGTTAGAGAAGAATGATTGTGCGAAGAAGTTCAGGGAGCGAGTGGTGGACAAAATGATAGAGATGGGAGACATGAATGATCGAAGTATAAATGAAAGCTGGAATGAGATGGCTGGGTGTATCAGGCATGCAGCGAAAGATATTTTGGGAGAGACGAGAGGAAATGGCATAATAGATAGGGATACATGGTGGTGGTCGACAGAAATTCAGAGTGTGTTGAAAGAAAAGAAGAAAAAAATTCAAAGAATGGCAGTGTGTAGAGCCAGGAAACGCTAGTTTAAAAGCTGAAAAAAAGAATGAGTATGACGTTTTAAAGAAGAAAGCTAAGAAAGCCGTGGCAATAGCAAAATCAAAGGCCCAGGACAAACTATATGACACACTGGACAGTCCTGCAGGCCAAAAAGAGCTATACCGGCTTACTAGAATAAGAGAGAGAAAGGCGAGGGATGTTTGTCAGGTAAGATGTATGAGAGATGAAACTGGAATGGTTCTATCGGATGATGAAAAAATCAAAAAGAGGTGGAAGGAATATTTTGAAAGACTGATGAATGAGGAAAATAATTGGAGTGGGGCGTTAGAGAATAAACCAATGAATGTGGGATTAGTGCGAATTGTTAATATGGATGAAGTCAGAATAGCAGTAAATGGAATGAAGAATGGTAAAGTCATTGGTCCAGATGGAATACCAGTTGAAGTGTGGAAGTTATTGCGAGTGGATGGATGGACGTGGTTAGCTTTGTTCTTCAATAAGTTGTTGCTGGAAGAAGCCATACCTGATGAGTGGTGCAATAGCTCTTTGGTGCCGATTTTTAAAAACAAAGGTGATGTGCTTGAGTGCAACAATTATAGAAGAATAAAGCTAATGTCACATACTATGAAAGCCTGGGAGAAAGTTATTGAAAGGAGGCTGAGAGAAGAGAGTGAAATTTCACAGACCCAATTCGGTTTTATGCCTGGTCGGGGTACAACGGATGCCATTTTTGTTATACGCCAGCTGTGCGAGAAATATAGAGGTGTGCATAAAAACTTGCACATGGTATTCATTGACCTCGAAAAGGCATACGACCGGGTACCTCGTGAGGTTCTGTGGTGGGCCCTTAAGGAGAAAGGTGTGCCTGGGAAGTATGTGCAGTTGATCCGAGCGATGTACAGTCGATGCAGTACCCAAGTCCGGTCTACAGTAGGCACCACTGGCAGCTTCAATGTGGCAGTTGGCTTACATCAAGAGTCGGCTCTCAGCCCTTACCTCTTTCTGATGATAATGGACGCTTTGACGTCGGACATTCAGGAAGAGGCTCCCTGGTGTATGTTGTTGGCCGATGATATTGTGTTGGTTGCCGAGAGTGGCCTAGAGGTCCAGAACAGATTGGAGGTGTGGTGGCACAGACTGGAGAGTGTTGGCCTGAAATTGAGTAGAACCAAAACGGAATACTTGTTCTGCGATTTCGGCGGTCTCTCCAATCCAGTGCCTTTAGCTCTAGCTGGAACGCCCATACCGATCTGCTCTGACTTTCGGTACCTCGGGTCACTCATCCAAGGGAATGGTGAGGTAGACCGGGACGTAACACATCGGATCAACGCAGAATGGATGAAATGGAGACAGGTCACGGGAACAACTTGTGACCCACGGATGCCCCTCAAGTTGAAGGGTAAAATCTACAAGTCCGTGATAAGGCCTGTCATACTGTATGGATCAGAATGTTGGGCTGTGAAAAAGACGGATGAAAAAAAGATTGCATGTAGCGGAGATGAGAATGTTAAGATGGATGTGTGGTGTGACGAGAATGGATAAAGTGAGAAATGAATATATTAGGGGAAGTTTGAAAGTGGCGCCAGTGACTGAAAAGTTGAAAGGAAATCGTTTGTCTTGGTATGGTCATGTGAAGAGGAGGAATGAAACGCATGTTACTAAAAGAGTTATGAGTTTACATGTGGATGGATGGAGAGGAAGAGGGAGACCAAAGAAAAGATGGATGGATTGTGTGAAGAGTGATATGAAAGAAAAGGAAGGAGACCAAAGAAAAGATGGATGGATTGTGTGAAGAGTGATATGAAAGAAAAGGAAGTTAGTGATAGCATGACGAGTAACAGGGCAGAGTGGAAGAAAAAAAACGTGTTGCGCCGACCCCAAATAATACGGGATAAGGGCAGGAAGATGATGACATAAAGCAAAGTATATTATGGTACTTGACCAAGATTTATATTAGTGACAACATTAAAATCATGAAGTCAAGCCAGTTTCCAGTTATGATATTTTTTTTGCGATCCATAGACTGGCCATTAGCTTGAATTGATAAAACTTAGTCAATTATTTGGCCGGTATATATCATGGTAACTTATATAGGCACTTAATAATTTCATCAACAATTTTTTCACCGTTGTTCTTTCATAACTAAACAGCCCTAAATGACCGCTGCAATGAAGGTAAATAAATTGCTATAAAGGCATCCCCAGATTGACAGAACAAGGAGACTACAACGCGTTTTCAAATAATTTTTCAATACGCTTACTCGAAAACCTGCTCTTATTTAGCGATCAATGGTAGGCTGCTTTTAGGCTCGCAATTTACTGTTTTCCGCACTAGTACGTAAAAGTTTTCGAGCTTGAGCCTGGCACAATTTATTGTATTTATCGTATCAGGCTGGGTGTTAAGCGAGCCGCGTGAGTTACCGGTCAAACCCCGTTTATTAATTTATTCTTAAGTTTATTGAAAAACGTCTTTTGATACATGTGAAAATTTATCACAATGACAAATTTTCTCTACTTGTATCATATTGTACTATTTTCTATGGGTAAATATTTCCTTAATCGTCACAATTACCACAGAATCACTTTAAGAGCTTGTGGTAGTACTACTGGAATAGTTGTCTTTTTGTCATATCCTTTTCTTTTCTTCTTCACTTCTCCCATCTTGGGTGGAACAAATATCTGCTTCTTCAGTTGCCTCTCACGGTTCATTACCGTGATGACTCTTTCAAACAACCCTACTGCCCAAATGCCCTTTTCCTGCATTTACAGAACTTCCGTAGACTAAAAGATACCTTATTTTTTTTTCTTTTATCAACCATCTTCCCTTATATTTTTAAACTGAGAACAACAACAACACACAAACAAAACAATATCATGACATATTTATAATAATCCAACTGTCATGGCGACGTAGTTTACGCAAAAAGCTCAGGTAAACAGGAAAAGATATAAAAACCCAAACGTTACGTGTACCGCGAATATAAAGACAATAAGGAACCCTAAAAATAGGGATGTCGCTGTGTCTGTACCTATTTGGGGGACCGGTGAAATGCTCACTTGGGTACCACAGGAATCAAGGTAGCTTGGGTTGTAGTTCCTTTAAAAGCGGAGAAGACCAGCCCCCCTAGCCAAGTTACGATCGTTTCGTTTGCGTCAAACGATTCGAGTAGGCCACGCCTCAGATTCCTTTGTTCTGACTACGTGACTGAGCGTTGAGATCACGTCAGAACAAAGAAATCGGAGGCGTGGCTATGACGTTTAAAATGTCAAGCGTAGGATCGAAAAAGCGGGATGGAGCTATACACCCTAGTGATGTAACGAATGTTAGATTTCTCACGTTCGCGAATGAGAATGCGAATATTCAAATTCAATATTTGCAAATGTAATTAATGTCAACACGACATGAAACATTTAAAAAATACTAGTCGATAAAAATTCAACAACAGAGTAGTAACAATTTTTTATAAAAGCTACACAAAAGCCTACAGATAATATGAAATTACAATGTGAAATTTCGACAATGTTGTAAGTTTTTTTTTACTTAAAAGACATGCTTAACGAGAAACAGGCTACCAAATAGTTTGGATACAGCTTTTTGTTATATTACAAATAGTAAGCCGCCATTATTAAGTTGTACTTTTTCTTTTCCAATATAGTAATAGCCTCTTAACCAGCATCAGGCAACTACCACGAAGTTGTCTGGCATTTTTGCTGAACTGGACCTAAGTATGTGGCGCAGGCGCGAGACACACAATGTTAGTTATTTTATTTTCTTATTTTTTTATCTTAAGTGTTTACATGTTGTTTCTACATTGTGTGTATCTATGTACGTGTGCCAAATAAACATTTTTATTTCTTTTTTCTCTTTTTTATAATGTGTATGTGAGAACACTGAAGACTCCACGAATTCTAAGATTACTTCCTATTACGACTCACTTTTTTGTTAATATGATTATTTTTATTTTACTTTTGGATAAAATATTGACTGGTCTACACTGTTCTTACACAATATCTATTAACACTGTAATATGGAATTATTGTAACATCAACCACTTTTTTTAAAAGAGTAACCATTTTTTTTGTGTGGGAAAATCATCTTATGACAAATCGCGCTCTTGGGTGGAGCGAGAGATAGTGTCAGACTTTTACTGACTAAAAACCCACTCCTGTTCCTTCTTTGCCTTCGTCCCAGGGCCCCGGGTTTCACTTTCACACTACCCGTCGGAAAGGAAACCATGGAGTTTCTTGCTGGTCGTGGTTCTTCTCCATAGAAAAGACCAATTTGGAACATGGGTACTTATAAAACATTAGAAGCTAGTGCTCCTGACGTTTTATAAGTGCCTATATAGGCCTTTGTTAAATAAAAATATTTAAATTTTGAATTTTGAACTTCTCGCTCTCACTGAAACCTTACTCTGAGGTAGTGTCTCAGGAGAGCGCTCTCATCTTCTTATTGCAGAGAGTTTTTCCATCAAATCGGTGCCCTTTTTGTCAGAGCCTGTTTGTGAATTTTACCCTTAGAACAATAGGGACATTCGCCAGACAGCTTGTCATATAGAGGTGTAATGGAGTTAGATACAAGAAACGGCCGAAAAACTAAAATAAGTAATACATTTTGATACAAGTGGAGAAAGTTTGTTATTGCGATCGAGGTGGAATTCGGGTTCGATGTTATAGAGCCGATTATTGCAATGACAAACTTTCTCCACGTGTATCAAACGACGTTTTTAAATACACTTTCGAAGATAAAATAAATAGGGGCTTACACGCGACTCGTGGGGTTCGTTTAGCGTACAGCATAAATTTAATAAATTGTGGCCGGGACAAGCTTGCGCATTTTTTCACACAAGTGCGAAAAACAGTACATTGCGTGCCTGCGGTAAGAATAAGAGCGTCTTTTCGAGTTAGTGTATTGAAAAGAATATTTCGCTTTGACCATAATTAATTTTAATTGTGAAATAAATCGAACTACACCTTCCCCCCACCCCGCCTCCAAAGTAAATTCCTTGAACCCCCGGATATTAGGATTTGGCAACGCCATGCCCATGGGAATCCGATGATGAATTTGAGACGCACAGGACCGTTAATTGTGGCGACGCTTGGGGAGGCATATGTCTAACAGTGGACGTCGACGGGGTGCAGTTATGGTGGTGATGATGACGTCCCCAAAATAACCGAATATGTTGCGTGTGCCATATTTTCCACACATTGCTGCCTCAAACCTCGATAGGTTAAAAGCCTCAATAGGTTTTACTTTTACTCAAATAAAACCACAACACCGAAGCTATAAAAAAAAAACGTTAAAATAAAACCTCCCAGTGTTACACTTCGGTGTGACACTCGCCCTCTTTTATTCGACCTGAATATTCTAAAACAAAAAATTGTGATAAACCTTTATTGGTGTCCTCAAGAGCTACACAGGTTTGTTGCCCCGTTGGTGAGCGATTTTATTCTTGTATTTTTCGGGCTTATTCTCCCTGATATGGGTTTGGACGGAACTAAATGATTGGTGGTGTTATTACAATGATTTTTGCTACTATTGACACTTTTGCTTTTCGCTTTTTTGAGGTGGGAAATTAAAAAGCGATTTCTCTCGAACGAGAGACTTGTCAGACTTTTAATAACTATACATTTTGTTATTATGGATAGGCTCGCGTTTGACCATTATCTCACCGGATGGCAAGCGATGATGTGGCCGAAGATGGAGCTTGCCTAAAAGTAGCCTATTCACTCTTGACTTAAAGATCGCCTAGGGGGGTTATAACTGTCAAGAAATAGAGATTCCGGCAGAGAATCCCATTTCTTAGCCGTACACATAATAAATATGATCGCAAAAAGCTTTGTACGTATGGGTGGGTTATCCACTATGTACTGGTGGCGCAACGCCGTATGTCTAGTGATCCAATGATGGAAGCTATTTGTTTTTCTACCACGGTAACTCTTTTGAATATTCTCACAGCCCTAATTGGCTCCGGTTGGTAACCTCCGCAAAATGGTCAATAACACGGAGGCGCTGCTGCCTTCCTAGAGGAGCTGAGGTAGATCGAATGACGTATTTGTCCCACCCGTACGCAAAATACTCGCTTAAGTCGTGGAGTTGCGGACACCAGCCCGAATTACCAATACCAACCGGCTCCGGCCTTTCTAGGCGCCCATCCGTCCGCCTGTCCTTTAATCTGACATCTCTTTGAGGCACGCGTGGAAACAAACACGCTGTCGACTCTAGTTTTGTTCTTACCGGGCAGCGTACTACCCATTGCATGCTGCTCGTTTACATTTGCGTTTTTGTCAATATTTCCATCAGAGAGACTAGTGCAGAAATCAGAAACGTTTATTTAAAATAGACCAATTACAGGCACTTTTGAATTATAAAAATGTCGGTCATTTAAAAAAAAAGTGAAGCTAAATTGCACGCTCCAGAGCGTAGATCTCTATAGAGAAGAACGTGCAAGAAACTCCATGGACACTCTTTTAAATCATATTATGAGTAACACAAATCTTGGTTACATATTTTTTGTCGCTTCTTCTTCTTAGCGTATCGATGGCAAAACCAGTCAAATTCCTTGTATGGCCCAGTATTCGGCCACGGTAGTGCCGAATACTGTCGCTTCTTATATGTGAACACACTGTAGATAAGTAATAGTAATTAAAAAAAGCTTACTAAAAATAGAAATTGAATTAAGCCACTGGCAGCTAAAATATGACCAGTTTCAACTGACGGCACCCGTGCATCAGCCCTACTCAGCTCTACCATTTTGAAGGGAAATAAAAAACCCAATAACACGTGCCACCATCAGCGAATGCGAGTTTTCTAACTTACTCGGTCACCTTTACATTAACGTTCGCTTATGTCAAATCGTATAGAAATAAAATGGTTTTCTCCTATTGTTACCAGCCGGTACTTACTCAGTTTAAGTACACATTTGCGTTGACGCGATCGAATAAGTCAAAAGTCTCACGCTTAGAACACAACTGGCCAGTTACACACTAAGGGATTTGAAACCAGAGCTACTCAGGCTATAGTTTTTTTTTTAGGTGGGAAATCATCCAATGGCTTCTACCGTTCTAGGGTGGAGTGGCGTTGACGACTTGGGCTCAGTCCAGACGACTACCAGACGGCCGGACAGCGAGCTACCCATTGCTCGTCGTATACAAGCCCACACCTACGGTGGCTAGGTAGTCGTCCTGCAACTCTGGAAATTCAGGGCGTCTCCTGTCGCGGCAACTGGGGCTTGACGGCGTCCGTGTAATCGCACGTGCGGCCGTCTCCTTTTCTAGAATCCCAGGCTATGTGCGAAAATAGCGTGCTATGCTGTGATCTGGAAAAAACCTATGTCGTTAGAAGCGGGTCTTTACCAGGTCACACCAATGAAAGTCATTGAACATGTAAAACTTAATCATGACTACTGTAGCTACAACTAACCATAGACAAATTAGTGTCGCCAAACATGGGCTACACGCCACACACGCCGCCACGAGAAGCTAGAAGCGGCCACAAGCCGCTTGTGGCCGGTGGCTGCTACTTTTTTTAACCCATACCCGCAGTATCATAATGGACTCTGACGAAGAAGGTATATGCGCAAGTAGCGCGTGAAAGCGTTTTGTATCGGCGTTTAGTGGCCAGTGCGGGCCACAAGAAGCGGACAGCGGCGTCATCCGTGTGCGGCGAATCCATATAAAATGTATGAGAACTGTAGGAAATATGCCGGTGGCGGCGTTTTGTGGTTGTAGCCGGTGGCCCGTGTGCGGTGACCTTTATACTGTCACAGGTACTATTATACAGCCACACCGCAGTTGACAGAATAAACAACGAGATACAATTAGAGCATACCAATTACCAAACATTTGGAGTGAATTCAGATGGAATTGCAAATTGATTTGCGGTGTGGATAATAATCTACGGAATCCCGCTAACAAACTGACCTAATAATCATATGTAAATCAGGGAGATAGTAAATCAGTTGGAACTAATGAGATAGGCACTGTATATGGAATGCGTCGTGTTTGGCCAGTGTTTGGTACAAATGTTGGGTTATTGGCTTCTAAGGCCATCTTATTATTGGTATAATATATAATCAAGCCATTTAATAAAATATTAATTTTTATTTAGCTTGTTATTTATAACGTGAATGTGAGAACATTATAGACACCACAGTCTTAGACAGTTTTATATTTTGATCTATTTTTTTATTGTACTTATTTGGTACTAAGTTGACTGATCTACTCTGTTTACTCATACCTATTAATTTTTACTAGAGTCTGACCATAGAAAGTGCGACCTGAGAAAATGAGATCAAATCAAAAAAAAATTAATGTATTATTACTGACATTGTAGGAGAAGAACGTTTTGATACTTAAGTATTTTTTTGTATTTACGACAGTCGTATAATAGTTGTTTACGAACTATATTCCTAATTTAAGAACAACACATTTTTAGAAATTGTAAATATACAACAGCCTTTGACAGGAGAACCAAGGTCGCCGACATAGCCCGAAGAATCGCCAAACTAAAGTGGCAGTGGGCAGGGCACATTGCTCGTAGAAAGGACGGTCGATAGGACCGAAAGGTTCTAGAATGGCGACCGCGCACCGGAAAACGCAGCGTTGGAAGGCCTCCCACAAGGTGGACCGACGACCTGGTGAGAGTCGCGGGAGTGCGGTGGATGCGAGACGCACAGGATCGGTCGTTGTGGCGTCGCTTGGGGGAGGCCTATGTCCAGCAGTGGACTTCTTTCGGCAGAAATGATGCTGATGATGATGCCTTTGACAGCATCACACACTCTGCAATATTCAATTCCTTTACAAAACAACAAACAGAATCCACATAAATACAGCTACTACAAAATGTAACACCCATAGCACAGCTACTATCAAGTTGAGTTGTGGTCTTATGTGTTTTCCATTAGTTCTTTAGGAAGTCAAACAGGGCATCCCGTGGTTTTCTATAATAATTTAATTTTAAAAAATCTACTTTTATTTTAAATATTAAGTAACTGTGGTGTTTTGTTGTGCACTCGCTTCTAGCGTACAAGTAATCATGTAAGTATGTAAAATAAATGATTTAGAACTAAATCTGTTGAAATCAAAGGCGGTACTGTGATATGTCAATATTATTTGTCCTGTACCTATCGCTGCAGCTCTCTCTTTACTAGAATCATTACGACTTTAATAAGATATAATGAGGCCCCAGATTGCCAAAATCTGTACAAGCATTTACATAACTTTGACAACGCGTTACAACTTCTTTTTTAATTAGTTACGAACTATTTGATTCTAACATTTGGACTGCAACGTTGATAGGCAACATTTGAAAAAAATAATCATATAATGAGTATATATCCAGTCTCCTGTTTTAGGAATATTTCATTTCAGGTTCATTAGCTCTTTCTTGCCCGGGATTCATACAATTATCCACTTCTCAAATTCAATTCACAATAAAATTCCCCAAGCACGTAAGTCGCAGAAACCACAATGCACGCAGCGCAAAAATAGCACTCTGACTTTATTACAAAATAGTTCCACTTTAACAATTTCATTTCTGTAAAATATATATGAAAGCAATTGTCTTGGAACACTCGGTCTTACCAATTGCTTATCTGGAGTTGCCAGACTGGCCTGACTCCAAATAGATTCTTCGTGGACGTAAAGTAGACTATTCTATAACCTAAGTTGTGGGTAGACACACACTGTAACTTAGTTTGGATAGCTAATAGTGTTAACACACGTTCCAAGTTGGTATGATGGTTTTGGTCTGTCATAATATATGTACCAAGGTCGTGGTCCATCTGTACCAAGACAAAGTGTAAATCAGAGTAATTAGTACACACACACACGTGCTCAAATGCTTTATACGACGGACCAAAATTACGCTTGACCTTGGTACGGAATGGACTAAACCCGTCATACTAAATTTGATTGTGTGTTAACACTATACATATAAATCATCGTCAGTTTTAGTAATATCGTAGGAAATGAGTACACTGTGTGATTATTCGAAGGAATCACCACGGCCAAGAAATACAAAAGGTCAACTGAAGGAACACTTGATGGGTTTTAGTCAGTAAAAGTTTGACACTACTTTTCGTTCCACCCAAATTTGGTGAAATTATTTGATGATATCTGACTTAAAAAGTAAAGAAATGAGCACAAGGATGGAACCCTAGAATTGAAAGTTCTAGGAAACTTGACTATAAGAAAATTATTTTTGGCTAAATTTATTTTGAAAAAAAAAATCTCTTTAGAAATAAAATTTGCAAGTAATCAAACAACAGAATGATCCAATAAGTGAAACAATCCTCTAAAACGATTACATTTGATTATCAATTTCACACCGGACCTTTACAAGAATATAAATACAATCATACAGTCTTAATCTTCAACAACCAATAACTATAAAAATCACCATCATTAAACACCCAAACAAAATTGAAGACAGCCCAAATTTATACTTCCCATTCTATCAGTCCATGAATCTCTTTATGAAAATTGCATCGTAACATTTTAGTGACGTAAAAAACATTCATTCCATACATCCTGATATCTCCGTCATGTAATATGACGTCATATTTCATGTTTTACGACCTTTAGCCCTCAAGTTTGGTAGCACTTTGCCGTTCAGTAGTTTCCGACAGCCATCAAGTTTCTAAGTATTGGAGTGGTATATCTTTGTGAATTGGTGATTGTAGTTTTTGTGTTGTTTTCAATTTCTATATAAAATGTGCTTAATAAACGTATGTGTTTTAAATACAAACATATTATCTATACATATAATAAAACAGTAAAATTATTTTGCGGTGGTATTAATTGGCGCAAAAACTACTGAACCGATCCTGTTCAAATTTTGCATACATAATCCTTATAGGTCAGGGCAACTTATAGGCTATAAATTATCACGCTATTTCCTATGGGGGGTGAGCAATAATCGAAAATGTAGGTATTGAACGACAATTGCCGCAAGTTCAATCCCCAGTTACAGTTAAAAAATTGGTCATTATTTTATCCTTTTTTTTGTAATAAAACTAACTTTTACCATTTTTTCGAAACAAAATTGACATTTCTATTCGATATCTTCTTAATATTTCGTAAAAACTAATCAAAGCACATAATAAAATCAAAGCGGCGAGTAAAATCACGTCCAATAATATTACATTATTCCATTTAGCTGCAAATATTACTTCTGAAACGAAAATCATCACGCTATCATCGATAAGGAGCCAACCAGTCAATTATGACGTTTATATAAGAACGTCTATTTTAAATTTTCATCATCGAAGACCGTAGCGCAGTGGTTTCGTATCTAGACTTGCGTATAATTTATAGGTTGTTCGAATCCCATGTGGCTCTCTTGCGAAATTTTTGGTTTTATTTTTTCACGGTAAATAAGGTTTTTTTACCGTTTAAAAATGTAAGCATGCAAAAATATATTTTGCATGCTTACATTTTTTTTATATATCTACACATAATATATCTGTAGAAGTTTTTAGTTGTGTGCGTATCACGCAAAATGTTAGAAGTCGATGTAGATGGCTTTTATACATTAAAATTCTGTGTAACTTGATATATTACTTAGGCTTTGTTTCATCGCAATGAAACAAAGCATATGAAATACAAACGGCATGAATTTAAAGTTTTCAAGAAGTTAAATATGACACCACACGCAACTCGCAACGCCATCTAAAGACTCAAAGTATAAAAAATGATGACAATGAATGTTGAACTTCATATTAAATTTGATAGATGGCATTGTGTATTTTAAAACTACTGGTGTTAGACGGAGGCATTTTTAACAACTTTTACTGTAACCAAAGGCGATAAAAGTAAATACCTATGTGTATTTAATTATTGACTTTAAAATAACACGGCCAAATTTTCGGAAGGGGTTACATGGTATCTTGCATTGGAAGGCCCCCAGGTGGACCGATAACTTGGTGAGGGTCGCGTAATCCGATGCATGAACCGGTCATTATGGCGACACTTGGGGAGACCTATGCCCAACCGAGGACGTCTTTCGGCTGAAATGATAATGATGATGATGGCACCATTTTTTTTTTTTATGTTGAAAATCATCTAATGACTTTTCCCGCTCTGGTAGGAGCGGGATGGCGTGTCAATCTTTACTGACTAAAACCACACATGTGTCCTTCAGTTGCTCTTTGCAACATCTCTTTGAGGAGTGCGTGGATCACTACGCGCTGTTGACGACTGAGCTCAGTCCGGTCAACTAGGTACCGGACGGCCGGACGGCTAGCTACCCATCGCACGACGTCCGCAAGCCCGCGTCTACCGTGGCTGGTAGTCGGGGTCGGAATCTCGGATTGGCGTGAGGACGTTCGTTCCCTTACGCTTGCGGCCCCCTCCTTCGCTAGCATTACGGCTTTGCAGAAGGAGGCGACCGCCTGCCATTACTCCTTGCTCTGAATCTCACCCAAACCAGAGCCCGGCGCGAGAGGTCACTGACGCCGATTGCCTCCACGAGGACACAGTAGTACTCCGCCCTTGCAGGGCACACCTACACTGTATGCGCCACTGTGTCCTCCGGGATGATGGCACCTTGCGGCCTAATAATGGCGTGTTTTATTATTTGCAGTCACTGCTTCATATAAAACGGGATCAAATGTGTTTTTCTGATCATAGTTCGACAACGTATGATGTATCTCAGATTCCTTGCAGCCTTGCGTCAACATCTGGACGTTACCTTCTTGCAGTGAATGGTGACCAACACTGGAACAAACCCCTGAGGGAGGCCAATCTCAGGGATAATACTAATCGGCTGCTACATTTGTTTACCGTAATTTCATTGTTTTACGGATGCGCAAGCTCAGGATTGTTGTGAATGTTTCAAACGGTTGCTTTTCCGGATTCGGTTGGAAGTACCCTGATATTACAATTTTGCGAATCTCCCGGAGGACCCGGTGTAGTATGCGGTGGAGGTCTATTCAGCTTGGGTGAACCGCCGTGTCCTTATAGGGGCAATCGGCGTCAGTAATTTCTCGGTTTGGCCATCAATATGCGAGTTCGATTGGACGGAGATACACACGCACAAGATGTCGCCGAAATTCATTCAAAAGTTGGAGACTCTTCATAGGGTAGTTCCCACTATCAAGAAAACATTTGTGTGATATACGGGGACGTCAGTTAAATACACGCCAAAAAAATCATAGGTAAATGAACAAGTAACTCCCAAAATGATCAAACTGCAACAATCAATGCAAGCATTCTCTCCCAAATTCTTCATAAGTACTGTTGTGGAGAAAGATAGTTGATTATGATGGTAGTTTTTGGATTCACTTAAGGCTTTACACTATCAGTGCACATTACCCAGCTGAAGGTTGGTGTCCCGATTATGCTCCTTCGTTTACTAGAGGTAAACGAGGTGCAAAGCTGTCTAACGACGACGTGACGTGGCACCACCGCAGTCCTGTGTTTACGATGGCTGGGAACCCACCTTCTTTGATCGTAGTGCTTCACTTAAGGAAGACTGGTTATCGTTTTCTCCACCAATTGCCCCCACGAGGACATGGCTGCGCCGGCGTTCCGACCAAGCGGGACTGACTTCCACCGTATACTCCATCGTATTCTCCGGGCGATCCGCACCTCAGTGTTTCTTCCCGCAGAATTCAATACAGATACCTTCCGGAACACCCACATCAGGTGAGTCCTGCATGAAAAAAGGATGCCGTGACGCCTCTGTAGTCACTCCTCAAAGACAGGCATTACCGCTTCGATTGTGGCGTGCTCACTGTGGCGAGGGTTTAAAATCATACAATGTTGTTTTACCAGAACATAAACCAGAAACATACATAAACTAATGCAAAAGGCATTAGTTTATGTATGTTTGTTCCTTGGGGTAGGCAGAAATGCCAACTGCTATGACCCATACATACTCTTTCTATTTATTGACGTTCATACATCTGGATCTGGACGAGTACATTGTTATGTATCCTGAAGGTAATTTGCGTTTTTACCTTTAACCGTTTTATGTTAAAGTACAATAAATAATTGCGATGCTTTCGGAATGAATTGCAAGCACAGAGTGATTGTACAGTTTTACGAAGTTAACGCGGACGAAGTCGCGGGCAACAGCTAGTTATTATATATTATAGGTCGAAAGCAGTTAATTTAAAATTATGTACCTACAATGTCGAATCATAGTTTTAGTAAAAGTAATTACTTTAAATAAATTGTGTGTATCAAATATTTACATTACAACGAATGTTGTATTAATTTTATTATCAAAACATATTCAAAAAATATATTTTACAATTTATGACAACAGATATCATTGTTGGTTTTTTTTTTTACTATTATTAATACTGTTAATTATTTTTGTAGTTAACTTTACATATTTTAAGACTTAAAAATTGGAAATACAATCCTTTAATAAGCATTTTTGATATACATATAATGTAAAAAAGACTTTAAAATTGTTAATATGTCGTTCTAAATATATATTTTTCTTTTACTAAAGTTGATTATTTATAGTAGCTTACGTCAAAAGTTAATTATGATATCATTTTTAAAACGATTTTACAATGTCGACTTCATATGATTTTTGAAAAGACTGATTGAAAATGTGAATATTTCGGCCTTTTTACTGTTATTACTACAGTTGATTATTTTTATAGTTGATTTTTGCATGTTTTGAGACTTTAAGGTTGATAATATAATCATTTTGTAAACATTTTTGATTCACATGTTATGTAAAAAAAAAGAACCAAATTCTGCACGTTCAAGTTTATTTTAGAGTTATCTATTTATATGCTACATTAAAAAAAAATCGTTTATAATGTATTCCATATCGAGTAGGTATTTGGATTTTTTGTATTGAATAAAAACAATTTTTAGTTGCGATACACTTATCACCAGAGTGTCTATTTCTAATGACAATACCAATTAACCTAAACACTGGAGGTGTGCCCCGCTTGGGTGGAGGTGTGCCCCGCTTGGGCAGAGCAACGCCGTGACCTCGTGAGGGCAATCGGCGGCGGTGATCTCTCGCGCCGGGCCTTGGTTCAGGCCATGCTCCGGAGCGAGGAGGAGTGGCAGGCGGTCGCCTCTTTCTGCGAAGCAGTAATGCTAGCTAAGGAGGCGGCCGATCGCGTGAGGCAACGGTCCTTACGCTCCAACCGCCGCCGGGATTCCGATCCCGATTTCCGGCCACCGTAGGCGCGGGCTTGCAGACGGCGAGCAATGGGTGGCTCGCCGTCTGACCGTCCGGTAACCGTCCGGACCAAGCCCAAGTCGTCGACGGCGCGTTTTGTTCCACGCGCGCCTCAAGGAGATGTCAGCAAATCGTAGGGGCCCAGCAGGGTCGAAGCCTACTGGGGCCACGGGTAGTGTGAAAGCGGAACCCGGGGCCCTGGGACGAAGGCAACGAAGGAACAGGAGTGGGTTTTTAGTCAGTAAGAGTCTGACACTATCTCCCGCTCCGCCCAAGAGCGGGGATGTCATTAGGATGATTTTCCCACCCAATAAAAAAAAAAAAAAAAAAAAAAAACACTGCTAGGTTACATTGTTTTATTATGAAGTTCCTGTATCTATCTTTCACCTTCCGGTTCCATCATCAGATCAGTTCGATATTATCTTATGGCCTAAGTGCATCTCATGACAATTCTAATAGGCCCAAACACGGCTAAGATACATTGATTAATTACAGAGTTCCGGATGACTAGACTGACTAGATTTTGAAAAAAATGAGACCAAGCTGAAAATATCCTTTAAGACGAAAAAAAAAATTGCAAACCGGTCCATAAACGACGGAGTACTGAGTAATATATAAAAATACAACCGAATTGATAACCAACCTCGTCCTTTTTTTAAGTCGGTTAAAAAGGAACTATAGTGATAATATTATATAATTAAACCTGCGATTGCTTTAGGATAGTCTATATTGTATTCTCTAGTTAAAATATTTATCTTAACCATGCGTATCAAGACTATGTTTTCCTTTTTTTTATTCTTGATAGGTTCGCGCTTGACCACTATCTCAACTGATGAAAAGCGACGATGCGCTCGACGATGGAGCGCGCTTACCTAGAAGTAACCTATTCACTCTTGACTTAATGATTCCCGGGTTGTAGCTATCAGGAAACATAGATTCCTGCAAGGAATTTCACTCCTTAGCTGTACGCACAATGAATGTGTTCTTAAAACGTTCCTAATTTTTAGAGTTGAGAATAATCATTTTAGTAAACTATGTAGTAATAAAATTTGGCTTAAAATCTTCTGCTGACAGTTTTTTTAAGCTAAACTGACTTTTACTTAAGTTTATCAAGATAAAAACAAATCAGGTGCCTCCGGTACGGGGCTCTCGGGAATCGGAGCTTTCAAGAAATAACCCTGTTGAGTGTTGAACTTGTCGCGTAAGTAAGAAACTGTCTAATAAATTCGCTTAACGTTTCGCTTTCGCTGATAATTTGATATAGCCGATGCTATGATTACAGCCCCTCTAGCCAAGTTACAATCTATTCGTTCGCGCCGAACGCCTCGGATAGGTCAACCTCCGATTCCTTTGTTCTGACCGCGTGACTGAGCGTTGAGATGACGTCAGAACAAAGGAATCGGAGGTTGACCTACTCGAGGCGTTCGGCGCGAACAATACGATTGTAACTTGGCTAGGGAGTACTATTGTTCCAATCGCTTACAAAAATCTATCGCTAGTAATATTTGAATAGAACAGAATAGAATAAAACTTTATTGTAAACCAAAATAGTAACAAAAACTTTTAAATGAATGTTGATGTTGTTGGCGTTGTTGATGTTGTTGTTGAGTGTTTGTTTTTTTTTTTCATTTGACGTACAGTCTAGCCATAAACGTGAATTTCAATTATTTGCTTTAATCAGTCATGTATCGCCGGTCCCATCGTGGCCTAGTGTAGCCTCAGCTTCAATCTGTCACCTCATCATTTTAGCTTCTAGTGATTATTCTTAGAGTGAATTCCATAAAACAGTAGAGCATTCGTCATCATTTCAGCCAAAGGACGTCCTCTGTTGGACATAGGCCTCTCCCAAGGGTCGCCACAACGAACGGTCCTGTGCGTTTCGCTTCCACCGTATTCCCGCGACTCTCGCCAGGCCTTCCAACGCTGCATTTTCCGGTCCGCGGTCGCCACTCTAGAATCTTTCGGCCCCACCGACCATCCGTTCTACGAGCAATATGCCCTGCCCACTGCCACTTAAGTTTGGCGATTCTTCGGGCTATTTCGGCGACCTTGGTCTTTAGCATTCGTATCTATTACAAAAACATTAAACCTCAACTTCTTGCCAAATGATAAGCAAATATTCCTATCTCACGCGAAAATACTTCTAAATAACTTTAATATTGGGTAGTACGCAAATCAACAGACTTAAGTTAGGAACAGATAAAAATATTCGCCCCCGGTCCGTTTATCCGGATCCTAATAAAACTTTCTTACGTAAATCCGTTGCTCTATTGAGCGAGACTTGTAACAGTCGAAGCGATATATGAATGTTTTTGTTCGTAATGTGTGTTGGTTTCTGTTTTAATAGAATTTTGCGACATAAAATATTTCGGCCACAGATGGACGGCATAATGATGATGATCGAAAATTTTTGGAAAAATCAATTCCTCCAGCTTGGTGGAGCAAGAGAGAGTGTTAGATTTGTAAGGTCTAAAACCCACCTGTGTTCCTTCAGTTAACCTTTGCCTTTCAGGGTAATACTTTTAAACAATCCCACAGCACAATTTTATTGAATGCGGCATTGCAGCTCTTAATATGAAAAAAAAGTTTTTATTTTAATTAGCTTTCATTGTTGTACTGCTATATTACATAAAAAATTAAAACACAAAGAAACCAGTAAACACCTTATTTTGAAAAAAAGAAAACGTACCTTTAATATAAAGTTTATTTGAACTTATAATTCCAAGTCAATTCAAATATGTCAAAAAAACCGTTTTAGAAAAACGGCTTTTTCATAGGTGAAGAACTATTATTTACATATATTTAGGTACTATTTTATTTACCACACATTAACACAGGTTTGCAGGAGAATCAAGGCTACAGACAGCCCGAAGAATCGCCAAACTTAAGTGGCAGTAGGCAGGGCACATTGCTCGCAGAACAAATGGTCGATAGGGACGAAAGCTATTGGAATGGCGACCACATACCGGAAGACGCAGCGTTGGAAGGTCTCCCACAAGGTGGACCGATAACCTGGTGAGGGTCGCGGGAATCCGATGGATGCGAGACGCACAGGACTGGTCATTATGGCGACACTTGGGGGAGGCCTATATCAAACAGTGGGCGTCTTTCGGCTGAAATGATGATGATGACATCTGATACTGATTACTGAAAATCGTTAGGTAAACTCATTTTCATCCGTACACTCTCAATAAGGTTCAGTTGAAAAACCAGCATCAGACAACCTCATAGTTGTCTGGCATTTTCGCTGAACTGGACCTTTTTAGCGCAAACGTGAGACGCGATGTTAATTTATTTTTCTGTTATTTTAAGTTTCAACATGTTTTTTCTACACTGTGTATATCTGTGTGCCAAATAAAATATTTTTCTTTCTTTAGTGCATTTAACCTTTCGAATACCGTAATCAGAGATAAAAGAGAAAGAATGAGAGAGCAAACGCCGGCGTTCGCTTGGGGTTTAATGAATTAAGTAAAATAGCAGTGCTTATAATAAGCACTTATTGAAACTTAATTTTCTAATTGTATAAGGATGTATATTATTCCAACTGTATGTTGTATAATGGACAACATGGACGTTTGTAGACCAAAGTATCAAAACAATTGTGGTGTTTTTAAATCACAGGTATATTGTTCCTTAGTCTTACGTTTAATTTTAATATCATTTGACCTGATTTAGGAATGCAACGTACCCTAGTACCCTAGACTCAGTGGGTTTTTTATCGGTTGAATAGTCAAGATGTTTATAAAAAACTGGGCGAGTAAGTCTCGTGCATTGAGGGTTCCGTACAAACTTATCTATGAACAAAACAGTTCAATTCCCGAATTGTGTTGCGAAGATTTTTCCGAATCCCAAAAAACTTTTTTTTTTTGTGACGTAACTACAAATTTACAGTTTTCAGATTTTTTCCTATATTTATGCTATGAGACCTTGATTCATGCCAAATTTTAGGATTCTAGGATAACAGGAAGTACCCTATGAATTTTGATTCTCTTGATAATGTCGAAATATACGATTTTTGCAACATAAACGGTGGTATCTTTTTTTTTCGTTAGCTTACAAGTTTGATTTGTTCACAACTTCAAGGGACCGCAGACTTGAGTACTTACCTATATCATTTTAATTTCAACTCGATAACTCCACGCGTTCCCGAAACAAAGGGGCTTGACCGACAGACAGATAGACAGACGGACGAACAACAAAGTGATCCTATAAGGGTTCCGTTTTTTCCTTTTGAGGTACGGAACCCTAAATATTAAAAAAAACAACAAGTAAAATATAATGACAGAACAACAGTAACGCACTATATTAAAATAAATAAACCCATCAGATCTTCACCCTACCATCAAACCTTACCCTACCAATCCCAACTCACATAAGTTAACCCTGAAAATTAAATTTAGGAAGAATTGCCCAATTCCAAGCCAGAGTAGGTAGGACATAGAATACGAAATGTATACAGTGGCGTGAGTGTACTCTGTGCCGGTGCCAAAGTAAAAATCCTTCTTTTTTTTGCGGTTGGGTAGTCATAAAATTACTTCTCCCGCTCTGGGTCACTCCCTGTGTCAGACTTTTTAATTCCAAAACCTACCCGTGTTCCTTCCGGGTGTCACCACTGTGTGGACCGCCTGGAGGACGTGGTGGAGCACACGGTAAAGTTGTGCCCAGCTTGGGCAGAGCAATGCCGTGTCCTCGTGGGGCCTCCTTCTGCAATGCAGTAATGTTAGCAAAGGAGGTGGCCGCACACGCGAGTTCACGGCCCTCACGCTCTAGTCGCCGGGATCCCGATCCCGGCGACTGGGGCGGGCCGGCCACCGTAGGCGCGGGCTTGCGGATGGTGAACAATGGGTAGCTCGCCGTCCGACCGTCCGGTAACCATCCGGACTAAGCCCAAATCGTCGACGGCGCGTAGTGTTCCACGTGCGCCTCAAGGAGATGTCCGCAAATTGTAGGGGCCCAGCAGGGTCGAAACCTACTACGGGCTATGGGTTCGCTTCTGAAAGGAAAACCCAGCCCTGGCATAAGAGGCAACGAAAGAAATAGGAGTGAGTTTTCGTCAGTAAAATCTGACACGATGAGCGCAAAATGACATTGGATGATTTCCCACCTAAAAAAAAAAACGTGTTTCTTCAGTTTTCCTCTGCAATATATACTCCAGCCGCTGCTACCAAACTCAAATTTAACAATCGTTTGATTGTCAATTTTGTTGGTAAGTGATGATATAACTTTTAACTTTAACTCTTTGTCCGAACTACCTCGATCCTGTTCTGTCCACAGTTTGGTTGGCAGGCATCATTCAGTCGTAAAACATACTGTGTAGGTATGTACCGCTTTGGCAGAGCACCGCCGTGTCATTATTATGACCCTAAAATCGGTCATGTGTTTTTTTTGTCCGGCGATCGGGACCTCTTGCATGTATCTGACCCTGGTTCGTGCTTTGGTTCGGAGTGAGTGGGAATGGATGACAGTCTCTTCCTTCTGAGAGGGAATAATACGAGCAAAGGAAGTTGCCGAGGCCGTGAGGAGGAGACCAGCCTCACCCCTCGGGTGACGGGAGTCGCAGGACGATTTCCGGACATCGTAGGCGCTGTCCGGCTATCTGGCAAGGACCAAAACTTAAAGGAGATGTCAGCAAAATGACGGGGCCAGTTAAGGCCAATGGCTGTCAGGGCTGCGGATTATTCGAAAGAGTTACTAGTCCATGCAAAAAAGGTAACTGAAGGAACACTTTAGGTTTTAGTCTGTAAATGGCTGACACTCTCTCCCGCTACACCTGGACCAGAAGAAGTCATTTAATGTTTTATAGCAATAACTTTTACCACAAGTAACGTTTAACTCCTTTACGAACACACTAATTCATTTGAACCGTACCCAGCATGTGACGAAAGTCAACATAAAAAAATTTCAGTTTTATCCACATACGCGTTTTGAAGCGTTTTTCCCCAGGTGCTGCTTTCCAAACGGTATTCCCGCTTCTGCACACGCCTAATCTAAGGTACAAACTCTGCGCTAAAGTTATACGTCATTTTTATGTGCGGTTACGTTGAATGTAACCAAATATTTGTATTGTGTGTAGAGTATCGCATATTTTAAGGATTTATGCCCCACCTTTTTCTATTAAGGATGAGTGTGGTCGTTTATAAAATTGGGGAATTTTAGGAGCTTAAATCTAGAGTGTTGTTTTTAGTTGTGGTTTAAAGATGAGGCAGAGTATGTAGATCCATAGTCGATACAACCCTAAAATAAAATATATTTATTTTTGATTGGAAAATATCATATTCAAATTCAAAATTCATAACGTTACCAAAATTATAATTATACTAGCTGACCCGGCAAACGTTGTTTTGCTATGTATATTTTTTTTAGGAAACCATTTAGGGGGATAAAAAATAGATATTGTCCGATTCTTAGACCTACCCAATATGCACACAAAATTTCATGAGAATCGGGAAAGCCGTTTCGGAGGAGTTTAACCACAAAAACCGCGACACGAGAATTTTATATATTAGATTGACAAGCTACTGACTGATCTAACGTACCGTAAGCCTTCCGAAGGTTCAGAACCCCAGGGTACTGAGACAAATAAAGAATAAAAAAATAACCAATTATAAAAAAGAAAATAAAAATAAAAAATAAAATAAAATATATAATAATAATATTTTTAAAAGTAATAGCTTGTATTTTAAAGTTTTTAACAAAATTTTTTCACCATTAGAAAGCTAATTTATACTAAGTGACATAGTCATATATTTTCACGCGAGCAAAGCCACTGGCAAAAGCGACTCCATTAATAATACAGGCAGAATTTATAATTGTTTGTCTACACATAACTGAGGCAGACCCAAATCTAGACAGAGGCGTACATACGTAATAATGTGACAAGTACAAATAAGTTACGCCCGTAAGAAATGTTTTCATCTATTGTGAAGTGTAGACGAGGGTGAGCGCGGATGTCGAAACGTTGGCAAATGTATTTACTGAAATTTACTGAGGTACTCTGCGTACTTTGGACGTGAATACAGTATAGTGGTACTTTGTGTAGATTTTGTTAGGTTATTTTTGGGATCTGTATGTATTTTGAGTTTAAAAGGAACCAGATTGATGTAACTTTCAAGCCATCTTGACTGCCAATAAAACCCTTTTGTTATTTAAATAGGTTTTGTGATAAATGTCGTAAAAATAACTTCACATGAGATTTGGTCCGTTTATTTGCTAGCAATTTTTGCATTTGAACAATGTGGTTTTTTTTTAGGTTGGAAAATCATCTAATTACAAATCTCGCTCTTGGGTGGAGTGGGAGATAGTGTCAGAATTTAACTGACTAAAAACCCACTCCTGTTCCTTCGTTGCCTTCGTCCCAGGGTCACGGGTTTTGTTTTCACACTACCCATGGCCCCAGTAGGCTTCGACCCTGCTGGGCCCCTACGAACAATATGGGTAACATTCCTTACTATTTGATCATTTTTTTACCAATTGTATTCTGATTTATTTTTACCAATTAAAAGAAGTTAAAAGCCTAGGTAGTTTTTATTTCAACAAATATCTGATAACAATTTCAATTTAAAAAACGAAACCATTCAAATTTCGAACATTTTATTCATCATCTTCCTGCCCTTGTCCCATCTTATTTGGGGTCGGCGCAACACGTTTTTTACTTCCATTCTATCCTGTCAACCGTCATACTATCACTAACTTCCTTTTCTTTCATATCACTGTTCATACAATCCATCCATCTTTACTTTATTTTTTTTGGAAAAAAAATTCCGAACATTATGTTGATAAATAATAATTACACAATATTTTTTTAACTTTTTTCAAACACCTTCTCAAGCGAACTATTCGCCTAATTTCATTTTTCTTTGTCTACCCTACAAATATTAAAATAACATTAATTCTCGTCAATGTCAGTGTTACTCACAAAGTTATCAATTCCCGAGAGTTTGTAACTTCTATTTAATAATTTGCATACATTTATGGAAAAATAATTCAATCTAAAATGTAATTACTTAAAGTTTATTTTCTCTATTTTGTATGATAGTGGAGCTGGATTAGTTGATTCCGATGGGAGAACAATTAGTTTCTACAAACAATTGGTCGATTGAACTAGACATCGTAGAATCGAGAGTAATAAAATGTTATGTGTTACGGGATTGCAATACAAACTCGATTTTGTAATTGCATTTCAAATCTCATAGGTATCGATATATTTGTTGTTACAAGGATTTTTAATCTATCCTAACAATATAAAGAAAGTAACTGTCTCACTACTACATTTTCATGGTTAAACTAATGAACCAATTTTGATGAAGTTGGATTGTTTGGTTGGTACGAAATAAGCTTGAGCCCAAGGAAGGACATAGGTTGCCTCAAAGAAATGTCAGCAACCGTAGGGGCTTAGCAGGGTCGAAGTCTGATTCTGAAAGGAAGACTCGGCCCTGGTATGAAAGGCAACAAAGAAACAGGAGTGGGTTTTTAGTCAGTAAAGGTTTGACACTATCTCCCGCTCCGCCCAAAAGCGGGGGATGTCATTGGATGATTTTCCCACCGAACAAAAAAGGAAGGACATTATGTTAGGTGCCGGTTTCCTCACAATGTTTTCCTTCACCTTTTTGAGAGCAGTTATGTCTCTTCGTTATTTAACACCGACTTCCGAAATTAAAGTTATTTTGTACATTTTAGTGTTTATTTTTTACATTGAAATCGGTTGTACTTTTTTTTGTAAAACGTTTTTAATTTTATACCTTTAAGTTGTGAATACGACTACTTAAAAGTACCCCGCAATTAAATTTATTAGAATTTAATCATTAAAACATTGCGTAACAATTCCAATAAGCCTAGCCCAGACCTACCTTCCGGCTTCATCATCAGATCAGTTCGATATATCCCCCTCCCTCTTCAATCAGTCATAACACACGTATAAACAAACCAATTTTACTTGTTACGACAGTTCTACTGTGATCCCATGAAGAGTTCCGTTCCATATCTTCGAAGTTCATCATCAAATCATAACAATATTTCAATGAAACCAACTTGGGGGCATAACCTTTCAATCGAAAAAAAATCGGTCCACAATTGACCGAGAAATCGGTGAACATACATAAAAAAATTCATTCAGCCGAACATAGAACCTCTTTCTTTTTGAAGTCGGTTAAAAATAAAGCCAGTAATGGGTTCATCATTGCATTTTGAACATCTCTGGTATATTTTTTTTTTTCACTTTTAACTGCATAAGTCCACCCGCGGCAGACCAAGGCGAAGGTGGAGAGATGAACTGGATAAATACCTGAAGGACTGGCCCGCAATGGCCGAAGACAGACTTGTGTGGAAAACGGAAAGAGAGGGCTTTACTCAGCAGTGGGACATAAATGGGAAATAAATAAATAACTGCATAAAACAATTCTAAATACATTTATAGAGTTAATAAAATTAACTAAAACAGCTGCACTTAAACAGTGATACTCGGATAGATTCCGTAACCTTAGCACGTTTGTCCCCAGGGGATGAGAAATACAGCTGTTCTGCGAAAGTAGCTGTTTTTAATATAATAGTAAGCTATGTACATTGTGCAACATTATTTATTTGTAGAAACATGAATACATCTTTCTTTTTTCTCGGAAGCGAAAAAGATTGCTGTTGCTTGTATACAGGGATGAAAATCTTTATTGGAGAACATAACTACCTAAGCAGGCAATGGGTAGCCCGCCGTCCGACCGTCCGGTAACCGTCCGGACCGAGCCCAAGTTGCTGACGGCGCGTATTATTCCACGCGCGCCTCAGGGAGATGTCAGCAAATCGTAGGGGCCCAGCAGGGTCGAAGCCTACTGGGGCCATGGGTAGTGTGAAAACGAAACCCGGGGCTCTGGGACGAAGGTAACGAAGGAACAGGAGTGGCTTTTTAGTCAGTAAAAGTCTGACACTATCTCCCGCTCCGTCTAAGAGCGAGATTTGTTATTAGATGATTTTCCAATCTAAAAAAAAAACCTACCTGCGCGGGACTAACTACGCCACTGCACTCATCATCATCATCATTTCAGCCGAAAGACGTCCTCTGTTGGACATAGACCTCAACCAAGTGTCGCCATATTGACCGGTCCTGTGCATCTCGCATCCATCGGATTCCCGCGGCCCTCACCAGGTCATCGGTCTACTTTGTGGGAGGCCTTCCAACGCTGCGCCTCCCGGTACGTAGTTGCCATTCCAAAACCTTTCGTCCCCATCGACCATCTGTTCTGTGCCCTGCCCACTGCCACTTAAGTTTGGCGATTCTTTGGGCTATATCTGTAACCTTAGTTCTCCTGCGGATATCTTCATTTCTGATGTGATCACGCAAGGTAACTCCGAGCATAGCCCTTTCCATTGCCCTTTGAGTGACTTTAAGCCTTTTGATGAGGCCCATTGTAAGCGAACACGTTTCGGAGCTATATGTCATCACCACTGCATTCATATTTAAAAAAATAATGTAATCATGATGTACCGATACAATTTTGATACCGATACCAATACGTACCTATACTATATACCAGAGTAGTGCATCGAGTCCTGTATTATTTTCCCCTAAATAGGGTAACTAAATGCTTAACAAAACACTACTTAAGTGAATTTTTATTACTATTAATTTTTATGCACTTATACATCTCAGCATCTCAGGTCTTAGACTTTTGGAAGGCGTACGAAGGGCCGAAGCCAACTCACAGAGGCCCTTTGGATAATTTTAATGGAACGTGATACCAACCGACAATTATCCCTGTACGCGCTATGCTAGTGCACCCAAGGAAAACCCCGGTTGGTGAAAAACTATTGCGACATAGGCAAACAAAGATAATAGGGTTTTTGGAGTCCTAAATGGACTGTTAACCTGGAACTATATTAAGACTATGGCCCCTGCCTGAACAATGTTATTAATATCCATCGATGTTAATTATTATTATTATTGTAATTTAATTTTCTAATTACTGCTCCCCGTATGTATTAGGGTCGATTCGACCGAAATGGCATCCGACCGGATGACCGGAATGGCCTCTCATACATCACATACACAACACAGACACGCACAGACACACCATAACACATACACAAACACACCATAACACATGAACAACACACACACGCACTCACACATAGACACATAGACACATAATATATACATTGATTACATTGCATCCACCAATGAATTGTAACAAACTCACTCGCCGCGGAAGGAAGACCTGGAGTCCTGAAATACAGGGCTACCCTAGTTTAGGCTCCAGTCCACTCCATTTATATACTGTCTGTACTGTGCTACATCAATGTGGAATTATTATTTTTTTGTTTTTTATTGGCAGCGTGCGTCGTTCGCGCTCGTCTCCTCTAGAGTCGGTTCACACTACACGAATTTGAGCTCGGCATCATCATCACTAAATTATACAACATATATTTTGTAATAATGCACACGTTATTACAATTACAAGTTATATAACTCGCACCCATACGAAGTCGGGGCGTGTCTCTAGATCTTGCTAAACCTCTTTAAGTACATGCAAACCTACGTTCCACACATATCTTATGAATTTAAAATCATGATCCCCTAACTCGTGCTCGAATTAATTTTCAAATATTCCATTCATAATATTGGATAAGTCATTAAAGTTATAATTGGCTAAGTTTAAACACTCGAATGTGCGGTAAGGTATTAAGTAACAATAAAAGCTCAGTTTCGTTATTATATTGAAATGTAATTTGGATGAAACCTGTTGGATTATATTTAATACCACATGAAAAGTTTTGTGGGGAACGTTTTTCAAGCGGACTTACAAGCATTTTTTTTTAGGGTTCCGTACCTCAAAAGGAAAAAACGGAACCCTTATAGGATCACTTTGTTGTCCGTCATGTCTGTCTGTCAACCGCTTTATCGCGGGAACGCGTATCGAGTTGCAATTAAAACGATATACTCAGGTCTGTGATCCTTTAAAGCTGTGAAAAAATCAAGCTTCTAAGTTAACGAAAAATTAAGATACGGCTGTTTATGTCGCAAAAAAACGTATATTTCGACACTCTCAAGGGAAAAAAATTCATAGGGTACTTCCCATTGACCCAGAATCCTAAAATTTAGCATAAACCAAGGTCTTATAGCACAGATATAGAAATAAATCCGAAAATGGTAAATTTGTTGTTATGTCACAAAAAAAAAACGTTTTGCGGTTCGGAAAAATTTTCGAGACTCCATTTGGGAATTGAACTATTTATGTAAGTAAGTTTGTACGAAACCCTCAGCGTGCGTGTCCAACTCGGAATAGGCCGGTTTTTTTTTTCTTTTGTATCGTGGGTGCATTCACAAACATTAAAACTAACCTACATAAGACACCCAGACTAGGACCAACTATCTGTAGGCTACAGAAATATTTGTTCCGTGAGGGAATCGGACCCATGACACGCAGCGCTTCAACCACTCGCTCAACCATGCAGTGGTTAAAACGCTGCGCGTCAACCAAACCCTCAAAAGCTTTATGACCCTTACCCGATTAAGGGTTAGATTTGTTTAAATGGTTATATATTTTTTTAAGCTTTACTTTTACTGACTCTTCGATATCTATAGGTATATCTAGGGAATAACGGAAAGGTGTATTTTGTTAAGTGGCTTTAAGAAAGACCGTTATACACCCATACACCTGCACTTTGGAGGATTTAATGAGTGCTACCGACCCTGCTATTAATGTTGCCACCTATTGGGCCCAAACAGTTTGACGAGTTTACCATCGAATCGAAAAGAAGAAGAACGGAAAGGTTGTTTATTTTCGATATTTAGCATAGCATAGTCGGCCTTATAATGATCCTGTTAATTGCTGGGACTCAGGCCTTCTCTCTAGGAGAGGGAATGGGCCGTAATACGCCACGCGGGCCCAGTGCAGGTTGCTGGATGTCACATGTCTTCGAATTTTTGGTTCTAGGACATGCCGGTTTCCTCACGATGTTTTCCTTCACCGTTTTGAGAGCAGTGGTGATGAAATAAATTACACAAAGTAATGCGCCTGGCTGGGTTTGAACCCGCGACCTACAATTCGTAAGTCGGGGGCGTTACCACTCGGCCACCACTGTCTCTCGATATTTACAGACTGAAGAATATAAAGAAGAACTTCTTATTTATGTTCTTGAATAAATACCCTATAAATAAAACGCTAAATATTTTATAATCTATACGTTTAACCGAAATGGCGCAAAATCATGCGCGAACGCCGGCGGCGCCGGAGTTCGCTTGAGGTTTGAGTGGTCCAAGTCCACCAGTCAAAACGTCTCCAGTTAATAAATGCTTTTTTTTATAAACTGCAGTTATCAACATTTAATAATATTCTATTCTAAGAATTAGTCATTGTTTAAGATTAAAACAATAAATCCCCGAGGATTCGCCCTTTTGTGTCCGACCTATCCCAACTTCCAGGTAGCCTTGGCTTAGCTTTCCAAGTATTCTTAATTCATTAAACCGCAAACGAACACCATCGTTCGCTCTCTCATTGTCTTTCTATTGTATCTCTAATTACGGTATTCGAAAGGTTAAAATAATAATGACTGTGAGAAAAAATACTTTCTGCATAGTCCATCATCATCATCATCTTCCTGCCCTTGTCCCGTTTTATTTGGGGTCGCCGCTATACATTTTTTTCTTCCATTCTGTCCTATCACTCTTCAAGCTATCACAAATTTCCTTTTCTTTCATATCACTCTTCACACAATCCATCCATCTTTTGTTTGGTCTCCCCTCTTTCTCTTTATTCATCCACATAATTATAGACTCATAACTCTTTTAGTAACATGCGTTTCATCCCTCCTCTTCACATGACCATAACAAGACAAACGATTCCCTTTCAACTTTTCAGTCACTGGCCCCACTTTCAAACTTCCCCTAATATACTCATTAATCTCAGGACCTATTACCAGGCTCAAACTAAAGAAAAAAATCTGTGTGGAATAGACTATTTATTAAATAAGGTAACATAACATCTCGCTACGCTTCACTATTAATAATATAAAGTTAAAGAATTTGTATGTTTGGTCGGACCCGCTAATCTCGGGAAGTACTGGTTCGAAGTGAAAAATTCTCTTACCGTTCAATAGTTCATTTATTGAGGAACGCTTTATGCTGTATAACATCATGCGACAAAAAGAGCGAAGTAGTAACTAAAGACGCGATTGAAGTCCCTTTTTAGGGTTTCGTAGCCGAATGGCAAAAAACGGAACCCTTATGGATTCGTCATGTCTGTCTGTCTGTCCGTCCGTATGTCACAGCCACTTTTTTCCGAAACTATAAGAACTGTACTGTTGAAACTTGGTAAGTAACTTCTAAAATAAGAGAATTATAAACCTAAAATAAAATTAAAAAATTACAAAAAAAAAAATATAATATACGTTACCGTGCAAACTTCCACCAAAAATTGGTTTGAACGAAATCTAATAAGTAGTTTTTTTTTAATACGTCATAAATCGTAAACCGCAATTTACCTTTCAAGTTTGTACAGAACCCTCAGTGCGCGAGTCTGACTCGCTTGCCCAGTTTTTTACTTTTAATTCTAAGCCTGCGAAACCGCTGACTGAAACTTGTTGCGTATGTCAACATTATTTCAGCTGAAAGACGTCCACTGTTGGACATAGGCCTCTCCTAAATGTCATTACAACGAACGGTCCAGTGCATCTCACATCCATTGGATTTCCGCAACTTTCACCAGATCATCGGTATGTATAACGTATTTATGTAGGATACAAGGGCCCGTACTACGTTTTCTCACAACTGCAAAACCCACAAATTAGTTAGCAGCTGCTAAGCAATAAAACTAAGTACCCATTTCGCCGTAAAGTAGATGTCTTACTTTATTACATGTTAAGCACTTCAGCAATTACCTCACCTCATAATTACAAGAAGGACACCTTCAAAGGCAACTCATTAGGAATCCCGCGAAACCACGTTTTTTTTTCTAGAACAGTCATAAACCTGCCAAACATTATAGTCCCTTTGTACTTTACGCCATTGCTTAAAATAGACTTTGAGTCTCGAATTTAGAGTTCAAAATCGATAAGCACAATGACAGGTTATTAGTTTATTGCTGTATTGTTATTACATAACACCTGCCAAGATCGCAGTGGTACATTTATTCAGTCAGTGTTGGACCGCCGAGCGAATAAGTTGTGTTGAAAGTAAATAGTTGAGGTACAGTCAAGTACTCAAGCGCCTGTGTTATTGGATGAAACGCCATTGTCCTGGGATCTCTTGTAATAGGTATGTGTTTTGGTTTAACTAGTTATTGTATTATGTTTCTGGTCTATTATATTACGAGTATCTTCGGAGGCCTTCGGAGGCCTTTCTTTAGTTTGTTGATTTTGAACTGTATTGATTAGTTTTGAAACTACCTAATATTTACACGTTTAATAAACTGCAAAGACAAAAAGATATTAAACTAATAAATATGTTGTAATACCTATTTATACATTTTACACTAAACAAGTAATACAATTTTCTAAAATAAGCTAAGTTGTTCCAGGATTTCGCTAGATTTGCGCTAGCGCATAAGCGTGGCGCCTACGTGGGATTGTTTGTTAAAATAACACGTGTGTAATTTAACTTGAGACAGAGATTTTGCCTTAGAGATTTTAAGGCTAACGCATTGTTTATAAAAGTTATGGCCCTGGCCATAAAGGTGAACTGAAGGAGGGTGGAGGGAGGATTTTGGTCAGTAAAAATCTGACACTCTCTCGCTCCACCCACTGCGGGAGAAATAATTTGATGATCTCCTACTTCAAAAAAAGGTTTAGAGACTTGTTCATTTTATGGTTCCGCACCCAAAGGGCAAAACCGTCCGTCCGTCTGTCTGTCTGACACGAGGCTGTATCTCATGAAACGTGATACTCGTAGTTAGACAGTTGAAATTTACACATGATGTATCTGTTATTTCTATAATAACAAATATTAAAAAACAAAATAAAATAAATGTTTAAGTACCATTTTTTGCTACGAACGTTACGGAACCCTTCATGCGCAAGTCCGACCAGTAATTGGCAGGTTTTTGTATATACATTACTGAACCTTATATTTATTTAGAACAGTAGAAACGTACCTCTTTTATTGAGCTATTTCTATGTCAGTCTTTAAACTTGATATAATAATTATAATCGTTGTCAATAAACTTCCAGTCTGCAGTAACTTACTAGGATTGATAGTTCTATTGATTAGTTTTTGTGGAAATTAAAATGCTGAAAGACACAGTAAAAGTTAACGAGACAGTGTCGGACATAACAATGATTGTGACTAATATTGTGAAAATCAAAATAAACATTTTCATATAAACTAGAAGTGGGGATTACAGCAGACTGCGCTTCACCATCAACATTTGCGTCACTGCTTACCATCAGGTGGGTTCGCAGTCAAGCACTAGTTTACATCAATTAACAATGAAGAGTAAACATATCTTATTTGGATTGGGAAATAATTATTTCCCTAGCCAGCCTTTCGGTATTTTACAGGATTTATTTTAGAGAGTGTACGCGGGAATTGCTTGACTTGATTCCGCCATCTCATTTCTATAATCGACAACCCGACATATGGCGAGCATCCACCCTTACGTTGTTCAAACCTCTACAGTCCGGACAAAGCGTTTCGCCTCGTCGTTTATACTGCGTACATTGAAGGACTGAAACAATTTGCCTGCTGCGGTCTTTCCGTTCGATTATAATTTAGGTGTCTTCAAGGTTAGAATGAATAGGCTCTTAATAAACTATAGCGATTTACCATATGGCTCTGAAATGTGGTCGCTTACTATGGGCCTCATCAGAAGACTTAAAGCCACCTAAAGGGCAATGGAAAGGGCCATGCTCGGAGTTTCCTTGCGTGATCGAATCAGGAATGAGGATATCCGCAGGAGAACCAAGGTCACCGACATAGCACAAATAATCGCCAATCTTAGGTGACAATTGGCAGGGCACATTGTACATTGGACGACCACGTACCGGAAGACGTAGCGTTGGAAGGCCTCCTACAAGGTACTGATAACTTGGTAACGGTTGCGGGACGCACAGGACTGTTCATTGTGGTGACATTTGGGGGAGGCCTATGTCCAGCAGTGGACGTCTTTCGGTTGAAATGATGATGATGATGATTTACCATCAACAATTGCATCGCTGCTTACCATCAGGTGGGAACGTAGGATTAATATCATTGAAAAAAAAACATACAAAAAGCAACCTTACCTGTAGATGACAATGTAGATAATATTCAACATAAAAAGTCGTAAACAGATGTTATAGTATTCTTCCAGATGTTTTACAAGCAGATGTTTGCGTTCAAGTTCATTTTTTTTTTTGGTTTTTTTATCATGCTATAACCACCGTCTTTTGTTGCATTTGAGGCTATTTAAATTTTTTCATGATTTGTTTAATCTATATTTATAAATAAAATTAAAATGTATGTTAGTAACATCAATTTTTTTTTTACTTAATGCGTATGGAAATACGTAATGATAAATGATAACAAATCTTTGCCTGTCTGTCTGTTTATTCCGGCTATTCTCAGAAATGGCTGGACTGATTTTGACGAGACTTTCACTGGTAGATAACTGATATTTTAAAA
The DNA here is from genome assembly GCA_949316375.1 of Mythimna vitellina. Taxonomy (NCBI): domain Eukaryota; kingdom Metazoa; phylum Arthropoda; class Insecta; order Lepidoptera; family Noctuidae; genus Mythimna; species Mythimna vitellina. The sequence continues at coordinate 5,101,438 of OX438693.1, forward strand.
TGCAATTTTTATTTTAGAAAAAATTATTACTCGCCATAAAAAAAAACCTAAAATTGTGATTAAAATATGAAATTATACTGTTTAAAGAGTTTGACGACGACAAAGTTGCGGGCACAGCTAATTGAGAATATAAATCACGTTTAACACGAATTAGTTTCATCATTTATGAAAAAGTGGATGAAATTTGTAACATATGAAAGCCTTTATCATTTTCGTTCTTACAAACCTAAATTTTTTACACTTAACATTTTTAGAAAACTTGAATGTTTTTATGAATTACCAATTCTCCTAAAAAAATCTGACCTGGTGAGAGTCGCGGGAGTGCGGTGGATGCGAGACGCACAGGATCGGTCGTTGTTGCGTCGCTTGGGGGAGGCCTATGACCAACGGTGGACGTCTTTCGGCCGAAATGATGATAATATAAAAATCTTGCCTATTATTAAGGGGTATTGATTATAAGAATAGAAATAGTTTTGTGTGATAGTGATGCAAAGTACATTATATCAACAAAAACTGTTCACCATTCACATAATCACGAGATTCAGTTTAGTAATAACAATAGATAAGCAGTGTTGTCATAGAAATCAATACATAACTACCTACATATGCCCAAATACCCAAATGCCCAATTTCCTTTATTGGATTACGATAATCCTATTCGCACTATTGCATCCTCCATTCCGGATTACTCTAATCCTCCTTTGACACTAATATGCTGCTTTAGGAAGCCAAAAAGCGGTATGTCATTTTTTTTTCGTTTTTTTTTTCTGCATCAGTATTATAATAATAATATTCCACAACTTTCACACAACGCCATCTAGTCCCAAATTAAGCAGAGCTTGTGCTGTGAGTTTTAGACAACTGATAAACATGCTTATATATTTCTACATTAGGTTATACGTACATATTAAAGATAAATTACACCCGGACACAGAACAATGAACATGATTGTGTTCATCACACAAACATTTGTCTTAGGTGGAAATCGAACCCACGCTCTCCAGCATAGCAGTTTAGGCATTAACCATTAAACGAATAGGCCAGTCAAAACATTACGCATCAAAAGTGCTATAAAGTATTTGAGAAACCCGTTAGGGTCGAGTTACACCGGAATGGCAGCGACGTAGCCCGCACTTTCATTGTGATATACATCTACATACCTAATAATAAGAGCAGTATTTTTTTTATTGATAAAAACCAGTGCTTGACTGCGATCCCACTTGATGGTAGGCAGTGATGCAATCATTGATGGTGAGGCGCACTGGTTTATTCAGAGCCTATTCACTCGAGCCCTTTTTTTAGGTGGGAAAATCATCTAATGACAAATTTCGCTCTTGGGCAGAGCGAGAGATAGAGTCAGACTTTTACTGACTAAAAACCAACTCCTATTCCTTCTTTGCCTTCGTCCCAGAGCCCTGGGTTTCACTTTCACACTACTCGTGGCCCCAGTAGGCTTCGACCCTGCTGGGCCCCTACGATTTACTGACATCCCCTTAGACGCGCGTAGAACAAGTAGATCGGCCACCTCCTTTGCTAGCACTCAATTACTGCTTCGCAGAAAGAGGCGACCGCCTGCCACTCCTCCTCGCTCCGGACTATGGCCTGCACCCCGGCCCGGCGCGAGAGATCGCCACCGCCAATCGCCCCCACGAGGACACGGCATTGCTCTGCACAAGCTGAGTGAGCACACCTCCACCGTGTGCTCCACCGTGTCCTCCGGGCGGTCCACACATTGGCGACACCAGGGCGTCGCTTCCGCATGAACCCGGTGCAGGAACTTCCCGAACTTACCGTGTTCGATGAGAACCTGCGTCATGCGGAAGGTGAGGACGCCGTGAGGTCTTTCCAACCACGCCTCAATAAGAGGACTTATCGCCATAATTGTGGCGTGCCCAGCACTGGGTCGCGACAGTCGCTGTCGCCATTTCACCATGAGATCTGTTCGCCATGCTGCGACTTGTCGCGATAGCGAAGTATCACCCCGGCGTTGTACTCCATGCGCAGATCGTACATGCATGCAAGGACAATTGCCTCCACATCCCATGGTGGCTGGCCAGCAAGGAGGCTCACCGTTTCGCGGGAAATCGTCCGGTATCCTCGCACCATCTGTATAGCCACTTTTCGATTAATTTATCACTTTTTTTTACTAGTTTTAGTGATGAAAAACTGCGAGTGTGAAAAAATATAACAGTTACTATTAATTACCAATTTGATCTATTTTATCAATGGAAACCTCAAAAATTTACGTATTATATTTCCATTTCATTATAATATAACGAAAATAGGTAACGCCTGACAAAAATATACTAGCAATGCTACTACAATGCTAGTACGTATAGAAATACGTACCTTTGTTCGGTTTCGGTTTAAAGGCCTGGTTCCTCTTGTTATTGATTCCTCCTATTGGCCTCTAACACATCATCTAGGTTTCATTTCTGGAGAAAAGAAAAAAAAGTAAGGTTGCCTCCTTCTGCGAAGCAGTAACGCTTGCAAAGGAGGCGGCTGATCGCGTGAGACAACGGTCTTCACGCCCCAACCGCCACCGGGATTCCGATCCCCATTTCCGGTCACCGTAGGCGAGAGCTCGCGGACGGCGAGCAATGGGTAGCCCACCGTCCGACCGTCCGGTAACCGTCCGAATCGAGACTAAATCGTCGACAGCATGTATTGTTCCACGCGCGCCTCAGGGAGATATCAGCAAATCGTAGGGGCCCAGCAGAGTCGAAGCCTACTGGGCCCATGGATAGTGTGAAAAGGAAACCCGGGGCCCTGGGACGAAGGCAACGAAGGAACAAGAGTGGGTTTTTAGTCAGTAAAAGTCTGACACTATCTCCTGCCCCGCCCAAGAGCGGGATTTGTCATTAGATGATTCTTCCCACCACAAAAAAAAATGCTTATTAACTATTTTCACGCGAGCAAAGGCGCTGGCAGCAGCTTGTATGATGGTGGCAATTTTTCTTCACAAAATATTTCTTTTTTTTTCTCGAATATCGCATTCTCTGAGTTACCAACCACTTTTTTGCTTGCGGGAGCAATATGGATCTTAAGTACGAAAGCTATAGTAACTTACACTGAATAAAAATGCTCGCATTTGTCTTATCTCAAGGACAATTGAAAGGATTCAAAAGCGAGTTTTCTCAGTCATAAATCCCGTTCGCTTGTCGCAGATTCTGTGGTATAACAAATTGGGTTTCGATAAAGGGTGACAAAAGTCAGCTGAAGGTAAATTTGTATGGGAAATAGTTCCATAAGGTTTTATGTGTTATTCGTGTTCTGTGGTTATCCTTTGTCTCTTATGGGATTTGGGTAATCTCCGTTTAAAAGGGTTTGGGGTGTTTTGAAGCTTTTATAGTTTTTTGTTTTGAGGTCACTGACAATTTTAAAGAAATAGGTCGAGGTTTTGTTTTGAAACTAGCAAGCATTTCAATATAACTCGATCTTATTAACAGACTCAGCCTTTGTTTGTTAGAAGCCCTTTTTTGAAGTGGAAAATCATCAACCCCCACTCTAGGTGGAGCGAGAGTGCGTGTTAGTTGCCCTTTGCGTTCCAGAACCGCAGTAACCCTTTCGAACGGTCCGCAGCCCTAGCAGTTATCGGCCTTACCGGGTTCCTTTACATCTCTGACACCTCTTTGAAGCGTAGCTAGGCCTGGGCGAAGAGGCCCGTCGCCCAAGGCTTCGGACCCCAAGGGGCCTCGCACAAGCCAGGGCTCTTTCAGAATGAGGGTTTTTTTATAATTGATAAGCTCATGTTTGATCACTATTTCATGGTAAGCGACGATGAGGGCGAATACTGGGTTGCGACAGTCACTGTCTCGTTTTCGAAATTTTTGAAAGAAAATGGCCTCGCTAAACTAGTCCACGTACAATTGTCTAAAAAAAGTCTCTGCACAATGCGCAGTCGACTCGGGCTTAGTCCTCACCGGACGGCCGAATGGCTCTATAAAAAGTCCTATCATCATCATCATGATTTCAACCGAAGGACTTCCACTGTTGGCCATAGGCCTCCCCCAAGTGTCTGTACAACGGATGGTCCTATGCGTCTCTCATCCACCGCATTCCCACGACTCTCACCAGGTCATCGGTCCACCTAGTGGGAGGCCTTCCAACGCTGCGTTTTCCAGTGCGATGTCGCCACTCTAGAACCTTCCAGCCCCATCGACCATCCGTTTTGAAATCAATATCCTGCCCACTGCCACTTAAGTTTGGCGATTCTTCGGGCTATGTCCGCGACCTTGGTTCTCCTGCGGATATCTTCATTACTGATGCGGTCACGCAAGGAAACTCCAAGCATAGCCCTTTCCATTGCATTTAGGGTGACTGTAAGCCTTCTGATGAGGCCCATTGTAAGCGAACATGTTTCAGTCCTATCATGACGGCTTAATATCAACGTAATTCCGATGTGAGAAAAAGACGGAGGTTTATAGATCGTATACCGCTATTCGTTTCTCACTCTGAATTCATGATAATGTCTTCAAATGACATCATGGAAGGATTAAGTATCCCAAAAGCAAACTAAAAAGAAATAATGACAAACATTTTAACAAAACTATCACAAAAAACGATACTGTAACGGTATGTCGATTCACGTGTGTTTTTGTGAAAAAAAGACACATAGTTCATAATTAATATACCTATTTATGAGTATAATATAGTCAAATATTATCAAACTAGATAATATCTTTTTATTTTCTTAGAGCAGTGGTGGCCGAGTGGTAACGGCCCCGACTTACGAGTTATAGGTCGCAGATTCAAACCCAGCCAGGCGCGCATTACTTTGTGTAATTTATTTCATCACCACTGCTCTCAAAACGGTCAAGGAAAAAATCGTGAGGAAATCTGGGTTGCCTGGAAGAAATCGCCGAGTGCGATAAGGCCGCCAATTGTATGTTTTATATTGTATTACAATTCAATTTGTAAATCTGTAACTTGGTATGCAATAAAGTATATATAAATAAATAAATAAACCGGCATGTCTTAAAACCAAAAATTCGAAGAAATGTGACATCCACTAACCCGCACTGGGCCCGCGTGGTGGATTACGGCCCGTTCCCTTTCCTAGAGAGGAGGCCTGAGTCCCAACAGTGGGAACAATATAAGGCCGACTATGCTATGCTATGCTATTATCAAACTGTGTAAGAAATAACGGTTTTCTTTACTGTGCTTTAAAAATATGTCCTACCTGTACTGATTTGACCTACTTTCTGTAGGTCTGTATGTTTTGACCTATAATGTAGTATTTACAAACCAGTAACATTTAGTATCCGTGTATTACTCGTATTATGAAGCAATACCCTAAACTTAAACACTAAAATTCACGGTTATACAATGTTAAATAGGTTTTATTTGTTAAAAGTATATACATATATGCCTGCAGCTTACAATGTTCTTCATTAATTATTTCTAAAAGAATCGTACAAGTATGTAAAACACATAAGTAGGTAATTGTTTTTAACACATAAGTACAAGACGTTAACAATTACTTGTTATTACAGTAATGTGGTGTTATTACTAGATTTATAAACTATACCCCGGTATGTTTAGCAGTTAGATCATTGTTCGCCACATGTTGATTTTTCTATGAACAATTGATTAAACAATTGTATAAAAACCATAACTTCATTGAAGAATGTCATCTGACTTGTTAAATTAATGTAACGCTGACTGCATTACTTCAACTTTTTTACTACCGCAATATGTATCATTTATACATAATTTGCATGAATATTTTACTTACACAAAATATAACAAAGAAACTATACATTCAATCAAAATTGATTAAAGTAGAAAATAAAATGTCTATCTCACTCACTCACACTTTGCATTATGATGGTTACTTTTTTAAATTGGTTCATTTAAATTAGTGTTTTAGGTTCTTTATTACTTACATAACAAATATATTTTTTTTTTCCTCTTTATAATATCACTATAGATTAAAGTAAACCATATCATTATTGCAAAACAAAACAATTAACATTAATTACCCAATCCATTTAATGATGAATCGGCATATCGTTTTAACTACAAATGACTTGTGATGGTCAGTAACTAATCGAAAAATAATTGTACACAATTAACCTGTAAATAAGCAATATTGAGCAATACATGTTACAAAACATTTACAATTAATGTCGTCAATTTATTGTTACAGATCCAAAATGGAAGCAATAATGTCAGAGAAAGCTACAAAACAAAATATAATGCAGCCAACGACACTTCAAGAGGCAATAAACATTATTAAATTCCTGAAGTCGACACATAAACAAGAAGTTGTGAGGCTGAAAGAAGCATATACGAAACAAGCTGATATTATAAAGAAGTTGGAATCGAATAGGAAAAAGGAACTGGAATTCTTATCGAGTGAATTGAAAAAATACGAAGACAATTTATCTATAAGAACCGAATGGGTAACCGAACAACTCGCACAAAAAGATTTAATAATAAAAAAACAAGCGGAAAAAATAGAAGAATTAACTAATCAGTTGAAAAATAAAGAATTAACAGTTAGTGTACCAGAAATTAATATTATGGTGGATTCCAATTCTGACTCAGGTGTAGCATTAGAGAATGAAGACTGTAAAGCCGAAGAGACTAAACCCGAAGTGAAAACTACAAGAAAATATAGTCGAAGGTTTGGAGATACAATAAGTTTTCTCAGACGAGTTGACTTTTCTCCAATAAAATATAAACCATCAAATAGGGAAGGTGCTAAAAAGAAGGACGATAATAAGAAGAATAAATTACAAGTCCCGACTCCAAATAACAGGATCTTTAATCGACAAACAAGTAATGAAAAATCTCCTAGTGAAGATGAGAGAAACACGACTGATGAATCAATTTTCTTCGATGCTAATATTGAGCCGGTAGTACTACGACCAAACAAAGTGAACGATAGTATGAACAACCATTTCTCTGATGATGGCAGCGAAGACACTAGTGAAGAAATCTTCGACAGAGTGATGACCAGAAGCAGCATCAGAAGATCCGTCAAAGCAAATCCCAAATATAAGAAAATAAATAGATCAAAATCAAAACTTTTGGAACATGTCAAGGTGAATATTGTTGATTGAAATTTTGTAGGCAAAAATACGAATAAACAATTGTATTGTATCTCAAATATGATTAAAGGCTGATATTTATATTACCAAGTTTTTTTATTCCTATATTACTTTAATTCTATTAGTCAGAATTAAGGTTAATTGTTGCAGTATAGCATCACACACGACTGTGTGTAAACTTAGAAGATATGACTATATTTTTTAAGTTTTATATGATCAAATAAATCAATAGGAAAAGGTCAGGACATTTTAAATTCAAATTTAGCTCATCCCTTACATTTGACCTACAATAAATCGACATACACTGAACGTATTGGACGATTGCATACAAGCCCGACGGAAATAAACCTCGGCAAAGGTCAAAGGGTAGGTAGGGAAAATAAATTATAGTCAATTGAGTTGCTGACGAATAAATTGAGGGCAAAACCCACACGATACGTATTCGCATATGTACTGAAATAGATTTCTTGATTTGCGAAATGTAAATGTCCTGCCTCCTTTATATTGCATAACGTAAAACAGTTCTATGATTTGATTCCTGTTTTTAAAATTCGAGTATAAGAGCACTATATTTTATCTAAATATAATTATACAACATTATTTTTAGTATATTTGAAACCTGAATATAGTTTGTTCAGAATCAGTAACTGGATCGATTCCAATCATTTTTGAAGTACGTTATATTTTATTTTTTCAAAAATATTTAAACAGGTCATAAGTTCGACACCAACAACATTAAGTAAAACATAGTTCACGGCAGGTCATAGCGGGCATTATGCGCCAGCGCAAAGCTGATTGTGGGAGCAAAACAACTCTTCAGTCGCCCGGATGACCCAGAGACCATGTATTTTACGGATAACCAGGTAACACAACAAGCTTTATAACTTTCTGATTTTTATAATTCAGTTAGACAAATTATAAGAAAGCGACCAACACACACACAGAAGAATTATATAATATAATATTTATTTTCCCTTCACACAGTTATCTTATGCTAGCTTTTAACATTGCTTATATCTTAGAGCTAACTTTGTGAGGGACTGGTGCCTGATGTAGGTATGTACTACAACCTGTATTACAGGTCACCAGGACCCACCCGCGGCTAGTATGCTATTATGACAGAGTTTAGCATGTCGCAGCAGGCAAATATTTAAGCTAAGTTAAACAAAAAAGACAGAAATTTGATACTTAATTAATTCTTAAATAGTAGGTACATAACAGACAATTATACTTTATATTAATTCCAGGATGTAAGTGTGAGTGCTAGTGAATGTGTGAATTACTGTTAATGTAAATGTGAGGGTGCAAATGTATGTGTGTGTATGTGAGTGTCAGAGCTTATTTTTAAGTTTATAGCAGAAATAAGAAGGAAACGCCTGTAAAAGAAATGGAATAATTGAAGAAAAGAAAAACATGCTTTGACTCAGAAATGTAGTAAATAAGGTAAAACTATCTGAGTGGGACCAGGAGATTTTCCGTTTGACTGTAGTCAAGGGTTTTGAGGTATTTAGAGACAGCAGCTTTGCACTTAGATTTCAATAGTGGGTAAATGAGTAACTTACTATTTAACTTGTTGTAGAGATATGGGCCTAAAAAACAAAAGAAATTATGTGACAGAGCTGAACGCAAGGGTTTTGTTGCACATACATTACCTTTACGGCGCTTGTCATTTTGTAATTCCGGGTTGTATGGCTGTATTGTTATATTTAAATAATATGTGTAGATTTATTTGAGACTTTAGTTTAAAACTCAACATACTCGTATTTCCGTTTTATGCTCAGTCATATATTCGCAGGTCTGCTGAAACTTAGAAGACATTTCTATAGAATTAGGCAGTTTTAATATACTCATATTTATTATAGTTTTTTTTTTCTGTTACTGTATGCTGATATGATACCCTTGTGCCTCGGAAAGCAGGTAATGGAAAAAGAACCGGGCAAGTGCGAGAAGGACTCGCGCAGTTCAGTTCCCGAATTGAGTTACAAAGATTTTTCCGAATCGCAAAAAATGTTTTTTTTTATGTGACGTAACAACAAATTGACAGTTTTCATATTTTTGCCTATATTTGTACTTTGCCTCATGCCAAATTTCAGGATTCTAGGTCAACGGGAAGTACCCTATAAATTGTTATTCCTTCGAGGGTGTCGAAATATACGTTTTATGCGACATAAAAACCCGTGTCTTTTTGTTTTGTTAACTCAGAAATTTCATATTTTCACAGCTCCAAGTGACCGCAGACCTGAGTATATGATTTTAATTTAATTTCAACTTGATACGCGTTCTCGAGATAAAGAGTCTTGACAGACAGACAGACAGACGGACGGACATCAAAGTGATCCTATAAGGGTTCCGTTTATTCCTTTTGAGTTACGAAACCCTAAAAAGCCGTTGGTCCTGTACATGATCTCTCCCTGGTTGTATTTAGTCGCCGTCTCATTGAACTATAAGAGTAAACATAGACAGTGCATCTGTATTTCACTATACTGTCTCTTGCGTACCTGACTAATCTCTGTTGAGTTTTTTTTTATTTCCTATTAGCAGTGGGCTATCATTGCCGGATAAAGGCCTACCCCAATTTCTTCTAGGTATTCCTTTCTCGAGCCACAGCCCTTGCGGTAGGCATCTAGGGCACCTTGACACTTCTTCTCAGGTCGACCTCGGTCGCGTCGTCCAACCTCAGGTACCACCTACCTTGTGGAGACTCTTGCCCAACGGTCAGTGTACATACGACTGATAAGATAGGCAACCATAATTGAAATTTTGAAGGGAGAATTATTGCTTGCTTTAGCTATTACATGTTACTAGTCCGAATGAAAGTTTTTTTTTTTTCAGCTGCTATCACAAAGTTGCAACTGCAACACAATATCAGTGAATACAAGCTCTTTAAGAGTCATCAAGCAACGTTTAACGAAACATCGCTCTAACACAAAGATTAAGTTAAAGACCGGACATAATAAAGTTATCTCAGACAATAACAATCAACATGAAATAACAGTTGTAAAACAAGTTAAACCGACAAAGTTAAATTGTTAGTAAACACTGCTACAGTTATGTTCGTGTAACTATTTAGTAAGTGGCAATTTTATGTTTATCTCTGTGTTTAAACGAGAGTGAGCTAACATTTATTTTATGGCTGTTGGATTTATTTTTATACAATATGTGGATGGATGAAGGTGAAGGAAAACATCGTGAGGAAACCGGCATATCCTAGAACCAAAAATTCGAAGACATGTGACATCCACCAACCCGCACTGGGCCCGCGTGGTGGATTATGGCCCATTTCCTCTCTTAGAGAGGAGGCCTGAGTCCCAACAGTGGGAACATTATAAGGCCTATGCTATGTGGATGGATAGAGAGGAAGAGGAAGCCAAAGAAAAGATGGATGGATTGTGTGAGGAGTGATATGTAAGAAAAGGGAGTTAGTGATAGCGGCATGGCATGACAAATGGCGCCTGCATTAAGTAGCTTTTGTTACCACTTTTTTTTTGCTTTTAATGCCATCCTTATGCCTACGTAACAGAAGTCAAAATCGGTTAAACGGACAGTAAAAAGGTTAGTTTAAATTTCTTATTTTATTTCGAATGGAGTATGTGATAGCACCACGGGTTACAGGACAACCGTTAACGCTAGTCGAAAACTAATCAAATAGGAATGACATCATCTCAACGTTAAGTCACGTGGTCAGAACAAGCGAATAGAAAATTCGTAGTCAAGTTCACGTCGTTCAAAATTATAGAATGAATTGTTGTCGTTTCTACAATGTTCAACGCTACTTCCTTTGTTATTATAGAAGGACATTGTAGAACGAGCGGCCGACTCAGCCGAGTCAACATGGCTACCAACTTATCGTTTTCTACAATTGCTGACACCGGGGCTTTGCCGATTAGAGAACCGAATTCGACACGAAACGGTTGTACCTTGGCTAGGAGGGCAGAACGGAAGAATGAAACATGTTGCGCCGACCCCAAATAATACGGGACAAGGTTAAGATGATGATGGATTTCCTTTGTAAAAGATTTGGCTTAAAGCTATTAGAATAGCCCTTCTTCCCTTTATTGGCTTCATTCATAATGTTTCTTTAGAAAGATATTTTTTGTAAGAAAAAATGAAAAACAAAATTTATTTTCCAAATAGATTTATAAAAACACTTACTAGTAATTTTTTCGTCAATTTAAACTAGATGAGGTGGCGTTTCCTAGCTGACTACTCTGAGAAGAAACATCGAACCAAACTCGGAGATCAAAGTCTCTTTTAAAGTCCTTATAGTAAACATATAATTGTCTAATCATACAAGACCCATGCAGATTAGTGTCTTTTAGGAATGAATCACAGAGCTTTAATTATAATAATAATAATAATATTCTACAACTATCACACAACGCCGTCTAGTCTCAAGCTAAGCAGAGCTTGTGTTATGAGTATTAGACAACTGATAAACATACTTATATATTTCTAAATATATACATATGATTGATAAATTACACCCAGACACAGAACAAATGATCGTGCTCATTACACAAACATTTGTCCTGGGTGGGAATCGAACCCACGACCTCCGGCATAGCAGTCAGGGCCACTAACCACTAGACTAACAGGCCAATTGAACCTGTCTAGCCAGTGTAAGCATTTATCAGTATTCGTGTAGCTCAACTCAGAACTAGTAAGAAGCTCAATGACTTGACGAGCAATACCAAAGAAATGACATTTGTATAGACTGCACAAAGTACTCAAACTGCCAGATATACGTTAAAATTACTGAAAAGAAAAAATAATCCACAGCATTTTTAAAATAAGCATAGCATAATCAGCCTTTCATTTTTTTAATGTTCCCACTGTTGGGACTCAGGCCTCCTCTCTCTAGGAGAGGGAATGGGCCGTAATACACCACGCGGGCCGATTGCGGATTGGTGAATATCACATGTCTTCGAATTTTTGGTTCTAGGACATGCCGGTTTCCTCACGATGTTTTCCTTTGCCGTTTTTAAGAGCAATGTTGATGAAGTAAATTACACAAAGTAATGCGCCTAGCTGGGTTTGAACCCGCGATCTATAACTCGTAAGTCACAGCCGTTACCATTCGGCCACCACTGCTCACAACATTCTTATATTAACAATAATAGTAAAGAAATGTCAAATAGTAAAATAAAGATAAAAAAAACATACGCACACACAGATTTGAACAGGTTCTTCTAACGCAAAGACATTAAATATATATATATATATATATATGTTTCATTAGAATGTATATATATATATATACATTCTAATGAAACATTAGAAACTCAGAAATAAAAAAAACTTTACTGATAAAAATAATCATGACTTTCCCGGATTTCTAAACACAAACCAAAACCATAAAAAAAAAACATTTTAGAACAACATTATATAACAGACATTATTTGTAAAAAAAGAAAAACCATTTTTAAGACCCTAACTACAAAATCTGAAAACACGGTTCAAGTAACAAAAACTGACCTTATTAAAAAAAAACAAACTCTTTTTATTTTTCTCAGCCTTCAAGCTTTTCTCAAAACGGTTTTATAATAAATTCGTCAAAACTTCTAGTGTACTGAAGCCCCATCTACCGAAGCAATATAAGTTTCGTAAAAAAAATACAATCTCAGCGTAAACAAGATTCACTTGACAATTCTAAGTAATTCCTTTCAAAGTTAAAAGGTACTAAAGCAGGACTTTATTTATGCCCCTCCCTTAGGTGTCCTTAAGCCTGCGACATTATTCGTCCAAATATCTTGTTTAAGAAATGCGTCTCCTGCGAATTTCTTGTCGTTTGAATGGATATTGGGAGGTAAAGTAAGCGATAGAAAAGTAATTGAAGTACACCTATAAAGCTTCGGTCCTAACTTAAGCCGCGTTCCCACTATGTCGTAACAGTTAATTTATTAACTGACGACTATTAGCTGTTCCCATTATAACAACTAATTGTCAACAGTGCCAGTGTGGAGCCGCTGCACAGGACATGCGTCATTTGCTATGCTGTCCATCCTGCACAACCACCTGCAGCTTTCAGGACTTTGACTGCATAATAGTGAATATACTGGACATAATTTAATTTATTTTTGACTATAATATGCGTATACTTATAATATCTTGACATCAATTATTTCTTGTGTATTTTTTAATGAAATTTAAAATGACTAAGTAAATGCAATTCAATGTGATTTCTATACCAACAAAATTTGTACGCCGTTATAGGCAAAACATGGACGCTCACAGCATATTATTTTAATACCTTGCATGTCTGACTAGTCAGTATATGTAAACGCATGTTTGACAAATAAATTATCTTTCTTTCTTTCAGGATCTATACGAGGCCAATAACAGAGCCGTAGAGGTTGCCAAATACTGGTCAGAAAAAAATTTGTTAGAGTACATCGACACGAAAAGAAGAAGAAGAACTGTTTGTCGTGACCACGTGTCCAGATAGTCACAACAACGATACATGATTTATGTCACGATTTAGTCTTGACAAATTTTCATCGTTTTACAACTGTCATGCTAGCCGTTCCCACTATCATGAAAATCTGATGCCACCGCAAAATAGACGTAAACGACAGTTGATCATGTCGTCCTTTATCTGTAGACCTCCATTTAAATATATAAGCCACGATACTTAAAACTACACGATTATTTGTCGTCAAGACAAAGTGGGAACACGGCCTTAAACCAAAAAATAATTTGATTATGGTAGACTAGTTTCTGCTAGCGGCTTCATCTCAGTAAAAGTCTATAATTCTAATATTGTCTAATATTGTCTACTCCCATACAGATTATTATTAAAATCTATTCAAGTCGTTTGAGCATGAAAGAGTAACATACATACACACACGTACTGACAGCGTCATCAAATAGTTACCTCCTTTTTTATTGTATTTTTATGTGAGAGGGCTACACAAACATACAAACTTTTGCCTTGATTACTGTTGTGCAAAATTGTAGGAACTTTGCAGGAATTTTGGGAATTAAAAAAATAGGATTGAAGCTCACAGTGTGCTTACAGTTTAATTATTTGCGAGTCATGCCATTCAAAACCCTAAAGGTCAGTATCTACGTCTGATAAAAATCTTATAGCTAAATCTTATTATAAACTAAGAATTTCCAACTTAAAGTGGCTTCACTATGCAAGCTGATGATGAATTGAAGTGGTGCTTCAACAAGTGTGATGTTTTCTGTTGGAAACAACGATCCATTACCAGGCTTGTTTCAAACATGTAAAAGCGAAGGTAAGCGTAACCATGGAGTTTCTTGCCAGTTTTTCTCCATAGGAAACGACCAATTAGAACCATGGACTAGCTTCTGACGTTTTATAAGCATCCATGAAGCCCTTTATGAAGAAATAATAATTTGAAATGAATTGAAGATGCTATTGATTTGCGCAGTATGCAAATAAAGTAGTCAATATATAATAATAAAAGTGATGAGCTAAAACCGATTCCCTCCATCAAGCTGAGCAATGGCTATTTTGTATGGAGGTAAGTGGAAGTAACGTATATTTTCCCTATCCGGTCGGACGGCGAGCTACCGCGTCTACCGTGGCACCACCAGCCACGGCGACTAACAAGTCGGGATCAAAATCTCGGCGGCTGGGGCGTGAGGATATTCGTTCCCACACGTTGACACTTTTTCATTTTTAGAGGTATACGGAACAGAGTAAAGTCGCAAATCTTCGTTGAAAAGGAAAGATCCTCCGGCCAAACGGGTGTTATGTCTTGTGGGCAGCTGCCCGATAGATGAGTTCGGGCGTTCTATATGTTCTTATCGCGCGGAGAACTTTGATTGCGCGATACAGGATTAGTTCTTATGTGACGCCATAGATGTCGCTACACATTCTTTCTATTTTACTACGGTGACTACAAATAAGAGCAATAACGCGATTTTTTTTTTTTATTATTCTTGATAGGTTTGCGGTTGACCGCTATCTCACCTAATAATTTTTTCACATGATTTTAATAGTTACAAGAAATTTAGTCATAAAAGTTAAGAGCAGTGATGGTCCAGAAATAACGGCTCCGACGTAGTATTTGTAGGTCGTGTGTTAAAATCCTGCTGGGCATTCTTTTTGTATTTCATCAGTACTGCTCTTAAAACAGCAAATGAAAACATTGCGAGGAAACCGGCATGTCCTAAACACAAAAATTCGAAGATATGTCATCATCATCATCGTTTCAGCCGAAAGACGTCCAATGTTGGACATAAGCTTCCTCAAGTGACGCCACAACAAACGTTCCTGTGCGTCTCGTTTCCATCTATTCCCGCGACTCTCAACAGGACATCGGTCAAGACATGTGTCATCGATCTACCTGCACTAAACCCGCGTAGTGGAATACGGCCCATTCCCTATCTTAAAGTAGATGCTAGAGTCCCATCAAGCGGAACTGGAACATTAAAAGGCTGACAATGATGACTTATATAACTGCCATAGTACTGAATTATTAAAATCAAATTTTCTGTCTCTGTCGCCTCAACCGTAGGTCTTACCGAACGGTTGGTCTATCAATTGGAAAATCGAAACCAATCGAGACAGTAAAATGTCATTTGACACTAAACTGCGATCAAGTATTCACTTTATGAGCTGAATAAAGCGCTTCAATCACCGCTTTGAAACAGGAGAGATATTGTACATTGCGTTGAATTTAATAAGCCAGGGAATCTATCGATCCGGTCATCTAGTAAATACCAAGCGCGAGTCTTTGACGGCGCATAGTGTTCTACGTGCGCCTCAAAGGGATGTCAGCAAAACCCTATAGGGCCGATGCCCGCTAGTGTCACGGGATTTTTCGAAAGAGTTACCGTGGTTCTGAAACACATAGGATAACTGAAAGACACATGTGGGTTTTAGTCAGTAAAAGTCTGACATGCCCTCTTGCTCCAGCCAAGAGCGTGAGGAGTCTTTTTATGATTAACCCGACACAGAAAAAAGGAAGAGTTAGTAAACTTTTTTTTTTTTGAGGTGCTTCAAGTTTTACTTGATGTTATGAGTTAAGAAAGCGAAGAGCGTTATAAAATTTTGATACCCACCTGGCACCCAGTCTTAGCAAGGTGTATGTCTTACCCAGTTACTGGTTTGTCGAGGTTTGATATGCAGTCGCCCCTTGCATTCCGGTTAGAATGATGACCCCACAACATGGCCGGGAAAAGCCTAGGTAAATTGGTTTACTTCGATACCATTCACATCTACGCCTTTTCATCAAAGCTTAAAAATGCCTCTTATGAGGTCGCGATTTTTAGCATTAAGAGAACGATGATGCAGCATAAAACACACACAAAGGTTTTATTTCTGTTTCTTTTTAATGTTGTTATTATTATTTTTTCATGTTATTATTTATCGGAACGGAAATCGGTAGCCATGCCATTGCCCCTTTGTCGCAGACTGTAGTACCAGTGATGGTACCACCGTCCAACCATCTTGCTAACCACGCTGACGAGGAGAAAACTGACATGGTTACACAAGTAAGTACCTGGTGCAATAACGAATTGAGGAGTGCTTTGGAGTGTGCTATTCGGGAATATCGAAACATGCCGTTAGAACTTAGGCCGCGCTTACATCGTTTGCCCATGCATAACAAGAATAAGGCGCTGGTGGCTGCTCTGGACATGCAGTTGTCAAATTATTTTGACTACTGTGACGATCTCACCGTCTTATTTTTTCTTTTTGAATGTTGTTATTATAATTTTTTCATGCTAGTATTATTCCGTTTATTCATTTAACATATAAATTATATTTTAAAATATTTCCAATAAAAAATAAAAAAACATTTAAAAATATAAAAAAATGTAGCCAACTTGTCTGTCCTCTGTATTGAGAACAGAGTCCAAGCTACCGACGGTCAGGGTTTCAGAGAGAGGAACCTCCTAACTATACGAGCCATGTTCAGAAGTACCACTTTCTGAATCAAGCCCTTGATCTAGCCGCCGTCCCCGTCAGGGGGCGTTGCGCGCTAAGATGTTGGTCGAGGCTCTTGGCTATTAAGCCATTGGCTGACACGACTATCGGTACAATGATCGCTGAGTCGACATCCTACATATCGACAACCTCGCGAGCCAAGTCAATATACTTGATTTGTTTACCGCTGATGGATAATTATGGCTACAAGGTTGTGTCTATGCAAGTATGCCCCGTTAGCTAAACAAGAACAACCAGAGATAATGTGGCGGATTGATTCACCCGGTTGGTGATTCATTGTTATTCCATTTATTAAATTATTTACACATATTAATTACATTTTTAAATATTTCTTAAAAAAAAAAACATTAAAAAAACATTTAAAAATATAAAAAATCATTGTTATTATTATTATTTAGCCTATACTTTCCCACGGCTGGGCAAGGTATTCTTTTCTCGACCCGCCTCGAACCATCCCTTGTAGTGGGCGTCTAGATAATCTGGCCATCTCTTCCCAGGTCATTTTTCATGTTAGCTAACATGTTTTATTTTATTCTGTTGTTTGTTTGTGCAAGTCTCAAATAAACGTTATTCTTTCGTTTCTTTCTTTATGAAAGAAAATAAGAATCTTGCTAGCAGCCCTAGGGGTGGTTTATGTGTAGCGACATCTATCGCGTCACATAAGAACTAATCCTGAATCGCGCAATCAAAGTTCTCCGCGCGATTAGAACATATAGAACAGCCCGAAATCATCTATCGGGCAGTTGCAGCCCACCAGACATAACACCCGTCTGGTTGGAGGATCCTCCCTTTTCAACGGAGGTTTGCGGGACTTTACTCTCTGTTCCACATACCCCCAAACTGGTGACCCTCGACAAAGAACGTCAGCGCAGCCTTCGTGCAGCTACTACCTCGTGACGTCATCATCACTTCCTCAAGCTTTCGAGCAGCGAGCCATACAGCCAGCACCCACGGCTATAAAGGGTATATCCTGACCACCAGCATGCCTACATGGTCATACCTGGTCATCACCCTCAGCCTCATCAGCGACCTTGGCGAAGCACACTGCACCTTCGGCCAGTCACATGAAGAGCAATGAAGAACCTCTCCTGGTCGACGCAAGCAGTCATGCCGATACGTCGCACAGCACCGCTCCGACTCACTGGAGCCAGCAGCACTACTCCGACTCACTGGAGCCTGCAGCATCATCCCGACTCACTGGGACAGCACCACCCCGACTCACTGGGGCATCACCGCAGACAGTTCCGACTCACCGAGAACTATGCGGCATTCGGTTCCGACTCACTGGAACCAACCTACCAATGGCCTGGCACGCATCAAGAAGCATCAAGAACCATCGATCTCCGATCTCCGGAGGGGAGTGATGTAGCGACATCTATCGCGTCACATAAGAACTAATCCTGAATCGCGCAATCAAAGTTCTCCACGCGATTAGAACATATAGAACAGCCCGAAATCATCTATCGGGCAGTTGCAGCCCACCAGACATAACACCCGTCTGGTTGGAGGATCCTCCCTTTTCAACGGAGGTTTGCGGGACTATACTCTCTGTTTCGCCTACCCCCAAATATGTAATTCAACAAAAACACTTAACTAATTAAAACTGGCGTCATAAAACTCCTTCGCATCGCTGTCGACTGTAAGTGTACCCAAAAGGCTGGCGGCATTGCCGCGTTGTATGGCAATGCTTAATCTCTGACCGAGGTAAAAGCCAGCCCTCGGGTCACGCGAAGTGCGAACTAAGCGTTTGGATAATTCTATGAGCACTCGGACCCCACAGACCAAGAGTTTTAACCCCAAACGGCTCAAAAATATAATAGATAATTTAATATAAACCTGTATTACTTGAGTGTGCTCTCATGTTGTGGCTCCATAGTTCTGAACTCGGTCTGTTCATCCAAAGCACTACCTTCGAGAACTTAAAACTATTACGTAACTATAATATCTTGGAAGTTGGTGGAGAGTGCCAATAGTCCGTGTAATTCAGGAGGCGACAAGGCGACAAAGTTGAACCCAACCCCGCGATACCAAACTTTTCACTCGATGTATGCTGATTCTCGTATGGTACGGATAGCAGACTCAATTTGAATTTATTTATTTAATTTAACCTTTCGAATACCGTAATAAGATACACAATAGAAAGACAACGGGAGAGCGAATGCCGGCGTTTGCTTGGGGTTTAACTAATTAAGAGAGTCGATGTTTTTTTTTTTTGTCAAAAAAAGGAGCTTTCGAAAATAGAAACAGTTTTTATATCGCTCACCTAGTAAAATATTGGCACATCTACAGTAAATGCGAAATTAAGTTTTAACGGCCTAAGTGTTTAAAATTGGATAATTTATATCCTTGAATATCTATTATGGTCTATAATAGTAGGCAACATAACAATTTCGGATAAAAAATGAACTCAAAACTTCGTTTTAAATATTTGTAAAATATGAAAAATGTAAGTAGATGTGCCAATATATTGCTGGGTGGGCGATATTTCATCAAAATCAAATATGTTTAAACCTTTCAAATCATGTTGAAGGAGAAAATGTCAAGTAAAAGAAAGAATTTTTAGTTGAGCGTCAAAATACTTCTCCATGTCCCTGTCGCCTAGAAATATACCTTGAACACTATAAAAGCATTGCCAATTGTTTGATCAAAAAATCGAGAAAAACCAATGAGAAATCTCCGTGAAAAAATGTTGATATAAAAACAAACCTTCTTGTCAGTCGGAATTTCATAATAAAGTCAAATAGATGCATGTGTATCATTTTCCTTTGAATTGTTAGTATTTCTAGTTAAAAATACAACAAATATATTCTACCGTCGTAATTAAAAATGGCACCACTGACATTTTTTCCGTTTTTTTTATATGTGTTTGGAATCATATTTTTGGTCTGATTCCTAATATGTGTTTATCTTACTTAAAAAAAATAATAGTTGTGTCCTTTTTAATTACGATGACAATATTGTCAGAATATTGCTCGTATGACCAGCGAAGCATAGGTACGAAGACCTTATCGTCGCCTTCCATCAGGCGAGATAGCGGTCAAGCGCGAACCTACCAAGAATAAAAAAAAAAGTACATAATATTTCGCGCAAAAATCTCTTGCAAACATTTTGAGTGAAATTTTTCATGTGCTTCGTTTTTATAGATAAAATGTGTTGTTTGCATTTCATTGACAGTAGGGTCGCTTGTTACGACAGTGTAGGGTTTCTGGTGATAGCTGGGATATCGTCAGAAAACATTGACACATTGTTTGTTTATTTTTTCGACAGGCCGTTTTCACAAAAAATCTGATTTTGTTGTTTTTTAAATTTTTTTATGTGGTCACTACACTACGAATTACTCCTGTATGAGTGCGTTTACAAACGCAAAATATCATATACACAAGACACCCAGAGACGAAATAACTAGCAGTAGGCAATACAAATAATAGATCTTTACCTATGAAATTGCCGTTTTTTGAAACGGTTTCCTTTGAAGTGTGATTATATTTAGATTGACTTAGAATTATAAGTTCAAATAAACTTTTTTTAAGGGACGTTATTCTTTTTTCGAAATAAGATATTTATTAGTTTCTTTGTATGTATTTTCTGTAATATCGCAGTACTTATAACCATGAATTAGCCCCACGGGTATTGTGAAAGTGATGCCCGGGGCCCCGGGATGAAGGCAAAGAAGGAACAGGAGTGGGTTTTAGTCAGTAAAAGTCTGACACTATCTCTCGCTCCGCCAAAGAGCGGGATTTGTCATAAGATGATATTCCCACCTAAAAAAAACCATGAATTAGCATTCACGGTTATACCTAAGTAAGCATAAAAAAAAGTTTTTTCATGTTAAGATTTTCAACGTACTTAGAAACTATGCATTTCAAAGGGAAGCAATATCAATGACATATACCTACGACTTTAAATCCGCAGTTTTTAGTCCGTATACATTATCAATATTGCGTACCGTTAGAGACGCATTTTCTCACAGAGTTTTCTCAGATTTCTTACAAAAATGGATACTGCGGATACTGGAATTACTGCGATATTACAGAAAAAACAAAACACAAATAAATACCTAATTTCGAAAAAAAATAACTTTTCTTTTTTTCAATTTTGCAATATCAGTCAGGACCTATTTTATGAAAATTATCAAAATGGTGCGAACAGTGGTTCTACCAGGAACTCTTAACTCGATCCATTTGATGACCTAAACTGAACTGTTAAAGAGATGGAGCTATATAGGGTGTGTAGATTCATCCCTCTTTCTCGCTTGCTCGACTGACATATTAACATGTCACGGTAAGGCATAACGTGTAATATAAACAGAGTTAATGTTCTCAAATTTCGGGTTTTTTAAACATTATGGTTACTGAAGTTTATAGCAAACGTGTTATGGATAATTGTTTTCAGACAAACAATTTTAGGAGAAGAAAGGGAGTACCAAACAGAAAACATATTGGTAAGGATAAGTTAAGATAAAGATTTGAAACACTGCACCACACTCACAAACTCACTTGCATACATACGTGCATACTCTACACCAAGAGCTACCTAAATAATAATCGTATTTTTTTTCTTTTTTGTTTTTGCTTTTCTGATGTTATACACAAAATTCATTGGTAATTTGAACATTGGCAGCTAGCTAATAAAGGAAGTACTCTACAGCCCCAACACAAGTACTACTGTAACTTACTGGGGCTGCCTCAATTTATTTATGCTAACAATGTTATAGTTGAAATAAATATAATATATATATATACTTATATATATATATATATATATATACATCCCGCGTGTATGTATATATATATAATTAAGGAACGTTAGCAATAGTTTTGAGTAACTATAAAAAAAATTCCAAGATTTTATATTATTCGGCGGCTTTGCCCGTGTGTAAGTAGAAAATTGTCCCAAGGGAACATACTCCCAGAATGAATCGTATCCAGTGTTATTCCAGGTCATGATCTACACGTATGCCAATCTTCATCCAAATCCATTTAAGGTGTATAGCACCTTGAGTATCTGGCCGGAATACGTGTATGTGTGCATTTAATTCCGGCCAGCTGCGCCCGGATAGAGCCTCGTTGGCGTTCATATTTATTTTCTTTGCGAAATATTGATTAACTTACATATCGACGGCGAAGTGCTAATACCTTCTAACTGACATTTTTCGATAAAATTACTTTTAAGTGCTTATATTTTAAATGCGTGTTTCCGCATGTTTCGTAAAATATCCGAAGCGGATATTTAGTTGCAACTGCATCAAATTAATTTGTGGAAACAAACACCTAACTAAACCAACGTGTCAATTTATAGTATTACTTCCTAACATTTTTTGGACAGATAATTTTGACTTCCGACAGTTAGGAGTTATTGGTATTTCGCCGTCGATATGTACATTCTGAAGGATAATTAACCAGATTTTTTTATGTAAATATGTTTCTAAAGATCAAAGCCGTTGGAAAGGAATAGGGAAAACCAGCGAAAAAATATCATGTAGTTAAATATATATTTTTTAGACAAAAGTATTAATCGCACGAAAAAAGCATATACTCACAGAACATAATAGAATAGAATAAACTTTATTGTACACCAAAATAGTAACAAAACTTTTACAGTAACTTAAATCTATGGGTACAAAGGCGGTCTTATCGCTGACAGCGATATCTACCAGACAACCTTAGGGTGGAATGTAAGAATTTGAAATAGAAAAAGAGGGGTAGTCTGCGGTGTACTGCAAATTAGTAATGTAAATATTAGATTAAAATTATATACTAGACTATACATAAGTATGGTGTTGATAATGTAGTATATGAATGCCGAATAAACTTTTTTTTTCAGTCTTGTTAACCTAGTCGTTACGGAGGACTAGGCTTCAGAAAGTCACTGTAAATGTGAGTACCATGGAGCTTTTTATAGTTTTTATGTTGCTACTGAACTTATTTGACATAAATGAGCATGGCAGTTGAGAGTTTGTCATGCTCACTCAAATGTCTCACTGATGGTGGCGCGGGTGTTGGATCATTCGGTTCCCTTCAAAATGGTTGAGCTGAGTGGTGCTAATATTAGCGTCATGTCCGTGAACGGGCGCTGTCAGTTAAGGCTGGTCATCTCATAGCTGCCAGTTGCTATTTTAATATCTATATTTAGTTTTTATTTTTATCTACATTGTTCTCACATGATAGCGACAAGAAACATGTAACAGAGATATTTGTAATTACAAAATATGATTGAAAAGAGTCTCCATGGAGTTTCTTGCACATTCTTCTCCATAGAGATCTACGCTTTGGAATGTGCAATTAGCATCATTTATTTTTATTTTTCTGACTGACTGACTTCTTGACATTTCAAAAGTGCCTGTAAATGGTTTATTTGGAATAAATGCTATTTTGATTTTGATTTTGATTTTTGACTATTTTATAGCACTGCTCGGGTGCTAGGGCCTTAATCGGAGCGTGAAAGAGTAACAAACA
This sequence comes from Mythimna vitellina, assembly GCA_949316375.1. Lineage (NCBI taxonomy): Eukaryota > Metazoa > Arthropoda > Insecta > Lepidoptera > Noctuidae > Mythimna > Mythimna vitellina. Next base: position 5,124,873 of record OX438693.1, read on the forward strand.
CAGACACACTCACGAACTTTGCCTTCAAAATACTAAATTTGATAATAACTACTTTAACCCTAAAAGGTCAGACAGAGGTGAGACTGGACACCCACATTTCACCAGATAAATATAACTAAATTAATTGGACTTAATATTTTATGAAATAACCTGATAACCCTTCCCGTCTGAGAATAAAATCCAAGAGTTACTGTGACCCTGTGGCGTAAAGGAAAATAGGTTTTTTTTAGGTGGAAATCAACTAATGACATAATCATCTTTGGCTGAGCGCGAGGACGTGTCAGACTTTTACTGACTAATTACCACTCATTTGTTCCTTCTTTGTCTTGCATTCCAGGGCCCCGGGGTTCAGTTTCAACTTACCCATGGCTTCGACCCTGCTGGGCCTCGTCGACGTGCGAGAGGTCGTTGCCACCGATCACCCTCACGTGGACACGGTAGTGCTCTGTCCAAGCGGGGCACACCTCTACCATATGCTCCACTGTGTCCTTCGTATGGTCCACATAATGATGACACCCGGGCAAAGGAATACAGGTGGATTTTATTTGGTAAAAGTTTGACACGCTCTCTCGCTACACCCTAGAGTAGAAGAAGTCATTTGACGAATTCGCACCACAAAAAAAAAGATAAGAATTTTTTTTTCGGTCAAGCAAGTGTCATTTATGGCCCCTTACTCCAACCTACCCTGCTCGGAGTTAGAGTTGCTTCGAGTAGACCCTCGGTGAAGCATTATTGAACGGGTACTCTACTCTGGTAATTTTTTAACGCAGTACAGACGTGTATGATGGCGATTACGCGTCTATGAAGCTACGCGTCCGTTAACAGTCCGTTAAGCCTTACCCACGATACAAAAAAAATCCTAGAAGGTAACATTTATGATGATAAAATATTAAAGAAAAAATATTCCTTGTTTTGCCAACCTTCCTTGCATACAACTTTAACGTGCAGTACCTACGCAGTGTCGCATCACAGATACAAGGATACACGGGAATATCGTCGGAATTGTTAGTAGAGATCCGTTTGATACAAGTTTGAGGTATACCTTCCCAAGCTAGCTGTCATTGATATCTTCAAGTGATATGGATCGTGTCTGTAGCTTACATGGCGGTTACAGTTCAGAGGAGTGATGTTTCCGAAGATCTTTGGTGTAGAAATGTTTATAGAATGGTAAATCTATTTGAGGTAGAAGCTAGAAATTATGCTCCATTTTGTTCTTCTTACTTCTTGCGTGTCAATTTCAAAAATAGTACATTTTCTAATTAAATCTTTTGCCTGACTCTCTCTCATCACAGCAATACCGACGACGAGCAATGGGTAACTCGCCTATCATCCGGTAGCCATCGGGACCAAGCCCGAGTTGTTGACGGCGCGTAGTTTTCCACGCACGCCTCAAAGAGACGTCAACAAAACTGCAGGAGCCAAGCCAAGCAGGCCCGCAGCCTACTGGGGCCATGGGTTGACTTCCGAAAGGGAATCCCGGGATTCTGGAACGCAAAGCAAAGAAGGAACGTATTTATGGTTTCAGACAGTAAAATTCTGATACGTGGACCCTTTCCATGAAACAGGGCGCAAGATGGACATGACATGGTCTGCGGAAAGACACTGCACATACATTAAAGATTGTCGTTGCTGCGGCCAACACACAATCGAAATCTGTTGTTTTCCGGGTTGGCTTTGGCAATGCGTGCTTAGGATCTCCGACAGCCCGGTGAAATTATCAAGGGATTCTCTCTCTATAATTCAAAGGTTTGCTGGGAGAAAACTCATTGTTGAGTTAAGCTCGCCTTTGTACATGAACTGTCTGTATCTCAATATAATATTATGTTATGTTTTTGTGTACAATAAAGAATTCAAGAAAGTAAAGAATTAAAGTGATTTAAGCGTCTTCCGCCAAAGGTCGCATCTCTCCGAGGTGGTGTATGTGTTGATATGTAAACGAAATAGTCGGAGGCTTTTAAATCTTCCAGTGAAATTCTACAAAAGATTCTTCGAATTCGCAGCTCTGTACAGTCATTACTGACAGACATTCTAACATAGTATTTATAGATGTTTCAACTTAGAATACCAATGTTTCGATCCTGAAAGAATTTAATATCAAATAAAGATTACCGTCGTCTGTAAAAATACGGATCCCCAAGTTCTAGTGTCATATTACCCGTCATAAGGGCTCGATGAAACGATTGGTAATGCAAGAGCAAGTCAAGGGCAAAAGATCACGTGGACGCTCTCCAACACGGTGGACGGGCATCATCAAATCTACGACACACTGCGTCATTAATGACAACTTCCAAGCCGCCAAACACTGAGCTGCATGGCGTCGTATATCTTCCCTATCTATTGATTATGTTTGTTTACTAGTTTTAAGATTGTGTCATTTCGCGTAAATAAACTCTTTTTCTTTCTTTCTTTTCTTTCTTTTCGCCGTATCGCGAGAGAGGCGGTGGTGCAGGACTCGACCGAGACACGACCACTCTGTTAAGAGTGTACGTCTAAGAAGATAGAACTTAGAATAGACACTATTGTTTTTACTTGCCTGCGATGAAGCCCAAAAGGAGGGTACCGTTTTAAAAATTACAAACTAGAATTTTGAATAGGTACACATTTTATGTTGGTACTACTTTATGTTAACGTAAATGTAAAGTAAATAGGAGTAGATGTTTTGTTGCTTATATTTACATTTTTTTTTAAAAATATGTTTAAAAATTTTTGGTGCGGGTATGTTCCTTGAATATAAAGAAATATTTGTTTGCGATACAAGTTGGAAAATTAATTCGAGTTCCTGCTATAAAGACTAGCAAAAAAACTTAATGGCAATAGAAAAGTGAAATAGTGAGACGTAAGCTGTTTAAAAGAACTTTCTTTCCAATTGTGATGAAAAGTCAATCGAAAGCTATAAAAGAATAGCAAGCTTTTCACGAGAAATCGTGTTCCGTTTGCGTCATATAAGTTTACTATTCAGAGACCAGGCTTTACGAAGGGGCTTTATATTATATACTTTTTAAATATATTTTTTTCTATTTAAGAGTAGAAATGGACTATATGAACTCCAATATGAATAAAGCACACTTTTTAGAAAATTCAGTTACAATAATTATTTAAGCTCTGAAATTAAAAAAAAAAAACAGATGTTCTGATTCTATACAAATAACATGATGGAGTACATTTGGTAATGCATCGGTTTGCTATCGACAAACCGACACAAACACGCTAGTGCAAAAATAATTCTTGGTAAGTCTTTCACAGATCCTGATAGATAATTTTTATGGAAGCATGCTTTATTGAAAAAAGACAACGACAACAAGATCTCTCCTGGAAGTGCTGAATCATCATCATCATCATCTTCCTGCCCTTGTCCCATCTTATTTGGGGTCGGCGCAACACGTTTTTTCTTCCATCATATTGTCAACCGTCATACTATCACTAACTTCCTTTTCTTTCATATCACTGTTCACACAATCCATCCATCTTTTCTTTGGCCTCCCTCTCCCTCTCCACTCATCCACATGTATACTCATAACTATTTTAGTAACACGTGTTTCATCTCTCCTCTTTACATGGCTATACCAAGATCAACGATTACCCTTCAACTTTTCAGTCACTGGCGCCACTTTCAAACCTGGAAGTGCTGAAACGGTTATTAAAATAAAAAGGACGAACCAAAATATATAAGAAAATAGGCAAGCAGATTTCAATCTGTTTATTACTTCTCTAAATTAATCCAAATCGTCGCCACAACAAACACAAAAGCAGCTCTGCGGTTATTATGAATTACAATTACGGCAAACCACAGGATTATTACTGCTGAAACATTGGATCGTTTTAATTTAATAATAACTGTTAAACAGGGTATTTGGTAAAAGCTTTTACAAGCAAATAAACAAATAATAACAAACGTAATTGAATTTAAAATTAATTATGACCAATAAAATGTTCATGAAAGTTCGATCATTATGTTTACGAAGCAGTAAAAAGTTTTGCATTCATTTGATACAGAATTCTATTTTACAAAGTACACTATCAAAATAAGTCATAATGGCGATGGCCTCTTTGCCCGTTTGTCGAGTTGTATTTATTTATTAAAAGCCTCATGTACGAACGTATAGCGGCGGACTTAATGTTATAGGCATTTTCTATCAGTCAACCTTGGGGTGATGCAGAGATAAATAGTAGTAGGTACAATAAAATTGTATTGTATGTCTGTATATTTCGCAGTCATATGGTTATAACACGCCGTATTAAAAGAAGGTGCACCGGATTGAAAAACGTAATGTAATGCGGCTACGTTACGTTCAGCGGTATTGTAGTGGCAAAACGTTTTTAAATTTGGCGTCCAATGTGTAGTGTGTTCCATATTTGAGTACCTATTTCAAGTTTGGCGATCCTTCGGGCTATGTCGGCAACCTTGATTCTCCTGCGGATATCTTCTTTCCTGATACCATCACGCAACGGTACTCCAAGCATAGCCTGAGAGGTTCATTGTAAGCGACCACATTTCAGAGTCATATACTGGCATCACACACTATTCTTGAGACACTGTGGTATTTTGGGCGAGAAGATACCGCTCAGCTTCTCGAAAGCTGCCTTGCCGTGTCGGATCTGACGATTGACCTCTTTCTCGAAGTTAGATCTACGCAACTGGATCGTCTGTCCCAAGTACGCAAATGTATCGACGGTGAAGTGCCAATAACTCCTAACTGTCGAAGTCAAAAATCTTCTGTCTTAAAAACGTCAGGAGGTAATACTATGAATTAACATGCTGGTTTAGTTAAGAGGTGTTTCCACAATTTAATTTGATGCAGTAGCAACTAATATTCGCTTCAAGAGATTTCACAAAAACATGCAGAAACACACATTTGAATTAAGAGCGCTAAAAAGTAATTATCTGGAAAAATGTCAGTTAGGAGGTATTGGCACTTCACTGTCGGTATGTTTCATTGTAATTACAAATAAATTATTTAGTATTACATATTTGATTACTTTCCTTTGTACTCAGCGTTCTTGGTTTAATTTTCATTAAACACGACAGACAAACAAACAAACCAGACATAAATGGCTGCTACAGGGTCGGTTTAATGCTAAGATAGTCCAAAGGAGAGTACTAAAAATCTAATCTAAGCAGTCCATTGTACAATTCTGTTTTATCAACAGGGTCAGGATTAAACATGAAGTTTTATTGTAATGTATATTGCTATTGCGAGTCTGGATAGTAAGTGGTTAGTTTTCTTGTGTACCTAGAATTTTTATTGGTACCTATTATTGTAATACCTGGTGTAGTAGGTGTTGTAGAAATTGCCACTATTTTTCTAATCATCCCATTATTTTAATTTATATATTTTATTTTTAAACAATATACGAGCAGTGGTGGCCGAGTGGTAACAGTCCCAGGCAGGCGAATTACTTTATGTAACTTATTTCATCACCACTGCTCTCAAAACGGTGAAGGAAAACGTCGTGAGGAAATCAACATGTCCTAGAACCAAAAATTCGAAGACATGTGACATTCACCAACCCGAACTGGACCAGCGTGGTGGATTACGGGTCATTCTCTCTCCTAAAGAGGAGGCCTGAGCAGTGGGAAAATTAAAAATTTAATTATGCTATAATGTAATGTTGTCCAGACTTCTAATTAATTTATTTTAGATTTTACTAGATTCTGCTAGTGGCTTTAAGCGCAAAACCTATGATATGAAAAGTTGAGACTTCACGTGACTCAAACGCTGGCTTTTAAGTACCTCGAACAGAGGATAAGCATTGTCATACAGCGTGGCAATGCCGCCAGTCTTTTGGGCACATTACCAGTTGACAGCGATCTGGAAGAGTTTTATGACGCCATATTTTAGTTTGATTAAAGTTTATTCTGATATGAAAATAATTTATTGTCTATAAAATTCAAAGGTAGTGATGCTACATGTTGACGAAATAATGTTTAATATCGGTTCAGTATTTTCAGAGATTATTATCCATAAAGACTTACTTACCTCTTCATAATATAGGTATATATAGATTAGGTTCTTTTTTTGCCTGTAGATTTTCAATGATTTGTACGAATAAACAGCTTCAACTTGTCGATAGTTTAGGATTATATTTAGCCGCACTTATTACATTCTTAGTGTATAATAAACATTTAAAAAAAATATAAATAGCAATTTTTTTTTTTCGGTGGGTCAATCATTCAATGATATTCCCCGCTCTTGGGTGGAGCCTCCCGCTCCACATAGTGTCAGAATTTTACTGACCCATTCCTGCTCCCTCCCTGCCATCGTTCCAGGGTCCCGAGCCTCTTTCTTCTTCTTCATGGCCTCAGTAGGCTTCGACCCTGCTGGGCCCCTACGGTTTTGCTGACATCTCCTTGAGGCGCTCGTGGAACACTACGCGCCATCGACAACTTGGGCTCGGTCCGGTCGGTTACCGGACGGCAGGACGGCGAGCTACCCATTGTTCGCCGTCCGCAAGTCAGCGCCTACGGTGGCTGGAAATCGGGATTGGGATCCCGGTGGCTGGGGCGTGAGGGCCGTTCTCTCGCGCGTGCGGCCGCCACTTACAACTAAAGTTACTATCGCATAGTTTACTAATGTAAAATGTTCAAGCAGAACACACGCTAGTTAAAATATCATATTGTTACTTGACAAGCCTCTCTCTATTCAATTGACCAGTGCATGTTCCAACAGAACATTTCCAGTTGAAAGCCATATAACAATGACGGCACACACTAGGTTCTCTGTGAGTTCTGATGATGGTCACGTCTTGGTCTCGGCGTGTAAACTGTAACGTACTGGAGACAAAGGCCCACGAGCAATTGCTCTCCAACCAAGTCGATTGGTGTAAGTTGTAGAAGCAGAGCGAATTTAATTAATTGAAGTAACTAGTATATTTGTACAGATTTATTCGGAGAAGAGTGAAGAGCAGTGGTGGCCGAGTGGTAACGGCCCTGACTTACGAGTTGTAGGTCGCGGGTTCAAACCCATCCAGACGCATTACTTTGTGTAATTTATTTCATCATTACTGCTCTCAAAATGGTGAAGGAAAACGTCGTGGTCCTAGAACCAAAAGTTCGAAGGCATGTGACATCCACCGTGCAGTGGATTACCGCCCATTCCCTCTACAAGAGGGGAGGCCTGAGTCCCAGCAATGGGAACATTATAGGGCCGACTATGCTATGTTATATTCGGAGAACGTTCTAAATTATTTGAGTGTTAACATCTTTTAGTTTGAGGCCCTAAAGTGTGCAAAATTTCAAAACATTTTATCCACAATCTCAAATTCTCTTCTTGATAAGAGGGCTTTTGCTAATTAGTACGTAATGACTATAATTGATAATGTTCCAATATTATAGCTCGCTCCACTCGTTCTAGAATTTTCTGTATAAGATCACAATAAAAAAATAATCTACCTTAGTCAGTAATACTGTATTAAACATTATCATTGTCAATCGGGACTTTTCAACCTATCCAGTTATCAAGTCCCGAAAAAAGCATTCAAAAATATTTAATACAGGGCCCCTTTCGTGCTAGCTACGCCACTGCATACTATCCACGGACACGTATCTTCATAGACGCCTATTCATCATTATACGCTTGGTGTACACCTGCATGAATAAATGCTTATATAAATAATTAAAATTATGAAACACTGTCGACGAAGCGGCAAAGACATATCGCCATGACATATATAACAACGGTATTTAAAAAGCTGTTTCAAATGAACAATAGATACGAGTAGATAGATAGATATTCTTTATTGTACACCAAAAAAACAATTTACATTAGGAAATTAACATTAATAGGAACAATGAACTTCCTAAACGCTCCCGCTTGTACCATGCGCCACAATTCAATTGTACGTGAATCCAACCGCCCACGCCCCCGACGGTCAAAAGCGACTGCTACTGGGAATGCTTCTTAATATTTTCTCAGGAAATAAAGGTTATTCGTACTTTCTGCGCGAGGTTACTTCGTATTTTCACTGTATCCTTTGTTTTAAAAAAGTTTTTATTATCCTACAGTTCTTTTATCAAGTTTAGCGAGGAGTAGTTGAACAATTCCATTAAACAAATAGTGCGAATATCTGTTTTCTATCTCAGTGATGACATAATAATATGGCACTGAAAAATGCTCGCTTACATTGAGCCTGAAGGTTTAACACAGGTCACTTACAGAGCAATAATAATAATAATATAATATTCCACAACTATCACACAACGCCGTCTAGTCCCAAGCTAAGCAGAGCTTGTGTTATGGGTACTAGACAACTGATAAACATACTTATATATTTCTAAATATATATATATGTAAATAAATTACACCCAGACATAGAACAAATGATCGTGCTCATCACACAAACATTTATCCTGGGTGGGAATCGAACCCACGACCTCCGGCATAGCAATTAGGGCCACTGACCACTGGACCAACAGGCATATGTGTGTGTATTAAAGAAGACTATGCTCAAAATTTCCTTGCATGATTCAATCAGAGATATTTGCCAATATTATGTAGTTGTGAGTCGGGCACCGAGAAGGAATGGGAAGTGGTCTCCTCCTTCTGCAAAGCAGTAATACGAGCAAAGGAAATGGCCAAAAAAAAATCAATTAAGAAATTTGATTTTATTGGCCTATAAAATCGATTCTTCAATTAATCGACCTCATATCGCCATCCCTACTATTTCCCACAACCTTTCTTTCAGAACTACAAATGATATTCGTCATTTCAGCATGTTGTCTACATTTTTATTATGTCCCAATTTCCGTGCACGGATAGGACAAGTCCATAACACGAGGGACAGCCACGTCTCATGAGGCGTCCCTTGTCTCTTTGATTTTTTTATTTGTCCTTTCCATGGCCTAGTTGCTCTGACGTTATGTCATATTAAATATGTCTTCTTGATATTACCTTCCCTGTTTGTTCTTATTGTATTTTCGGTGATGTAAAAGTTGTTGTTTTGGCAACTGTTGCTTTTGTATTGAGTATGATTGTACCTATAAGATACACTATGATACATTTAGTTACCTTTGTAACACAATTTGAAATTTGATTTATTTATCGTATTTTTTTTTTTATTCTTGATAGGTTCGCGCTTGACCGTTATCTCACCTGATGGAAAGCGACGATGCGGTCGACAATTAAACGCGCTTACCTAGAAGTAACCTATTCATTCTTGACTTAAAGATTCCCGGGTTGTAGCTATCAGGAAACACAGATTGTAAAAATCACAATTAATAGATACGTTGATATGAAACACTTTAATATTAAATACAGTTTCTATTTTCATCTTACAGACAACCTTTGGACGGGGTGAAGAAAGGAGATAGATTTGGGGCTGAATATTAACATCAGAAGGAGGATAGGCTATGATAGATAATATAAAACACATGCATATTAATAAATAAGTATTAAATAGAATAATTGAAAAAGGAAAAGAAAAATTGGAGTGAAAGGGCAGACTTATGGGCAGGTTTCTGAATTTAATATTTTGATTTAAGAACGTCTCAAACCCTACTGTAATGCCAAATTGTGACAGATTGTCACACTAAAGTAGATTTTGAGAAATCATCATCATCATCATCATCATTTCAGCCGAAAGATGTTCACTGATGGACATAGGCCTCCCCCAAGTGTCACCACAACGAAAGATCCTGTGCGTCTCGCGTCCATCGCATTCCCGTGACTCTCACCAGGTCCAAGTTGTGGGAGGCCTTCCAACGCTGCGTCTTCTGGTGCGCGGTCAACACTCAAGATCCTTTCATCCTCATAAACCGTTGACTTTGCTACGAGCAATGTGTCTTGCCCCATCTGCCTTGAGAAATACTCAACTTCAAATATTTAAAACAGAAATCGTTAGAAACTCGCAGTAGGCTCAAACAGTAGGTAAGCAATAAAGTCACTAACAATGGCCAATATCTCCTATAGAAACTGCCAGAGTGATTTGTAGCAAAATATTGTAGCAGAGCTCACAACTGTTGTACAGGCCTTCAATCACAACTGACATCTGACGGACACCCAATACGGGTGACGAACTGACGCAAGCCTGGCTGACTATTTTCGATAGGAGAATTTTTGATTAGTTTTTTAGGGTTCCGTTCTTATTTATTTATTTAAAACTTTATGCATTAATGAAACATTGTACAAAGGCGGATTTAATGCCTTAGGCATTTTCTACCAGTCAACCTTAGGGTGGTGCAGAGATATAATATGGCAGGTGCAGCTTAATAGAAGATTAACGGAGAGGAAATAAGAACAATAATAAATATATACTTAGATACATACATTCAAATAAAGAATGATATTGAGAGAAAAACGAATACAACAAATCAAGAGTGTTATGAATCTACCAACTTCTTGTGAAAGTGTTCTCGTGCTTTCGTTCTTCAATTGGTAAAGTAGTTACATCACAAAATATTTTTTTCTTTGCGATTCGGAAAAATTTTCGAGACTCGATTCAGATATCGAACTATATATTTACATAGGTAAGTTTGTACGGAATCCTCGGCGCGCGAGTTCGACTTGCACTTGACTTATTTTTTATTATTAACTAGATGCTGCCAACGGCTTCGCCCGTATAAATGTATAAAATAATCCCAAGGAAACACTCTTACGATGAAAACATTCTATATCCTGGTTTAGAACATGGTTAACTCATGTGCCAAGTTTCATCCTAATCCGTTAAGCCATTTGAGCGAAAGTAAGTAGGTAACAAACATAATCAAAAACACGTACATACAAACTTACGCCTTTATATATCTATATACTGTGCTGGACACGCTCTTGGTCACTATCTCACCTGGGCCTCAAGTCTGCTATTACAATAGTGTCAGAATGGTCAATCATTGACTTCATAATTGTTGATTTTGACCAAGTTTGGTAATCTACTAATATAATGGCGTCATTAAGACTTTCCAATGGTCAACCACTGACACTCCATTTAAAGAAATGGCAAAGAATGGTAATCTCGTACATAATGACAAATAAATATTTGACGTATGCGGATAACTGCCAAAATTTTGACAGTTTCTTTGATTACCACCTACCATTAGAACGTCATTGTGCAGTCATTGCTTTTAATTTGTTTCGAGACAGCTCGATATTGTCATTCTATTACAAGATCATTGACCGATCAATGATCGACCATTATGAATTATCAGATTACGAACTTTTAGCAAAATGACAATGGGATCGTGTTGGAATGACGAATTTATAAAAATAGCAGACTTGGGCCCCAGATGGTAAGCGATGATATGTTCGCTTAAAATTCTAACGAGAAATGTGTAATGAAAATACTTTCTAGGTATTAAATAAAATAATAAGACGTGGTATCTACAGGAACCATTATCGTTATCATTATCGTCTAAAAAGCCGACAGACTTCCACACCCATACATTCTCCTGCCGATCATCATCGATCTGGGGAATATTTAACTGTACCTAAATCTTTAATTCTTTATTGTACACCGTGATAAGTTACAAAATATGTGGATATCAGAGTTCATGTGCATAGGCGAACTTAAGTCAAAGTTGAGTTTTCTTCCAGCAAACCATTGAGTGATAAAGAAAGATCTCAGTAGGCGGTAAGATCCAGCGCACAATTTCAAAATTACAAATAATATGAAATAATACATAAACATACTTACACATCCATAAACACATACTTATATAATACTAGCTTCTGAATACAGGTTTTTCCATAGAAACTTGGGGTCCAAAGTTTCACCCCCTTTTCATCAGCTTAGGAGGTGAATTTTGGAAAATCCTCTCTTAGTGCTCGCCTACGTCACAAAAAAAAGCTTTGTGCAAAATTTCACGCTCCTAGTCCCAGTAGTTTTGACTGTGCGTTGATATGTCAGTTAGTCAGTTTCTCCTTTTATATATATATGTACTATGTCATTGTAAAAGAAAATGCTCTTTGATTTTCCTCTTGAAGACATCCAGAGAAGGGTTGTCACGTAAGGACAACACTTCAAAGAATCTTGTTTTCAATACCTAGTTAATTTTTCATCTAAAAGTTAGCGTTAAAAGATGTAACGAAAATAACTCAACAACTATATTCTAGTCTTACTTTGTGAGTTCTCAAAGCGCCTGTTGTGAAAATGGCATTTCAAAAGATTGTACTACAAAGTCCTCAATACTAAAAAAAAATTGCAATTAAAAACATCATTTCGCGACATCACAATTTAAAATCCTCCACATAAAGGCTCAGGATATTGTAACAACTAGTTGTTCAGGTGACGTATTTCGCACAATGGATGGTCGTTAGGAGTCGCCGCACGGCGTACGCCAGCAATTTGCACCAAAGCGGATTCTTTTAACAGACGCCCGTCATAGAATAAAAATGCGTAGATGCGACATTCCAGCCTCACTAGCCAATGTACAAATGTTTTGTTCACATTGTCCTGCCACGTTTCCGATTCCGTTTATGACGTTTGGTGCTCCGATTGGTCGCTCCAAGCTCTTAACCAATCAGAGAGCCAAACGCGGTAAACGATTCGATTGCATTGATGAAAAAATTACTCGCAGTCAGCGCACGTTTATGACTTGTCATAAATGTTATCATATCTAAGTGGTTAGATTTACTTTCGTTTCCATCTAACTTCATCAAAACCTGTAAATCTGGCTGTCTGAATTGATAGAAAAATAATACGAAGGAAAAAGTTTCCTAACCCTGAGAAACATGGACAAGAGCAGGAGATGATGAATTACTTCGTATGACTTCGAGAACTAGGCGCCTATGACGGTACGACGTTCCATATTAAACGACATTACTTAACCAATCTGTCGCAGATTTCGTTCTGATGGATCCTTTATAGTGTGTATAGCATTATTATTTCAGCTGAAAGACGTCCACTGTTGGACATAGGTTCCGCTAAGTATCACTACAACCAACGGTCCGGTGCGTCTCGTATCGATCGGCTTCCCCGCGACTCTCACCAAGTCATTGGTCTACCTTATGGGATGCCTTCCAACGCTGCGTCTTCTCGTACGCGATCGCTACTCCAGAGCCTTTTGGCCCCATCGACCATCTGTTCTAAACTGAAAATGTGTCATAGTAAAAATATATATTTTTTATATATATTTGTGTGTCAAAAATTATTTGACAAACATACACGGTAGGTATAAATACGTAAATCCAACACGTGATAGCTATTGCTACATTTGATGGTTGCATGCTTTGCTTGTCGCTTCTGTAGGGTCTACCTACTCTATGCCCCATTGAAATACGACAAGGATTTAAAATTAAATTCTGAAGGAGTTTGTCTGCAGGGAACTGTTATTTTGTTCGACTGCAATATTAAATATTGACTACGTTTACTTGTGAACTGATAATGTCGTAGTTTGTGAACTTCTATTCTCCATGGATCGGTGAGCTCAGATAGAAGTTGCTCCGCGTAAAATAAACCGTATTAAAACTGGAGTTTCATAACTTGAAGGTGATTCTAAGCTTTCTAGCGATAAAGGTATAGTAAAAGTAATGTAATTTTTTTTATTATAATCTTATGATATCTAGCTTCTGTCAGCGGCTTCGCCCGATAGTTTTAGTCAGTAAAAATCCGACACTCTCTCTGGCTCCATCCAGAGCGGGAGATTTTATTTGATGACTTCCAATCCAGAAAAAGCTAGTATTTAGATCCACGCACCTGCCGCAGTGAAAACTTATTTAACTTATTTAATGTTGACTGGTAGAATATGCCTTATTGCATTAAGTCTGTCTGTAGCCACATCTTCGGCGTTACATAAGAACTAATCCTGCATCGCGCATTTATAGATCTCCGCGCGATTTGAACATATAGAACAGCCCGAATTCGTCTATCGGGCAGTTGCCCACCAAACATAACACCCGTCTGGTCGGAGGATCCTTCCTTTTCAACGGAGGTATGTGGGGCTTTACTCTCTGTTCCACCTACCCTTAAATGTGTTGACGTCGTAGATCAGTTGGGAAAATTGTATTATTTTTCGAATTCTGAACTCTGACTACAGAGGCACCAGGCGTCCGCACTTTCCTCCTAACGCAGGTCCTCACCGGTCATGGGTATTTCGGGAGGTAACCGTTTCTAATTCGGCAAGAAGAAACGCCCAGGTGACCATGAACCTTTAATGTCACCATTGTGCGGACTGTGTGCCGTGCTTGAGTGGAGCACCGCCGTGTCCTCGTGAAGGGAGTCGGCGGCGGTGAACTCTCATGTCCATGTATCCAGTGCACGCTGTACCGTGCTCCGTACGCTCCGATCCCGACGTAATAGTCGCTTAGCTTTAATCTTTAAATACTGCATGAGCACTTGGATTTCACAGCACAAGGTCGTACCGTAAGTACCGACGAGGATGATATAAATATTTCTGCTGCTATAGGTTCTTCGTAGCAGCAGCAGTAGCACCAACACAGCACGACGAACTAAGATGTCATGACGTAAATAGCGTTCAACACCAAAGGTCTACCAATCTTCCACTTAAATAAAGACATACTGGCCGGTCTCTTAAAATTGTCATTTACTAAGCCATTGGGTTGCGAAACATTTGGAACAACCATAGATTTAAAAAAAAAACTGCGCAACTGCGAGTCTGATTCGCGCACTGAGGGTTCCGTACAAACTTACCGTAAATAGGTCTATTCCCGAATGGAGCCTCGAAGATTTTTTTTGACAAGTGTTTTTGTGACGCAACAACACTTGTCAGAAAAAACGACGCAACTCACTGTTTTCAGAGTTTATTTCTATACCTTTGCCATATTTCAGGATTCGTGGTCAAGGGGAACTCTATGAATTTTAATTCCCTTGAGTGTGTCGAAATATAAGTTTTTTGCGACGTAATTCCGTATCTTTTTTTTTCGTTAACTTAGAAGTTTGATGTTTTCTTAGCTTCAAGGTACCGCAGACATTGAGGTACATGGTTTTAATTTCAACTCGATACCTCCACGCGTTACCGGGAACGCCGACGGTGACCAGCCCTCCTAGCCAAGTTACAACTGTTTCGTTTCTATTCTCTTTTCCCCTCCGATTCCTTGGTTCTAACGTCATCTTAACGCTCAGTCACGTGGTCAGAACAAAAGAATAGGAGGCGTAGACGTCTCGAGGCGATCAACGAAAAGACAATCGAAACGAAACGGTTGTAAATTGGCTAGGGGGGCAGAGCTTGTTTTAATTTAAATCCACAAACAAAATAATATAAAAAAAAATACTGGGCACAATTTTAATTCCTACTAATCTTTCATTACAATCCGGTTAGCTTAGCATTTATTATTCACATCCCGTTCTCATTACCTTATTTCAGACTCGTATGTGGCGATTAACTTCACAAAAGCTTTGTGGCGAAACCTTCTAGTTTACGATAATAACGGGGAACTTAAAAAGCTTCGTCACATTATAGAAAAATATACGAGTCAGTTAAGGGGAAATATGGTTTGCTTTGTGGAGTACCTTTTGGCTTCAAGTTTGTGATATGTACAATAAATTGTGTGTCTAATGGATCTATCAGAGCTGCGGGAATGTTCAGAATAGTTACCGTGGCTCTGGAACGCAAGAGATTATTGAAGGAACACAGGTGGGTTTTAAGCTAGAACTACATTATACCGACGCACACATGGATCACGCCTGATTTGTAGGTAGAACGACGTCGCGTGACGTGGATCTAATCTAGCTCTACAAGTCTAGTTGCCATATAAAATGTATGGGGACCGACGCGCTCAGATTGGCTTACGTGGCACACGTGTGCGCAGACCAGACCTTTAGTCGCTCTCTCGCTTCACCCAGAGTGAGAGAAGTTATTTGATGATAATCTACCACAAAAAAAAAATGTTTACTGCGTCATTCACCTGCATTCCCTGATTTACTAAACAGTATATTTGTGGGAGGTTCTAACAAATTGAGCATTGTCTAACCCCCTCTCATCAGTATCTCTTTAGACGATCTAGAACTGGTACACGATGAAAAAAATAATCACTTGTACCAGTTTTTGAAAAAATTTGGTGGTCTGGGAAGATAATAACGGCTGTTATGCGGATAGACGCGATATATATATATTTTTTTTTTTCACATCTATCACACAACGGCATCTAGTCTCAAGCTAAGCAGAGCTTGTGTTATGAGTACTAGACAACTGATAAAGATACCTAAATATTTCTAAATACATACATATTATAGATAAATTACAACCAGACACAGAACAAATGATTGTGCTCATCACACAAACATTTGTCCTGGGTGGGAATCGAACCCACGACCTCCGGCATAGCAGTCAGGGCCACTAACCACTAGACCAACAGGCCAGTCAAAAATATTAATGTAAAATAATTTGATAGGAATAAATCCAAAAGTTTAACATGTGTTAAACCTTTTCATTATCTCCGGTCCTTTTTCATTTTAGTTTCGTACAGTTTCGCCAAGTTTATGAAATATTTAGTTTTATAGTCGCTTTGATTTTATGTTAGAATGTGGATGTAAAACACTAATGTTTTCATAGTATTTGGCAGCAAATATCGCGTCAGCCAAGTTTTATTGAGATAGGAAATTATTATGAGGTAAAAGTTTATTTATTAAAACTTCATGTACAGTGGTGGTACATAGGCGGACTTAATGCCACAAAGCATTCTCTACCAGTCAACCATTGGGTTAAAAAGACAACACTGTGATAGGTGTGCACAATAAATTAATAACAGATATTTTTGAAAAAGAAATAAAATAAAATAGATATATATATATATATTTTTTTTTAATAGGTATTTTTGTTTATTATTCTATTCTCACACTTTTCTCTGTCTTTTAGCTACATCTGGAC
Source organism: Mythimna vitellina (assembly GCA_949316375.1). NCBI lineage: Eukaryota > Metazoa > Arthropoda > Insecta > Lepidoptera > Noctuidae > Mythimna > Mythimna vitellina. The sequence goes on from OX438693.1 coordinate 5,141,626, forward strand.
AATCCTCAAACTCGTGGCGCCACTTCTATTTTAGCTGAGCTCATCGCTGGTTCCTGTTGTTTGGGATCCAATTAGTCACCTTCGCCTAATTTTGTTGTGACATGCAGAAAAAATTCTAACGAATTGAATTTCTTACGTTTGCGATATGTGTTCATAAAGTTTAATTTAATACAATAATGGGCAAGTGTTTTGCTGTGAACTTATGTCACATTCGGTTAAAGCATTTAGATTTTTCTAGGTCTCTATACTCTTTTTGCGATAGCATTAGACAGAAGTTAAATAAGTTTGTTTTAGGGTACACTTTGTAATAAAAGTACTACTTTGCAATATATGTATAATGTGCTTGATTGATGCTGATTTTATTATAATCAACTTATTTTTTTTTATTGGTTCACCAACAATTGTTTACACTGATATTATGCTAAAGGTAACATTATATACTAAGTGTTATAATTAAATGAATTCATTTGAACTATTCATCTTCTGAATGTATGAGGATTTGAATTAAATAAGTTATTTAGTTCTTACTTATACTACTAGTGTACATGTTAAAAACCTAAAAGCAGCAGGGGCTGTCAGTGTCTGGAACGTTTTTCATTATACTATATACTATTAGTTTTTTTTTTCTATTTGTATGAATGTTAAATAATTATCTTGATGCCTTGTATTGTGTACAATTCATATGTTTTGTAAGGAGAAAACTTGTTGATATTTTTTTTTTTTAATTAAAATTATATTTATTTAAAAAAAAACCTTTTCATTTATCTATCTTAGTGTTTAGTACTTACCTTACAATAATCAAATTTTACTTACATGAATTTATGGGAATGTTAAAATTTTATATACCATTATTTGCTAAAATTGTTTGAATTTATCTCGAAAAATAAATGTTGTGCACACCTGCTTCTATATAACCTCTTTTATCTAATGCAGAAGTGAACAGAGTATAGGTTACTATAAAGACTTCCTTAATGGGAAAATCCAATAATACTTTCCCGCTTTGAACAAAGTCAGAAAATAATCTCAACCACTCATAAAAACGGTTTACCGTCATGGTATAAATAATTTCTGAAAAGAAAATTCGGTCAGTCATTGAGAAATGTGTCAGGGTTATTCCTTTGGGGTTCTTCGGGGACACGATTCGATTCGGGAAAATAAAAGTACACCCGCGCACTCAGTCCATCTGAGCTGTAATTCGGATTCGGGTTTTATGTCAAAAATATAGGTATATGTTGGTCTGTGTAGTGTATAACTTGTTTTTCTTCATTTTTAAGGGGCGTGTGTACCAACAGTGATTAAATTAATCACCGTTGGGAGTGTAAGAGTGTAAGTGGGACTCGCGCACTGAGGGTTCTGTACAAACTTACTTATGAATTGAGTTACAAAGATTTTTCAGAATCGCAAAAAAAATGATTTTTTTTGTAACGTAACTAAAAATTCACTATTTTGAGATTTTTTACTATACTTGTGTTATGAGACCTTGTTTTATGCCAAATTTCAGGATTCTAGGTCAACGGTAAGTACCCTATGAATTTTGATTCCCTTGAGAGTGTCGAAATACACGTTTTTTTTTTGCGATATAAACGGCCGTATCTTTTTTTCCGCCAACTCAGATATTTGATTTTTTTACAGCTTCAAGAAACTTCAGACTTGAGTATATGGTTTTAATTTTAGCTATATACCTCCACGCGTTCCCGAGATAAAAGATCTTGAGAGGCAGACAGACAAATAGACAGACAGACGGATGAATAACAAAGTGATCCTATAAGGGTTCTGTTTTTTTTCTTTTGATGTACGGAATCCTTCCTTTGCGAGTCCGACTCGCACTTAGCCTGTTTTTTTTTTCTACATGCACCCTATATAATGGATTGGGTGTAGACTTAAAATAAATCTGTCTGCAAAATAAATAAGTTGCAATAAAATACATTTCATAATTATCATGTGACATTTTAAGATTTCCACAAAGAAAAAACAAAAAATAAAATTAAAAATTAAAAAAAAACTATTGCATCACTGCTTACCATCAGGTGGGATCGCAGTCAAGCACTAGTTTATATCATCATCATCTTCCTGCCCTTGTCCCGTGTTATTTGGGGTCGGCGCAACACGTTTTTTTTTTTCATTCTGCCCTGTCACTCGTCATGCTATCACTAACTTCCTTTTTTTTCATATCACTCTTCACAAAATCCATCCATCTTTTTTTTGGTCTCCCTCTCCTCTCCATCCATCCACAGGTAAACTCATAACTCTTTTAGTATTGCGTTTCATCCGTCCTCTTCACATGAACATACCAAGACAAACGATTCCCTTTCAACTTTTCAGTCACTGGCGCCACTTTCAAACTTCCCCTAATATATTCATTTCTCACTTTATCCGTTCTCGTTACACCACACATCCATCTTAACATTCTCATCTCCGCTACGTGCAATCTTTTTTCATGCGTCTTTTTCACAACCCAATATTCTGATCCATACAGTATGACAGGCCTTATCACGGACTTGTAGATTTTACCCTTCAACTTGAGGTGCCGTGGGTCACAAGTTGTTCCCGTGACCTGTCGCCATTTCATCCATCCTGCGTTGATCCGATGTGTTACGTCCCGGTCTACCTCACCATCCCCTTGGATGAGAGACCAAAGGTGCCATAAAAAAAAATGGTATTAAATAAATTGTTTCTTTTAATTTCTTTTATGGACATAAATCATGATACACAATACATATGGACCGGAATGAAAGTAAATAGTTTTGTAACCGGCAATGTTAGATCGTTTTGGTCACAGGTTTCGTGGCTATGTTTAATGATCTTTATTTAAGGGGAAAAGTTATATATTTTTCCTGACCAACAGACATATTTCTAAAATAAATAAAGACGTAAGCGTAAGGATATTAAATATGTTCTATAAAATGTGGCCTATAGCTCACACCTCCCATGTTCATTAAACGTTTGAACGGCTTATAATCGGCTATCGTATGTTCGTCAAAAGCATTATGCCGTAATTAAGCCAACGTGATAATTGAACCTAGATTCTGGCCCAGCCACCCTATCCAAGTTACAATCGTTTTGTTCGCGCCGAACGTCTCGAGTAGGCCACGCCTCATCGAGAGCGAGCGTTGAGATGACGTCAGAACAAAGAAATCGGAGGCGTGGCCTACTCGAGGCATTCGGCGCGAACGATACGATTGTAACTTGGCTAGGGGGGCAGGTGATATTAAACGACTCCATTACTATGATTAAATTCAGTCTGAAATTTAAATTCAACCAGCCATGTTCAGAAAATAATTCTACTAAAATTCACAAATATTTAAATTTTATTAAAGTTTCCTAACGACGTATTGTGTAAGAGGTAGTTACGTAAGATAATATTTGAGTTGAAAATATTTATATAAAAAGGTTTTTGTGAGTTTGGGGTCTTCGTTGTTGACCTTTCACTAAAACATATGGAGTTGAATTTGTTCAGTTTTAGCTGATTAATATTGAATTTTGGGTCTACTTCTTTTTATACTAGGACTTTGCCCGCGACTATGTTGGCGCGCATCGCGGTTTTAAGGGTTTGGCCCAGTGATTTATTTAATGTCATTGCAAAGCAAACTCTCAAAGGAAACTGTAGACTTTTGAATTCAAAAGAAAGATTGTTAGGGATTAAAGGAATACGCGGTATGAACTCTGTTTCTTCCTAGGCAGCATGGCATAGCATATTCGACCTTTTAATGTTCCCACAGTTGGGACTCAGGCCTCCTCTCTAGGAGAAGGTATGGGCTGTAATCCGCCACGCGGGCCCAGTGCGGGTTGGTGGATGTCACATGTCTTCGAATATTTGGTTCTAGTATATGCCGGTTTCCTCACGATGTTTTCCTTCACCGTTTTGAGAGCAGTGGTGATGAAATAAATTACACAAAGTAATGCTCCAGGCTGGGTTTGCACCCGCAACCTACAACTCGTAATTCGGGGCCGTTACCACTCGGCCACAACTGCTCTACTGGAGCAGTTTCTCCCTGGGCAGACCCGGTTAAAATAACAACCTCGACAATATTGCGGAGTAATACTTTTACTTGCATCCTGGTACCGTTAAATAACTTCGGAGGCTTTGAAGCAACAAATAAAAAGTACATAATAATATAATCAAATAATACATAGTCCTTAACATTCACAATACGTCATAAATTATGTAATTTAGTTATTTAGGTTCACGCACAGCACATTATATTTTGTGGCCAGATCTTAGAATTAATCACTTCATGATATGGCTAACTAAAACTGGCCAGATAGTTTAAAAACATTTGATGATATGTCAATCCTCGTTAGGCTATATCTATATATATAAAAGGAGAAACTGACTGACTGACATATCAACACACAGCCGAAACTACTGGGACTAGGAGCGTGAAATTTTGCACAAGGTTTCCTTTTATGACGTAGGTGAGCACTATGAGGATTTTCCAAAATTCACCTTCTAAGGGGTTCAAACGCGGGTCAAAAGTTTGTATAGAGAAACCTGTTTTCTCGCGAGCGAAGTCGCTGGCAGAAGCTAGTCACTGATGTAAGTTTTCAAAGATAATAAAAGGTCTAAAGAAAGTAGGTAAACGAAGATTGAAATATCATCAAACTTAAACGATTAAAACGATCTGGGCAGTTTTACTTAGTCATATCATGAAGTGATCAATTTCTAAGACCTGACTACGACATATACACATACATAAAAATAAATCATAGGTACTGTTCTAATATATTTGTCAGTTACGAGTAATCAAAACATTTACAGCACACATGCCAGTTTAACTCTTACTTAGCTTAGGTTTTTTAAACAATGCAGATTATTGTCTTTTTTGAGGTGAAAAATCATCACATGACTTTTCTAGCTCTAGGGTGGAATGAGCGTGTCAAACTTTTACTAACTAAAAGCCACCGATTTCCTTCAGTTGCCTTTTACTTTTCAGGATTACGGTAATTCTTTTAAAAAAACCCGTAGCTCTAGCAGGCATCGGCCCTGCTGGGCCCCTACGGTTTGCTGACATCTCTTTGAGGCGCACGTAAGCGTAGCGCAGAACACTACACGTCATTGACGGCTCGAGTTCGATACTTACTCGACGGTTAGATGGCGTCCACAAGCCTGCGCCTACGGTTACTGGGGTCACCGTGCGGCTTCCGATGCCTGGGTATTTATAAAAAATGTAATATTCGTTAAATATTTTCGAGAACGTGTTTTTTAATCCTTGAAAACGATGCTTAAGACAGTGATGAACACTAAAACAATAATATTAAATACCAGTGAAGCATCAAAAAATTTTTGCCTTTAAAACACTGATAAAATATACATAAACTTTTTAGAACCAAACAGTGAGCGAGTTCTATTGTACCTAAGGCGAGATACTTGTAGAAATGACAAAATGGCCTTTTTTTTAGGTGGGAAAATCATCTAATGACAAATCCGCTCTCGGGCGGAGCGCGAGATAGTGTCAGACTTTTACTGATTAAAAACCCACTCCTGTTTCTTCTTTACCTTCGTTCCAGGGTCCAGGTTTCACTTTCACACTACCCGTGGCTCCAGTAGGCTTCGACCGTGCTGGCCCCGCACGTTTTGCTGACATCTCATTGAGGCGCGCGTGGAACAATACGCGCCGTTGAAGACTTGAGCACGGCTCGGTTACCGGACGGTCGGACGGCGAGCTACCCATTGCTCATCGTCCGCTAGCCCGCGCCTACGGTGACCGGAAATGAAAATGCCCTTAATGAATACATTGCCAATATGTACATTGGTGCTGTTTAGTAAACATTCGCGCGCCTTCATTTCGTAAACAGTGTTTACGAAATTAAGGCGCCCCTTCACCCTTTCCCTTCAGAGCGTCCCAGCGTGATGTTATGTTATGAAATGGTGTAAACAATTACACAGACATGCAATTACTGTAATTCCGGAAGATTTCTTATCATATATCGAAGAGTTCTTCTGTCTATTTCCGAATTTCCTCATCAGATATTCACCAATTTTCAATGAGAATTCTTCAAACAAAAATAGTCGAAATCGGTTCACAGTGAATAGACAAATCGGAGAATATACATTAGAAAAAAATTCATACATTCAAAAATAGAACCTCCTCCTTCTTTAAAGTCAGTAAAGTCACTAAAATATTGTTTTAATTGTGGTCAATCATTATTGACCAATATTTTATTGTACCAAAATTGAATTCGACCAAATTCTATAATGTACCTTCGAATTTCCAATTCAATTGTCATAAACATTTCAGCATTATTGTTATCCAAATCCTCAGGGACAGACAACTAATTATCCACTGTGATAATCAACTAATTAATATTCACTCAATTTTAGGTTTCATAATCTACCTACACTATTATTATCAAGAGGTAAAGTTTGTTTGTATATAATAAACGTATTTTTTTATTACCATTGGTTTCTACGGACGGTATGGAACCTTTCGTGCGCGAGTCCAATTCACACTTGGACGGTTTTTTGACGTGGCGGTCAAAAGATTAAATTATTCTCTTTTTTAAAGTTATAATGAGACAACAATGTACGTTTTTCTAATACTATCAGCCGAAATAATAATCCCCTTGTATAACCGTAAAATGTCAGGGTGCAGAGCTTTCAATTTAAAGCCGGAGCTATCCCATTTTACCTTCTGACTTCCACAGTTGATTGTACGATGTCCCAACCGCATTCTCTCATCAAAATCTGACCCAAATTTAAGATTCCTAATGACCCTGGTGTAAATTGTGGGCCAACCGTTCTGCCACAAAATAGATTTAAACAGAAGGTCGGTTTTATATAGCATAGTCGGCCTTATAATGTTCCCACTGTTGGGACTCAAGCCTCGTCTCTAGGAGAGGGGATGGGCCGTTATCCACCATGCGGGCCCAGTGCGGGTTGGTGGATGTCACATGTCTTCGAATTTTTGGTTCTGGACATACCGGTTTTCTCACTATGTTTTCCTTTACCATTTTGAGAGCAGTGGTGATGAAATAAATTACACAAAGTAATGCATGCGCCTGGCTGGGTTTGAAACCGCAACCTACAACTCGTAAGTCGGGACCTTTACCACTTGGTCACCACTGCTCCGGTTGTATATACTCGTATGTACTATATATTAGGCAAAAACAAGAGCACACAAGCATAGACTTTTTCTTTGGGATGGGTCTGCCAAATACCAGCTTGATGTCTTGGAGTCGATTGAGAAGTGAGCCAAGAGGACCATCGGTGATAATGCACTTGTCGAGTCAAAAGTCCAAACCCTTGAGCATCAACGCTGAGTTGCTGGCCTTCCGGTTTTCTTTCGATTACATTTCTGGGAGTGTGCGTTAAAATTGCACCATTTAATTCCACCATTTAGTTCCATCATCGGACCACCAGATAGCGGCATCGGTATATGGTAGACATCCCAACCATACGTACAAAGCGTTTGGGAAGACATTCATTATACGTACAGTTATGGAGTGGAATTCCCTGTCGGAGTCTGTGTTTGCTGATAGCTACAACCTAGGGGTCAAGGTTAGTCTAGAGTGTATAGGTTACTTCTAGGCAAGCGTGCTCTATCGTCGGCCACATCATCGCTTACCATCAGGTGAGATAGTGGTCAAACGCGAGCTTATCAATAATAATAAAAAAAAATAGATTTTTACTTTGACTAAAACCATACATGTGTCTTACAGTTGCCCTTTGCGTTCTAGGATCATGGGTTTACTTTTCAAAAATTCCCCGGTGCCCTAGCTGGTATCAGCCCTGCTGAGCCTCTACGCATTTGCTGACATCTCTTTGAGGCGCGCGTGGAATACTACGTGCCGTCGACGACTCAGGGTCGGTCCGAATGAATACCGGACCACCGGACGGCGAGCTACCCTTTGCTTATCATCTGCAAGGCCGCTCCTACCGTGGCTGGTAGTCATGGTCGGAGTCGCGGCAGCTAGGGCATCAATGAGGATGTTTGTACCCATACGCAGGCAGCCGTCTCCTAAGCTTTACGCATAGATGCATACGTCTTAGAATTTCAAACAAATGCTAGCGCAGAATACACGCACTTTTCACAAAGATGAAGAGAGATGGGGTATAACTATATGGATATATATTTATATTTTTTTATTTAATATAAATACCAATTGACAGTACTGTACAAATCGACTCAAACAACTTGTTACCAGTGTATAAAAAATAAAAAATAATATTCGTGAAATATTAAAATTCGTAATTTAACTACGTCACACTCATATTACACTTACTCATCGAATTACAGCAATTTCAGATTGATCAACTAGTGTCGATGAAACTCCTAATCAAATTTGTGTAACCGAAAAAGCATTAGGTGCATAACTTTCGTTATATTCCGCCCTTCGAAGTCATCAACTCCCATACGTTGTTACGTAAAAAGTGATGCCGCTTGGTTTGGATGGGAAATGTATGTACTACCGAATATGTCGCTCATACCTTGTATGTGAGGTTGAAATTATAGCCAGAAAGATTTGATTAATTGACTAGCTTTAACTTTTATTTTATTGCTGTTAGGCTCGCGTTTGACCACCTGATGGAAAGCGATGATGTGGTCAATGATGGAGCACACTTGGATAGAAATAACCTATTCAGTCTTGAATTAATGATCTCCAGGTTGTAGCTATTAGAAAACACAGACTCCGGTAGGGAATTGCACTCCTTGGCTGTACACATAACGAATGTGTTCCTAAAACCATTTTGTACGTATGGGTAGGATGTCCACCATGTACCGGTGGTACATTGCCGTACGTCTGGTGGACATTTGTGATAGAATGAGCTTACTCGAATTAGGTTATGAAATTCTAACGTAATAAACAATCCCACCTGATGGCCTGATGGTAAGCAGTTATGCAATCGTTGATGGTGAGGCGCACTAGTTTATAAAGAGCCTATTCACTCTAGCCTTCAAGATACTTATATTATGGTTGGACCGGAAGACCGCAGCAGGCAACTTGTTCCAGTCCTTCGATGTACGCGGTATAAACGACGAAGCGAAACGCTTAGTCCGGATCATTGAAGGTTCAACAACGTAAGGGTGGATACTCGCCGTACGTCGGTTATCCGATGGTAGAAAGCAGATGGCGGATATCACAGAATTCCCGCGCACAATTTCCAAAATGCAAACAGTAGAAAACCGACAAGCTTGTGACTCGGTGTCGACGCTCAAGACTTTGAAGCTTTGACTAGACGAGTGCATCATTACCAATGATCCTCTTGGCTCGCTTCTCAATTTACTCAAGAGCATTAAGCTTATATCTAGCAGATTCGTCCCAAAGATGAGAGCAGTACTACTTTGTAAGTAATACTAAATGATTGTAGAGAGATACCGCTATTTACCGATGCTTATAATATACCACCACTTTACAAAATGATTCGTGCAAGGCATCAGAGAGTGCTGATCAGCAATGCGTGTTTACGCACGGGAGTCGTGTCTGTATAAATACGTGTTTTATTTTATTGTATGGAGTGGACCTTCAGAACTTCTTTGCCCTATGGTTTAACCACTGGGGATTCAATTCACGCTGCCCTTTATTTATCGACGTTAACTTAGTTTGTGAATTCTTTGAGGTAATCAACTGAATTTTACAGAAAGGTAAACTATCTTTTTAGGAGAGATTTTTCATTCTTTGTTTACCTTTTATCTCTATATTTTTTAATCTTGTATCTCGAAATCTTAGAAACTATAATACCTATAAACTTAAAATTTGGCTGGTAGGTTCCTTATAGGGTGTATGTAGACATCCGCTAAGGACGGATTTTACGAAACTCCATCCCTAAAGGAGTAAAACGGGGGTTGGAAGTTTGTATGGAGGAAACTACTTTTACGTGATCGAAGCCGCTAGCAAAAGCAAGTTTTTCATATATTCTTGTAAACGTGAAGTCTTATCACTTGATAATAATTTCCAAATTCGTATTTTTTCTACTTAAATTATTGGTCGTGATTTAGGTACCATGGAGTAACCACTTTGCTTAATTGATTTGGTCCTAATTGAACATGAATCATTCAAAGGTATTCCAACAAATTAAGTCCGTAGAATACTTAATACTGGAAAAAATAAATGAAACAAAGCATGTTAAAAAAATATCTCAATATTTTAATAATTATTAACAATAATATTATTGTGAAACAATCAACGTCATCATAAACTATCATTTAATAAAATCGCAATAGTTAACTTAATTTAACAAACAGCATTGAAGGGCGTCGATATTTTACTAAATGCAGTATAACAATGCGCGATTTGGTAATATTCACATTCATCCCCTTTGTATAAAACAAGTTAATTTATATCAATTTACAAAAATATATTAATCATTACTATTATACGTGTAAAATTATTACATTTAAAAGTGTTTTACAATCAGATGTGCAGGCAATTATATACAAATATATTATTTTCTGTCTGTTTTTTCTTTTTAAATTTAAGTAACAAAATAACAGATTCTTACAAAATGACTCTGTATGAGTTTTAAAATTTACTTTAAATTAAAATTCTCAAACTAGTCTTCTTGCTTCAACATCTCATTATAAAACACTTCAATTTTCTACCAAGGAACTAAAATAAATTCTGATAATATTTACAAAATATGCGATTCCTTTGCTAAATTCCGGAAACAAGTAAATAATACTGTATTATTAGTACAACCTTAACTAAAAACGGCAAGATACATACGCAAAAATATTTACAATACGTTTGAGCATACAGTACACCTTAGGATTTATTAAGTTAAACTAGAAAAGATTATAATGATCTTAAAATAGTTTGTATTTACAAAGAATTGTTTCAAGTGCATAAGGCAAAGTGGTCGTTTATAGTAACTAATGATCCTACTGTCTTTCAAATTTCTTCGTTCAAGAAAAACTGTAACTAAATACTATAATTTTAAACTACCCAACTAGATTTTAGTCAGTAATTTTGCAACAAATAACAATTATGTATGCCAGCTTGCGTAATGCCTTTGGTTTCTAAGTCAAATAAGTAGCGAAGCCCGTTAGCTATTTTGACTGCGAGTCAGTTACGTTTACCAATTCAATTTGCCTACGGCACATCACGGTACGTCGAATTAGCAACGTTAGCTTGCCTAAGTATATTCGGTTCTAGTAGAATGTTCATTGGAACTAAGGTCTAGTCTTTGCTAATAAAGTTATCTACTACCTCATCATTATTGTATAATAGATGGATACTTTTTCTTGCATCTACTATTTTGGGTTCAGATTTCAGTTTCACTGGATGCCGACTCTCCACTAGTACTTGTAACTCAATGCTAGCATTTTGTATGGGACGACTGGGAACATCTGCCCATTTAAAAGTAATCTCCTACGGAATTTTAAAGTCACCCTTACATTATAAATTTGATTACAGTAAGATCACCGTCATATATACTCATGCTTAAATTTTTCCTCAAAGCAGTAATCAGGGCGTTTATTGTGAAGCTTAAAAATATCACCATTTTGAAGCTCCGGTAACGGTTGTTGATGCAGAATCTCGCTTTCACGAGTTCTGCAAGCTCCTGGCGAGATATTTCGTAATAAAACGCCTCAGAAAACGTTGAATCCAATCAACATTTTTGAAGGTAACTTTGGCTGCACTTGTCACCAATTCGTTTCGTGTCTCTTTGTTTCACTGTCCATCACTTTATCACTTAGCTCAACCAACTTTTTTCCTTCCGCTATATCTTCAGGTTTAGATAGGCACTTATCAGGTGCTTTGGTTTAGGAGTTGACTGTTTGCAAAATCCAAGGAACGAACTTTGATATCCTGGTGCAAACTCCGGGTAAGTTTGCTTCGCCACATCCTATGCCCCAGCTGATGATTCCAGCTAGGAAATATTTCGAGTCTTTTCCTTTGACCTGTAATTAAAAAGAGAACATGATAATATTTATTATGATACCATTGTCTAGTTCCCAGCCATGTGTAAGTTTGAGGCAGAAATGCCTCTATACTGAGATAATGTTTATGAAAACTTTTTCAGACAAAAGTTAAACTTGAAAGCTTCATAGTAAAACTTCTTTGTCAGCAAGCCTTTTCTTGTCTCTTCACAAAGTTCTTAAAGTTCAAGAAGAAGGCGTTAATTATTACTTGTTTCTAAGCTTGTACATGTTTAGCGAAGATTCCAAAAGACCAAAGTAAACTTCGTTCAAGATTTTGTATAATGAGTTTCCGAAACTCCTATAAAACTATTTCATGAAACCTGTAATGTTATTCATGCAAGTTTTGAGCGCTCACGATTTGTTAATACTTATAAAGCTTTAGCAACTAAAATTGTTGAAATTTTCACAACGATAGTTCCCTCTAAAGTATCTGAAGTGGGTGAAATTAAGGGACATGGCGAAAGTTGGAAGGGTTAATCAACATTTAAGTAGAAAATTTGCGGGTGTGGAATTGTTTTATTACTGTGTTCTGTGGGATTTCTATGGGTTAATGTGGTTGTTGAAAAGTTTTAATAGGACGGCATGAATCGCAAACAGCATTTCTAACTGGCTTTTTATTCTGGCTTGATTTGACTGGTTTTTGTTTTATTTCATAAAAATTTTTTCTCTCATAATTTAATTTTCTCTTTTTCTTTTCTTATAATAATAAATTTTATCTCCAAGTATTTACCTGTAAAGGTCCTCCAGAATCTCCTTGACAAGAATCATGACCTCCTCTTTCGTGGCCGGCACACAAGAAAATGTCTGGAATGAACTCGTGCCTGCCAGCCCGCAGGAACATGGACTTACATCGCTCGTTCGATACTATTGGAACTTGCACCTGAATATGAAAATAAAAACATTTATTTAGTTGACTTTTCATGGGACAAGACACAAGTTACGATTCTGTTTTTTTAAGTTGAGGAATGAAGGAAAAGTGTTCAATTCCAATGATGCCAATAGAAAGAAAACATATCTGTTGAACAAACTACAATTTCTAGACAGAAATAGGAACACAAAGCCTAAGTTTAAGCATGAATGTTGAGTTACTCAAACATTACGTTATTAATATCGATCTAAATTTCATTGCTGTGAACCTTCACACAGAAATTATGAAGTGAACATAATATCAGCCAAAGGAACTGGATCCACAGAATAGCATCAAGCCTCGTCGAAACATCACCTTATCTGTGACCAATGAATTACGTTGGTGACGTCGAAAAGTAAAAAAAAAAATATGTATAATTTACCTCTTGCAGAACGGACGGCAACACACCACCTTCAGACAGCCTGCCCCATCCAGTCACTGTAGCATTCTCCCCTACCAACAAATCATCAGATGCTGGCAAACATATAGGTGATATATGGGGAGCAAACTGCACGGGCGCCTCCAACTTAACCAGCGCCAAGTCATATTCATAAGTGTAGTAGTTGTATTTTGGATGAACAGCCTTTCTGGCTACACCACTCTCCACGAAGGGAAATTCTTCTGATACGGATGAGAAGTCGTATTCACCAACCCGGATTCTTATTTGTGATGTTAGAAGACTAGAATGGAAAAATGGATTGAGTAAGTGATATAATTAATATAAGAAGTAAAATTTAACTATAATATATATGGAGAAAAAAAATCTTTTTCCACAGCATCATTAAAAATAAAAATATTGTAACATAAACCATTTTTTTTTAAGAGTAACCATTGAGTTTTTGCCGGTTCTTCTCGATAAGAAACAAGCAATTTGGAACCGTGCATAGAATTTTTTGAAGTTTTTTGAATCATTATCATCTAGCACTGAACGAACGAAGAAAATTTTATTTTTTATAGCATGTTGCCTCACACTAGAAATCACATTTGTATCGCGGGTGTATTCATAAAGATACACCCGCAATTTGTATGATGGAAGATGAAATAGTGATTACGACGTATCTTATATTCCTCTGTACATATCTGTGGTTTTAGCATACAGAAGGACACTGTTGTCTTTGATATCCCACAGTTGCATTTCAGGAGAACTTGTAATGACAAATTGGTAAAATCTTTTGAACTCAAAAACTGAACTAACCACAAAAAACCCTACGAAGTGCTGCATAGGAAACTTTTCTAAATGTATTTCAGTGATGCTCCATTCGTCCATTGTGTGTAGAAGCTATTAAAACTCGCTTAGACCGACGACGGTCTGCCTTAATTCCCGCAAAACCAACACACGCTCATGTGAACGGTTTATACCGTTACTACGTTTTGATGGAGAAAATGGAAAACGTGATAACTATTCCAAACCACCAAACTTAAGTGGCAGTGGGCAGGGCACATTGCTCGCAGAACACATTGTCGATGGGGACAAAAGGTTCAGGAATGGCGACCACGTACCGGAAGACGCAGCGTTGGAAGGCCTCCCACAAGGTGGACCGATGACCTGGTGAGGGTCGCGGGAATCCGATGGATGCGATACGCACAGGACCGGTCATTGTGGCGATATTTGGGGGAGGCCTATGTCCAACAGTGGACGTCTTTCGGCTGAAATGATGATGATGATGATAACTATTCCGTAACTTTGTCTACTTATCAAAGAATCAACAACCACGCAACAATTTGTTGATTTGTTGAAAATGTAGAATACAATATGTCCGCATTTCGGCCGAAAAACATCTACTTCTAAAAACAGGCCTCTCCGAAGTGTCGCCCCAACTACCGATCCTGTACATTTGCATCCATCGGATTCCCGCAACCCTCACTAGGTTATAGATCCACCTTATAGGAGGCCCACCAACGCTCCGTATTCTGGTACACGGTCGCCTCTCCACAAACTTTTGGCCCCATCGACCGTCTGTTCTTTGAGCTATGTGCCCTGCCTTTTTTAGGCTACCAAAGTTACCAAGTATGTACTAACCCAGAATTACAGTCTACATTAAAAAAAAGAACACAATATTAACCCACATTTATCGTTGTCGTAAAAAAAACTGTATCTATGTTGCGAGATATAAAGTTGCAAGTCTTTAAATTTTGCAAAACCTTATCCTGTATAAGGCAGCCGCCATTAAATATACTTCGCTTTTAATTCCTTTTTACGGTATTTAGACTGTTCCCTTTACTTTGTTTTTACAGTAATCTACTCAGAGGCGACTAGAAGATGGGAAATATAAAAAAAAAAATGTTAATCCGTCCGTCTGTCTGTATGAATGCGTTAATCCTGGGATTAGACTAGATGGATTCTGATTAAACATTTCGCAGGAAGACTTAAGATGTTTAAGACTTTTTTCGTGATAAAAGAAAGGGCAGAATGCGAATTGCGAAATTGTGGGCAGTTTGTTTCAAGCTGGTTGGCTTTTTTAAGCCGGTTGTTTTTAGAAGTATTAACGCTTAGGTACTTTAAAAGCAGAAGCTAATCTAATGTGTCGGGCCTGTTGTAGTTGAATCGAGTAATTAAAGTATTTAGGTACATACTTTTACTGAATTATTTTAATTTTACATTGTTTTGTGTTGACATTATCATATAAATATATATATTAATCTCTGAAATATCTTACTCATTATTATCAACTTATCAAAATGTTTATGAATTTGTACCGTCTAAAATGTTACATGCCTAAATTGGTAGAACACCATGAACAGTAGTCCATCCTAAGGTTATCTGGTAGATATCGCTGTCAGCGATAAGACCGCCATTGTATCCATATATTTAAGTTTTTTATACAAAGTTTTGTTACTATTTAGGTGTACAATAAAGTTTATTCTATTCTAACTACCTTTCTTCTACTTTTTTAATGTTATGTGAATCATAACATTGAAAAAAATGATTAATTTACAGACTAGAGCAGTGGTGGCCGAGTGGTAACAGCCCCGACTTACGAGTTGTAGGTCATGGGTTCAAACCCAGCCAGGCGCATTACTTTGTTTAATTTATTTCATTATCACCGCTCTCAAAACGGTGGAGGTAACCGGCATGTCCTAGAACCAAAAATTCGAAGACATGTGACATTCACCAACCCACACTGGGCCCGCGTGGTGGATTACCGCCCATTCCCTCTTCTAGAGAGGAGGCCTGAGTTCCAGCAGTGGGAACATTAAAAGGCTGATTATGCTATTAATTTATTGTATTGTGTTCAGTAAAGATGTGACTTTGAAAATATGCACTTACGCGATGCGGTAGAATTAGGTCAGAATTACTTTAACCAAATTGATTTCCACAGTAAAGTAAACAAAAAACCATGGATTTAAATTATTTTATTTTCACTCAGCAATTTATACGAAACCAAGTTCTTTAACAGTATTATTATGTAAAAGCTGGAGTATTGCCAATCCAATTTCCATATGCTTTTCTTTTAAACAGGGCTGTTTTATCAAAACACAGAATCAGTGCGCCCTATCAAAATAATGAAAGTATTTGCTCGCAGAGCACATGCGAAAATATACTTTACCATTGTTTTGTTCGAGTTTCAGTTGAACTACAAAATCGTTAATAGAATCAAGACTGCAGAAAAATATGTGTTTGAAAATAGAGTGAATTTGTTCACAAGTTTATGTGTGGGACAATTCTGTGGTCTCGGTACGTATAGAATATTTACTAGAGTACACAAGCTTGCAAATACGTAAGGTGCAGTTGGTTGTATGGGATTTTGCTGGTGATGTTTTACTACAGACCTTAAACCTACTACAAATAATGCCTAAAATCCTTACAATCAGTAGTCTCGATACGACACCGCGTCAATACGGAAAAATCGGACCTGAGACTACTTTAAGTATTTTTCGATATTCTTCATAGTTTAGAGAGGAGGCTCGAGTTCCAGCATCAGAATCCAGCAGCCAGAACATAATTTAAAAAGAATTAAAATCTTTTTATTTCATATAGGCCTACTTATAAAACGTCAGAAGCTAGTGCACGTATAAGTTTGATTATGCTTATATGTTTATGTCTTATAGTTTTGGATTTATCCAATCACGTCCGCTTGAAAAATTCAGCATGTAGGTGTACATCAAGACCTTCAGTTTGTTAGGACTTACATTTTTAAAAGGTACTTCTTGTAAAATTAGACCCAAACCTTACTAGACCACTCACGAGTAATCATTTACTTACTCGTCCACACAATGCCCAGCCGTTGCAATCCAGCCCTCATTGATGATGGCTCCACCACACCGATGCGTTGATGAGAAACCGAAGTAGGAGGTTCTTCTGACTGACACCTGCCACGGCCACCGACCGAAAGTGGAGTCCTTGCCGCCCATGATCCTCGATTCTGGACGTGGCCACATTGCTGTGAGACCACATTCTGGAAAAAATTAAAAGTATCATAATATCAGAAATTTAGATTGGTGTCCGTAATTTTACGTCCAAGAACACATTCGCACGAAATTTTATTAAACACTGTATTGAAATTATCTGTAGGTACTTTTATTTAAGGTTCCGTGCCCAAAGGGTAAAAACGGGACCCTATTGCTATCAATCCGCCGTCCGTCTATCAGTCACCAGGCTGTATCTCCTGAACCGTGATAGCTAGACAATTGAAATTTTCACAGATGTATTTTTGTTGCCACTATAACAACAAATACCAAAAAAACAGAAAATAAATATATAAATGGGGGCTCCCATATAACAAATGTAGTTTTTTTGCCGTGGTTTGCTCTGGACTTTACGGAAACCTTCGTGAGCGAGTCAGACTCGCACTTAGCCGGTTTTTCATACAATCAATCTATTGGCAGGTGGGTGGATTGTTGGTGGCAATTGGGTCTAGAATTTGTAGTTCATTTCCCCTCTTACGTCAGGTTTTCAAGGATTTACCGTGTTTTAACTTTTTTTTTGAGCTGTTCGAGTCCCGGAATAAGTCACGTGCAAGTGGATTAATGTAATTTGTTAGTCCAGGTAGACGTTTTTCCAGAGTTTTATCTTCCCATCCACAGTGGGAGATAGCTATATTTGGCTCCATATGTCTCTAGCTGAAGTCCATATTTAAATACCATATTCCCATACATTTCTGTACTTTAAAGTAATTTTTTATTGAATCATCATCATTAGTAACTTTATAAAGTTTTAAAGGACTCTGATCATATCATTCCCAGAGTTCACAGATCATTACGACTTTCCGAATCAAATATAATTATGGAGAGCCTCGTAGTCATTTATCAAGCACAGCGATACCTATTTATCGGTTTCGAATTTAAACAAAACACATTAAACAAACTTCGAATCGAAGCTTGCATCGGAAAGTTAAATACGATGATAAGGGTAGAATCCATTGGAAAAGCGCAAACACTTTTGCTCATTTAAAAATAAACGTTACGTTCACGATGAAAACATAAATTATGATTCCCATTTAAATGCAAAACGCAAAAGTTACACACATTTGCTCTGCACTTTGAGTGCAAACGGGGTCGAGATTACTCCAGAATACTTGATAGAGTCATCCAAATGCATATATCAGACGGTATATCAAAGGTAACTAAATTATAGGGAGAACTGTGGAAAACCATAAAAAGTTCCAACTTCAGATAATGGCTCTTATAATAATGCATTTAATGTAAGGGCTCCTAACGGGCAGGAAGATTTGTGAGCGGGAAGTCTATTTGGGTCGAGTCTATGTAAAAAGCATTTGGCGGTTTTAATTCTAAGGGAGTGTTTAATTGGATTTTAATGATGTAATGGGAATTTATTGCATAGATTTGATTATGGTTTGAGTTGTGAATGACTGGCTAACTTATACCCGCGTCTTTTGCTCGTATGAAACCCCTTTTCACTCTTTTAAAGGTTAAATTTCGAAAAATCCATTCTTATGCCTCGTCTACGTCTTTCCCTGTGAAAAAAATCAGCTTTTTAGCTCCAAGGGTTTAGGCTAGGCGTTAATAAGTTAGATTTTCTTTTTTATGACTAGTAGATAGCCATGCAAACATAAGTTAAAGAAGTATATATTTTGGCTGTGGTTATTCTTGTATGATCAAATTAAAGGGTGCCTAATAAAACTAAAATTTCCAGGAGTAAATTTTAAGAGCAGTGGTGGCCGAGTGGTAAAGGCCCCGACTTACGAGTTGTAGGTCGCGGTTTCAAACCTTGCCTGGCACATTACTTTGTGTAATTTATTTCATCGCCACTGTTCTTATAATGGTAAAGGAAAACATCTTGAGGAAACCGGCATGTCCTAGAACCAAAAATTCGAAGACATGTGACATTCACCGACTCGCACTGGGCCCGCGTGGTGGACTACGGCCTGTTCCCTCTCCTAGAGAGGAAGCCTGAGTCCCAGCAGTAGGAACATTAAAAGGCTGAGTGATTATGCTTATATTTTGTTCCGTTCCGTTTGTTCATTCTATGACATCCGAGGAAAGTGAGTGAGCCAATTGCCCTAATCCCTAATTGGTACAAACCCATATCAGCTAGTTCTTTTTTTTTTATTCTGACTGTTAATGGTTTAGTTAAAATAAATCAATACATTTTTATTTCACTAGCACCCTGTTTTAAAATTCTTAGGTCTAAAAATTAAAAAGGATTAAAAAATTAGGTCGGTTTTAAACTTTTCAGACTCTTAAGCAGTATGTATGTTCTACGTTCCTATGACTTAGGAGCCGGTGATCCTTCGTACAATCGTAATAAATAGTGAAACACTTGTACACTATTGTCTTTTAAACACCTAAATAATTTTATATTTACTTATACTTTTGACTAGCTTCTGCCTGCGGCTTCGCTTGTGTGAAAGTAGGTTACTCCATACACTTTAACATAAACTTTGGACTCCCGTTTCATTCCTTTAGGGGTATATTTTGGAAATACTTTCTTATTATTTGTGTACATCAGAAAAGGAACTTTTGTATAGTTTTTTTTTTTCAGCAATCGAGGTCCAAGGGGCTGGGTATTGATGAGTCAGTGAGTGAGTTAAGACTTTGCCTTTTCACTACATAGTATAAAACAAAGTCGTTTCCCGCTGTCTGTCCCAATGTAAGCTTGGGTTTTTAAAATTAAGTAAGTATATCTTTAAAATCATAATACTTTTTGCGAATTCAATATTTTCTACTTACCAACAGCGTTGGTAGCAGCGGTTGTCTGAATCGGTGCAGAAGTCGATTCTTCGGTCCTGTTGATCATATTCAACGCAGGATCCTTAACCTTGATGTGGTTCTTATGAGGCTTTGTCGTCGTTGTGGTGAATTTCTTCGTTGGCTTGGGCTTGCCCGCTGGCTTCTCCCACGAAGGTCGAGGCTTCGTGATGAAGGAAGGCTCCGTTGTGGCCTGCCAGTGGATCGTGTTCAGGTTGCTTGGCCGAGATATGAATTGGCCTGGAAATTGTGAAAATGAATTGTTATTGTTGATAGATATTCTAAGAATAGTTTTCAAAAATACCTCACTATAATGAGCCACACGGACAAGCTTCACCACAGTTTTTCCTGCGTAGGCCGATTTGTGCACGGCACACTCTATAAATCTGTGAGTTTTATCAACCACATGCATACTATGCACAGTGTTCCGTATACAAACCACCAACCAACACCAACACACACAAGACACCCAGACTCGAAAACTATTTGTGGGCCATACAAATATGTATTCCATGCGCTCATTGTTCTCTGCTGTCCAGTGTAGGGCGTAGTTAACTACTATTTTGTAATCAGATTACAAAATAGTAAATTACAAGTAATTTGATTACATGTAGTTATGATTACATGTAACTTACTACATTAATCAAACTACATGAAGTAGTTCTTAATTTGATTGCAGTAATCTAGCATTTGTAATTACTGACTATTTTAGTACTTAAGTGCAATTAAATAAACATGTTATGTGTTAGATTTATTGATTTATCAAAACTAAATCTGACTCTAAAATTTAATTGAAAAAAAAAACGGAATCTAACTGTATACAAAGTTCACGTATGTTTACTTTCATGAATAATTAATTGAATGCAAGTCGTAGATGATTATGTACTTATATTTGTTCCATATTAATAATGAGTTGATTGACAAGTAATAAAAAAATCAACATCTAAATGTGTAGTTATAAAAAGTAGTCTCTTAATAGTTATTTCAACTACAATTTGTAGTTAGTAATCAAAATGCTTAACTAATTTTTTAGATTTTTTATGTAATTTGTAGTTGTGATTACTAACTACAATATGTACTTAGTCGTACTTATTAATCGGTAGTTAGATTATATATTGCCCAAAACTGCTGCCTTCAAACGTTTTGACTACAGTTATAATAAAACGCACTGCTAGACATGGTCTATGTACCTTTTATTTGTTAGGTACCTACCTGGCATAAGTAGACTCTAACCTACCCTGTTAGATTTTATTACAAATATCAAAGAAAATAATAAGTAAAAGGATTACACTACTAATTATTACTAAGGGTTACACTGCTATGTTTTTATATGGGCTTCCATAATATCACCTTATCTAAGTACCAGGGGCGAAAATATAGGCGTAATGATTATATTTATTATTAATACTGCCATCTTCTTATTTTATTTTAACTTACAAAGTGGACCATTATATCTCAGATCTACTCAGCACTACGCAGTTCCCCAAGGCAAAGAAACCGAACATAATGTTTCATACTTAGTCGATAGATGGCAGCATAGTCAAAACGAAAAAAAATACTATTTAAAAAAACTAAGACCCACCTGAGTTGATGCTGTTCTCCGAATGCTGCTCCGACACAGCCATAGGCCGTGCTCCAGACAATATGCTAAGACTAGACGAAATCTTATTGTGGGGACTAGTTTCCGCTTCACTGTTCGGCCTATTTACATTTTGGTATTTATTTACACTGTTATAAGGTATTTTATTAACTATATCACTATTTTGTTCGCTACTTGAATCTAAATTTCCTAATGAAGGTAAGTTTATTTCTGGCGGCCGGTAGCTATATGATGTTGGGGCGCCATCTATTGGTTTAGTCATGAACGACGGCCGCTGAGTTTGCCAGTTCGGCCGCGAGATGGTTTGTGTTGACGTCTCTGGTGATTGAGTTGTAGTGCGAGCTGTACTAGATGGCGTTGTGTACGTCCTTTCAGTGACTGCAACTGGTGGCGCGGTTTCTGAAAAATCAATGATGGTATGGTTAATTCTAGTTCTTGCTATAAACACTAGATTGCGTTAGTTGTATCGAATTAAACATAAATAAAACAAAAAAGAAACGTTTTTCAAGCCGGATGTGCCCAAGAGAATTACGGATGGCAATTTGAGAAAGGTAAACTGGTAGAAATTTCTCCAGTGCCTTAGCATAAATAGGTCAAGCCTGTACAACCTTATCAGTTATCTTCACTGACATCTCGCTAATCAATCACAGCATAAACTGTTCTTATAAACATCAGATTTGATCAGATAATCATCATTTACCATAATTTTTCTCGAAATACGTCCATTGCTGGGCATTAGTATTGATACCGACCGGTCGATAATCTTCACTAGGATATCAGTGAACCATAGAATGCTACCTACCCATGTCAGTAAAACTAAGCTAAAACTTAGCTCATAGTTTTTTTTTTTTTGGTTGGGAAATCTTCCAATAGCTTCTCCCGCTCTAGGGTGTGTCAGTCTTTTACTGACTAAAACCCACCTGTATCTTTGAGGCCATTCAAGTATTACGTAAGCACTACAAGGGGGGAGGGTGGGGGGTTTTTGCTTTGCTTATTTTTAATGACATGGGGGATGGGGGGTCTAGACGGTGATTACGAAAGCAGTACAATTTTTTATGTGATTGTCATTAGAATGTGAGCAGATACTCATCATTAAGCAGCATACATCTCATGTCATTGTCAAGGATTAGTATGTCAAGTACTGAGAACTGTTAATTTTAATTAATAATACCAAATTTTTAAATTAACTCTGTTTTTTTTTTCTTTATTTTAATTAGTCCTTTTTTCTAGACTTACAACTACTGCTCATAAATTAATAACCTAACTAATACATTAGGTAACAAATGCAAGTATCGATGTTTACGTAGGCATAGAGAACCCTCCCCGGGTTCTTTTTTATTGGGTGGGAAAATCATCTTAAGATAAATCTCGCTCTTGGGCGGAGTGGAAGATAGTGTCAGACTTTTACTGACTAAAAACCCACTCCTGTTCCTTCGTTGTTTGCAAAAAATCTGCTTACGTAATACTTGAACGGCCTCTTTGAGTTGCTTTATGCTTTCCAGGATCATGGTATCCCTTTCAGAAATTCTCCCTAGCATGTAGCTCATGGTGCTATAAGAAAAAGAATGCATGACCCATCGTCATCTTTCTGCTCTTGTCCCGTTTTATTTGGGGTCGGCACTACACGTTTGTTTCTACGATTCTGTCCTGTCACCCACTACCTTTTATTTCATAGAACATCACTATTTTTACACAATTATTATTATTGTTATTGGTATACATCATTGGTAAGATCTATAAGGAAGAAAAGAAGGATGCTGCTTACCTTCCACCACCACTGGTTTGTCGGGCAGGCGACAGCAAGACCCGAACATGAAGCCGTCGACGCACACTCCCGCATGCGTGCCCCCCACTCGGTTGCACTCCTGGACCCACATGCACGCGCCGCGCGCACCGCCGGCCACGCACGACTTGCGTGACATTTGGTAACCTGAGGAGCAGAAAAGAAGATGGGTTAAGTAGTGCAGATAGAAATGGTGTAGATGATACAGGTGGCTTAGAACGTGCTGCAAGGTACCGTAAACCGGAAAAACATAGAAAGACGAATAGGTAAAAAAGTCAAAACTTATTAAAGAAGAAATCCAGAAGAAATTTGACCATATAGGCCACTTTTAGTACGAATATTAAGGTTCATTCTTATGAGCGTAAAGACTGTCTATCAATCATTGTATAAAAATATATTTTTTTTTTAGGTTTTGATAAGATTGTGGCCAAGTACAATCTCACCTGATGGTAAACGACGATGTAGTTGACAATGGAGCATACAAAGAAGTGAGCTATTCACTCCTGAATTATCCCTAGGTTGTAGCTATCAGGAAACTTTTACTACGGCAGGGAATTAGTGTGTTTTTAATATCGTGCGGATTTCATCGCGCATGTGAGAATGCACGCACGCGTAGCCTCCGCAAATGTCCTTTTCATACAAGTATTTATTGTATTACGTACGCGGGATATGGGGCCTGATATCGGGCAGCAGCCACGCATGCGGAGCAATTTCGCATGCGCGAACTCCATCATTAGGTCTAATTCGTTGAAAAATTCTACCAGAACCTCGAAAAAATCTTCAGTAATCATAAAAAACAACAGCAGCATGTATTTTCACAGAACATAAAGCATGTTTCATCAATTAGTTCGACAAGTGAAGATTAATTGACCAGGAAAAACATGGTCTGACCTGAAACCCAAAATAAAAAGGTCGAAGCTAAAGTGAAGCGATCTAATTCGACGAAAATAGGAGACCCTTTCAACTTAGGAAAATTGGTTCAATGGTTTCTAAAAAAGGTCCAAGTAAATATACGTAAAGTAGTACGGACAGGTATAGACAAAATTGGGCATTACTTTTAGGGTTCCGTACCGCAAAAGGAAAAAAACCCCCAAATCCTTATAGAATTTCCTTATAGGATCACTTTGTTGTCCGTCCTTCTGTCTGTCTGTCAAAACCCTTTATCTCGAGAATGCGTAAAGGTATCGAGTTGAAATTAAAACCATATATACTTAAGTCTCCGGTCCCTTGAAGCTATGAAAAAATTAAACTTCTACGTTAACGAAAAAAAAGATACGACCGTTTATGTCACAAAAATCGTAAATTTGACACTCCTAAGGAAATCGAAATTCATAGGGTACTTCCTGTTGACCTAGAACCCTGAAATTTGGCATGAAGCAAGGTCTTATAGCACAAGTATAGGAATAAATCCTAAAACTGGAAATTTGTAGTAACGTCAAAAAAAAAACTTTTTTTCTATTCGGAAAAATCTTTGAGACTCGATTCGGGAATTTAACTATTTACATAATTTAGTTTGTACGGAACCATCATTGTGCGTGTCCGACTTGCACTTGCCCAGTTTTTTTTTTAATTTGAAGCATTAACCTTGATGTTTTGACGTCTAAAACTTAATGTACGCTTATCATTACTTTACACTTACCATTCGCTCTGTTATAATTAAATGCATGTATGTAGAAAATGAAAGCGAAAATCTCCCATTGCACCACTTTATGCCACTTATATAAAAAGACAAAAACATTCGGTTTGAGTCCCTTATTTTTCTTCTAAATTAGGCAGTGTAATAGTCCAGTCAGTGTAAGTCATTCATATTTGTATATTTACGTGTAACCTCTTTTGGTTCCTCTAATTCACCTAGTAACAATGACTTTTCAATATAAAATTCAGCGTAAACAATAAGTGTTCTTCCAGCATATTGTGTTTTATTTTTAATTTTAAAATGACCCACGGAACGCCATCCTGACAACTCGAAGAGAAAAAAATCGTGGCCTCTTCGAACACCCTTATTAAATACCAACATATCTAAACTCAGCCTTACATCAGTACCAAAATGCCGCTATTCTGAACTCAGCTAAAAACACCAAAGAACAATACCTTTCAGAAACTAAATACGCGCCAAACACCACACTTACTTCGGTTACCGTTAAAATCGCCTAACTAAATGCATTGTCTGGTTTCCATTTCGAGAAAGATTCTATTTATTGCTCGCTGAAGTATGGACAATCTAATCTACAAGACGCTTGCACGTTTCTGTTACACCCATTGTTGTAAATCATATATAGAGGGGAGGGGGGTAGTGCCAATAAATTTACAAGTGGTGGTCTACAAACGGTTCGCCGAAGGCGGAATTTGATCCATCTTTGTAGTGTTATGGTGGAGGAAGGTTTTGCAGTATGGCAAATTGGTTAGGCCTTTGAGATTTGTGTAAATTATTTCGTATACGTATCTGATTTTATGTTCATGCCCAGCAAAATATGTTTGATTGACTTTATAGAGAAGATTTCAAGATCTAATGGCAATTTTAAAAACTTCTAAAGACAATTCTTTTCAAAAAGAGTTATTTTGGTAGCCCATGTTCCAGCATCATCTACTACATAAACAAAAAATACCTTTTTTTGCTATAGATATACATACACTAGCTGTTGCTAGCGGCTTCACTTGCGTGAAAATAGAAAAGTATCCTATGGAGATATACTCCCAGGATAAAAATACAGAAGAATCCGTTTATTATGACTCCGCTTATATTGACCAACCGCTTATTATGAAGTTATTACAAAGCAAAGGTTTTAATTGAAAAATAATGCTCTACGTAATCTATAAACTTCCTTATCCTCGTCATTAAAGTAGGAAGATTTTTTTTTGTCTGTATTTCTGATAGTGTCACAAAAAATTCTGCACTTTATATCCACTTTATTCTTTTGCTGTATGAAATCGATCTAAGTTATTAAATAACTCTACCTAATTACGACCTCCAGTATCATAAAAAGTATATATATACAAGGCACGGTTCCAAGATTTCACGGTTCAAAATTTTTAGACAAACAACAGTGAATAAGAAATTACTGAACGTTAGCTAGCCGTATGTTCCAGTAATAATCCCGCTTAACTTATGGGTCACAAGTCACAAGGAAAACTCTCACGGAATAACAAACAGTGAGATGATTACTCTGTTTTCTTTCTTTCCTAAATCAACATGTTTCTTTGTTACCGCCATAAAGAAAAGAAACATATGAGAAGAGGTATTTATTGTTATGATCCTCTTTTAGATGAAGTATGAGTATTTTGGCAACAGTTGTGAAAATAACAAAATGGGCATGAAGATTTATATTTTTCGTTACGTTTTATACCTTTCATTTCAGTTCTGAATAAAGTAAATCCGTGTTAGGTATGTGTCTAAATACAACAATAATATAGTTTATTTACGTATATTATAAAATCACACATCACGTCGGGGTCACCAGTTTAGGAAAAGTGTATGTAGTGAGTGCGGGTGATCAAAATAAAAGTCACTGCTGGTTAGTACTCACGGTTTACTCACTCCGAATCACATTCCGACGAACTAAATCCGTAATTTTTTAAACAGATTGTGATTAGGTAACCAAAACCCGATGAAGTTGTGATTTGCACCACATTTGAACTCTACTTCGAGAACGTTTGAAAAAGTTACTGTAGCTCTAGAGCTTAAAGGGCAAATGAAGGGAATAGGTTCTCTATAGGGACTTCTATATAGGGACGCCTATAGGACTTCTCTCGCTCTAGAGTGGCACAGTTATGTTCTTTCTTTGCCCTTTGCGTTCCAGGACCACGGGTTTCCCTTTCAAAAGTAAACCCATGGCCCCAGTAGACTTCGGCCCTACTGGGTCCTTACGGTTTTGCTGACATCTCTTTGAGGCATGCATGGAAAATGAAGGATAGATAGATAGGTTTTAGTCTCTCGATCTACCCTAGAGTAGGAGTTTGATGATTTTACACCTCAAAAAAAAAAAACCTTTGAACCTTTCAGTCATTGAATACTGTAACACTGTCTGATAAGTACAATTATGATGATGAGTAAGTCAATTTCTAGAAGATGTGTATCATCAATTGCGAAGTCTAAATATCAAAATACCCAGAATTGAAATAATTAGTTAACCTACTGTTGCCCTTTTACTATGGCAAACTAAGATTGTTAAAGAGAGTTAGTTTCAAGAAGAAATAACAGGCTCGCGTACGTGATACTGGTTGATTTTGTTGTAATATTACAAGTATTGAAAACTAATGCAATTTTATACTCAGAAAATAGAAAACCTTAGTGTACAGACTAATTTTATATCTGTAGCAGCAAATCCGCATCACATTAGGTATAGTATACCACTTGGGTTTATTTATTTTTTATAGTATTTAGATGTTTGAGCAAGAAGGCCAGCTGCAGCTGACATTTAAGAATTATTCATAATTTATTTAATAATGAAAATTGAATTGATGAGAATGAAAGAAAATGAAATCCGAAACTATAGTTACGAATTTCAATAGATATTTTTTTTTTAATTCGAATCATCATTGAAAAGAAAAAACAAAAAAATCTGTATCTGCAAAAAACTTAAGTGCTTCTTATTATGGTGTCTTCCTAGCAAGGAAATACTAAAATAAATATAATGTTTTAGTTCCAAAAAGTAAAAGATAATCCCTAAGAAAACTTTAAAATACAATCAACCTCACTATAAAATCAAATTTCGGAAAAAGTATTCTCAAAAAAAATAATTTTCCAAATCAGTCCACGCGTCTTTGAGTAATCAAGGAACATAAATCATACTAATATTACAAAATCGATAATTTTTGTGTTTGTATGTTAATACCTTCTTCACACTCGAACTGAAAACCTCCTCATCTTTAAAAGTCGGTTAAAAATAATGTCCATTAAAGACCCCAATAGACTGAATTACACAATGAGAAGTAACAAGAGCAGTACTTAGCCGTTCAAAGCAAACTATAAATTATCCGGTCGCAGCTCGAGTAGCGACAAGCTGTTAGACCATTACAAATGAACATTATAATGTCTATTATTTCTTGGATGGTAATCAGGAGATAATCTTCTTGATTTAGCGAATTATCGATGTATTCATTTATGGAGATATGATACATGAAAGAAAGCTGACCTGTCCTTGTCGGGGTACCCTAAAATTTCGAGCTCGCTTCGCTCATTCTTGAACTAATATCGCGATGTTACTCTAGGGACAAACCCGCGGGTTTAATCTAGGTGAAACTAAATCACAATCACCAAACAAAATATACTTTTTTACAATTCAGAGAAAATTTCGAGACCCATTTGGAAATTTCAGTTTGTACGGAACCCTCAGTGCGCGAGTCCAATTAGCACTTGCCCGGTTTTTTTAGTTAAAACCGCAAAAAATCCGTGGTTTAGAAGAATTTTGCGATATACAGACAGACATGGCTAGAGACTTTGTTTTAAACTATTTAGAGATAACAGCCTATAAAATTCACCTACTAAACATAAGGTTTCAGAGAATACAATAGTGAACTCTACGGAGAATATATTTAAGGTTTTAATTACTTTTACAAAACTGAACCGATCTAATTTACTGGCGTTAAGAAAAGTAGATAATATTACAGTAAAAGTCTGACACTATCTCCCGCTCCGCCCAAGAGCGGGATTTGTCATGAGATGATTTTCCCACCCAATAAAAAAAGCCCTTTTTTGAGGATGGGAATCTTCAAAAAACTCCTGAGTTGAGCGAGAGGGAGTGTTTTTACTGAGTAAAACCCACCTGTGCTTTTTAATTTGCCCTTCGCATTCACTAATCTCGCAGCACAAGTAGATATACTCTAATTTATTTAATTTCTTTTCAGGTAAAATGAATACATAAAACACGTAACTAATTAAAACTAGCGTAAAAAACCCTTGATTGCAAAAACCAAATCCATATAAGGAAACTCATAAATCGAATGTCTTCCACTCCTTAACACAAAGATGTCTATAGGGCTTTAAACAACAACTATTCTATTCTTAGGGATCCAATTTAAAAACTGCCATTGAAACATAAGGTCGGGCGCCCCGGGCGAAATGAAGAGCTCATGAAATGAACGCCTACTCAAGTGTGCTATTCATTCTCACTGTGGTCTAGTGACCTACCTAACAAAGTTACTATTGTTGAAGTTCTAAGTTCAATTTTTGAGATAGGAAATGTTACGGCTTGGGAAAGGCTGCGGTCTTCCCGTCCGATTATAATTTAAGTGTCTTCAAGGCTAGAGTGAACAGGCTCTTAATACTAGTTTATTAGCGAGCTACACCATCAATGATTGCATCACTGCTTACCATTAAGTAGGATCGCAGTCAAGCACAAGATAATATTATTTAAAAAAGGCTTTCATTTTTGAAGAGGGCAAACATCAAACATCTCCCGCTCTGAGTGGCGTTAAAATGAGTGTCAGACTTTTACTAACTAAAACGCACCAGTGTTCTTCAGTTTCTCTTCTCCTTTCGAGGCCGTGTTAACTCTATTGAATAATATGCAGCACTAAGACAAAAGCCTCAATGACAATGAAATTTTTTAGATTCATTCTAGTACCCTGACATGTTTAGCTCTTAGAACCTTTAAAAGATGTTGCAGCAGTCTATGCCGAAGATAGATCAAGATAAGCTAAAGACAATTAATAGGTTCACCTGAAATAGCTGGCATCTAGCCATGGCGGAAACCTTGCTGAGAATAAGAAACGGGATAATTCTGGCCGACAGTTACCCAGTAACTAATATTCCATTCCAACCCATCTAATATGTCAATCCGCAATGGACCCACATGGTAGCTCACGGCCCATTCGCTCTCCTAGAGAAAAAGCCTTAGTCCCAGCAGTGGGAATAATATAAAGTTGATTATGCCATGCCATACTATAATATTTTATTCGATCTTGTTTATCCAGCTCATCCCGCCATCTTGTACGTGAAAAATAGAGGTTTAAATTGAATACTTGTGATGGAAAAATTCTCAGCTATTTACCATTGGAGCGCTTGGAAGCGTTGAATCTGAGTGCAAGTAAATATACGGTCCGAGAATACTTAAGTAAATCGAAATTTGGATTGAATGCAGTGCACGTTCAGAGCAGTTCTGTAGACTGGTGTTAAATTCTGTAAAATGATGTAAAGTTATGAACCAACCGTACTGTCGCACTTTGCGACGCTTCGCTTCGAGGTCCGGGACTGTTATCTCAATGAAAATACTTGGGCAGTTTTCTAAAAATTTGTACTTTTCTTCAAGAATTCATTATTATTATTCATCGCGCTAGAATGGTTATTTCCGAACTCAAAAAACTAGATATTTCTTTGTTATTTTTCTTTTAGGTGTGGTGTCATACAATCACTTCTCCCGCTCTATGGTGGAGCGAGAGGAAGTGTCAGACTTTTACTGACTAAAACCCACTTCTATGATCCTTCTTTGCCTTGCGTTCCAGGACTCCAGGGTTCCCTTTCGGACGACCCATGAAGAATCCTGAGGTAAAGGTTTTGTTAGTTTGCAAAGAAAAGACTGGAGAAATAAAAAATAACCTCAGCAAAATTTCCATGTGAATGAAGCCTTACCAACGTATCTATTAGGGGACAAAATGTCCTCCCGAAAGGACGAAATAGAGGTCAAACACGAGCCTAACAATAAAAAAAAACTCTCAATCTACGGGATGCTGCAACCTTGCCTAGTATCCCGCACTTGCACCCCAATATTTTACAATGTATTCCCGTGACGAGAGACAAATTGTCGGACAATTTAGCAACATGTTGGGGGACATTTTGTTTTTTTTTTTGTTGGGCTTATTTAAGTAATGTAATTTTTAGACCTTATATTAAATTATGAATTTATTTCTAGTGACCACTATGAGAGCAAGACTTTAATTTCGCCTGATTGGAACCAATGTATTGCGTAATCTTCAAATAATTTCTGCCGCTCTGGTTAAAGGGCGATGGAGTGTTAGACTTTTGCTGACTAAAACTCATCCGTGCTTCCTCAGTTGCCCTTGGTGTTCCAGAGCGGTGATTCTTTCAAATAATTCATTAGCCTTCACCGGCGGCTTCTTGCTGGCTCTCATTCTGATGGCTGATAGGTGATGGACAGACCACTGATGCTGGCAATTCGTCGCGTTTTTGGGGTTCCGTACCCAAAGGATAAAACGAGACCCTATTACTAAGACTCAGCTGACCACCCGTCTGTCTGTCTGGTCATCTGTCACCAGGCTGCATCTCATGAACCGTGATAGCTAGACAGTTGTAATTTTCACAGATAATGTATTTCTATTGCTGCTTTAATAACAAATACTAAAAATTGAATAAAATAAATATTAAAGTGGTGCTCCCATACAGTAAACGTGAAACTCGTAATTGGCCAGTTTTTATTCACGACCATAAAATTGTAAGGAAACTGGCATGTCCTAGAACCAAAAATTCGAAGACATGTAACATCCAGCAATCCGCACAGGACCCGTATGTATATTATGGCCCAGTCCCTTTCATAGAGAGAAGCCCTGAGTCTCAGCTATGGGAACATTAAAAGGCTGCTTATATATTAGTCTTATACTTTTTGTAGTACAAGTACTAACACAGGGGGTAAACATATTAGGTCGTTACGTCACCAGCATCTAAGGTCAACACGTGCGTCTCTGCCAATGGATGGCATGCAACTCTCAACTGTCACTGCCCGTGCCCTCATGTCAAGTATACAAACACTACACTTATGTATTTCTGTAGTCATCAAAACCGCAAATCTAGTATAATAAGTTACACAATCTTGCCATTTCCTAACAATGACATTTCTATTTTTAGCCATTCCCATTTAAAAAGCAGTATCTTTGAAGTGCAAGGCCGCTCGCTCGCAACAGAATGAAGAGCTCATGAAAAATGAACGTTTGCTAGGGGAGCGCTATTCAATGTCAGATGTTTATGGCTGAAACTGGAATTACTTCGTAGTTCTGTAGGAAGACTGTTGTAAAAATTGTGTTATTGTTTGAATCTTAACTGAATGTAGTATGCTACAATATAGCAAAATATTTATATTCTAGCATATATCAACCTCGTTGGCAGTTATATTTTCTAGCTGTTTGCGGTTGAAACTCTTGGACCGTGGGGTCCGAGTGTCCATATGCTATTTAAAGAACTATTCCAAATGTCTAGTTGACACTTCACGTGACCCAAGGGCTGTTTACTTCTGTCGGAGAATATTCGAAAGAGTTACTGTGTCGTTCGAAAGACGACAAGTTATTTAATGATTTCCCATTTAAAAAAAAGCATTATCAATATATAAACTACTAGCTTTTGCCCGCGGCTTTGCCCGCGTACATAAAATATACCCTATGTCACTCAGGAATAAAGCAGCTTTCTATCGGTGAAAAAATTTTAGCAATCGGACCAGAGGACTTAGCCAAACTGACGAGTTTTTTCCTAAAAAGGGTCCATATCTCCATGATTCAATTGTTCTAAACATACAGTTGTATAAAACAATTGAATCATGTCATCAATCACCAAACAGTAAATGCGGTACAGTAAAAAATGGTAATATATTTTTTTTTTTGCGCGAAGACTTCGCCGTGAGTCATCACTTTTATATTTACATAAATATTATATAAAGTAAAAAGTAAAAGTAGGTATTAAATTTTCTGAACTCAAAACAAAATTAAATAATAATATTTTTTAAAAAGATTATTACTAATATAAACAAAGTAAAACTTAACACAATACAGGAGACACAATACGCATACACCACTAAACATACTAAATACAATCTCGACCAGTTTGCACAAAGCCTTATCCTTTATTGTCACCTAGCTAAACCAAAATAGGTCTAACCAGTAACTATTCACCACAAATCAGTGACGTCACAAGAACATAACAGGAACACTTCTTCACACCTTGTATCACAAGACATCTTGTCTTGTAACTCAAATTGTGTAATCGACGCACTTAGATCAATAAATCCAAACCAATAAACTTAGGTGTCCCCAGTATCAGATTTTCCGCAGTATTATGTACCAATACCGATAAATATGTCAGTGGAACAGGTACTGTTAGTACTATACCAGGTACAGGTACTCCTTCAAACTCTAGTTTAGTACAAAGACCTCAAGTCGTATTTTGTTAGACCCTGGATTTTCATCGAGAAATAATTTTCTAGCGGCGATAAATTGCAAGTAATATATTGTGAGTTAGTGCGCAGAGTTAGCTACCGGTTTGTTCACGTGTGGTGTAAGGGGTGGAGATGGAACGGTTTGTGCCAATGATTTATTGTAGACTGTTTTTTTTCCGGTGGCAAAATCATCATATGACATCCCCCACTCTTGGGCGGGGCGGGAGATAGTGTCAGACTTTTACTGACAAAAAATCCACTCCTGTTCCTTCGCTGCCTTTCGTGCTAGGGCCGAGTCTTCCTGTCAGAATCAGACCCTTGGCCCCAGTAGGCTTTGACTCTTATTGTAGACTGTAAAGATTAAAGTTTGTGGGCAAAGAAAGGAGTAATATGCCAAAATACTCGTAGCTGCCACCCAACAAAATTACAATGTCTTTCAAACGGTAAATAATTATTATTCTTTAAACCGAAAATCCGAGGACTAATGTGAAAAATTGGTAATAGGTGTAAGTCAATTACACATATAATTGACTGCAGTACCTGTAAAACGCACTGGTTGTTTAAATACTTTTTATTTGTTAATTAATAAATTTTTTAGACACCCTCACTTCAGTTTTTTAATCTATTACAGTTCCTGTTCTTTCGAGTAGGTACGGTATTGTGTCAAAAAAAAAAAACTAAATAAATTTAGGTATCTGGCAGCATAGTCGGCCTTATAATGTTCCCACTGTTGGGACTCAGGCCTCCTCTCTAGGAGAGGGAATGGGCCGTAATCCACCACGCGGGCCCAGTGGGTTGGTAGATGTCACATGTCTTCGAATTTTTGGTTCTAGGACATACCTCACGATGTTTTCCTTCACCGTTTTGAGTGCAGTGGTGATGAAATAAATTACACAAAGTAATGCGCCTGGCTGGGTTTGAACCCGCAACCTACAACTTGTAAGACATCTGTAAGGTATCTGGCAGAAAAGTGTCTTGTAAGGTATCTGGCAGAAACACACAAAATTTTCCGAAAGGTATACCGTTGTCCTGGAACGCACAGGGCAACTGGAGGATACAAGAGGGCTTTAGCCAGTAAAAGTCTGACATGCCCTTTCGCTCAAGATAATTCTAACAACCGTAGAAACCGTACAGAACAGTAGAAGATTTCTAACAACCGTGTGAAACTGGGCGGATCGCTAGTATTTTTTTTTTCTTTAGTTTATAAATAATGTTAAAGATAGTTTTCTTACACTACAATTATTATAGGATGGTACGGGTGACAGCTGTCGGATTCACACAATGTAGCTACCTACCCTTTTGTATCATCTTAAAGAAGCATATTAAAAAATAAAATAAAAAAAAAACATTTATTTCAAGTACCCTTATGACCCATAAAAATCCATTTTAGTCCTGTTGTCATCCTACCCATGCTATGTTAAAAAGACTTTAGTTCGCTAATCGCCACTGACTTGGTCCCTATCAACAGGCTTGTTTTGTAGAACTTCATCGATGCGATCGGCGCACGCGACTCTGCGCGAAAGTGTGTGCTCAGCTTACAATCATATTTACTTATCCTCATGGTGATTTTCTCTCTAGAGTGGACAGGAGCCCTGACTTAGCTTTATGAGTCAATATTTGAATTTGTATGCAATAGATATGGTTTGTGTAACGGAATATTATGGTGAGCATCTATTTGTGACTGAAAAATGATACTCGATTTCTCGATAGAATAGTTTGAAAATGTTGAATATGGTTTGACGAAGGAATTGGATAAAATTGTGTTTTAGAAAACATTGTTGAAAAAGGTATGTTAAATAAAAAGGCTCTCTGTCTTTAATGATGTTATCTTCTAAATTATTGTTAAATTTTAACTCAAGCGAAGCAATAATATAATACACTTATTTCTATTATTGAATATTCTATTATTTATATTATTATTATTATTTATTTTCTTTATTAAATTATTATTGTTATTTTCTTCTTTTTCTTCTTTTTTTTCTCTTTATAATAGTTCAAAAAGACAAAGAATTTTCATTTAGGGTTTTTAATACGTTTGTTGAATTAATTGGAAGATTAATACGGCGGCCCT
Source organism: Mythimna vitellina (assembly GCA_949316375.1). Classification (NCBI taxonomy): domain Eukaryota; kingdom Metazoa; phylum Arthropoda; class Insecta; order Lepidoptera; family Noctuidae; genus Mythimna; species Mythimna vitellina. Next base: position 5,177,094 of record OX438693.1, read on the forward strand.
TGAACGTAAAGGACACCTGGAAGAACACAGGTAGGGGTTTAGTCCGTAAAAGTTGAACACTGCCCTCGCTTCACCCGGAGCAGAAGAAATTATTAAAGTTTTTAAGTTAGCAACTTGAGTTGACATTTCCAAACCAATATCTAGCTAAATATGCTAAATCAGACTCAGAAATCAAATTTTTCTTTCAAGGTTCAAACATTAATCTCCACATTTGTTCGGCTCAAAATCCTATAAAATCTAGTAAAATCCTTCACAGCCTAACAAAACATGTAACATAAACAAACAAACAAACACACCTACACACAAACAAGGCCACGACAAACACAGGTGTTGCTTATCTCATCGCTAATTGAGGCAAAGGAAACGGTACTAGCAGCCAAGTCCAATTTATTTAGAGATCTGCTTATTTACAACTCGTTTACAAGCATACTAATCAAGAAAGGTTTGATCTAAAATGAGATTTGATGCTAACTTAAATTGAAATCAGAAAGTGTGCAGCTAACACTATAATATCCAGAGACACGGCAGTGTGTCAAGCCAAGTTCAAGCCAAGAGAGAACTGGCGAGCAGCAGCCGAATATTGCACGAAACTTTGACTGGCCTGTTGATCTAGTGGTTAGTGGAGTGGAGTAACATTTTCGTAATTAGACGGATTTTTCTTTTGACGGCACTATGTGTACAATAGTTGAAAATTAAGTGCAGCTCTGTGTGTCGTGGGTTTGCCACGGAACAAATATTTTTTTGACCTCAGGATGGCTGTTACGGGTCTGGGTGTCTTGTGAACATGAATTTGACTGGCCTGTTGGTCTAGTGGTTAGTGGCCCTGACTACTATGCCGGAGGTCGTGGGTTCGATTCCCACCCAGGACAAATGTTTGTGTGATGAGCACGATCATGTCTTCTGTGTCTGGGTGTAATTTATCTATAATATGTATGTATTTAGAAATATATAAATATGTTTATCAGTTGTATAGTACCCATAACACAAGCTCTACTTAGCTTGGGACTAGACGGCGTTGTGTGATAGTTGTGGAATATATACCTTTAAAAGCCACTTTTACCCCTTCATAACTTAAAATAAATTGAACATAAAGACACAAAATTTGATGGATATATTGAAACACTTCAGCTAAACTGATACCGTAAATTTCATAAACACAGTTTTTTTTTAGGAGGGAAAATCATCTAATGCCAAATCCCGCTCTTGGGCGGGCGGGAGATAGTGTCAGACTTTTACTGACTAAAAACCCATGCCTGCTCCTTCTTTTCACTTTCACACTATCCGTGGCTCGAGTAGGCTTCGACCCTACTGGGCCCCTACGAATTGCTGACATCTCCCTGAGGCACGCGTGGAACAATACGTGCTGTCGACGACTCAGGCTCGGCTCGGTCCGGACGGTTATTGGATGGTCGGACGGCGAGCTCGCCGTCCGCAAGCCCGCGCCTGCAGTGGCTGGAAATCGGGATCGGAATTCCGGCGATGGTTGGGGCGTGAGGACCGTTGCCTCACGTGATCGGCCGCCTCCTTTGCTAGCATTACTGCTTTGCAGAAGGAGGCGACCGCCTGCCACTCCTCCTCGCTCCGGACCATGGCCTGTACCAAGGCCCGGTTCATAAACACACTTCAAACGGTTATATAGATTCAAAACAATTACGATTTTCGATTTTCGTTCTGAATGTTTGACACATAGGTCAATAACCTATCTCACTTTTAGATGAGCTAGAAAGTTTAAATTTAGCATCTAGCTAGAGAATTTTGTGTATAGAAAGGGAAAGAATCAGAAAATAGTGAGTTTATAATTAAAAAAAAAAACATACAATCGATTTTACCAGCGCCTTGCAAAATTACAAGAGCAAACGCAGGAGAATAAGGTCCATAATGATATTTATTTCCAAAAAGTGACGATATCCCACCAAAAACATAAATGTGAAAACAGGAGCTAAGTTCAATATTATGTAGTGGTGTCATTGTCGACTTCAACGACAAGAGAATTAATATCTAAATCAGTTCCAAGTTCAGAAGACAATGCTAAAGTTTATTTAAGAGAACTTATTACCTGATTGAAGTACTTGGTTGACTTGACTTGTTGACTTGGTTAGTTTTTACATACTAGTCATCTCATATTTAGTAGCCCCAGGCCCCAGTAGGCCCAGCACAGTCGAAGCCTACTGAGGCCACGGGTAGTGTGAAAGCGAAGCCCGGGGCCCCGGGATGAAGGCAAAAAAGGAAGAGGATTGGGTTTTTAGTCAGTAAAAGTCTGACACTATCTTGCGCTCCGCCCAAGAGCGAAATTTGTCATAAGATGATTTCCCTAAAAAAAAAATATCATATTTAGTAAATCAACTTACGAGATGACGATTAATTTTAAAAACACTGAACTAATTAAAACTATATATATACTAAAGGCTACTACTAACTAAAATATGGCGTCATAAAACTCCTCCGCATCGCTATCGACTGGAAGTGTGCCCAAAAGGCTGGCGGGACTTACGAGTATTATCTTTATGTTTTAAGATTCTATTGTTCTAAATATTTGTTTTTGGTAAAAACCAGCCAGAACAAATGATAAGGTTTTAACTTCTTATAAATTCTATACTTTTGTTACACACAAAATAGCATTACAAAAATGCTACGAAAAGAAGAAGAACAATAGATCGATACTCAATTTCAATGTATTTACTAATTTTACAAAATAATTACTATCAAAAATGGTTTCTTCCAACTAGGTACCTATCCATGGGTTTTCCGAAAAGAAACCCTGCGGTCCTGGGACACAATGCAAAGAAAAAACATAGGCGTGGGTTTTAGTCAGTAAAAGTCTGACACGCCCTCCGACCAACCTAGAGTGGGAAAAGTCATTGGATGATTTCCCACATTAAAAAAAACTAGGTGCCTATATGGACTGGCCTATTGGTCTAGTGGTTAGTAGCCCTTACTGCTATGCCAAAGGTCGTGGGTTAGATTACCACCCAGGACGAATGTTTGTGTGATGAGCACAATCATTTGTTCTGTGTCTGGGTGTAATTTATCTATAATATGTATGTATTTAGAAATATTTAAGTATGTTTATCAGTTGTCTAGTACTCATAACACAAGCTCTGCTTAGCTTGAGACTGGACAGCGTTGTGTGATAGTTGTGTGAATATATTATTATTATTTGGTTGCACACAACTTTAATTTTCACATACTTCACTACAATAACATCACAATCTACATTCATGTCGTCTTTCCCATTATAAGCACAATTGTCGCTATTTCCATGTTATTCCGTTCCACAATTGCCCCCGTTCCGTTTCTCACAATCCTTTTCCTGTACGATGTCAGTTCCCTGCAGTATCCTCTGTAGTATATTTCCCCGCGGAAGTCCATTTGACGACGAGATTGCGTCGAGGACGGCGTTGCTCAAAGTAAGGCCTGCTCTACGAATTTAAAATACTTTTAAAATGAAAATGATATAACTCTAATTAATAAATGGTATTAATTTAAATACAACAATATACACTTTATTTCGCTAAATAATTATATTATTTAAATATCAACAAAACTTTAAGTATATTTTGCATTCAGTCGATCTATCTACTGAATATTTAAATAATTATTTGAAAAATTTTTTTGGCTATATCGCATGCTTAATCATAAAGAGACCTAACTCAAAAAGAGGGTATTTGAATCTGAAAACATGTTATGATAATAATAAGGTTCCATTTTCAAATACCCTCTTTTTTTAGTTACGTCCCTTTAATATTAAGCGTGCGATATATCGATGCAAATCCGTGCCGTGCAGTTATCTTACCTTCTATTTTCAGGATTTGTTTTCCGCACTTAGGCTATGTTGGATTATTATAAGTACGTGATACCCTAGGCACACAACCACTTGTTTTGGCAACGAATTATTTCATTTCTTCTTTATAATATCGAACAAATAGTAATTTAGAGGTATGCAAAACAGTGTGTAAAGCCCAACCAAACCTCCGTTCAAAACGGGGGATCCTTCGACCAGACGTGTGTTAGCTCTGGTCCAAGGAATTGCCTGATAGTTGATCTCAGGCTGTTATATACGTTCTAACCGCACGGATAATTCTTATTCCGCGATGAAGGATGTCGAATTTTGGTTCCTATTTGGCGTCAAAGACGTCGCTACAATTGTCTTAAGGTTGCACTAGTCGATACTTTTTTCGTACAAATTTTGGAGGGTTTTACTCCACAGTTTGACATTGTACTTCTAAAATAAAACATCATATGGTTTTATCGTATTATTAATTTGGTCTGTACGGAAACAGAAAAAAAAATGCAATTAAAAAGTTATGAGCCAACAAAATTTCTGTTTTTTGATGATTTTAACTCAACTTTAGGTATAAAAAAGCAACAAAATCGTACAAAATCTTCAAAACGAAGTCGGTACCGACAAATCTTTATTGCCGAAGAGTTCTATACAATTTATTTGTAATAAATGTATGCAGTGGTTTTTTCATAAAACTCGATTTCCAAAGCGCTATTCTCAGATTTTACGCACCGTGTAATGTTGTTTAAATTCGGAACGGTGTTTGTGTGCGTGCGAACAATAAGTGATGCATATAGACTAGCGTCTATCTGCTCATACATGATATTATCGCTGTCGGACACAATGTCAGATGACACATCGAACTTTTTGGCCTCACCCATCAGCGAGTTCGAGCCCGCGACTAGTTCAGCCTTAAGTAATAATAAGGCCACATCCATATCTATTGTAAAAAAAAAATAGTCAGTCGCTACCAAACAAAAAAGTTTGAATGCTGCTGACCTAGAGGATGCGTTCATTTTCTTTGCAACGACAACTTCATCTTTGTTTACTTCCTTACTTTGATGTTCCTGTTTGATACAATATTTTCAAAATTATTCTGTTTTTTGTCTCGTAGAACCAAATATTTATTTTGCGGTTTATTTATTTTGAGGTGTATTGTTAACCAATTTCAATAAAAAGGAGAAGGATCTAAATTTTTTTTTTTTTTTTTTATATTGTTCAGTGATATGTTCCGGTATCTTCGCCAAGTAATAACCAAATAATAATTATATGAATTGTTTTGAAGAGCCGATTTATATAGCCTCAGATATTCTTATTTAACATTCTTGAACATCTTTTTTTATTCTTGATAGGTTCGCGCTTGACCGCTATCTCACCTGATGGAAAGCGACGATGCGGTCGACGATGGAACACGCTTACCTAGAAGTAGCCTACTAAGATGAAGAACTTCGGAGATAAACTATGGAACTCTTCAATAAATGATAATAATTTTTTTCAAGTTTGCTGCAATTGTTTATCTATTTATTGTAATCACAATTTCTTAACACACTCGTAACATCACGGTGGTACGCTCTGAAGGGGTACGAAAATAATTATGTTATATAGTGTAAGTTTATATACCCTCATTTCTTCAATATTTTTAAATTCCATGTAATTAGGGTTATCAATCGAACCTAATTTTGTTGTTATGAACCTATTTTGATATTTATTTTGAGACAGGATGATTCATGCAAAGATCCATCTTGGTCTCAGACCCCAAAGGATAACTGAAGGACACAGGTGTGGTTTTAGTCAGTTAAAGTCTGACACGCCCTCTCACTCCACCCAGAGCGGAAGAAGTCATTGGATTATTTCCCAATTTAAAAAAAATAACTAATTTTAAATTTTGATTATTAATTTATTTACATAGGCGGACTTAATGCCTTAGGCACCCTATACCAGAGAACCTAGGACGGTGTAGAGATAATACTCATACTGCGATGGAAGTAGGTATAATATAAGGTAACTTCCATAAAAGTAATAGACGGTAAAAACCAATTCAACATTTTCTTGTAAAAAGAAAATATCAACCACAAAGAAACCTAAGTAACATCTAAAAAGAAAAATCGAAAGGTCACGTAAAATGTTGGGACCGAAGAGCTTTCATCATAAACTTCATTGTAAGGAAAACACCAGGAAAATGGCCTTATCATGTCCATATAACTTTTACAAAGGCTTCACAGGGAATAGCAAAATATGTTTTTTATCTCGGGCCGGCCAAAAATACGATGAAATATTAAATATCTCATCTCACTGACAGCTTCAATAAGCGTCTACCTTTCCGAAACCTTTGGCTCTTTTAGTAAACTTTGGCAATCCTGCAAAATTCAATTACGATATAGACTTTGCTGCTCCACTTTAAAGTTCAAAATACGTTTAAAAGTAGACTGTCAATTAAAGTAAGTCTCGTCCCCTGTCGCGCTTGATTTATGAATGAACACGAGAGGAATAACCGTTGATTCCCTTTGGACATGAACTTTCCCTTTCAAACGGTTACGTGACTTGTATCGTCACGAACTTGCGCGTCCATTGACGCAAGTAAATCAATGTCGAGTTACATCATGGAAGGTTGACGGCAATGAATTCCGAATGATTCGGAAAAGTCGATTGTCTTGGGACGTTGGCTGTTGAATAGTCATAAAGGAGCATGAATGGGCCTGAATAATGTAGGCTGAAGGTTGAGTTGATGCTCGGGGGACAAGGTTTTTTTGTTGTTCTTGAATAGTAATGTGGAAAGCGGGTATACTTTTCCATTTAATTTGAAATAACAACAGTGGGTTTTTTTTTTCGGTGGGAAAATCATCCAATGACATCCTCCTCTCTTAGGCGAAGCGCGAGATAGTGTAAAACTTTTGCTACTTCTCCTCACTCCGGACAATGGCTTGTACCAAGGCCCGGCGCAGAGGTCGCTGATCATCCCCACGAGGACACGGCGGTGCTCTGCCCAGGCGGGGCACACGTCTACCGTATGCCCCACCGTGACCTCCAGGCGGTCGACACAATGGTGACCGGGAACAACAGGGCTAATGAACCGATTACTTGATTAGTATTGATTGAACCCTGGGCCCGGGAAAAAGGGTCTGCTGCTAAACTGGTTTTGTTTACATTACTGATTTTGGGTCTGATTTAATTTGATATGTGACGGTTTGATCTCCCGGTCCTGATTACTTCGAAGCATTGTTTCAAAAATAAAAGATATATAAGTTATATACTTACACTCTTTGGGCACTCCAGAATAACGGCGGTATTTCCACATTTTGAGAAGTGGCCAGAACGGAGCCACGGCGTTCTCGCCTTCCGTTTGATGCAGTCCTCATCAGACTTGGCCAGTTCGGGATATTCTTGTTCGGAATCGCAAAGCAATTCCTGGTCACCGTAGGCACGGATGACGGGCAATGCTTACAGTCTGGCCTTTCGGTTAGGACCAAGCCTGCGTCATCCACGGCGCGTAATGTTCTACGAACACATCAAAGAGATGTAATCAAAACCGTAGGGGCCCCTACACATAACAGTAACATGTGCAAGCCGATGCCCGCTAGGGCTGCGTTTAAAAGAATTACCGTGGTCCTGAAACTCGCATAGCAACCGAAGGACACAGGTGAGTTTTAATCTGTAAAAGTCTCACACTTGCTCCTCCATTGAGCGGGAAAATTCATTGGATGATTTCCTACCTCAATGAAAAAAATAATGTAGGTATATCTTTTTTTTGTAGGTGGGAAAATCATCTAATGATATCCCCCGCTCTTGGGCGAAGCGAGAGCGTGTGTCAGACTTTTACTGGCTAAAAATCCACTTCTGTTCCTTGGTTGCCTTACATACCAGGGCCGTGTTTTACTTTCAAAAACAAACCCTTGGCCCCAGTAGGCTTCGACCCTGCTGGGCCCCTAGAGTTTGCTGAAATCTCCTTGAGGCGCGCGTGGGACAGTACGCGCCGTCGACGACTTGGACTCGGTCTGAACATGTAGGTATATCTTAGAAACAAGATAATAACCAACTTCAAAGGCGTTATAAGATCGCACCGCATCCCGATTCACCAACAGATAAAAAAGAAAAAGTATTTTCTTAAGAAAACCGTCGATTACAATCCGAAAGTCTTTGACGAAGTTTCTATCACCAATTTTCTAATTATACCTCATTAAGAGTACATGTCTAACATTATACTGAATTAATGTTAAACTGAAAAGGTAATACATGCACAGACATCTTAAGATCCCTTAATCTAGGCGATCTGCGCTCTAGGGCAGCAATTACACCATTAGAACTAAGTAGTACTAGTTCTTATTTAAACATGTTCGTTAAATTACTGCCCCATTTGCGCATTTAATTAGAAGAAAACTAGTGTAGTTTATCCCGTGCGTTTAGTGCTTAGCGTTTCTCTGAATGGAGATTTCTCATAGTAATTAATGTCGCCGCCGGGATTCCGATCCTGATTTCTGGCCACCGTAAGCGCGGGCAATGGGTAGCTCGCTGTTCGATCGTCCAGTAACCGTCCCGATCGAGCCCAATCCGTCGATGGCGCGTACTGTTAAACGCGTGCCTCAAGGAGATGTCAGCAAACCGTAGGGGCCCAGCAGGGTCCAAGCTTACTGAGGCCAAGGGTCTGCTTCTGAAAGAAAGACTCGGCCCTGGTACGAAAGGCAATGAAGGAACAGGATTGGGTTTTTAATCAGTAAAAATCTGACACTATCTCTCGCTCCGCCCAAGAGCGGGGGATTTCATTGGATATTTTTTTTTTAAGTAGTAATTATTGTAGTTTTGACTACGATCATTTCACTTTTAAAGGAAAAGTACTCTATAATTTTATTTTAGGAATTATGACTGAAATCTGTAAATAATGGTAAATATAAAAAATTCTGTTACGGTCTTATGTGTCTTATGTTACATTTTTATTATTTTACATGTATACCTATTTGAATTATTCTCATATTTGATGCCACCAACTGCATCGGACGGATTAAAAAGTGAATTTTTTGAACTTTTTTAAGTCGTTTTTTGCTGTCAGGGTTTTTGATGGAAGTATTTTTATTTCCTACATGTACGCGGGTTACATCTTTGGAATCGTCTATTTGAGCCCTTTATTTTGATATCCCACATGACTGCGTGACAAAAAACTACGACTTCACTTTCCTAGTAGCAGCCACCAAATCGTTCTTTTTTTTGTTTCAAAATTCGTATATAGGTCTATCTATCACTTCGATACTCAAAACGAATCTAATAATACTTCAACTGTTGAAATGTATCCAGCGAATTAGGTTACGAGGCATTCTAATGAAATAGATATACATACCTACGTACATTATCACTGACTGGTAGATGTTGCTGTCAACAATAAGACTGCCATTGTACCCGTAAGTATATATGTATAAGAACTATTTAACTGTATTGTATCCTATTCTTTTCTACACATAATCACTTTTGAAGAACATTAGTCAAAACTAGAATCATTTAGGGAACAAAGTACCAGTAGAGAGTACAGACAAACTTGTATTCATTCACCAAACTTAATAAAGTTTGCTCTTACAATATCCAAGGATAACACAAAAAGCAAAGTAAAGTACTTCGTTAACATAACAAAAGACAACAATACAAGATATCAAATTAGAATCGCACAGAATGACAGTAATTTTCTTTTTATTGGTTGCCTCCATTTATTTCTACATCAGACGAGCAATGTCCATCATCATAATCAAAAGATATAATATCACATTCATATTCTCTAAAACAAAACTCTTACCGAATCTTACAGTTTCGTAATATTCCAACCGAATTTTAAATTTCGAAATACGAATTCCAAAAATTTTGTGAAAAACTAGACCGTGAACCGTTTATACTGACCTTAATAACATGAATTTTATGATCTCAGCCCTCTTTTGTTTTTAACAACAATAGGGTGTGATGTAAAACCTTTTGAAACTTTTCTGTGTTCATTTATTTATGTATCATTATGAAGGAAGGTAAAAAAAGGTTGGGACAATGGACAGAGGTTTTTGTTACCTTCACAGGGTATTTTGTCATGTATGTCGGGAAATTCATCCGTATTCATCCGTCCTATATATTTTTTGTTAATGGCTGTTGTGGTATTTCAAAATTTTATGTTGTTTTGTTTATCTTTAGGGTTTTCGTCGTGTTTAGCGTTGTATTTTGATGACTTATTTTGCAAGTGTAACTTAGAAATTTAAAAACTTTACGAGCGTTTCATAGCCTGTCGTTGGAATCTCATCTAAGAGCTAGACGCAAATTTTTTCTTTACCATAATTTTTTCGATGAAATTAGTGAGCCTTACTTTCAAGCAGCTTACTAAGATACTGTAGAAAATAATATGGCGACTATTGTCTCTTTCAATTGCATCATAACTCAATTCTCGTAACGGAATCTTTGGCTGACCAATCCCTACCCACTCAAATACTTACATCGTTTCGGAACAAAGTGAATAGCTTCCCCACATTGTTGTTGACAAGGAACTGTATGATATCTCCCTATTGTTCAAACAAATGAGTTAACTTCTTGTCTCTTATGTAACTGAGTGAATGGAGCTTGTTATGAAAGTTTTAAGGAGGATAATCAGCTTGTGTGAAGGGGTTGGAGTTTTCAAAGTGATACGTAACAATGTGGATATACTCTACATTTGTATTAGAGATATGGTTTGGATGGAAACCCACTATTATGTTACAGTACATAATGATACCGAGGCTTCTCTCTTTAGGAGCTGCTTACATAACTAGCTTACTAAATTATTCCTAATCACCGCGAAGTCAACTTGTATGTTAAAGATATGGAGTTCTCAAGGTTGTATAATTTGGTACTGCGAAGAGAAATTCTATGTAATCTGATTGTTTCTGAGTCCCGTTATGTATGAATCAACAGAATATAATCAATTCAGAATTTTCTCAGTACCTATAAATGTCTGACAACCATATAAAGACAAAAATCTTCGATATTTCGTGACCCTCTTCAACATTTCTTTCAATTAAGTTTTTATATCATTCCAGATATTTTACGCAGTAAGTCTTCAGAAATCGAAACGGCCTCCTATTTACGACCAAATATATCACGATTCCATCCAATACATTAACGGCTAAGTTACTACTTCTTTAAGAGCAATAATTAATTACTGAAGGAAATAAAATCAAAGAAAATGGCCAAGTGTAATGGATCGTAACATTACGAGCCAAAAACTTTTCTGCAAGAATTATAGTAACGACTAGAGTTACTGATATTGTTTCACTGGCATATCGCCATGTACATAAACATGGATATTAATATTTTGTGCAAGGAGAAAATTTACAATTTTTTAAATAAATTTTTTACAATAAATATCACTCGATGCTGTAGTTTGCCTCTTACTGCCATATCGCTATGTAATACGTACTAGACAAGGAAATCATTTTCAAAAGTATAGTAAAGTATCTTGAATACAATTGACATGAAAAAAGAAGGTGATGACAACAATGGTTGAGATAGATACCAAAATAATACAAATTGCCAGAAGCCATAACCACACCAAGGGTAATTTAATTTTAATGTTCTGCAATATCTTTAGCATCAAGGGCTTACCATAACAATCAATATACATACCCTCTAAACATAAATTATTATGATGAAACAGTTGTAGCCTCATTAAAGTTTGAAGCAGATACAACCACTTTGCAAGGCAACACGCCTAATTACGGAAGTAACTGAAGCTGGGTAATTATCAAAATACGTGTACCGCCAATAAAATTGCTAATTGTTATAATAACACTTAAAATAACTGTTTACAACGACGCCTTGAAAGCGCGCAGGATTAGGGTTGATAAGTGTATGGACACCGTAGGTGTTATGAGTGAATAAATAGATAGCACAGATGTTATCGTTGAAAAAGCAAAAGAAACTGATAAGATAGTGATCAGGGTTCGACGAAACTTAAGAGATGGACTAAAAATGTAGGAAACGCTAATTTTAACAATAGTTAATGAAAATAGGAATGACAGGCCAGATAAAGAAGAAAAAGATATAGTAGTATAGTTTTATAAAGCTTATACTCAAAATTAAGCTGATGACAAAATAATCGATTGAATAAACATAAATGGTAAAGAATGTGACAGAATCTATTTCTATGTAGGCTACTTATTTAATGATGAAAAATATATAGAACACAAGCCATTGGTGACAACATGCGTTATATAAAGAGAAAAGGAAATAAAAAGTTCACAACTAATAATAAATTATTTAGAAAGAAGTGATAATTTTAAACTACTGGCCCTGCAAGTTACTTATTCATCACCTCGAAGTAAAAGTTAGTGATTTTGTTCTGTGACAGTAAATCCAATTACGCGCACTTACTCGCTCTGGGGAGAAAATTAACCAGTAAACTCTGCTTAGTTTGGATTTTGTTTAAACATTTTAAGTCATTTTTTTAGGTGGGAAAACCATCCAATGACATTCCCTCGCTCTTGGGCAAAGCAAGAGGGCATGTCAGATTTTTACTGACTAAAAACGCACTCCTGTTCTTCTTTGCCTTCGTCCCTGGTCCTAGTTTTCCTTTCAGAGGGTCCCTACGGTTTACTGACATCTCCTTGAAGCGCGCGTTTAACAGTACGGGCCGTCGACGACTTGGGCTCGGTTCCCGGCGGCTGGGGTGTGAGGGTCGCTTCCTCGCGCGTGCACGTGCGGCCTCCTCATTTACTGGCATTACTGCTTCCCAGAAGGAGCCGATCACCTGCCACTCCACCTCGCTTCGCACCACGGCCCCTACCAAGGCGCGAGAGGTCGTTGCCGCCGATCTCCACTACGAGGACACGGTGGTGATCTGCCCAAGCGGGGCACACCGTGTGCTCCACCGTGTCCTCCGGGCAATCCACACAGTGGATCAGTGCACCCGGGAACATTTTAAGTCATAGGAAAACTAAAAATAAATTTATTGTGTTGGATAAAACCATTTCATTGTAGAGTCACGTGTAATAAGATATACATTGTCACATTTTTTATCTGTCTTGACTTCTGCAATGTAAATAATTGGTTCTTAATAACCTATTTGATGGTTAGGTAAATATGAAACCATTTATCTTATGCTAAACTTCTTGAATAACAGAAGTTAAGGAAGATTGAAAATGTGACAATGTATATATATACATATTTATATCTAATTGCTCGTGACTGTACACGTACACTTTTAGCAGTAGTTTTGATTATGTCATTGTATAGATGCTCAAAACAAATAACTTGTTAAAAAATCCTCAATTTACAGCCCCAGGGACCCTAAATAACTTATCATTTTATATTTTAAAATGATTGAGATTGACTACGCGTGACATTTCGGTATATATTTTGATTTTTAACAATTGTCAAAATCTGAAAAAAGTCCTAATAATGTTAACTAATAAATAATTTAACACTAAAAAACTTATGAGTACGAGTATACATATGGATGGGTGGAGAGGGAGAGGGAGGCCAAAGAAAAGATGGATAGATTGTGTGAACAATGATATGAATGAAAAGGAAGTTAGTGATAGCATGACGGTTGACAGGATAGAATGGAAGAAAAAAACGTGTTGCGCCGACCCCAAATAAGATGGGACAAGGGCAAGAAGATGGTGATGATGATGATGAATGTTAACGTATTTATTAACACTATATAAATTTATACACATTTAATTGCGGTATATAGATACAAATCTTGATATGTTTAAAACTTTATACTTTTCGAACAATATAGCAGACTATAGTCATAATTTTAAATAAGTAGTAACCCTGAAGGTAACATGACCAGTGAACTGCTTCAGCTATTTCTTAACAGGCCGTGCTCATAATTTTAATGCGTCAAAACCAGTAGCTATTAAGATCCTGGATACCGTTGAATACCAAGGACGCGCAGCATACTCTTACAGGTTCATACTATAAGATATCGATTTAGAAGTCGAGTGATTTGTGTTCGAGATCTCAACTGATAGTTCATACTCCCCATAAAGACGACGACTCACAATATTAACGAAATTATACATGGACCACTTTTCAATTACATCATTTTATTAAACTAACTTAAGAATCAATGCGGGGTTTGCCTACGAGCAATTGAGCACAGCATTCTGGTTGTCAAAAGAGCCAACGGAATGAGGAACACCAATTTGGGCTTAAAGACGAGGATCTTTGACCTAGGAAAAAAGGTTGCCAGGTTAAAATGGGATTAAGCTGGTTACATCACCCGCATGGACACTGACTGTTGGGCAAGAGTCTCCACAAAGTGGGTAGCTGGGGATGGACGCCGCCGAGGTCGACCTGGGAAGAGGTAGCCAGATGACCTAGACGCCTACCGCGGCGGTTCGAGGATGTTCGAAAAAAGAATACCTGGAAGAAGTTGGGCTCCCCTAACTTCTTCCAGGTATTCTTACAAAGGCCTCCGCCTTTGTCCAACAGAAAGTATAGGTTAATTTCAAAAAAGAGAAAATTTACAGTGAATATTGAAAATATACAAAAAACTTGGTATTTTTCTTAATATTGAACGTTTTATTTTTTAAATATTCTTTAATCCAACATTTATCGATCACAAAAATTTTGAATCATGTCAATTTTGATTCAAAATTTTTGCAATGATCTTTGATCAAAATCGGTTCCAACCCTTATCTTTCATCTGATAAGTATTTTAGTTAATCAATGAGCCTTAGTTAATGATTATTGTGAATTAGCATAATATTATAGCTAGTCAAAGGTATTTCCCAATGACTTCCAGCTTTTTCGATCTAGAATAAAGTCGACCCTGATGAATCAAATTTTCAAGATCTCACTCTTATCAACCTCATCACCTTAGTAGGGCCAATAGTTTGCGGAAACTAAGGCTTAATAATCGGGTTGTAGGACAGTACAGCATCTGTATTCCTAATCAATGTGATTCGCCGGGGCTAGGCATTAAATAGCCCTAGGACTAACAATTATTCAGGTTCTAGGGAGGCGTGGGGTAGACAGCATAAATAACCTCTAAAGACTAAGAGCTGGATTATTTATTGCGTTGCCATGGTGATCGGGAAAAATAGAATGTATCTCCTCCCTAGAGCAGATACATTCATTATTATATTATCATTTCATTCATTCTTAGAGCAGTGGTGGCCGAGTGGTAATAGCCCCGACTTACGAGTTGTAGGTCGCGGGTTCAAACCCAGCCAGGCGCATTACTTTGTGTAATTTATTTCTTCACCACTGCTCTCAAAACGGTGAAGGAAAACATCGTGAGGAAACCGGCATGTACTAGAACCGAAATTCGAAGACATATGTGACATCCACCAACCCGCACTGGGCCCGCGTGGTGGATTACGGCCCGTTCCCTCTCCTAGAGAGGAGGCCTGAGTCCCAACAGTGGGAACATTATAAGGCCGACTATGCTATGCTATGCTATCTCCTCCCTGGGTTGAAAATTTTGGTAGTGAAAAAAATGTGGAACTAGTTGGTGTCGTGATGGGTATGTGTTTCTTATAATTTTAAATTTACAGTCAAGGAGCGAAGGTTTTGAGAGATTTTTCAGCAGTTTTTTGCCATCGTCAGTTTTTTGACCTTGGCGAGGGTGTTAGACTGAGTGTAGCAGTAAAATTTCCACATGTATCAAAAGACGGTTTTCAATAAACTTAGGCAGAAATAAATAAACGGGGGATGACGCACGACTCGTTGTGGTCGCTTTGGGCCCAGTCTGATACGATACATACCATAAATTGTAGTGGGGGAGAGCTCGCGCACTTTTCCGCACTAGTACGAAAAACTGTAAATTGTGTGCATAAAAGCGATAGCGATAGGAGCGCGCGTTCGAGTAAGTGTATTAAAAAATAAATTGCTGGTTGCAGGTGCTGACTATGATGATAAAAATTTAAAAAGTTTATGAAAACGCTACAACATCAAAGTTGATTCTTATTACACTTTAACAATAAAAGAACCAGATAAACAGAAAACAGCAAATACGAAACTCACCTTTAATTACAATCCAACCACAAGATTAAAGGCTCAAACAGGACCAATCCACATTTTCATTCTCTCGACATTTGCATAGAAATCAAAAACTCAATCAAGGCATAATTTCCTTCTAAATAAAAGCCTTGACCTACTTTAAGGGTGAATATCCTTTAAAACGTAATGAGTTCTCCCTTTGTGCGATTACTGTAATTGCAGATGGTGGGACTTCTTTTCCTCCGAGATCCAATTTCCACTTTGGGTGAAGCTTTTACTTACGTTTATTTAATTTATCTTATTCACATTATTTGTGAGACAAGATAAGATTTACACATTGTATTTCAGTTGTAAAGGTGATGAAAAGGTTGTCTTGTATTTTGTTCCTTTTCTTAAAAGACGTGAATTAGATTTGACTGTGATAAAGGGTTTAGGGGTGGATTAAAGACACAAAGCTTATTTGTAAAGTAATTACATTGAGAAGATTGGTGGGAACTGAGACGATGTGGAAGATGATTTCGTTACCTTTAAGTGTAAAGATGTAGCAACAGATTATTGTGGTGAAGATAAACTACTTAAGATGGTCCTTTTTCACCCATATATCGTCAACATCGAGCATGGTTTAAAAGCTTGTTACTTTATCTAACGCAATCCAACGCGATTTTTGATGAAAAAACAATGGGGAAAAAGAGAGAAAACGCCTGAAAACTTTGTTAGCATTCGGTAATTCCGTGATTTACTCGAATATTTTACAAAACTTGTTCCAGGAAATACACCTGGCTGGGTTTGACGCCGTTACCCACAAACTCGTAAATTGGGGCCAATCAAGACCCTTTCAAAGATATATTTTTACCAAATTATTATACGAACTCTAGAAACTATGATGGACTAGATGAGTTTATATATATATTGGTTAAAATTATAATCCTCCTTTAGGTTTCGCCGCAGTCAAGTAAAAAGTAGTTCCTAATCTTCATAAAAAGTTTTTGGACTTCGTATTAATTCGTTAACGGTTATCACAAAGATAAATGATTTCAGTCGAACCTCCAATTGAATTAACATTTCACATCCGCAAAAAAAACTTACACTACTAAAGAAAAAAAAAACAATCGTATCGATACCGTAAATCGGAACATAATGGCTAACGGAACATATCTGATCTTATATTTGAGCATCGATTAATTTTCTATCAAAGAAAAAAAAAAAACAACTTAGTAGACGACAAAAAACAAGGCATATCAATTAAATGCAACACCCTCGCTACGTTAAACGATGGATGGCTCAAAACTTACACGGCATATTCACCTGTAGGATACCAGCAATAAAGTTTATTTCAGCGTGAACCTTTCACCGTAATTGTGTTAACATTAGTTCGCGGTTGTACCATGAAGAATAGCACTTTGAATTGAGTCGGAAATAAATGATCTGTACACTTCTTTTGTTAGTTTTGGCAAACAATGGGATGCGATACGGTTACCGTTTTTTTAAAATTTTGTAAGTAATGATGAGTATTACATCTTACATCCTTCTTGGAGCTTTGTCTTTGGTTTGGAGAGACATTGCTTAGACACTCGATTATTCATGTTTCCCTGGTATTTTAATGAATTTTGTAGCTAGATATTTACGCTGGTAGTAGTTTAACAAAATATGTCACTATATTTATCATTTCCACCTCAATTTTATTTTATCTTTTTTTTTTAAACGTTGTGTGACTTGATTTCGCCATCTCATTTCTACCATCGGACAACCCGACGTACGGCGAGTATTCACCCTTACGTTGTATAAACCTCTAAGGTCCGGACTAAGCGTTTCGCCTCGTCGTTTATACCGCGTACATCGAAGGACTGGGACAATTTGCCTGCTGAGGTCTTCCCATCCGATTATAATTTGGATGTCTTCAAGGCTAGAGTGAATAGGCTTTTAATAAACTAGTCTCACCATCAACGATTGCATCACTGCTTACCACCAGGTGGGATCGCAGTCAAGCACTAGTTTATATCAAAATAAAAAAAATAATTGTTATTGTAGAACGACATTGTAGAACGAAGCCGACTCAGGCGCGTCAACATGGCTACCAACTTATCGTTTTCTATAATTGCTGACACCGAGGCGTTACCGATTGGAGAACGGAATTTGACACGAAACGGTTGTAACTTGACTAGGGGGGCAGGTTTCCGGTCCATCTAAGCGGAGAATCTTTCCTTTTGAAAATTAGAAGTAAGCATTAAAAAATATAAATATTTTCGACCAGTATTGATTGACATCATATTCTTAATCATAAACCCGTTTCTACCAATAACCTAAAATATCTCTTTCAGTAATAAACAGTTAATTAACTAACCATTTTTCATGCAAATATACTAATTAATATCGAATATCAGACACAAAATAAGCCCCACTTAATAATTTAATATAACATTAATATGATAATCACGTATTTATATTTTTAATGATTTCTTAAATATCAATTAACTTAATGGATTTTAAGAAGAAATTTTTAACTTTTAGTGCCAATTTGGAGACGAAGATAATGAGGGATATGGATTGTTATGTTACTTTGATAAGACCACAATCTTTAGGGTTCAGTACCCAAAGGATAAAACGGGACCCTGTTACACAGACACCGCTGTCCGTCCGTCCGTTTGTCTGTTACCAGGCTGTATCTCATGAATCGTGATAGTTAGACAGTTGAAATTTTCACAGATGATGTATTTATATTTCGACTATAACAAAAAATACTAAAAAACACAATAAAATAAATATTTAATGGGACTGCCTTGCTTTATTTATGCTGTTTTTTTTGCTACGGACGGTATGGAACTCTTCATGTGCTAATCTGACTCGCATGTGGCTGGTTTTTAATAAATTTATCGTCAAAGATATCTTGTCTTCTCCAAAAAATCTGTATGATGTTTTGATCTAATATTATCTTGTGTTTTTTTCATTTGACAGATCAAAATTAGACTACATTAGAGTTAGAACATCAAAAACATCATCATCAATAAAGATGACTGCAATTTCTTCATCCAAGTCCCATCATAATTACCTCAATTTATACAAAGATATCAATTAAATTAATTATGATGACTTGCGAACTGAAAAATTCGACAATATTCCTATAACGCTGCCAAATTTAAGAGACTCTTTTCCGAACTAACATTTTATGAGAATATGACCACCTTTTTTTATCAAGATAACCTCAACAAGAGATAACAAGGTACGTTCAGTTTAAAATTACAGTAACGGTGATCAAATCGTTAGGATTGAAATGGCTGATGACATCATGGTATGATGACGGTTAAAAAATATGATTATATCATAATACAGTTAGAATTGGTAATGGTACTTCGAAGAGCTAAGTTTTATTGTTTTAATTGAGAACTAAAGTAAGTAAACGAGGTTTGTAAGGACTTACTTAGAAATAGCTTTTTGATTTTGGGTTTATTAAAGTATTAATCATTTGCTCATTTTGATAATATGGGGGACAGGAGACGTGGCGTGCTATATATGCTCACTATGTTAGCAATTTTTTTTTTAAATTTTCCATACTATGTAGACTGCGTATTACATTGATCGCATTTTTTGGTGGACATCCCACCTAGACGCACAAAACGTTTTGGGAACACATTCATTGTGCGTACAGCTACGGAGTGGAATTCCTTGCCGGAATCTGTGTTTCCTGATGGCTACAATTCGGGAATCTTTAAGTCAAGAGTGAATAAGTATTTCTAGGTAAGCGCGCTTCATCGTCGACGGCATCGTCGCTTTCCATCAGGTGAGATAGCGGTCAAGCCCGAACTTATCAAAAAAAAAAAAAAAATTTCACCCTTCAAAAATCAACTGCGTTCTTTTTAAATTTAAATATAGCATAAGCATATAGCATAACCAGCCTTATAATGTTCCCACTGTTGAGACTTAGGCCTCCTCTCTAGGAGAGGGTATGGACCGTAATCCACCACGCGGGCCCAGTTCGGGTTGGTGAAGGTCACATGTCTTCGAATTTTTGGTTCTAGGACATGCTGGTTTCCTCACGATATTTTCCTTCACCGTTTTGAGAGCAGTGATAATTAAATAAATTACACAAAGTAATGCGCCTGGCTGGGTTTGAACCCGCAACTCGTAAATCGGGGCCGTTACCTCTTGGCCACCACAGCTCTCTACTGAAATTAAAATACTTGATTGTAAATGTAGCCTATTTTATAGTCAAACAATTATTATTACTATATAGAAAAAAAACATATAAAAAGAACGGTGAAACCTGTGTAAACAATGTACACGATACTAAAACAAAAGTTAAAATGTAAATCTCTTTGGCGTAACCTTACCCTAACCTTTACACAGAAAACCGAGAATAAGAATTTAATCGTCGCCAATAAAACTGAATGGAATGGAATCACACACTAAAATAAACATGTATTGAGCTGGTAAACGCTTTACTCGTTCAAGTCAGACCAAATAAGGCCTTAAACATTTCAACAAGTTTAATTTAAGTGTCATAAAAAGCAGGGAATATGACCAATGCAGAGATAAAATAAAACTTTATTGACGTTTATAGTGCGATAAAGGGGATACACACTGGCTGAATGCGCAAATTTTATTTTTATTTTTGCTTTGTGATTTATAACTGGTAGATTTCAATTCTTTTATGGTATATAAAGGTGCCGTCTAGCTGAGGATTGAATAATTCTTTCATTAGAAACAATTTAAGGTGAAGATGGATGATCGGCAAATAATAATTTGCAAACAGAAGATACGCAGAGATAAGAGGTTTAGGAAGATCAAACACTGTAACAAACCATAAATCAAGAATATTTTTTTATGTAGATTTTAATTTTTAATTTTAATTGATATAAACCAATGCTTGACCACGATCCCACCTAAGCAGAGATGCAATCATTGATGGTGAGGCGCACTAGTTTATTAAAAGCCTATTCACTCTAACCTTGAAGACACCTAAATTATAGTTGTAGATCTTCAAATAATTCTGTGGCCCTAGTGAAAAAGGATCCAAGTCCAAAAATGCAACTTTATAGGAGACACAAAACTCACTCCGCGCGCTTCGAATTCGTGTTTGACTTCGTGTGACATTTAAATTGCTACCTAATAAAATACATGTGATATTTTTTATAGGTAAAAGATTTGTGCTCTTTATTATTATTGGGTTATTTTATTAATGTAAGGTTAAGAGTTTTTATTGATAACTTATACCAAACACAAAAGAAATTCGTTGAGGGTATAAAATAAGTTAGAGCCCTTCTTCCATAAGTTAAATTTTAATTCATTCAAATGAAAAAGGATACGCACTTGGAATTATTTTATAATAACCTATTACTTAATGCAAACAAATATTTTTTCCATTTATTTTGGTGAAAACGGTTATAAGTCTATATATTATTACCTAAACCATTTTTAAGGATTTAAAAATGACCAGATTAAAACGTGGGTGATTTATGTTAATTTAGATTAAAAAACATATTTTTCCATTTAAATGTATATAAATTGTCTTAAAACCAACTTTTGTAGTTTTTTTTTTTTGGTGTTAGTTGAAACTTTTTACACAAATTAACTTCCTTATTTTAAGAGATAGCTTATATCCGTTTTCACCAAACGATAGAGCATTTTTTTCTGATCATTTCGGTATACTTAACTCATTTTCGACAAAATTGAACTTGAACCCCTTTTCACTAGAGCCACAGAATGTATCTTAAAGGGAGAGGGATTGTCAGACTTTTACTGACTAAACACCACCTGTGTTCCTTCAAATGCGTTTGAGTTCCTTTACCGAACAATCCTGTTGCCCAAACATCAAGAACCTAAGGGTTAAAAACATAGCTGACAATTGACAAAAATCAAAATATTGTGAGATATACTCAGTTATATGGAAAAAATAAATATACACGAATATTGACATAATAGATCTCGAAGTGTTAGCTTTGTGTGAAATTTCCAAACATTCAAGCATGTGGGTGGATTATGCAAAACGTGACATGTTAGTACTTCTATCAACAATCTCAGCGCTCAATACCAATGAAATTTATGTAGAAGTTATTGACGTATTTCCCTCTCCTAGAGAGGAGGCCTGAGTCCAAACAGTGGGAACATTATAAGGCCGACTATGCTATGCTATTGACGTATTCTCTAATACCTTAAGATGCATATTATAAGCGCAATATAAATTCAGATATATCCTCACGGTATGTTTTGATTGTATTGTCAGTGCCCATGTCCGGAATTCTACTTTTCCAAATTGAATTTTTCTTTACCGAAAAATCCCAGCACAATATTTCACCCAATACAACTCGTGGAGATTCAATATCGAAAGCATTGAAATAAAATCTTCGATTCTCCTACAGGATTTCATACCATATATTCTGAGAGCAGTCTGAATTGTCAGATATTTCTCAGTCTACTTCATGACCTTGTTACTACCAATAAATATGAAAGTATATACCAAGCTTAAGATCGTTGCGACTATTTTTAATTTGCACATTAGTTCCGAATAATAAAATAACTATTTTGACATCGGCCATTTCACGAATGCAATAATTTTGACATAAATAGAAACGCTAATGCTAATTTGAGACTTGAAAAGCGTAATGTTTAAAAATTATGGTCGGATTATCTATAAAATATGACATAAGCGGCTTTCGATAAGCTCTTGAATAAGGGCTCAACAGAATACCATCGCTTAATTAGCCTTAAACGATAAATTGTCAGTGAATATATAAGACGTGCTCTAATTAAAAAAACATCTGACGTATATTTAGTCGCCGAAAGGTTCTGGAGTGGCGACCGCGTACTGAAAGACGCAGTGTTGGAAGGCCCCCTACAAGGTGGACTGATGACCTGGTGAGTGTTGCGGGAATCCGATGGATGCAAGACGCACAGGACCGTTCTTTGTGGCGACATTTGGGGGAGGTCTATTAGCAGCAGTGGACATCTATCGGCTGAAATGATGATGATGATGATATTTAGTCCGTATTTTTAAACACCCAAATTCATCACCCTGTACCCTATAGCATTTGTTGAGCAGTGGTGGTCGAGTAGTAACGGCCCCGACTTACGAGATGTTGGTCGCGGGTTCAAACCCAGTCAGGTGCATTACTCAGTCTAATTAATTTCATCACCACTGCTCTCATAAGCTCATATTGTAATTTTATTATTGGTGTACAATAAAGAATTTACCTATCTATCCATCTCAAAACGGTGCAAGAAAACATCGTGAGGAAACCGGCATATCCTAGAACAAAAAATTCGAAGACATGTGACATCCACCAAACCGCACTGGTGCGCGTGATGGATTACGGCCCATTCCCTCTCTTAGTGAAGAGGCCTGAATCCCAACAGTGGGAACATTATAAGGCCGACTATGTTATGCTATGTACCCTTATATGATCAATAACCCAACACACGAGACAACCTATTACAGAAAACCAATACGTATTGTGTACTTGTTTATTTTTAATCATAAAATCAAATGTACCAGCATCCGAGCGTAAACCAAACATTGTCTAACAAACTCCCAATCTAAATTAACCTTACACAGAATTCTAAATTCTACATATAAATTATAACCGACACGAAAGCAAAATAAATTCAGCTACTCAATTGGGCAGCAAAAACCAATCGACCAATGTACACAGTCCTTTCCACAATTCGCTTTCGTGAACGGTACATGAAATCACGTTTCGGAATTTAATTCCAACATAATACTTGAAAAGGGTCGAAAGTCGAGGCAGCCATTTTTTACAGACAATCATGCAGTCATCCAGGTAAACGAGGATGGTCCTTCAATGTTAACCATTTAATCGTGATCGTAAGTATCGCCGCACATGAGCCGCATGCCACAGCCATAAACGCCGCCATGAGAAGCTAGAAGCAGCCACAAGCCACTTGTGGCCGGTGGCTACTTTTTTTAACCCATACGCGCAGTATCATAATGGACTCTGTCGAAGAAGACTTAAATACGCGAGTGGCATATGACGGCGTTTAGTGGCCAGTACGGGCAACAAGAAGAGAGCAGCGGCAAGTTGTAGCGTGTGGCGGCCACCGGCGTCATCCGTGTGCGGCGAATCCATATAAAATATATGAGAAGTATAGGAAATATGCCGGTGGCGGGCTGCGTTTTGTTGTCGTGGCCGGTGACCCGTGTGCGGCGACCCTAAGATCATAACAGTTTTACGAAAATTTTGATAATAAATTCTTGGTTGGAGAAATGGATTTGAAGAATTGATTAATTTGTTTTCTGTTGAATGACACAAGTCTTGACCATGTCGATAAAATAAACTTGATAGTAAGGTCTTATTAAATCTGGGAGAAAAATCTTATTATACTAATAAAATATTGATAATGGCCCACAAGAAAAAGAAGCTGCTCATCACCATCATCATCATTTCAGCCGAAAGACGTCCACTATTGGACATAGGCCTCACCTTAGTGTCTCCACAACGAACGGTCTCTTGCGTCTCGCATCCATCGGATTCCCGCTCTCACCAGATCATCGGTTCACCTTATAGACTTTCCAATGCTTCGTCTTCCGGTACGCGGTCGCCTCTCCAGACCCTTTCAGCCTAATGGATCCTCTATTCTGCGAGCAATGTGCCCACTACCACTTAAGTTTGGAGATATTTAGACATTTCATAAACAACTTTTACATTATACCTAAATTAACACAACACTAAAAAGCAAACAAAGATAATAATAATAAATAAGAATTGAAATTTGAAAACATTTAAACAATCCAAAGAAGTTATACAATTAACAAGATGCTGTCAAATAATAATATTTAGCAATTTACCTTTTATATAGTGTACATAATTATGTAGGTAATCAAATTAATTAATATAAAACAAATAAATTCGGATTTCACCATTACAAATGACAAAAGTAAAAATATAGTATAAATAAAGAAATAGAGGTTACGAATATCAAAATGACAGTCGACGAAACAAACTATCCTATTAATATGCCATCCACCAAACCATCTACCGTGATGAAGTAGCCTTTAGACTTAGACCACACAGCTCTAACCGTATACTGAACTTTAATCTCAATACGTAATTGTTGAACGTGACTTTCAGCACTACTGATGGATCTAGAGTTAATAGCAAATAGTTTAACTTGTGCGAGTACGTGCTCTCTATGTGCTCGTGAGTTACATGTCGTGATAGCACAAAATTGTTATGTCTTATTACGCTACAAATGTTCGATTATGATTCTTAGAGGTTAGACATGGTCAAAGAGTTCGATTACGCACAAACCACTTACGACCAATGTTATATATATATTTGTTGGATTCAAATGAATCACTTGTTACGTAAAAACAAACACAAGAATGTTTGAAATAATACAATCGATTTATTTCGTTTAGATATTAGTGTCATCGAAATTCGTATTATCTTCAAACAGAATGAAGACAATTGAAGAAACCAATCCCAAAATAATTCACCCATCTTAACATTCAATGTTACCCGGAGATCTTTTCATGGTCCATTTGATTCAAGCGGAATCCATTTTAACTTCGCCTACTATTAAATTAATCCATTCAGACTTCGATCCTTCCAGACATTTGATTTGGAAACGGGATTATGAGCTTTAGTCTTGGGACAACTTAATGGCCCAAGCTGAAAGGGCACTCTAAAATGGGCATTTGATTTCAAGTAGAAACGTTTGAAGTGATATTTGGATTTGCTTGCGTAATATCTTTTTGTGGAGACTCTTGCCCAACGGTGTGCATGCGGCTGATATGACCCACCCAATCCTATTTTGCCCAGACGCAGGACGACGCTGCCGATGTCAACCTGTGAGGAGGTGGCGACCTAGACACCTACCGCAAGGGTTGGTTCAAAGTGGTTCAAGAGAAAAATACCTGGAAGAAGTTGGAGGAGGCCTTTGCCCAGCAGCGGAAAAGTATAAGCTGATTAAAAAATAAAACAAAAATATCTTTTTGTCTTGTTAATGGTCATATTGCATATTGACGGACGTGTGGCCAAATGAAATAAAGTAACTTGGTCTTATCAAATGACATGTTAACGTACGTCAACCAACATACTGGAAAAAAAAACTGACGGAAATTACAAAGAAAATTATAATGACAGTTAACCAACCACTCATCGGGGCTAATTCAACTGAATCTGCCCACCTCATAAACAAAATCAAGCTCACTGATAGCCAAACATTCATCAGTCCAACCAGATGTAATAAAATACTCCGCAACGAAGCCATATTCGATGATGCCGCCGGCCATACCAAAAGTGGCGGCCGCTGGCCACAACGCGTCGGTTCCCAAGAATCATTCATACAGAATCAGGTCGTTCGTCACGGCCTTAATGCGAAACGAACAGCTGTACAGATTCCAGGTTAGAAAACATACAGGGTGAATGTATTCATGGTTGAGAAAGAGGCGATTGTGTCTAGGAAACTGTATATTTCGGAAATCAAAACCGTAACGTGTTTGACAGTTTGGCATATTTCGTGTAAATACACAATTAATTTGAGAGTGGATGTTACTATCTCTATTTAATTACTTATCGATTTACAACGAAAAAAAGAAGCCTTTGAAATTGATTGATTGCCCTGTGATTGATTTAATTTACCAAAGCATATAAAAAAGAAAAGTCACTATAATTAATAAACGGAGCACACGGCATGCGAAAATTATCATACCGGCGAATTTAAGAAATGTTTTATTCCCAAAATCTCATCACAATATCTCAGATACAGAGAAAGCACGAATGAATCAACATGAGGCTAGGCAAGATAATGCACCACCAACAAGAGATATACGACGATAAAACAAAGTACAATAGTGCATTACTCCACAACAGTTTACTCAACAGTCTCAAAGCATTAGCGTATCGGCAAAGTGCAGGTGTAATGAGCGAGCTATTATAGCGCTAACTAGCATAAATATACTAGTAACTAGAGTCAAGCTAGTTTACGTATATATCTGAGGAGATCTCAGTGAATAGCATCGTTTAATTTTACGCTAGTTGCGGGGGATCGGGCGTGTCCATTGTTGACGTATTATTGGGTTTGTATTGTGAGGAATTGGATGAGAAATTGATGGTTTATCATGTTAATGGTGAAGTACTCTCTAGTATTACCCTTTTGTGTAGTTCAATAGGAATAACTTGGAGGGAAATGGATTGAGATTTTTTGTAGTCGTCATTTTATTTAAGTCTGGATTACAAATGTTTAAGGGTAAATGAAAACCTATCAACACACCAGCCTTTTGATTTTTTTTATTGTTTTGAAGTACAGTCGGTGCCATCTACTGATTTTGTCACTACTGATATGCGGCCTAATCAATTCAGTGGACGTAATACTACGACTAAAACAACTTCTTTTGATGGTTGTAATGGACAACATATAACTGGAATAATTTAATTAGAAAATTACCCTTTTTTTTTTTATTTAGTTGGAATATCATCTTATGACATCCCCGCTCTTGGGCGGAACGGGAGATAGTGTCAGACTTTTACTGACTAAAAACCCACCCCTGTTCCTTCTTTGCCTTCGTCCCAGGGCCCCGGGTTTCGCTTTCACGCTACCCGTGAAATTACCCATTAGATATTTACCTTTTTCATACCAATAAAAAGCTGCTTTATTCCTGAGTGACTTAGGCTATAATTTATGCACGTGGGCAAAGCTGCGAGCAAAAGCTAGTTAACGAATATAATACAACATATAACTGGAATAATTTAGACCCTTATACACCCCAATTAGAGTTGTTATAAGCGGTTCCGCCGGTGGCCTCGACGGCCTGACTCCATAGCACTTAGAAGACCTTTTAAGTTCAGACGCCAAGGAAGCTGGTGAAATGATGCGTAAACGATGCCATCGTCGATGTCTTGTACGGGGCCAATCTATGTGCCCTGCGCAAGAGAGACGGTGGCATTTGTCCCATCGCCGTCAGGTGCGCCTACAGGCGTATGGCAGCCAAAATTTGTTGCAAGTCCAACCAACATATTCCAGCCCCTACAGCTTGGCTTTGGTTCAAGAGGGGGTGGGCGTCTGGATTTATTATGTAACATATTGTAAATATACACACACATACACAAAACCGTACCGTATAACAATGAAAACAGTCAACCCGTTGAATTATACCGCATCTGAGTGAGCCGAGAAGTGGAGTAAGCGAACGACCGATGTTTTCACTATCGTTTGGTCAGTACAGTTAGCTTGAAGTCGAGGCAACGACATCAGGTTAGGCGAGCTGCACACACCGCGATTATTCCAGCTATACACATGCCCGAAGCTGGCGCAAAAGTATACATTACTTACAATATTTTGCGCTATAGGCATATGTAATGTGCCTTTATATGTTGGCGATCGCCGATGAGCTAGTATCGATGATATCATCATCATCATCATTTCAACCGAAAGACGTCCACTGTTGGACTTAGGGCTCCCCCAAGTGTCGACATAACGAACGGACGTCTGCGTCTCGCATCCTTTGCATTCCGGCAACTCTCACCAGATCATCGGTCCACCTTGTGAGAGGCATCGCCGCCATAATTATATTGAATTACAAAATAGTACCTATATATTTTATTTTTCATGCTGCAGTTTCGATTTCATTAACTGATACAAATATAAAGTTACGTTATATACTTGGAAGCTAAAGGTCAGGTAATTGAAGTACGAATTTATGTCGACAGCAAAATATTCATTATCTTTAATATATTTTACTTCGTTACATTTTTATCATCAAAAAGTTCACCAAAATATAAGTGGCAAGTTGCGACACACTTCGATTCATTTTATGGTAATTCGAACACAATTTTCGCAAAAGATCCACGGTCATGGTCCAGCTACTCCATTAAATAAATTCCTTCTTATCTTGTTCAGTAGCAGAAAACGGCTGGACTTACGTGTAGACGGCTCGTGTTTTCACTATCGTTCGTAGGAATACAGTTAGTTGGATCCTCAGTCGAGCCAGCGACATCTAAGGCGGTTTCCACACTGAGCTACTACATTTTATTAAACAGTGGATGATGTTTTTAATGGATAGTATCTACAAGTGTTGCTCTGTCAGGTGTCAATAATGATGATTGTTGAAGGCGTTCGATTACATCTGTCAACGGATCATCTACGGTTGAGTGGTGGTTAGCATCGTCTTCAGTGTCATTGACGTTTGATATCTACTGAAGGTGTTACTTGTTAAACAGATAGTTTTATTATATCAATGTTTTTGGGTTCCGGTTGTCATTCGTAAATCATTGATTGTCATTACACGTGGTCAGACGTGAAAATGTTTGACCATCAGTATATCCAAGGAGTATCGTGTTGCGCAGTAACTGGATTGTGGAGGTCTGATAGGCAACCGCATCAGGTTAGACTGGAAGCTGACCCCAAGCCGGAGGGAAAAAGCTAGGGAGGTGCTGATAATAGTTTTTGTAGTCCATTACACCATTTTACTTATTGCATGCCTTCATTCTATGCATTAATTCCTATTTTAATCAGAAATCAGAAACGTTAATTTCAAATAGACCAATTAAAGGCAGGGCACATTGCTCGCAGAACAGATGGTCAATGGGGACGAAAGGTTCTGGAATGGCGACCGCGTACCGGAAGACGCAGCGTTGGAAGGCCTCCCACAAGCTGAACCGATGACCTGGTGAGGGTCGCGGGAATCCGATGGATGCGAGACGCACAGGACCGGTCATTGTGGCGGCATTTGGGGGAGGCCTATGTCCAATAGTGGACGTCTGTCGGCTGAAATGATGATGATGATGATGATGAATTAAAGGCACTTTTGAATTGTCAAATTGTCGGTCAGTCAAAAAATGTTAAGCTAAATTGTATTTTTATTATTGCCATCTGGTACATCAGTAATGTAGCAGCTTGCTCCTTATGCAATCGTATGAATTTCTTTTTCGTTATTTTCTTTTAATACTTTATAAACAGCATGACGCAGATAATTCTATGAAACAATAGTAAAACAGTTTCAAAGAGCGGTGTAGGATACAACGTTTTAGCCGTTTATCACTCAACTTGAACATCTAGACATTGATAAATTAGACGCTCCTGAAACACTAAACATTCTCGAAATAGTAAACTAGTTACAATTTCAACGACGATATTATTCTAAATATATATAATAAGGTAGGTACATGTAGGTACGGCTTACGATTTGTAGGTTACGGGTTCAAACCCAGCCAGGCGCATTACTTTGTGTAATTCATTTCATCACCTCTCAAAACGGTTTAGGAAAACATCGTGAGGAAACCGGCATGTCCTAGAACCAAAAATTCGAAGACATGTGATATTCACCAACCCGCACTGGGCCCTCGTGGTGGATTACGGCCCATTCCTTCTCCTAGAGAGAAGAGGCCTGAGTCCCAACAGTGGGAACATTATAAGGTCGACTATGCTATGCTATAATAAGGTTAGAGATGAAATAAAATACAAATCTTCTTTTTAACGTTTCCTGAAACCAACATGAAATCATCTTTTCATTTATTTCATGTTTCACTGTTGAGACCGTAATAGCGACTCTCACAAAAACAATAGAGATACGTTTATATAGAAAAATGCTTTTTAGGTTTAAGTAAGTAAAATATTTTCTGAAAAATAAATAAAAAATATTCATGAGAATTTTAAGTTACCTTGGATTCACACTGTCACGTAAACTTGAAATAAATTTAATGACAAATCTCTTAAGTAAGGAGGTACACTTTGGAATGCAAATTCAGCTTATATAGGCGAAAAGTGTAACTAAAGCTTAGGTCTCATTAGCGGCAGCACAACCGTGACCAAGTCGCGGTCATGCGGTTAGGTCGCTACTTGGCAACCATATTTTTTTTTTCGTTTTTTATTGAACGGACTGTTTGTCCGGTCTGAGACCTAATTTTGAATATGAAATATTTTACTATATCCAAAAAATAAATATATAAAAAGTCGTCACCGTTTTGAAATGACATTCAAACTGATTTAAATAAAACAAAAATATTTTTTCTGAATTGCAGAGCAAAAACTCAAGTTTTTCTTTTTGAGTGGCAAATCATCATTTAGTACCGTTCCATTCTGGGTGGTGTGAAAGGTAGTGTCAGACTTTTACTAACTAAAACCCACTTGTGTTCGTTCGTCAAATACCTTAAAATGCTCTCCAAAGCGGCGATAACTCTTTCAAACAATCTTGTTTCGAACAAGTTAACTTAAGGTGTATATTGGATTTTGAAGTCAATCCCGTAGTCTAAAAATTGTGCTTAATCTTTCAAAGTAACGTATTAATTCGGATCTTTTTTCTCAAGGATCCCAACAAAATTACAACCAAGCATACAGCTCCTCAGACGATTAAAATGCTTGCTAATTAAAGAATGAAGAAGTTCTTACAGAAACTGGTTGCCGGATTGCTCTGTACGGCAAGCTAACAACCAGTCTTCATTTACACCTACTGCATTATTTAATCTTAATGAATTATTTCCGCACCTTACCAACAGCTGTGGGTACCAACGCCTCGTTAGCACAAATTTAAATTCCATTCAGTTCTTCAATTATCTTGCTGTTTTATGAAACATAATTATAATAAATATATGCCTACTAGATAGGCGCATTTTACTATCTATCTATTGATCTAAGCTTATATTCTTGTTTTAATGTTGACGCGTATTTCAGCAATCGTACAACCTTAATTATTATTTTTTAAAGAAAAAATCTAATGAGTTGTGTCCTGCGACAGTCAGCTAGTTCTTTAGTTAATGACTAAAATATTACAACTTAAAGCTGAGGAACTAACTATAGTATTTTTCCGAATAAAATAGAGACAACAATAAAATCCAATTATAATTTAATTGTTTTCAAAGTTTTAACAATAAGGAGTGAATAGGCTCTGAATAAAAAAGTGTGATTCATCATCAACGATTGCGTCACTGCTTACCATCAGGTGGGATCGCAGTCAAGCACTAGTTCTATACTAGTTCATTAAAAAAAATAAAAATAAAGGTAATTCTAATATTAAATTTGCTCATAGAAATGCAGATGCTATTTTTTTCTTTTTAAACTTTTCAAGTTATTACAAATAATTTTTCCTCCTTCTGTGAGTACCAAGCCTTACTCCCATAAGAATTGTGCTAAGGACTTATAAACAATTTCGCGTTGCTTATCGCTCGTATTATTGCGCCGTGAAAAAGTGGGCCAGCGCAGATATCGTTTTATAGGTTTAAGTACGAGCTAGTGTTTTGTTCACAACTTTGCCTGGACATAAGAAAACCAATTGACATTTGACAGGCTTATTGGTCTAGTGGTCAGTGGCCCTGACTGCTATGCCGGAGGTCGTGGGTTCGATTCCCACCCAGGACAAATGTTTGTGTGATGAGCACGATCATTTGTTCTGTGTCTGGGTGTAATTTATCGATATATGTATGTATTTAGAAATATATAAGTATGTTTATCAGTTGTCTAGTACCCATAACACAAGCTCTGCTTAGCTTGGGACTAGACGGCGTTGTCTGATAGTTGTGCAATATTATATATTATATTATATTAATTCTCGTATTTCATATATTAGGTTCTAGATACGGAATAAGATCTCCTAATTTCCAAATAGGGTCGCTTTACCGATCAGTGCCTTTGAATCCCACATAAATTCCTCATATTGAATTTGAAGTACTCAAATATGCGAAATCAATTCTGAGCCCGAAATGCTAGGAAATTCAATTTGAGTCTTGGCTCGTACTAGATAGGAACCTTCATGTCTTATTGAAAAACAAAAAAAAGGTGAAATGGAACAAAAAGTAGGTAATTGGGCAGGTTATTGATTTTCTGCTAACCGAGATTATGACAGGTGCCATTTTCGACAAAAAAATTTGTCAATGATGTTGCGGCTTAGGCGCAAAACGTTTCTTTCCAAAATGAAACCTACAGGTCATAAAATGTCTACAAGTCACAAAATGTCGCGTATTGTCTCTTTCTACAAATGAGGCTTTCGCAAAATGACTCTTTCTGTAAAGTCAATCAATCTCTTTTCGCAATTACGATGAGAAATTTTAACAATTATTTATCTTTTTTACTATTTGTTCATCCGATTTTGATTATTTTATTGCGATACACGATAAATACTGCAGTAGATAGTTGGTATGGTAACCACTTTTTTGCGTTATACACAATAGGAGTCAAAATCCAAACCTGTTAAACAGACAGTAAAAACGGTTTATTTAAATCTTATGCAAACGGAGTATAGTAACTTAGAATAAAATTTAGCTAGGTTTAAAAAGGTTGACTTTTCCGCTTAGAAATAAATATTTACAACTTTTGAACATGTAACAATTCAAAAATTATTAAAATCATCATTATTTCAGTCGAAAGACGTCCACTGTTGGTCATAGGCCTCGCCCAAGTGTCACCATAGTGACCGGCCCTGTGATGATTCGCACGACTCTCACCAGGTCATCGGTCCACCTTGTGGGAGGAATTCCAACGCTGCGTCTTCCAGTACGTGGTCGCCACCCCAGAATTTTTCGTCCCCATCGACCATCATTTCTGCGAGCAATGTGCCCAGGCAGGCATTTTGAACAAATTGTAAAACTGGTAAAATACGAAATTGGAAAAATTATATCTTTTTCAAACTTGACTATATATTTGTAAGTTAATAACACGACATTTTGCAAAAGAGGCGTTGTGAGAAAGCTGCCTTTTAAGAAAGAGTTATATTGCGAAAGCGGCATTATGACTTTTTACGAGAGTAGACATTTTGCGAAAGACCTGTTTTGCACCTAAGCCGATGTTGCAAGTGATACTGTGACTATTTATAAAGCCATGAATTCGATCACCTGATTGGGCATAGCGTGACTCAGTTATTAGTTTAATAGCTTTTGAGAGTGCCATTCACGTGTAGTAAAATTGTGGTTAACATGAATATTGGCAATTATGCTAGCTGCTCAAATACTTTACTAAGATATTCGCCGAGTACCTTTAAATATTATAGTTCACAACGCAATGGAACTATCGAAAGGCTATGAGAAAGATGTTATATATAGAAAGTGAGTGACTTGTCAAATATCTTCTCCCGCTCTAGATGGAGTAAGAGGGAGAGTCAGACTTTTACTAACTAAAACCTACTTCTGTTCCTCTTTTTTTATTCTTGATAGGTTCGCACTTGACCGCTATCTCACCTGATGGAAAGCGACGATGCGGTCGACGATAGAGCGCGCTTACCTAGAAGTAACCTATTCACTCTTGACTTAAAGATTCCCGGGTTGTAGCCATCAGGAAACACAGATTCTGGCAAGGAATTCCACTCCTTAGCTGTACGCACAATGAATATGTTCCCAAAACGTTTTGTGCGTGTAGGTGGAATGCCCACTATGTACCGGTGTTCCTTTAGTTGCCATTTACGTTCAAGGGCCACGGGACTACACGGTATTTCATACAATCCCGCATGTGAAAACGACCTGTTTTACCTCACTATTTATTTACACTTTTACCGTACCCATACAATAAAATAAGCGATTATACCTAATTAGGTTTGTGCGTCATAAAATCCGCTGCATGAACCGATGGTCGCGAAAGCGCCGATGGTACCAGGATACCATAGCATACAAGATACCTAATATGGGGTTTATAGTTGAAAATCTTCTCTTAGAATAGCTTTCGTAACTCGTAAGGCGGGATGAATTTAACCTAGAAATGTGGGTAAGGCCTATGTAGGTTTTTGTGGCAGCGGGCGTTGATATAGAAATAACATAGATACTTTGAAATCAGGCTACTTTCAGGATGGGCTGCGAGATTGCTCGAAAGAGTGACCGCGGTTCTGGAACGCACAGGGTAACTGACGAAACACGATTGGGTTTTAGTTAATAAAATTCTGATACTTCGCTCAGATTGAGGGATCACCGAAGTTATTTTCAGGACAACTCAATTTTCTTTTTAATAAGATCTTGTCTAATTCTTCAAGCCAATGATACTTTTAGAGGGTTTCAAGCTTAGAAGGTCACCTACTAAGTCAAAGCAGTTTACGTTCAGATCGCAGATGTTTATGAAATACATAAATAATGATTGAATATCGAATGAAGCTCGGTACTGCTGAACCTACCTACAAATTGCTACTTACTACAGGCGGTTTGGACTTGAATGGTCTGTCCAAGGCATTGAGAAACCTTATTATAAAAAAAATATATATATTGTATAAGGCAATCAATAGCACCCATAAAAAAATTGCTAACAGAACACACAAATAAAACAAATACTATCGGATACAGCCAGCAACATATCTGCTACAGCAATATCCGATATAAGGGCAATCAAATCTCCCAGTAGTCATCGCCAGAATACTGGGAGATTTGCCACACATTTGATATATATTTTCGTTGTTGTACTGGATACAGAAGGCACTGTAAGCAGTTCATGTTTTCCTACACATGAACTGCCATAGGCTTCATAAATATAAAAAGGTGCAAAAGGTTTTAAAAAGGTTGATTTTAAGGCGAAAATGACTGGGATTTTGCGAGCTATCTTTTAGCATCCCTCTTAACTTGATTTGAACAGCACCATTCATCCACAGTCCAACAACAAACTTAGCCTTGGAAACGTTAGCGTAGGAGGCGGCCGTACGCGCGAGGGTTCGGCCCTCACGTCCCAACCGCCGGGATCTCGACCCCAATTTTCAGGCAGCTTTGGCGTGGGCTTGCGGACGACGAGCAATGGGTAGCTCGCCATCCGCCCCTCCAGTAACCGTCCCGACCGAACCCGAGTCGTCGACGGCGCGTAGTGTTCCACGCGTACCTCTAGGAGATGTCCCAGCAAGGTCGAAGCCTACTGGAGCCATGGGTTATGTGAAAGTGAACCCCGGGACCCAGGAACAATGGCAACGAAGGAACATAGGAGTGGGTTTTAGTCAGTAAAAGTCAGACACGCCATCCAGCTCCGCCCAAGAGCCAGAGAAGAGCTGGACCCGTTTTCTATTATTTCTGCCACGAAACAAATCACCTTAGAAAAGGAAATAACCAAAATTTATACCCACTAGGCCTAAAAGGCACGTCATCTTGGTAAACTGTGTGATTGATTGCACTAGCCAACTAAAGTGATTGATGGAAGCCCCTCCAATGAGATAACTTATGTAAATCGGCTTCTGTCAGTTGAGTTATACGCTTAACTGGCATTTTGATGTATTCTAGTTGCGCTTAACGTTTTTTTAGGGTTCTGTACCTCGGTCGGTAAAAACTTTACCCCTTTCATCATCATCATCATCATTTCAGCCGAAAGAAGTCCCCTGCTGGACATAGGCCTCCCCCAAGCGACGCCACAACGACCGATCCTGTGCGTCTCGCATTCACCGCACTCCCGCGACTCTCACCAGGTCGTCGGTCCACCATGTGGGAGGCCTTCCAACGCTGCGTTTACCCCTTTAGGATCACTTTTTTAACGAACTATCAGTCTGTCCATTTGCCGAGAACGTTTTTCTCAGGAAATCGTGGAGGTATTAAGCTGAAATTAATATCATTACTCAGATTTGCTATTTCTTGGAGCAGTGAAAAAATCAAACTTCTAAGTCAACGCAGGATGTTTATGCTCCGTCAAGGAAATCAAAACAATAACGCATTTTCTATTGATCTAGAAACCTGAAATTTGGCAAGAAGCAAGGTCTCACAACACAAGTAAAAAAAGTAATTTTTTTGTGATTCGGAAAAATCTTTGATTCCTAAATCGTTCTGTTTACGAATAAGTAAATTAAATAAGTAAGATGTAAGTTTATTTATACGGGACACTCGGTGCGTGAGTTCGATTCGCACTTATTTTTTTTTTGTGTAGGTATTTTTTTTATTTCAGAGAAATTTGTATCTAGAATAATAAGCCACACGGGTCGATTTCCAAGGTCAAAATTTGTCGAGCTCGGTCTGTAAATGGGTGACCATCTTAAAGGCATGCAATTCGACATACATATTCACTGGTTTTAATACAACCACTCTTACGCGATTATGACGTTATTAGACATTTTTCATTAGATATTTTGGAAACACAGTGTCTTGTTGATATTATCCGTGCTTCTAAAAAAACTAGTCCAGTAAAGACCTCTGAAAATCTATATTGCATGAACTTTCATAATATACTCAAAAACTAAAAAAGTAAAAAAAAAAATATAAAAATAGTAAGACTTGCAAATTTTATCAAGATTATGAATAACAACAATTTTTAACAGGGTTTATCTCTTTTTTCGCGTTACCTCTTTGTCAAACATTGCGTTGTTGTTGATTTTTTTCCTGTTTGCTGATTCTTGTTCCGTCTTATTTGGGCCCGTCACAACATGTTTTTTTTCTTCCATTCTTTCCTTTCATATAGCTCCTCACACAATCTATCTATCTTTTCTTTGGTCTCCCTTTCCCTCTCCATGCATCCACATTTATACTCGCAACTCTTTTTTGGATCTTCGTCTTTTGAATCAAATTATTATTATTTTTTAGTTTTATTGATAGGCTTCTTATCTTACCACTATCTTAACTGCCCCCCTAGCCAAGTTACAATCGTTTCGTTTGCATCGAACGCCTCGAGTAACCACTTGACTGACCGCTAAGATGAAGTTAAAACATAGGAATCGGAGACGAGGCCTACTCAAAACATTCGACGCAAACGAAACGATCGTAACTTGACTAGGGGGGCTGATAGTAAGTGACCGATATGGTCGACATTGTATCACGCTTGCCTAGAAGTAATCTAAAAACCCCAAAAAATAGATTTAAAGGCCCCTAGGTTGTAGCTATCAGGAAATGCTGACTCCGGCAGGAAATTTCACTCCTTTGCTGTACGCACAATGAATGTTTTGTGCATGTGTGTGGAATGTTCACCCTGTACCAGTGACGCAACGCCGTACGTCTAGTGGTCAAATGATATTACAAACAAAATAATTTACAACAATTTCATAAGTTACTAATAGTTTTGCTTGCGAATAGTAGCTACCACTATTTAGGTAGTCGCTGACAAACTCGACTCAAAAGTAATGCAGGCTTTCATGCGGGTTCTAGTTAGACAATGTGAAATGTATAACTGAGCCTGCATATTAAGCAACACAATTTATTATTTTCGTTAATGATATTTACTAACATAGGTTTTTAAGCAATTTGTACTACTAACAAAATATGGATATTTGTCCGAAATAAACGTTATTATTATTATTATTATTAACAGCTAAACGGTATACCTTAGCAAAACAAATTAACAAAATGTCAAAATATTAATAGGGTAACTTTCAAATGTCACAAAGTAAACATCAACAGATTCTAATCTGACAAAATCCTTATCTTTTTATTAATTTCTTAATTGAGTCGTATATTTTTTTATTGATGACTGTAGTGACTTTCTTTAATTTAACTAATTTACTAAAATAATGTATATTCATTACCAACTTGTTATATGGCTCCAAAAACGAGTTTTATACGGTATTTAATTTTTACTAAAAAGGTTAGAGATACGTCTGTTTGGACATAATTAAATATTTTAATTAATAAATTAGCATAATGTGGGAATTGAATTTGAGGTAAACTGTATTAAAATGTGCAAATATTAATTAATAATAAATCACGAATCGAATATTGGTCTACATTTTTCTTATGGTATTCCGGTTTATTGATGAATGGTTGATTAATGAGTTTACATGTGGATGGATGGAGAGGGAGAGGGAGACCAAAGAAAAGATGGATGGATTGTGTGAAGAGTGATATGAAAGAAAAGGAAGTTAGTGATAGCATGACGAGTAACAGGGCAGAGTGGAAGAAAAAAACGTGTTGCGCCGACCCCAAATAACACGGGATAAGGGCAGGAAGAAGAAGAGGTTGATTAATGAATTATGACTGAATGATTTATTGAATACATAAGAGATTTATATTCATACGAAACGCTATCTAGAAAATGCAACGGTTTAAAATATACATAGTTTTTTATTGTTCTGTTATCATCATTTACCGCCCGACTTGGCCCACAAATGAGCTTCAAAACGGAAGCCCATTTGTCACACGTAAGATAAGTGTGACATATTTATGTCACATAAATATGTCACACTTCACACTTATTTTATAAAGGCGAAAATTTATAAGTATGTGTGTTTAAATTTACAATTTAGTGTTTAAATTTTTAAATTTACAAATATGTACATATTTGTAACTCCTTCACACTGAAACAGCTGAATGGATTTGGATGAAATTTGGCACCCGGGTAGACTATGTCCTGGAAATATGTCGTATTATAATCATTATCATACATAATATACCTAATCATTTTATTGTTCTGGAGAGTTTCTGGAGTGGTTCCCTTAAAAAAAAAACCAACTTTCATACCTATAAAGCCCCTGGAAAAAGTATAATAATAAGATACTATAATAATAAAATAAAACACAAGAGTTTCTTTGTTTTTTTTTTTTGTTAGGCGCTATCAGTACTTATTTTCAATAAGTTGGATTCATTCTGTATAGGACAGCCAGATTCATGACGAAAACTATAAGTCATATAAAATCACGCTATGATGCACGGACGTCAAGCAGTAGCTAAGGACGCAAGTGAAACCGCGAGAGACGGAAAGTAAAGAATGAAAACTGATTAACAAAACTGCCATTCAAACAAGAAATAAATTCATCGTTTTATGTAATCTTGACCACTCCATGCTAACAGTATGAAATCTGCAATTCTGAATACCTGCAATCAGCTAAAGTCGCGTCTAAATACTAGTCCATCATAAATTAACATGATAAGTATCAAAGATTTAATCAAAAACATAAAATTACCGCTGTGAAACTCGTACAAATCATTAGTCTTATCTAATACGACACAATATGCTAAACTGTATGTCTGTTTACGCAAGCTTGGAAAATAAATAATAGGGAGTATTTTTCTTACCCGAACACGCAATAAAATATCGTGAGTTTTGTAAACTGAAAATGTGTCTTACAAAATAAACAGTGAATTGTTTGAAGGAAAATGCCTGAGTATGCTTTATCTGCCAGTAGCTACGGCAGCGGCGTAAAAGTCGGTTTCTCCATACAAATTTTGGATACCCGTTTCATCCCCTTATGGAATGAATTTCGGGAAATCCGTTCGCACACGTGTTTCTTCAAATGCCCTTTGTTTTTCAGGACCATGGTGACTCTTTCGAATATTGTGATCCGAGATATGATCAGCCCCTGACTTA
Organism: Mythimna vitellina; assembly: GCA_949316375.1. NCBI lineage: Eukaryota > Metazoa > Arthropoda > Insecta > Lepidoptera > Noctuidae > Mythimna > Mythimna vitellina. The sequence continues at coordinate 5,216,932 of OX438693.1, forward strand.
TTGAGGTTTTGATCGATAATCGTAATTGCTGGTAAATCATTTTGTCTAGAGCCTCTTGAATATCAAAATTAGTTTAATTAGTGATTGGTTTCTTTTTTGTAAATATGGACAATTGGTCATTAATTTTACTAAAAGAGTTATGAGTTTACATGTGAAGTGATATAAAAGAAAAGGAAGTTAGTGATAGCATGACGAGTGATAGGGCAGAGTGGAAGAAAAAAACTTGTTGCGCCGACCCCAAATAACACGGGACAAGGGCAGGAAGATGATGATGGTCATTAATTTCTTTTTTGGTCAATCACGATTGAGAATGATCCTAGGTCCACATTTATTATACTCGCACTGTTTTCGTTCTTTGTCAACAACGAGACTTAACTATTAAAGTTAGAATTAAAATCTTAACTATTAAAATTAAAGAATACGCAAGCGAGCCCGCAGCAAAATCTTGTCACCAACCTGTTAATTATCTAGAATTAAGTCCAAAACTCAACGTATACGACCGTGTGACTAGTTTTCACATAATAAAAATGTCTATTATTAGTAGAAAGCTATCGGATTGGGATTCGATCAGCACAAAATGATGCTTGTTAAGACATTATAACTACGAGTTGATAACTACATCTTTAAATGCGAAAAATACGTGTTTCTATTAGCTTGTATTTAGAGTTGTAATAGAAACTTACCTTCGCTTCCGCAAAGGCAGAGCTTTTGTAAGAAAAACTCCATAATTTCTTGCGAAGATGAAAAGGTAATAAAGCTCCAATAAAGCGAAAATATTTGATCTGCTGGATATAAATCAATTTCGACAGCGATGTGGAAGAGTTTTTTGACGTCATGATTAATTTGATTTTAGTTAGTTGTAATTAATGTTTTTTTTTTATTATTGGATGAGAAAATCATCTTATGACCAATCTCGCTCTTGGGCGGAGCGAGAGATAGTGTCAGACTTTTACTAATTAAAAACCCACTCCTGTTCCTTCGTTGCCTTCGTCCCAGGGCTCCGGGTTTCGTTTTCACACTACCCATGGCCCCAGTAGGCTTAGGGTTTTTATTATTTTTATTTTATTGTAATTATAGTTAGTAGTTTTATTTGTAGTTTGTTATCAAATCGATTATTATTACATTATTATTTATTATCTCTAGCTTGTACTGTCCAATGCTGGGCAAAGACTCCCTCTATTCCTTCTATTGTTTCACTTTTTTCCCAATCAATTCTTTTAAAATTCCTTTAAATCCACTTGCCATTTTAAGGTCATCTTAATGACGGTTCAAAAGATTCTGAAGTCGACCACGTACCGGAAGACGCGGCGTTGGAAAACCTCCCACAATGTGGACCTATGACATGGTGAGGGTCGGAATACGATGAATGCGAGACGCAAAGGACCGATCATTATGGTGACGCTTAAGGGGAGGCCTATGTCCAACAGTGGACGTCTTTCGGCTGAAATGATGATGATGATAATGTTCTGATCTGTTAATCTATTCAGTAAAAATGTCACCATGAAAATCTAAAGTGAATTCTACAGGGTAGCCAATTTAAAGTTCAATATCGGATAGTAATAGTTTAGTGATGATTTCTGATGAAATGCAATTGATTTAATTAATTATTTAATTTAAGATAAGACAACAATATGGTCCACTTTGTTAGTAAAATATCTTAAAATTCGTGTTAGTAGTACATAAACAAAGAAATAAAAATGAAAACATACAGTGAAGTGTGTATCTGAGGCAAGAAGTGCAAAGAACGATACTATAGCTAGGAGTAAACTATCTGACCATTCTTTCCACATAGTGCCTCAGAATAGGAGAGTAAGGTAAAATCCTTTTATTTTTCTATATATAAATAATACATATTTATATATATGAATTTAAACTTCATGTACAGTGGTGGTACATAGGCGGACTTAATGCCACAAAGCATTCTCTACCAGTCAACCATTGGGTTAAAAAGACAACACTGTGGTAGGTGTGCACAATAAATAAATAACAGATATTTTATATTGAATATTTATGTATGGTTATTTTATATATATACATTTGATCCCTTTTTTTCTTTTTTTTTATCCAACTACCATATTTTCTCTTCACTACCCTTGGTAGACTGTTAATGATTGCCTAAGGCATTAAGTCCGCCTTTGTACCTTTGTGTCGCATGAAGTTTTAATAAATAAATAAAGACTCTCATCCACTGTTTTCAGGATGCTATTGCCACTTACCCGCGTTCTGTGCATCAGTTATGCGACTTTCTTGCGAATCACTGCATGGAAGCCGTCAGTTCGATTTCAATTCAAACATGACAACAAAATATTATCATTTACCCAGCTAACTTGTTTATTCGTTATTCAAATTAACACAGAATTCATATCCCTTATCAGATCTTTAAATATTGTGCTTAATAACTATAGTGAATAAACAGAATGCCCACAATGGATAAATAGGCAACGCCTGGAGATTATCTAATCTCATTTGGTACAATGGAACCATTTCAATCGTACGTCTATTTGATAGTGGACTCACAGACTGGAGCTTCGTCGAGCGTAAACTGGGGCAGTTGTGTTTTTTTTATTATTGATAGGCTCGTGCTTCACTACTACCTCACCTGATGGAAAGCAACCATGTGGTCGACGATCATCATCATCATCATCATTTTAGCCGAAAGACGTCCACTGCTGGACATAGGCCTCCCCAAGTGCCGCCGCAATGAACGGTCCTGTGCGTCTCGCATCCATCGTACTCCCGCAACCGTTACCAGGTCATCGGTCCACCTTGTAGGAGGCCTTCCAACGCTACGTCTTCCGGTACGTGGTCGCCATTCCAGAACCTTTCGGCCCCAACGGCCATCCGTTCTGCGAGCAATGTGCCCTGCCTATGTGAGTGTGTGTGTGGTCGACGATAGTGCACTCTTAACTAGAAGTAACCTATTCACTCTTGGCTTAAAGACCCCTAGGTTGTAGCTAACGGGAAACACAGACTCCGGCAGGGAATTCCACTACTTAGCTGTACGCATAATGAATGTGTTCTTCCCTTTCGATCCCGCCCTCTTGTCCTGGAACGCAAGGCAAAGAAGGAACATAGGTCCTAAGGTTGTTTGATCCATATCGCTGTCAGCGATAAGACCGCCATTGTACCCATAGATTTAACTTTATGTACTAGTTGTTTTAGTTTTTTGGTGTACAATAAAGTTATATTCTATAGATCTGGTGTTAGTCAGTACAAGTCTGACAAGCCTTCTCGCTCCGCTCTAGAGTGAAAGAAGTCATTGCTCTCCCGTATGTGATATCAAATCAATCCGACCGGCCTACTAATAATAATAAATATCTTTATTTTCCAAATTTTACAGATAATTATATTTGGCAACAGTTTTTACTTTCATGGTACAGGAAAAAATACATGAAATATTTAGTTGCTGCAGAAATCTGTACACAATAAATTAAACTCTGTCCCTTAAACTAGGTTATCGTGTCTTAAGGGACAGTGTTCCGCAATAACATTCAAAAGGTATGTTTATGAGTGGACGACGTCGACTTATCTTCAGAGGGGGAAAAAGTTATAATTAATATTAGTTTCTAAATTAAGTATGAGTTTGTAAGGGTGAGGGTGAATGTGTGTAGGTGTTTGTGTGTGAGTGAGTGAGGGAGTTGTTTGTGTGAGTGTATGTGGATGCAAGAATTTAAGAGTTTGTGTGAGCATGGAGATAAATGAGTAAGTATGTGTTATTGGCTGATTAATTGGTAAATATAGCTGGCTGTTATGGTCGGCTTCTAGTGTTAACGCTGCATATTCTGCTGAATACAAGTATTTTAGATGGAGCCACTGCCTGTCTGACCTTGCCTAGCTATATAATATATTTTATATCTATGTTTTTTTTAATACTGATTTACGATGGTGTTGATTACTATGGTAATGAATGTGAATAGTAATGACAGATTTACATCAAATTTCTTAATTAAAATTATTGAACATCTCGACATGCTTTTATATTGTATCTGTTGACATCTACTATTGTAGTCAGTGATATTCCTGTAGTGTTTAATCGATGACATTTCATTTCTTGACAACAGATTTTTTGGCATTTAATAATATTATATTTTAATGTTTTTTTTTTAAATTTATTTTGACTTTAATAATATTGTAAAATTATTATTATAACCTTTTTATTTCATTTTGAATTATAATAATTTGCATGCCCCTGTGTTGGCAAAATATGGAAAACTTTTTACCATATGACATCTATGTACGAATACCCATGTTTGCAAATAAATGATTATTATTATTATAGTCTAGTATATAATTAAAATCTAAAATTGAATACTTTATTAATTCCCCCCCCCTTTTTATTTCAAGTTCTTACAGTCCATCCTAAGGTTGTCTGGTAGATATCGCTGTCAGCGATAAGACCGCAATTATACCCATAGATATTTTAGTATTTTATTCTATTCTTCACAACCCAGTTATTGAGTAAATAATGTCTTATCGCTGACAGCGATATCTATGACACGCTACCCCTTGGCAAGACTAGTGTCAGATTTTTCTGGTTTCTAACTAATCACAACTTTCATAGATCGACAAATGACTACTACTTAATACTAAAGTGTAGTGATATCTCACAAACCTGACCACTAATTTATTCAATAGTTTTACCTATCTGGATACCGACAAAAGATTTTATCAATATTATTAAAAGCTATACAATAACTTTCTAATAATGTCTTTTTGATGAGGTATTAATTGGATAACTCACACATCATCTCAAACGCTCTTCGAATGGCAAAAGCTTTCGAAAAATTTACATAATTGACAAAAAAAAAAAACAATCTTCACTAAAATAAACACAGAGAAGAGGTTATTTTGCATAATAACTAAGATATTGAACAAACAATTGAAAATCTCAAGTACTTTTGTACGTCTCAATAACTTTAAAGCTTTGAGTACTCCTAAATAGACTTTCCCATTTCACAAATCGAGAAGAGAAAACGAGATAAATTCGTAAACAAACCAGTCAAGATTAACACTGGCCGGTTATTATCAAGACTATCAATTTCTCTTTCTAAATGCTCATGTTTTACTTGAAAATTGTGAGCATTATCTATTCGAGAGATCATTTTGCTCGCTTCAAGTAGCTTGTGTGGTATTGTAGACAATCTTGTTGGGTTTTTGCATAATTTTATTATTAGCTGATCTGGCGGGCAGTGTGTAGAGTCCATTTCACGTCAGCCATTTTCTCCTTTTCACCTTAATGAACTGAACCATTGTGGCTAAAAAGAAACTAATGAGTTGGCGAAATATGAATGACTTTGTTAGGTTATTTATGAGATTGTCTAGGTATGTTAAACATACAAGGGGCTGATTTGGCACCTCATGTTTTATGCTAAGTGCAACATTATATTTATTAAAACTTTAGACAACACAACAATACAAAGCCGGATTTAATATCTTAGGCAGTGAGTGTCTTGATGGCTCAGTGGTTAAGGCACCTGCCGCTCGTGCAGGAAGTGGCGGGTTCGGAACCAGGCAATTTTTTTTTAAATTCTTGATAGGTTCGCGCTTGACCGCTATCTCACCTGATGGAAAGCGACGATGCGGTCGACGATGAACGCGCTTACCTAGAAGTAACGTATTCACTCTTAACTTAAAGATTCCCGGGTTGTAGCTAACAGGAAACACAGATTCCGGCAAGGAATTCCACACCTTAGCTGTACGCACAATGAATGTGTTCAAAAAACGTTTTGTGCGCATAGGTAGGTTTTGTGCAAGTACCAATGTAATTTTTTCAATTCCTGAGTAGTTTTCTAAGTTCATCTATGACATAACGGGTCTCGGAAAGCACATAAAGCCGTTTGTATCGGTTCTAATTCGTAGATCTTTAACAGTCGTTGCAGGTAGGCAGACGCAAGAAAGTCTGACCATCAGTCTATCCAAGGAGTATCGTGTTACCCAGTAACTGGGCTGTGAGGGTCTGATAGGTACTCGCTCCATGTAAAACACAGGTGTTCTGATGCATCCTATTGGACTGAAAGCCGACTTGGTGTCGGCTAGTTAGGAAAAGATTAAGGAGATGATGATTGTTTAACAATTAACCAAGAGTAGTGGAGAAACAATATGGCAGGCGAATAAAAAAAAAATATTTAGATAACAAAGATACTCAAGTGTCGCCACAACGACCAGCCCTGTGCGTCTCACATGCATCGGATTCCCGCGAACCTAACCAAGTCATCGGTCTATCTTGTGGGAGGCCTTCCAACACTGCGTCTTCCGGTGCACGCTCGCCACTCCAGAACTTTTCGGCCCCATCGACCTACTGTTCTGCGTGTAATGTGCCCTGCCCATTGCCACTTAAGTTTGACGATTCTTCGAGCTTTCGGCTGAAATGATGACGATGAACCACGATACAAAAGTATAATTTATTAATTTGCAGTACACCGCAGACTACCCCCCTTTTTCTATTTCAAATTTTTACATTCCACCCTAAGGTTGTCTGGTAGATATCGCTGTCAGCAATAAGACCGCCTTTGTACCCATAAAGTTTGTGTAAAAGTTTTGTTACTATTTTAGGTGTACAATAAAGTTTATTCTATTGTATTCTGTTCTATTTTTTTTTAAATTGATGCTTAATAAATAAAAATAAAATGCTTATTTAACAATTGAATATGTAAACATCAGCTCTACCGTGTCTTTTCTTCTTTGCAATTTACTTATTTATCAGAAAGCTCATTTTTATTTTTGAAAAATGGCCACAATACGTTTTTATAAACAGCTCTTCACAAAAATATAAAAATCTCAATAAATCAATACCGACAAGAACGCACCCAGTACTAAAGTGTGCCAACACCTGCACACGCGACTGACCCGGGTACTTAGAGTACAGTCGTAAAAATAGTGTAGTGTGCGGGTAAATTGTCAACATCTCGGATAAGGAGATAATTAAAAAAATTATTGGACGGCTTTCGTTTTATTTAAAAGTAAGGCTTTTGAGGGCCCTTTCCGATTCGTCTATCGCCAACGTAATCATGGTTTAAAAACTTATTGTTTAATTCAACGCAATAACTACATAATTTTTGATAAAGAGCCAATGCGAAAAAAGAGAATTAATGCCTGCACGCTCTGTCACTCACTCGAATATTTCACAGAGCTTGTTCATAATAAAAGTCAACATATAAGTACACTTATTTAAATATCATTCATACATATTCTAAATTATAGTAGTGTTCTACTCACTACTATTTTTTGTGTGATTTGTACAATGTGGATGAAATACATCCATAAGTTCGCATTCTAGTCCCGATCTTTTCAGACACGGAAAACTTGTTAAATCACGTCAAAGATTTATTACAAAACTCAACACGCGCACACAGAACGTTTAGCAGATTTTAAGTATAAATCTGTTAAACGCTCGGTGTGCGTGTGTCATGTTACTAGCATACTAATCTGTTTTACTGTCTGTACCCAGTGTTTATCGAGTGAGCGAACGAAAGCGACATCTGACACGCTTTGTGGGTGAAGTAACTTAATATTGTGAGATGGTTGGAGTTCGAAGAAATGTCGGTTAATGTTTTTTGATGGGATGAGCAGAGATATTAATCTTGGAAATTATATTTTTATGGACCCTATAAATTATTTTAACGCTTTTGTTCGATATATATTTAACATTAATTTTAAGTAGGATTATAAATTAATTTTAGACATAACTACGCACTTTTTTTTGCGATTTACTAACATTACATAATTCTACTTTTTATGGTAGAAAATCATCAAATACCTTCTCTCGCTCTAAGTGGAAGAGGGAGTATAAGATTTCACTCATTATTCACCCTTGTTCCTTCAGTAAGTTGCCCTTTAGTAGTATAAAATTATGTTTCTATTACTTTCTTGCTCATAGGCTTTTTTTTCCGGTGGGAAAATCATCTTATGACACCCCCCGCACTTGGGCGGGGCGGGAGATAGTGTCAGACTTTTACTGACTAAAAACCCACTCCTGTTCCCTCGTTGCCTTTCGTACTGGGGCCGAGTCTTCCTTTCAGAATCAGATTGCTCATAGGCTTGGAACGCAAAATGCAACTAAAGGAACATAGATGTGGTTTTGTCAGTAAAAATCTGATATGCCCTCGCGCTCCACCCTAGAGCGAGAGATGTCATAAGATGATTTCCAACCTCAAAAAAAGGTATATAAATTAGGTACATCTTTAAATAACCTTCTCACCTGAAACAAAAACTAGGACACACTTTACTAATCCAGTGAACGAATCAATCTCATAGAACTAATTGAATTTAACGCCCACATTGAATCTGTAAATGTATGTCTTACAAATTATAGCATAAATCTTATTGTAAGCCAGAAACGTCTCATTTGTTTAGATCAGATCCGACATTATCGTTTCGAGCTGGTAAGCTTTTGAACCTAGCTGTGTAATTAGAATTTTCAGGATCCATATTGCTTTTCTATTCACAGACGTGCCTGTCGAACGAAGCTTTGATCCGTTTACGGCAGTTCGAAAGACTTACTGTGTCCCTTTTTTAAGGTGACAAATCATCTAATTACTTCAGGGTGGAGCGAGAGGGCGTGTCAGACTTTTTCTAACTAAAACCGCAACTGTGTCTTTCAGTTGCCCATTGCGTTCATAAACCACGGCTTTCCTTTTCAGAAAATACCCGCGGTCTTAACTGGCATCGGCCCAGCTGGGCCCCTACGGTTTGTTGATATCTCTTTGAAGAGCGCGTGGAACACTACGCGCTGTTGATGAATTGGATACTGTGGCCCTGGAACGCAAAGAGCCACTGAAGGAACACAGGTGGGTTTAACTCGTTAAAAGTCTGACATGGTTCAAAATTTAGTAAATAGGAAACCTTTCAAATCTGATGCAAAGGGAATCTATCAAGTAGGAGAAAAAGATGCACAATTTGAACTATTATGCAAGTAACAAAATAGATAACGAGATGATCCCACCGTTCGCCCAGTCTTCATTATAGCAACATTCGAAATGCTAATTGCTGCTTCATTTATTAGCCAATTTTGATACTGATTTCCGAAAAATATTTTTTTTGTGTTATTTATTGTTTAATTTAAAAAAAAAAACTGTTCAAAACGAATATTAAATTTAATCATCATCTTCCTGCCCTTGTCTCATCTTATTTGGGGTCAGCGCAACACGTTTTTTTCTTCCATTCTATCCTGTCAACCGTCATGCTACCACTAACTTGTTTTTCGTTCATATTTTGTAGTTCTTTCATAGTTCACACGATCCATCCATCTTTTCTTTGGCCTCCCTCTCCTTCTCCACCCTTCCACATGTATACTCATAACTCTTTTAGTAATATTGGTATTAATAAAATAACTTTACCTAATAAAATAAACGTACCGTACGTTACGTGCGTACGGAACGTAGTTTAGAATCTTTACTTTAAAGATTTTATTCCAAGCTAAAACACTACTATCCATGACAACAACTATTTAAAAAACCAGCTATGTACGAGTCGGACTCGCGCACGAAGGGTTCCGTACCGGCCTTAGCAAAAGCGGCAAAAAAACCACGTTTTTTGTATGGGACGGAGCCCCACTTAAATATTTATTTTATTCTTTTTTTAGTAATTTTTGTTATAGCCGCAATAGGAATATATCATCTGTGAAAGTTTCAACAGTCTAGCTGTCACGGTTCATGAGATACAGCCTGATGATAGACAAACGGACAGCGGAGTGATAGCAATGTGGTCACATTTTTACCTTTAAATTACAGAACCCTAAAAAAGAAACTAAGAAATTTTCTAACAGCTTTTCTTCGAAACTTGTATGTTGTGTCTAGTGAGACACCTCCATTATTCAGTTGCGAGCACTTAATACTTTGTATCGGCACAAAAGAGAGAAAACGTTTGAAATATCGCGAACTAACACTTTGTATGGGAAAACTTAATGCGAACTTTGTTAAATAAACTTGGCTCGAAAAGGGCGCGTATTTTCTTGCGGAGTTTTCAAGGTCGCTTTCCCGAAAGCGAAATAGGAAAAATTACTAATGCTAAGTTTTTTAAAACTAAAATTATTTAATAGACCGCCCATTGTGACACCCTTTTAATTTTAATTTCCTAATGTAATTTGTATTTTTGGTGTACAATAAAGAATATCTATCTATTATTTTAACCTAAAGGCTAACATTCAGAAAAAAAATGTAAACCCGATAAAAGTGGCACTTACTAGTTCCAATTGTATTTTCAAACCATCCAGGGACGACCCACCAAATATACCTATTCATACAAATCGGTCAAACCGTTAAGGAGGAGTTTGGTGAAAAACGCACGTACAAAAGAGTTATATTAAACCAAGTCCTCCACCGCGTCTGTCTGTCTGTTCGCGATAACTCAAAAACGATTGAACGGATCTTAATGCGGTTTTTAATAAGCAAGCTGATCCGTGAAGGAGATAAAAGATAAAACATGCATATATTATTATTTATTTCTGTTTCCTTCTTCTTTTCTTTATTATTGTGTGTACATAAATTGTTAAATAAATAAAATTATAAATAGTAAAGAAATGTTGAGAATTTGTCACACCCATGAAAAGCTGAGACGGATCACTAATATCTGACTATACATTAAATATGACTACGCTAAATTAAAATAATATATATCATCATCATCCTCATCATCATTTCAGCCGAAAGTCGTCCACTGTTGGACATAGGCCTCCCCAAGTGTCGCCATAATGACCGGTCCCGTGCGTCTCGCGTCTATCGGATTCTCGCGACCCTCACCAGGTCATCTGATTACTTCCTATTACGACTCACTTTTTTTTTAATATGATTTTTTTTTATTGTGTACCCAAAAGGTAGGATATTGACTGGTCTACACTGTTCTTACATAATATCTATAATGTACTAAGGAAGCATCTACGCTATATTGAACTTTTTGTGCGACCTTTCTCATTTTAATTGGATTAACAACACAGTACGTACCTACCTACACATTCCGTGTTGTTTTTTTTACAGTATTTTTAAGGTAAATAATAATAATAATATATTTTTATTATAGACAACATAGTCCACACAACACAAAAAACCACAATAAAAACAATATAGGATGTTAGTAACAATTTTTAGCTTATAAACTATGTTAGTACGAAAAAACTACTAAGGATAGTGTGCTTTTAATAAGATGCCTCACTACGGGGCTCTCATCGAAAAAATCTCATCATCAATCTCATCGGTAAAGAGTCTATTTTTTTCTTTACCATCAATCCAACGTAACTCTTATCATCCAACAAAAGTAAGACACATGACCGGAATCAAACTAGTCCAAGAGTGCGACGGAGCCGTTCTTGTCTCTCAGACTATTAGCTCCATTGTAGGGCGTAATTGTAGGATTTCCGCGCGATGTGCAAATATGTAGTTTCTCCGACACGTCGAAAGTAGTCGTGGACGAAATAAGCGAGTGGTACAAGAGAGAGCCCTTCTGTTTGTTTTATGGTCCGTGTTTGGGCTTCGGTCGAACATTTTGGGATTAATGGCCTATATTTTAATTTCATCAATAATCTCTAAACCTTTGAAATCAATCTCAAGAACAAATTTTACGGAACTGCAGTTAGTTTGATTCAAATTGTAACACAATTGTACGACAATTGTGATTTAATCAACAAATAATTTAAATAAAAATGTATAACTTAATTTTAAAGACAGAGTAAGATAGATATATACAATAGGAACTTAAAAAGATATCCATTTCGTAAGATATCCATTTTGTCAACCTTAAAAGGTTAAAAAGGGATTACGGTAGCTAAAATGAGCGAGCAAAGCGAATAAACGAAGACACTGTTATTCCCTTCGTGTCAGGTTACTTTAAAGTTCATAGACAAAAATCGCAGAACCCTCTACCCTACTAAGGCCGACAGTGTTTTAATAGCTACACATCATTTTGTAAAATTGAAAATTTGACAAAAGAATTATTTTTGGGATGATATTCTAATATTAGGAATATTTGTAAAGTATAACATTGGCGAAAACTTTCGTGTGTCAAATGATAACTCATTGAGTAAGTTCAATAATAATAATATAATTTACCATTAGGAGGCAAGGTGGTTAAACTCGAGCCTATCAATAGCAATAATAAAAAAACAACACTTTATCAGAAATATTCATCATGTTCGACGACGTAATAAGTTTCAATCCCCACACTTTTTCTAAGATCCGAAAGGCCCATAAACTTTGGTCCACGGCTCAGTTTCCACAACTTTCCACACGCGGTGAAATGTTTGCGCATCTCACGGAAATCCTATCATTACGCCCACTATCTCTGAAATATCACTGATGGCTGCTGGATAACGCGGAGTTTCTCTTCGTAATCATAACATGACATAAAGGTAAGGCACGGATAAGTGATTGCTACCGTCCACAAACTATAATGGCGTTACCTGACAAAAAGTGACGCAAAAAAATTACAGCGTGGATTTTCTGCGTTGGTTTCTCCATTCAAACTTTGAAACCACGTTCTCAGCGCATGTCTATGTCACAATAACTCTCTGCGTGCCAAATTTCAGTTTCATTTTGAGTCCAATCAGTATTTAAAGCTGTATGTTGGTAGATCATTTAGTCAGTAACAGTCACCTTTTATATATCTTTATATCTATAATTCTTCTGTACGTGTGCTTGTCAACTAACTCCTCCTAAACGGCTTGACCGATTTGAAAGTAAGTATACGTAATTGACACAGTATAGACCTATGTCAAAAGACAAGGTTGTCTTTCTAATCAGGTAACTAAGTGGTTGCAAAAAAAATTATGTATATTCAAAAAGTAAGATTAGATTAAGAATTTTGTTTCTATTTAGTTAGTTTAGATCAAAACTGTAATATGGTCATCGAATAAAGGCTTTTATTATTAATATACGTATTTGAACGTGTTCCTGGATGGTTTGAAAGTACAGTTGGATCTGGTAGGTGGCACTGCAATTGGGTTATTCATTTTTTTTCTGGCATAAAGCTTTCGGGTGGGACAACATCTGCCGGAACCGCTAGTACACATACGTATATAGATTATATGGATGGCTACACAATAACAGCAGGATATATCAGGATGAGCTATATACAAGCGTCCAAATTTTATTATGGGAGTTTTGTTGAAATAATCTATATATATAAAAATTAATAGCTGTTCGTTAGTCTCGCTAAAACTCGACAACGGCTGGATCGAATTGGCAAATTTTAGTCCTGAAATATTCGTGGAAAAATCACGAAAAAGAAAACGAATACAACGTCATCTCTAATTAAAATGTCATTATAAAATGAATTATGCTGTTCTGGTAATGTCAGTAGATGGCGTTATTCTTATTATTTAGGCGGTACGAAGTTCGCTGGGTCAGCTAGTTACAAATAAAATCCTGATCAAGGTACCTAAGTAAATATACGCATATCCTACCAATTATAAGTCATTGTTGTTATTTGTTTTTATTTTTAATAAACTCTTTTTCATTCTTTCTTAAATATTGGATAACCTGAGAATATTTCAAAAGACTTGAGAATCAGTAGCCGCATTTAACAGTAACCGCTGCAAGACTACATTCCAGCTTAAACATAATCTTGGATCTTGAACACAGCATCGTTGAACCAACATTCGTGAAAATTCTATTGTCTTGGAGATACAGAATTTTGTTGAAATTCAAATAACTATTTGCGACATTGAAATACTCTGAAGCTTTCTAGTTCAAGTAGTTTAATAGCTATTTTATTGTTCGCAAACATTTATGTGAACAATAACGTACCTAGTAAGACTCTGGGTATTTCATTTGGAATGGCAACTGTGCTGATACAATATACAATATTGTGGTTTTCCCGGTATCTAATAAATCGTTGAAATTATGTATTTTTAACCTAAATTACCCTATTTTCTTCATCATTTCAGCCGAAAGACGTCCACTGTTGAACTTAGGCCTCCCCCTAATGTCGCTATAATGACCGGTCAAATGCGTCTCGCATCCATTGGATTCCTGCGACCCTCCCCAGGTCATCGGTCCACCTTGTGGGAGGCCTTCCAACGCTGCGTATTCCGGTACGTGGTCGCCGTTCCAGAACCTTTCATCCCCATCGACCATCTGTTCTGCGAGCAATATGCGCTGCCCACTGCCACTTAAGTTTGGAGATTCTTCGGGCTATGTCGGCAACCTTGGTCCTTATGCAGCTGTTTTCTTATTATGTTAAAAAATAAAAACACCTACCTAATTAGTTTATATGTTATTCTAAAAAGCTATTTACTTAAATTGAATGTATCTACCTTCGTATCTATTCGTCATTGTCCTTTAACTAGTGGGGTTTCGTCTCAATTTCTAATATAATACTTATCACATCTACGTCTGGCACCTCTATGACTTATTACATCTGTGTCTGTCACCTCTAAAACTTATCAGTTGTCACATTATGTTTGTCACTTCAACATAAAAAGCTTAACTGCCTTAGATATGCGCGGGCTTGCGGACGGCGAGCAATGGATGGCTCGCCGTCCGACCGTCCGGTAACCGTCCGGACCGAGCCCAAGTCGTCGACGGCGCGTACTGTTCCACGCGCGCCTCAAGGAGATGTCAGCAAATCGTAGGGGCCCAGCAGGGTCGGAGCCTACTGGGGACGAAGGCAACGAAGGAACAGGAGTGGGTTTTTAGTCAATAAAAGTTTGACACTATCTCCCGCTCCGCCCAAGAGCGAGATTTGTCATAAGATGATTTTCCCACCCAATAAAAAAAAACTGCCTTAGATATTTTCATCGAATTAGAAATACCTGTAAACATAAGGCTATTCACAAATACTAATTTTTGATTTTAGTGTTTCGTAAATAGACATCCGCGAACCTCTTTATAAACCTTGAAATATTAAGCATCGCCGAATCCACAAGCACTTGTACATTGGTAAAGCTGAGAAGTAAAGTGGATGGGAGCGATCGAAAGTGAAGAGTGTACTTACTAAACAACTTGAAAGCTATTACTATGGCAGTAGGGAGAGCACTTAGCTTGGAAATGTGAGACTTTTCTTTACGAGTGATTTTGATGTTGGCTTGTGTATAGCGATGCGAAAGCATAGTGATATATTTGGTTGGTTTTCTGCGCATTACACCTGTTTTTCTCGATCTAGGCACATTTTGACAGTTATAGATGACGTAATTCTTCAATTATTGAAATAAATGTTGTAATGTTTTGGCCACTACTGATAGTGGCCACAAAACTTCTTTCTTTTTAATGAATTATTGTGTTATTATTATATCTAGCCTTTCTTTTTACTGTGCAAAAACCTTGCTCCATTCCTTTCATTGTTTTTTACTCTAAGGGTCGCCGCAAGTGAACCACACACGACTACCACGACTACTACAAACGCCGCCACGAGAAGATAGAAGCGGCCACAAAGGAAGCAGAAACGCGCGGCCGATGGCTGATGCTTTTTTTAAAGCAATACGCGCAGTATGATAATGGACTCTGATGAAAAAGGCTTAAATGCTCGAGTGTCGTGTGAGAGTGTTTTTTATCGGCGTTTAGTGGCCAGTTCGGGCATATAAAATGTATGAAATCTACAGGAAATATGGTGGTGGCGGCGTTTTGTAATTGTGGCCGCGGCCCATGTGCGGCGACCCTAAGCCACTTCTTGTCCTAAAGAAGACCCCCTACATAATTTGTCCTACCATCTCCTTCGAGCTTCGTTGTCTGCTGCAACCCCGTCTCTCAATTTTAGGGTGAAACTTTAAAGCTCGATCGGCATAGGGCAAAATGTCTTTGTTTTGGGTGGAAATCGAATTCGCAACCTGCAGCATAGCAGTCAAGGCCGCTAACCACACGACTAATAGGTCAGTCCAATTCTAGAATATTTTCTTTTATCAATCAGTATAACCGAATGAAATAAGTTGAAAACATTCTTCAATCTGAACAAGTAATGGTAATAACTTCAAAAGATTCTAATGAAAAGTCTCTTTTAAATATTTCCATCAATAAAAACACCATAGTCCACCATATTTCCTACAGACGATATGGCGTCCCTACATAAGGGCCATGTGAGACAAATAAAGGTGTGTGTTAGATCCCATCACACATAATTTGTACGAAAGTGAAACCACTTCGCTTTCTTTACACGACCTAGAGTTTGGGACCCGGAAATAAACTACGTAAACGTTTCCGGAAAAGTTGAAAAAATTTCACTGTTTTTTGGTGTTAATAACTTAAATTGGACAGAAAATATTTTTGTGATAATAACTTCTAAGTACCTTTGAAAAAACGTGGCAATGCTGCCAGCGTTCTGGGCACGTTTCCTATTGATATCGATGTAAATGAATTTTTTGATGCCCAATAATTTCTTTTTCTACCCGTTTGTTAATATTATTATTTTTAGTTTCTATATATTCCTATTACGTCATTAATATTCATTGGTTTTTATGTTCATAATCTTAAATTAACATTAAAATTACAATAAATAAATTCCTTTGAAAATATTTTTTTTTTTGTGACAGATTCAAATATAGATACAGAGATCGCACAGGCAACGTTTAAACGCAATGGGTTCCTGTAACATGAAAACACCGTTGAGGCCGGCCTAGAAAGAGTTGGCGGGATGATCTGGACATGTACTGCGAGGACTGGTATGAGACGGCGCGAAAGAATGTCTGGAGAGACTTGAGGAAGGTCTTTGTCCAACTGTGGGACAGTAAGAGCTAGGAAAAAAAAACAAACAAGTACGCGCCAATTATCTGTTCCTACAAGGCCAAAGTAAATAGTGCTCTTAATAAACTAGTGCGTCTCATCATCAATGATTGCATCACTGCTTACCATCAGGTGGGATCGCAGTCAAACACTGGTTTATAAAAAAAAAACAATTGGTAGTTTTAACTTTTTATATGGTAATGGTACGTAATTTTTCATGAAACAATTGTGAAATTTTATGATACTAAAATATTCCAGCTTTTAATTCTTTTTCAAAGATATAAAACGGGTCTGAACAGTTAATTACCTACATCGCGATATCTCATTAACTAATTGATGTAGATTTCACAATTAAGATTTCATTAGTAATAATGGTTGCGCAATTATCACAATTAAACCCGACAAAGATGGTAAAATAACGTATTTTACTCAAAGATAACGAATATTTTTTTTGCTCACCGAAGGCGATGAAGCAAATAATACATACGGCCATATTTTACGGACTATTCCAGTAGAATTAAATGGACTGTGATAAAGCATTTACTTCGAGATAAGCAGGTTTATATACTAAAATAACTACACACGGAATCTTAGTGTGGAGTTTAGGGATTTATGTACGTTTGTAATATGACAATATATATATATGTATTTTTTTTATACAGTAACAGCCCCCTAGCCAAGTTACGACCGTTTTGTTTCGATTCTCTTGCGTCGAACACCTCGAATAGTTCACGCCTCCGATTCCTTTGTTCTGACCACGTGACTGAGCGTTGAGATGCCGTCGGAACAAAAGAATCGGAGGCGTGGCCTACTCGAGGCGTTCGATCCAAAGAATCGAAACAAAATGGTCGTATCTAGGCTAGGGGGATAGCTTTCAGTGCACCAAGTGCGAAATGTTTGCTACATTTGGCTATCTGATTGGTTAAAACCTTGGAGTGGGCCAATCAGAATGCCGAACGTCATAAACGTGTAGAGCACATTAACGTGGTAAGAGTTGCGGAATCCGACGGATGCGAGACACACAGGACCGTTCGTTGTAGCGATACTTAGGGGAGTCCTATGTCCAACAGTGGACGTCTTTCGGCTGAAATGATGATGATGATGATTATATTAACGTTAAACAAAATCGCACCAAAAATCTAAAAAAAAAGTTGTTGCAGTAGTTAGTCGTTATGTTTCGTCTGGAATCAAAATATGTATCTAAGACCAGTCTTGCCGAGGAGCAATAACTTCTCCCGCCCTTGGGCGAAGCGAGAGGGTGTGTCAGACTTATACTTACTAAAAACCCACTCCTCTTCCTTCGTTGTTTTTCATACTAGGGCCGAGTTTTCCTTTCTGTAACAAACCCTTGGTCCCAGTAGGCTTCGACCCTGCTGGGCCCCGACAGTTAGCTGACTCCTTGAGGCGCGCGTGGAACAGTACGCGCCGTCGATGACTTGGGCTCGGTCCGTATAGTTACCGAACGATCCGATGGCGAGCACGCCATGCATGCCATGGTGGGCATTGCTCGCCGTCCGCAAACCCGCGCCAGCAAAATAAAGGAGCATATTGTATGTAAAGATCACAGTAGGTGGCATTGTGCTATACCTACATGTTAAAAAGCGAGTTTATGTGTAAAATGGGTCGTTGCGTGCTTTGGAAAGAATAGACGAAAGTGAGAATGAGAATTGGAATCAATCAGATGTATCTGTTGCTGATTATAAGTTAGAGAATAAGTTTCACAACATAAGATTATTCATGTTTTTAATAGTGTAGGTATTTTCATTACATCAACGATTACACGAAGTTTTTTTCGAATCAACTTTTATCATCCTCATCATTTTCATTTCAGCTCACACCTGTACTGCTGACATTGTTTGCTGGTCATAAGCTTCCCCTGGAGCAGTGGTAACGGCCCCGACTTACGAGTTGTAGGTCGCGGGTTCAAACCCAGTCAGGCGCATTACTTTGAGTAATTTATTTCATTACCACTGAGAGCAGTGTTTTGAGAGCAAAACGGTGAAGAAAACATCGTGAGGAAATTGGCATGTCCTAGAACCAAAAAATTCGAAGACATGTGTCATTCACCAACCCGCACTAGGCCTGCGTGGTGGATTACAGCCCATTCCCTCGCCTAGAGAAGAGGCCTGAGTCCCAGCAGTGGAAAAATTAAAAGGCTGGTTATGCTATGTTATTATGCTTGGCCTCCCCCAAGCATCGCCATAATGACCGCTCCTATGCTTCTCGCACTCATCAGGTACCCGCGACCCTCGCAAGGTCATCAGTCCACCATGTATGACGCTTTCCAACAACTTTTATATTAGAGATAAAATGGGCTTTTCATAATCATCATCATCATCATTTCAGCCGAAAGACGTCCACTGCTGGACATAGGCCTCCCCCAAGTGCCGCCACAATGTACGGTCCTGTGCGTCTCGCATCCAGCGGACTCCCGCAACCGTTACCAGGTCATCGGTCCACCTTGTAGGAAGCCTTCCAACGCTACGTTTGAACGGACTTTTACTAAACGAATTTAAAAACTTTACCTCTGCTATACAACAAAAGTGTGCACTAACATTCTGAAGCCTAAGCGTACTAATTTAATCACAATAAATAATAGAGCTAACTCCGTTTCAATCTCTTCATTGCATTATCCTTACTTTAAGGAATCATCGACATCTATATGGTCCCTCAGTGCGGTGTATTTACCGGCAAAATTCTTACATGATAAGAGCTAGCAAAGCATACAACGCAATGTGTGCAAGTGTTGATGATCTAGACCTATTCTCTACCAGCGTCACTAAGCTTAAAAAAATTATGTGTACTAGATTTTTTGAAAGTTAATAATATATTGTCTATGTACTTGCTCCGAGCGTCTTTACTTCTTTCTTTTTTTATCTGTCTACTGTCTTTTGTCTTGCTCTAATACTATTTGTGAAAACTTGTAATTGAAGGCCAATTTCAAGTTTTTGTTTCTTTCAATATTTTTCAACTATCTGTATCCTAGCTGTAAGTTTTCCGAAAATAATAAAATAAATAAATAAAATTATGTCTGATTTTTTCTTCATATTTTTCTTTAAAAAAAATTACATTAAGAAAAATCTTTGACAAATAGGTCTGCGGTTACAAACCCATGTGTAAACAGCAGTATCTCTCCATTAAACTCATATTTTGACAAAAATATTCGTAAATCAAAAAACCGCCCAACCGCTGTTCCGAAATTTACCGTTATTGCGCAAAAAATATGAAAAATTGTTCCAAATAACACAAATCCTTTTCCTTTGCACACAAACACATTATTTATGTGCCAAGATGCGTTAAAAATGTGTTGAAATATGAAAAATTAGGTTAGATTTAATTATTGAATTACTTTCTAGAATTTGGTTTTTATTAGCGACACTATCGATTGGTGTAACAATAAACTGTGTGTGTGTGTTTCTTTTTTTTTCAAATAAAATCAACGGGTCTTTTTTTCTCAAATAAATAATAAATCTCATGAGAATAAACGATCTCAAACCTCAAATCTAATGGTTTACGAACTTCAAGCGGACGAACTTGCGTGCATCAGCTAGTTGTATATAAAAATTTCGTGTTTTTTATCGAACTCCTCCGAAACGTTTCGTCCGATTTTTATAAATGTTGTGTACCTTAATATATTTGATAGATCTGAGATAATCTCCTTTTCTTTCTATGACAGATCAACGTTTGCCAATTCAGCTAGTAGGAATATAGATAGTACAAAACCCATTGACGCAATTTTAGTTTCCATCAAAATTGGGCCAGAGACTTCTTTAAGTATTTTTCAATTATTCAATTACTCATCACAGTTTGGCCATTCAAACACACTTGAGTAATTCATATAAAATTGATATCAAATAAAGAATAAAAAATTCGAAATTCGAAAATCGGTGGCTTATTACTTTACAGTACCGTTCTGGAAAATTTCTAATCTTCGATGGCGCTACAAGCCAATTCTAGACCCTACAAAGCTATACTCAACCCATTATCAAGAAGTTTCAGCCCATTAACATTCCCGAACACAATAACACAAACTAATAACTTTTAAAATAATGCGCAGTGTCTACGATTTGTGTGAATATCTGAATAGGGTCTGCAGACATAAATATGTCGGTTCATAGGACTAAGCGTTAATGCTGGCTAGTTATGTGGCTACAATGTTTAGATAGCTTTTATATTATGGAAATAATAAGGCTGATTCTGGTATGGTTTATTGACCAATTGGAATAAATGAATGTGTTTCAAGATGGAAATTTGTGAAGCGAGTGATTAATAATGGAGGTCGTGTGTTTATGATTTCAAAGATATTGAAATGTTGAGCTCATTTTTTTTATTATCTCAGCATATGCTACGCTGTATTATTATAGACCTGTGATGCTAAAGACACACCCACGGAACACAGACTAAAGATTACTTAAAGACACATTAATTGTGCGTACAGTTAAGAAATGGAATTCCCTGCCGGAGTCTGAGTTTCTAATAGCTACAACCTAGGGGTCTTTAAGTCAAGGGTGAATAAGTTACTTCTAGGCAAGCGTGCTCCATCGTCGGCCACATCCTCGCTTACCGTTATGTCAGATAGTGGTCAAGAGCAAACTTATCAATATTATAATCCCTATTAACCGTGGGAACCGGATAATATAAAAAACACATCAACCACTGAAACAGTAACTTCTTCTCATGGGTCATAAAGCCAGCGGAGATAATCCGCGGTTTATGGCATATTGCGATAAGCGCGAGCGACCGCAACCAAAGTTTCTAAACGCAATTTTGTTTAGTAACCCCATATGAGGTATAATTTTTAGAACTAGAAAGAGAAGAAAGAGAAATGTAACATTTTTTGTATTTTAAACTTTTGATACATTTAGAGCTTTTTTTAGGTGTTACAGTTTCAGAGATTTCGTGAATAATTAGTGAGTGGTATTTCGCTTTTATATATATATATATTATTTCATTTTTCCAGAATAATCTGCAGTAGTGTAGTGGTAGTAAGTTTAAAGTTTTTTTTTCCCATACTTTAAATTCTACTGTATGTGTGAGGTACACATAAACGTTTTTTCTTTCTTTCTTTCAGTACCTAAAAGAAAAGAAAGAAAGAAAAACATTTTATTTAGCTGAACAAGGCGCAAATTTAGAACTAACCCATCATCATTCGGTTCCCTTCAAAATGGTTGAGCTGAGTGGTGCTAATATTAGCGTCATATCCGTGAACGGGCGCTGTCAGTTGAGGCTGGTCATCTCTTAGCTGCCAGTTGCTATTTTAATATCTATATTTAGTTTTTATTTTTATTTACATTGTTCTCACATGATAGCGACAAGAAACATGTAACAGAGATATTTGTAATTACAAAATATGATTGAAAAGAGTGTCCATGGAGTTTCTTGCACATTCTTCTCCATAGAGATCTACGCTTTGGAATGTGCAATTAGCATCATTTATTTTTATTTTTCTGACTGACTGACTTCTTGACATTTCAAAAGTGCCTGTAAATGGTTTATTTGGAATAAATGCTATTTTGATATAAGTATATTATGTCAAAAAAAAAATTATTCTCCACATCCGCGCAGAACGGCCAAACGCTCAACATAATGCCGTGACCACACGCAAAATGCGATGAGTCTACGGCGCTGGTTTTCAGCGTACCTCGCGGTTCTGTCCGTGTCTTTGGTTACTGCTCCACACCAGAGGTCTGTAGCGTGGTGTTATGTATAGGCCTATATTCTTCCTAGATATATGCTAACCCTAACAGATTGTTTTAATTCGAACTAGTAAAGGGCCTATTACACTACGCGATATTCAGCACACGATATTCTCTTAGTCTTATTTTTTGTTCAAAGTAAGACCGGTCTAACCCTTATTACACTACGCGACATCGACTAAGACTGCGCTTAAGCAACCAAAAAAAAAAAACAAACTCTCCAACTTTGTAATATTATTATATTAGTTCACCGTTTGGTACGATTCATAAATTCTATGAATATATGCAAGTTTGTGTTACAGATTTAATAAACCACAGCCTTTATAGCGAGCTAAAATATAAAGACAATGTTTCAAGCTCCTACATTTATGACCCAAGTTGTAACGGTTAGGTAGCGAAAATATCAGGTCAGCCAGACATTGTGATGCAGATCAGTAAATTTAATATTTGAGTGGAGAGTTTTTTTTTCTTAATAGCCTTTACTGTCCCATTGCTGAGCAAAGGCCTTTCTCAACTTCTTCCAGGTATTCTTTTCTTGAGCCACCTCGAACGGCTCTTGCGGTAGGCGTCTAGGTCGCCTCGCCACCTCTTCCCAGGTCGACCTCGGTGGCGTCGTCCATCATCAGGTACCCTCTTTTTAGAGACTCTTGTCCAGTGGTCAGAGTACATGCGGCTGATGTGACCCACCCAATCCCATTACAGCCTGGCAGCCATTTTTCCTACGTCTATAATGTCTGTCTTTTGACGCAGCGTGGTATCCCTAGAGTGGAGAGTTAAGTAGCATAAATATTGTGAAGGCTTTTTATTTTTGCAGCCGGGTCTAGAACTTTTTTTTTAAGGTGGAAAATCGTCTAATAACTTCTCTGGCTCTAGGGCGGAGTGGGAGAGCGTGTCAGACTTTTACTGAATAAAACCACACTTATGTTACTTCAGTTGCTTTTCGCATTCCAAGAGCACGGTTTTCCTTTTCCCTTTCAACCCATGGTCCCAGTAGGCTTCGGTCCTGCTAGGCCAAGAGGCTCAAGGATCAAGGGCTGGATTCAGAAAGCAGTACTTTTAGACACGGTCACTATTCTTAGGAAGTTCTTTTCTCTAGAGCCCTGACCGCCGATAGTTTGGACCTTGTTCTCGATGTCGGTGGGGTACTATTTTTTTATATATTTTTTTTATTGATATAATATAAACGAGGTAATAGTTTATCAAGCTGTTATTGTGCCGTGTGAAACGTGCACGTCCTTCCACTAGTTCTTATACATATGTATAATTTACAATGTAACCATAATATTGGAACATTTTTTTAATCAAAAAGGCTTCCGTGGAGTTGACGTGAAGAACGTGCTACATATAGAACCTCTACGGATACTCTACATATAGATCTACGCTTTGAAACGTACAAATAGCTTCACTTTTATTTTTTTTCAAAAGTGGCTGTAAATGCTTCAATTGAAATAAAAGGAAAAAAAAACAAATAAATAAATTCCAGGTTGCCTGGAAGAGATCGCGGAATGCGATAAGGCCGCCCATTGTACGTATGTGTTTTAGTTTTTAGTTTCCTTTTATTTTTGTATTGGTGTACAATAAAGGATACAATAAAATAAATAAATAAATAATAAAAGCTTTTTGTTTGAGTTCAAACGAAACTAAAGTGTTCTCAAAACACAAAACATTTCAGTTGCCATATTTTCTCAAAGCAAATAACAAACTCTTTGAACCAACTATTTTTCCTCTAGCAATAAACAACTAAATAAATATTACATTTCAATAAAAAAAGAAACCGTATTTCGTTTCCATTATCTTTTGTCCCATAAAGTAAAATATATACTCAAGGACTCGAAAGAAAAACTATTTTCTTTGTCAAAAACCAATCTCTCCTACCCATCTTTCATTACTTTACAAAACTAGATATATTTTATCGCGGGACAAATAAAAAAGTTCTCAGCAAAGACAATCTGAAATTAAAGATAAAAGTCCTATTATCTGCGAGTAATCAAAGTCTTAAGTCCTTTCACTAAGAAGGAAACAAAAGAAAAAAAAAACTTTTGGTAACCATCGACGCCATAATTTCACGTTCATTCCAACAGTTTAGAACTCCTGACATTTCTTTTATTCACTTAAAAGGGGAATAAACCAAGTTTTTGCGGAATACTTTAATAAAAGCTGTGCTATGTAATTGATTTTTCGTATTTTGGCAGATGGCTGGGATTGGGTTCATTCGCACGGCAGACAGAACTTGGCACAAAGATGGAAGCGCCTTAATGCGCACCAACGGATATAATAAAAGTAACTTGGCACGTTGGCGCCTTGTTCGCTAAGGTGAAAAATATTACGGGCATAAATCAGTCGTCTATATATTCCATTTCACTGAGTAAAAAAAGAAGCAATAAATTCATTTGAAGTTTCAAAGTATTAAAAGAATAAATGGCGATTTTTTTGTAAATAAGAATCATAATTATTTTTTTGAAGGTACTAAATTATAATGAGAATTTTTTGTATTTAAAAGGAGGAAATACGACGTTATTTAACATTTAGTAGAGCCTGACATACTATTTACTAATTAAAATAAAGACGATAGTTTGTATAGTATATTTGTCATGTCTTCACGCACATATAGGTACATGGGTAAACTGTGTTCTGGAACACCTGTCATAGGATTTTTTGTTCCGGGGTACCACATTCTTATTTGAACCAAAAGACGTCACCACACTGTTGGCCTACCCCAAGTGTCACCGATGACCGGTCCTGTGCGTCTCGTATCCATCAGACGGCGTACCGAAAGACGCAGTGTTAAAAGGCCACTTACCGCCGAAGAACTGGTGAGGGTAGCGGGAATCTGATGGCGAGAAGCACAAGACCGGGAATATGTGTCACGATAATTTTCAAGTTTCATGCAGATGAACCCACTGACAGAAGTCAGTAGACAAATAAAAATTGAAACGTAATTTCAAAATGCAGCAGCTAAACACACCATAGAAGATCGAAAGTCAGTAAGTGCTTACTTACGTCACTTGCCGATAAGTAGTGAACAGAACAGTCGCCTGATTGCGCACACGCAGATCACAAACACTATGATTACTACGTCATCACGTTTGTGCGTCTACGCCTTAACTGGAGCAATCGATAGTGTTGGAGTTACATCTTTAGGTATGCTTTTACAGAGGTAAATTACACATAAGTATTTTTTTTTTGTGATTTTACATTATTTTGCACTAATAATTGCTTTAATTGATAGGAACAAAAATGATTATCATTAAGAAGAAGAAAAAAAAGTAGATTGAATTTGTGACTGGCATAAATAAGACTAAAATAAAAATATTTTTTTGTTTTTAAATCTTGTGAGATACCAAAATGACAGAACTGTTTTTATTGCGTTAGTTTTCTGCCAAAGTCAAAAACGATGAACTTTAACTAAAAAGATATATAACAAAGTGTTTTTAAAATAGGTTGAAAAGTCTGAGCTAGAAGTACTTTCATAAACATTGAAATTGATATTTCATAACCATTTAATCCGCCGGATTTGTTTCAATCTTCATGTTCACAAGGTCCTCATAACACCGATGACATAAATTTGAACCGCCACACTATCGGTTACCAGCAGGAGCGCAATCATGCGAGAAGTAGTGCACAAAGTGATGCTTACTGTAAAATTGCTCACCATTGCCCGCCCGGGGCGCAGGGCGGGCGGGCGCCGATAGCGCTAGCAGCGCCAGCGCCCACCACCATGTCATCACAACCACACCTGGAATAGAAGAGAAGAAATAATGAGTTTATTTTACTTCTAAGTAAGTGTTAATCCATCGTCAACCACATTATCGGTTACCATCAATCAATTAGTATGATTATTTTTATTGTGCTTATGGGTACAATATTGCCTGGCCTAAAATGTTCTTACATAATATCTATTAATACTGTAATATGAAATATTGTAATCAACCACTTTCTTTAAAAGGTCACTCATGGAGTTTCTTGCCGGTTCTTCTCCATAGGAAACGACCAATTTGGAACCGTGCACTAGCTTCTGACGTTTTATAAGTGCCCATGTAAGCCTATGTGAAATAAAAATATTTTTGATTTGATTTTGACATCAAGTAAGACAGCAGTCAAACGCGAACCTATTAACAAAAGAACTGGGTAAGTCCGAGTCGGATTCGCGCACTGTTCCGTACATACGTACCTATTAAGTCCGACCTATTTAAATAGATTCCCAAAATGGATTCTCAAAGATTTTTCCGAATCGCAAAAAAGGTTTTTTTTTGTGACGTATAAAAACTTCTGTTTTCAGATTCATATCTATATCTGTGCTATAAGACCTTACTTTATGGCAAATTCAAGATTCTGGGTCATCGGGAAGTACCCTATGAATTTTCCTTTTTTTGGAACATAAACGGCCGTATCTTTTTTTTTGTTAACTTAGAAATTTGTTTTTTTTTTCGCAGCTTCAAGGGACTGTAGACTTGAGAAAATAGTTTAAATTCCAACTCGATACCTCCACGTATTCCTGGAATAAAAGGTCTTGATAGACTGACAGACGGTCGACAAAGTGTATAAGGGCTCCCTTTTAATCCTTTTGAGGTACGGTACCCTAAAAAAAAATCAAGGCCAAATAAAATATCAAAATTGTCAGTGGAATATACGAGATAAACAGTTAATAAAATTAATCTTTTCTACATTGAAAATTAAATTCAACTCGAACACCAGCTTTCAGCAAAATAAATTGAAAACACAATATTTTATTCAAAAAACCGAAACTGAAAATGAATTATTTAACAGCAGTTTAGAGTTAAAACGAAAATAATTGCCATGAATTATGTTGTGTAACGAAGCGAGTAAAAAAATGATATTAATAAAGCTAATAGCTGAATGAGAGATACGTCTAGAGGAGAAAGGACATCGATTCTTAGGTCACTGATGTCGACAGAGTCGATAGCATTAATAAATGGACTTTTTTTTCGGGTGAAAAAATTGTCGTCATACAGAATATCATTTAAATATGCATGGCTTCTATGGATGTATTATTTTATTTAAAAAAAAAATGAATTGATTATGGAAGGCCAAAGTTAACGTAAAATAGCAGTTTTTCAAAGTCTTTACTGGATGTTTTGATTTCTATAGAAGCCTAGATACTATCCAAAAGATATCTGTGTATCCAAAATATATGAACAAAGATGTGTAATAACGTCATAATCACGTAAGACCGATTGTATGGAAATGTCAAAGTCAAAGTCAAAGTTTTTTATTTCACATAGGCCTACATGGGCACTTATAAAACGTCAGAAGCTAGTGCACGGTTCCGAATTGGTCGTTTCCTATGGAGAAGAAACGGCAAGAAACTCCATGGTTACTCTTTTAAAAAATGTATCTCGGGTTGGCCGCTCTTAAGGGCATCAAGTATAGAGACCACTGTGGAACATATTTTTCCTGGCCCACTTTTGATATAGCTGACTATTAAAGGGAATGCGATAACTTGGTTAAGCAGACGTCGTTTAATATTTATGATGCACTAAAACAGTAATAAAGGCTCCGACTTACGAGTTGTAGGTTGTGAGTTCAAACCCAGCCAGGCGCATTACTTTGTGTAATTTATTTCATCACTACTGAGGCATGTCCTAGAACCAAAAATTCGAAAACGTGTGACATCTACCAACCCGCACTGGACCCGCGTGGTGGATTACGGCTCATTGCCGCTCCTAGAGAGGAAGCCTGATTCGCAATAGTGGGAACATTATAAGGCCGACTTTGCTATGCTAAAACAGTAATAAGTTTATGTTATTTGTGAGTTTAAGTTTTTAGTTATAAGCAGAAAAGGTTTCATCAGTCGTTCTTTTCAGGGTTCCGTACTCAAAGGTTGAAAACGGGACCCTATTACTAAAACTACACTGTGCGTCTTTCTGTCACCAGGCTGTATCCGTCGTTTCCCAATACTTTCTAAAACCTCGGGCTTCCTTTTCAGGAATTCTCCGTGATCTTAGCGGGCCGTTGGAGCCGTGGAGTTTCTTGCCGGTTCTTCTTCATAGGAATCGACCAATTTGGAACCGTGCACTAGCTTCTGACGTTTTATAAGTGCCCATGTAGGCCTATGTGAAATAAAAAACTTTTGACTTTGGCCCCGATCCTGCTGGGCCCCTGCTACTGTAGCATTCTACAAGTAAAAGAATTTTTAAAATTAGTCCCGTTATTTTTAACTTTACTCATTACAAACAATTATTTAAAAAAAATATTCATAACTTAGAGGTAAAACTAGAGACGATTTTGGTTTAAGCTGCAAATCGTGTTTATCACTCAAAATAGGAAAGATATTTTCATAATCAAAAAAATATTTATAAGATACATAAAGTCAAGTGAACAGATGAAACTTAATTTCTTCGCTTCGCAAGTCCACAGAAATTCGCAAACAAATTCTAACAATACATCGTTTGGAACACGACAGGGCGACACGTGACAAACTTCAAAAATTGCTTTCAAATCTCATAACGACCTTCCATTTTATCCCTCGTCACGGCGCAAGTTCAAAAACTGAGTTACACGAACTATTTTGAGTAGGGTAGTCGAACATTCACGGCAAAAGTTTTGTTATTTCACAAACAAAATAAGCTTTGTGTGGTGGAACGCTGATAAAGGTGAGCAAGGAGAAATTTAATAAACATTGACTGTAATATTTTCGGGCGTGTCGGATTTTTACTAACTAAAATGTGTGTCTTTTAGTTGTCCTTTCTGTTCTAGGACTAAGGTTTTTCTTTTTAGTAGGTAGCGGCCCTAAGGCGCGCCTGGAACACTACACACCATCAATGACTCTGGTTCGGTTTGGACAGTCAGCGGACGGCCGGACAGCATGCTACCCAGTGCTTGTCGACCACATGTCCGCGCCTTCGCCGGGGATCGCTCTGAGACTCTCAACGCCCGAGACAACCCCAGTTGGAAAATAGGGATGTACATTCCCTCACGGCTAGGGACCAGCGTCCATTTACATTGTCCATTTCGTTAGCATTACTGCTTCAGAAGGAGGTGACTGCGTCCTATTTCTGAGCATGGCCCGAACCAGAAACCCGCGCGAGAAGTTGCCACCACAACGATCACCTCCACTAAAACACGGCGAAGAAAGAAAAAATAGAAAGAAAGAAAGAAAAAGGAAGAAAAATAGAAAGATAAGAAACACTCAAATTGATTAATCACCTCTTCAAAGATATACCTATGTCTCTACCTATAGATAAATTAGATCAATCACCAGACCATTACAAGCCACACAGCTCATTTCCACGTTCCAATCGTCGGAGTGCCAGACATGATCATCAAAATACCATTTAAAAGTTCTTATCATACCTGTCTATACTAATTCGTTTAGCTGTCGTTAAAATATTTGCGATAAATATTCTGGTTTCACCTCTAGACTAGATGGTGTAAGTACAAGTATGGGCCTTCCTCTCAACTATAATAATTACCTAGTAGATATACGAATACGAATATACGTACGTATTTATTTATTAAATCTTTACGCACTAGTAAGGAACACTTCTCAAAGGCGTACTTTAGCCTAAGGCATTTTCTGATAGCGACCTTAGCATGATGCAAAAACAGAAAATGGTAGGGGCAACTTAATTAAAAACACTATATACAAACATGGGAGCAGTGGTGGCCGAGTGGTAGCGGCCCCGACTTACAAGTTGTAGGTCGCGGGTTCAAACCCAACCAGGCGCATTACTTTGTGTAATTTATTTCATCACCACTGCTCTCAAAACGGTGAAGGAAAACATCGTGAGGAAACCGGCATGTCCTAGAACCAAAAATTCAAAGACATGTGACATCCACCAACCCGCACTGGGCCCGCGTGGTGGATTATGGCCTATTCCCTCTCCTAGAGAGGAGGCATGAGCCCCAACAGTAGGAACATTATAAGGCCGACTATGCTATGCTATATACATACATACTAGCCTTAGTATATATGCCTTAGTGTGTTATGCCTATAACATCAGCCTGATATCATGTTCATACTGCTTGGACTCAACGGCCTACTGAGTCTAAGCAGTGGGAACAGTTTCTCCAATCTAGGGGCCCAATAGCAGGGCGAGAGATCGAGAGATCGAAAAACGATCCCGCAAGTAGCCAGGGTATGCAGGGTTGAAAAGGTTGTTGTACAAGAGACATAATAATCGTGTGTTCCTACGAAGACGGATAGAGAGCCACTTGAGATCCTTGCGGAATTGAGAGGCACGGTCGTATTTTCTGTCATTTGCGAAAATAAGTTCCTATTATTTCTAACGAACATTACTGTTTCTAGAATATAAAGGGAGGTCAGTGTCAATATTTTATGAATTGACTTGACTTGAAGGTTGACATTTTTTAAATATTATTATTGATGGGGTCGTGACCACAATCTAAGATGACAGTGAGCGATGATGAATTCGAAGATGGAGCATATTTGCTTAGAAATTACCAATATTCACGTTGAACCCTCAAGAACTATTGGGATCAGAGACTATCAGAAAAAACAGAACCCGGCAGAGGATTAGAGAGAGAGGGAGGGTATCTTGGTTGATATCGTAGTCTATATTATAAAAACATAAAATTAACGAAAGCCACGAAAAAAATAACGGAAAAAAATCCTGTGTTTTTAGATTTAGGGAGCATGGCTTCGAGGACAAACTTGGCGAAAAATAATAGAAGTACCTACAAAAGATTAACAAAAACCAAATAGAGGTTAAAAACGATTAACAAAGAGGTATGAGAAATGTTATAAAATAACGAAACAACACATTAGTGTTATTAAAACTATTTCTATTAAAGACAGTTTCAAAACTTGTAAAGTACATTAGAATTCCAAAAACATTATGAAACAAAAAACCATTTCCATCCAAAAACGATTCAACCCGATCTTATTTACCTGATTTATGATAATTACACTAGTCCAGATATGAATAATCCTCTCATGCTTTTTAAATGCACTCAATATCCAGGATGAAAGTGAAAGTGATGAAAAAATGATGATTTTATGGTTGTCGAAGGTATTATTACTATAAAACGTTTACCTTCTTATGTAACTAGATCCCAAGCCACAAAAGAGATAGATACAGAAGTCAATCAATCTACATACAAAACGCAATCAAGCAACGCACACCTAGACATCGCTCACAGATATGATATACCAAATCAATTGAAACCAATGTGAGCACGAGGGCCATCCGCTTCAGACACGCGTCTGTGAAATTTTTTGTGCATTAATTGAGCAACAAAAAAAAGGTATTTTAACTGTTCAGTGGATGGTTGTTTAAATTCAACGTTAAATGGTTAATTTTAAAAAGATTTTAAAATTGGACCAGTCTGGAAACATATACACTAAAAGAAAAAAAAAATTGCAAATCGTTCCATAAACGACGGAGTTCTGCGGTAACAAACATAAAAAAAAATACAACCGAATTGATAACCTCCTCCTTGTTTTGGAAGTCGGTTAAAAAGTAAAGTACATACATGAGATTAACTTCTGTACCTATCTATTTTGTGCCCAAGCACTTAAGTTTCGGGCCATAAAAATGGAGAGGACCATTAAAAACTGGAAAGTAAAAGCGGTGATGTAAATCTTTCCATTGACGGCTTTTGTCCGCCATCGGGACGGAGAAATAAATTAATTATTGAAATTGAAAGCTTTGATTGTAAATAATTACCAGGCTTACTTGGTGGAAGAATTTTGTAATGTAAATACTTTTGTCTGTTACGAAATTACAATTTGGGACGTAATTTGCTGAGTAACTTTATTTGACAGACGAAATGAAAATTGTTTTTCTGATTATATTTGGTACTTTATTTACAAACTGGTGCCCGCGTCTTTGTCCACATCAGATTCATAAAACAGTACAATGGCATTGAGTCGCAATTCTAAAGTAGTAGTTCTAAAGTAGTAGTTAGGTTAGGTTAGGTTAGATAGTTACTATCTACCAAAAAAATTACGTATTAAATACAAACACTTAAATTTTGTTTATGATCACTTCACCATACACTTACACTTCTTATTCGCCATTTTCAAAAAACATGTGCGCTCTGATAGTATTTGTATTGGTTTTCTTTTTTAGTTAATGGAGTTAATGATTTTGAGACTTCAGTTTTTCTCTAATGTTTTCCAAAAAAAGGAGCCTCTTAGGGTCTTTTTTCACTCGCCTATCGTCAACATCGAGCATGGTTTGAAAGCTTGTTACTTCATCTAACGCAATCCGACGCGATGTTTGACGAAAAAGCAACCCGAAAAAAACCAGGTCACCGTCTGCACGTTGTATAAAGTTCGACCTCGAGTCGTCGAAATCGTAGTGGCCTAACAGGGCCGATACCTGCTAGGACCATGCGATTTTATTAAATGGGAAACCCGTGGTCCTAGAACGCAAAGGACTAGAGGAACATAAGAGTCAGCAAGAGTCTGACACACCCTCTCGCTACACATATCTAGAGCGTGACAAGATATTTGATGATTTCCCACCACTAAAAGCTATTGACAACACTTCTTACTGCTAACAACTCCATTCTAAAGGCCCAACATCCCTACATATCGTGTATATATTGATCTATCTGTCAATACGACTTTTATTAGGGGAGAGAGTTGAACGATTCGGAAGAGGGAACCACTTCTCCAACTTACATCAAACACATAAATATTTTCCGTACAGTTATGGCCGGAATTTTTATTAAAAAGCAATCTTTGTTTGGAAAGCAGTGGTGGCCGAGTGGTCCGCGACTTACAAGTTGTAGGTCGCGGGTTCAAACCCAGCCAGGCGCTTTACTTTGTGTAATTTATTTCATCACCACTGCTCTCAAAACGGTGAAGGAAAACATCGTGAGGAAACCGGCATGTCCTAGAACCAAAAATTCGAAGACATGTGACATCCACCAACCCGCACTGGGCCCGCGTGGTGGATTGCGGCCCATTCCCTTTCCTAGAGAGGAGGCCTGAGTCTCAACAGTGGAAACATTATAAGGCCGACTAAGTTAAGCTAATCTTTGTTAAACAATCTTGCTGACTTATTGCTGAGGAAGGTTCGTATCAGTGTTTCGTCTTTAAATTTTGTGGGCGTTTATATGGTAACGAGAAATTGAGGACGTGGAAAAGATTCAGTGTGGCATAAATATAAATGTACCTGTACATTTTTTTTTTGTGTTTGATAGGTTCGCGCTTGACCGCCATCTCACCTGATGGAAAGCGATGATGCGGTCGACGATGGAACGCGCTTACCTAGAAGTAACCTATTCACTCTTGACTTAAAGATTTCCGGGTTATAGCTATCAGGAAACACACACTCCGGCAAGGAATTCCACTCCTTAGCTGTACGCACAATGAATGTGTTCCCAAAACGTTTTGTGCGTATAGGTGGAATCTCCACCATGTACCGGTGGCGCGTTGCTGAACGCCTGGTGGTCCGATAGAAAACCGACGGGCTAGCAATTCGGTTATATAATTTATTTATTTAATAAAACTTTATGTTGTAATAAAAAACACTGTTCAAAGGCGGACTTAATGCCTTAGGCATTTTCTACCAGTCGATCTTAGGGTGGTGTGGAAATAGAACATGGTAGGTGCAACTTAAACAATGTTATTATGAGAAACAAATCCAACAAATTAACTGGAACAATTTGCCTGCTGCGGTCTTCTTGTCCAACTATAATGTTGATGTCTTCAAGGCTGAATAGGCAACTAATAAACTAGTGCGCCTCACCATTAATAATTGCATCACTGCTTACCATCAGGTGGGATCGCAGTCAAGCACTGGTTTATTTCAATTTAATAAAATCAACACTGTGATAATATTGTGTGACTGACAAAATCATGGTAAGTTACTCATTAAATAGAATAATCAACAAATTCAGCTTTAATAAAATAATTGTTACTTTGTTTCAAAATGATTAAATTTTTTCTAGTTTCGCCTAAATAACTAAAAGTCACCTTTTAAATATTCAAAGTGTGGTGCTTGTCCATCATCATCATCATCATCATCTTCCTGCCCTTGTCCCGTGTTATTCGGGGTCGGCGCAACACGTTTTTTTCTTCCACTCTACCCTGTCACTCAACATGCTATCACTAACTTCCTTTTCTTTCATATCACTCTTCACACAAAGTGTGGTGCTTGTCCATACTACACAAACATATAAGTGTTTTCCAAAACTTCCATATTGCATAGCTATCCCGGTCAAGCTCAAAACCAACACAATTTTCTTGGACTTTTCTAAAAAAAAGTATAGTCAGAGAAAACTGGGTTGTGTCAACCAGTCTAGCACCGTCATTATCTTGGACCACCTGAGTTAATATACCTTGAAGCTCTTTAATAGAAGCGACGCGGTAAAAAGCTGATAGTCCGGTGCGAAGATGTAAAGACTTGGGTAATGGAAGAGACCTAGACAAATTAGTTTGTTTACATAATTGTATTTGTCTTACATAATTTCTGGTTAACCGAGGAAATTATTTAAAATTATACTATAAAAAATATGAAAAAAAACTGGGCAAATGCGAGTTGGAATCACGCACTTAGGGTAAGTACAGACTTACGTATGAAAAGTACTTACCTAAAAATCAAAGTAAATCGTAATTAATGATATTCAAAACCACCTTTAATATAAAGGTACCTTAGAGCGGTAACGTAAGAGAGTTTGTATGGAAATGTATCTCAGGTTGGACGCTCTTAAAGCCAAAAGTTATCGACACTAATATTATAAAGGGTAAGGTAAAGTTTTTTTTTGTTTGTGTAGGTAATCTCTGAAAGTGCTGGACCAATTGCTACAATTTTTTCATCGATAAAAAGCTGCTTTATTCCTGAGTGACAGGCCATATTTTATGTGCACAGGTGAAGCCACGGGCAAAAGCTAGTATTACATAATTTCTTGAAAACCGTGGACATTATTTAAAATTGTTTGCCATGCAAATATAAAAATTAATGGTATTCAAAACTCAACTTTAATAAAAAGGTACTTAAAATTATTTATGTGAAGGGGAAAATCTCTCTTTGTAAGTAAATTGTTACTAAGGCCCTACCATGAGCTCGCAACGTGATCCATTTGACGACCTGAACTAAACTGTGTGTGTTCTGTTCTCGCTTGCATCCTTAACATTTTAACATTTCATGAAAAGGCCCCAGATCTGAATAACAAAAATGGGTTGATCTTACAAGATAGAAGAAAAATCAGGATAGGAAAACATGGGGTCACATAAACAATATCTCCAAATCTCGTAAAAATTGCAATAAAATTTACTGACGGTTATATTTATTTATTTATTTTATAATTTATGTACACACATGAATAAAGAAAGAAGATACATTCAGATAAAAATTGTACAAAGGTACTGCTTATTTCTAAAAGAAATTTCTTCCAGCAGACCTGCGAAATATGATTACAGATGACTGGCCTGTTGGTCTAGTGGTTAGTGGCCCTGACTGCTATGCCAGAGGTCGTGGGTTTGATTCCCACCCAGGACAAATGTTTGTGTGATGAGCAGGATCATTTGTTCTGTGTCTGGGTGTAATTTATCTATATATGTATGTATTTAGAAATATATAAGTATGTTTATCAGTTGTCTAGTACCCATAACACAAGCTCTGCTTAGCTTGGGACTAGACGGCGTTGTGTGATAGTTGTGGAATATATTTTATATTTATATTTATTGTGGAATATATTTATATTAATATGTCACTTCCAGCATAATAATATCTACATCCTCGGTCTTTCATCAACTAGACGCGTGTAGAGAAGCGTGCGAACTAATCACAGAGCTATAGAACGTTGTGGAAGTACATACCGGTGCTAATATTGTTTTTATGTTCAGTTGTAACTTAGCATCGACTGTTGCTGTCTACAGTTTGACACATAGTCTCGATTGTAGGTTAGTTTTTACACAGATGTAATATGTCTTTTATTAAAATAATTGTCATTTGACAGCTTATGCATTTGGAATTCATTGAGCACTATTTTTGTATTGAGAAGTGTTTCACAGGGCCAGTTTCTGAATTGTGTATTTTTTTTAGGTGTGAAATCATCTAATGACATCTTCCGCCCTTTCGGGTTAAACTTTTACTGATTGAAAGCCACTCCTGTTCCTTCTTTGCCTTCGATCCAGGCCCAGGCCCGGGAGTTCTCACCTATGGCACACTTCGACCCTGTGGTTTTGCTGACACATCCTTGAGGCGTGCGTGGAACAGTACGTGCCGTCGACGACTTGGGCTCGATCGTGACGGTTACCGGACGGTCGGACGGCGAGCTACCTATTACTCGCCGTCCGCAAGCCCACGCCTACGGTAGTCGGAAATTGGGATTGGAATCCTGACGGCTGAGGCATGAGAATCGCGACCTCGCGTGTGCCCGTGCGGCCTCCTCCTTTGCTAGCATTACTACTTCGCAGAAGGAGGATACCGCCTACTACTCCTCCTCGCTTCGAAGCATGGCCTGTACCACGGCCCGGCGCGAGAGATCTTTGCCGCCGATCTGCCCCACGAGGATATGGCGGTGCTCTGCCCAACCGTGTGCTCCACCGTGTTCTCAGGACGGTCCACACAGTGGTGGCACCCGGGCGTCACTTCCACACAAATCCGTGTGATAACACTAGATCTGCAATCTCAAACAAATAAACAGCTTTAAACATGTCTCTTCCAGCGTATCTATTTCATCAACTAGACGCGTGTAGACAGGCGTGGAACTAATTACAGAGCTATGTGAGACTATACTTAGCGATGCTGATATAGTTTCTACGTTCGTAGTTCTAGCGTAGCATCGAAATTATCGATGTCTGGACTTCGACACTTTGCCTCGTAAAGTCGTAGAGGACAGATTTTTTAGCAGTGGGAGTGTTATGAAGCTGGGGGATGTCTGTTATTGTCACTGTCATGTAAGACAGATAATATTTAAGAAATTTATTAAACGATATGCTTGAAAAATGTGTTATAAATTCGTTGACAATGCATATGTGTACATGAAAAAAGTATAGTTTTATTGATAAATATATCAAAATAGCAGTGAGCAGTGGTGGCCGAGTGGTAACGGCCCCGACTTACGAGTTGTAGGTCGCGGATTCAAACCCAGCCAGGCGCATTACTTTGTGTAATTTATTTCATCACCACTGCTCTTAAAACGGTGAAGGAAAACATCGTGAGGAAACCGGCATGTCCTAGAACCAAAAAAATTCGAAGACATGTGACATCCACCAACCCGCACTGGGCCTGCGTGGTGGAGTACGGCCCATTCCCTCTCCTAGAGAGGACTCCTGAGTCCCAACAGTGGGAACATAATAAGGCCGACTATGCTATGCTATGCTAAATAGGCACACAAACACGAACCAACAGACCAAACCGTACATCATTATAACATTACAGGCCACTAATCAAGTGAAATTGTACTTTCATTGGAAAACAAAATGGAAAATGGGAAGTATATCACACAATTAGATGTCATGCATAGACCGTTACACAGATAAATTGGCCATACTTAACTATCATTACAGAGTACACTATAAGCTTAGCGATGGTGAAAATATAAAATGTTCTAAGAGTTTTTGTCGGTTTTTTTTTTCTTACTGGAGACCCCAAAGTATCCCTACATCTGAACTTTCTCTAGATAGATAGATAGATATAACATTTATTTGATGCACACAAAAATAAACAGACAATACACAAAAGCACAATAAAATTACAAAACTAAGCACATAAATTAACAAAGTTTTAAAAATTTAAACAATCACAAACATCAATGTTACGAGTACCTACATTATACACATATTCATGGGTAGGTACTTCGTTTTGTGAGACAAACAAAACCTCTCTTTGTCGCTTCTTTATCGTGTCACTCTTGCCAGAGTGGTCGTGGTTATCATGAAGGTTGCTCTCTAGAAGCTATCAGGGTACAGCACATGACTTCCCGCCACTTTTGCCTGCTGAACATAATCTGCTACATCTGAACTTAGCGTGTTGCCACTGATGACATGACAACTGATAAACATACTTATATATTCTAAATAAGTAATAATAATAATAATATCATTTATTTGCGAAAAATGTGGTAGGTACAAAAGATGTTGTATACAGGAGACTAAGTGCAAAGACACATTCAGCCATTTAGTGATGGCATGCAAATATTTAGTCGATAGTGTTTTAGTAACATAAAGTAACTCACAACTATCTAGAGTTATACGGTTAAAAAAAAAAAACAGAAATATAAACAGATCTTTACCCAAATTATTTAAACTAAATAATATTAGACACACATTAAGGTAACCAAATTACCAGAGATTTAGGTAAATGAAATACTTATAAATAAAACACATTACAATACATACATACTATAGATAAATTACATCTAGACACAGATCAAATGATCGTGCTCGTCACCCAAACATTTTTCCTGGTTGGAAATCGAACCGACGACCTCTGGCATAGCAGTCAGGGCCACTAACCACTAGACCAACAGGTCAGTAAGAGTGACTGATTACACTATTCGTGAATTCACCCTTAGTCTTAAATATAGTGGGACTAATTCTTGCAATACAAATGACAGGCCAGTTTTCTAATGTTCGCCGACACTTCAAGTTACATCGATTACCAACGATAGGAAGTCATTAACACAATAAGTTTTTCTCCATTTCCTAGTAACATGGAAATCTTATACTACAAGGGACTTGATTTGCAATTTCTACGGAACATTGAAGTTCAATTAAATTGAATTATCTTAACTCATTTAGCTTCGCTTCGCTACCAACTATCTAGATTTTAATTCGTTGTATGACAGCTGAGTTTATGTGAATAATAGGTCAATTTGTAGCTTTATTTCCCTGTTTCACTGCAGGGAGAAATTTGTGGAAATGCTTTTGTGAACGTTTAATTTAAATGCGGGACTAATTTGCATCATTTGGATACTGTTTGAGTTTAAGAAGTTTAAGTAAATTGGATTGCAACGAGGATAAAGCTCTTAAATTTTGTTTCAATATTAACTTTTTCACTGAGGGTGGAACAATCTTCCAATGACTTCTCTCACTGTAAGGTGAAACGAGTGAGTGTGTTAAACTTCAACGGACTAAAACGCACCGAACACACGCCTTGAATGACATAAAATATTATTCTTTTTATGAAGGTCGTACATTTTTTAGGGAGACAAACAACTATTACGGTTGTGAAGCTACTGGCTGAAGTTTAGTTAATTTTAATAGCCTCGGTCAAACTTATTTTTAATGCACTTTAAAGAACTTTTAGGGTAGTAATCGATCTTCATATTTTGTTTATTATTATATTTTATCTATGTGAAAATTACAATAGACACTGACAACCCCGTTGATTTTAAGATCGGTTGCGTGAAAAGTACGGGGGAATTCTAAGAGATCTTCTATTCTGTAGACATTTACTTGCAAGAAAGTCTGAAGTAAATTGACTATCGTATCCAAAGAAATCAGCGGTATTTAGGTTTTGTGTAGTATATATAGAGATTTCGACTAGTATTTTTTTACGTTCAAATGCGAGTTCCCTGAATGTACGGGGCCCCCAAATGCGCGGGGCCCCAAATGCGCGGGGCCCCAAGTGCGTAGGGCTCCAAATGCGCGGAGCCCCAAGTGCGTAGGGCCCCAAATGCGAGGGCCCCCCAAATGCGCGGGGCCTGTAGCATTTGCTACTTTTGCTACATGGTTAATCCACCACTGGGACCACAGAGTTAAAGAATAAAACTCAATTGATCCTTCCTTTACAATTTTCTGAATATTGGATCTACGAATTTGTGACTATTATTGTTAGTGTTTTAAAAATCCCTTCGTAATGTTGGCGTAGTTATTATTTTTCTAAGACACTGTAACCGAGCAGTCGAAACGGACACGATGGAAGAGGTACAACACAACTAGTATACAAGATGCATATTAACTCATGTTAACAGGCACTTTTGAAGGCTGGCGGGTCAAAGGTGTTACAGAAAACACACTCCATAAAATTCACTTTTACGACATCTCTGCCCACCCTTTTACTCCCTACAAGTATCATACAAAACCTTCAATTCCCTTAGTTTACATATTCGCAGACAAATTACCTTAATATCTTTCGCACCCTAAATAGACGTGTCATACATAATCATAGCACTTACAAAATGGTTCACATATATTTTGTGACGTCGCTCTTGACGAAGCGGCCATGTTTAAGTTCTTTTTTTTTAATGTAAGATGTGTTTTTTTTTTCGGTGGGAATATCATCCGAGCGAGAGATAGTGTCCGACTTTTACTGACTAATAACCCACTCCTATTCCTTCGTTGCCTTTCATACCAGGGCCGAGTCTTCCTTTCAGAAGCAGACCCTTGGCCCCAGTAGGCTTCGACCCTACTGGGCCCCTACGATTGCTGACATCTGCTTGAGGTGTCTATCGGACGGATGGATAACAAGCTGCCCTGCACTGACTACTCACTGTCCGCGAGCCCGCGCCTACGGTGGACAATAATCTGGATCGGAATCCCGGCGGCTGGGGCGCGAGGGCCATTGCCTTGCTCGAAAATGAAAGACGTGT
This sequence comes from Mythimna vitellina, assembly GCA_949316375.1. NCBI lineage: Eukaryota > Metazoa > Arthropoda > Insecta > Lepidoptera > Noctuidae > Mythimna > Mythimna vitellina. Next base: position 5,257,745 of record OX438693.1, read on the forward strand.
GTACGTGTGTGTTTTTTGTCTTTTGTGCCAACTACTAAAAAGAAACCAGCAAATTATAAAGAACCTTTTTTGTAACCCCTTAGGTAACTTTATTCTATTTTTTTAGTATTTATTATTATAACGGCAACAGAAATACATCTTCTGTTAATATTTCAACTGTCCAACAATCATCATCATCATCATAATCATTTCAGCCGAAAGACGTCCAGTGGACGTGGACATAGGCCTCGCCATAACGATCGATCCTGTGCGTCTCGCATCTACCGCATTCCCGCGACTCTCACCAGGTCGTCTGTCCACCTTGTGGGAGGCCTTCCAACGCTGCGTTTTCCAGTGCGCGCTCGAACCTTTTGGCCCCATCGACCATCCGTTCTACGAGCAATGTGCCCTGTCCACTGCCACTTTAGTTTGGCGGTCTAACTATCACGGTCCATAAAATACAGCCAGGTGAGAGACAGACAGACGGCGGAGTCTTAGTAATAGTGTCCAATTTTACTCTTTGGGTACGGAACCCTAAAATGCATACTCTTACAGAAAAACAGTTCGACAGCTACAATATTTAAATAAAAACTTAATAAAATTTATATCAAACAAATCAATTGTGCACTTTACAGACTTGAGAGCAGTGGTAAACGAGTGGTAACGGCATGGGTAATTTATTTCATCACCATTGCTCTAAAAACGGTGAAGGAAAACATCGTGAGGAAACCGGCATGTCCTAGAACCAAAAAACTCGAAGACATGTGACATTCACCAACCCGCACTGGGCCCGCGTGGTGGATTACAGCCCATTCCCTCTCTTAGAGAGGAGGCCTGAGTCCCAGCAGTGGTTACATTAAAAAGCTATGTATATACTATGTATGTGTATGTGTATGTGTTGTTCTATGTATGTATAGTTGGTGTGATCATCACAGCGATGATTTGTTGGATACGTTTTTCATAATAACTTTGTTAATTTGTATGTATGTATCTAAGTATATATTTATTATTGTTTTCTTAATCTAGTTTACCATTATGTTGCACCTACCATGTTATATTTCTGCACCACCCTAAGGTCGACTGGTAGAAAATGCCTAAGGCATTAAGTCCGCCTTTGTACAGTGTTTCTTACTAGTGCATAAAGTTTTAATAAATAAACTATGCTATTATACTGCCTTCAAAGTTAAAGCTTAAAAAATAAATCTATGATAACCAAATCGTTTTATTACCAACTGCAATATATATAAACTAGATAAATCCAATCTATTGCGGGATAGCGGTAAAGAAAAATCTCCGATCCAAATTGCATACTTTCCTGTATTAACATATACATAGAAACTTATCTGACGATTTCGAAATCGTCACGATAATCGTGAGATGGATTGAATGGCGTATATCGAGCTGCGGAGAGACACAACGATCAATTTGAATTCTACATATTCTGTGTGAGTTTATTCTGTGTTCCTACTAAACTAAAATATACCTTTTGCTATATCTATATAAGGTGTTAAAAAATTAACTTTAAGAATTTCGAGGGGATTTTGTACTCCTCATTATAAACAACTTTTACTATGGGACCAAACCTGAAATAGCGAAAAAAAAATCAGCTGCTCCATACACTGACGAGTTATGCGAACATAAACGTAGGGAAAAGCGCAAGCGTTTGTTTACGACATCACATTAGAAACCACTAAAACCATCAGTGTACCTCTACTCTATTGTTCGTACTACATTTAAACCTTCCTGTTGAATCACTTTATCTATTAAAAAAAATCGCATGAAAATCCGTTGCGTAGTTTTAAAGATCTAAGCATACATAGGGACAGACACGAAAAGCGACTTGTTTTATACTTTGTAGTGATCTTCAGTAACTGTATTACAGAATAAGACCAATTTTAATTTTAAAGAAAGTCTAGCATGGATAAGCACGTCAGCGTCATTTTAAGACGATCAATGCAGATGCTGAATTTAAAATTCGAATACTTAAATTTGAATACGTAAATATTCATGTCTATTCACCCTTTGGGTGAGAATCTTTTGAGCATCAGTTTAAGAAGTAGTATTTCCATTTCTAGTATTTCCCCAACTAGTTTGGGGTCGGCTTCCAGTCTAGGTAGATGCAGCTGGATTACCCGTGTTTTACATGAAGCGACTGCCTACCAGATCTCCACTACTCAGTTACTTCGTTATACTCTTTGGATAGACTGATAGTCAGACTTTCTTGCGTCTGACTATCTGTAACGACTATCAAAGATTTAAGAGTGACAACCGAGACCAATGGCTTTACTTCCTAGATAAACTTAAAAAGTAAACATCCATATCTCCTCCAAAACATGCTTCAAATTGGAAAATTCAGATTAGTACTTGCCCGGTGTTGAACCCTCAATCTTATGTAAGAGAAACGGGTGCCTTTTCGGCTGGGCCAGAACGACCAACAATTGTCAAAGATTCAGTCGCGTATATAGAATTTTATCGATCATCGTGCATGTTTCAGCCGAATACACCACCACGGCACCACTGGACATCGGCATCCCCCGAGAGCCACCACAACGACCAGGCCTGTGCGCATCGTTAATATCGGATTCCCGCGACTCTCACCAGTTCATCGGTCTACCTTTTGGGAAACGTTTCAACGACTTTTATTAAAAGAGATAAAATGGACTTATACCAAACAATTTTCAAAGCTTTGCCTTTGATAGGTACCCACTGCTATACAATGAACAGTGTGCACTGACATTTTGAAGGCCAAAAACACTAATTAATTACAATAATTAACAGAACTGACACCGTTTCAGTCTCTTGACTACCTAATGTTTATTGTGAATCACTTGTGAATGTCGCATGTATATGATTCTAGCAACCCCCATCAGGTCATCGGTCTACCTTATTTATTAAATATTTGTTGATGAATAATAATATATGAATGATAATGAAAGATGATGAATTATAATATTTTTTTTTGGCTATTAGGTAATGAATGATAGAAAAACAAGACTCATTTTTGTAGCAAACATATTGTGAGAATATATGTGATATCGGAAAATAAAATTGTGGTAAGAATTACCATTAGTTTCTGAATGGTCAAATCCAACTTGTATTTTTTATGCATAAATAAAATTTGACAAATTCTCAACTCCTGCGATGTTAACATTCTGGTTACATATACACACATACAAACATGCAAAGGGGTTACAAGATGGAACAATTAACCTTACCAACTGCTACTGCGAATTTGAACTGAAATAGTTTATGACCCAAAACTTTACACAAAATCACTCAATATCACCGCAATTTCCGTCATCAAATCATCAAGCAATCCTTCACTAACTTAGCTAATCGAAAACATTTAAACAAAGCTACTGAAATTTAAACAATGGGGAACATTATCTTTCACCCACACATCAAGCCATGCAACAAAAATTGCCAAGTCACGACCGACCTTAGGGCACGCAGCGCACTTTCTTCGAATTCGTTATAATGTTTTGACAAGTAAATTTGCTGGCGTACCCAAGCTTTCTCGTGTGATTGACAGCTATGTATCAATGGCTTAGGACTGTTACTTTCGCTTGACGGACTGATGTACAGACTGACAGCTTATCTCATGTCAGTATTAAATTAATTTGCGATGATTGATACCTTTTGTAAAGTCATTGGCGTTTATTTGATGTGTATCTTCACGTCTTTGTTAGTGCTTCGGTAGGTAATTGAATTTGAAAGGGAAATCGTTTGTGAATGCAAACTTGCAAACGCATTCTGAAGAAGAAGCTGCCAATCTGTAATGAATGGATACGCAAATTGCGTTAGAACGTCTTTTTTTAATGCGCCTTGTAATTTTTTGCGATACAGAAGCTAGGCTAATTAGCTGGTCAATTGAATTTGATTGACCGCTGAGTACAGGTGTGTGCTAATTAGTAATACTAGTTTACTTCTTATTGTGCCCAATTTTATTGTACTCAATTCTCTTTACATGTATAAATCTTGGAAGGTGTAGGCGGTTCTGCATGCTAAACAGGTTAGTAGGTTACTGTGGTCCTCGCAAAAGCACCTGAAGGTAACACTGTGAGTTTTAGCCAGTAAGAGTCTGACACTCCTTCTGGCTTCAGCCAGAGCGGAAGAAGTCATTTAATAATTTCTTACCCAAAAAAGGTAGGTTAGCAAGTAACACAGGCTAGTATTGAGTTTGAGGTGGTCATCTTTGACCCTCATCTTGCTAGTATGGTTTTCAGTAACTTTCAGGGTTTTTTTTTAAGTGAGAAATTGTCTAATGATCGTCATATCCTTTACACACTTTCTTTACGTCATCGTGTTCATAGACTATTCACTGTAAACAGAATCGCGTCCTTTGGCACAGACGCAACGTAATGTTGCCACTTTATACATAATGTGATATGATATTTCCTCTTTATTTCAAAATTTGCGCCTTGTTCCTCTTTTCTAAGCCTTCTCCTGTTCTAAGGTAAACCGTAAAGGCTGGTCAGACTTTTACTGTCTAAAACCACACCTAAGTTCCTTCTCGTTCCACACGTAAGTTCTTTTAAGACTACGAACATCATTTACATAATTTTCATATTTAGCTGGCATCGGCCCTGCTGGGCCTCTATGGTTTGCTGACATCTCTTCGAGGCGCGTGTAAAACATGCCGTCTGCCGTCGATAACTCGGGCTCGGTTCTAGAGTGAATAGGCTTTTAATAAACTAGTGCGCCTGACCATCAATGATTGGTGATGAGGTGGGATCGCAGTCAAGCACTGGTTTATATCAATATAAAAAAAAAAAATATAGGACTAGCGGACGGCGACCTACCCATTGCTTGTCGTCCGCAAGCCCGCACCTACGATGGCCGGAGATCGTTCTGCGATTCCCGACGCCCGGAGCGTCTTCCTTCGCGGCCACTGGGGTGTGAGGATATGGATGACGGTCCCTCTCTCTTACGGCCGCCTCCTTCACTAACCTCACAGAATGACACGGTAACGTAAGGATTGATACAATCAAAGACTCAAGTCATGTAGTGTATCATGGTGACGAACTTCTTTGATGAGGAAAACGTCATCAGTTCCTGTAACGCCAAAAAAGTCTGAGAAAAAGCTAAAACTTTATAAGTTCCTCAGACTTTATTTACTGCTTCGTTATTTTTAGTTGTAACTGTAGGCTTCCCCGACAAATGGGCTATCTAACACTAAAAGCATTCTTCAATTAGTGAGTTCAAACAAACAAACCACCTCTCTCATCATCATCATCTCGTTCGTGCGCTTTCTGTGCTTAATGCTCTTCTGACTCTAACACCGGAGTGTGACTTGTTTGCTGGGAGATGGAAAGATGTGTGTCATTAATGGCTAAGGTTTTGTAAGAAGACGGATAAAAAATAAGTTAACGTTTTTTCATTTGTTTTGAGGGATATATTATTTTAGTGGTAAAGTATATATATTTTCTTTTTATTTCTAAATTATATGTTAGTTTTTATTTTTTTCTTCAATGTGTTTGAATTTGTTATTAGGTTATTATTGTTTTTATTAAATGTATTTTTTAGTTTGTAAGTTTCTATTGTACAACGCCTTGGACATCCTCCGTAACGTTGTACGAGTGCTTGTAAATAAATAAATCATCATTTCAACTAAAAGTCGTCCACTGCTGGGACATAAGCTTCCCCCAAATGTCCCCACAACGAACGGTCCACGACGGATCACCTCTTTAGTTTTATGATATTATTGTAGATATTTATAGATTGGAGCAGTGGTGGCCGAATGGTAACGGCCCGACTTATGAGTTGTAGGTCGCGGGTTCAAACCCAGCCAGGCGCATTACTTTGTGTAATTATTTCATCAGCACTGCTCTCAAAACAGTGAAGGAAAACATCGTGAGGAAACCGGCATGTCCTAGAACCAAAAATTCGAAGACATGTGACATTTACCGACCCGCACTTGGCCCGCGTGGTGGATTATGGCCTATTGAGGCCTGAGTCCCAGCAGTGGGAACATTATAAGGCCGACTATGCTACTTATAGATTCCATGTTATAGATAGTTGACCTACTGTTCACCACGCCACGCACGACTCTGACTCCACTAAAGAGAACAAGATTATTTAATGACGCTCTCAGATTGTGCTTTCAACCTGTTATTACTGACTATTATTCAATTTGCATGTAACATTGAAATTCACTCTCTAAACTTAAGTAGCAAAGAGCAGACCTTGTGCCTGCTACTTATTATAGGTGCTATTAAAATAACTTCGTTTAAAGTAATAACAATGTTTTGAACTTAGAAAGCACTTTTCCGCTTAAAGTAATGGGTGGTGAAAAGTTAATTATTTCTGGTACATAAAACGTAAATTCTTAAACACAAGTTTACAACCGCAATCAGGCAAACATTTGGAATTAAGTTTAAAAAATATGTTTTCAATACACTTACTCGAAAACCCGCTGTTATCCCTACTGCTTTCAGGCAATTTTCTGTTTTCCGCATAAGTGTGGAAAAGTGCGCGAATTCGCCCCCACACACAATTGATTGAATTTATCGTATCAGGCTAGGCGCTAAAAAACTCTCACGAGTCACTTGTCAACCCCTGTTTATTTATTTCTTCGTATTGAAAAACATCGTTTGATACACGTGAAAATTTGTCACTGTAGTACTCGGCTCCATAACACCCTCGCCTGTGGCTCGGGCGAATTCCACCTCAGTCACATTGACACACACTCTTGCTCCACTTATATCAAAATTTACTATTTCATCATCTTCTTACGTATGTCCTAGGTTACTTGTGGGTAGAACATGTTTCTTTTCTTCTAGTCTATTCTATCAACAGTCACGCTGTCACTGATTCTCTTTTTTTTCATATCGCTCCCCTCCTTCTCCATCCATAACTCTTTTAGAGACATGCATTTCATCCTTCATCCTCTTCCCATAACCGTACCAAGAAAAATGATTCCCTTTAAACTTTTCAGTCATCAGCACTAATTTCAAACTTCCTTTAACATACATATTTTCAACTTTATCCATTTTTACCCGACTGCGCGACGCAAAGGAGGGATGGAATGGTCCATCATTGATTTTATAATTGTTGATTTTGACAAGTTTGGTAATCTACTAATATAATGACGTCATTATGACTTTCCAGAGGTCAACCACTAACACTCCATTGAAAGAAGTGGCATAGAATGGTAATCTCGTATATATTGACAAATGAATATCTGACGTATGCGGTAATCTGCTAAAATTTTTACAGTTCCATTGATCAGTGACCTACCATTATAACGTCATTGTGCAGTCATTGCTTTTAATAAACTCGATATTGTCATTCTACCACAACTTTAGCGTACTAAAGTATATATAGACCATTGACCGATCAATGATCGATCATTATGAATTAGTAGATTACGAAGTTTTAGCAAATTGACAGTGGGATCGTGTTGGAATGAGGAATTTATAAAAATAGCAGACTTGGGCCCCAGATCCTATGACCGATGACCTGGTGAGCTGGTCGCAGAAATCCGATGGACGCGAAACGCACAAGACCGTTTGTTGTAGCGACACGTAGGGGAGGACTATGTCAGACACTGGACGTCTTTCGGCTGTAATGAAAATGATGATGATTATGCTGCTGATAATTATAATGATGAGAAAATAGAACCAAACTCTTCGCCAAAAACGGATAAACAAAGTAACACTTCATTAGTCTGATCCCAAAAGTTTCCCAAACAGTAACCCATTTACGACATCCCATTTTGCCAGGTACTAGATGACGTAAACACATCCTTAGCCCCGAAACTACCTACGGAAAAGGCCGTAACTCCTACACGTAAATAAAAACGGGGTCCCTCCAAATAATTAAATAAAGACAAAGCATTAGGGAAAACAGTTAGAGAAAAGAAAAGCGAAGGGATTAGGGAGATTGATCGCAGCGGAGCGTAGAACCAGTAGACCCCAGTTGCACATTCCACCCTGCGTGTACCTACATTTTATGCGTAAAGGCACTACACACGTAGTTGGGGACTCGTTTATCGGCAGCCGTGTGTATAAACATGATAAAGCGTGGAAAAAGGTGGATTCAGATAGGTTCAGAATTAAAACTAATAACAAAAAGAAAACAGTTTTTTAAGTCATAAAACATATTTTGTAGAAAATATATTTTCCTTTGTACTGATTATTTCCCCTCATCTATAGATACTATTAGCTATTGTGAGTGGCTTCGCACGCGTGTAGTTTCCTTAGGGAATATGATACCGGGATAAAACAGTATCCTATGTGCAGGAGCATATTTACATTCTATACATGGCCTGCATAGGAAACTGCTCGCGTATACTTTGTATTGCTATTTTGAAATCTGCAATTACAACGTATACACGAATTTTGCATACTGGTCTTGTATAGTTTGTAACGAATACGCGCGCGTCTTGGTTCCAAACTATACTACAGTTAACAACACTTACACCTGACAAAATCTGAGATAGATATAAAATCATTTATTCATATATTGGAATGATGTTAGATAAATAATAATGACTTATAACTTAACCTAACCCAAATGATCACAAACATTAGAAGGGAATCTGGCGCTCGGCGGCTGCTACCGCGGCAAGCTAACCTTTGCGCTATAATGGTCACTGTTCTAACCTAACCTAACCCACATCATCGCTTCGTTCACTCGCCATCGTGGTCTAATGGTCACTATTCTAACCTGACCTAATCTAGGCTAGTCCATATTCGTATTGGCATTGTATGTTATGGAATAAGGTTAGGTAGTTAGGTCACTACGAAGTATACGCAAGGGTTTGCGTACTACTCTTGTATACATTGGACGACCTCGATTATACAGTGATTTCCAATCTATACGCAACTAGTTTCAAACCCTTGCGTTCTGGCCACGTACAGAATGTAAATACGCATTCGACCAGGATATGGTCTACTAGTGTGTCTAATTTTTTACAAATTCATCTCGCCGTTCAAATTTGAAGAAGTAACAAACACTCACACACTTTGTTGAAACTTCAACAGTTTGGACTAAGCGTTTCGTTTCGTCGTTTGTACCGCGTACATCGAGGGACTGGAACAATATGCCTGCTGCAGTCTTCTCGTCCATCTATAATTTAGGTGTCTTCAAGGCTAGAGTGAATAGGCTCTTAATAAACTAGTGCGCCTCACCATCAATGATTGCATCTTTGCTTACCATCAGGTGGGATCACAGTCAAGCGCTGGTATATATCAATTAAAAAAAAACATACACATAGTCACAAACCAATACTTACAAACTTTCGCTTTTATAATATTAGAGTGATTCACATTGTAAATAACATGAAGCTGAGGGAAAACCATTTCTGTCACTCTAGTTACACTAAAAGCCGACCCATACATGCATAAAAAAAAGTTGGTAGCCGTAACATCACCTTATATACTTCCCTTTCATGGCGACGAAGGTCCAACTCATAACTAAGAGCCAAAACGTGCTAAAAACGACACTATAACTTTGTCCAAATATTCACCGACACGACCCAAAACCGAAAATAGGGTACGCAATTCGCATAAAACAAATAAAAACCGAATATGCGAGTGTCCCTTTAACCGTCGGTACTTTGGAGAGAATATGTGAACAGCGAATGAAATAGTAACGGGTGACCTACATCGGTTAAACCATTTACACTTTCCTCTTTCGGGTGGCAGATAAGCTATTAGAAGTTCGTCCATTCGTCATTCGGCATCGAAGCCGTCAACATTGAACGAGGGATCTGATGTGTTGTTCCTACGTGTTGTGATCCTATTTTTAACTTATCTTATATACGTACAGAAGGTAGGTCCGGTCTCGCCTAAACTTGGAAATAGGGCTGTCCGTCTGACCTCTGTGACCGCTAGGGAAATGTGGGTTTGGAGTTATCTGTGAATCGGTGACAGGTACTGGCCATTCACCAGAGACAAGCTTTTAGACATGACGCATGGGCCATAGATAAGTAAAAGAGGAAAAGGAAAAACGTTTATTTGTGCCACACACAGTCGTATAAATTAAAATCATCATCATCATGATTTCAGCCGATAGACGTCCACTATTTTACATAGGCCTTCCCCAAGTGTCGCTTCAATGAACGGTCCTAATAAATTAAAAATAAATAATGTGAAAAAATAAATTAAAATCTGTGCGAGGCGAAAAAGGCACCTAACTCAGCATGTGCTGCGTTTGGGCACGCCATAATTATGGTGGTAAGTTCCCTCTTTGAGTAGTGGCTGGAAAGACCTCACGGCGTCTTCACCTTGCGCATGACGCAGATCCTCACCGAGCATGGTCAGTTCGAGAAGTTCCATGGACCGTTTGGAGGACACTGTGGAGCATACGGTAGAGGTGTACGCTTGGGCAGAGCACCGCCGTTTCTTCGTGGATCGGCGGCAACGATCTCTCGCTCCGGGCTTTGGTACAGGCCATGGTCGGAAGCGAGGAGGAGTGGCAGGCGGCCGCCTTCTTCTGTGAAGCAGTAATGCTAACAAAGGAGAACGATATTTAAAACGATAAATAACGCAGCGCTAATATTCTGTTAGAGCCCGATGTGTGATGCCACGGACACACTCACGGAGGTCAAATAAACTTTTGAAATAAAATAATAAATAATGAGTGGTTTATTGGTCGCCAACTTTATGACAATGTTTTATAGCATAGCTTCAAAAGGGGTTAAATATTTCTTTATAATTTTAGTTTTTAGCTCAAAGCGTGTCCAAAACAAACGTCCATTGCGTTTAATTAGCGGTAATAAATCACCAAATGCTGTTTTATAATTTGCCAACAAAAAGGCATAAGTCACAGAAACGTCCAAGTATCAAGAAAATTCTCTGTTTAGACCCGACACTCCACAAAATAGGCATGATTACAATACCATAAAGTGTCTATAATACAAGCAAAGTAATTACGGCCTCCTATATCTCTCCATTTCCTTTTATAAACCATCTGCCATATACCACAGAATAAAAAAAAATTTCTTCATCTCTCAGCCAATTATTTTATTTCCAACAATTTGCGAAGAAATGTTCTGTTGTCATTATTTTCATTTATTATGTTCCATATGGGTGAAGAAACGAGTATCTTCAAGTTATCAGGTTTTGACGAAGAGATATGGTAGTATTGAAAGAATTGATTGATGTACCTATAAACCTAATGGTTTCAAAACAAAGGTGTCGTAGTAATTAAAATAAATAATAAATCATAGATAATTCCACCAATATTGCCGAAGATGGTCTTAAACTTAAACCAATCTAACAAAAAAAGCACACTGTATATTATACTCGTATATACCTTTTTTTTTTGGATGATTTGTGTGAGAAGTGATATGAAAGAGAAGGGAGTTAGTGATAGCGTGAAGAGTGACAGGACAGAATGGAAGAAAAAAACGTGTTGTGCCGACCCCAAATAAAACGAGACAAGGGCAGGAAGATGATGATGATGATTTGCAAATAACGTAAATCGCCTTACGAGAAAAAACATATTAATATAACAAACTAACAAAACCGTGAGAGTATGTTGCACAGTCCTATATTAAATAGTTATGTTAACAAAACTAATTACTATCCAATGAATGGCTACATGGCAAAAAGTAATACGTATATAATTATAAACGCGCTGTCATTGTATCTACATTCTCTTGTAAATTTGTCTTCTACAACCCAGCACAAAATAATTATAAAATGCATCGTCGATAATTCTGAAAGATGTATCGATAAACATCTCAAGTATCGATTCTTTTCCGATCCCTCGTTTTCCTTATATAGCTCGGTGTTTCATATAGGTCAGTGTGCTGTGTATAAGAACCTGGCCACATAACCGCATTGAAGTGTTGTTAATGTGAAACGGCGTGGTACGCGGCACGTTGACGCATCGTGCAAATATAGGGTGCCGCGCTGTGAACCTAAATACCAGGGATACATAGATATGAAATTTTGAATTTGGATATAGGAATATTATACTGGTTTCGGATACGCTTATTTATGGATATGAAATTTATATTGGTACATGTATGGTAGGTACAATTTAGCTTATTTTGTAGAATAACATTAGAGCATGTTATTTAGAATTGATTTCATTATTATGTTCAAGATAATGTGAGTATGTATTACAAGATTTTAACAATGTTTGTAAATATGAAGCATAGATTTACTAAAAATCTACAGATTTGATTATAAAATTATAACACCATAATAGTAAAAAGTTACTTTTAAAATAATTTGACCAGCAATCTGAATAATTGCATGTACATTAATCAGATTTTTATTCAATAGAAGTAATTTTTAGAGGCTAATTTGAGTATTTTTTCTATCGTACTAAATAAGATGTACTGTATTATGTTTCGAACACACACATCAGCTATCTAGTGCTGTTCCTTCTATCTATATATATAAGCGAAATACCACTCACGGATTAATCACGAAATCTCAGAAACTATAACACCTACAAACGTCAAATTTGGCAGGTAGGTTTATTGGGTGTAGATATCTGCTAAAAACAGATTTTACGAAACTCTATCCCTAAGGTGTTAAAATGGGTGTTGGAAGTTTGTATGGAGAAACCAACTATCACGCGGGCGAAGCCGTTGGCAGATGCTAGTTTAACATATATTTTTCTGATTCTGTTTACTGCAGTGAATCATATACTTTTGCGCGTTACAAAAATCGCGATTAGCTACTGGAGACCACGATGTGTTACCGTGGTTACCACGATGTGTTAAAATTAAAATTCAGTCGTTCGAGCGAGAAAGAGGGATGGAGCTATATAGCTTATTTAGCTCCATCCCTTTAACAGTTCAGTTTATGGATCTTCTCAAAGATGACGCCGCAACGTGGACATGTGGCTACACCTTAAGATCTATTGGTAGTGTATTTCCAACAGACGAGTACATAGGTATGTGGTGGTGTGTTACCGGTCGCCTTGCTGAGTGAAAACGTTGCGGGTATGTGCTCAGTGCTCGTTGGAAATCGTCTTAAGAATTATTGTTCAATGTGTGTTGGCTGCTTTTCTAAGATTTGTCGGTATGCGGTTTGGATTTGTGGTTAAGTTTTTTTTTTAGAGGTAATTTCACCGTAAAAATTTAAAGTAAACTGAAACGAGTGACATATTTTAGGTTTCATACATAAGTAGTCCCCTGTAATCTGTTCTAAAATATTATAGTTCAGCATGGAACAAATAAAATATTTAATTCAGATAAATAGTCGCTCAAAACCTATGTATTCAGCTGCATCCATTGAGACTGGATACTGTGATATCGAAAGGAGATCGCATGAGTTAGGTTTTTTATAGCTAATGAACCGGCTTGTCAAATATACGGTCCGCGTTCTACGGTTCGGTCTACATAATACTATAGTTTGAAAAAGTGTAGGATTGTGTAACTTTCTTTTTTCTTTTATTTTCCTTTTTTTTTTCTTTTTCTTGTTTTTTTTTACTTACGTGTGTTCAGTCAGGTAAACTCATATACATAAGTCATCCCGACGCGAAACAACTCTACGTAAACCATACAATTATGTGCTACGTACGGAAATCAAACCCACGACACACAGTGCAGCAGTTAATCTCATTTTACTGCTTATTTAATTATCGAAATATTTTAAAGCCTTTTCTTATAAGTGGTCAATTTATATCCGAAATCGTAACACTCATTATTACATTTACGTGACCAATTTACAAGTTTCTTACTTATCTCGAACGCACAGGCGCCCAAAAATAAAGAAACGAAAAAAAAAACTTTTAAACGAGCAAAATTATAGATTTGCGTCACAGAGTGATAACAACAAACTTCGCTAAAAACGAAAATTAAGTTACAGATTTCTTTCCCAGTTTTTCTTTGGAAAATTCGCTGTCAAAGGAAGCCCTTACAACATTTCTGTTTCTGTTAAGGGGACGCTCTACCTTTCGTATAAAATAAAAATGTGATTCGTCAAACCGAATTATTCTGGTCCTCGGCTGTGTATTCAGTTTTATTTTTCCTTAATGCTTCACTTCTTCGATTTTTTTGTGTAGGTATTAAACAGTTTTCTATGCTGTGACTATAATGATTATAGTATTCTTAATTTAAAATTTACCTAATGAATTTAGCCGACAGAAAATCAAAACAAAACATACCTGCGCATATAGAGTTTTTTTTATTGATGTTGCATTTCAATTTTTTTTTGTATAGGTGCTGAACAATTTTCTGTGATAACGATTATAATATTCTTAATTAAAAAATAAAACGATAAAAAATCAACCCAAAAATTTTTTCAATTTTTAATTTCCGTTTAGTAATAATAATTTATTTATTTGTACTTTGTTACGTTTATTAAATTCATGTCAATTCATTATCACTACGCCTATCAAGTAGGCAATAGAATGTTTATTTTTCTGTCGATTTCTTGCAAAATAAGCACATACACAGAATAAGAAACAGACAAATCATCATAATACCTAACTCGTTCTGCTCTGGATAGAGCCAGAGGAATTATCAGACTTTCACAAACTTAAACCCACCCGTGTTCTTTCAGCCGCCCTTTGCTGTCCTGGGTCGCAGTAGCTCTTTCAAACAATCTTGAAGACCCGGCAGGCATAGAGAAACTCTTCCCCTTAAACTAGAATTCAATAAAAAGACTCCCTTCATCGTGTTAAACTTTTTAACAGGCTGCGAAACTTTGCGCCGTTCGTTACAGTTATCGGTAACTACTTGATATAACTTTGAACTCGAACAAAACATCTTATCCTTTAGTTTAAATTAGCCTAATAAAACATTTAGTTAGAATTTGTAGCTACTTTTGTATACTTTGTTAAAATCTGTTTACTTGGGAGATTAAGTTCGGGGTAGAAAAAATAAATAGAACTTGGTTTGAAAGATTGCTATTTCTTAAACTTTATGAATTCACAATTATGTTATAATCATTTAAACATCAACATTTTCTGGTTATCCACTCGACGTACGGCGAGTATTGCTTTACGTTGTTGAAACCTCTACGCTCCGGACTAAGCGTTTCGCCCCATCGTTTATCCCGCGTACATCGAAGTCCCCGTCTATTTATAATTTGGGTGTCTTCAAGGCTAGAGTAAATAGGCTCTTGATAAATTAGTGCGCCTCAGCATCAACGATTGCATCACTGCTTACCATCAGGTGGGATCGCAGTCAAGCACTAGTTTATATCAATTAAAAAAAGAACAACTTGTAGATTTTACAAGCGGGATAAAGAAATGAATGAAGAAAAGTGTCCATGAAATAGTAATCTCTACTTTTGTCGATATTACTACTTCAAGGAAAATAAAATAAAAAAGGATGAGATTAAAAACAAAATCGTGTGTCCATGAAGAAGTAATTTGCAACACAAATGTACAAAGGCATTCTACCAGTCAACCAAAGGTGGAGAGATAACATAACAGTGCATAAAAAGTATTATTAAGAAAAATCATGGGAACAGATTGTCGTATCCATGTTTTTCTTTATAGTGGGTACCTACTTTTTCTGTGCTACTATATACTTAAAAAAACATATATGTATATTACATGAACACATTAATTAAAAAATTAAGTTACAATTATAAATTAAGCACTAAAATTTTACTCAAGTGCAATTAGATAGTGTTTGTTTTTTAATTATTCATCGAAATTGTAAGCAAATAAAATAGGAATCGATGCACTACATTGATTGTACGCACGGTATAGGAATCTACTCATGCACACACAAACACGCTAGTGACGCAATCAAAATTGATCAAAATAAGTAATTTTTTTTTGACGGATGGTCGATGGCGCCGAAAGGTTCTAAAATGGCGACCGCGCACCGGAAAACGCAGCGTTGGAAGGCCTCCCACAAGGTGGACCGACGACCTGGTGAGAGTCGCGGGAGTGCGGTGGATGCAAGACGCACAGGATCGGTCGTTGTGTTGGCGTCACTTGGGGGAGGCCTATGTCCAGCAGTGGACTTCTTTCGGCTGAAATGATGATGATGAAGAAGTAATATTTTTATCTGATTAAAAATTACTGTGTTGTATTGGCTGTAAGGGTAGTTTCAAGCATTGTGACATAATGTATTTGACACGACTCAGTGGCAATCCGGTGATTGAGTGGAGCAGTTGTGTTGTGCGAATATATGTGTGTCACTCTGTTGGTTAGCCATAAAATACTCCAGAACGCAGTGCAATAAAATTAACTATGTTAAAACAGCTGGAATTGATTCATTAGCCGATTCTGAACATACTACTACCAAGATATGTGTTTATTATGTTACATGATGTATCTATATAATTAATAGAATAAATACCTATAGCAAAGCATAGCATAGTCGGCCTTATAATGTTCCCACTGTTGGGACTCAGGCCTCCTCTCTAGGAGAGGGAATGGGGCGTAATCCACCACGCGGGCCCAGTGCGGGTTGGTGGTTATTACATGTCTTCGAATTTTTGTTTCTAGAAGTTTGTTTACTCACGATATTTTCTTTCACCATTTTGAGAGCAGTGGTGATGAAATAAATTACACAAAGTAATGCGCCTGGCTGGGTTTGAAATCGCGACCTACAACTAGTAAGTCGGAGCCGTTACCACTTGGCCACTACTGCTCTATATATATATACCTATATAAGTGTATTTTTATAAAGTAAAGGAAAGAGATTTTTGAGTCAACTCTGCTCTTTGTTTAGAAAATAATTCCGCAACCTTTGGAAATTCAGCCGACTCTCATGAAGGCAGCTTTTGTGATTGAAACATAACAATCAGGCTACATACCCTACTATAGAACTGGTAGGAAATGTTACAACGCGTATAATTACTCTCATAAAAGATAACATTTCCTCTACACTGTAAACGATGAATCACAACATTCATTTAACTTATGAACGTTATAAATTGCGAGTATAACTTCTGATATTTTATCTTAAACCACGCCTAGACCCGGTACGGTAGGATGGTCGGCTACCAATCAAAATACTAAACTAGATGCTAAAACGAACGCAAAATGTATGTATGTAGAACTAAATTAGTGGTTCATATAGAATCCCATTTGATCAGTGTAATTGGTACATGAATTTTCTAGTCTTGTCGGCGACTTAAGATCGGAAAACCCGAGATATATTTCCATTCGACTGCTCTTACGTGATTATGACGCTATTACACAACTTTCTCTAGATATTTTGGAAACATAGATATCTTGTAGATATCAAAACATAATTTTTTGTAAAACTAATCCAATATACATCTCTGAAAATCTACTATTTTATGTGAACATTGGCCCTTCATAATTTACTCATAAATCAAAAGTTAAAAAACAGGGTGTCTTTGACATCGTGCACAAAAGAATACCATGGATCCACAGTACATGGACGGGAGTCCATAAAAAAAAACCGAAAAATTCCGAGAAATTCCGCAACTGGGGACAGTTGCGGAATTTCTCGTCAACTTTTTTTATTTTATTTTTTATTTTTCTATGTCAAACACTGTGGATATCTATAGAAACCTTACATATTTGATTGAGATTCTGAATGTCGAAATTTACGATGAAACATGTTTTCAAAACCTTTTAAGATTTCAAAGAAACACGTATGTCCTAGAATTTTTTTTGTGAAATATTCGAGTAAATAACGGAATTACCAAATAGCTTTCAGATGTTATCTGCCTTTTGTCGTGTATCTTTTTATCAAACATTGCGTAGGAATACTTTTGATGAAACAACAAGCATTTAATCTATACTCACGTTGACGATAGACGAGTGTGGAAGGGCGCTCTTAACGTAAGCGGTAACAGTTCTAATAAATCAAGGCAGGTAGGCTTTATATTTAGGTACTAACTGCCTAGTCATTGCTTCGTGTAATTACTGGGTAACTAGGTATCTTGTATTGCATGTGCTTGTGTGAAACTTCAGTGCAGTGCTATTTCAAATTTGGAATTGTCAAAATGGTATATGCATATCTATTCTTAATATTGTTAATTATTTATTTATTTAATCAGATAACAATGATCCATAATATTGTAAGGCTGAAGAGTTTATTAGCTGTTTAGCTTTAACCTTTTGAGTAGCGTAATTAGAGACACAATAGAAAGACAATGACCGAGCGAACGCCGGCGTTCGCTCGGGGTTTAATGATCTAATGTTTGTATTGGTGTACAATAAAGCATTTAATAAATAAATAAATAAGTGTTTTGATTTGAACGCGCTAATCTCAGGAACTACTGGTTCAAATTAAAAATAATTTCAGTATTTGATAGCCCCTTTATTGAGAAAGGCATTAAGCTATATAAATTCACGCTTAAACCAATAGCTGCAGGGCAGCCAGAGACGCAGGTGAAACCATCGGGGTCAACTAGTATATATATGTATATATTAAAACTCCATGCAACACAAAGGTACACAAGACGTCCAGACCCGGAACAAGATGGAAGACTTCTTCGTAACTTAACCAAAAGAAGAGGTGTACAAATAATAGATATAAGTTCATTTAACCAGTAAGATCCAACTAACCTTACAAAGCCAGGCTTCCGGCTACTGTGAGAAATTCCAGATGGAAAACTCAATACGCATCCCAGGATTCGAACTCAGCACAAGCGCGACTACTAGATAAGAGATGCGAAAAAGAACACAAAAAAAACTTCAAAATCAATGTTATTTATCCATCTTTTTTACTATGACTCAATAATTACTCATCAAAATAAAAAGTAAAAAACACATTCGCCAACAGGGAAAGTAAAAAATAACAGGGCCCATAAAATCTTAACAACAAAAACACCACGATCTTAAAAGATACAGCTATAGTGTCAGACAAACAGTGTAATTCATTATAATTATTATACGATAAACATTGAAAATGGAAAGTTAACCATTAAAAGATCGTTAAAATTGGATCGTTCAGAAGATGCTATTCAATTTATAAGCGACAAGCGTTGATGAATAAAGTGTACCAATGTTCTAATGAAGAATTAATATCATCAGTCATTTAATTTAATCTATCTAAGGCTAAGATCGCTTTCAAGGACTTGGATTGGTTTAGTAGATTCATGCATATTTCTTCTTAATTCATTAAACCCCAAGCGAACGCCGGCATTTGCTCTCTCATTTTCTTTCTATTGTATCTCTAATTACGGTTTTCAAATCGGAATACCCCAGGATATCCGTAGGAGAAACAAGGTCACCGACATAGCACGAAGAATCGCCAAACTTAAGTGGCAGTGGGCAGGGCACATTGCTCACAGAACGGATGGCCGTTGGGGCCGAAAGGTTCTGGAATGGCGACCACGTACCGGAAAACGTAGCGTTGGAAGGCCTCCTACAAGGTGGGCCGATGACTTGGTAACGGTTGCGGGAGTCCGATGGATGCGAGACGCACAGGACCGTTAATTGTGGCGACACTTGGGGGAGGCCTATGTCCAGCAGTGGACATATTTCGGCTGAAATGATGATGATTAACACCCCTGCAGCCAGCAGTGCAGTTTTACCGAAAAAAAGCTATTGTGATTTCCGGGACTTCATCCCAATTTTTCGTTAAATATTTTATAAAGAAACCGAAAACTACAAAACACATGACAAGGAACCAAGATTGAGGTCGTAAATAGTACCCTGAGAGTTATGTGGAAAGATGTTCTGGGAGCAATAAAATGCAGCCCGGTGAGTACTCACTGCGTCACTGACACTGACATATAACTGTTTACACTTGGCTTTTGTCAGTTTTTAGTGAATATCATAAAATTATTTGGGTGTTTATTAAACTTAAAACTGATTTTGATGATCAGAGAATATTTACAACGTCAGTATGACTCGTCATTTATTGGTAACAGTTACTGTATTAAAAGCAATATCAATAAAAGTGTGGTACAATAATATTCCATACCTTTCATCAGGTCAGACAAAGTACATAATTAATACAAAAGAGGGAATTCAAAGGCAACGCCTTTTACTGAAAAAAATCACCGAGTCCAAGTTAAGATTGGACGGATATGTCATGCGGAGGCCCGATGACCTAATCGTGAAGTGGGTACATTCTATGACTATATAGAAGAGAGCGAGAGGTAGGCTGCAAGTTACCTGGTTGACAAATGTCCGTAAAAACATGATTTAAAATAGTGGTCAAGGAGATTATTGCACGTTCTTTTCCATAGAGATCTACGCTTTGGAAAGTGCAATTCAGCTTCGCTTTTTTTGACTGACAGACATTTTGTCAATTCAAAAGTGCCTGTAATTGGTCTATTTGAAATAAACGGGAAGAAGCGAGGGCCAAAAAGAGAAAGCCTTTTCATCAGCTCAACAGTATCTGTTACAAAACAGGACGTATCACAAGGATAAAACTTCCTACAGTTTCCACATTTTCTGTTCTTATTTTATGACACAATAAATCGCCCTAGCTTAATACAAAATCAGTTCATCATGCCTTTTTAGTGAACAGCTAGTCCATTAAACCAATATGGAAAAATTAACTTCGACAAAATCACGAACATCGTGGTAAAAGCATAATCATTAAGACGAGCTTATATCCAAGTGCAAATAGGAACTAGAAACCTTATACTATATAAGTTTTTAATAACGATAAATTCAGCTATCACCAGGTTTTCTAGTAAGCTGCAGAATGGCCAGAAAATCGGAAGATTTCGCGACATAAACTTGTTTACGTCCAGAACCGCATAAATTGGCGTTTAAGTCTAAGATTGCGCACTAGATTAAAATCTTTCATCGGCCTGCGACCCAGTTAGGAAGCCCTACTGGGCTTGTGTGAGGACGCGTTTACATTTAGTCGAGTGGAGATGCGTTTGTGCGACGGTAATGCTCACATATTTTGCAGAGCAACTGCCTGCAACTGCTTTTACTTTACATCAAAAGAAATATCTCAGAAGTCTAGTACACTAAAGAGCTCTCGAAACAGTCTGTGACAGGTTACTTTTAGGAAACGACGTCAAACGTTGGAATTGCACAACTTAATTCCATCGAGTCTGTTCCATCTTCGGACCACCAGACGTAAGGCGTTGCTCCATCGGTACTTGGTGGACATTCCACCCATACGTAAAAAGTGTATTAGAAACACATTCATTATGCGTACAGCTAAGGAGTGGAATTCCCTACGAGAGTCTGCGTTTCCTAATAGCTCCAACCTAGGGGTCTTTAAGTCAAGAGTTAATAGGTTACATCTTGGGAAGCGTGCTCCATCATCGGCCACGTTATCGCTGAGATAGTGGTCAGACGCAAACTATCAATTATAAAAAAAAATGTCGACCACATCATCACCAACCATCAATTTTTTTAAATTAAAAAATAAATAGTGTAAACTGAAGACCGAGTCAAAATAACATTCAAACTCAAAACTCAAGCATTTATTTCAATCTTCTTCTTTTCGTGTCGATGTGCTCTAACTAAATTTTATCTGACCAGTATTTGGCAACCTCTACGGCTCTGTTATTGGCCTAGTATTGATCCTGAAAACTGCAGGTGGTTGTGCAGGCTGGACAGCTTAGCAAAAGCACTGTGTTAGAGATGTATCGAGGAAGCCCCATTTAGCCAAATTGTTTTTACAGCAGCCAACCTGGGTCCGCAGTCGGTTAAGAGATTTCCAGATTGGCCACTGCAATTCGCGTCCATGGGGGAGATGTTCTGACGGTTATTTGCTTAAGCTGTAAGTCCTCCAAAATGTATTAAATAAATAAATTTTAAGGCATTTTTGGATTGTCAAGATGGCACAATTCAGGTTAGATTTTTTCCGAATAAAACCCACGCATATTCCTTCGGATAACCTTTGCGTTTCAGAACTGCGATGACTCTCTCGAGCAATCCTGTAACCTTGGCAGGCACATGGTCTATTCCTTACATTCTACATTGTCGACAATTACTATCGCTAATTAAATGCAAACGTTGATTAACCTCGGAGATCCCATATTTTAGCCACGATCTTTCCACAATAAACAATTACAAGGCAATGGACTGTGAAACCTGAAAGCACCATATTCACTACGCATAGTAGAGGGTAGAATTAAAAACTAATTTGAATATTAAAATTATAGGGAAACGGCTGTCATTGTATTGGAGTTATAATAAAATAATTTAGTTATTCAGACTTAATATGGATCCATTACAAATCATCCTTTAACTTCTCTGGCTCTTTGAGCCATTCAAGAGGCGTATCAGACATTAACTGACTAAAAAATACTCCTATATTCCTTCTTTGCCTCCGTTCCAGGGCCCCAGGGTTCACTATAGCGCTATCCTTGATCCCAGTAGGCTTCGACCCCGTTGGGGACCCTACGGTTTTGCTGACATCTCCTTAAGACGCGCGTGGAACGCTACGTGCCGTCGACGACCAGGGCTTGGTCCAGACGGTTACCGGACGGCCGGACGGTGAGCTACCTATTGCTCATCGTCCGCCAGTCCACGCCTATGATGGACAATCTTAAAATACTATGTTAATAATTAATTACTAAAAGTGAATCAGTCCTCTGAATAAGAGGATTCCATAACTGAGAGCTGCCAAAATTTCAGGATGTCTATCATTTTAGGGTGATGTTGCTGCTACCACGCAATCTATTCAGTAGTGAAGCTTTCTTTTTACGCTACGCGGCACGAAAGCTACCTATGCGCGATTTGGTGAACATGGTAGAAGCACTGCAGAAGCGCGGGAGACGACGCCTCACTATAAGTATTGTTGAACTGGACGCGCAGACAATTGTAAGCCCTTTGGGCACATCTAGCCTCCAGGCTGGTCGAGTACAGAGATATACAGTAAGCTTTGAATAAAGAGGGTTTTCCAAAATTACAAACTCCATATGATAGCGGTATCAGGTCCGGAAGCCTGACAAAATAGTGTGATGCCAACCCAGTACAGTGAGAAGGAATATAAAGTAGTAAGTTATTGACTGCATCATCATCTTCATGCCCTTCTCCCATCTTATTTGGGGTCGGCGTAACACATTTTTTTCGTCCATTCTATCCTGTCAACCGTCATGCTATCACCAACTTCTTTATCACTTATCACTGTTCACACAATCCATCCATCTTTTCTTTGGCCTCCCTCTCCCTCTCTATCCCTCCACATGTATACTCATAACTCTTTTAGTAACATGCGTTTCATCTCTCCTCTTTACATGACCATACCAAGACAAACGATTCCCCTTCGACTTTTCAGTCACTGGCGCCACTTTCAAATTTCCTCTAATTTACACATTTCTCTCTTTATCCATTCTCGTCACACCACACATCCATCTCAACATTCTCATCTCCGCTGCATGCAATCTTTTTTAATCCGTCTTTTCACAGCCCAACATTCTGCCTGCAATGAGGGTGAGACCATGAGAAATGCCCAACATTTTAAAATATTATTTATCAATGTGAACGCACCTCAATGTTGCTTATTATAGCGAAGACGTAGTGTGACCATCACTGGCTTTCCCATTCAAACGGTTTTGAGAAGATAATGTTAAATATTGTTTATGTGTAAAGTTTTCTTGACGGTAAGTGTTAGAATTGTTAAATGCATTGGAGTTTCTCCTAAAGTTAGAATATGAGCTATTAACGATAGATTATCTGGTGATGGTAATTTACATAGGTAAAACTTTATTTATTTGGGACACTTCGTGTGACTTAAGGGCTGGCTTTTACCTTGGTCAGAGATTAAGCATTGCCATACAACGTGGCAATGCCGCTAGCCTTTTGGGCACACTTCCAGTCGACAGCGATGCGGAAGAGTTTTATGACGCCATATTTTAGTTAAGAGTAGCCTTAAATGTATATTTTTAATTAGTTAAGTGTTTTGTATATAATTTTGTATATATATAAATATAATATGTTGCTTTTTTATCCCAAATACATAGGTAAATGTCCTATTTCTAATATGTATATATCTTTTTTAAGTCGGGAAATCGTCCAACGACTTCTCCCGCTCTAGGACGGTGCGAGAGCGTCAGACTATTACAGACTAAAACTACACTTATGTTCGTTCTGTGCCCATGTCCTAAGTAGGCTTCGACCCTGCTGGGTCTCTACGGTTTTGCTGACATCTCCTTGAGGCACGCGTGGAACACTACGTGCAGGGGACAATTCGGGCTTAGTCCGGACGGTTACCGGACGGATGGACGGCGAGCTACCCATTGCTAGTGATCCACAAACCCATGCCTACTGTGGATTTTTTCTAATTATGTTTTTTTTTACTGGTTGGTAATGGTTTACCCTTTCTTTGAGATGGAAACTCTTCAAATTATTCAAGTTAAGTATTTGTCCAACAGCCATTCACCTTATCTTAAATCATTTTATTAATTGCACTTCCTTTATAGATTTTGGTAATTTGTTAAATACCATTTTGCTATGATGCTACTGTTTTTTTGATACAACTAACCTTTGTAAAGCTAGTTGTTCGTATCGTCGGATAACTTCTCCCGTTCTGGGCAAAGTAGGTGGGAGGTTTCAGACTTTTACTGACTAAAACTAAAATATGTTCCTTTAATTGCCCTTTACGTTCTATAGCCACAGTAACTCTTTCGAACAATCTCGCAGCCTTATACATCATTTCATCTAAATCCGTTCAAACGTTACAACGTGAAGAACTAAAAAACATGCACACACGTACACGCATTCATGCAAACTTTTGTGTTTTTAATATTAGTGTGATGTTTTCAGAGTCTACTCTGTCCTACTGCCATATGGAAGCCCTATTCCAACCGGAGTCTAATCAACACAATAAAAAACAATACTTTTTATATTTACATTTATCCTCCTATGTCGGATATATACGACAAACATTCTCATGCCCGTTAAAAGCTTTTGTTTTTACAATCTTTCATTAGCAAAACATATTTTACAACACACAAAGCTTCAATAAAATTACTTAAAAAGCTATTGCCCATACGGTCATCACTATTATCGTATATATACCCATTAGCTAAATACAACATAATATAATATTCTAGATAATTTTGCGATAAGGTTAGTGGTTTAATCGGGTCTACTGGACTCATGAAATTTTATGGCAACACTGATGTTAAAGCGTAGAAGGTACAATGTTGCCAAGTAATGAACCTTTATCTTGTACCTTCGCGCTCTTTTGGTTTTTATGGTGTGCAAGGTTTAAAGTATACGCGGATTACACTGCATTGCATAGCATGGCTTGGAAATATCGACCGGTGTAGGGTGTAGCTGTTCCAATATCGGTATTTTTAATTGGAAATATTTGTGTAAGTATATTATAGTTAAGGAATACCTTGCTTATTTAACGGGCCAAAAAAGTATGCATTTTTTAAAATACTTTATTTCATTTTTTTTTTCTTTCAGTTTCGTTCCAAGTTACATTCTAGGGTATTTCTCAAATGGCAAAATGGGCTTTTTATTTTTTAACGAGTTTATATAGGCATATGTCATTTCCATACCGTAATGCGGGTTTTTTTTTTTGGTGTGAAAATCATCCAATAACCTCCCCCACTCATGGGCGGAGCGCGAGATAGTGTCAGACTTTTACTGAATAAAAACCCACTCCTGTTTGTGCGTTGCCTTTCGTACCGGGACCTCCATTCAGAAACAGATCCTTGGCACTAGTAGGCTTCGACCCAGCTGTACCCCTACGGTTTGCTGACAACTCCTTGAGGTGCGTGTGGAACAGTACGCGCCGTCGACGTCTTGGGCTCGGTCCGGACGGTTACCGGACGGTCGGACGGCGAGCTACCCATTGTTCGCCGTCCGCAAGCCCGCGCCTACGGTGGCCGGAAATCGGAATCGGAACCGCGGCGGCGGCTGTAGCGTGAGGACCGTTGCCTCACGCGTGCGGCCTCCTTCTTTGCTAGCATTACTGCTTCGCAGAAGTAGGCGACCACCTGACCGTTATGCGGGTACAGCCATTAGCAAAAACTCAACATCTTCCTAGCCTATTCCCAACTAACTTGGGGCCGTCTTCCAGTCTAACAGGATGCACCTGAATACCTGTGTTTTACATGGAGTGACTGCCTGTCAGACCTCCACAACCCAGTTACTGGGTAACATACTCCTTGCATAGACTGATGGTGAAATTTTCTTACATCTGACTACCTGTAACGACTGTCAAAGATATAAGAATGACTACTGGCAGAAAGCAGAAACTAAAAGATAATCCCAATGATGCAGCTAGCTGACCACCTCTCTTCGTTGAAAAGTTTAGCATGTTTAAGGGGAACTCGCACAGAAGCACATAAAATATACTAGATCAGAATACCTATCAAAACTAAACCCATCACACGCAAAGCGAACCGATTTTCCGAATCCACATAAAATCGAAATCTAACATTCATGACTCCCGGTCGTTACAGCAATTTGAATCGATTACCCATTATGCCTATCTAAATATACAAAAAGCGTACTTATATGGTTCTAATATAATTCGAAACACGGAAAACCTTAAATAAATTAACATATAAATCGAATAAGGGCCATGAATGTGTGGCATTAGCATGGGAAGCTTTGGGCTTAGGGATAGCGGGAGCGACGGGGTGTCGCCAATTTTGGGCCTTCAATGAAAGCGATAGGGAGTTAGAATAAGAGGCTTACTATGTCGAAAAGTTTAGCTTTATCATCATTCCAGCCGAAAGACGTCCACTGTGGGACACTTAGCTTTCTCCAAGTTTCGCCACAATGACCACTGTCTGGCATTCATCGGATTCCCACGACTCTGACCAGGACAGATCATCGATGCATCTTCCGGTACGCGGTTGCCACACCAGAATTATTCGGCCCAAACGGCCATCTGTTATGCGAACAATGTGCCCTGTTTGGCGATTTGTTTGGCTGTTTGGTATAAAAAAAATGTTTAATGGTGAACCGCACTAGTTTATTAAGAGCCTATTCACTCTAGCTTTGAAGACACCTAGATTATAATGGGACAGAAAGGCCGCAGCAGGCAAATTGTGCCAATCCTTCGATGTACGTGGTATTAATGACGAGGCGAAATTCTTAGTCGGCTTCTTTCTTTCTTTCTCAATCTTTCTTTTTCTTTACGCCTTCTTCCAGACCACGGCTTCAAGCAATAATATTATAATAAAACACAATAATAATAAAATAAACTGTTAAACATTAAGCTGTATCATCGCAGTTGTTATTGATTTTACATTTCAAGTAATTTGGTATTTACATTTAAAGTGAGACCTCGGAGTAAATCGATTTTGAAAATGTTTATATAACTAAAGTCAATAAGCAACATTTGTTGATAAACTGTTTACAACGTGTTTATCACCAAGTTTACTGTAAACACTGTTTCTGAAACATGGCTGTCGACACTTGTCAGTTGTTGCTAGGATGTCGCCCGAGGAGGTAGCGTGTTGCTTATGTAATAATTCATAAAAGTGCTATTAAAACAAAACTGAAAAGGTAGTGGATTTGAAACTACTACTGCTTTAAATAGAAGTTTACGTAAGTTCTATTTAAGAGATAGTTTCGAATCCACCACCTTTTCGTTTTTTTAGGGTAATACCTCAAAAGGAAAGAAACTGAATCCTTATGGGATCACTTTGTTATCCGTCCGTCTGTCTTTCTGTCTGTCGGTTTAGACCCTTTATCTCGGGAACGAGTGGAAGTTTCATTACCTTTGTTTATAAACTGTTTTCGGAGATGATGAAACATTGTGAAACACTGTTTATAAACCGTTTAAAAACAGTGTTTATTAACAAATATTTACCCGGCTTAACTGTTCCCGGTTCCTAGTCCCGAATTATGCATTTAATTAAATCCTTATACTTATATAAACATATGTACGGATTTTAATGCGGTTATTTTCAATAGACAGAATGATTAATAAAGACAGTTTAGTGTATAATAAATGTATATTATAGTAGAGAAAAGCAATGAACTTTAATGATTTGTGACACCAATTGACCCGTGCTAAGCTAGGGCGAATCGCTAATGTCATATTAAAGAATAAAAGATTTTTATAGTTTCCATTTTTTTAATGGACAAGCTGCTCTTGTCCGTCAGTACAAACCTTGGCACATTATGTCATGAATGCAAGAATTTTAAGGCAGTGACAGTTAACTGAAGAGACCACAGAACCCACAACGGCCGCAATGCAGACGAAACAACGCAAATTCCTGCATGCGTAATGAATGCATTCACAGGACCTTTTTCCTTATGACATATTTGGTAAACAAACAAGGTACTAAAATCAGAACTTTTGTACAAATAACACATTGTTAGGTACAAACTTTTTGAATTGAGAACTTGTAGAATACGTGTCAAACTCTATTTTAATGCAAATTTAAATAGGTATTCAGGTTAGTGTTGTGACAGTTAGTCAACTTCAAATCTTCGATATGGAAGCTGTCTCGACTTTTTTTAAATTATTGTAATTAATAGGCTTCCGCTTGACCCTATCTCTCTTGATGATAAGCGATGATGCAAGATGGTAATGTAATAGCCTACAAGGCCAATATTGTTTGTGACTGCTACTCAAAGGCTATCCACTTCTTCTTTTAAATCTCTCTGTCCCAGGTGATCCTGGGCCAAGTTTGTACCGCGAACATGATCAAATCGTCACGCCAACTTCGCCGAGACGGACCTCGACGGCAACGTATTTAAGGCCCGTATTAATAAACGGTGCACAACTCTGTCCTCAAGTGCGATATCATTTAATCCCCGATTATACGATGTCAGAAGCTCAAGATCATTGCTAATTAATAAACACATGAGTACAGAATCTCAGTTACCCAGATCAGCTCCTCAAGCTCTGCTTACGTGGACGATTACGTCAAAATTCGTCACATTAGGTAACTGAAAGAAAGAAGAAATAAAAAAGAAAGAAAGAAACTTATTGTAGGTATTATTTATTGTATTTCACTAAAAATTAGACTAATATGTAGAAACAAAATTTTGTGATGTTGTTGCTGTATTTCGTATTTTTTGTAGTTCTCATGTAGAGCCATAGATGTCGCTACAAAGTCAAGTAACAAAAAAAATTACCTAAGCTACATAAGCGGTAGACACCACTCACCATCCACTTCTGCAACCTTACAGTACCTACTTCAGCAACCTTACAGTACTTACTTAGCTCTTTTTCTGCGATGGAAAATTATTAAATAACATCCACTCTGAGTGAAGATCCATGTCAGATTTTTACTAATCACAAAACCCAACCATGTTCCTTCAGTTGCCTTTTACGTTCCAGGGTAACTCTTTCGAAAAACCCGCAACCCTAGTATTTCATGTCGTTCCCTTTACGTTTACCGGGAAATAAATTAGATCCATAAAACTTACATGTATCTCCTGCATGTCATCTTGGTAAACCCATAAATGTCGACACAGGAAAGGGATTTATGATCCAAAACAGGTTAAATAGAGCTACAATTAGAGCCATAATCTTACATGCAAGTACTTAAGACGACATTTTACTGTAATCTGTACAAACAATATAAAGTCGAAGAATTTCGGAATTTCCTTGCGCAATAGGAATGAAGCTATCCGCAGAAAAACCAAGACATAGTCCGAGGAATCGCCAAACATGAGTGACAGTGGGCAAGGCACTTTCCTCGCAGAACAGGTGGTCCATGGGGACGAAAGATTCTTGAGTGGCGGCCGCGTAACAGAAGACGCAGCGTTGAAAGGCCTCCCACAAGGTGGATCAATGACCTGGTGAGGGTCGCGAGAATCAAATAGATGCGAGACGCACAGGACCGTTCGTTGTGGCGACACTTGGGGGAGGTCTTCATTTCAATTTTTTTTATATAAGGTGTTAAAAAATTAACTTTAAGAATTTCAAGGGGACATTGTACTCCTCATTATGAACAACTTTTACTATGGGACCAAACCTGAAATAGCGAAAAAAAAATTAGCAGCTCCATACATTTTGACAAGTTATGCGAACATTAATGTAGGGAACAGCTGACTTTTTTTTCATGATTTCAGGTTTGGTCCCATAGTAAAAGTTGTTTATAATGAGGAGTACAATGTCCCCTCTAAATTCTTAAAGTTAATTTTTTAACACCTTATATATATGTAAGTATAGATAACAAACATTAAAATTGTACACTTCTCAGTAGTAATTGAGCAATAGTATTAGATACACGCTTATATACGGAGGAATACTACAAGACTGTATCGTTTCATTTTATTAAACGCGCTCGTAAAAACAATAGCGTTCCGCGTTAAACGGATATAAAGCCATAAAATATATATTATGTCTTATATTAAACATACCGCTCCCCCTGAGGAAATCAAAACCAAGGCAAACGGGTGACGAACATAAAACTGTAAGATGTTTCAATAAAATCTATATTTATTGACACTGAAACCAATTACGCTAGTCGGTTGTAAGAAAGTATACTGTTAGTAACACAATAACCAATTTAGCTTACAATGTTTCTAAATTTTGACTGGCATGTTGGTCTAATGGTTAGTTTCTTACTGCTAAGCCTGAGGCCGTGGGTTCTATTCCCACCCAAGACAAATATTTGTGTGATGAGCACGATCATTTATATTTATTTTATTTAACAATTTATGTACACACAATAATAAAGAAAAGTAGAAGGAAACAGAAGAATAGTACAAAGGTGATGCTTATTTCTAAAGAAATTTCTTCCAGCATACCTGCGAAAGGAAATTTGGAGAAAATAGAGATGTAGACACTGTGTTTGTTCTGTGTCTCAAACTCAATTTCAGCCCAGAAGTGTCAATCATTTTTTATTATAAAACGGGCAAAGTCACTGGTAGCAACTAGTAAACCTTTAAAACTTAAGTGACAAGCTTGATACGACAACAGCATTCCGTTACACTATAGAGAAAGAAGGCTATTTTTCAGATGAAGACAAGACACGGTAGAGTATTGTATAATCCAGTGCCTGTGACGTCAAAAACAAGTACTTCCTGATATACTAGTTGAAATATTGTAATTATCTTTATTTATTTTTTCTAAATCATGATTAAACATATTATTAGCTAAACATATCATATTTAGAAATTATATTTTTTATTTACCAACCCGCACTGGGCCCGCGTGGTCCAC
Source organism: Mythimna vitellina (assembly GCA_949316375.1). Taxonomy (NCBI): domain Eukaryota; kingdom Metazoa; phylum Arthropoda; class Insecta; order Lepidoptera; family Noctuidae; genus Mythimna; species Mythimna vitellina. The sequence goes on from OX438693.1 coordinate 5,288,598, forward strand.
GGCCCATTCCCTCTCCTAGAGAGGAGGCCTGAGTCCCAGCAGTGGGAACGTTAAAGGGCTGATTATGCTGTGTATTTGCTTATTTCATCCACAGTAACTTTCATCTGAGGTGAAAACCCCCAGGTACTCCACTAGTACACCTAAAAAGTATACATAAGGAGTCTACCACCCACTGACCTTTACACAAGAATATATAACTGACATTTTATCACCAGCGTTATGAATAAACATAAAACGTAACTTCAAAAGAACAGAACAAGCTCTCTTACCCAAAAACCCAGTCTAGACGCATTTTAATCAAAATTCCGACGCATACATTTCCCGGGTTCCTTTCACTGGGGCCCCTTTTTTACATGGGAAATCTACCTCTCTTGTGAGTGGAGCGGTAAGGAGTGTCAGACTTTTAATGACTAAAATAAAATAGTGTTTCTATGATTAAAGTAGTTTTACTAACAATTTTATATAGATTTCAAAGGTGTGAGAATTTCTCAGTAGTTCAATAAGAGGTTTACTAATGAGGTTTCGGGTTCCCCTCGAGCTTGGAGGCCCCGGGGTTCTGCCCCACCTCGCCCTTTGATAGCTACGCCAGTGGTTCCTTTATGAGAATGTCATATCCATTCCTCGGGCTCACTCGGCCGTTTTCGGGACAGCGGTGTCCGAAAATTTTATGTTACGACTCTTCGATCGTAAGTCGTAACCCGGAGGTTCCGCGAAGCCCGGTTTATTACCGAATTTCTGAAAACCACAACTTTCTGTCGTAAATCGAGATTTCTTTACAAGTTACTTGAGGTTCTTACCACGAGTGACTTGAAGTCATCTGTCGTCGGTAACATTGGTGAAAATTTTACTATAATGTAATTCTGTGTTTTACAATTTATAATTTCTTAGTAAATCTAGACGGTGAAAAGGGAGAGAAAATTAAAAATATACTATATTATCTAACTTAAATCATAATTATATATATCAATAAAAATAATATATATAAAACACATAATAATACATAAACTAAATTATAAAAATATATATCTATAAAATATAACTTCATGAGATGGTAGAGAGGTAATGATTGACTATTTTGATTTTTCGACGATTTATCGCTGATGCAATCTCACTTAGTCTAGAGACTAGTTGTCCTAACAAGACGGATGTTCCTAGAACCGGCAAGTTAGATTTATAACAGCTAATCTGGTGAAAGATAGTTTAGGGTCATTACTATGGTAGTAAACGTTTTGAACTAAAGAGCCCTAACTAATGCCGTCATAAAAGATTTATGGATCCAGTCCTCAATTATCTGATGTTCAATGACGTACTTAAAATGTTTCTAATAGTTCTTGAAAGTAAACTTCCTTATGCTACAGAAACATATATTAATTACTAGCTTTTATTTAGGTTTCACCTGTCCCAGTGTTTGTTCGTCTGTAATCAAATCTTACAAGTTCAATTTGACACACTTCCCGGTATTCGAGTGAACTGCCCCCCTAGCCAAGTTACAATCGTATCGTTCGTCATCTCAACGCTCAGTCACGTGGTCAGAACAAAGGAATCGGAGGCGTGACTTACTCGAAGCGTTCGGCGCGAACGAAACGATTGTAACTTGGCTAGGGGGGCTGAAATGTTTACAACAGCTTTTAAGCTTACGTTTTTTATTTTTTTTATTACTAAACCATTTAAAATTCTCCATGATTAAAATATCTTCTGGAATAACGTGTGTAATATCTGAATTATTGTAATGTATTTGGCTCGCCTACGGATCATCACAGAAAATTATTGTGAAGATATTTATTTAAACTTAAAAATGCGTTCCTGTAAAATGATGCTTTCTTTCTTTAGGTCTTTTTTAATTCTTTTATTGTACACAAAAACATAACACAATATATTGAGATACAGACAGTTCATGTACAAAGGCGAGCTTAACTCAGCAATGAGTTTTCTCCCAACAAACCTTTAAATTATAGAGAAAGAACATATTCGAGTTAGCGATGCTTTAGTTTTTTTATTAAGTGATCCTGTCGTAAATGAGCGATTGATAATTTTCTACCTAAAGAAAGGGAAGGTTTTCTACTTAAACTATTTAAATATTGTTCGTAGCTTCAGAATCGTTCTAGGTCACAATTTAACCTTTAGTTACTGTAAGATATTAGGAACTTGGTCTTCAGAAACCCCGCAGTCACCGCTTTTATCTTTTTCTAATAATCGAGAGTAATAATTCCTACTTTCATTTAGCTTTCCAAATACCCAATCCCATTTGTCTGTATTCTAATCTTCGTGAACTTCAGCACAAGTGTGTATTCATTTACATATTTTTTATTGTTTTTGTGCCTTTTAATATTGCTATTAGAATTTCAGATTATTTATGTTAACATGGAAATCGAAGTGCCAGAGTCATGACACGACACAGACGGTAATTATTTTTAGGTAAATTAAAAAGAAATGTTTGGCGTAGGCGTATGTGAAAATCGCGTGATTTTATTTTATTTTTAGTTACGATTACGTACACAATCAAGATAATATTTTGTTTCAGCTTTCTCGATGTTGAATAAGATCACTATTGAATTGGTTGGTAAAATGTTTTGCACCAGGGTAAATTTGACAGTTTTTGCCGTTACTTTGTAGTCATATCGATTTACGTAAATATCGAAGCGAAGTTGATCATTTTGCGTGATTTCATGGTAGTGGTTTCGCTTGCTAAGCGATATTTATGTCCCAGCTCGCTTACACACGCCCCATAAAGTTTCAAAGTCGCTTACAAATCAGTTTTCTTTTACAATCCACCGCTTTTTCCTCTTTAATTACTGAGATTGCGGTAATTTGCTGTTACGCGAGTGTGTTTACGGATAACATGGATGAGAGAACATGGTACTGTTTGTACAATTTCTGTTGTGTGTTCTTTATTTATTTATAGGGGCTCTTACGCTTAGCGTATGTCAGTCCCATTGTATATAAACAATTGTACGTACATCACAAGACATGGGCTATGAATTCGAACAAATCTTTCGCATCGTCGTATAGAATGTTATGGAACATGCCTACATCAGTTCTGTTTAAATTCAGAGACCTTCCCCCTAGCCAAGTTACAATCGTTTCGCTCACGCCGAACGCCTCGAGTAGGCCACGCCTCCGATTACTTTGTTCTTACCACGTGACTGAGCGTTGAGATGACGCCAGAACAAAGGAGTCGCAGGCGTGGCCTACTCGAGGCGTTCGGCGCGAACGATACGATTGTAACTTGGCTAGGGGGGCTTATCAGTTTATTTCTATGGACTCATATTGGACACACTCCATCAATAAATGTTGTAGGTTAACAACACCACATACCTCACAATTGGGTATAGTGATTTTCTTCATCATGAAGGAAAATTTGTTGCATGGAATGTGTCCAGTGAATGTTCTTTACGAATTGGATTTTGTGAAAGATTCAATGTCTGGACGCATCGGATCTGCGTGTTCTGTCTGACTCATCGACATTTTGTGTTTTGACGCGTCCATGTTCGTATTTTGGTGCATGTCAAAATATTATACACTTCATTTCATGATACAAATCTTGATACTTTCACTTGCATTCAATACATCATAAGGTCAAGTTTATCTCAGTTTGATCAATTTTAGATGTTTAATACTCAGTGGCACTTCCTACCTTCACAACTTATCGAAAACTGAATCTCCTCGATTTCGTGTTGGCAAATTTTGATGATCCTTTCTCACCAAGACAAAGGAATTAGGAACATACCTGCGAACAAAAACAAAAATATAAATTAGTGATTAAATTCTTTTTTAATTTTCACTCGTTAGTAAAGTTTTTCCTATGTGGGAATTAAATGAATAAATTATAAAGATAAATAAATTTATATATGTACATTTCCTGAAATAAAAGTTATCTGGTATAACATTGATGGCCACATAAATATTGATAAGCCAAGGAAACAGTCAAGATCAGACTTAGAAGTTATAGAGAAGCACGTAAATACAAGGATGGCAGGAAATACCAGGATATAGTACTACATAAATAAATTACCAGCGCAGTAACGCAAGGATATACGATTCTTCGTAACAGAAACTAAATAAAAATGTACGTAGAGAAGGAAATCCTGCTAATTAAGATAAGCTGCGTGAACTCAGTGATGCTTCTGTGGGGATTTATTGGTCTTATCTTCGGGGTATTAGGATTTATGGTTTAGTAGAAAGGAATTTTGTAAGATATCTTATAACATATTTTTCTTGATATTATTAATAAGGAAACGTAGATTATTTTTTTTACAAATGATGTTTTCGGTAATAATAAATCCATCCCCCCCATCTTTCACTGGCAGTCTGCATGACAAACAATCATGGTGTGCCGTCATATTATTGTTTTTAGTTGCTGAATGTTCTAAATTCAAATTCAATATATTTTATTTCACATAAGCCTAAGAAGAAGGCAATGGCCCTCGTGCCCCAGCCGCTGGGGATTCCGATCCCGATTTCTGGCCTCCGTAGGCGCGGAGAGCAAGCAATATAACTCGCCATCCGACCGTCCGGTTACCGGCCGGACCAAGCCCAAGTCATCGACAGCGCGTAGTGTTCCATGCGCGCCTCAAGATGTCAAAAACTGTAGGGGCCCAGTAGGCCCAGTCGAAGTCTACTAGAACCAAGGGTCTGATTCTAAAAGGAAGACTCGATGCTGGTATGAAAGGCTATGAAGGAACAGGAATGTGTTTTTAGTCAGTAAAAGTCTAACACTATCTTCCGCTCTGCCTGAGACTTAAGAAGATTTTCCCACCGAAAAAAAAAAAGCTAAATCAAAATTTTATTTCCAAAGTCGATCTATAGTAAATCGGGCACAATCTCGTAACAAAGTAGACGCCGTCGCCATAATGACTTCAGTGTCGACGTGATCCGAATCTTGAGTCTTGAGTCTTGTATGTTATCAATCTCTTTGGATCAGTCACTTAATATATTACAGAAGTAAAGAAGCTTTTACACGGTCCAATTTGTCCGACTCTTTCGGCTTCAAAGAGCGTATTTACTATTTTAGCGAAATTATTATTTATTTGTTAAAACTTTATGCACTAATAAAAACACTATAAATGGCAGACTGCTTTAGGATTTTTTTTTTACCAATCAACCTTATTGTGATGCAGAAACATGAAATAACTGACAAAAGAAATAAGTATATTAATAAATTCATAATCCAATCAATCAATGTTCTAATGATTCTACCAATTTTAAGTTAATGTGTTCACATTTCTTCACCATAAAGGAAAACCGACTGATTTCCGTCTTGACGTGAAATCGTCTTTAAATATAGAGTAATACTCAGTTTTTCACACTCTTTTGATTTGTACCTACCTAATACTGGTTTTTAAAGTTGCGCTTCGATGAATACTGGTTTTTAAAGTTGCGCTTCGATGAATACTGGTTTTTAAAGTTGCGCTTCGATGAATACTGGTTTGCGCGTTTTTACGTAAAATAACCAAAAAAAAGTCTGTTTCTGGGTTTTTCTCGGAAAAACGAAGGTATAGAGACCAACATTTTCGGCTGACTAAATTTAAACAGTTAAACGTTTTTCAAGGTCACTCAAGTTGTACAGACGTATTTCCAATCGGTGCTCGGCTTGAGCTTGATATAGCTTTTTCGCAATTTTTGCTCATTGCCAAAAAAAGATGAGATGTAATATAAAAGGACATAAGGTACTGTTTATTCTGAGAGGATGTTACTTTATGATCAATTTCGAATTTCAGGTGGGCAATGTCGCGTCATTTCAGCCGAAGGACGTCTACTATTGGGCATAGGCTTCCCTCAACACAACAAACGGTCCTGTGCGTCTCGCATCCATTGGATTCCTGGGGCTCTCACCAGTTCATCGATCTACCTTGTGGGTGGCCTTCCAACGCTGCGTTTTGGACCGAGCCCAAGTCGTCGACGGCGCGGACTGTTCCACGTGCGCCTCAAGGAGATGTCAGCCAACCGTAGTGGCTCAGCAGGGTCGAAGCCTACTGGGGCCAAGGGTCTGCTTCCGAAAGGAATACTCGGCGCTGGTATAAAAGGCAAAGAAAGAACAAGAGTGGGTTTTTAGTCAGTAAAAGTCTGACACTGGGGGATGTCATTGGATGATTTTCACACCTACAAAAAAAAACCTTTTATTCTGGAGATATGATTCCTTGGGATAATTTTCTACTAAAACGCAAGCGAAGCCACGGGGAGCCGCTAGTTTTAAATAAACATAGAAAAATTTAAGTATAAGTGTTTAACGACGTCCTCTTTTGCTTCTTAGTAATAAACCTACCTATTAACAACGTGTACTAATGGAGGTCGAACCACTCGCTTTGATTAGCTATTAATTACTCATAAAACTTGATTGACTTGTGATAGGAGCTTTAGTTGTAACTATGTAGTTTGATTATACTTCATAGTAACTATGATTAAGGATAACATTAACGAGGACGCAATAAATGTACGTGATATTATGTTATAACTGGCTTCTGAGAGTAGCTTCGCCCTCGTGAAGGTAGAAAGTGATCCCCAGGGAACATACTGCTCGACTGGCCTCTTGGTCTTTTGGTTAGTGGCCCTGACTGCCATGCCGGAGATCGTGGGTTCTATTCCCACCCAAGACAAATGTTTGTGTGATGTGTGACTGGTTGTAATTTATCTATAATACCTATGTATTTATTTAGAAATATATTAGTTGCGGGAATGCGGTGGATGCGAGACGCACAGGATCGGTCGTTGTGGCGACGCTTGGATGAGGCCTATGTCCAACAGTGGACGTCCTTCGGCTGAAATGATGATTATGATGATATTAGTATGTTTACCAGTTGTCTAATGCTCATAGTGCAGGCTCTGCTTTGTTGGGACTAGATGACGTTGTGTGATAGTTGTGGAATATAGGAACTCCAGTTATTAAACGTATCGTATATCGTATTCCGTGACATACTCAACCTATGTGCCAAATTTCATCCAAATTCGTTCTGCTGTTTCATTGTGTCTTGATAACCGAAAAACTACAACAATCAGTTATTTAATCATTTTGATTATGAAGCTGAAACTACACCGCAGTGTTGTAATTCACCATTCTATCTCCCGAAATATTAGCTACATAAACATTGTATTGCGGCTTTCAACCGGCTTCCAAATCTACGGCTTTGGTAACCAAAACTACGACAGTTATTACAAGATAAACAAGCTTGGTTGCTGGCCTCAAAATTGCCTTCCAGCTGAGTTAGTAACAGCTTGTACTAATTAATACAAGTATAGTTTTACACGACCGCTAGCGCCAACCGCTGGAAATTCCGAAGCTCTGGGTTCGAGCGTGCTGTGGTTTTGATATTTCGTCTTGGGCTAGGGACAAAAGCGAGTATCTTAATTTGATCGGCAGACCATTCAAGTTTTCTCGTTCAATATTGTGAAAAGTTAAAAATTAATGTAATTTGTGAGGTTTGAGGGCAAATGGAATGAGTGATAGCGTCAATTTTTTAACCTTAAACCATGTGACATAGAAAAAAGACTGGAAGAAGAATTGTCTATACTCTTTTGAAGAGGAAATACCTCTACCTAAGATTGATTAGGAATTACTTCTGCTATGCTGCCCATCCTGCACAACAACCTATACCCTTCAGAATTTATACGAGACCAATAACAAAGCTGTAAGATTTGTCAAATACTGGTCAGAAAAATATTAATCGTCACAACAAGAAGAAGAAGGAATTACTTCTCAATACTTTAACCTTACACCGTGTGACATAGAAAAAAGACTGGAAGAAAAATTGTCTATACTCTTCTGAAGAGGAACAAGGTAGAGGACCTAAGATTGATTAGGAATTACTTCTGCTATGCTGCCCGTCTTGCACTGTTATGCAATACTGGTCAGAAAAATATTAATCATCATGAAAAGAAGAACAAGGAATTACTTCTTCCATCAATCACTCATAAGAAAGTTGTACTTAGTCCAGCTACATATAAACAAAAATATATTTTCTGTCATCAAGTGTGTACGCCATTTTCTAAATGTCATACCGTCTCCGGTCTCCCACATTTGACATTTAATACTTGGTCGAAATGGTCCACTTCCATACAGTTATAATGAAGTATGAATGAGGCTAATCCAATTATTATGTCGATAACCCTGTCCAACTTACGATATTATTATAATGGGATTCGCGTGGGAAACATTTGTGATAGTTTATGTACTGAACAAAATGTCGTGTTCACAAAAATTTAACCACCAGCCATCAGTTATTAAAAGAGAGTCGAAGACTAAATATAAGGTGTTAAAAATTAAGTTTAAGAATTTCGAGGGGACATTATACTCCTCATTATGAAAAACTTTTACAGGTTTGGCCCCATAGTAAAAGTTGTTCGTAATGAGGAGTACAATGTCCCCACGAAATCCTTAAAGTAAATTTTTTAATACCTTATATAATAACATTTTTTCTTAAATGGGACTGGGCAGGACATGTCTGCCGCATATCTAACGAACTATGGGCTTGTAAAACACAGGATTGGCTGGGACAGAGCGGATTGAAATGAGAAAGTGAGGAATCGTGATCGTTGGAATGGATGGAGAGAGGCTTTTGCCCTGCAGTGGGACAATACAGGCTAGCCATAATAAGAATTAATAATAGTTTATATAAATATAGAATAAATAGATTATTATTAGAATCCTTCAGAAGGAAAGCGTCGTTGAGTTCGGTCTAGAAAGTGGTGGGATGATCTGGACGAGTACTGCGAAGAATGGTTTAAGACAGCGCGGGAGAAGAACGTTTAGAAGGTTTTGCCCAACTGTGGAACAGTCAGGGCTAAGAAAAAAATATAATAATGGTTTTTATTCTAAGATCAAAGACGATAATGTCAGTTGCGGAAGTATTGATTTACTGCGACCCTGGAAAGCAAAGGACAACTGTAAGAATATAGAATATAGGGCGGGTTATAGTCGTTAAAATTCTGATACTCCCTCTCGCATCACCCAGTGTGGGAGAAGTTATGTAATTATTTTGCAACCCAAAATAAGATAACAATAAATTAGATTTTAGTGTGTTTTCAATATAGTGCGGATTTCTACACGCATGCAGAATTGCTTTTCATAAGGACATTTGCGGGGGCTACACGTGCGGAGTAATCCCGCATGCGTGATGAAATCCGTACGATATTAAAAACACTCTTAATGTGGGCGTTGAATCACGTAAATCGTATTTCTGTAAATATGAGAGGTATTGCGAAAAATCTTATCACTAGGGACAGATGGCAAGGTAAAATCTAATTATTGGGGATATATGTCCTTACTCCAACTTATTTTGACGACACAAACCTAGCACATTCGCGAGTATGTGAATTAAATCTTTTTCACGAAATAACTTGGACTAGTTTTGTGGAATAAACGTATAATTATGCAAATAATGAATTGTTCATGTTCCTTGCTTCAGTGAATCTACTTATCAAATGCTTTAAGAGTTATCAAAAGCAATGAGTCTTCTCGAGAATACTGAAGAATTATTAAACAATGCATGTGTTTTAACTGTACATCAAAAATCTTATTCATCACTAAAAATATTAAACATACACCTCATATTAATTGACTTTATATAATTATTAAGTTATTTGGGTCACCCTGACTCGGACAGGCTAGGTTAGAGAGCGAAGCGAGCGATCACAGACCCCGTCATTCCCTTCGTGGTTATTTTTTTAAACCACCCTGAAGAGCATATTTTAATTTAAAATTTTTAATGGAACAAAGGTATATTTTGTAGTAGAAAATAAGAATAAATTGAGAAACTGTCAAATACTACCCATTTAATATCAGTTAAATCCACACTAGATTATTGGGCTATTGAAATTATTCGATTTGTCCATAACTCCTTTATACAACGACGAACCAAGTGTCATCAAACTTTATTTTCCAAAGTGAATAAAATACTCATTTTATTGAATCTGAAAACTTGGCAGAAGACGGAAGTGGCAACGCATTCTACAATAAACATGTTCTTGGTGAGACGCCAAAAGGGAATAATATACTAGTATTGAAAACCACAAACGGTAAAGTAAAAATATTCCAAGACCAACTTCTGCCAGCATCTTCCCGTGTAAGTAGAAAATTTCAACATACAATCGAAAAATATTCCCGAGATGAAAAACGTACCCTATTTCCTATTCAGGACCAGGCGTGCTATTCTCTAAGAAAACAGCCTTGAGCGCAGCGCTGGCCGCAGCGACGAAATTCAAATACGTACATAGGATAAGTAAGTTCGGAAAGTTCCTGCACCGGATTCGTGTGGATGCGACGCCCGGGTGTCGCCTCTGTATGGACTGCCCGGAGGACATGGTGGATCACACTGTGTAAGTGTGCCCCGCTTGGGCAGAGCAACGCCGTATCCTCGAGAGATCGCAAGCGGCGATCTCTCGCGCCGGGCCTTGGTACAGGCCATGGTCCGGAGCGAGGAGGAGTGGCAGGCAGTCGCCTCCTTCTGCGAAGCAGTAATGCCAGCAAAGGAAGCGACCGATCGCGTGAGGCAACGGTCCTCACGCTCACCAATCACCGCTGGGATTCCAATCCCGATTAACCACCGTAGGCGCGGGCTTGCGGACGGCGAGTAATGGGTGGCTCCGACCGTCCGGTATCCGTCCGGACCGAGCCCAAGTCGTCGACGGCGCATACTGCTCCACGCGCGCCTCAGGGAGATGTCAGTAAATCGTAGGGGCTCAGCTGGGTCGAAGCCGACTGGGGAAGGCACGAAGGCAAAGAAGAAACAGGAGTGGGTTTTTAGTAAGTAAAAGTTGACAATATCTCCCGCTCCGCCCAAGAGCGGAAATTGTTATTAGATGATATTTCCACCCAAAAAAAAAAACGTACATAGGATTAACAATGCAATGGCCTTATACATTACATTGTTAATCCAATGTACCAATTTGGGTGTCGTCGCTGCGCCCAGCGCTGCGCTTAAGGCTGTTTTCTTAGAGAATAGCACTGCGGGTCTACCCATGTGACAAAATCATTTGAATCAAGAAGAAGTAACAAAAACACCCACCTACACACCATCACATAAACGTTCGCCATTATAATAATAGTATGTTATACGAGTTTATTTTTCGTATTTGCACAATGAAAAGGAAGTTGGTGTCAGTTTGTGAATGGAAGGTAAATATTAAATATTATCACTGCAAATAATGTTGAGAATATTTTGAAATATTTGGGCTAATCGGTTTTGGTACTACAGATTTTATATATTTGTTTTAGTATATCGTCATAATCTTTTGCAATTTATAGTTTTCATCTGCTGACCTAAATCTCTTTAATTTAGTATCAACCTCGATTCTACTTCATTAATGACATATGCGAGACGCACAGGACCGTTCTTTGTGGCGACATTTGGGGGAGGCCTATGTCCAGCAGTGGACGTCTATCGGCTGAAATGATGATGATGATGATGAATGACATATATGTAAGTGACGAAACGTTCTGGAGTGGCGACACGAAGTGGGAGACTCAGCGTTGGAAGGCCTCGCACAAAGTGGACCGATGACCTGGTGAGGGTCGCGGGAACCCGATAGATGCTAGACGCCCAGGACCGGTCATTGTGGCGACACTTGGAGGAAGCCTATGTCCAATAGCGGACGTCTTTCGGCTAAAATGATGAGATATTATTGAACCTCTTTCAACAGTCATCTCAGTATTCATGGCTTCTCCTTTGCTTCCTAAATTTTCAGATGCTCATATCTCATCATTTTATGTCTTCCTATGCTTATTTGATATAACTTATTATATTACAGGAATATTGAGTAAGATCCCGTAAAAATAAAAGATTAATTTAGCTCTGAAGCCATATAAGACCGAATCGTAATTCAGCCACATTTAATTCACTTAGTTCAATTAATTAACTCCCTTTATAACTTTTATCGAGAGCTCTAAAAGAGGCAGTATAAATTAAGGCTGTATTTTAATCAAAACGTTAATCTGAGCCATAAACTCTGTGCCTGGACTACTAAGTTTGCAAGAAACAAATAAGAAAAAAAAATGGCTGTAATAATTCCAGTAGCCAGTTTATATCGTGCGGCTGTTATCTGTCGCAGTGTGCGCTTGCGTTGTAAGTAAGCAAATGTGCCGACGCGGGCACACCTTGTTGCAGACGTGTATTAGACACACAGACAAGAAGGATTGACAACTATTAAATTTTAAGTTTTTTGTACACTTATAATTGTCCTCATATCCAAAATTTATACTCGGCCGTGGTACAAAAGGCAACGAAGGAACAGGAGTGGGTTTTTAGTCAGCAAAAGTCTGACACTATCTCCCGCCCCGCCCAAGAGCGGGGGATGTCATAAGATGATTTTTCAACCGGAAAAAAAAACTAAATTGCTATTGCATTAAGGATAGCTATATGTATGTCTAAATATGGGATAAGCTCACCTATGCAACCCAACTATCATGATGAAAATTATTTGTAAAGTTTCATGTACAATAAAGAACAAAAAGGGTATTTAAAATAATGGAGATGACGATATCGATACGCTGCAAGAAAATAACGATGACCTATTCGAATTAGAAACCGATTCAAACCGAAGCATACAGCGATTAAAATAGAAAAAAATTAAGACTTAAATGAAAGTAATCTCGCAAACAAATCATAACTCTGACGAAACATAAATGGAAAATACAATAGAAGCTTTTTTGTGGTAGATACTAAAACGAATTTTGAGCTGTGTTCGAGTATATCCGAGCCATTAGCCATAAGCAGATCAATAGCAATATCCAGAAAAATATCTAAAAATTGGTAGCGAAATTGTTTGTAAATTCTACTAACAATTTTGCTACCAACTTACTGTCCAACCTTTGTGCCAATGCCAGCCACACTCATCCGGAACAACATGACGAACGCAAATCAGATAGCACCATCTTCTAAGCCGTCATAGATCACTATCGCGACACTTCATGACATCCACATGCAAAATGAATAATGGCAGCTATCTTCATCAGTAGACAGACCGTCTAGCAAGATTCGCTGCTTAGAAAGTAGATGGGTCTATTTGATCTGGGATTTCCTGTATCCACGCGTATACAGCAATTGTGCTTTTGGGGTGCATTGGAACAGGTTGGGTCTCTCTGTTTGCGTTACTTTCACTGTAGTTTGAGGACTGAAGAGTTGTTTTAGTAAGTGCTTGTGTTGTTTTTCTTTTGTTCGTCTGTTTATCATCCTTTTAAAAAATATTTGCCGGAATTTAAAATATTTTTTTTTAATGCTCATCCGTTATATTCCTGATTCATTCGTTGCAATGGATATATTATCCTGAATAAGATCCAGCTATTATTCTAGTCATTTTATCATATTTGGTGAATATTTATTTATTTAATTATTAAAACTAGTAACATTATGCACTAGGTAAAAATCACTGTACAAAGGCGGACTTAATGCCTTAGGCATTTTCTACCGGTTGACCTTAGGGAAATAATTGCCATATATGTACATATGACAATTTACTCTTTGATTATATTTGACAAATATTTTCCAAATATAATAAAATGACTAGTGGATACAAGCCATACGATTTTAATGCTCTGATTTTAGTATAGATGTCGATAAAATACAACCAGATTATCGAGATACATTAATAGATTATTATTATATTCCTATTTGACTTCAAACTTTAAAAATTTCATAGAAAGTAAGACAAAGACGTACTAAAATGTTAATGATCTTCAAAACACTATACAAAATACCAGTTAATTAAGTGTGACGTATAGAAACGTGTCAAGTGAACATCAAATAGTCATCTCCGCGCAGATTGACGCCAGATTACGAGTTTGTTTATCTCACTTAATACCAACATCAAGACTTACAAAGTATTTAATGACTTGCATAGCAATGACAATCCTTTCTTTTGCCATTGAGCATCATTTATCTGATCTCCGTGTACATAAAAACTATTACAATGTTTATAACACACCGCTACTGCGATCTATTGACCTTAATCACACGCATTAGAAATGTGACTAGCAAACAGAGAAATCAGACATTACACCGCGCTCCCGATATGTGACGGCCACACAAAGAAATATTATTGAAATCAAGTGAAAATATTGTTTCCGCCACCAATGGCTATCTCCCGTCTTTTTTTTAACACCCATCTCGTTCAGATCCATTAACGCCAAATCTTCTGTCTCTTTCACGCAGAGCGTGACGGCTGACTGATCTTATTTGTTTATTTAACTATTGTTTAGTAAAAGTTGTTTCACGGCTGTGCTGATTATGATCATTGTCCACCATTCGGGTCGTTTTCTCATCTGTTTTAATTGTCAATAGTTTGACACTTTCAAATAATACAGAGAAAGTATTACAATGGTATGTCACGAATCGATTTTAATCAAAAAATGTTTCTATATTGCTAAAACATGGCGGTTAGTCGTGCGTTTTAATAAATTGATGGTAACGTTCATTCGTGTTATGATATCATCTAGCATTCAGGGCATTTCTCGAGATTTCAATAAATTCTGGTCCGTGGTCTAGATATTTTTGTACATGAAAAATATTTCGTATACGCTTAATGTGTGTATTCATTATTCAGATGGTCTACATCGCCTGGGGCGTGTGATTACTCGGTGGTTATACTGAGCACTTCTGTATTTTTTGTGACGTTAATATTACATTGTGTTCAATCTTCGTTGTCATCTTAACGACTTCATGAATCTTTTTCTTTAGTCTTTTCTTTTGTTTTATTAGCATTCGTATCCAAGTTTTGAATGTGACTTGCAGTTTTATTAAGAAATTCATTTGCTTTCTTGATTTTGATCACAAGTAAAATATTCTGACTTCCTTCATTGCAATTCGCTTTTTAAAATCTGATTGCAAAAGCAATTTCTGTAGATAAGCTCATTAATGTATCAAATAAATAAATTAACGTCTTATACATAAAATAACAAATTTTAAGCTCCGGTCTAACCTAACACTTACGTTAACAAAGTAGGTTATATTGATTTACCATTCGATATCATTTATGTTTAAGAAAATGTATGAGCCTATCCTTACGTCTCGATTTCTAGTTGAACAACAGTTTTGCCAGCACGAATACCATTCAACATTAAAATGTAGTTAATAATTCAATAAATAGCTGTAGTCAAAGCAATTACTTGGTGTCTATATATTGGATTCTGAACAAGTATTTATTTGTTTAATTAAAAGGTTAGGACCTCAGATGCATCGGACAGAATGCCGTACAGTTGTAATGACACCATAATATGAAGTGTGCGTTTGTAACCAGAGGTTGTTTCTTGCAAATGTATTATTAAATTTGTATACATTTATCGCTGTTCTGAATTGAGAAAGTAAAATTTACATATTGGTAACAATTAACGGTGAATGGTTAACAAATGTTTAAAGGTAGGTTTGCTTGCGAAGAACTCAGAGGGCTACGAGCTCTTAATGCGATCCATTTGACGACCTAAATTGAACTGTTAAAAGGATGGAATTATATACGGTGTATAGCTCTACCGCCACTCTACTTACGGCACATGAGTTGAAAATGAATGAAGCGGATTAGCGAGGAGATAGGGATTTCCGTTAACGGGTCGAAAACCAAGGACATGGTGATGGATAGATCTGGAAAATTGGACCTCAATGGCACGTTGGACCTAGAAATAGTAGACAAATTTATTTACCTGGACTCCAATGTCAGTAACGATGGCTCGTACGAGAAGGAAATCCGCAGAAGAATTGGCATGGTTAAGTGCGAAAATCTGGAGGGATCGCAACATTTCCGCAAAGACCAAAATTTTAACTGGTGCGGACTCTGATCTTCTCGTTCTTTTTACTATATATGGCGCTGAGACTTGGACGCTGAAAGCTGCAGACCGCAAACGCATTGACGTCTTTGAGAAGTGGTGCTGGAAAAAAATGCTCCGTATCCCTTGGGCAGCATTTTGGACTATCCATACTACTAGAAATAAAAATCTCTTCGCGGTTGTCGTCCGAGTGTCTTCTCAAGATTCTGCAATACTTCGGTCACATTGTAAGGAAAGACGGTGGAAACCTCGAAAGGCTCATTGTGGCCGAAAAGTAGATGAAAAAAGGCCATGCGGGCACAGTCCAATACTTTGGTCCGACCAGATTCGCACTGCTCTTGACTCCACGCTATACAAGGCCCTTCACACAGCCAGAGACAGGAATAGATGGAGAAACATCATTAAAATGAAAGTGATGAAACAGGGATGTCAAGACCCTCAGCATTGAGGAATACGACACCAGAACCAATAGCTCCATTTTTCTTTCTTGTTCGCACGCTTGACATTATAACACAACATGGTAAGACCCCTGGTAACTCATAGATAAGAGCTTTGTCTATATCCAAACCTAGTCTTTACGATATATACACGCACGAAAGATTAATTGCTGTGCTTTAATACTTCTCAAAAATTTTTGATAGGTGAACGTTAGACGCTCACGAAACAAAAAATCGCTATGCAATAAATTTCACTTTAAAAATCTTCTGAGTTAAATTGAAAGGTTTTCTTTTTACAACTATCACACAACGCCGTCCAGTCTCAAGCTAAGCAGAGCTTGTGTTATGAGTACTAGATAACTGATAGACATACTTATATATTTTTAACTACTAACTACTAGAACAACAGGCCAGTGGGTTAAACATGAGATGGGACACTAAATTATATACAGTTTTAAGTTTAGATGATGAATCGAATTCAAAAGAACGAATCAAAAGCAACATTATCCAAGATAATGCTACATCACATGAGTATAAAGCATAAACGTAACAAGCAACTGAGCCAAGCTCAGGCCTTTTCTCTAATGCCCGTATTAATAAAAGTTCCTCAGCCCAAGATTTCGTACTTGTTATCAACTTTGAACATGGGATACACATTAAAAATCCTAAATACTGTAATGGTATTTACAAACCGAACTAGCGAATATTGTAAATTATCAGCAGCCCTGCGTTCAAAAATGAGGTTAAAGTTAACTCTAATGACGTCATTAGGGTAGATACTCTCTCAAATTTTTGAACGCGAACGTAAAGTTTAACTGTCAATGTCAAGCAAGTGTCATTAATAGCCGCTAACACCAACCTAGTTAGAGAGTTAGAGTTAGTTGGGTTAACTCTAGGGTTAGCTACTCGAGTTATAAAAGAACGACCCTGGGTTGTAACTCGAAGCATTTTTGAACGGTTGGAGTAGCGACTCTACTCTGATCTGGTTATTTTTTAACGCAGGGCTGAGTGCTAAATATTGTGACTACATTTGAAATCTAAATAATTTTATAAAAAGGAATAAATGTAGGGCAACCCAACTAGTGACATCGTGGGCAAAGACAGGGAATGCCATAATCCACCTTGCTGGCCCAGTGCGGATTGACCCATCGACAACAGCAACGAACAAGGTTGTAACATTAATTCAGTCATTTTTCAAAAATGAATCTTAAAGTGATGAAACCATGTTTGAATTTTGTTTGGACTGTAATCTGAGATACTGCCTTGTTTGATGCGGATGTCGTCATGTCTTCGAATTTTTGCTTTTAAGACATACTAATTTCCTCACCATGTTTTCCTTCACCATTTTGATAGCAGTGGTGATAAAATAAATTACACAATGTAATCCGCCTGGCTGGTTTTGAACCTGCGACCTACAACATAGTAAGTTGAGGCCGTTGCCACTAGGTCACTACTGCTATGAACATATAGCTGATATAAAACAACAGTAAACTCACTAACATTTTCTCTACTCAGTGCAACCTTCTTACCTCTTAACCTATAACAAGCCTGGCTTCTAAGTAAGTATCTCTGTTTACCCCATAAAGGTTTACAAGCTAGATGTTAATACATAATAAAGGGTTAACTCATAGGCTGCTACGTCAGTGGTTTTCAACCTTTTTTTGACCGGAGAACACTTCGGTTTCTTTGTTCATGTCAGGGACCAGAAGTCCATGAAAATAGTCATATAAAATGAACATTTTTTTTTTACTTATTTCTTATGAATAAGAATTGTGTGAATGAAAATGTGAAAACCTATAGGTAACAAAAATACAATTTCTTAAATTCTCATCTGTCTCTGGGTTGGTCTGTCTGTTTATTCCGGCTGATCTCCGAAACGGCTGGACTGATTTTGATGGGACTTTCATTGGTAAATTGAGATTGTTTAGGAAGTAAGTTAGGCTTTCATTTTAGATATAGAATTAGATTTCCGTGGAAAAGAAATTCGCGTGTCATGTCATAAATTCTAAACTTAGACAACATCTATTCTTTATAATCAAAAATTATGAGCATTATCATAGACAATACAACATTTCGAATAGAAGCTCAAACGCAGTTCACATCAATGCGCTTTTTAATTAGTAATTTAGGAATTTTTAACCACCATTTTTAAATTAGTAGTTAATAATTCCAAAAGTTTACTCTTACCGATCACAGGTTGAAAACCACTGTACTAAAAGTAAGGTAACATGGACCGGTTTATAGGATGCATCATAATATGAGGATGGTTATAACAATAATCTTCTATAATGGGGTTGGGTTATAACATGGGGATGGTTATAACAGTAACCCTCTATAATGTGGTTGGGTTATAATAAAGAGATGCGTCTAAAAGCTTTTTAATACTATTTTGTATGTACCTTTTTATATTTAGTGATTCGAGTAAGATGTAAAAAAAATAAGGTTATTTTTTAAATTAAAAATTGCTTTGAACATTTTAGAAACCAGGCTTCAACTTTGTTACGACATCAAATTATACACGTTTGTATCATATGGTAATCACAGCACTGAATGCAATCTAAATACCTTATTAAAGTAAACATACAGATACCACACAAAAAATATCGACGCATTACCATTATCTCCAGCTCATTCTTTCACAAGATTGAGGTAAATAACTGCCGATATTACCCCCCTTCGGGCACACAATCTCATGTACATACCCATTAAATAAATCGTTTTTACTCACATAAGATAAGGCTTCATTTCACTTTCATAATACACCTCCCAATCTTAGTAATGAATACTTATAAATAATAATATGTGAGAGCAATTATGTGCGACTAGTGGCTGTAAAGACGACCGTCCACTATTACTTAGGACGTGTATGGAATGGCTTGCTAAGTTAGCCATACCGCGTGATAATTTTTTTCGCCAGACACACATTTGGGAGTATCGTGCCCGTAGATCGTAAAATTGCAATAACAGGCCTGCCCCCCTAGCCAAGTTACAATCGTTTCGTTCGCGGCGAACGCCTCGAGTAGGCCACGCCTCCGATTCCTTTTGTTCTGACCACGTGACTGAGCGTTGAAGTGACGTCAGAACAAAGGAATTGGAGGTGTGGCCTATCTGAGACGTTCGGCGCGAACGAAACAATTGTAACTTGGCTAGGGGGGGTTTTCGTCTAGTGGTCTGTGGCCCTGATTGCTATGACGGAGATGGTGGTTCGATTCTCACCCTTGGGTGGGAATCGACGTGACGTCACAACATGGCCATCGATCCTATTCTTATTTGGAATGCACTGTATAATAAAATTCCATGTAGATTCTTTAGCAATATTTATCAAGGATATAATATCATTGCATCTTAAGGTCAAAGATACGTGCGTAGCTTAGTTGTGGGTTGCTCTGGAGCAGTGCCTTAATCGTTCAGTCGAAAATAGCCCTAATAAAAAGTGAAAACGCGCTTCAACACGTGTTTGGTGAGCACGCCCCGAAGTTTAGGCCTGACGCACGTGGGCGACTAGTCGGTGCGATTATTCACAGCACGATTTTGTCAGTTATGGTTTGTGTATTACGTTCATTTATTTTACTTTAGTTAAAAGTTTATTGTTTTCGAAGTTACGATGATTTTTTTGTTAATAAAAGTTTTGAAATGCCTAATAGATAAATAAGCCTAACCTAACCAAATTGTTTGCATGTTTTTATCATTTCTTAGACTGCGGTATTTGTTCTAAAGAGTCATCACGGCCCTAAAAAGCAAAGAGCAACTGAAGAAATACGGGTGGTTAAAAGCTTCATACTCCCTCTCCATCTAAAGGGCAGAAGTTATTTGATGATTTTCCCCACAAACAAAAAAGGTACAATTCAAGAAATTGGACATTCTTTTTTCTATTCATCTTTCTTGCAATCGATTGCATCATTTTTTCGATCAACCTTTCTACCACCGGACAACCCGTCGCACGGCGAGTGTCCACCCTTACGTTGTTGACAACTCTACAGTCTTCCAGCCTGGATTAAGCATTTTTCCTCGTCCTTTATATCGCGTACATAAAAGGACTGGAATAATTTACCTGCTGCGCTCTTCCCATCCGATCATAATTTACTTATTTATCTTCAAAACTAGAGTGAATAGGCTCTTAGTAAACTAGTGCGCACCAACCCGCACTGGGCCCGCGTGGTGGATTACGGCCCATACCCTCTCCTAGAGAGGAGGCCTGAGTCCCAGCAGTGGGAACATTATAAGGACGACTATAAACTAGTGCGTAAACCATTAACAATTGCATCAAATAAAAAAACTTCTTGTCCTGAAACTATCCTAATTTATTCTTATTATTACAGGCATTTTAAGTTCTAAATTTTCATACATCCAATTATAACTAGGGTTCGGCAAAACACACTTTATGTTGACATATAAATCGTATTTTAAAAATTGAACCGTTTGAAATAAAAATCGTTCCTCCACGCAGTGTCTAATTATACCAACACTAACTAGGTAGGTACAGTCTAAGGCTCCATTTATCTCGCCCGTACCGATCGATCTCTCCCAACGTGATAGATAAGAGTCACTATTATCTTAAAAGGTCGCTATGTACTTTAAGGCCTATAGTCCCTTGAACTTTTGGCTGGAGTTAAATGCACACAGAATTGCACCGCCACACCGCTTGCGCCCGCATAGAGTCCCGCTGACCTTTAAACCCATTTTCTTTGCCAAATATTGATCGATTTGCATATGCTGTAAATATTCTGAAAAACACTTTTTACCAACAATTTTTTTGTGTTCCTAAACATATTTCTAAAGATCAAAGCCGATTAAAAGGAGTAGGGAAAACAAGTGAAAAAAAATATCATGTTGTTAATTTTTTTTAAAGTGTTAGTCATATAAAAAAATCAAATGTTGATAATGTTATATATGAATCTATATTTTTTTTTCAAATCTATTAACTCAGCCGTTACCGAGGAGTAGACTTCAGAAAGTCACTGTTTTATGGTATTGCCCGGGAGCCAGGGCCTTAAAAGGTACATACCTACTTCAATATTATCACTAGCGATTCTATAAGATGGATTGTACGTTTATTAGTGTCTTTGAGAACAATAATAAAGAATAAAACACATTTTTTTTTTTGAAAGGCCAGATTAGTTTCATAATTTTTTTTTTCGAAAACAGAACAGGTTCCAAAAGTTCTTTAGAAATTCCATTTTTAAATTTCGATAATTGATGTACGTATTATCATCATAAAATAATCCTTATTAATAATTTCTTTGCGGGTTTTAATGTTGTGTAACTATATTCAAGAATTATGTATGCATAAGCTTGTATTCAAGAATCTAGGCGTTGAACTCGGCGCTTTTTGTGCTTGGTCCCAACGCAAGTGAAGTTAAATGGAATTGCCCATAGCAAAAAAACTGGCCAAGCGCAAGTCGAATTAGCATACGATGGGTTCTATATTGGGTATAAAAATAGACATTTGGTAAAAATTTCAACTCTCTACCTCTTACGGTTTATGAGATACAGCCCACTGACAGATGGGAAAACAGACAAACGGACGGACAGCGGAGGTTTAGTAATAGAGCTCCGTTGGCACCCTTCGGAAACGTTACCCTAAAAAGACTCTTCTTGCCTTATTTTATAAAATTTAATTTAGTTACAAAGATGTTATCTACCATAAGACATTATTTAAAACGTTACAGACAAAGCAAAACAAATAAATGAACAACTGACAGTGAAACAAAATAAATACAAGTCGTAAACCATTGTCAACACTTACAATAATCACAGGCAATTTAAAACATCGAGACACTGATAATTCAATGCTCAAATCGAGTTGATAAGTCGCTACAATGTATCGATTCTAGACTTCACGTGCTAGGGTTGGGAATTGATCGAGAGAGTTACAGTGGTCTTCGTAAAGGGCAACTGGAACTGGATGAAACACTGAGGGTTTTAGTCAATAAAAGTCTGACACGCCCTCTCGCTCTACCCAAAACGGGATAAGACCTGTCCCTTACACCCTGTACTTGAGGCTTTTAAAACTATCGATTCATTTTTAGTCTTTCGACATCCCTAGCAACTATTCGATTAGTTTATAGATCGAACGCGTTTTGAACCACGTTATCAGATTGTTCGACTGTCGCAAGACAAGTTAGTGTGTTTGATAAGACAGTTGTAGTGTAAATCAGGTTGACCACCTGCTTAACCAGTGGTGGAGGTTGCTTAACTAGATTTGGGTGTGATTAGATCTACGTCCAATTATCGAATGATATATTTGTTTCTGTACCTGCAATTCGAATAGGAATAAATTAATGTAACCACCTGGAGCTTTTATATAAAGTTGTTTTTATAAGGGAAAATGATCATCACCTCTCACTAATATTATGAAGGGTAGAAATCATGTGTGATGATGTGTGTGTGTATATTTGCAACTCCTTCGTGCTCAAACATAGCATAGCATATACCATAGTCGGTCCTTATAATGTTCCCACTGTTGGGACTCAGGCTTCCTCTCTAGGAGAGGGAATGGGCCGTAATCCACCACGCGGGCCCAGTGCGGGTTGGTGAATGTCACATGCCTTTGAATTTTTGGTTCTAGGACATGCCGGTTTCCTCACGATGTTTTCCTTCTCCGTTTTGAGAACAGTGGTGATAAAATAATTACACAAAGTAATGCGCCTGGCTGAGTTCAAATCCGCGACCTACAACTCGTAAGTCGGGGCCGTTACCACTCGGCCACCACAGCTCTCCGTGCTCAAACGACTGAACAGATTTTTGAAATTTGGCTCATGAGCAGACCGTGTTCTGGAATAGCAGATAGTCTCCATGGGATTTTTTTTACTTTCATATGGGCAAAGCTGCCAGCAGAAGCTAAGTCTACACTATAATATTATAAATAAAAAAAATTATATTTTTATTTTTAATCATTTAACTTAAAAACTACTGAACCGATTTAAAAATTCTTTCGTACGTAGAATGCTACTTTGTCACTGAGTGACATAAACTATATACTGTCTTCTTTTACGCGGGCGAAGCTGCTGGCATAAGCTAGTAATTCATAAATTCTTAAATGTATGGAATTGACATGCGCTACCGAAATATTCTGAGCTCGATTCCAAACAATTTGTCACTCCAACGATCACTGATTGACAAGTCAATCACTTGAAAAGACAAGACAAAGCTGTCGATAGCATTAAGCCTGTATATGAAAAACTTTGTACTTAAATTTTCAGTTAAAATCGATCATCCAATGATAATCTAATTTGTGGGGTTGTTCGTCAGAGTTACTGCGGCTCTGGAACTCAAAGGGCATCTGAAGGAACACAGGAAGGTTTTCATCAGTAAAAGTCTGTCAGTCTCGCTCTAATCAGAGCGCAAGAAGTTGTTTTATGATTACCCAAACTAAAAATAAAAATCCATTGAAAGCCAGTTACCTACGTGCTTTCAACAAAATTGGTCAACGATTTAAATTCGCTTTTGATTTCACTCGCTAACAGAAAATAAAATAAAAAATCCTTCACCAAAATGCCTAAAACTATCTCTACAAAAGTAAAGATCAGCGAAGAACCAAAAAAAAAAATACAAAAAAACGATCTAAGGCCAGCTTCGATCATCGAACCCACTGGTGTGGAACTACCCACAGTAATTACTGAGAACAATTATCTAAAAACAAGTGAAAGTGTTTTTTTAGAAAACATCACTTTTTAGAAAAAAAAAAAAACATTTCGAAAACCAACAATCTGTAGCCACAATGCCGTATACATACCGTCCATTGACGGTGAAATGCCTGTTTATAATTAGGATTTTTCCAGTAATCAAGCAATAGGACGACAAAGCTAAATAATTTTTCAAATAACTTCCAATATTGGGCATACATTGACAAGTGACAACACTTTCTTATCGGTGTTTACAATACAACAACAGCAATGGTTATCAAACCATCAAATAGCCACGCTAAACGTCCCTATTACGTAAACGAGGCACTTACAGAATCTCTAATGCTTCTCGCTCGTGACTTAAATGGTGATGGACCCGACTTTTGGATGTACGTGACTCGTCGTTCAGTGAAATTAAAAGTGTTAATTCCGCTCGTTGTTATTTTTTATGTTAATTTCGGAGACGAAAGAGAGTTAGGTGTTTACGTCATTGAGACTTTCAGGAGGTTTTTGCTGTTGAAGTTACAAACTGTTTTTAGATGGATCAGGTGATTTCGCGATATCTTATTCAAAACTTTTCATAACTGTCACCACGTTTTGAAGATATCTTTGATGTCTTTGGGGTAATCATCAAATGGCTGCTCCAGCTTTTGAGTGAAACAAGAGGGTGCGTCAGATTTTTACTGACTAAAACCAACTCGTGTCCTTTAGTTGCCTTTTGTATTCTAGGGCCTCGGTCACTCTTTTAAACGGTCCTGCAGCCCTAACGGCATCTGGTCTAGTGGGCCCTTTCAGTTTTGCTGACATCTCTTTGAGGCGCGCGTGGAACACCACTCGGGTTTGGTCCTTACCAGACGGCTGGATGGCGTGCTACCTATTGCTCATCGTCTATAACCCTATGCCTATGGTAACCGAAAATCGGGCTGCGACTCCCGACGACTGGAGAGTCTGTTTCCTCGGTTAACGGTTGCGGTCATCTCCTTCTCTCGCTTTACTGTTTCGCAGAAGGAAGCGACTGGATCCCATTGCCTCTCGCCTCGAACCATGGCCTAAATCAAAGCCAGACGCAAAAGGTCGCCGCCACCGACCCAACATTTTCTTTCATACTAGTTGTATTTTATTATTGGCAATTATTGTGAGAGTATCATTTGAATGATCGAATAATTATACTGGATAACGTAATCAACCGCACACATTACCTTCTACCGTAACATAAATCCTTTTACCCAATGGAGTCCAATTCTCATTCGACTTTCCAAATTGAAAAATATAAGTGGAATATGGTACCTATTACTGTAAATTGGCTGTGATTAAGCACGTTTTTAAAAATTTCATTGGCCAGAGACTACCATTACCTAAACCCACACATCGTCGATACATTTTATTTTTTAATGATCGGTGGGAAACCATCAAAATGCGCCTGGGCTTTTGGGAAAGCAACCAAGAAGTATGAGACTTTTACCTCACTGAAACCACCTCGGTGATCACTATCAGCACATGGAAAACGGTCCAGTGACCTCTTGAAAGACCAGCTCGGAAACCTTTCTGTAAAACGCCTGCCCCCCTAGCCAAGTCACAATCGTATCGTTCGCGCCGAACGCCTCGAGTAGGCCACGCCTCCAATTCTTTTGTTCTGACGTCATCTCAATGCTCAGTCACGTGGTCTGTACAAAGGAATCGGAGGCGTGGCCTACTCGAGGCGTTCGGCGCAAACGAAACGATTGTAACTTGGCTAGAGGGGCTGTTACCAAATCGCTAGAGAAACTACATCATTGATACTTTTTGTTAAACGAAGCTAGACGGAACAACACGTTACACTTACACGCTAAAATTTAAAAAAAACACAGACATAGTTGTTTACTATTTTTTTTTAATACCATTCAAGGAAATGTTAGCGTTCTAAAAATAATTATTAACAATCATCCGCCTGTAATCGCGAGGTAAAATCGCAGTTGAACATGATGATGGCGGGACGACTGAGATGTTTTCCTTAGGCATTGACAAGACTGTTTCCCATAGGATTTTTTGGAAGAATTACTGCGGCTCTAGATAAAGGTTAACTGAAGGAACACAGGTGGATTTTAGTCATTAACAGTCAGACATTTCCACTCGCTACGCCCAGAGTAGTAGAAGTCCAGAAAAAAGTAAGAATGGCCCAGTGCCGAAAACAATGTAAGAAATAGAGGAATGTGACAGTAGATACATTTAATTTTAGATATATAAAATTAAATAAACATAATGAAGGCACAATAATATACGTATGTGCCTATTCACGACTTTGGTCTTGGCGACGAGCGGTGCGGCGAACGCGCGGCGCTATGAGCGGCGTCTCGTGGCGTGCTTCAAACATTTTATTTTTATTTATTTATTATTCATACACACAAATATTTTCATTTTGATACTTTTGATCTTACGCTCGCCGCTCCGCGCTTAGCTCCCGCTCACAGCGGCAAGGTTGTGAACGGGTCGTTAGTGTGTGTACTTCACACTCGAACGGCTGAATGCATTTGGATGAAATTTGGCACAGGGCATAGACCGTATCCTGGAATAGCACTTAGGAGGCTTTTTTACCGGGAGTATATTCCTTTGGTACAATTTTCTTCTTTTACGCGGACGAAGCCGCTAAAAGCAACTACTATAATATATAATCATTGTATAACTGCCAAAAGTTACGATTGTACAACCAGTTAATGCGGAGATGATAGCAATAAAAAATCAATTCGATTCGATTTGTATCGGTTAGAGTACGTCCTCATATCGATTGTTTTCTCACAATCCGATTACGATCGCTTCTTTATGATTACGAGTTTATCGTGATACTTTTCGTTACTAAAAATAAGCAGTTACGGTTAGGTACTTATTTTTGGAACTTTAAGTGTGAGGTTACTCACTTTTCCGTATTCACAAATTCCGTACAAACTCATGATAATAAGTGTCAGTTTTTCTGATCAAAAAGGATTCCTTTAGAGTAGTAAATTAAATTATCTAGCACTAGATGCTTTTTTTCTTTCGGTGGGAAAATCATTCCATGACATCTGTCATCAACACTCCTGTTCCTTCATTGCCTTTCATACCAGGGCCGAGTCTTCCTTTCAGAAGCAGACCCTTGGCCCCAGTAGACTTCGACCCTGTGAGGCGGACCGGACGGCTAGCTACCCATTGATCGCCGTCCGCAAGCCCGCGGCTGCTGCTTAAATATATATTTTTTTATTCAAAAAGTAACAGAGTTAGACTTAATGCCTTAGGCCTTCTTTAAGGTACATAATATATTATTTTAAAAAAACAAGGACTTAAAAGTATGTACAATATGTAATTAAAATAATACACCCTAATTAGAAATTACAATCATAATTTAAGCACTGAAATTTTATTTAATTGCACTTAGCCAGTGTTGTTGTTATTATCTTATTGAAAGCAAATAATATAGGAATCGAGACACTACACAGGTACACACTACACAGACACACACACACACATACAGACAGACAGACTACACAGGTATTGATATCTACGTACACTAGTGACAAGCAAGCAAGAGTATATCACAAATTTAGTAAAATAGGTAATTTTTAAAATCCTAAAATAGGATAAAAAAAACCTCTTAAAAATAGCTGCAATCGATTCAGTAGCCAATTTTGAACTTACTACTGTGAGGCTGCTGGTTTATAATATTACATGATTAGTTGTATTTAATAAACGAATCGCAATTCACAGAATCTAACACGGAACCCTAATTATTAATTTGCCGATAAACGAACCACTAATCAATACCGTTACCGGACACGTGATCTACTTTGACGTAATTAACAATCATTTTAATCAACATAAATCAAGTTTTATGCAACTTTTTTGCGTTAATTTTCTTACTTATAGACCAGAATAATAATTTACGAGACTTTTTGGTCATGAAACACATAAATTAGTTCCCGAATTGAATGCGAAAGTGACTTTAGTGACAGAATTTAATAAATTGAGATCTTTGTTGAACAAATTAATCAAATCAACTTTGTAAGAAGTAGTTTTATTTATTTGCTGTCATTTTTTCATTTATTAATTTCTTAGCTGTCAGTTCTGATTGAAATAAATATAAAAAGATTTTAAGCTCCTAAAAAAGTGACATTTGATCAGCGACTAGCTGTTCCCTGTGATTAGTCCCTCGTCTTTGACTATTGCTTCACTTCTATAAGTCGTAGCGTGATAATTTTATATAGCCTATCTATAGTCTTCCTCAATAAATAAGCTATACAACACTTTTAGAATGTTTCAATTCGAACCAGCAGTTTCTGAGATTAGCGCGTTCAAACAAACTTTTCAGTTGTACAATATTATATATGTCGTAGCCAGATCATAGAAATTGATCACTTCGTCATATGGCCAAGTAAAACTTGCCAGATCGTTTTAAACGTTAAAGTTTGATGTTGTTTCAATCATCGTTTGGCCTACTTTCTTTAGACCTTTTATTATCATAGAAATCTTACATCAATGATATGGCCAAACGAGGATTGACATATCATCAAATGTTAACGTTTTAACGATCTGGCCAGTTTTAGTTGGCCATATCATGAACTGATACATTTCTAAGATTTGGCCACGACATATATATAAGTATAGATTTCTTAGCTCTTAGTCTGTCAGTTCTGACTTGAGTGTTAAAAAAAAGATCTAGATTTTAAGCTCCAAACAAAGTGACATTTTATCAACAACAACCAAATTGGTCGATAAGTCTATAATTGACGCATGTCAATTAGAGCATTCTAACGTCAACGCAGAACAGATGGTTGATAGGCCCAAAAGTTTCTGGAGTAGCGACTGCATACCGAAAGATGCAGCATTGGAAGGCATCCCATGATGTAAACCAATGACCTGGTGAGGGTCGCCGTAATTCGGTAGATGCGAGACGCACAGGACCGGTCGTTGTGACGTCACTAGGCCTATGACCTGCAGTGGACGTGTTTTGCTAAAATCACGGTGATGATGATGAACGCTTTTCAACAATTGTATTCGCTGATAATATACCACTTTGTCAAGACCTCCTTTTGTAGGTGGGAAATCATCCAATGACTTCTCCCGCTCTTGGGTGGAGCGAGAGGGCGTGTCAGACTTTAATGACTAAAATTCACTCGTATTCTTTCTTTGCTTTTCGTTCCAGGTATATTCTAGACCCTCATACTATCTAACACTAACTGCTTCTTTTTCGGTGGGAAAATCACCCGCTCTAGGGCGGCGCGGTGTGTGAGACTTGACCCTCATATTTATCTCATCTGCAAATCATGCCTACCAACCGAACTAAACAGTAACGCATCCTACGGTTACCGCAATGACCACATAAACGTCCACAAAAGAAAGAAAGAAACAAGAAAACATTGAATAAGCCGCAACTGGAGACACCAAGTACCAAGACGTGTTCGCAATCAGGGATATTACCCGATATCAGTCACCACTACCGTAATCTTTGTACCAGTTCTACCAACCCATCTGAACGTGATGGTACAAATATTCAATCTGGACCAGGTGCGTTTTTCCACTAGAGTAAAAAATCCGTCGCGTCTGCTGAATATTTAAGCACAGCGATGTGGCACAGTGCATTTGTGAACAGTAGGATAACCGTAAACTAACGTCGGAATTGTTGTATTCAGAGATAAGTACTAGTGATAGGTATTGGCAGCAAATATGTTCGATGCGACAGAACGAAAAAGATGTGATGACACTTTTCTTTAGAAATCTTTCTACCTGTAGAGTAGTTCCTGTATAGATGAACAAGTGTTGTTAGATTGTTTATCATGATGCTAGAGTTATTCCTAACGTGAGTAAACGTTTTTGATCATGCAATCAATGCAGTTGGCCTCTGGACGTCCATCAAGGTCATTTAAGCTTTTATTTATTTATTATTTTTTCAAAAAAAAAATATATTTGTGCCAAACAGATTCAGATTTAATAATATGTAACAACATTTAACAATCATAATAATAAAAGTTAAAAATAGAATTTACATAAACGTGCTAACATGAATACGTGCGTGCGTGTTACGTGCGTGTAACATTAATATTACAGATTAAAAATAATATCAGTGTCAAAAAAAATGTAGTCAAAAATTCTAAAATATTATGTCAATAAAAAATACTTAGGAACGTTTTACAAAATAGTCTAGTTGAGATACTGGTATATTTTTGTGCTACAGCCACTCGAACAAACGCGCTACCGAACTTCAAATTCATCAAAATGATTGAACCTATTCTCTCTGCGGCTTACCCATTATCAGCCAATTTTCCCGAATCGAAATGAAGAAAGAAAATAATGGATAAGAAAAAAAGTGTTTGTAGACTGTCAGTCCACTTTCTATAGTCTTATTGTGTCGGGACGTTGTTTGTTTTTTGTCAACTAAGACCAGACAGTACCTTCGTCTGTTTGAACACGTTTTAAGGTCATTTTCACTTTCGTCCGTATTGTGGGAGAGTGTCGTCGGGCACACAAGCATTTACAATTTAAATGCGCTGAATTTTTCGAGTACTGCAAATAGCGAGGATTTCGTTTCAGTATTTTTGGGGATTGTGTATATTTTATTAATGCGGGCACTCTGCCTCACCGAAGGATTTTGTGTTTTTGTATCATATGCAAATGTTTGGTGTAAAAACACATAAATATGACCCGTTTGTTTTTCCGGTGGAAGTTTTTTTGTTAAATTTTAACACATTTTGTGCTAAATGTGTGATTGATAGGAACATTTTTACAATTTTTTTTTTGTTCTAATTGTGTTAACGGTATTTTTGAGGTGGGATATTATTAAATTACTTCTTCCGCTCTGGGTGAAGCGATGAAACGTGTACCTTCACAATGTTCCTTCAGTTATCCTTTGCGTTTCAGAGCCATGGTAACTTTTTCGGACGTTACCGCGGTTAATGCCAATCTAATTTACATATATAAAAATATAAATTAAAGTTAGGTAATTATATTCTACGGTTCTTTTATACAACTGCTTAATAAAAGTTGGTACAAATTAAAATCTGGATCGAATCTGTCATCGATTGTACCGTGTCCCACAAAAACGAGCGTAGTAAATTGTGTGTTATTTTTTAATATTTGATTTGCCCTTAAATGTACCGATGATAATAGCCTTTTTATTTCTTAATAGTGAGTAAATAAGTAGCTTCACGGTACTTTTAGCCGCGTGATTGGTTAGAGTTAGGTCAACGTTTTCCTCAACTTAATATCCATGTTATAAGTCCTTATTTGAACATATAAGCACAGTATATAAATGTATATAAAAAACCTCCTTTCGACCATCGAATAGTAATCAAGAATGTTAATTTCACTCTCTGTTCCTTTACTGGTATAGTCCAATTGAACGGCCATCCAACACGACCGGAGAGAGATCAGGTGTACGACCAACAGCTTTCAAAGGCACAAAAGTATCACCAACACAAACTGCGAAATGCTAGACTGAATCCCGAACAGCAGGAGCTGACCGGCAAAGTCATGATAAGCAAACATGTAGCACCCACTCCTATCAAGATCGGAGACTCTATACTCGAAGTGGTCATCTGGGGGAAGTCTATGTCCAGCAGTGGACGTCTATCGGCTGAAATGATGAGGAGCCGGCCAACAGGCCCAGAAGAAAATGGCATGACAAGTTGGACCTTAAGCACTGGTCAAATGACGTGATTGTCACGTGTCTTCGAATTTTCGGTTCTAGGACATGGCAGTTTCCTCACGATGTTTTTACCTTCACTTGGGGGAGGCATATTTGCAACAGTGGACATCTTTCGACTGAAATGATGAATAATGAGGATGATGATGAATGTGCCTGGCTGGGTTTGTACCGGCGACCTTACAACTTGTTAGTTGGAACTGTAACACTGGGCCATCACCGCGTATTTTATAATGAAATGATGTGGAAATCCAATATATATTTCCTTCACTTTTTTATATTTTCTCACGATCGTAATAAAAGATCGTAAAAAATTAACCATTTTCCCATCAATTCTTTCGATTCGATCACAATCAATTCTTAAGATTCGATCACAATCGATTCTTAAAAACATATTATTCGATATTGATTTATCGATAAAATTCAATTAATAAATCGAACAAAGCGTCTTCGTTAATAACATTCTATTGTTTCTGCTTATTCTTTTGTAATTACTGCGTGAAGATACTACAGAATGGACGTGAGAAGTGAATTATTATTATTATTATTATTAAAATTTTTATGTCTGTCGGTATGTTCTGTTGAAGAAATTATCAAACGTCTTTTTAGAAATGTTTTCAGAACTACAACTATTTCAGTTGTTTTTTTTTTTCATATACTACTGCTTTACTGTGATCTCACCTGATGGTAAGCAGTGATCCGATCATTGATGCTGAAGCTTATTTACTCTAAGCCTTGAAGACACCTATGTTATAATCCGACCGCAGCAGAATTGTATCAGCAATTTGAAATATAAATGCTTTGATTCTTGATTCTTGGATAAAGGAGTTTTTTTTTATTGTGGGAAAATCATCTAATGACAAATCCCGCTCTTGGGCGGAGCGAGAGATAATGTCACACTTTTACTGACTAAAAACCCACTCTTGTTCCTTCGTTGCCTTCGTCCCAGGGGGTTTCACTTTCACACTACCCTGCTAGACTCCTACGATTTGCTGACATCTCCCTGAGGCGCGCGTGGAACAGTACGCGCCGTCGACGACTTGGGCTCAGTCCGGACGGTTATCGGACGGTCGGACGGTGAGCCACCCATTGCTCGCCGTTCGCAAGCCCGCGCCTACGGTGGCCAGAAATCGCGATCGGAATCCCGGCAGCGGTTGGAGAGTGAGTACCGTTGCCTCACGCTATCCCGGCCAGACCGCCTCTTTTGCTAGCATTACTGCTTTGCAGAAGGAAGGCGGTCGCCTGCCACTCCTCCTCGCTCCGGACCATAGCCTGTACCAAGGCCTGGCGCGAGAGATCGCTGCCACCAATCGCCCCCACAAGGACACGGTTACGCGGTTGCTTAGTATAAAAGACTGGTGTTGAACAAGTTAAAGTGACCATAACATTTACTACATTTGTAAGTCTAATCTGACCAGCTCTTTTCCAACTAGAAAGGATCTTGAAAATCACTACTGATTATAGATATGTGAGATACACGATCAACGTTGTAAAATATCATTTTTTTAAACATTACCGCGCACTAGTTTTTACTATATATTACTTCTATATCGTGGGTGCATTCAAAACATGTAAATTCACATACATAAGACATTCAAACCCGGAACAATTTTATCTGTAGGCTATACAAACATTTGCTCCATGCGGGAATCGACAACACACAGCGCAGCAACCAATTGCTTAACCACTGCGCCAAACATGTCGACAAATCACCATCACATTTGCACAGACAGACAGACAGACAAAAACTTTTTAATCACATTTTTGGGTTCGGTGTTGGTCTAGTTTCCCCTGCCATTTATTTTTTTATAACTTGATGATGATTGCCACTTCTACAGATTTATTATAAGTATAGATTATATCTAGACAGATAATGCCTAACCTCTTCGATCCGGATTAAGCGTTTCGCCTCGTCGTTTATTCCACGTACATCGACGGACTGGTACAATGTACCTGCTGCGGTCTTCCCGTCCCATTACAATTTAGGTGTTTTCAAGTCTAGCGTGAATAGGATCATAAAAAACTAGTGTGCATCATCATCAACGGTTGCATCATTGCTTACCATAAGATGGGATAGCAGTCAAGCACTAGTTTATATCAATTTTAAAAAAAAATACAAGGCACGTCATGTCATTGATTCTACTGGACAGACGAAAAACATTTTAGTGGTCACGGTCAGCTCATTCATAAGCTCTCGACTAACCGGTTTCTTCACACTTTTATTGATAGACCAACTCAAAAATAATAGGTTAAGTGTCTAAAATGGTCAAATAATTCACCTTTGACACTGTCAGTTCTTATTTTATTCAATTTGGAACACGTTGTCACTGAGCCAATAATATTTTATTATTCATATAACTTTCCTGAATAATAATTTATTGAAATTATTATTGTAATTCGATACCTTCTTTATTTATTTTTTTATGCTGTCACAATATTTATGACTTTTTAAGAAGCTCGCATACAATTTTGTACAAGTTAATAAAAATGTTTTATAAGTTACTTGAGAGGTTTCTTCGTATTTTATAGCTTTGTAATATAGAAAACCTGGCCAATGAATACGATTTTATTAGGTACTTTGTACTTTCTAACTTAGCAGATAGAAATAACGCTAGCTGACGGTGAAAGAGAACATAGCAAAGAAACCAAGAACCAGCAATGTACGGTTATTTTTTTTAAGTGGGATTTCATCAAACAACTTCGGGTCGTGGGTCTTTTTGGACCGGGACCGCGGTCCCAACTTCCACCTATAAAATTATACTTTAGCAGTAGTATTTTGGGACCACAAATATAAATACAGTTCTCTGGTAACTGTACTTTAATGCCTTTTTCTTTGTGGTCCCAATAATTCACAAAATCAGCTTTTTCCATGTGGTACAAGGGGAACACCCATTCTCTGGAATGTGCCTCCCTTGACATCCCTGTAGACATTTTATTTAGAGAAACAAGGCGCAAATTCAGAATTAATTAATTAATTCAGAAAAATGGTGAGGAGCAGTGGTGGCCAAGCGGTAAAGGCCCCGACTTACAAGTTATAGGTCGCGTATTTTTAAACCTAACCAGGCGCAGTACTTTGTGTAATTTATTTCATCACCACTGCTCTCAAAACGGTGAAGGAAAACATCGTGAGGAAACCGGCATGTCCAAGAACCAAAAATTCGAAGACAATTGACATCCACCAAACCGCACTGAGCTCGCGTGGTGGATTATGGCCCATTCCCTCTCCTAGAGAGGAGGCCTGAGTCCCAACAGTGGGAGCATTATAATGCCGATTATGCTATGCTATGCTATGAGAAAAATATGCGCCATATCCGCGCAAAACGGCCGAACGCTCAGCATAATGCCGTGACAACACGCAAAATGCTATAAGCCTTTACTAGCGGTCTCCCTTGAAAATGTTAATAGTCTGAAATTGCAAAATTAAATACGCGTACGTACTGTACTAAACCCGGTGATTAATCTGTACACGTAAAAGTAGAATTATTTCCCCGCCACAAAAACAAAACCAGCTTTTCATCAACACGCTTTTATTACCCGATACATATTGAAACACGGCACACAAAATAAACGACCTTTCGAAAATAATATCACAGAAACTCTTGTTTCAAACACAATAGCTTACCCTTCTATCGAACAAAAGATAAACAATGAACGATACAGGTTATTAATAGGGCACATTATTCATTGGCCATGGTATTAAAAGTGCTCTTCTACTAAAGATGTGCGAGGTAGAGCTAGGATGTGTAGCGACGCTGTGACAATATGTGAGATTGTTTCCATCAGCCGAATGGTGTAAAAGTAGAAAGGAAAAAAAAACGATACTGACAACACAATAGTATCAATACACTAAAATATAGATACAGAAGGCAGAACGGACTCTTTTCAGAAATACGTAGGCAAGTTGACGCGTGCTGGGGCTCACACATTATTACTCGCTTGCGTTCTTCGTACTCATCGCTCCCTCGCATACACCTCTCGCTTTAATGTATGTTCAATGAGCAAGGTCTGCTAGCTGTTTTCAACTAGAGCTTAGCTAGGAAACTGACGTGCCAAAAGGTTACCGTGCCCTGGAACGCAAAGGATAACTGCAAGAACACAGGTTTTTTGTCAGTAAAAGTCTGATTCTCCCTTTCACTTCATCCAGACCGACCATCCCACTAAAATTTAAAAAAGGGCTATGAAAATGAATGCTCATTGTAGTGAGCTTTTTCCTCGCTTCGCTACCTCGCACAGCTTTGGTAAACAAGCTCCCTTAATAGGGCGCATTTCTATAACGCATTGTGCCCAGTTAATTAAGCGACACTGGAAGGTTAGCGCGGTTTTGTGCGCGTTCAAAAATGTACAGAATGTGGGTCAGGGCTCCTGTGTTGAGGGTAGGCATGTAGTGCTATTATTTGTGTTTGTGTAGGGGGGAAATTCGCAGTTCTGGACACACAAGAACTACTGTGTAATAGGGCTTTATCTGAGTATTCATGACTCAAAAGCGTTTAGAATTGTGACAGTCTACAATA
Source organism: Mythimna vitellina (assembly GCA_949316375.1). Classification (NCBI taxonomy): domain Eukaryota; kingdom Metazoa; phylum Arthropoda; class Insecta; order Lepidoptera; family Noctuidae; genus Mythimna; species Mythimna vitellina. The sequence continues at coordinate 5,324,558 of OX438693.1, forward strand.
ATAATTCTAAACTATTTTGAGGGCAAAGGCCGCCGTCTTCCCTTTTCACATACATCTATCCTCGGCTATTGCGTGCCAGTCCCTCCGGTAAGAGCCGAGCTCATCTCTCCACCTTCGTCTTGGTCTGCCACGATATCACCTTGCGTTTAATGGAACCCAATAAGTGGCTGTTTTAACCCACAGCTTAATATCTTAGAGATAGTTCCGTCATTTCTGCTAACAATCAGCAATGTATTGTGATTATATCTGCTAACTCTGTAGCAACAAGATATTTATGATGTCAACTAGCTGACCCGGCAAACGTAGTTTTGCTATGTATATAAAAAAAAAATTATCTAAAATTGAAAAAAAAAATAGATGTTGTCCGATTCTCAGACCTACCCAATATGCACACAAAATTTCATGAGAATCGGTCAAGCCGTTTCGGAGGAGTATGGCAACGAAAACTGTGACACGAGAATTTTATACATTAGATCTGATGTTACGAAATGTCATTCAATTTATGACAAATGACAATCTTATTGCGTTTATGCAGACAGACGTGGTGGGGGACTTCATTTTATAATGCGTAAGGACAAACAAGGTAAACTCAAAAACACCGAAACAAATTTTCATACAGTTTTAACCAATAGACAGAGTGATTCATGAGGAAAGTTTAACTATACAATACATGTTTATTATAGTAGAGGAAAACCGATAATTAAAAAAAAAAACTGGAAAGTAGTGGTAACGTTCCCGACTTACGAGTTGTAGGTCGCGGGTTCAAACACAGCCAGGCGCATTACCTTGTGTAACTTATTTCATCACCACTGCTCTCAAACTGGTGAAGGAAAAAATTAAATCGGCATGTCCTAGAACCAAAAATTTGAAGACATGTGACATCCACCAACCCGCACTGGGCCTACGTGGTGGATTACGGCTCCTTCCCTCTCCTAATGAGAAAGCCTGAGCCCCAGCAGTGGGAACATTATAAGGCTGAATGTGCTATTAGCTGGGACTAGCGAGTACATAATTTACGTTTCATGATATTGTTAACGGTAAGATGAGATGTCACGCAAACCTGCGTGTTTTTCGACTACTGTTATACCGGTATTTGTATTAGCGTATGTATTTTTTGTATGGAAGACTTTTCATAATTCGTCTATTTGGCATTTCGAACGCTAAGATCATCCATTGTAGAAACTTTTAACTTCCAATAACTGCAGATATAAACCTAGAATTTAAAAAGGTTTTTTTTAAAAGTGGGAATTCAACTAAAAACCCTAACTAATCTGGGTGGAGCCAGAAGCAGTGTTAGACTGCAAAACCCTTGTGTGTTCCTTCAGTTGCTCTTTGTGATCCAGATCCGAGTTAACTCTTTTAAACAATCTTATAATCTTTGGCACCTCTGGGTCAGTATGAGCAGGACCTCCTCTTAACTCTTAAGGGCATGCATTTCGACATACATTTTCACTGTTTTTCATACAATCGCTCTTACACGATTATGACGTTATTACAAATTTTTTTAGTAGTTATTTTTGAAACACAGTACCTTGTAGATATTATTTAGGCTTATATTGAAATCAATTTGTAAATTTGTATAAAACTAATCTAGTAAAGACCTTTGAAAATCTGCTATTTTGCTTGAACTTTAACATTTCATAATAAACTCAAACATTAAAAAAGACAAAAAAATATAACGATAAAAGCCTTGCAAATTTAATCAAGATTCTGAATGATAACAAGTTTTTTGCGAATACCAACAGAATTTTTAGGCGTTATCTCTATTTTCGCGTTGCCTTTTCGTCAATCATCGCTTTGGATTGCGTTAAATGAAGTAACAAGCTTTGAAACCATGCTCGATATTGACGATAGGCGGGTGAAAAAGGATCCTCTTAACTTCGTTGCTCTTAACTGAAGAGTTTAAAAATTGGACATAATTACTATATTAAAGAAACATATTATGTTTTAGAATTGCGTACTAAAACTGCACGATTAAAACAAAGTTCTTTAATTTAACAGATTTACTACGAAACTCTAAAACATAATAAGATGCTTCAGTGAAACAATATATTCAAAGTGCAATATTTCATTTGAAACATCAATTCTGGGATTTAATCGTCATGTTTATGATTCCGGGATTTTAGTGAACGTATTATCAACTCTATGTTACTTACTTCCATGAATTTTACGTGTATCATCATCATCATAATTTCAGAAGAAAGATGTCCACTGTTGGACATATTTAAATACATAAAATTTAATACGTAGGTACTGTATACTAAGCCCGTGATTAATGCTTATTGTCTTCCGTTACGTGATCGCCGCTCCAAAATCTCTCGCTCCATCGACCATTTGTTCTGCGAGCAATGTGCTCTGCCGTGCTACTTAAGTTTAGCAGTTCTTTGGGTTACGTTGGTAACCTTGGTTCTCCTCTGGATATCTTTATTCCTAATGCGGTCATGAAGGAAACCGCGACCACAGTCCTTTCAATTGCCCTTTGATTGACTTTAAACGTTCTGATGCAGCCCATTGTGAGCGATTACTTTTCAGAACCAAATGTCATCACTAGCAGTACGCATTGTCATTAACTTTCGTCTTGAGACACTGTGGTTTGTTGGACTAGAAAATACCGCGCAGTTTAGAACGCTGCCCAGCCGAGTTGGATTCGATGATTGACCTTTTTCTCTAAGTTTGACCAACCCAACAGGACCTTCTGTCCAAGAAAATCGTCCACATCTTTAAGTGTAGAGTCTTCGATCTTGATAAGAGTAGGCTCTAAATGTTTGTTTACCATGACTTTGGTTTTGTCCATATTCATTTTAAAACCCATTCTTTTGGAAGTTCTACTAAGGTCATCAAGAACTGGGCACGCTATAATCATTGCGGTATGTTCCCTCTTTGAGGAGTGGCTGGATAGGGGTGACAGCATCCTCACCGTACCTGATTCAGATGAAGGAAACACCCGGGTGTCACCGTTGTGCAGACCGCACGGAGGACACGGCGAAGCATACGTTATAGGTGTGCCCCGCTTGGGTGTTGTACTGCCGTGTACACGCGCCGGGCCAGGGCCCGAACCGTGGCTTATACCAGGGTATAGGCCATGGTTCGGACCGAGGGAAAGAAAAAAACGAAGAGCGAGAGAAGTCATTTGATGATGTCCCCCCACCTTAAAAAAGGTCATCGAGAATTTTATTGAGGTAAATTTACCTACTTATAGATATTTAATGTCTTTGTAATTTACCTATTCCGCCCTCTGATTATGATGCTATATAAGTTGAAAATAATTCCCATTTATCTTAAACACGATCTTTTATTAACAGCCAATTTCCTTAAAGCCATTAATTTGCAGAAAATAAACCCGTACACATATTTTTAATTAAAGACGTTGCTCGTTTAGCTAAACAGTCTTGTTTTCATTACGAACAATAATTACATATAGATATAATCACAATACTCGTTAGAAATAGGGTTTATTATAGTTTAATATTGAACTGAAACGCCATATTATGTTAATGTAAAATGCTATTTAATGATAAGCTGTGTTAAGTGGAATGAGATGTAGCTTTCTGATGACTGAAATGTTTTGTACGTTTATAAAGTTCATTTTGTATTTTATTTAGCTAACCAGTATATAATATTGTTAATAAATAACAATATCTTAAATGGATTTATCAACTATATATTTAAAAAGAGTAACTGACTGATATATTAGCGCACAGCCGAAACTACTGAGACTAAGAGTGTGAAATTTTGCACAAGGTTTTATTTTTATGACGTAAGCGGGCATTAAGAGAGGATTTTCCAAAATTAACCCCCTAAGGGGATGAAATGGGGTCCAAATTTTGTAGGGAAAAAGCTTCTTTCACGTGAGCGAAGCCGCTGGGAAAAGCTAGTCTATATATAAAAGGACAAAATGACTGACTGACATATCACACAGACAAACTGACTGACTGACATATCACATAAACGAAACTACTGAGACTAGAAACGTGAAATTTTGCACAAGGCTTCCTTTTATGACATAGGCGAGCAACAAGAGTTTACTTATTATTTTACAATTTGATATTGTAGATTATTTTACTTTATTTATTTTTATTTTGACATCAATATTTACTTTATTAAGTAAATTACATTTTGTAAATTATATATTTACTTTTATTATTGTGAACGTGAGAACAATGTTGATTGCCTTTTTTTTCCTTTTCAGTAATTTTAACGTATGTCTGGCAATTTGAGTATATTCTGCGGCCTACCCAAATGTCCTTTCCTTGTTATTGTTCGTCAAGTCGTTGAGCTCCTTAGTAGTCCTGGGTTGAGCTTTGCGAATACTGACAAATGCTTGCACTGACTGGACAGGTCCACTCAAATCTGTATGGTTCTTTCTTCAAAAGACCATCTCAGACAAATCTGCACTGTTCTCATGTGATTTGACCATTACATATTAACTGTATGGACTTTAAAAGAGACTTTGACCCCTGAGTTTGTTTCGGTGTTTCTTCTCAGGGTAGTCAGCTAGGAAACACCGGCCTCATCTAGTTTAAAATGACAAAAAAAAAATTGACGTGTAAAAGTGTTTTTTTAAACCTACTTACAAAATAAATATCATTTATCATTCATTTATCATTTACAAAATTCGTCCCCTAAGGGGATGAAATGGTGTTCCAAAATTTTTATGAAGTAAACTACTTTCACGTGGGCGAAGCCCTTGGCAACAGTTAGTTAGAAACAGTCATCAAATAACTTCTCCCTCTCGGTGAAGAGAGAGCGTTGGATTTTTACTGACTAAAACTCACCCATGTTTTTCGATTGCTCTTTGCGTTCCAGAGCCTGCAATTCCATAACAACACACAAACCAACAACGTTTAAAATCCCTTTTGAATATTTCTAAATTTAAAATGCTCGAGGAAAATTCGACGCGAATTTGCCAATGCCATCTTTTTTTTGGTGGGAAAATCATCTTATGACAAATCTCGTTCTTGGACGGAGCGGGAGATAGTGTCAGACTTTTACTGACAAAAAACCCACTCCTGTCCCGTCTTTGCTTTCGTCCCAAGACCCCGGGTTTCACTGCCAATGCCATCTAACTATTTATTTAATAAACTTTCTAGTTTCTTAACACATATAAAATTGTAATTTAGTGAGTTAAGGAGCTTTTAGAAAAACTTCTTCAAAAGCCGATCAGTAACATAAATTTGATCCTTTCAAAAGATTTATTGAACTTTTCCGGATTAAGGAAAAACTGTAATCACAGAAAATACGCGCTAAAACGTGTTCTACAGCACTGATAGCAGAAATTATTAAAACTATCATACATAAGCTTACTGACCCTAATGTACTGATACAACATCATACGGACTCTCACAGTATTCCCGGTGTTCATTCACAGTATTACGAACATCCAAGATGGCTCCTCTGACCCACAGTGTCTTGTCTTATGTAAATTTTATAATTCGCTGACTCATTAGACTCCATGATGCGGTCGTTAAGGCTTATGCCAAGTTTGATCGTACATACGTTGGTTCTGGTATTTATAATGCAAACATGGATGCTGGTTTTTGGGTTGTAGAAATATATTGATGTAAATTGTGTGTAATTGATGTGTGTTTGGAGAGGGTTATGTCCAGCAGTTGGTCTCTAAAAATGATGTACTAGTCCAGACTAATTTGCATTTGCACACTACTTGAGATACAGGTTAGTAGCTAGTTCAGGTCGAACCCAATTTTGTGCTTTAAGTTTAAGCCTTTATTTTATTTTTTTTAAAACCGGCCAAGAGCGTGTCGGGCCACCCTCAGTGTAGGGTTCCGTAGTTTCCCGTCCGTCACAATAAGTGTTCCCACTTAAGAGTTAATGAACGACAGACAACGAGCAAGAACCACCAACCACCAATGCCAACGAGAGACAAACCGAACAATTCGACAATATAACCCGGGATAAAAAAAAAAATTCTTTGTTTTAATTCCAGGATATTGTTACCGCATAATACATAAATTAATAAATTAGATTAGGTAAACTATTGAATTCATTATCATCATCTTTCTGTCCTTGTCTCATATCACTAAGGGTCGGCGCAACACGTTTTTTTTCTTCAACTACGTCCTATTACCCGTCATCCTATCACAAACTTCCTTTTCTTTCATATCACACATCATACAATCCATCCATATTTTCTTTGACCTACCTGGAGAGGTAAACACACACACATGTACACTTGTAAATGGGTGGAGACCCATTTACATGTGTACTCATTAGATTGATATAACATTAATAAAATTCACTAAGGTCTAAGTAGGTACTCACAGCGAAATATTTCAGACACTATCTGCTTATTACCCAGGTTCAGTCAGGGTCAGGTCTGTACCCATCTACCTAAAATCTGATTGAGTAGACGTTGCTACAAGTAAAACCTGGAAAGCATTAAAATTCGTAGAAAAGAAGATTACCTAGCTAAATCGGGCTGACTAAAACCTCTGTGTGGGCGGTAATAGTCTGACGATTATTCCGCGAAAAGAAATTCTGTGAAGATTGCTAATCTCATGGAAATTGGTCGGACGGCACTTTTGAGAAATAATATAGTGAGCGGAGTTAACTTCCTTTCAAAGAAAACACTCGCTAGTTAACGATCCATGAAAATTGATGTAATCTATGTTTTAGTATTCGGAAATGATCGGGTATATTTTTAACTAGCTTTTACCGGCGCCTTCACCCGCATACATAAAATATAGCCTATGTCACTCAGAAATAAAGCAGCTTTCTATCGGCGAAAAAATTTTCCTCCAAACACACACCTCCTACAAACAAAAAAAAGGGTCGAAGCCGGGTTACGGGAACTCTTTCGTACATCCCCTGCAGCTGATTTATATTACGTAATAATTCATTTAAAGTTCTTTCAAAATTATTGTAACAATAAGTTATTTGAGCTAAATAAATTGCGAAGGCTCTGAAGTCCTACATAGGGCTATTTAAAGCCGTTATTTTAAAATACTATTATTTTTTTTCAAATTTAAACCTTCAGTGGGTCAACTACAATTAGTATTCGAAAACCAATTCTAAAGAAACAAAGTCCTAAAATACAGCTTTACTAAATCTATGTATATATATACATACACAAAAAAAAACTAAAATATTAACTAATCTATGTATTTAAACTAGTATATATGTATAATACAAAAACACAAAATACTCTCAGGCGTCGTAGTACTTCTCCACATCGCAGTCATCCAGAAATGTGCCCAGAAGACTGGCAGCATTGCCACATTGAATGGCAATGCTAATTCTTTTGGGCAAAGAACAAACCAGCCCTCTGGTCAGTGTGAAATTTTCATGAAAAAGAGATGCAAACTCGAACCCTATGACCCTAGCGTTTCGATCCCAAACGGCCCAAAACTACGCCCTAGCCAAGTTACGACCGTTTCGCTTCGATTCTCGCCTCGAGTAGGCCACGTCTCCGATCCCTTTGTTCTCACGTCATCTCAATGCTTAGTCACGTAGTCTGAACAAAGAAATCGGAGGCGTGGCCTACTCGAGACGTTCGATGATATAATTACCTATCCAAAATGGGCCTTTAGTGTGGGATGCTACCTGTATCGACACTCTTGCACCATCCCATCTTTCTAGTTTATCGTGCTGTACTGATGCTGCCGCTGCGGCTGCGAAGAACCTCAAGCGGTGGAAATATAACAACCTCGTCCGCAGTTATATTTTTGAACCGTTAGGGGTTGAAACTCTTAGGCCATGGAGTCCAAGTGCTTATACACTTTTAAAAGAATTATTCTAACGCTTAGCTGTCACTTCGCGTGACCCAAGGGCTGGCTTGCCATACAACGTGGCAATGCTGAGGTCTTTTGATTACATTACTAGTCAACAGCGATGCGGAGGAGTTTTTTGACGCCTCACTTTAGATTAATTTTAGTTAGTTCTTAAGGATTTAGTTAATTTTTTATTTAGTGTATATAATATATTTATAATGATAGTTAAGAATTTAATTATAGTGTTACGGACATGAGTAATTAAATGCCGGTTTTTATATCAAGAAAATATAATTTAATAAAGCTTTATTAAAAAATGTAAGTCCTAAATAGTTTTCTCGTACTGGTACGTAGGCAATAACGCGTTCTAAAATTATATAATCTTCTCATATCAGTATTCCAAGTATTCGATGTTAAGATACGAAGCTTGTATAAGACAAGACAGCCATACGAAGTCTTCAGAAATTCAAATAATGTGGGACAATGAACGGCAGATATTCTGAATTATACACATTCTGTACACGGCATCTGCGTAGAATATTATTAGCCTCATGTTATAATAATGTTTTAGATTAGAATATTTTATAACATTATATAGTTGGTATATTCACAAAATTCCTTTTATTAATAATGTGATCTATGAATGTATATGAAGCCTGTATATCAATCAATATGTAAGCCTAAATTACACGATGTAAGCTTTTTTTTTCGGTGGAAAAATCATCCAATCACATCCTCCACTCTTGGGCGGGGCGTGAGGGTGTGTCAGACTTTTACTGCCTAATAACCCACCCTGTTCCTTCGTTGCCTTTCGTACCAGGGCCGAGTCTTACTTTCAGAAGAAGACCCTTGGCTCCAGTAGACTTCGACCCTGTTGGGCCCTTACGGGATATTATTAGTGTTTAGTAAAGAAGAGAGCTTTCGATACTAGACTCAATGAACATTATTATTTTTTTAGCCAAAAAACGTACACTTTTGAACATAGTCTTCTCCAAGTCTCACCACAACGACCCGTCTGCATGTCGCTTACATCGGACTCTTGCTTACTAGGCTCCTGTCACCAAGCTCGCCGAACTTGGTGACAGGTGACTTTGGTCGATAGGGCCGAAAGGTTCTGGAGTGGCAACTGCGTACCTGAAGATGCAGCGTTGGAAGGCCCACTAAGTCGACCGATGACCTAGCTAGACTCAATAATAGGGTTTATTTATCACCATATGCTCCAAGTACTCACATACTTGCTTGCGTGCTTGTTTGTTGCGGGTATGCGGTGGATGCGAGACGCATGATCGGTCGTTGTTGCGTCGCTTGGGGGAGGCCTATATCTAAAAGTGGAGGTCTTTCGGCTGAAATGATGATAATGATGATGATGATGACTTACATGCTTATACGTAGGTCCTATTTGTTCGAAATGGACGCTGCTTGGGACCCAAAAAAGAAATATACCTATACTAGCGGTCCCGGCAGACGTTGTTCTGCCGGAAAGCTGGCTTTTCATTAGAAAAAAAATTGATGCTCAATCACAGCACCACTTACCGGATTCAATTGTATTTTCAAACTATCCAGCAACCCACTTAAATATACTCACGAAATTTCATCCAAATTGGTCAAGCCGTTTAAAAGAAATCAGGTGACAAGCACACGTATCTACAGAAGAATTATATACTTATATAAAGATATATTGTTATTTGGTTAGTTACACCGCGCTAGAAATGAGTAAATTAGATTTTATAGCATAGCTGCTAAATATCACTTTTATTTTCGTTTCAATAGTGAAAGTGTAAAACTGGGCAAGTGCGAGTCGGACTCGCGCACTGAGGGTTCTATACAAACTTGAAAGGTAAATTGCGGTTTACGATTTATGACATATTAAAAAAAAAAACTACTTACTAGATCTCGTTCAAACCAATTTTCGGTGAAAGTTTGCATGGTAATATAATATAATATTCCACAATATTCCACAACTATCAACACAACGCCGTCTAGTCCCAAGCTAAGCAGAGCTTGTGTTATGGGTACTAGACAACTGATAAACATACTTATATATTTCTAAATACATACATATATAGATAAATAACACCCAGACATAGAACAAATGATCGTGCTCATCACACAAACATTTGTCCTGGGTGGGAATTGAACCCACGACCTCTGGCATAGCAGTCAGGGCCACTAACCACTAGACCAACAGGCCAGTCAAGGCCAGTTAATGTACATCATATATTTTTTTTAGTTTAGAAAAAAAATGATATTAGAAACATCAATATCATTTTCAAAGACCTATCCATAGATACCCCACACGTATGGGTTTGATGAAAAAAAAATTTTTGAGTTTCAGTTCTAAGTACCCGCAAAATTTATTGTTTTTTTTTCTATTTTTATGTAAAAATCTTAGTGCGGTTCACAGAATACATCTACTTACCAAGTTTCAACAGTATAGTTCTTATAGTTTCGAAAAAAAGTGGCTGTTACATACGGATGGAGAGACAGACAGATTTGACGAATCCATAAGAGTTCCGTTTTTCCCATTTGGCTGCGGAACCCTAAAAAATTGCTAAATACATGTGCACACCTACGCACAAACTAGATCATTTATTATTACCACAAAAAAAACCAGCCAGCCAATAAGAATGTATTATTTATTAATGTGATTTCCTTTCAAGATCAAATATGTCAACTTTCAAATCAAACTCGATGACAGATTCAAATGTACTGAAGATGGTATAATTTCTCCAAGCTTGAGCAATAGATCTGAATGTCCTTTCTATTTCCTAAGTGCTGTGACAAGGCCGTGTTAGGATTGATACACACATCACGCAGTTTATTTAGTAATAAATATTTAAACAGTAACAGTTTTTGGGGGAGGCCTATGTCCAACAGTGGACGTCTTTCGGCTGAAATGATGATGATGAAACCTTTGTGTGTATGTTGTACTTCTTCACGCTTGAACGGCGGAACGGATTTCAATAAAACTTGATACACAGGTAGACCATGTCCTGAAATATCATATTGACTTTTTATCCCGGGATTATATTCTCTAAGGATGATATTCTACTATCACAAGAGCGAAGTCGTAGTAGCTAGTGTAATATCCGTAGGGGCCCAGCAGGGTCGAAGCCTACTGGGGCCAAGGGTCTGCTTTTGAAAGGAAGACTCGGCCCTGGTCTGAAAGGCAACGAAGGAACAAGAGCGGATTTTTAGTCAATAAAAGTTAAACACACTTTCCCGCTCCGATATTCCCACCGAGAAAAAAAAAGCTAAAATAATATAAAAATATTATTACAAGTGGATCTAAAATAAAACTTATAATAAAATTAATTTACGAGTATAAAGCGACGATATTTATCACACCTATTAACAATAAAAAATATGAGCAACAACTTGCAGACATATTTATCGATACCACGCTAATTATAAATCTAATCACAACCTGTTATATTGCAAATTGAAAAGGACTTAACTTGTGTAATTGCAAAGATAACTACTGGAGTATATTATAATCACGCTATTCTTAGATTTAAAATAGAAGATATAAATCATCTTAAAAGCCAGGCTATAAGATATTCGTAAGTAAGTAACATAGGAAGTCATTTTTGAAAAGTTTTTTTTTTTTATTAATTAAATTATTATTGATAAGCTCGCACTTAACCACTACCGCACATGATGGTAAGCGATAATGTGGTTGACGGTGAAACACGCTTGCCTAGACGTACCCTATTCACTTTAGACTTAAAGACCCCCAATTTATAGGTTTCAGGAAACGCAGACTCCGGCAGGAAACACTACTTCCATTTTCATTTGTTTAGTTCTACTGCTTTGACGTGATACTCTTTTCAAAGTGGTCGTGATCATTACGTAGTGACTTCGGCAGAAGTCGATGTGATTTGCTCCACTATACTTGGCCATTTCTCCCTGATATCCATCACCACTTCTCCCCGATAGTCGACATCCTGATGCACTCATACTCTTACGAAGGACTACGTACAGCAGATTTGACTTAATTGGTCCAATGCAACGGTGAGCTTTTTCGCCTTGTGGTACCCTCTACTTCCCCTTTGACAAGGTGCTCGGTGACTTTAACTCTATTTAGAGTAATTTGAATCCTCGACTAACCAATACTTGTAACTCATGAAGCCGTTAAATATATATTTGAGTTATTAAGCTTTACTTTTGATATACCTATTCTAACAGAAAGAGATGGGGGGTATCGGTTTCTGATCATATCCTAAGTATCTCTCTTTGTCTAGTTCTATCCCATTATTTGACTCTCTTTCCAACGCTGCGTCTTCCAGTACGTGGTAGTTACTCCAGAACCTTTTGGAACCATCGACCGTCTGTTCTGCGAGCAATGTGCCCAACTCACTGCTACTTAAGTTTGGCTATTCTTCGGGCTATTTCGGTAACCTAGATTCTACTGCGAATATCTTCATTTCCGCACGCAAGGAAACTCCGAGCATAGCTCTATCCATTACCCTTTGGGTGACTTTAAGCCTTTTGATGAACCTCATAATTGAACAATCCCGCAACATTTCGAACAATCCCACGAATCAACTTAGTACTTAATATATTTATTATTCCTAGCTCGCAAGTTATACAAATCATACACAAATGTACACCAAGCCTTAGAATTGTAATATCGCAGATGTCATATTCAAATTTATTACAGCCCACTTAGCAGAGTACGATCACTTTCACTTTAAAATGTATGGAGGCGGTTCAAAAACTGTAGTAATGTATTCGTTTGTATTTTAGTATGCGGGGCGGGTAGTGCCTGTCTTTCTAGATATTCGTTACGCCATTGTACGAGTATATGAGTGGAGCGTTATATAAAATTGAATTAGAGCAGTTTTATATGGTAATGAGTGTAGGCTTTTTGGGTAGGTTTTGTGTTTTAGGTTAATATTTGTTGGTAGTATTTAATTGATTCCTTTTTTTAGTACAAAATATGCCTTTTTTCTACCAACAATACTAATTGTGAACTTAACGCGCGCCGGGCCTTGGTACAAGCCATGGTCCAGAGCGAGCATGAGTGGCAGGCGGTCGCTTTCTTCTGCGAAGCAGTAATGCTAGCAATGGAGGCGGCCGATCGCGCGAGGCAACGGTCCTCACGCCCCAACCGCCGCCGGGATTCCGATCCCGATTTCCGACTACTGTAGGCGAGGGCTTGCGAACGGCGAGCAATGGGTGGCTCGCCGTCCGATCATCCGGTAACCGTCCGGACTGAGCCCAAGTCGTCGACGGCGCGTACTGTGTTCCACGCGCGCCTCTAGAAGATGTCAGCAAATCGTAGGGGCCCAGCAGGGCCGAAGCCTACTGAGGCCACGGGTAGTGTGAAAGTAAAACCCGGGGTCCTGAGATGAAGGCAAAGAAGGAATAAGAGTGAGTTTTTAGTCTGTAAAAATCTGACACTATCTCGCGCTCCGCCCAAGAGTGGCACTTGTAATAAGATGATTTTCCCACCCAAAAAAAAAACCCTTAATCCTTCAAGGTATTCTTTTCTCGAGTCATCTCGAACCTGCCCTTGCTTTAGGCGTCCAGGTCGTCTTACCTCTTCTTAGATCAACTTCGGCCGCGTCGTGCATTCTCAGTCACCCACTTTGTAGATACTCTTGCGCAGCGGTCAATATGTAAGCAGCTGACGTTTTCCGCCCAATTCAAGTAAAGTCTGGCAGCCTTTTCTCTACGTCTATGATTCCAGGTAAATATTTATCATGCTAATATTATAAACTAGGTTTTTTCAGGGGCATCGCCCGCATGAATGTAAAAAAAAATCCCAAAGAAACAAAATCCCGGGATAGAAAGTACTATTCTAGGTAATAGCCTACCCATATGCTAAATTTTATTGAAATCCGTTAAGCCGTTTGAGCGTGAAGAAGCGACAAACATACTTTCGCCTTTATATTAGCGTGTGATTACTGTGAAGTGTGATATATCAAAATTGCAGTCTGAAGATCATAATTTACTGGAATTTATTTAGTTTTGTTACTTTCACTCCTAAAGAATACATAATAAATAATAGCATAATCAGCCTTTTAATGTTTCCACTGCTGGCACTCAGGCCTCCTCTCTAGGAGAGGAAATGGGCCATAATCCACCACGCGAGCCCAATGCGGGTTGGTGGATGTCACATGTCTTCAAATTTTTGGTTCTAGGACATGCCGGTTTCCTCACAATGTTTTCCTTCACCGTTATGAGAGCAGTGGTGATGAAATAAAATTACACAAAGTAATGCGCCTGACTGGGTTTGAACCCGCGACCTACAACTCGTAAGTCGGGGCCGTTACCACTCGGCCACCACAGCTCTCAAGAATATATACTTACCAATAAATAATAACTAATAAATTACATTTAAATACACCATTAAAAATTATTTCCATTTACAATAAATTAAAATCTATTCATCAATAAATCTAGATCTTGACTATACACCTAGTAATTTACCATTTAACTGGAAAGTCTAGTTATCTATGGTCAATAATTAAATAGAATGGGAATATGAATAAATGATGGACTTCGAACTGAACACTGAAAGATTTAGCATCGTTTGATGGATTCTAAACAGTTCTGTGAATTGTAGAAGATAATATATTTGATTTAGTGATGGAGCGGGATATGCTATCAATATTCATAAACCACTAAATTTTAAATTTATTGCCATATCGACTGCTCTATGGTCCAGTATTTCATTGATGGTAACTGTAGAGCCGTACTTTTACGGATACCGTATTTTTTTATTTAGCCTATACTTTCCCACGGCTGGGAAAAAGGCCTTCCCCAACTTCTTCCAGGTATTCTTTTGTTGAGCTACCTCGAACCAGCACTTGCGTTAGGTGTCTAGGTCATCTCGTCACCTCTTTCTAGGTTGACCTCGGTGGCGTCGTCCATCTTCAGGTACCCACTTTGTGAAAACTGATATGACCCCGCCTAATCTGGCCTGTTGGTCTAGTGGTCAGTGGCCCTGACTGCTATGCCGGAGGTTGTGGAATCGATTCCCACCCAGGACAAATGTTTGTGTGATGAGCACGATCATTTGTTCTGTGTCTGGGTGTAATTGATCTATAATATCTATGTATTTAGAAATATATAAGTATGTATATCAGTTGTCTAGTACTCATAACACAAGCTCTGCTTAGCTTGACACTAGACGGCGTTGTGTGATAGTGGTGGCATATTATTATATTATTATTATAATCCCATTTAAGCTTGGCAGCCTTTTTTTCCTACGTCTATGATCCCAGTCTGTTGGCGCATTGTGGTGTTCCTCATTCTGTCGGCTCTTTTGACCCCTAGAATGCTGCGCTCTATTGCTCGGTGGCAAACCCTAAGGCGAAACTTTTGCGATTCGGTGAACCGTATTTATGTATATTTGAAAAAATATAAGAAACACGTTTGTAAGAGATACCCTGGCCGTGGAACGCAAAGGGCAGTTGAAGACATAAAGGTGAGTTTTAGTTAGTAAAAGTCTGACACAGGGGAATTCAGATCAGGAGAAGATATTTTATGGTTTTTGAAGTCGAGTATATGTGAGTTTACATGTTTGTGGATGCACCCACTATACAATAGAATTTATTGGTGTGGAGCATAGTTTAAAAAAACTGAGCAAGTGCGAGTCGGTCTCGCGCGTACAAACTTAACTATGAAAACAGTTCAATTCCCGGATCGAGTTACGAAGATTTTTCCGAATCGCAATTTTTTTTTTGTGACCTAGCTACAAATTTACAGATTTATTTATTATTCATTTATTAAATACTTTATGCACAAACGTACAGCAGCAGTTTTCAGATTTTTTCCTATACTTGTACTATGAGATCTTGCTTCATGCCAAATTTCAGGATACTAGGTCAACGGGAAGTACATTATGAATTTTGATTCCCTTGAGAATGTCGAAATATACGTTTTTTACGACCTAAATAGGCGTAACTTTATTTTCGTTGATTCAGGAGTTTGATTTTGCACAGCTTCAAGGGACCGCAGACATTAGTATATGGTTTTAATTTCAACTCAATCAAATCATCCTCGCGTTCCTGAGATAAAAGGTCTTGACAGACAAACAGAAAGACAGACGGACAGCAAAGTGATCCTATAAGGGTTCCGTTTTTTCCTTTGAAGGTACGGAACCTTAAAAAGAAAACTCTTTCGGATAATTCCCCAGAGAAATCGATATCAGACTAATCCATCACAAACCACAACATCTAAGTACTTGAAGATAGCTAACATGTATCTATCTATATATATAAAAGGTGAAACTTACTGACTGACATATCACCGTACAGCAGAAACTACTAGGACTAGGAACGCGAAATTTTGCGCACGGCTTCTTTTTATGACGTCGGTGACCACTAAGAATGTTTTTTGGAAATTCAAACTTGGGGAGGAAAGTTAGCACAAGTAAGTACTATAATTAATAATAAAGGTTGTCGTTACTTGTTTTTCAAAATTACTCGCCGGGATCCCGATCCCGATTTCCGGTCACCGTAGGCTCGGGCTTGCGGACGGCGAGCAATGGGTAGCTCACCGTCCGATCGTCCGGTAACCGTCCGGACCAAACCCCAGCAGGGTTGAAGCCTACTGGGGTCAAGGGCCTGCTTCTGAAAGAATGGCTCGGCTCTGGTATGAAAGGTAACAAAAGAAGGAGTGGATTTTTAGTCAGTAAAAGTCTGACACGCCCGCCCATCCGCCCAAGAGCGGGGATGTCATTGGATGATTTTCCGGGATTTGTCATAAGATGATTTTCCCACCTAATAAAAAAAAACCCCAATAGAAAAATTTTGGGCGTTTTAAGGATAGTGTGGAAAATTCTTATTTTTAGGGTTGACAAACTTCAGACTTGGCAGAAATTCTAACCAAAATTACGCCGTATTTTTAGAGCTCTAAAAATACGGTTTAAGAGATGTTTAAAATATTCTCGAGAACGAAGTCGCGAGCAAAGTACTAGTTGTACTTCGTCGCGAGCAAAGTACTACTGTCTAAGTAAGCTTAGGTTATATACTCGTACCTAGTAGAACCGAAACCGGTTAGAGTTCTCATTACGAGCAAGCTCTTCGCTGATAGACGATATTGTTTATCGACAAGAACTTGTGTTAATAAGAGCAATTTGTTAAGTAAGGATGGAATTATTTTAACTATTAATTTGGTCGAAGATGATAATGTTCAGAGCAGTAGTGACCGAGTGGTAACGGCCCTTACGAGTGATAGGTCGCGGGTTCAAACCCAGCCAGGCACATTATTATGTGTATTTTTTTTTTATTATCACTGCTCTCAAAACAGAGAAGGAAAACATCGTAAGGAAACCGACATGTCCTAGAACCAAAAAATTCGAAGATGTTACATTCACCAACCCGTACTAAGCCCGCGTAGTGGATTGCAGCCCATTCTCTCTCCTAGAGAAGAAGCCTGAGTCCCAGCAGTGGGAACATTAAAAGGCTGATTATGCTATATGCTATGCTATGATAATGTTCATATTACACGGTTCTGCCTAGATCTCAGTTACAAGCAAGATTTTCGATATAGCTTAGGAATGTTACAAGTAAAAAAAAAAAGAAGCGCATTGTGCGACAAGTTCACAGCGCTGATTTTCATCGTGAGCTGGTGACGTTGTCGACGTCGGAACGGTACTGTATGGTCTCATATATCTTCAGAAGATTTTCTTTATTAGTGAGGCACACAATTGTATATATATGTTTTTTTCTCACACCACCTTACACCGCAGTGCACCGCCGTTTTTTCGTGGAGGTGTGTCGCGCTAGGCCCTTATCCAGGCCATCGTCTGTAGCGAGCCGGAATTTATTTATTTATTTAACACTTTATGCACAAAGGTACAGAGGCGGACTTAATGCCTTAGGCATTTTCTACCAGTCAACCTTTGGGTGATGCAGAGAAGAATAGTGGTAGGTGCAATAAGAGAGAGAAAAAAAGATATACAAATTAATCACAGATACAATACAGTAAATATAATATATATTACATAATATATACTTAATTTAATGAACTAAAAATATATAATCAAAAAAAAAAAAAACATAAATTGGTCCAAATCGACAAACAGAGAAACATTAACGTTGTGCTGATACTACTGCCAACTTCTTACGAATATGCTCGCGAACCTCAATCTTGAATCTTAATCGGTTTGTAACCATCCTGACCTCTTGGGGGAGTGCATTCCACAGAGAAATAGCCTGAACAAAGAAAGAACAGTGAAGAAAGTCAGTGCGATGAGTAGGACATAGTAGAAGACAGGTCAGGTGGGATCGCAGTCAAGCACTGGTTTATATCAATTAAAAAAAAAAAAAAAAAAAAAAAAGACGGTTATGAGATGAGCGTAGATTTTTATTGTGGTTTGCGCAAATGTATTGAAAGTGAGGGGCTAAATAACTGGGAGAATTGGGAGAATTAAGAAATGAAAACAACGCAGTGAGCGCCCGTTGCTCTCTGCGCTGACGTATGGGCAACCACTTTAGAAGCGATCGATGTGCAGAGACATGATCATATTTTCGCAAATTGAAAACAAATCGAATGCAGTAATTTAGAAGACGGTCGAGTTTATTGAGGAGATCTGCATTCAGGTCATAGTAACACACATCGCCATAATCGATAATAGGAAAAATTAGGGTCTGCACAAGCATTGCCTTCGTGTTCGATGGCAAAAAGTTTTTAAAACGATACAAGGCCCGCAGCACTCCCGTAACCCTCTGACTAACACTAACGACTTGAGTGCGCCAGTTCAGGGTGCTATCGATACGCAAGCCCAGATCCTTTACGTCAGTGCTAAAAGGAACGATCGTAGAGTCGAACAAAACAGGTGGCAAAGTTGCAGAATCCACTTTGGCGATGCTTCGAGAGCTCCCAATGATGATCGCCTGACATTTATTGGGATTTACTGCAACACCAAATTTGTCAGACCACGTTTTAATGGCCATCAAGTCCCTATTTAGCTTGTCGATAGCATGGGATATTTCATCGACCCCCCCTTGACAGTACAACTGGAGGTCATCTGCATAGAGATGATACGCACACTGAAGAACGGAAGTAATGAGATTAATAAAAATAGAAAATAGAAGAGGAGAAAGAATGCCGTCTTGTGGAACGCCAGCTGCCAAATCACACCAGCAAGAAGAAGTGTCACCAACGCGAACCGACTGCTGCGGAATGGGGTGCGGTTCTCAAGTACTCGACTTTTCTCGAGCTTCATTTCCCGGGAACAGAGCCCAACGGTTTCCCGGGAATTCTCGGGTTGATAGTTCCCAGGAATGAACTCTACGCGTAGTGTTCCTCGTTCGCCTACAAGAGATGTCATCAAAATCAAGTAATTTAACTTTAATAGATACAATAGAACAAGAATTGACAACCTTCTCCTTTATTTGAGGTCGGTCAAGAATAGGCTACAATTTATGTGAACACATTCGTAATACAGTAGATTTAAATAATTGATGTAAAAGCATTCTGTTTATACACATTATAATTTTTTACTCATAAGGCAATATTGACAAAGCTATTAGCGGTACTAAAGACATTATTTAAGGCCATTATTGAATATGAAGGTGTCATCGTATCACTAAATCAAATAAATTATGTGTGACTACTTAGTTAGACCTCCCACAAGGTGGACCGACGACCTGGTGAAAGCGGGAATGCGGTGGATGCGAAACGCACAGGATCGGTCGTTGTGGAGACACTTGGGGGAGGCCTATGTCCAAAAGTGGACTTCTTGCGGCTGAAATGATGAGGTTAATGATGACTTAGTTAGGGACTATAGAGATTAAAAAAAAAAGGTAGACCAGAGCGGTCTTTACTCTTAAATGACTATGGAGTTGTATTCCCTGCCGGAGTCTGTATTTCCTAATAGCTACAACCTGGACGTCTTTCAAGAGTGAATAGGTTACTTCTAGGCAAGCAAGCTCCATTGTTGACCACATTATTGATTACCAATTAGGTAAACTGTATGAGTTAAAGTTAAACACGGTACACAGGCAAAACTGTGGTGAAGCTTGGGAGTGTGGTAGGCCCATTAATCGGTAAAAGTCTTGAAACTATTGAGAGGCGAGCCAAGAGGATCATTGCCAATGATGCACTCGTTGAGTCGAGGCTTCGAAGTCTTGAGCATCGACGCCGAGTTGCTAACCTGTCGGTTTTCTACTGTTTGTATTTCGAGGAGTGTGCGTCGGAATTGCATAACCTAATTCCGCCTTGCCCGTTCCGTCATCGGACCACCAGGCGTACGGCAATGCGCCACTGGTACATGGTGGACACCCCACCTATACGCACAAAACGTTTTGGGAACACATTCATTGTGCGTACAGCTAAGGAGTGGAATTCCATGCCGAAATCTGTGTTTCCTGATAGCTACAACCCGGGAATCTTTAAGTCAAGAGTGAATAGGTTACTTCTAGGTAAGAGCGCTCCATCATCGACCGCATCGTCGCTTTCCATCAGGTGAAATAGCGGTCAAGTGCGAACCTATCAAGAATTTAAAAAAAAACTCCTTTTTGCTCCATTCAAAGAGAAGTTATTTGGTGATTTCCGAATACAAAAAAAAAACTTAAGCTAGCATGTATAGCATCTTGTTTACTATTATATAAAATTGGAAAGTAAATTACAAACTAACTTGTGTCATTATTTTTGAAACTTAATTGAAGTTGAAACATTTTCTCGTTAATTTTTGGTCCATAAAGTTTTAATAAGTCTTTCTACGTTATTTATTAAATTCGCAAAGTTATTCTTGGAACAAAGGTACGTCGTATGCTTTGAGATAATCACAATGCTTTGTTTCCTATTGAATATTATTATGTACACTAAAATTAATGCATATGGAAAGATTTTTTTTTCATTGTGCATGAAAGCACAGGTGGCCCAGTTTATTCAGTGTAATTTATTTCATCACCACTGCTCTCGAAACGGTGTACCAAAGCATCGTGATCGTCATCATAGCCCTCCTGCTCCTCCATATAGTGTGATTCAAAATCCAGCAAAGAAATTCCCGACATACTTTTCAAACGACACAAAGACTGGGCCTCAAGTCTGCTGGTCTATCATTGATTTTATAATCGTTGATTTTGACTACTTTGGTAATCTACTAACATAATGGAGTCATTATGACTTTCCAATAGTCAACCACAGACACTCCATTGAAAGAAGTGGCTTAGAAAGGTAATCTTGTACATTGTGACAAATCAATATTTGACGTATGCGGATAACTGCCAAATTTTTTTTTTTTTGTGACCTACCATTAGAACATCGTTGTGTAATCATTGCTTTTAATTTATTTCGAGATAGCTCCATATTGTCATTCTACCACAAGATCATTGACCGATCAATGATCGACCATTATGAATTATCAGATTACGAATTTTTAACAAAATGACAATGGGATCGTGTTGGAATGACGAATTTATAAAAATAACAGACTTAAGCCCCTGGAACTTCAACTACAGAAGTCAAGAAATACCCAGATGCTCAATAAGTGCTTCACAATCCTGGCAAACTTAGTCTGCGTGAAATCAGTCTAATTAGTAAAGTTTCTAAGGGTTCAAAGACAGAATTTCCACTCGGAGAATTTGTTTAATTACCTATCCTTGTTTGAAGTGGTCTGGTAAACTTGTTCCACGCTATTATCTATCATTAGGATCTTTAATTCAATTGTGAGTAAGAAATTGGACTGCTCCAGTATTTCTAGAACTTAAACTGTAATTAGAAAACGTTTATTGGATTTGTTGCTGTCTCTAAAGATCCTTTTAAGTCAAGGCAAAGCAATTTAAAAAAATAATATTTATCTATTTATATAATAAGTGAAACTGACTGACTGACATATCAATGCGATGTGAGATTTTGCACAAGGGGTCCTTTTATGACGTAGGCGAGCGCTCAAAAGGATTTTTGGAAATTTATTCTTTAATTAAAAAATCATTTAAATCTTATTCCGTTTACCAATGTACTTGAAGGTTAGCACAAATTTTATTAGTAAGCAAAATAAATGGTCTAGACTGTTATCATATATATAAAAGGGGAAACTGACTGACTGACAAATCAACGCACAGCCGAAACTACATACTGGGATTAGGAGCGTGAATTTTTGCACAAGGCTTCCTTTTATGACGTAGGCAAGCACTAAGAAAGGATTTTCCAAAATTTACTCCCTAAGAGGATGAAAAGGAGGTCCAAAGTTTGTATAGAAAAACCTATTTTCAAGCGGGTAAAGCCGCTGACAGAAGCTAATTATTAATAATACAAAACTACTGTCAAAATACGGTATAAAGGGTGCGTGAACGAAGTCACGAGCAAAATGCTAGTTAATTTATATAACAAGTTACCACCACCACTTATCAACAATGAGTAAAACAATCAAGCTGGTTGGACGCGCGCTTTCCTCGCGCTGTTTCGGTCTGAAGTCGATGAATATTTCATGAGTGCACTCAGTGTTGGCCACGTAGGGAACTTTAATATGGATTATTTAGCAGATACGCAGTTTTTTTGGTAAATTTATGGATTGGATATGGATGAAAATAAAGAGCATGTTATGATGTAAGAAGTTATAGTACGTATCGTCACTTTGCCGATGAAGTTTGGCCAGACTTCAGAGATACGTCAGTGAGTACGGCGTGATGATGTGTAGGTGAGCCAAATACATTACAATAATATATATTGTAGAAGATAGGAAAACACGAGGTGGGGTAAGACCGCACCGCACTCTTTTTTCACTTGGACTTTGCCGTGGGAACAACTTAGTCAGGACGTCACTATCGGTTACATTTTTAATTATTATTTTCTGTGTATCATTTTGACTTGTTGAGTGTATTTTTCGTTTAAAGTCTTTCTTGTTATTAAGTTATTTAATTAGATTATTGTCAGTTTCCTTCGTTTATTTAAATCATTTCCTGTAGGTATCCCTAAAAATTCTTTTTAATAGTCACATCTGGTCAAATTTCCAAGAATATACTAAAACTACTGGGACTAAGCTGTGCGTTGATATGTCAGTCAGTTTCTCCATTTATATATAGACTAGCTGCTGCCAGCAACTTCGCCCGCGTAAAAGTAGGTTTTCTCCATACAAACTTTGGACTCCTGTTACATCCCCTTAGGGGGTAAATTTTGGAAAATCCTCTCTTAGTGCTCGCTTACGGCATAAAAGGAAGCCTTGTGCAAAAATTTCACGTTCCTAATCCTAGGAAAATGTGGAGCACACGGTGGAGGTGTGCCCCGCCCGGGCAGAGCAACGCCGTGTCCTCGTGGGGGCAATCGGCGGCGGCGATCTCTCGCGCCGGGCCTTGGTCCAGGCCATGGTCCGGAACGAGGAGGAGTGGCAGGCGGCCTCGCCTCCTTCTGCGAAGCAGTAATGCTAGCAATGGAGGCGGCCGACCGCTTGAGGCAACGGTCCTTACGCTCCAACCGCCGCCGGGATTCCGATCCCATTTCCGGCCGCCGTAGGTGAGGGCTTGCGGACTTGCTTGGGTGGCTCGCCGTCCGACCATCCGGTAACCGTCCGGACTGAGCCCAAATAGTCGACGCTGCGTACTGTTCCACGCGCGCCACAAGGAGATGTCAGCAAATCGTAGGGGCCCAGCAGGGTAGAAGCCTACTGGGGCCACGGGTAATATGAAAGCGAAACCCGGGGCCCTGGGACGAAGACAACGAAGGAACAGAAGTAGGTTTTAGTCAGTAAAAGTCTGACACTACCTCTCGCTCCGCCCAAGGGCGGGATTTGTCATACGATGATTTTCCCAACCAATAAAAAAAAAACGTTCCTGTCCCAGTCGTTTCGGCTGTGCGTTGATATGTCAGTCAGTCAGTTTCTCCTTTCATATATATAGATCATCTATTGGACTCCCGCAACCGTTACCAAGTCATCGGTCCACCTTGTAGAAGACCTTCCAACGCTACGTCTTCCGGTACGTGGTCGCCATTTCAGAACCTTTCGGCACCAACGGCTATCCGTTCTGCGAGCAATGTGCCCTGCCCATTGCTACAGGACCGTTCATTGGGGCGACATTTGGGGGAGGCCTATGTCCAGCAGTGGATGTTTCTCGGCTGAAATGATAATGATGATATATAGATAAGCATGCGTTTGACCACTATCTCACCTGATGGTAAGCGATGATGTGGCCGACGAGGGAGCACGCTTGCCAGAAGTAACCTATTCGCTCTTGACTTAAAGATCCTTCGGTTGACTTCTGATTGATACGAAACTATTTTAAATCAGACATTGTCTGTGCCATACTCTTTATTATCGTTTTCATTATTGGCTCACGATGCATCATTCAAATTGAAAGGATTCGTGTTTCAATCGTTATCCTCATTGCCAAAAAAGTCTTCGAAAAATATTTAGGTCACCATGTCGATAAAATGATTTTATCGATAAAACTAGAAAGGAACCTAGCTTTTTCTGTTTACAGCAAATAACTGACTAGACACTTCGTGACTACACTTAGATGACTAAAAACCTATAGTTTACCACTTAGCACTAAAATTGTGCGACACGAACTAGGTCACACGAATTTGGCTGTTATTATTCTCGTTCGCCTTTTATTTAAAATTTTACTAATGAGCACATCAAAATGAAAGTCGTAAAATACAACCTAATTATTAAAAAACTAGTTTATTGTAGTTATTATTTTTAATAAAAAGGGGAATGTCGTGTTTGAGATTATTATTTTATTTTAGTTTAGGTGTGACTAATTATGCTGTTGACTGTGAAAAGTTGATAAATGTAAGTAGTAGTGAGGTTTTCTAAATTAATAGTGTTTGGACACGAGATTTGATTTATTTATCTGAGGTTTTAGGTCACTAATAACCTGTCGTCTATAAAAACTAAGAGCAGTGGTGGCCGAGTGGTAATGACCCCGACTTACGAGTTGTAGGTCGCGGGTTCAAACCCAGCCAGGCCCATTATTTTTTGTAATTTATTTCATCACTAATGCCCTCAAAACGGTGAAGGAAAACATCGTGAGGAAACCGACATGTCCTAAATCCAAAAATTCGAAGAAATGTGATATCCAACAACCTGCACTGGGCCCACGTGGTGGATTACGGCCCATTTTCTCTCCTAGAGAGGAGGACTGAGTCCTAACAGTGGGAACATTATAAGGCCGACTATGCTATGCTATGCTATAAAAACTAGGTGCACGTTAAACTGCTCTTTGACTTTATGCGAAACCATTTGCTGAGTATCCTCGACTATACAGGAATACAGATGGGTTTAGTCAGTAAAAGTCTGACACTTCCTCTCGTTCCAACCAGAGTGGGAGAAGTGGTTTAATGATTTTTCATTCTTTTTGGCCGAACTTGCACGTCTGAAAATTCTGTTGGCATTCGGTAATTCTGTGATTTATTTGAATATTTCACAAAACTTGTTCCAGGAAATACGTGATTTTTTTTAAACCCTTAAAAGTTTTTCAGAAAAGTTGTCGTCATTCCGAATCTCGATTAAATGTGCAAGGCTTCTTTGGATGTACTTTTTTATATTTTTAATATATGAGTACGTTATGGAGAGTTCATGTAAAATAGCAGATTTTCAGAGGTTTTTGCTTGATTAGTTTGACACAAGATTTTGTTTTGATTTCTTTAGAAGCCTAGATAATATCCACAAGATAGCTGTGTATCTACAATATCTAGAGAAAGATGTGTAATGACATCATAATCACATAAGATCGGTTGTATGGAAATATACCTCGGTATGCCGCTTTTTGACTTAAGACGCCAGAATTATTCTTCACTGTCATATACTCCTGGTGGAGTGATAGTGATCACGGATCATCTGGTAGGTTAGTTGCGGCTTTTGCGAGACTTCCCCATGACTCTCTATTCGTAGTACTGCGGGTACATTCAGATCTTGTATATTCAGTTACAAAAATACACAACATAGCATCTATATCGATCCAACTTTTAATGAGTGGGTGCCCAGTAACCGCCCAATCAATACCGCCCCCCACATGAACACAATGCCGTGCCACCGCCGTTCGCTGACACACCACATTAATTTATCATTGAACTTGTTAATTAAATGGTCAGCTTCATTATTGGGCAACGCCATTTTGTGCTTTCATTAATTATATTACGCCACTGCCACTTTTATGCTATTTTTTAAAGAAAAAATTTGGAAAATCATCTAATGACTTTTCTCGCTCTAGGACGGAGTAGGAGGGCGTGTCAGACTTTTACTGACTAAAAACCAAACGTAAGTTCCTTTAGTTTCTCTTTGCGTCCCATGACCACGGGTAACCCTTCCAGAAGTCGACTCATGGCCCTATAGGTATCGGCCTGTTCTTGAATGGAATGGGCCTTAATCAACCACGCAGGCACAGTGTGGGTTTGATGGATGTCACATGTCTTCGATTTTTTGGTTCCAGGACATGCCAGTTTTCTCACGATGTTTTTCTACACCATTTTGAGAGCAGTGGTGATGAAATAAATTAAACAAAGTAATGCACCTGGCTAGGTTTGAAACCGCCACCTACAACTCGTAAATCGGGGCCGTTACCACTTGGCCACCACTGCTCTTAATTTCTTGTAAACATTGCATTGATAGACTAAAGGCATTGCAAACGGCTTTGACAAGCTACATTTCAACACCTCATAAACATATCATCACTAACAATTTATATAACCATCTATCACCAACTTCCATTCCAATATTCAAGCCATGAATCCAAATAGAAATCATGACGTATCATAAACACAGCATCTTCAGGTACAGGTGCGGAGAGCGTGGGACCGCATAAATATGAATTGGGCATAATTATTAATTACTAACAGGTAGCCATATAGTTTACTGCCAGCTCAGTGACCTGTCGAATGACTAATGTATGCGTGGGAAGATGGAACTAATGTGTTGGCCATGTTAGAACTTTAGAAATAGGTTATTTTTCCTTGTGGTGGGAAATTATCAAATATCTCACCGCGCCCGGGGAGGAGTGCAGTCACTCCACCCCGCATGTCAGACTTATACTGACTAAAACTTAAATGCGTCCTTTAGTTGCCTTTTGCGATCTAGGACCACGGTTTCTTTTTCATAAATTGTTCTTGACTCTAGTAGACATCGGCCCTACTGGGCCATGGAAAAAACCAAACTAAAAACCATGTCCTACAGTTTTCTTTTGAGTTCTAGGCCCGCAATGACTCTTTCAAACTATGCATTTCGTAGCCCTGGTTAAGAAGAGGCATTTTTTTCTTGAAATATAGAATAGAATAGAATAAAACTTTATTGTACACAAAAATAGTAACAAAACCTTTTAAACTAACTTAATCTAAGGGTACAATGGCAGTCTTATCGCTAACAGCGATATCTACCACACAACCTTAAGATGGACTGTAAGAACTTAAAATAAAAAGGGGGTAGTCTGCGGTGTACTGCAAATTAAATTAAATATATATTAGACTATACATAGATATAAAATTAAATAATATAGCTATTATATATAAAAGACAATAAAACAAACTCATGAATATTATATATAATTTGAAATACATATTAGTAATGGAACAAACCAGCCTGAATAGACATAGATCTGAGTTTCTTTCGGAGTGACCTGGGAAACACCACCCTCATCTAGTTTAAAATGACGTGTAAATATCTTAAATAACATTTGCAAAATAACGAATAGGCCTAATTTATTCATATTTTACGACATTCACGTTGACGAACGTTGGAAGCCAATTTAAAATTTATTTAATAAAAATTTCGTAAGTTATTAACCATAATACACAAAAAAAAAAAACTTATTACTAAGTAACTGCCCGTTGTATTCCAATCCTTACTCTACCTTTTAAAACGAGTGTAAACCCACTAGGGAGACCAAATATTTACTTCGACCTTTCAAATAAAATAATTAACAAAAAACAAGTACACAAGAGAATTCGCCTGACCGTCACTTGGTTGCCTATTTCCATAACAAAGCCAAGTCGCCATTAAAATATTTGTATAATAACTCCAACATTAATATTAATACAGAGAAAGTGTTTTTATTCAAGTTATTAGGGTAATAACAGCAATCTAACTTTAAAGTGTCAAGCTCGTTACGGATATTGCGTCAAAGGGTTCCGCTGCTATCGTAGTAGCTTATTTAGAAGTGAAATATCGAATTGGAATTTGTGAATGTGAATTATATTATGACAATACTGTTGTGAATGGAGTCACTATTGTGTTATCAACAGAGGTCGGAATTAGGTAGAGTTGTTCATGTACTTATACTGATTTCATACAGCGAAAGAATAAAGCAGGTTTTTTTTATAATAGCAGTTTAAATTTCTTCCTGCATTAATGATGAGGAGAAGGATAGTATAAATTTGTTAACCTTACCTCAGTTGACGTAGAGAGATCTTTTTCAAAGACAAATATTAATAAAAATTGTATGTTAATTGTCTTTGTTTAATTAGTCTTATCTATTTAAGAGGTTATTATTATTACTTAGTTGTAATATTGTTGGCCACACGGGATAATTCATATTAACATCAACATTTCGATGCAAGTACATGAATAACTCTACCTAATTCCGATCCCGGGTTATCAATTTTATGTTATTTTTTAAGTTAACCCAAACTGGTGAGTCCAGAAAAAACGATCAAGATGGGCAAACAATTTTTCTTTTATACATACTGACGTTCTAAAAATTGTTAAACTGTTTCAAAACATGTGAATGTATCTATTGTTTAAAGGTAAGTCAGGTGTCTAAGATATAGATAGGTTCTAGCTAGTTTGAAACTGATCTGTCAAATAGTTACAAATTATGCAAATATAATTGCAAATCTATGTTTTTTTTTAAGTTGGTAGCAATGAACTTATTTTTAAATCTAAAGTTTTTGGACAGTTTTTGAAGTAAAATCAGTTTTATTTTTCCAATTCCAATTTTTTGCACTGTTAAAATCGAATAGAAAAGAAGTTGCAAGGAACAGACGGACGATTTTTTGGTTTTTGGGAGGTTTATTAGTAAGGGTCGTCTTATGACTTCTTTCGCTCGAGGGCCGAGCTTCACAAGTTCGAAGTTTCAAAGAAACTTTTCCTGACTGAAACCCTTTGCGTTCTAGGATGATGGGTCTCCTTATTAGAAATTCCCAATAGACGAACGATGATTTCCCAGTTCCTGCGGATCTCTAAAAACTTACCTTTTTAATGTAACTTTTATGACTGTATTATTCTCTGAGAACAACACTAATGGGTGCCCAGAATAATTTCGTTCCCATGTATTTTTAATTCATCACTGCGTTGAGAACACAACGTTTATGTACTTTTGTCAATGTAATTGGGTTTTAGCAAATTGATGATGTTTCAGTTTCCAGATTATTAGAGGAATAAATGAAAGTGGATTATGTCAGTTTTTTCAAGTGTAGTGATTATTTTTTAAGATTTTTTTCTAAGTAAAAGTTGGCTGCTAGCTTACTTTGTCAAAAATGTGTGAACTTATTTTTTTTTTTATTATTGATATGCTTGCGTTTGAACACTGTCTCATCTGATGGTAAGCGATGGAGCACGCTTGCCTAGAAGGCAAAAATGCAGCTGGTACATGTAAGCATAAAAGCACAAGTTAGCTAATATGATCAGGAGAATACTAACATTACTATATCAAAGTACTTCCCTTAGACAATAATTTAAAGCGCCAATGTAAAAAGTTGCAAAATTCCTTTGAAGACTTTATGACGGAGAGAAAACTCGCTTGATGCGTTGTGACCCCCGGAGGTCTCGTAATAATAGAATATTAGATCAACGTTTTTTAATTTAATTATTATAGACTGCACAGACAAAAAGATTTCCAGCCATCGTACGCGTGGGCTTGCAGACGTCGAGCAATAGGTATCTCGCCGTCCAAACCAAAGCCGAGTCGTCAATGGCGTAGTTCCACGCGCGCATCGAAGAGATGTCAGAAAACTGGAGGGACGAGTCCTACTGGGTGACCCCCAGAAGGCCTCGACTGAGTTACTTCCGAAAGGTAAACCCGAGGCCCTGGAACGCAAAGGCAAAGAAAGAACATAGGTGTGGTTTTAATCAGTAAAAGTCCCGCCCCTCTCGGTCCAAAGACCTCTTGCTCCGCCCCTCAGCGATAGAAGTAATTGAATGATTTCCCACCTTAAATAAAAAAACAGACCAAAAGATAATATTTAACCTAAACTACATTGTTCTTACAGTCCATCCAAAAGTTGTTTGGTAGTTTTTGTTTTTCTCTTGACAGGTTTGCGCTTGACTGCTATCTCACCTGATGGAAAGCGACGATGAGGTCGACGATGGAGCGCGCTTACCTAGAAGCAACCTATTCACTCTTGACTTCAAGATTCCCAGGTTGTAGCCATCAGGAAACACAGACTCCGACCACAATCCACATCCACTTTGTGTTAAAATTATGTTATTTTGGTTCACAATATATTAAGTTAATTCTATTCTAAACCCCTTCATAATTTTAATTAAAAACTTTCCCATTTCAAGCCAAATTTGCCTTGTTTAAAGGCAGCTGTATGTAATATGCACACGTTGGCTTGTCAGCTTGTTAATATGAGGCAAAATGTTCACTTCCCAAACATAAATGAAACAACCAAAACCACAGTTACCACATTCACGTTAGTATCTAATTAATAGCTGGGTGGTGCGCAAAAATAATTCATTTAACACAACCCGCCTAAACCCGGTCCAACTTTGTACGAGTGTTTGAAACCTTTAAAATTCTCGGTTTGTCTCTACTACAATATTCATTTATTATACACCAAAACCTTACTCATTAATAATTCTATCTATTAGTGAAAACTGCATGAAAATCCGTTCTGTAGTTTTTGAGTTAATCGCGATCATATAGACGCGGAGACTTTGTAGGGGACTTTGTACTATAGTACCTAGTAAGATTGGCCCAACACATTGGTGGCAAAAAGAGATGAAAAAACAAAATGCTCATGCAAAGTTCTGTAAATAGTAGCCTAATATAAGCATAATCAGCAAGCCTATAATATTCCTATCCCACTGCTAGGACTCGGCCTTCCTCTATAAGAGAGGGAATGGGCCGTAATCAAACACGCGGGTACAGCGCAGGACAGTGTATGACAGAGCATGCCTTGTAATTTTTGGTACTTGGTTCCTCACGACGTTTTCTTTCACTGTTTTAAGAGTAATTTCGAAGCCGTAGTAACTCTTTCGAACGATACCGCAACCTAGTAATAGGTGGAGTGACGTCATCATTACTCTGTATATAGTTTTTTTTTGTATTGGGAAAATCGTCCAATAACGTCCCCCGCTCTTAGACGGGGCGGGAGTGCGTGTCAGACTTTTACTGACCAAAAACCCACTCCCGATCCTTCCTTGCCTTTCGTACCAGGGCCAAGTCTTCCTTTCAGAAGCATACCCTTGGCCCCAGTAGGCTTCGACCCTGCTGGGTTCTTACGGTTTACTGACATTTTCTGGAGGCGCGCGTGGAATAGTAAGCGCCGTCGATGACTTGGGTCGGTCCCGACTGTTACCGGACGGTCGGACGACGAGCTACCCATTGCTCGCCGTCCGGAAGCCCGCGCCTACAGTGGCAGGAAATCGGAATCGGTATCCCGGCGACTCTGTATATAGATGACGTTTCAATTAAACCGTGGGTGTTGCAACACCCCAACTCCCCCACAATTTCACAGAATTGCAGAAAACATGTTTATCTATTTTCCCCAAAGCAACGTTACGCCTTTTCCGTGAAAATAGAACCGATTCATGGAAGAGCTAGCAGATTACATGAAATATATTTGTACAGAAGGTTGACTCTATACTACAAGCGAAAACACACACACATACACACGCTTCACGTATAGCGAGTGCAAGCGCATAATTCACTGCTAACACCCTACCATGAGCTCTTAACCCGATCAATTTTAGAACCCAAACTGAACTGTAAAAGGAACAGAGCTGTATAGCTCCATCCCTCTTTCTCGCTCACACGAATGACATTTTACCAAGTGGTAAGGCCCGAGAATGTTTAAGCTCGCCGAAAGAACGCGTCTATGTGTGCGTGAGTTTATTTTCACTCACTTAATGAGTATACAAAAACATATCAGTTATTACAATATATTTTAGAAGACTGGTGCCTAAGTTGGGCTTTAGGCCTGTGTTTCAGTGCACCAGGTTCCCACCCCTTAACTTTCACATAATCTAGATTGTGTACTAACGCGCTGACAATGTAATAAAATAAATGTATGTGTAAAAAAAAAAGTATGTGTGTGTAATGCATGTGTATGTAATGTATGTGTAAAATACGAAGACAATAATATGTTTTATTTTAAGTAAAAAGGTAGTGTTAGTATATTATATGCGTAGTGTATATGAGTGCAAGGTAGGTTGCCGACATAGCACAAAGAATCGCCAAACTTAAGTGGCAATGGGCAGGGCACATTGCTCGCAGAACGGATGGCCGTTGGGGCCGAAAGGTTCTGGAGTGGCGACCGCGTACCGGAAGACGCAGTGTTGGAAGGCCCCCTACAAGGTGGACCGATGACCTGGTGAAGGTTGCGGGAATCCGATGGATGCGAGACGCACAGGACCGTTCTTTGTGGCGACATTTGTGGGAGGCAACGTCAACGTCTAACAGTGGACGTCTATCGGCTGAAATGATGATGATGATGATGTATATGAGTGTGTGTGAATGTGTGCAGGTGTGTGTATGTGCGTTTATGTGATTCTAGTTCTAGTAACCTAAGAATGATTAGACTATATTAGTAAACATATGCTTGGTATCATCATAGTTTAGCTTTAATAGCCATTCAGTTATGCTGACTCGATCTTCTGTTATATTTTTGCAGTGTGACGAAAACGATATCTTTCCGACGCGCCTCGTCAATTAATGGCAGTATTGGATTCCAATCAAGCGCTGTGTGCATCCAATGAGTCGTTTTTCCTTTGTACATTCATTTTATCGTGTAGTGTCTGTATGCTGTTAATAATACTTTCTCGTTTAGTTTATGTGTTTTTTGACTGGTTTTAAAAGGAATGATTGCTTTCAGAGTCAATGTTAAACGAACAATCGGACGTGTATGTACTCAATCAAAATGATTGATTAACGAAAGTAGAAAAAAGCTATAGGAATTTCTTAATTTAAACTTAGGTTGGTACCTAACTTAGTAAAAAATATCTCAGATTTATTTCACTGAGGAAATCGTGGCTCAAACTCAACGGGCAGGTAATTGAAGTTACATAGTAGTGGTTTTAGTCAGCAAAAGTCTGACTCGCCCTCTCGCTCCACCCCAGAGGGATAGAAGCCATGAGATGATTTCCCCCATACAATTGATTGATCTCCAAAGTTAAATTACGCTTACTGAGGTCTGTTTGGAGATGGGTGATCCTCTTCGAATAACTCCACACCTCGAAGGGCCGTTCAAGCGTAAAGAAGTAACAAACACACAAACACACTCACAAACTCTCACTATTATAATATTACTAGCTTCTGCCAGCGGCTTCGCCCGCGCGAAAATTGGTTTCTCCATACAAACTTCCAACCCCCGCTTTACCCTCTTAGGGATGGAGTTTCGTAAAACCTACCCAATTTTAAATTTTTGGGTGTTATAGTTTTTGAAATTTCGTGATTAATCAGTGAATGGTTTTTCGCTTTTATATTTAGTAGAGTAACTAGTTATTATTAGCTGCTACCAGCGTCTTCACCCACGTCATAGTAAATTATACAAAGGGATCATACAGCCGTTCTAGCGTAAAGAAGTAACAAACATACATATACACACACACTCACAAACTTTCGCCTATATAGTATTAATGTGGTAATGTGATTTACACTGCATTCTCGTACAAATTGACCTAAAGCTAAAACTAATGCGCACACGTGGGCCACGTACGCCGATCTGGACGCGTCGGTCTCCATACATTTGATATGGCAACAAGACTTGCAGAGCTAAATTAGATCCACGCCACGCGACGCCACGCAACGCGACGCCACGCAACGCGCCGCTATGTACAAATCAGCCCCTTAGCCAAGTTACGACCTCTTGAGTTCGATTCTCTTGCGTCAAACGCCACGAGTAGGCCACGCCTCCGATTCTTTTGTTCTGACTTGATCTCAAGGCTCAGTCACGTGGTCAGAACAAAGGATTCGAAGGCGTGGCCTACTCGAGCCATTTGACGCAAAAAAATCAAAACGAAACGGTCGTAACTTGACTAGGGGGCTGCCCCCCTAGTCAAGTTACTACCGTTTCGTTTTCGTTTCGGCGTGGTCTACGTGTGCGTTGGTCTAGTGAAGTTCTCGCTTAAATGTCCATTATATTCGTGAAGTGTCAATATGTTCGTGAAATGTCGAGTTATTCGTGTCTATAGCGTGGACTGTTTGAAGTTGACTGTGTTGATATTGGATTTCGATCCAACTCCCTACTTCTCGGCACTATACAGTTTTCTTTTTGGTATTCATTTATTCATGTTGGGACCAGGTTTTTTGTTTTTGGTGGACATTTTTATCAGTAACATAGTAATTTTATACACGTGTATCAAACAAGTATATTCAAAAATCAAACTGGCTACTAACAAAACAAAAAGAATAAAATGTCGACGAGTCTATAAAAAAAAAAAATTATTAGAGAACGTGAGGGTTATAGAAAATTAAAACGATAGAATCTTAGAGTAAAGAATTTTGTTTGTTTCAAATCTCAAAACATGTCGAGTGATAGTTTTTTTTTTTTTTTTTTTTTTTTTTTTTTTTTTTTTTATTGGGTGGGAAAATCATCCTTATGACATCCCCGCTCTTGGGCGGAGCGGGAGATAGTGTCAGACTCTTACTGACTAAAAACCCACTCCTGTTCCTTCGTTGCCTTCGTCCCAGGGCCCCGGGTTCCGCTTTCACACTACCCGTGGCCCCAGTAGGCTTCGACCCTGCTGGGCCCCTACGATTTGCTGACATCTCCTTGAGGCGCGCGTGGAACAAAACGCGCCGTCGACGACTTGGGCTCGGTCCGGACGGTTACCGGACGGTCAGACGGCGAGCCACCCATTGCTCGCCGTCTACAAGCCCGCGCCTACGGTGGCCGGAAATCGGGATCGGAATCCCGGCGGCGGTTGGAGCGTAAGGACCGTTGCCTCACGCGATCGGCCGCCTCCTTAGCTAGCATTACTGCTTCGCAGAAGGAGGCGACCGCCTGCCACTCCTCCTCGCTCCGGAGCATGGCCTGAACCAAGGCCCGGCGCGAGAGATCACCGCCGCCGATTGCCCCCACGAGGTCACGGCGTTGCTCTGCCCAAGCGGGGCACACCTCCACCGTGTGCTCCACCGTGTCCTCCGGGTGGGCCACACAGTGGCGACACCCGGGCGTCGTTTCCGCACGAATCCGGTGCAGGAACCTCCCGAACTTACCGTGTCCGGTGAGGACCTGCGTCATGCGGAATGTGAGGACGCCGTGAGGTCTTTCCAACCACGCCTCAAAGAGGGGACTTACCGCCATAATTGTGGCGTGCCCAGCACGGGGTCGCGACAGTCGCTGTCGCCATTTCTCCATGAGAACTCGCCGGAACTCTGTCCGCCATGCCGCGACTTGTTGCGGCAGCGGAGTTTCGCCCCGGCGTTGCATCTCCATGCGCCGTTCGTGCATGAGTGCAAGGACTGTTGCCTCCAGTTCCCATGGTCGCTGGCAAGCAAGAAGGCACGCCGCTTCGCGGGAAATCGTCCGGTATCCTCGCACCATCCGTATGGCCATGACCCTCTGGCACGCATTCAGCCGGGCCGCCGGCTGCTTCCGCAGCCCCGGCGCCCACACCGGCGCGCCATAAAGGGCCATGGACCGAACGATCCCCGCGTAGAGCCTCCGGCAGGAGGCGTCTGGACCCCCAAGGTTGGGCAGGAGCCGCCCGAGGGCAGCCCCAGTCCGATTTAGTTTGGGAGCCAGACGTCGGAAGTGCTCGTCGAAATCCCATCGGCTGTCGAGAACGAGTCCCAGGTACTTCATCGTTGACCCGACGCCGATGTGGACTCCTCCCACCGTTAGCCGGGAACCCGGTGGTGGCGCGTTCCGAGGGCCGTGAAAGCACATGGCCTCGGACTTGTGCAATGCCACCTCGAGTCCCAGCTCCTGGATCCTGCCAACGACTGTCGCGACCCCGCGTGTCGCTAGTTCGACCGCCGCCTGGTACGACTCTCCCTGCGCCAGGACCAGCGTGTCGTCTGCGTAGCAGACCACGCTGACCCCGCCAGGGAGGTCGCCGCGCAGCACGTAGTCGTATCCGATGTTCCACAAGGGCGGCCCTAGTACCGATCCCTGCGGAACACCGCACGACATCTCTCGACGTTCCCACACCCCCTGGTGACCAGGGTAGGTTATGTACCTGTCAGACAGGTACGCCTCGACCACACGACAGAGGTAGTCGGGCATCCGGTGATACCGGAGTGCCCTCCCAATGCTACTCCAAGGCAGGGAGTTGAAGGCGTTGGCGATGTCCAAAGACACCGCCACGACACACCTGCCCTGGGCCACTGCATCCCCCGTCGTGAGAGCTCGCACGCACATGATGGCGTCCACCGTGGAGCGCCTCCTGCGAAAGCCGAACTGGCCGTCCGCCAGATCCGGCCCCACCCGTGTTAGGTGTGCGACGAGGCGGTCTGCAATTACTCTTTCAAAGAGCTTGCCCACCTCGTCGAGCAGCACAATGGGCCGGTACGCAGACGGAGAGTCCGCGGGGCGCCCCGGCTTCGCGATAAGGACCAGTTTCCCCGTCTTCCAGCGAAGTGGGAACTGGCCCCTCTCCATACATGCGCTGAAGAGCCCTCTTAGTCGAGGCCCGAGAGCCTCCATGGCCAGGACCCATGCCTTCCCAGGCAAGCCGTCGGGTCCTGGGGCGGTATTTTTGGCACTTAGCCTTCGTACCGCCACTCTCATCTCTACCTCGGTCACCTCTGGAGCGTTATCGTCGTCGTCGCCATCGTGGTCCGCGTCGGACACCGCTGATGGCGGAGCCATGGGCGGGGGAGAGTGTTCCCCTCGCGTGGGGAACAGAGTGCTCACCACACCCTCCACGAGCTGGGGCCGGAGACTCTGCGTCAGCGGGGGAGCCCATGGGCGGAGTTTGTCCCGTACCAATTTGTACGGGCGTCCCCATGGGTCCCCATTCAGAGTCCCCAGCCACACGTTGCGGGCCTCAAGTTTGGCCCGCCTTATCTCCGCTCGGAGGGTGCGCTTTGCCGCTCTGTATCCCTCGTACAGCTCCGCCTCTCTGGCCTCCGCATCCGGTGGACGGATGCGGCGCCTGCGGTATCTGGCATACCGGCGTCGTGCGGCATTGCACGCGTTGCGCAGTGCCGCAATCTCCGGCGACCACCAGTATACCTGGCGCTGAGCACGTCCTGGAGGGACTCGGGGCATTGCCGCGTCGCAAATTTGCGACATGGCCTCCCGGAACCACTCTGCCTCGACGTCTATGTCGACAGGCCTGTCCGGTGCTTGCACCCAGGCCTGTACCGTCGCGGCTTCCAGGAGGAGCTCCCGGTCCATCTGCCTCAGCGCCCACCGCGGACCACAAGGGTTCTGTCGGACCGGCGCAATCGAGGTTTGGGCGGAGACGTCGAACCGGATGTACCGGTGGTCCGAAAACGTCTCCACCCCCTCCATAACGCGCCAGTCGACGACACGCGGCGACAGAGCGGGGCTGGCGAACGAGATGTCCACCACTGAGTCACCCCGCATCCGCACACACGTGGGGACAGAACCCCGGTTTAGGACGACCAGGCCTGTCTCCAGAGCCCAGTCCTCCACCATCCGACCCCGCTGGTTCGTGAGCCGGGAACCCCAAGCCAAGTTCTTGGCATTGAAGTCCCCGCAAACGACCACGGGGAGGGAACCAAACCCAGCGACGACGGCTTTCAGCTCCATTAGGGAGATGTGAAGATCGCCGAGAGATCTGCTCGGGGACAGGTAGACGCCTACCACTGCAATGTCCCCGAACCGTGCTGCCACGCAACCCCGTCCCCTCGTGACGGCCTCGAGGGTCGGGGTACCGGCGGCGGCCGACGAAATTAGGGTCACCGAGCCGTCCAAGTCCCGCACCCAGTCTCCCCTGGGCAGGACATTGTACGGCTCGGAGACCACGGCGATATTGATCGACCACTGCGCCATGCTCTGGAGCAACAGATCCTGAGCGGGGGCGCAGTGGTTGATGTTCGCCTGGAGGAGACGTAATGGGGTCGTTATTGACAGTCCATTACAGTCTCCTCCCGAGCCCCCCGTGAGGGCCCCGCCGCGGCGGGTGCGACGGCGACAGCGGCGGCAGCCAAGGAAGCGGCTGCGGCGGTGAGTGCGTCCGGGTGGATAGGCCTCCGAACTTTGGCCTTGGCCTTGGCGGGGGGGTCGCAGGACCTGCCCCCAGCCCGGTGGTCGGCCGGCTTGCCTGCCGCCGCACATGCGTAGCAGTGCGGCGTTGCACGGCATTCGACGGCCCTGTGACCGGCCTGACCGCACTGGTAGCAGCGGTCACTGCGGTCCACCTCCGCGGCGCAGTGGGCCCCCACGTGGTGCCCCACGTGGCAGCGGTAACACCGCAGAGGTCTGGGCTCCAGCAGTTTTACCTGCGCGGAGACCCAGCCCACCAAGAGCCTTCGGCCTTCAGCCGTAATGGCTTTAGCCGCCGACACGGGGCAGCTGACCGTAACGGCCCGCATACCCGTGCTGTCAGCACGGATGGTGCCCGCCCGCACTTGGTCGGCCTGGCATCCTCCCGCCCTGACGACGGCGGCCACTATCTCTTCCACCCTGACGGAGTCATCCAGGCCCATGATGCGCATGTCTATGCACTTTGTGGGCCTGGATACTCGGACCTCCTCGACGTCCAGGGACGCCCTGATCCTTGCGGCCAGGGCGTCCGCGGCAGAGCCGCTGTCCGCACCAGGGACCTCCAATATTCGGGCCCCGGTTGCGGTGCGCCTCATTCGGAAGCCTTCAGAGGCTCCGAACTCGTCGAGGTGATCCACCACCGCCTGCTTCGCCTTCGCCATGACCATGTCATAGCTCACGCCCTTCTTTTCCGCAGCTGGCTGTAGTGTGATCACTACAGCTGCGGAATTTGGGGCGCGAAGCCTGGCTGCCATGGCCCGCTTCCTGCGCTGCTGTCGCCGCTCGCGCTTCTTCGCCGCTCTGGCCACCTTGCCCGCCTTCCTGCTGGCGCCGGCGACCGTCCATTCGGCGCCAGCCGAGGGTTTTTCAGGCAAGGGAGGCGGCCGGCGCGGCCTAGTTGCCGCCGCCGCAGGAGGTCTCGCCAGTTCAGCGGCAGGCACCGTTCTGCCTTTCGGGGAAGGGGTAGGCTTCCCCTGCCGCTGCTGCGGCTTAGCCGCCGGGACCGTCCTCGTCGGTTCCGACACCACGGCTCCGCGTCCAGTCTGCCCAGACGGTCCGGCTTTGGGCGCAGCGGCCGCGGCGGCGGCGGCGTACGAGACCGCCCTTTTCAGGCCGGAGGCCGCAAGCGGGGGGCGCAGCACTATGCCCTCCAGGACAGCGAATTGCCGCTGGACCCGCTCCTGGAACTGCTCCTGCTGTTCCTGCTGCTGCTGCCGAAAGGCAGCCAGTTCCTGCCGCAGCAGGGTCAGCACCTCGCTCTCCACCTGGGGCGAGGGCTGGGGCCGACTTTGCCCCTGCTTGCGTCCTCCTTGTTTCGCCACCTCAGGGCCAGCGCCCCGGAGACCGGCCAGGTCTGCCTCGAGCCGTCCAATCCTCCGATTCAAGGATTTTTTGAGGGGCTCCAAAACTATCCCCAGTGCCTCTATGATTGAGGTTGTGGCCTGGGGGATAGAGTTCCTTTTGGAGACCCTCTCCCTCTTCTTGGCGACGCTCTGTACGGCAGCCGTCACGACCTCCTTGAACTGGGCCAGCGCCTTCTCCATGCCTTCTGGCTCACTTCCAGAAGGCTCCGAGGGGCTGGCCTGGGCACAGCTTGCCCCGGGGTGGCGCCCCTCCCTGGCAATTTTCAGGGACCGCTGGGTCGCCTCCTCCGCGGTAGGCCTTCTTGTTTGTCCCTTTCGGCCCGCACCCCGTCCAGCAGTGGAAATCTTGCGGGCAGAAGTTCCACGCTCATCGTCGGAGGATGTCCTCCGACCATCTCCCGATATGGGGCGTTTGAGGAACTGGGAGTTCCTCTTCTTCCTGGAGGCGGCCTCATCCACCTCCATCCCCTCCGAGTTGAGTGAAGACGCGGCATCGGAGTCCGACGCCGCGTCTTCGCTCACCTCCCTGAGGCCGAAGCTCCTGCCGGCCTCTGCAGGACCCACTGGCGCAGCGGACGTGCTGGGAACAGGTCCCAGCGACTCCGCGCTACCGATGGGTGAGCCACCCTGGCTCCTTGCGTCCACGAAGGACGGTAACAGGTCCTTTTGGGACCTGACGCGCTCTTTGCCCCCCCCAGAATACGAGGGGCAGCCCGAGCTCTGCTCGGGGAGGGATTCTCCACCTGCGGTGCAGGCGGTACCCTCCTGGGGTAATAACTTTTTCTGAGACGCGTGCATGGATGTGCTGGACACAGCTTTGCCTTTTTTTGTGGGGTGGGGTCCCCAATAACCACGTTCGCCATCGTGGTCACGTCTGATAAGCAGACGCGTACCCGAGGCGAACCCACTCTCTCAAAACCACTGTCCAAAAACACCAACAGCTGTTAGTGCCGATGCTTCTGGACAGTGCACCCTCCGTGGCGGTCCGTCTGGACTCCGCCTGTGTGTTCCTCTTGGTCTGGTCTCTCGCTTGAGGCCTTCCGGCATGAGTAGCTCTACCGGCATAGCCCTCAAGGTCATAGAGACACGCAAGCCCCACCACGACGACAACGTGGGAACACGGTCGGTGGGGTGTCGAGTGATAGTTAAGATTAACTCGTAAATAAGACTTATATTTCTCTAATATATAATTTGTTTTAGTAAATTGCCTTTTAATTATCTCACAGATGGTGTACATATTAGAGTATCCACACATAACACGGGGATAAAACTGTCTTTGTCTTGGGCGGCTTGAATTCCTCACTTCACTCAGATTTCTATATTAACTCCCTCGCAATGCTCAGGAGTTCATTATATAAATCCCTCACAAGCGTTCGGGATTAAATCTAAGCAACCTTCGTTTCATTCTGAATTCAACATGCCGCCCGTGACTTAAAGAAACTGCTTCCCCTAGTCACAAATTCTACTATTTTATCCTAGGAATAGGTTTCCTTGGGACAATTTTCTACTTTCATGCAGGCGAAACCACTGGCCTTAGTTTTTTATATTATTATTTTATATTTTTATATTATATTGCAACGAGAATTGTAGATTACTTAAAGTAAACAAAGTCGACTTATATTAGTGACTAGCTTTTGCCCGCAGCTTCGCTCACGTAAATAAAATTTTAGCCTATGTCACTCAGGAATAAAGCAGCTTTCTATCTGTGAAAAAAAATTTGCAATCGGACCAGTACTTTCAGAGATACCTCCTATAAACTAAAAAACATACTTTACCCCTTTATAATATTAGTTAAGATTGCAACGAAAATGGAAGATTACTCAGAGTGAACAAACTCGATTTAATATTAGTGAAGACATTACTAACTTTTTCCAGACATTGTATGACTGAGCTCGTTGCAAAATACCGGATTCTGTTACGTTATTCACCCTTTAGTCACGCATGTGGTTTGTCGAGCGAGTCCGGGTGACTCAGTATGTGATTACATTTTAGGTCCCACTTTGTTGTGTAACGGACTTTCGTATTTTTATTTGTTTATGTGTTATTAGGTCATTAAAGCTGTGACAATGACCAGGAAACTATAAGGTTAACAGACAAAAATATATTGAGAATTATTCGCACTTACAACATTCTAATGATGATGATGATTTATTTCAATACTGTAATGTTACGAATGTGTTTAATCAAATTCTTCACCCTTGCTAAAATCAATAGGCCTGAATTGCTAACTGAAAACACAAGACCTGAATTTTTGAGATCTATTACACCCAAGAATAAATACATTCTACCAAAAGCCAACAATGTGTACGGGATGAGGGTTGCAAAATATTTATTGCCTAACTTTCTTAATGAACTTCCAGAAGATTTACAAACATTATATAAAACGAGTTCGAAAAGTTATAGGTATAAATTAAAACGTTTCTTTACACAAAAGTTTAATATATGATCAGATAATTATTGTTACATCACTATTACATATTAAATAAGCGGCTCGCCATCACACAGATCAACCCTAAGAGGTTTTCGCAGTATGGCAATAAAATCTGTAATGTAGATTAAGAAAAATGGAAAAAAA
Source organism: Mythimna vitellina (assembly GCA_949316375.1). Taxonomy (NCBI): domain Eukaryota; kingdom Metazoa; phylum Arthropoda; class Insecta; order Lepidoptera; family Noctuidae; genus Mythimna; species Mythimna vitellina. Next base: position 5,366,461 of record OX438693.1, read on the forward strand.
AATCCTACAAAGTAAACGCTTAATTTCCACGAAAAAAAAAACGAACTGTTTTTTATAAATTAATATATTTAAACCTCATGTAAATTATTCTGGGACAGTGTCCACAATTCCACATCACAGACATATAGGAGGGGAGGGAAATGCGTGGACCGTACTTACCCCACGCGGGTTAGCGGCCACCCCAGGAGGTTGTGCTACTCATTCCAATTTTTTTACGATGGACGCCAAAATACTGATAACTTCACTCAAAAATCAAACATGTCAGGGTCCAGCCCCCCCCCAACTCCCCCCTGAAAATTGATCATAAATCATTGCCAATACTCTACATCCAGGTACATATTTTGTGTAAAAACTTAAATCAAGACACGTACGACGAGTGTCCACCCTAACATGGTTGACACCTCTACGGTCCCGACTAAGCGTTTCTCCTCATCGTTAAACCACATATACGAAGCATTGGAACAATTTGCCTGCTGCGATTTTCCCGTCCGATCATAATTAAGGTGACTTCAAGGCTATAGTGAATAGGCTCTTAAATATAGACTAGTGCACTTCACCATAAACGATTGTATCACTGCTTATCATCAGGTGGGATCGCAGTCAAGCACTAGCTTATGTCAATAAAAAAAAAGACTCCAAATGTCCCTGACAATACAAACTTATGGACATCCCACACACTATCTATCTAACCCAGTTCCCCATCCAATTGGAGCTCAAGAGTAAATTCAAACAACTGTTACAGTAATAATTACCGCATCTCGTAATAATTATGATAACATATCAAAGTGATCACATTCATTTGTATTTTGCTTCTGTTTCTAGTGATTTCATTAACTAGGATGTTTTTTTTTTTTATTTGCAACGAAAAACCTACCTCAATAATAGCGCCTTGCTAAAAATTACCCAAAGAAAACAAACATTTTTTTTTAAATAGTAAGCTTGTGACGTTTTACAAGTGTCCACGTTAAGACGTGGACACTTGTAAAACGTCAGAAACTAGAGCACGGTTCTAATTAATCATTTTCTATGAAGAATAACCTACAAAAACAAAGATTTTTTATTTTTTTTTGATTTTCCAATATTTCCATATATCAATACAATATGTACATTTACTGTCCATATTTAGGATAGTGTACACAAGTCAACATCTACAGCCCCCCTAGCCAAGTTACAATCGTTTCGTTCGCGCCGAACGCCTCAAGTAGGCCACGCCTCCGATTCCTTTGTTCTGACCACGTGACTGAGTGTTGAGACGACTTCACAAGAAAGGAATCGGAGGCGTAGCCTACTCGAGGCGTTCGGCGCGAACGATACGACTTTAACTTGGCTAGGGGGCAGTACCTAGTCATAACACACAACACACAACGGGTGCTAGCAGTGTGATAGGATGAGTTTTAATTCATTGTTCAAATATCGATGATTAAAACTAATGATTAGGTAAGGAGTAAAATATGACATTTCCTATAGATACTTCATCACTAAAGTGAAAGCAAGAAGAGAGAAGAGTAAAAAAAATGTTTCCTCACCAGGTGCTAATAGAAGTGTGATAAGTTGAGTCAGGATTATTAATAAAAATAATGATGACGTAAGGAATAAAATATACCGTTTTCAATGGATACTTGATCACCAAAGAATAAAATATCTTTGATTAAAAATATTGAGGAGTAAAATAAAATAATTTTCTATGGATACTTCTTCACTAAAATGTAAAGTAAAGAAGATGAGTCCTCACCGGGTGCGCGGGCGGCATGCATGTGTCGATCGCCTGCGCTCGCGGCGCATCACCGCTCCTGCACCTTCTGCACTCACACACACCCTGGAAAATAAAAAATTGCATATTTTAGTAAACAATATCTAAACTAATATTTTAAAGAGGAAAGATTTGATGTTTTTTTTGTAAGTTTTTTTTGGTAGGAAAACCATCTAATGACATCACCCACTCTTGGGCAGGGCGAGGGCGAGTCAGAGTTTTACTGACTAAACACCCACTCCTGGTCTTTCTTGGCCATTGTTCCAGGGCCCCAGGGACCTCTTTTGCATCACCCATGACCCCAGCAGGCTTCGACCCTGCTGGGCCCCTACGATTGTTTGTATGTTACGATTTAACTCAAAAACTACTGGACCGGTTTTCAAAATTCTCTCATCAGTAGAAAGCTACTTTATCACTAAGTAAAATAGGCCTATATTTTCTATTTTCACGCAGGCGAAGCCGCTGGCAAAAGCTAGTGATGAAATAAAACGACACGATTTGCGCATTGGTTGAGCGATTTACTATTACAGTAAAGTCTGACACGCCCTCTCGCTCCGTCCAGAGCGGGAGAAGTCATTGGATGGTAACAACACTTTAAAAAGAAGTAGTCAATCGCTCAATCACTACACTACCCGTTAGTCACACATATATTATAGCCTCCTAAGCTTAATCCATTAGGATCTAACTCTACTGTTCTTGTAGTCTACTATCTATGATGTGATTGACGCTGACAGTAATCAATTGGATTAGTATCGGCTGACAGTATAATACTACATTATTTACTACTTAGCGCCAAGAGCCAGTGGCATCACTTCAGTTAAGCTTGAAAATTATTTCAAGGCAACATACTCCCGTGTTAAAAAGAACCTTATTCTAGGACATAGTCTACCTGTATGCAAGGTTTTGGTTTTTAAATGGTACAAACTAGTGCTTGACTGTCCCACCTGATGGTAAGCTGTGATGGAATCGATGATGGTGAATCGCACTAGTTTATTAAGAGTTTATTCGCTTTGGAAGACCGCAGCAGACAAATTGTTCCATTTCTTCGATACACGTGGTATAAACGACAAAGCGATGAGCCAGAGAGAGAGTTACTTTCCCATTTATTATACTAAGTATGGATTACAATTCAATACATTTGCGGTTACGAAGCGATCCGGTGCGGTTCACGCGAATTGAACGCGACTAGCGCTTCAGCTGCCATTTATATAAAACAAGTCACTGCACTGCAAGATTTCGCTAAAAAATATCAAACGAACTTATTGCGAACGCTTCGCTTCACTCATCGTGGCACCGCACCTACGTACGGTTGGTCACGTAGGACACCGGCAATAGAGTGTCACTTATTTGTTCGTCCACCTGAAATCTTTTTTACATAGCAAGAGTAGAATGACTGCAGGACGAAAATATGCATCTTTAAGATGAGGGAAAAAGATAGGTAGCTTGGACTTGGTATGTATCCGATAGCTGTCACCAGCACCATCTTATACCTATTGTAGTTTAGGATACCGCGTTAGAATTGCACGTTTATACCTACTTCCTTAAATAATGTTCTCACAGCTAGAATAACAGACCTCCTTATACGGGCCTACGCGTGGTTTGGAAGATATCACGTGTCCTTGATTGATTTTTTCTAGGACATGCCGATTTTCTCACGATAGTCTCCTTCACTGCTGACTGCTGCATTATTTATCGTTTTAAATATCGCAGCATATGCTGAGTACCTACGCCTTTTTGGCCTTGCACAGATCATACAGTAATTTTTTATACTTAATTCTACTCTATTTTAATTCCAATGTAATCTACTGTATTTTTAATTTTACTTTATGTTTGAGGTACGAATAAACGTTTTTCTTTCTTTCTTTCTTTCTCTCTTTCTTTTTTTCTTCACCGTATTAGAGTAAAGAGCCGTAACCTACCTTAGTTAAACCTAATTTGCCTAAAACCACATTTCATTTATAAACACATAAATTACGAAGAAAATTGTCTAATGAATACGGTTCCCTAAGTGGCTAATTACATAAACAGAAGCTTTCCTTGTCTTAACATTTTCCTTGATAACGTCAAGAAAATAACCTCCGTTAAGTCGGTTGCATACCAAAAGCTAAGCTATGTAAAATAGTTTATTTATTTATTTAACCTTCATGTACAGTAGTGGTACATAGGCGGACTTAATGCAACAAGACATTCTCTATCTATTTTTTATATTTATTTATTTTTTAACCCAAAGGTTGACTCCTTTGGGTTAAAAAATAAATAAATAAATAAAATAATCTTTAATTCCGATAAGTAACAGAAAAATTTAAACCTATGTTAGTAAAATTATTATCTATCTATATATTTATTTTAAAACAAGGTGGTTGTTCATGATGCATCTGTGAACAACATCACCTAACAGAGGACAATCGTATCTCTCCGCTATGGTTTTCAGGATGGAGTTGGAGCTAGCCCGCACTCTGCAGAGCAAAGATGCAGATTTCAGTCTGAATTAAGAATTTTGATTAAATTTGCAAGGCAAGGCAATTGTTACGCTTTTTTTACTTTTTATTTTTGAGTAAATTATGAAGAGCAGATTTTCAGAGGTCCTTACTGGATTAGTTTTACACAAATTTATAAATTGATTTCAATAGAAACCTAGATAATATCCACAAGATACTGTGTTTCCAAAATATCTAATGAAAAATTTGTTACAACGTCATAATCGTGTAAGAGCGGTTGATATCGAAAACAGTGAAGCGAGTCGCATCTCCTTAATGAATGCCCCCGAGATTCAAAACTAAAAGTAACCACATACAGATCCTAAAGAATCTAAGTTTCTATCGACTAGAAAAAAAAAAGCTATGCGAACTATGCCAGGCTATATGAGCTTGTGGAGTGCAGCCGGCTTTATACGCGAGACTGAAATAAGTACATATTTATCTGAACTAAGCCGTAAAAGACCGAGAAAATGATCCTATATGTACGCTAATGAAAGCCCAACGCTGGGCTAAAGCTGGGCTAAGTGTTCGTTATTAAAGTTTTTATGTTCAAAAGTAGTGCCTAGTACCTTAGCGAGTTTTAATGCTTCTTTTACGGTTCAAACAATTTCGTGCTAGCAATTCATAATTATGGAGCTATAAAGTCTTGGTTTTTCTCGTTTCATGCAGTTTAGTTGTAGAAAGAGGTACTTCAGTTTTAATATGGTATGTTTCTGGTTAACTTTTCATTTTGCGGTTCACTCCCGCTCATATAAAAATCTTAATTTATAATGTATTACGTAATAAGATTTTTTAAATATGTGTGGGAAGTCGTCAAATAAGTTCTCGCGCTCTAGGTGGACCAAGAGGAAGTTATAGACTTTTACTGGCTAAAATCCACCCATATTTCTTCAGCTATTATTGTGTAGCGACATCTATGGCATCACTTAAGAACTAATCCTGCATCGCGCAAATAAAGTTCTCCACGCGATAAGAACATATAGAACAACCCAAAATCATCTATCGGGCAGTTGCCCACCAGACATAACATCCGTCTTGTCGGAGGATCCTCTCTATTCAACGAAGGTTTGCGGGACTTTATTCACTGCTACGCATTCCTCCAAACTGGTGACCGTTTCACGGCAGCGTTGATCCTTTTGATCAATCTCCCATCATGGGTGACTTTAAGCCATCTGATGAGACCCATTGTGAACGATTACGTTTCAGAGCCGTATGGCATGTTTAATGGAAGGTCCCCATCATTGTATTGTTTCACCTTGAAGATCAACTTAGCAGTCAATATTACTAGTCTACAAGCTTTTATTCATATAAATGCTCCGTAATAATACTCTCTGCTTACCTCCTTTCAAACGTTTTTTTTTTTTCTCAAACAGTGGCGCGTGCCTAACTGTACGTGGGACTCATTAGGCTAGCGGTCACACGCAGCGATTACACCGATATAATCGCACGATAAATATAACAAAATACTTGCTGCGGATAAAAAAATGAAATGAATCAGCTGTTTGTAGGTTGATAGTCTGTAGGCGGTTGGTCACGGTAGTAAGAGTGTACAATTGGATAGTGAGGGGCTTTTTCTTGTGATAATGATTTTTATACGTTTTCTTTGGAATGGAGATTTGGAAACTTCACGTAAGAAACGGCGAGTAGTTAAATAGATCGATTTTATTGTCATTTTCTTGCGCTTTTCCGATGTAAGGTGAGGTTGCCGTTTAGTGTTTAATATAAAACAAAAAAATAATAATTGAATATTGTATAATATTTTTAATTAATATGCCTATGCTTCAAAAAACGGGAGTTACCTTATTTTAAATTATTTTCTTCACGTAGTTTCTGGCCTGCCTAAATCCTATATGCATTACCTTCCTTTTTCAATTCGGTTCCTCCATTCTCGGAGTTGCACTGAAGCTTTGAGCCATGAGTTGTAGAATTGACCGAAGGTACCTGAAGTAGGAGTTCCTAGAGGAATCGCCACTCCCAGAGAGTAAGGTAAATCGAGAGATCTTTTTTACACAGGAGCCTAACCTCACCAGCAAAGATAGAATAACTATCTACAAGGTGTTCATTATATCTTGACAAAAAGTCACGGCACATTACATTTCAACCAGGTGGAAGTATTAAGTAATCATAACTTAATGACCATCGTTATAATTCCGTTAGTTCTGCGAACGCAGTTTATTACTGAACGTAAAAACTTTTGATTGTTTGTTTGTAAGTAAGTACACATGCTTTGTCATTTTTCTTTACCATGATTTTTTACATACACTTACATTACATATACCAAACACACTTAACTACAATTACACTAAACCAAAAAATAGTGATAAAAACCCTAAACTTATTAAAACGAACTAAATATGGTGTCGAAAATTTTCTCCACATCGCTGTCGACTGGATATGTGCTCAAAGGCGATATTACCACATTTTATTTTCAGCCAAATTGAGGTCACTTTCTGGATACAATCGTAAAGGCAGCGGTTAAGCGTCACCACTTCAAAAGTTCCTGTGCTACTTGGACCATTGGAGGCCGCTGGATGCAGTGGCCTCCAATGGTCCTCACTAGGATGAGCTGGTCTATCTCGTGGAAGGCATTTCAATGCTGCATCTCCTGGTGCATCGGGTGATCGTCCCGAAAGACGCAGTGTTAATGGTATGTGGTCGTCATTCCAGAAGCTGTCGACCCCAATGGCCATGCGTTCTGCGGGCCATGTGCCCTGCCCATTGCCACTTAAGTTTGACGATTCTTCGTGCTATGTCGGTAATCTTGGTTCTCCGTTGAATATCCTCATGTCTGTTTCGATCACGTAAGGAAACTCCGAGCTTAGCCCTTTCCATTGCCCTTTGGGTGATTTTAAGTCTTCTGATGAGGCCCATTGTAAGCGACCACGTTTCGCAGCCATATGTCATCACTGGCGACATGCACTGGTGATAGACTTTCGTCTTGAGACACTGTGGTATATTGGACGAGAAGATACCGCGCAGCTTTTCGGATGCTGCCCGGCCGGATAAAAACTTTAAAACTTCGTTCGTTTTATTTAAATTATTTTAAAAATTCTTACATATTTATTTACTAGTAATAATATATAAATATATTATAAAATATTCTATAATATATAAATATATATTTAATAAAAATAAATTAAACAATGTATTGTTTAATATATTTACTATGACTGCAATCTTTTCAGCAGGTGTCGTGGCTGGCGGGCAATAATTTTTACTTTGAGGGTGACCGTTGTGAGTTGTCATTTGAGTTCTGTTTTTTTTGTGTATAATACTTATCTTTTTTTCCTATTCATCGGAATACAAGATTTAATTTTTTGGAAGATTTTTATTGAACAATTCCTGGATATAAATCACCAACCCATATCCTAAATGTGCACCATTTATTTCAAACAGACAATTATAAGAAACTGCCTAGAGCCTGTAGACTTTCCCGTTCCTCTTCGCCATAGGTCAGTAAAAATAACGGTGTAAACTAAACCCCATAGTCATTTTTACATTATTGTCTTCTAAAACCCCATAATAAACCGTCTGTCATTCTAAAATCAGCATCAAATTGAACGCTTCATTTATTTGCGAGAAAACAAGGTGTTCAATACAGAACTCTCAAAGTTCTCACGGCGTTTAAAAGTGGAATTGCCAAAGAAGTACACGACGAACGATTGGCAAATAAAACCATTTGTATAGTACTGTATAGCAAACAGTAAAAAAAGAGCTACAGATATGAGCTACCAAACTCAACTATGCTACCTTCCACAGAAAAAGAATCAAACGGCGAAATGCCCAGCCCATCTCCATCTCATCACATGATCCGGGACGGAACAACAAGTGTGGTCTTGATGGGTTAAGAGATGGTTCGAAACGAATTAACGACGGACTTGGCTTTGTGTGCTTGATCGTCATCGTCATTTCGACTAAAGGACATCCATTAGACAAAGGGCTCCACCGTGTCACCACAACGACCTCCTGGCAGTCCTGCGGATTCCCGCGACCCTCACCAGGTCATCGGTTATCTTGGCGAGGCCTTGCAGCGCCAGCCTTTTTGAGTCTCGAAACGACCATCGACCATCTGTTCAGCGAGCAATTTTTTTCTACTACCTGGTTCTCCTGCGGTTATGTTCAATTCTGATTCGATCACGCAAGTAAAAACTAAACAGTACATAATTAATTTTGTTTACTTCTGGATCTAAACGCTTAAGTCTTTTTTCGAGAGCTTTTAGTAATCCCACTACTTCTAATATGCAATTCATTTTCTAAAACCTGAGTCACAAACTCATAACAAATTCCATTAAAATCTCAACTTTTGGCTAAAAATAACCATGCGGCTATTTTAAGAAACAAACAATGTTCACACATTAGAAAGTAGCAGTAAACGCGCAAAAAAACAACTGAAAGACGCATAATAATCGATGACAATACGGTTCGAGTCAATTTGCGAACGAAACAGTCATAATTGGCGGAAAGAAAAAGCGCCGCCATGACAGTTTTGACCAGAGACAATACCTACGGACTACGTGGAACCACTTAGCTGTAATAAGTCTGCGGTGTGCAAATTACACTCAATTTGGACCCACGATGTACAGACAGATGTTTCCATCTAGATTTATGAAGATATTAAGAGAAAAAGTCGTGTGTTTTGTTTTAAGTGAAGTCACTTCGAATTACGTAAGAGGGTTATTCACTTCAACATTTGTAGCGTTGTGGGGGAAATGTGGTGAGATGACTAATTTTTCTTATTTTAATTTGGCAATATGGCCTTAAAAAATGAATCGTTGAACCTGGCATCAGTCATTAACCTATAGATCGTTCACAATCGTTATTGGCAGTTAGAAACCCCTTAAATAGTATCCGTATGTTAAAATTTATATTTTCAACCACATTTTTATTGATAGCACGGTTGGTTCAGTGGTTGACTGACTAGTTGCTGTACTGTATGTAGTGGGATCAATTTACGCATGCAACAAATATTTGTACCATTGAAATTGATTTACCCACTGTACAGGAGTAATTAGGAATTAATAACAGGTAACGTTTTATAATAATAAAAAAACTGGACAAGTGCGAGTCGGACCCGCGCACTGATGGTTTCGTACAAACTTACTTTAGTAAATAATTGAATTCCCGAATGAAGTCTCGAAGATTTTTCCAAATCGCAATTTTTTTTTTTTGGTTACGGAACAACAAATTTACTGTTTTCAGAGGTTTTTCCTGAAGTTGTATTAGAATACCTTGCTTTATGCCAAATTTCTGGATTTTGCTTCAACTGGAAGTACCCTATGAATTTGGATTTTCTTGAGAGTGTCGAAAAATACTTTTTTTGCGGCATAAACGGCCGAATCTTTTTTTTTCACTAACTTACAATTTTGATTTTTTTCACAACTTCAAGAGACTGCAGAATGGAGTATATGGTCTTAATTTCAACTCAATAGATACCTCCACGCGTTCCCGAGATAAAGGGTCTTCACAGACAGACGGACAAAAAGTGATCCTATAAGGGCACCGTTTTTTTTGAGGTGTCGAAACCTAAAGAGACTCTCAAGGAAATAGTTATTTTAAATGTATACCTACTTTCATCACTATACTATCTTCTTCGTCTATAACTAAACACACTATCGTGTTATAAATTGTAGGTAATCAACATTAAATAAGGTCATTTTAAAGAAATTGTGTGTTATTTACTTGAATTGGACCTGTCGTGTGTTCCAAATACATCGTGCCGCCGCAAAGTACCTACATATAATTCAGAAGCTCTCAATTTACGAATGTAGGCGACAGACGATTCTGTCCGGTGCATCACACGAGCAGACTTTACAACTGACACACAAACATTTTTTGTTCTTATTGCGGAAACTTCGTATTGTATATAAAATTACAACACTTTCGAAAATATCTTTTTACTGTGACTAAAGCCAATTTCTTCTAAAAGAGATGTTTTGTCGTCTTTAATACTCATTGTGATTTTCAATTGTTTCTCTGCGGAGTAGTTGCGTAATGCACAAAGTCATCAAAAACTTACATAACTTGTAAAAAAAAACTAAACTCGGCAGTCAGTTCTTCTACCGTAAAAAATTGTGAGATCCATGTAATACCAAGTCGGCTAATTTATTCGGTTCCTACTTGAGGGACCTTTTGCAACATCTTATAGTGACCATATTTATATTACAAATCTTTCATGTTTTAAATAAATATGTAGATTGGCTTGGCAATCGCATGAAAACAAAATGTATCTCACAAGTAATACGTATCACATTAAATTAGATTGTTTAGTCCGATTGCCAAGTCAATATATTTATTTAAAACATAAAAGATTTCTTATTTCTCTCTAGATTCGAAGTTCAAATGGCCTGCCCCCCTAGCCAAGTTACGATCGTTGCGTTAGCGTCGAACGCCTCTAGAAGGCCACGCCTCCGATTCCTTTGTTCTGACCACGTGAGTGAGCGTCGAAATGACGTCAACGACGTGTACGAAACGATCGTAACTTGGCTAGGAGGGCTGAACTGTTTCGAGAAAAGGATAGTACGGCCGTGCCGCTTTTACGGCCGCCTTCGCCTCACCGTCTTGCCACCTAATTGATGTTACTCACTTTCGTTTTGAGGATTCGATTAAGAAAATTAATTTCCTTATTTACAGTATTGATTCAAAAAAAAAACAAAACAATTGATTAGAAATTTAAATCAAAATCCTTTGGATTATGACTAAAGTTTGCTCCGCAATAGAAAGGAAATGCGTTCCTTTCTATTGCGGAGCAAACTTTACACACCCCAATTTTATGGTTTCCGATTGTCCTATCTTAATAATAAATACTGCTTATCGATGCAGCTTGGTACCAAGTATAATTGGTATGACACTACAGAATTTAATAAATGATTATTCCGAATCTTTCACGATATTTTTTATTAAAATAGTGTCACTCCAATTTAAAAATCTAGTAGATAACTACCTACCTATGATTGTTCTTAGAAAACAGCATCCGTTTGAGCAAGATGTTTATTGCTAGATAATAGCACCTGCTGCAAGTATCAAACTAAAAATCAGCAATTCATTGACGTAGCGGTAAATAAAATGAAACTAACAAAAATTCGCTACAGCAATCGATCATAACACGGTATTTGCAAAATGCAGTGATGAATATGCGCACTGATATAATATGCCGGTTACGAATAGCTTTTGATATGCGTAGGGTTGCCAACTGCTGATTACAGATGAATATTAAATGTTAATTTTACCATAATTTCAATTTTTTTTTTAAGATCTGCGGATATCGGTTAATCTGAGGACTTTTGTAAAGTGGGAAATCTATCGGCAAAATCGATTGACTTATTTAAAAATAAAAAGATACAGTAATAATTTTATACAACAAAACAGTCGAATTCCTTTTTTTTTTTTTAATTTGATATAAACCAGTGCTTGACTGCGATCCCACCTGATGGTAAGCGGAGATGCAATCATTGATGGTCAGGCGCACTAGTTAATTAAGAGCCTATTCACTCTAGCCTTGAAGACACCTAAATTATAGTTGGACGGGAAGACCGCAGCAGGCAAATTGTTCCAGTCCTTCGATTTACGCGGTATAAACGACGAAGCGAAACGCTTAGTCCGGACATTCCTTTTTGGAGTCCGTGTTTTCTGATAGCTACAACCTAGGGGACAATCGTCAAGCGTGTTCCATCGTCGACCACATCATCGCTCACCATCAGGTGAGATAGTGGTCAAGCTCGAGCCTATCAATAACAAAACAAAGATAAAGAAAGGTATATTTACTTTCTAAAAAATAAGTGAACATCATTGATTAAGTGGCATTTCTGTAGTTCGTGAATGGGCGCTGTCAGTTGAGACTGGTCATCTCTTAGCTGCCAGTTGCTTTTTTAATATCTATATTTAGTTTTTATTTTTACTTTATTTACATTGTTCTCACATGATAGCGACAAGAAACATGTAACAGAGATATTAGTAATTACATAACATGATTGAAGAAAGTGTCCATAGAGTTTCTTGCACATTCTTCTCCATAGAGATCTAAGCTTTGGAATGTGCAATTAGCATAATTTTATCTGACTGACTGACTTCTTGAAATTACAAAAGTGTCTTAGTTTATATTCGAAATGAAATGCTTTGAATCTTTGTAGTACATGCAAATTTCATACCTATTATTTGAAATATTTGTCAATTTTTGTTGCTGATAGAATGTAACTTAATGTAGGCTTTTTTTACGATACTACACGACACTACAAAGTTACGAAACCACCTACACAACAGCTCTTCTTTATAGTTTCAAGTCAACGGTAATCTCTCTCTTCAGTCAATGGAACTCCTTAAGTTACCCTGTAGATTGCTGGGTTAATTGCAGCATTGGTGGTATTAAATTATATTTCTTTTCGAGTCGATAGAGACCTTAGATTCTTTGGGACTGATGGCTACGATAATTTTTTTAGCATCAGTGACATTCATTAAGTCCTCCAAAAATGAAAAATATGGGCACTTGACGCACTCCAACGAGTAGCTCATATTCACAGAAGCATCGCTCTCACATTGCTCACGGGTCCATAAAACCCCCTTCTAACAAGTCGTCAGTCACAATCAGTTCAGTGTTTTCAATATAGGCCGGCCACTGTTATTTACGTCCAGGTGAAAGATGATCCTGGGATTTTAAGAAGTGGGTGACGTTCTTCACACAGCTTGGTGGTTGGTCTTGGAAGGTCTGTGCAACTGTCTGTGTGCAACAAATAAAGCTCTTCGGCTTTTTAAGCCTAGCTTGGGTTGTTATAACATGACTTTATTAAGAGCTTTTGTATGCTATCATTACTTATTGTGTTATCGAAAGGAGATCGTATAAGTTAGGTTAACGAACTGGCAAGTAAAATATACTCTAAGGATTTTGTTGTTCTAGAATAGGTTTAAAAATTGAGTAGAACAAAGAAATGTCTAGTTTTTTCAGTTTGGACATAACCATTGTAGCGCGATATATTAATATTGAATTCTTGGAGAAAAGTATTATTATATTATGTATAAAACTTCCCAAGCATTTCAATGTAAAGTCCCGGACCTCGAAGCAAACCGTCGCAGAGTGAGACCTTTATTTTACCTACAAATTAATAAACAAATCAGTGTCTGAGCTTTTAGTAATTATCTAAGTATCCTGCCTAAAGTAGGTTAATTAATAAGTTATTTATAGAAGTGGTTGGCTCTTTTTATTTTTTTTTAGGTGGTAAAATCATCTAATGACAAATCCCGCTCTTGGGTGCAGCGGGAGATGGTGTCAGACTTTTACTGACTAAAAACCCACTCCTGTTCCTTCGTTGCCTTCGTTCCAAGGCCCTGGGGTTCGTTTACACACTACCCATGGCCCCAGTAGGAGATGTGGTTGGCTACACCTTTAAACAGTTGTTAATAGCGCTAGATTTTATTTTAGATATTAGATTATTTTAGAACTTACTTATTAGAGCCTGAAAACTAATTTAAATCCACGTATGGCCAAACAAAAAGTAAACAAACTGAAAAACTTTAAAAAACCAACACAAACCGAAAGGTTAATTTAAAACTCTGTTAAAACAAATTTTAATGATGTTATTCTAAATTTTAATAATACCCATTTTATATCGCTTCGTTTTCATTTAAAATGAGTCTTTAATAAATTAGCTTTAGGTGCCTACCACCCCATTCTCCTCTCTCCCGTGAGTGAAGTGGGATTAAAACACCCACAGTTTAATAAGTAATTATACGTAAACGTAATTAGGATTAAGCTTTTTGAAGTTTATTTTTGATTTGGCTTGGATATTAATTATCATATTGTCGATTAAATTACGGGATGGGGTAGCGGCATGAAAGAGAAGATGGGATAACTTAAATCATCATCATCTTCTCTCTCGCCTGAAGCACAGGTTCACCCTAGTTCAGGCATATAAGTAACTGTGTTCTTTTTAATTAATATTGAATATACTTTATTGTAAATGTGCTCTATGTTATAAATAAACAATTTTTATTTATTATTTAGTTATTTATCTTGTTCCTGCCCTTCATCCGTGTTATTTGGGGTCGGCACAAAATATTTACGACATGACAGAATTAAAGAAAAAAACGTCTCGCTATCACTAACTCCCTTTACTTTCATATCACTCCTTACACAATCCATCCATCTTTTGTTTGGTCTCCCTGTCCCTCTCCATCCATCCACTTGTATACTCATAACCCCTTTAGTAACATTCTTTGTCTTCCTTAAAAATTTGTAAGAAGGGACCCAGAGCCGGGAACAATGGAAGGAATGGAGGGAGGTTATTGCCCAGCAGTGGCGGGTTTATATATTATATGCTTATTTATAATGTAGATGTGTTATATTCATTTCCTAGCAGTACACCGCAGGCTACCCCCTGTATGGTTTTATATCTTTACAATCCATCCTAAGGTTGTCTAGTAGATATCGCTGTCAGCGATAAGATCGCCATTGTACCCAAAGATTTAAGTTTATTTAAAGTTGTGTTACTTTTTTGGTAGCAATAAAATTTATTATACTCTAGATAGCTAATATTTTTATTTATTTATTTACTTTATTGTACATATCATAATGTGGACAGAATAAACATATACAAAAACCAAGTGTACAAAGGGCGGTCTTATCGCACAGGGCAACCTCTTACAGACAACCTTAAGGTGGACTGAACGAAAAGAGATAGATTAAGGCGATCAGTGTACAAAAAACATACATAATATTAATCGCACAAAATATATTACATTATATGAAAAGTTAAAGGGGAGTCGTTTGTCCTGGTATGGTCATGTAAAGAGGAGAGATGAAACCCAAGTTACTAAAAGAGTTATAAGTATACATGTGGATGGGTGGAGAGGGAGAGGGAGGCCAAAGAAAAGATGGATGGATTGTTTGATGAGTGATATGAAAGAAAAGGAATTTAGTGATAGCAAACGGTTGACAGGATAGAATGGAAGAAAAAAAAACGTGTTGTGCCGACACCAAATAAGATGGGACAAGGGCAGGAAGATGATGAATGATAATATATTACATTATATATTTTATTTTTAGCAGGGTTTACAATTTACATAATACACGTTTTAAGTAAATAATGCGAAAGCCCTGAATACGGCATGCGCACGGCGTGATGCGCTCTGCCGGTACCGTTGCGAGTCGCGTCGTGTATCAATAACGCATCAGTGCAACCATTAGCTGGATTCTTGCTCCCGCTCCACTCTCATCTCTTCACCAGATACACTATTCTGATTTATAACCAACCGTTTGAATTATTTAGTATTTTAGAAGAAATGAATTTTAAAATTTGAGGCTTAAAAGTATTATGACTAAATGACGTCGCAATTAGAACAAGTAATAAATACCTAAACTAGGAATTTAAAAATATCTGTAACGATACCAGTTCTACCGTTTCAGGTTTTTACAGTTTTATAGACAAGGCATAAACATTCTCTTTGATGTCTCGTCAAAAATTATTAGCGATTACAATAATTTCATCCTTAAATAACCTAGAAAGAGTTGAGCCGTCACTTTGCAGTAGGAGGACAATGGCTTATACAACATTGGTTTTAATATATGTGAATCTCGAAACACGTGTCTAGTATTTTTATGTAAAGAATCTATGTACAAAATTTCATAACTGTATCATAAAAAATCACAAAGTTATAAGCTTGTCATGTCAGCAAAAATCAAGTCAAGTCACCAGGCCATCCAGGCGACTGAGGGGTTGTTTTGCACTTGCACCCTCCTGTTTGCCGGCGCCTAATACCGGCTATGACCTACCTGTGTTGTACTTAGAGTCGGTGGTGTCCAACTTATGACCTTTTTGAATATTTTTGAGGATAATGTAACATGCTGTAAAAACTATATATATAACTGAAACCCAATTGTGTTCCTTCAGATTTCCTTTGCATTCCAGGGTCACGGCAGCTCTCTGGAACAATCCCGCAGCCCAAGAATTAAAGTCGAAACCAACAAACATTATAAAATCTGATAACATCAAACTTTAAGAGAACATCTACAAACAAACACACAGACACGTAAAACTCATAATCATTCCGCTTAGCGCTCGCAGTCGAGTAATAAAATGAATGTAACGGTTATTTCGCTGATTTCAGATTCGAAATTTGAATTTCAAATGTTATGTTAATTTTCAGTCGTTACGTTAAATGATTATGTGAAAATTTATTTTTTCTTTTCCACGGTTCGTTTGAAACATCTGACCAATTTACTGGATTTATGTTTAGTAGGAATAATTTACTGCCGAGGTTTCCAAAGATAGCATTTAGCTTTGATTTTCGCCGGATTTTCCTTTTCATTGTTCAGCATAATAATATACTTTGTGATTTATTTCAGAGCGTACCATTAGTTAAATTAGCTTTGTGGCTTAAATTCTCAAGCCAGACGCAAAAATTCTCCTGTTCCCAATTTTAATTATTTCAAGTACCAACTTAAGATAAATATATACCTACGAAATCGATGTTTTTAATATAAGATTTGTAGTTTGGTTTCTTCATTGTGTCAATATCTACATGCCAAATAAACATATTCCTCCATTTCCAAATAAATTAACGAAAAAATACAGACAAACCTAGCTGACTTTCGTAGACATAATAAATTGACTCTCAAAATTACTGTCAATAAGGAGTCTTTGGTCAACTAGACCCACTCAAAACGGACCCGCAAGATTACTCACTTCGAACTTTCCGTGACTGTACTTGTAATGTTATAGTACAAAATATGATCGGGTTGACTGATCTCACGGGTCCATTGCGATGGATCCAGTTCCACCCTCGAAAAGCGCATCGTTCTACACCATTTTCGTAAATTATTTATTTATTTGCAAACATGGGTAAAAATATACATTGATGTTTTGATTCCTCAAATGATTCAGTTCTCTCCAGTAAAAATGTTAGTTCTATAAATATTTTAGTGTTCAGAATAGCCCCCTTTGTTATAAAACGTCTGTTCGCGCTAATATTGCCGGCGGCGAGCAGATCACCGTGTGAGGCGAGCAGATAATGTTTCCCCATTCGATGATAAAACCTCACTAAAGGAGTTTGATTTTATAAACTTTGAAACGATTTTTTCATTACTGCAGAAATGCACATCGGTCGTATTCCGGACATTGTCTGATCTGCGATAATATTTACCACTTTTTGACCAGATTAACTGGTCAATCATATATTTTTATTTCATAACTATTTTTTTTATTTTTATTGATATAAGCCAGTGCTTGACTGCGATCCCACCTGATAGTAAGCAGAGGTGCAATCATTGATGGTGAAGCGCACTAATTCATTAAGAGCCTATTCACTCTAGCCTTGAAGACACCTAAATTATAGTTGGACGGGAAGACCGCAGCAGGCAAATTTTTCCAGTCCTTCGATGGACGCGGTATAAACGACGAAGCGAAACGCTTAGTCCGGACCGTTGAAGTTTCAACAACGTAAGGGCAGATACTCGCTGTACGTCGGGTTGTCCAATGGTAGAAAGGAGATGGCGGAATCAAGTCATGCAATTCCCGCACAGTCTCCAAAATGTAACCTGTAAAATACCGATAGGCTGGCTACCCTGCGCCTATGCTCGAGGCTTTGTAGATTGGACTTAACCAAAACTAGATCCCAGATTTTACAGCATCAGCCCATATGTGACTGCAGTACTCCACACACTCAAAAAAACGTCGTTTGATCCACATAAGCATTTGCCATTGCATTCGAAAAGAAATAGATGCCTAAGTGAAAAATACGAACGTTATAGACCCGAGAGACTGTAAGCTCACAATTTGCAATTACAACCATTTTTCTCTTATTCCTATCATTCCGATTCTCTTATCATCCCAAGGAGTAAAGCCAAAGCTTCCCAGAAACATTAAGGCGAATAGCAAAAGCCCAAGGTATATGAACCCTAATGTTGTCATTAGGAAACACGAAGAACCGATCAGCAAGTGATATAGCAATCGTCAAATAAATTGGCAACCGAATACTGTGAAATGATATCGCAGCTCAACCGTCAGACTTAGCTATCAATCTCACGGTTGGAAGCATAAAAATCCGCTCCCAGACGAATATCTGAGATGGAAATGATACTTGGAACTTTTCACATCGATTTTATATTCCTACGTTCGCTTTCGCGTGTTCGCATCTTTAAGTTTAAGTTATATTTTCAGCCATTTGGGGTTGAAACTCTTGGGCCGTGGGGTCATGTGCTTTTTAAAGAATTACCCATAGGTCTAGTTGATACTTCGCGTGACCCAAGGGGTGGCTTTTACCTCGGTCATAGATTAAGCATTGCCATACAACGTGATAATGCCAGCAGTCTTTTAGGCACACTTCTAGTCGACAGTGATGTGGAGGAATTTTTTGACGCCATATTTTAGGTAAGAGTTATTGTGTATATGTAGTATTAATTAGTTTAGTGTTTTTATTTTTCTTGTTCTATCTATGTCTAATTAAATTGCCAAATCAATAACATCTGACTATAGAAAACTAGCTGTTGCCCGCGACTTCGTCCGCGTCAAATTCGTAAAAATTCACAGACATAACTAATAATTCTGTGCTTGTGATTCATGCCAAAAGCATCTAATTCATTTATTTTACTTTCCCATCAAATGTTTAAAGGTAAAAACGAAAACTAACTCCAGTAAATACGTAACGAGTATATACAATGTACTTCTTATGTCCTTGTAGGAAAAAAGACAGTAATTGAGAGATTCTATATATTAAGATTTTTTTTTAAATCTTTGCCCTACGCTAGGAATGACTTCTCTATCGTGGACACCCAGACCCGGAACCCTTATTAGTAGGCCATTCAAATATTTGTTCCGCTCGGGAAATGAAGACGCAGCGCAGCAGCCAATCACTTAACCAACCATGTTGTCGTTCGTTTCCATGGCAATTGGGCTGCCGGTAGGCATGGGAAAAATATTTGCGATTGGAACATTTGCATCAGAATCACTGAAATGTTCCGAAACAGTGACATCTATAATTTGGAACATTTAGAACATCGGCTCAAAAGATACAAACGGAACATTTGGAACATCGGCTCAAAAGATACAAACAGAACATTTGAAACACCGGCTCACAAGATACAAACGGAACATTTGGAACAACTGCTCAAAAAATACAAACACAGACACTGACTGTTATGAATCGTGATCTGTTACGTGGCGTCATATACACTAACAGTTTTATTTAATTGTTATTGATTTGAGAATAATTTAAAGCAGATGTTTTTAGTTCAGATCATTAATTATATTTACACTATTTACGTCTTAATTTAAATTTTAAAAAGACTGCAGGTCACTTAAAGTAAAGAGTGTTTCAGTGTTCCAATTGTTCCAAATGACGCATTTGAAACATTACTAGTGTTCCAATCTTTCGGAACAGTGAGTCAGTTCAGTAAAGAGTTAGTTACACACGCCTAAGCTGCCGGGACTGCTTCAAAGAGATACCGCACAACACTGAGTTTTAGTCATTAAAAGCCTGATACTTACTCTCACTCCACCCAGAGTAGGAGAAGTCATTTGATGATTTTATCATCATCGTCATCATCATTTCAGCCGAAAGTCGACCACTGTTGGACATTGGCCTCCCCCAAGTGTCGCCAAAATGAACAGTTCTATGCCTTTCACATCCATCGGATTCCCGCGACCCTATCCAGCTCATCGGTCTACCTTGTAGGAGGCCTTCCAACGCTGCGTCTAACGGTAAACAGTTTTATGAATTACCATGTAAAAAATAAAATCCTGCTTTTTGAAGTAGGTTGAAAAATAGCATTACAGCTTCTGCTAACAATTTCGTATTCTGCTCACCCCCGTCTCAGAAACCGTGAAGAATAACCCATTAATCACCGTCCATATTTATTACCAGTCTATTTTATTTACGGTTTTACTTTATTATTGTTCTCTTACTAAGAAATAGAGCATTTTACGGTCAGTTAGGCCAGCATGGCCGCCCGTAAACCATTGTTTGGACATAACCGCAATATGTGGCTGACACTTACGGTTAATGAAGTAACCGCTTTTCGTTGCTATAAAGTAATAGTCGTAAAATATATCGTACCATTATTGCATAAACCAACTATCTGCAATTTTTTACCCAAATTAAATTAAATAATGCTATCGATTAGTCTCATCAAGACGAATCTACAGGTAAAACACAGCAGCAGTATTTGTTGAGTTAGGTGCCTTTTTGGCCTCGCACTGAGTTTATACGATTGTGTGAGGCACTAATAAACGTTTTTTCTTTCTTTATCTTTCATTCTTTTAAAACCGATTATTACCTGCGACACTTATTTAAAAAGATAGCTTTGGCTAAAAGTAAATAACCTATAGAATAGAATAGAATAGAATAAACTTTATTGTTTTTTTTTTTTATAGATTTTGATATAATAATAATAATAATATAATAATAATAATTAAATATGTATAAAAAATAAATAAAGATAATAATAATACAAAAGTATTGGTGCATTTGAGTACATATATGACTTTTTTTGAAGTAAAAAATCATCATCAATAATATTCTACAAAACATAGATAAAAATTAGCCATAAAAATTATTTAAGTAACTTTTATTTTTAACCGACGTCTAAAAAAGGAGGAGGTTCTCAATTCGGATGTTTGTATTTTTGTTTTTATGTTTGTTCGCGCATAACTTCGTCGCTTGCCAACCGATTTGAAAAAATCTATTTTTGTTAGAAAGGGTATACTTCCCAAATGGTCCCATAGTCACCAAGTCAGGATCTGATGATGAAATCTTGGCGAAATCGAGGGAACTCCTCAAATATTATAGGCAACTGCATAGTGATTTTGGTATTTTTATCCTGAAATTAAGCATTTACAGTCAAAAAGTAACATTTGATAAAGTAGAACTGATGAAGAAGACCAGAAATGGTCAACGGAACTTAATACTAACATAGATATCACAATGAAGATAGTTAAGTGACTAGTTACGCGAAAATTCTGAATAGATATGTTGAAAATGGTATCACCAAATTGATCTGATGGTGATGATGGAACCAGAAAGCAGGCACTGGAACTTCGTAATTTATCAATGTAACCTAGCCGTGTTTGGACTTATTAGAATTGTCATGAGATGCACTTCGGCTATAAGGTCCTATCGAACTGATCTGATGATGGAGCCGGAAGGTGGAAGGTAGCTACAGGAACTTTATAATAAAACAATGTAACCTAGTAGTGTTTGGGTTAATTTGAATTGTCATGAGAAATAGGCACTCTGCTTATAAGTGTAGCGCAACTAAAAAGTGTGAAATAAAAAACCTTTTTAAAATAAAAAACCTTTTAGCGTTTTTTTTATTTTAAGGTCCTATCGAACTGATCTGATGATGGAGCCGGAAGTTGGAAGGTAGCTACAGGAACTTCATAATAAAACAATGTAACCTAGTAGTGTTTGGGTTAATTGGAATTATCATAAGAAATAGGCACTTTGTTTATAAGTGTAACGCAACTAAAAAGTGTGAAATAAAAAACTTTTTACAAAAAAAGAATAACCGACTTCAGTAAAAAAACACTAAAAGGATCAAAATAAATTTATTTTCGGAAGTCGGTGTTAAATACGATACAAATAACACAGAGAAACACCGACTTCCGAAAATAAATTTATTTTGATCCTTTTAGTGTTTTTTTACTGAAGTCGGTTATTCTTTTTTTGTAAAAAGTTTTTTTTAGTTCCTTTTTCCACCTCTGCCTAGGGGCCCCAAGGGGGAGCTCCACAAGCACACAGGTATTCAAAGCTTATGAGACGCTACTGAGAACCTAAGGTTTCATACATGTGAAAATAAGTTATGTCAGATCGCTCTGGGATCTTGGACTATAACGTTCGCGCGAGCTGACCAGATAAAAGTTCCGACCACAGGGACGTAGTCCTCATTTGTTCGATCAAATCTGTCCCTTGATGCACTTCCCCAGTGACACCCTAAGCCGAGATCCGTACCCCACAATACAGGTACCCTTAGCGTGTAGTCGCTTAGTTTTAAATTTAGTTAAGTAAGCCCTGGCTGGAGGCTTTAATTTTCTAATTAAGGCCACCACAGGCAAGTCCGGTTAAGCAGTCGACAACCTCCTAGGTTGACCAGCGACAGACAACACCCAAAATAAAAAAGACATGGTCCTCTTTCGTCTGTTGGTAGCCGAATGAACAACAACTAGTCTAGATACTGCCTCACGACTCGTGAAGTGAATACCTAAAGCCTACATCGTTATAAATCAGTAGCGTCGTCTGGAATGGTTTGTTTATTGCTCGTTACCCACTCATCGCCCACAAAGTCTCTGTAAAGGTTTTTCACTCTGATCTGCATCCTGAGCCGACATATACAACTGGTGGTCCTTAATCAATACGCCAAGAGCTCAGCAACTTACGCCTTCAATAAAAAATAATCCTCTCAACACGCAAGGTTCTAATAAGACCATTTCCTCAGATAAATATAAAACATTCAATAAAAGTTCAACTACTACATTTAAACGCCAATCAAATTCTTGATACAGAATATGCAAATACGCGTCCAAGTCCCCTGCGAGACGTTAAGATATAAATCATTTGAACACGCAGCGTCTGCGCAGCTTAATAAGCCTCTTTATAAGACTTCTTAACGGGTGTGGATGGCGTGGGAATAAAGAATCTACTTTTTCTTGGAGGCTTGGAGGTGTACAGGAGTGGAATGAAAAGATTCGTTATTAAGAATAGAATAGAATAAAACTTTATAGTACATAAAAAGTAACACAACTTTTAAATAAACTTTAATCTATGGGTACAATGACGGTCTTATCACTGATAGCGACTACCAAGTCATATCTAGGTTAGTTGTGAAATATGACAGAATGAAAGAAAAAATATTTACTGTCCCAGAATTGACATTCAAACCTAATTGTAAATTATTACTAAACTAGAAATGTCTAATGACAGTATTAATGAAACTGTACGTCAATTTTACTTGTCAATTTTCCATTTTTAAGGTTTCGTACCTTAAAAGGAAGAAACGGAATCCTTATTAGATCACTTTGTTGTTCGTCTATCTGTCAAAACCCTTTATCTCGGGAACGCGTAGAGGTAATGAGTTGAAATTAAATCCATATACTCAAGTCTGCGGTCCCTTAAAGCTGTGAAAAAAACAAACATCTAAATTAACAAAAAAAGATACGACCGTTTATGTCGCAAAAAAGACACTCAAGAGAATTAATTCATAGGGCACATCCCGTTAACCTAGAAATTTGATTCTGATTTCCGTTTAATCCTGAAATTTGGCATGAAGTAAGTTCTTATAGCACAAGTATAGAAAAAAATCTAAAAATCGTAAATTTCTAGTTACGTTATTTTTTTTTGCGATTCAAAAAATCTTCTTAACTCACTCAATTCGGGAATTGAACTGTTTTCATAAGTAAGCTTGTACGGAACCCTCAGTGCGCGAGTCCGACTCGCACTCACCCAGTTTGGTTTTCTACTACCTAAACGTCGTTGCCTATGAATACTTATCTAAAATTTCTAGTTTGTAAACGCAACATACGCAATGTCAATGCGAGAACAGCATTATTTTAGAACTGCGTAACCTTTTCGTTCCCCGAGTGTACAGCACGATTTATGCAAAAAAGATAACCAAGTTTTACGCCTTTATCCGTACCTAGAAATCTTTTCTGAGTATTTCTCACAGAAGCAGGTCTGAATAAATATTATTTTAATCAATTTCGAGCTAAGTTTGCACTTTAGACCAATAAATAAAGAAGAGAATATGTAATTATCTTAGATCATGTTAACGGTAGGCTACGTTCGGCATAATATTATGAAGTCTTGATATATTACCTAGCTTTAAAAAAGGTAGTTTTTAAGAATTGTTTTTAAATGTAAGAAGAAATAAAGAAACGTTATTTTATTTACTTTAAAGCAATCTGAATTCATTAACACAACAAGTGCCCTTGCTTAAAAAAGAGTCGAAGGGAATAGATTTTTTTTTCTTGTTTCGTGAACCGAAGAAAGTTTTTTCTTTAACTACTGTAAAGAAATTTTTCTATTCTCGAGTAAGATAGTCAAACTTTATCTAAGAGTTAATCCTATCATTTTACTCCTATTGCAATTTTGACGCGTTATAGCCAATATGATAACAATAGTCTAATTAATACATAAATTGTCTGTTGTTCTGTGAGAGGCAGTATGCGAGGGTGTCCACTGTTCCATGTTAATATGTAGTATTGTATTTAATCTTATAAGTTTTAAAAATTCTATGTTAATTAATGTAAGTGGGTGTACCGTTTTAATTAACTATAAATAAAAAAATAAATAAAAAAAAATGAAACATCTTTTATTTCCTCGATGAGTATATCGATATAAAAAGTCAAAGTCAAAGTTTTTTATTTCACATAGGCCTACATGGGCACTTATAAAACGTCAGAAGCTAGTGCACGGTTCCAAATTGCTAGCTAAATATTAAAAAATCCTCCACATTGTTATCGAATGGAAGAATGCCCAAAAGACTAGTGGCATTGCCACAATGAATGAATGAATGAATGAATGAATGAATGAATCTTTGGCCCAACTAAAAGCCAACTCTTAAGTCACGTGAAATGTTAACCAGGCATTTAGATAAATCTTTAAACATTATATAAGCACTTGGACCCAGGACACTGCCCACGGCCCAAGAGCAAAACTATTAGACATTAACTTTACATATCAGGAAAAGCTCTTTACTTTGTGTAATTTATTTAAAATCGGCGCGTCTTTGAACTAAAAACTTTCAGATATATGACATCCACCAACCCGCACTGGACCTGCGTGGTAGATTACGACCTATTCCCGCTGCAAGAAAGGAGGCCACAGTAATGTCCAATAGGGGGACATTATAAGTCTGATCATGCAATACTATCAGGTAAAGTAATTGTAGTTAATTATTTTGTTAAGTAGATAGGTCCACAAGCAGATAAATCAGTCTGCCTAGCTGAGTACGTTCTTTCTTGGGATAATTTTCGACTACGACGCGGGCGAAGTCGCTCGCTTAGTAGATTCGGAATGTGTGTTTCCTGATAGCTACAACCCGGAAATCTTTAAGTCAAGAGTGAATAGATTACTTCTAGGTAAGCGCGTTCCATCGTCGACCGCATCGTCGCTTTCCATCAGGTGAGATGGCGGTCAAGTGCGAACTTATCAAGCATAAAAAAAAGATTATAAAGCCAAATAAAAAATAAAAATAAAATGTATTATTTATTTGTTGAATCACCAAAAATGTTACGATGTTATCAAAAACTCAGCCCAATTTTTATTGTCAGATCCTTAATAATATCGTAATTTAAAATTAATTTGAATAGAATATCCAATGATACTCAAATATGATTATTGACTGAAATAATTTGCAAAATACCTAAATACCATCAATCATTTATTTTGTACGGACTTTTTCTTTTCTTTCGAGGTTACATTATTACGAATTCAGTTGTAGGTCATTATGGTAAAAATAATTGGATGTCATTAGTCAAATATGGTCGTTATTAGTGAGGTTTTCTTGACTAAATAAGATGTCTGAATCTGGTGATTAAATTCTTAATTCATCAAACAAAGATTCCAACAAAACCAAATATAAAACAATCACCCAAAATTAGATCAACGAACGTTATAAAACAAACTTCATAGTAACGTTACTACTTACTTTCATTCATCACAGCAAACAAAAACTTCAAACACTTGAAAGCAGAAACAACTACCAACCGTGAGTTTGAACACGTCATAAATTATAATGAACGTGCAAAAGATTTGAAAAAAAAAACATAATACATTCAACCTTTTTGCTCCATCATTAAGTTGGCAACGAAAAAAAAGTAAAAGAATGACAGAAAAAAGACCGAATGAATAAATAACCCTTGAACTTCACTCAGACAAGTCAATGAACTCTTTAATTAAAACATTATGCATTCCATGAGATAATCAGATATTGAACAACTATTGTATGCTTTTAAAAATTCTCTGGACTGTTTCTATGCTAATCTAATGTAAAGAGATTGTTACATGTTTCTTCCTGTGAAATTCTGTGTTAGGTACGGATTTTCCTGTATTTAATTAGAGGTTTTAACAAAGAGTTAAATTATTACGTAATTAGTGGTGTAAGATTAGATTAACGTAGCTAAGCGATATATATTGCTTTGGTGTTCTCGCAACCGTGTAGGTTCGCTCGTGTAATATCTTAAGAAGGCTATCAGAGGCATCGATGTGGAAAGGTCCAAAATGTATGGTAAGTTAAATTTTTTTACGTCATATCATCAATTGACTCTTCCCGATGAGCGGAGCAAGAGGGAGTGTCAGACCTTTACTGGCTAAACCCACCTGTGTTCCTTCAGTTGCCCTTTGTGTTCCAACGCCACGGTAACTCTGTGAAACAATCTTACGACCCTCAGGCATCGCATCGGCCACTTAAAGGAGCCCGTCATTAGGTGACAAAGCCTTTAAAATGTAGCGTGATTACTTCCAAAAATTTAGAATTTTGATAATGGCATCGTTTATTGAATATCGCTTTGTGTCGAGCCTAAGTTCATTTCACAAAATAACGCTATTTAATTAGTTAATTAATGAAATCAATTGATAAATACCTACATCATTATAGCAGAAATAAATAGAAAACATCTACATAATTCGGTTTTTATCAACCAATTTTATAAAATAACCTTGTACTAAGAAAATACAAAGCACTTCCAATTTTTGTGTTTTTTTTTATATTTGAAATCGGTTGTATTTTTTTTTTTCTCTTTTTAGTTATGATAGATTTACATACACTATGTGCTTTCTATAATAGCACCACCCGCTTTGGATATAACCATTAAAACCAGTTATAGCCAGAGTACCTACATTTCAAGATAATTCTAAAAAGTCCAAACACGGCTAGGATACATTTATTTATTAGGGGGTTATGGTGCCTACCTTTGGCTCCATTGCTTGCTTTAAATAGGTATATCTATATTTTTTAACGAGCTTCCTAAATTTGTCGTGAATTTGGTCACCAGAACTGGTTTGCAGTTTATAATTAGTGATTTCTGATGCCAATGTCTTACAAAACTACCATACTGACAACCACCTTCTTTTTAGAGTTCCGTACCCAAAGGGTAAAACGAGACCCTATTTTTAAGACTCCGCTGTCCGTCTGTCTGTCCATCTGTCACCATGCTGTATGTCATGAACCTTAATAGTTAAACGGTTTTTTTTAGGTGGGAAAATCATCTAATGGCAAATCCTGCTCCGCCCGAGCGGAGATAGTGTCAGGCTTTTACTGGCTAAAAATTCCCTCCTGTTCCTTCTTTGCCTTTCACACTACGCTTGGATAGTTAGAAATTTGAAATTTTCACATATGTTGTATTTCTGTTGCCGCTATAACAAGAAATAGACAAAAAACAGAATAAAATAAATATTTAAAGGTGCTCCCATATAACAAATGTGATTTTTTTGCCGTGTTTTGCTACGGACCCTTCGTGCGCGAGTCCGACTCGCACTTGGCTGGTTTTTTTTTAAGTCGTTAAAAGAGGAACTCGTTAATTTAAAACAATTTAAGTAGTAATTTCTCGATGAACTTGTTCGGTGGTCCGCAGCGAAAGTATTTAAACTTTCAATTATCATAACTTCATTACTTGTTTACGTATTTATTCCATTAACCAGTTTTAACGACAGTTTGGTTTATAATGTGCACTATATTATGCAGCAAAACATAAAATTAACTTTTTATTTTATAATGACTCTTTCTCCGAATTTAAAAAATCGGTTGGACCCGACTGCCAATTACAGATTTTTTTTTAATTTGCCGCGATAACAACAAATATTAAAAACAGAATATAATAAATATTTAAATGGAGCTCTTCAAATCTGTAAATGGCAGTCAGGTCCAACCGACTGCCAATTACAAATTTTTGAAATTCGATACTCGTAGTCTGAAATGCACCTACCACAGTGTTGTTCTTTTTAACCCAATGGTTAACTGGTAGAGAATGCCTTGTGGCATTAAGTCCGCCTATGTACCACCACTGTACATGATGTTTAAATAAATAAATAAATGATTGTGGAGGTACTCAGTTACTGGGTTGTAGAAGTCAGATAAAATACTGGAGCTTCAAGGAAAATATTGGTTAAAACTGACCCCAACATAGTTGAAGGGCTGCGGGAACGTTTGAAAGAATTACTGCGGCCCTAGGAGGCATATGAAGGAACCCAGGTGTGTTTTTGACAGTAAAAGTCTGACACGCCTTTTCGCTTCATCCTAGAGCGTGAGAAGTCATTTAGTGATATCACACCTCAAAAAAGCATAGTTAGGAAAGCACTAGGCAGATTAACTGTCTGTTCTTAACCACCGCTGTCGGGTAAAACAATGAAATATAAAAGCAAAAGTTTATGAATATGTGTGAGTATATTTGTTACTACTTCACGCTTGAACGGCTGAAAGGATTTCTATAAAACTTGGTACACGGGTAGAACATATCTTGGAATAGAACATAGGGTACCTTTTATCCTGAAACTATGTTCCCTTGGGGCAATTTTCTACTTTCAGGCAAACGACGCCGCTGGCAGCAGATTAGAAGTCTAAAAAAGGATCTCAAATATTATTACAATACTTCTAAGATAAGGGCTAATTAAGGGTTATGGATTGAAGGTCACCTACTGTATCAGAGATACAAATAATAAAAGGTAAAAACGTGTTCTCGTAAACTGCATTTTATTGCAACTGAGCTTACGTGGCGGGCGCAGCCACCTCTACACCCACGCGCACACTTCATCATTATCATCATCATTTCAGCCGATTAACGTCCACTGCTGGACATAGGCCTTCCCCAAATGTCGCTACAATGAGCGATCCTGTGCGTCTCGCATCCATCGGATTCCCGCAACCTTTACCAGGTTCAGTCATCGGTCCACTTTGTAGGGAGCCTTCCAACACTTCATCTTCCGGTGTGACACCGGTACACTTACAGCCACATATGTACTCACACACATTAATAATGTCCCTACACAATACAATAAGATTTTTCCAAAGAAAGCCTTAATTTAATACGCATAATAAAAAATATCGTTAAAAAATAAAGTAATTACTACTGAAGTACTTCCAAAAAATTACTCTAAAATTAATACCTACCTACTATAATAACTGTCACTTTTCGCGCACTTCATTCGCATTTTAATGGGCGTCGCAAAATTTAATTATCCCGTATTTTAACAAAATATTTCTTTTACTTTTCACAGAAATTTTCTTAATGAATTTCAATGGAAATTAACCGAGCACCCTAATAAAATTAACAATGAATAATTATGAAAGGCTTACACAATAGCTTTCTCTTTTTAAAGAAATAAAAGACTTTCGTTGGAACCACTTGTCTGCAACATTTTCCTACTGATGAAAGCGGATAATTTGGAAAGGAATTACCGAAACTTTTGGTTGTAGTTACTTTATTATTTCTTTAATAACTTAATAAAGACACAAAAATTGAATAAGTGGTATTAATTTGTAGTTTATATAACATGTAGGTAACTAGAATGTAACTAAAACTCCCAATTATATTTCTAAATACATATTATTGATAAAAAATCCAGACACAGAACAAATGATCGTGCTCATCACCAAACATTTATCTTGGGTGGGAATCGAACCCACGATCTTCGGCATAGCAGTAAGAGCCACTGACCACTAGATCAAAAGGCCTGTATATGCTAATTTATTTATTTTCGACTTGCCATATCTTTTTTAAATATGCTTAAATTGTTGTTGTAAAAAAAGACAAGTACAAGTGACAATACGGCTACATATCATTCGGGCGGTTTGTCGATTGTCACCATTTAGTAATAAGACTAGGCCGTTAACTGAATGGTGAATTAAGCTAGTTGGCCACGACATACATACACATGTTTATGAAAAAAAAATTGCGGTGATTAATTGATTTTTTTTTTTCTACAATCTTCCTAAGTCTAACTTAGTGCTGTCAATTCGAATAATTAATACGCAGAAATGATTTACACGGATAGGCTAACGTTATAAAAAATACCTATTCTAAGGTGTCGTGTAATCTCCCGCAGAGATGTCAATCGTTATAAATCGGTATCCTAAAACTCATTAAAATGACCAAGCATGAATGGTCGTACTCCTTTATCAAAGGATATAAATAAACATTTTCAATTTGCATATTACAACCGTGCAAATTAATAAAATTGTTTACTTAGCATATGAATGGTCTTCCAGTGTTTAGAAAAAATCTGTGAACGTTTAGATAAAGAAAGAATTAATTATTTACATAAAGATTTGATTTTATTGTAATTTCAATAAAACGATTTCACATTATATAAGAAAGATTATGAGAGATCCCGATATATGCTTAATTTCATACTAAAAACATCTGACAGTGTGTGTACAAATTCGCAATAACGAAGCAACAAAATGAATGAAATAACATTTGCGCAGTATCAAAAACATTTCACATTCTTCCCTTATCCCCAATTAGCCTCTTCGCACGCCTTTCCACTGAGTCCAAAGCTGCTAGATGGCATTTTGCAGCACCAGCCCATATGTGACTGCAGTACTCCACACACGATCGGACCTGTGCTTTGTATAACATTAGAAGCTGTCCCGGTGTGAAGTACCGTCGGACCTTTGCAAGAACGCCTAGTTTTCTAGCAGCTACCTTGGCTTTGGACTCAATGAACCGCCCGAAATTGAGATCTGAGGAAATTTCAACTCCTAAGAGTTGAAGGCGGTCGGTGCACTCCAGGGATACATTCTGAAAAACGGGAGCCAAGGTGAACGGGCTCCTCTTAGCGGTGAACAGACACGCTTGTGTTTTGGCGGCGTTGAATCTTACCAGATTGGTTTCGCCCCACTTGGACTTGGTTAAGATGGTTCCAGATTTGGTTAAGTCCAATCTACAAAGCCTCGAGCACAGGCGCAGAGTAGCCAGCCTATCGGTATTTTACAGGTTACATTTTGGAGAGTGTGCGCGGGAACTGCATGACTTGATTCCGCCATCTCCTTTCTACCATCGGACAAGCCGCCGAACGGCGAGTATCCACCCTTACGTTGTTGAAACTTCAACGGTCCGGACTAAGCGTTTCGCTTCGTCGTTTATACCGCGTACATCGAAGGACTGGAACAATCTGCCTGCTGCGGTCTTTCCGTCCAACTATAATATAGGTGTCTTCAAGGCTAGAGTGAATAGGCTCTTAATAAACTAGTGCGCCTGACCGTCAATGATTGCATCTCCGCTTATCATCAGGTGGGATCGCAGTCAAGCACTGGTTTATATCAATTAAAAAAAAAAAAAATCTTCCCTTATATTTTATGCAATTTAAACGAAATAAAACCTACGCACTGTATGTGTTTAAGTTAGGTTAGGTAACCTTATTACTAAATGGCGCTATTCGACAAACTGCCCGAATGATATGTAGCCGTTCAATCAGACAGCTAGGCATACTTGACTTGTATTGTCACTTGTACTTGTCTAAACAATTTAAGCATATTTAAAAAAGGTATGATAAGTCGAAAATTAATTAATTAACATATAACTAATTTCTTAAAAAAACACTACCATTTGACAGGCCTTTTAATCTAGTGGTTAGTGACCCTTACTGCTATGCCAGTGATCGTGGGTTCGATTCCCATACAAGACAAATTTTTGTGTGATGAGCACGATCGTTTGTTCTGTATGCGGATGTAATTTACCTTATAATATGTATTTGCGCAAATATATATGTATTTTATCTATCTATGTGTACAATTATTTACTATTATAAAAGATATAAAATGATTTAGTTAAGTAATTATAGTACTTAAATTTCATTTTTTATTTACCTATTTATACACACTATGTTTATATATCCCATCCAACTCTCCTGTCGTAAGTCTGATGGTTTTTTAAAATAAGCAGTATCTTTGTGCTCAATTCGTCCTTTTTTTCATTTTTAAGTGTTGGTGTGTACATGAAACAAAAATTGATTAACAAATTTATGGAATCATTTCAAAGCGCATCGCCAATAGCCACAAACCAGAGCATCATACAGTTCTCTTAGCAAAAAAAGCATTTGAGCTCCTCCGGTAGCAGCCAGCACACAGCGGTGCACACTGGGTCGCCGCTACACATTCTAACTCTCACTGAGCGGGCTACTAACACAGTCGCATGTAGGGTTACCAACCATCCGGATTTGTCCAGAAAAGTTGGATATTTTTGAGCTCCGTCGGGATATTTACTGGCCTTATCCTTTGTCCGGACTTTATTAGGATAAAAAAAATAATTTTGACTATCTTCATTGTAATGATTTTAAAGTAATATATCAGAACTTTTTCCAATAATTTTTATATTAATAATATTCATAGGCGCACGTTTGACCACTATCTCACCTGATGGTAAGCAATGATGTGGTCGACGATGGAGCACACTTGCCTAGAAGTAACCTATTCATTCTTGAATTAAAGACGCCTTGTTTGTATCAAGAAACACAAACTGCGGCTTTTTACCTGTGGAATCTGTCCGAAAACGTAGAAAAAGAAAAGAATTTTGAACTTCTGTTTGGATATTTAAAGGCTTTTTTATCATCTTAAAAGAAAAAAAAATGAGGCTTTCATTGTAATCATTTGAATGTTAGGTTTTTTTTAAAAAAATACGACTTTTTATTTATTTCTTTATTCGGTCCCTACAATACAAGATAAACACATAAAAGAACAAGTGTGCAATGAATAGTCAAATCGCACAGGGTGACCTCTGATAGGTAACCTTAGTTTATTATACGGTGATAATAAAAAAAAAAAAAACTATCTTTATACTAGGTATTTTGTACCATATATACCTTACAGACTAACCTAATTAAAGTACATACATCATAATTCGGACTTAATGTTAACACTTTATTTCAAAACGGTAGGTAACCCTAGCTAGTAGCATGCGCCCGCGCCGCCTGCCTAGATATGACCAGAGATTTGCATGAACACATTACTATGCGTGAAAATCTAGTAATTAATGTATGGAGGCAAATACCGAAGCGCAACACTTTCCTGATTTATATGATCTATATAATATATTGTTTTAGTATTAGTCGAATATATAAAATATGTAGAGCAGTGGTGGCCGAGTGGTAAAGGCCTCGACTTACGAGTTGTAGGTTGCGGGTTCAAACCCAGCCAGGCGCATTACTTTGTGTAATTTATTTCATCACCACTGCTCTCAAAACGGTGAAGGAAAACATCGTGAGGAAACCGGCATGTCCTAGAACCAAAAATTCGAAAACATGCGACATCCACCAACCCGCACTGGGCCCGCGTGGTGGATTACGACCCATTCATTCCTTCTCCTAGAGAGGAGGCCTGAGTCCCAAGAGTGGGAACATTATAAGGCCGACTATGTTATATAAAACAAACTTGTTTTTAAAAGTGCCCAAAATAAACTTTTTATAATCAAATAACTTTTTACGAAACGAAACGAAGAAGCAACAAAAAGTCATTTATTTATTAATGTAGGTATACACATATAACAGAATAAGATTATGCATTATAATCTTGTCTCGTTATATATTAATATATAAATACTAGTAGTTGCTGTATTTTATTGTGCATCTATTTGGGCAGAATAAACATGTTTTCTTTCTTTTCTTTCTTTCTTTACAAAGGTACTGTTTATTTCAAAAGAAATTTCTTCCAGCAGACCTGCGAACGGAGATATCAGGAGAGACCGGCTGCGGTAAATAGGATCTTAATAAACTAGTAGGACTCACAATCAACGATTGCATCACTGCTTACCATCAAGCGGGATCGCTGTCCAGCGCTAGTTTATATTATTTAAAGAAAACACGAGCCTATCAACAATAAAAGTTTCGGCCTCGCGCACAAAGGGTTCCGTACCCATTATTAATACAACATTAAACACTATTTACCGGGCAAAAAAAATCACGACATCCCATACAACAACGTATGGCAGATATTTATTTAATTTTAATTTAATTATTTATTTTTAAAGTGAATACTTAATATTCTGTGAATATTTCAAGCGTTTGACTTATGGCGTTATTAATATCGAGCAAAAAACGGCAAAAATCACGTTTGTGGAATAATGGGAGCTCTACTTGCATATTTATTATATTACTTTTTTAGTATTTGTTGTTATAGCGGCAACAAAAATACATCATCTTGTGAAAATTTCAACTGTCTATCTATCACGGTTCATGAGATACAGCCTGGTGACAGATAGACGGACAGTGGAGTCTTAATAATTGGGTCCCGTTTTTACCCTAAGGGTACGGAACCCTAAAAAAGAGACATTAAAAGAAATCATTCACAATCATCAAGAAAAAAACTAAACGAGTGAAATTGATTAAGCAATAAAAAGTTGTGTAAGACAAGACAATACACAACCAAAATCAATATAAATAATAATACATTATGGTATGAATTTGTCACACAATTGGCTACACGCAATTTGAAATTATCAAACTAATTATACCATGCAAAGATTTATTAGATAATAAACTTTCACATTTATGAAGATATAATTATTATATCAAGTGAAGATTTTATCGTATATATGATCTTGCAAATAAACACGAAGTTAAACAATTTAATAGTCACTCATTGAGATAAAAGATAAAAAGAAAATATCTTTGAAAGTGTTTACGATCTTATAATACGAGTATATACATATAATTATATTATAGCCATTATAAGTACGATTGATTATTTTTTTTTTTTTATCACAAAACAATTATATTAAAACTAACTTATGTCAGCGGCTTCGACCGTGTGCCCGTGAAAATTATCTACATTCTAAAATCAAATCAAAAACATATATGTATTTCAAATAAACCATTTATAGGTACTTTCAAACGGTCAAGATGTCAGTCAGTCAAAAAAGTGAAGCTAAATTGCTCATTCCAAAGCGTAGAACTCTATGGAAAAGAACTTACTCCCGGCATAATAGAATGTATATGTTGACAATTTCATCCAAATTTGTTAAGCTGTTTGAGTGTGAAGGAGTAACTATCAAATACACACGTACATATAAACTATTGCCTTTATAATATTATTTTTTTTACACAGGATACCCTCGTAAATGTATTGTAGTTAATGTGTTGTAAATAAGTCGTTGGTATGCCTATATAAATAAATACTGTGTCTAATATTGTGATTATATTATTATTACTAGTGTAATTTATATGAACTTTATGTACAGTAGTGGTTAGGGTGTTTCATGTTTTTTAAATTTTCGATTTTTGACTTAGCTCAAATTCTTGATACCACTCATGCAGTGTTCTTATACCAAAAGTCACCATAATCGGTTTATTAAATATTGCAGGTTGCACAACTCCAATAAAGTTTTTTCATAGAGCTAGTAGGTAATGTAGTAATCAATGTAGGTAAAATTTCTAATATTATTATGTTTTACAGTGGAGGATAGCAAGTGTTACTAATGTGTTGTTATGTCTAATAAAACTTAATTCCCTCCGCTGTAAAAAATAATAATATTAAAAATTTAATCTTCACTGATAACGTACTTATTGGCGTTGTACAACCTCTAAATATTAACCGATTATGGTTATTTGTGGTATATGAACACTATGCGTGAGATTTATCAAGAATTCTATTGAAGTCAAATGAACATCGAAAATTAAAAAAAAAAACATGAAACACCATATTAGTGATACATATGAGGACTTAATGTAACAACAACAACAAATAATACTCAATGTTAAATACTATAGGATACTTTTAACATAAAAGACATGTTCTTTTGGCATAATTTTGTACTTTTACACAGGCAAAACCGCTGGTAATAGCTAGTTATAAATAGCTTAAGTTAATTTTTAAGTGGAATACGTATTGTATTTGCTGTGCCCAACAGAGTTCACGATTGTGTCAAATGTTTTCCCCTAACACCTAATCATGTACATTGTGGAATGCAATAAATAATTAAGTATTGAGTATTGAGCTTTAATGAACGTATTTCATCCATACAAAAGTTAAAACGTCAGAATATGACTAAAATATACCAAAACAAAATACAATTCTTTGTATTCACGCGAAAAAGTTCGCAAAACATGAAGTAACGGTGCAAGAATTATCACATACTTGTGGTCTTCACACAATGTGCACAATTACAAAACATCGTAACTGTACATTCAGATCGACAGACCCATTCATTAACTTGATTTATCAATTAATAATTATTGATTGCAATTTTTTTATTTAATTTTCTAGTCAATACGTTTCTTATCTATCTATGTATATAAAAGGGGAACTGACTAAACGGCATATCAAAGCACAGACGAACGAACCGGGACTAGATTTGAAATTTTGCACAAGATTTACTTTTATGATGTAAGCAAGCAATAAGAAGAGGTTTTTAGAAAATCGATAGCTGTTCGTTAGTCTCGTGTAAAATTCAAAAACGGCATGACCGATTTTAATAATTATTATTTAGTTTTGTCCACTTTAATATAACAAAACCGGACAGGTGCTAGTCAGACTCACAGACTGACAGACGAACGGACAACAAAGTGATCCAATAAGGGTTCCGTTTTTTCTTTTTGAAGTACAGAACCCTAAAAACAGTAAGAAATTTAGAATTGATTTAAAAGTGGGAAGTAATAATGCCACCAGTCTCTTGGGCACTTTAACGGTCGACAGCGATGCAATCATCACACAGCGATACTTTTTTAGTAGTTTTAATGAATTAAAGAGATTTTATTATGATTGTTTAGTAGTGTAGTTTTGGTAGTTAAGTATGTTAATAATATATATGTATTTTTCAATCTTAAATAAACACGTAACTAAGATTTTATATTTTTTTAGAGTTATAAATGATAAGAGCCGTTTTGACATTTAGCGATAGCGATAACGATACGACATTATGGGACTGGTAGTTTCATACCTCGTCATCGTCACATATAAGATTCAAAAACATGTGCAGTTAGGCCTTTTTCGATCCAAAGATTACAAGAGCCTACCGAAATACACCGGAAACCAGCTTTTCATTCTTCTCATTATTAAATGTAGTTAAAGATTAATTCAAAGACTTAATTAGTTTTTCGCTAATAATGCAGTTTTTTTTGGTATTTAATTATCTCAATATATGTACCAAGAGTGATGTTAACATAATTTGATACATGAAGTAATATTAGTTTTTATGATAACTGTGTGAATTTCCGCACAATATCCTTTAACAGTTAAAATTACTGCTATATTACCGTTTTTTCATTCATACTTATATTATTTACAATTATTTATATACGTATATTACCGAAATAAACTTTTTTACCGCAGCCTTGAGGCATACAACACATAATGTTATCTTTTTAAATGATTGTCACTTATATGTATTGTTTAATTTTAATTGTGTATACCGGTAGACTTTTGCTAAAAAAATATTCTTTCTTATTTTCTATACGATTATTCACAGAACTGAACAAAAATAAACCAGAAAACGTTACCCACATGCACATTAAATGAATTGAAGCATGAAGAAGTAGATTTATTTGAGGAAACAATGTGCAGTAGGATGAATACGATTTGCTCACAATTTCCTGAACAAACTGATATCTTTTTACGACAAGTAATTTCCATATTATGTTACGTCATAGAAAGAAACGCTGTATCCACATTATCTTGAAAAGAAAACCGGAAAGATTTAAAATAACCAGCGTTATTTTCAGAGCTTTTACAAGTTTCAATTTTTAATGTTCCACAACTTTCACATTCCGCCATCTGGTCCCAAACTAAGTACAGCTTGTATTATGAGTACTAGAAAAGTGATAAACATACTTATATATTTCTAAACACTTAAATATTATAGATAAATTACATCCAGGCACAGACATAAATGATCGAGTTCATCACCCAAACATTTGTCTCAGGCATGGCAATTAGGGCCACTAGCTATTAGACCAACAGTCTAGTCTAATCCATAATAATAAACAAAAAGATTGAAACCGAAAAATGGGTACAAATGTGATGCCAATTTCTGAGGCAATTTGTTCCAGCATACCGGCAACAGGAGAGATGCAGATACTGTATAGAATCAGGAGGAGTAAGACCATGAGGTGAAATATAATAACACAAGCAGTTGTAGAAATCATGGTGAGAGTGGAAATCATTAAATATATCAAATAAATGCGTACGGCAATGCGCCACCGGTACATGGTGGACATCCCACCTATACGCACAAAAAGTTTTGAAAACACATTCATTGTGCGTACAGCTAAGGAGTGGAATTCCTTGCCGGAATCTGTGTTCCCTGATGGCTACAACCCGGGAATCTTTAAGTCAATAGTGAATAGATTACTTCTAGGTAAGCGCGTTCCATCGTCGACCGCATCATCGCTTTCCATAAGGTGAGATAGCGGTCAAGCGCGAACCTATCAAGAATAAAAAAAAATACCTAATTCGGGAGCTAAAATTGAGACGAACACACTTAGCAACAAACAAGGATACAACGAAGGTCGATTCGATTGCGAAAACCAAATGAATCACCTTTCACCTTACATAAGAATAAACGGACACAATATTATGCGTCAATCGTGATGCCCAAAAAGAGTCATATCCTATTCTTTATGAGGATAAAAATAGCTAGAAATTTAAATGTAATATTCCATCATTTCATGTGGGTTTACCTCAATTTCTCCATAATATTCATATTTTTTGCGAAATCATGCATATCGATTAGGAAAACCCATATTGTTGTAAAGAACTCTATGATCATACTAATATCATACAGACGAAAGTTAGTACGTATGTATTTTTTTTTTAAGGTGGAAAATCATCCAAATGACTTCTTGCTCTCTGGGCGGAGCGAGAGGGCGTGTCAGACTTTTACTGACTAAAACCACACCTATGTCCGTCACTACTACACAAGACTACGGCTTTCCTTTTCAGAAATTCTCCACGGAAATTCTCCAATTCTCTGTGTATATATGTTTGTTACTCCTACACACTTAAAGACCTGAATGAATTTGGATAAAATCTTGCACATAGATAAACCATGACTTGAAATAGCTCATAGAATAGGAGAAAGAGGGGCTACTTGTAACATTTTTTCCTTCTTTTGATGAAGTGGCTAATTACTATTTAGAATTTTAATTAAAAAAGACTTAAATGAGTAATCATATATTTGAAAATATTTTCCCACAATTATTTTTCTCGAATCCATCTAATTGGTATTTATAGCACTTTTTGTAGAAAGGGTTGCTTGTTAAAAGTTACCCCGTTTTTGAGCTCGTTGTAACTGGTCTGTTCAAAATTGAAACCAGCTGAGTTATTAACAGGGGTCGGAATTAGGTAGAGTTATTTAAGTACTTATACTGATTTCATACAGTGAAAGAATAAAATGGATATGCCTCAAATCTAAGCTGATTTTTTTTATGACACTATCAGAAATATAGCTGAAAAAATTTGTTCCTACATTAATGACAAGGAGGAAGTTTATAAATTATTTAACCTCACCTCAGTTGACGTAAAGAGATCTTTTTCAATGAAAAACACAAATAAAAATTGTATGTTAATTTTCTTTGTTTTATTAGTCTTATCTATCTCTGAGGTTTTTATTATTATTTATTTGTAATCTTGTTGGCCACACGAGATTTTTCATTAGAAATCCCGGGAAGATCCTTATTAATATCAACATTTCGCTGCAAGTACATGAATGTAGGTTACTTCTTACCCCCGTTACAACAAGCCCCACTCTTCTATCCCGGGAGTATGTTCTCTTGGGATACTTTTTTATTTTCATGCGTAAGAAACCGTTGCCAGAAACTATAATTCCATAGTTCACTTAAGGGTTTTTATCAATTTCTCCATAATATTCATATTCTTGCGACATCATGCATATCATATAGGAAAACCCACATTGTGGTATAGAACTCAGTAATATAATAAATTAAAGAATCACTCTACTCAAACCCCAAGCGAACGCCGGTGTTCGCATAGATTATAAAATATTGAGCGTTTTATCTATATCTAAATATGGGGTATTTATCCAAGAACGTAATTAAGAAGTTCTTCATAAAGTAGTATGTAACTAACGAAAATAAGCAAACCTTTCTGTTATTCCATTTAGATAAGTATTTATTTCAAATAAACAATTTATAGGCACTTTTAAATAGTCAAGAAGTCAGTCAGTCAAAAAAAAAATGCTAATTACACAATCCAAAGCGTAGATCTCTATGAAGAAGAATGTTCAAGAAACTTCATGGCCACTCTTCTAAATCATGTTACGAATACTATTATGTGGAATTTTAATTTTACAATATATAACAATTTTAATAAAAAGACAATTAAAAATATAGAAGTTAAAAGCCAAGAGATGACCAGCCTCAACTGACAGCGTTCGTTTACGAACATGACTTCCATATCAGTACCACTCAGCTCAAACATTTTTAAGGGAGCTGTCCCCCTAGCCCCTAGTTACAATCGTATCGTTCGCGCCGAATACCTCGAGTAGGCCACGCCTTCGATTCCTTTGTTCTGACGTCATCTCAACGCTCAGCCACGTGGTCAGAACAAAGGAATCGGAGGCGTGGCCTACTCGAGGCATTCGGCACGAACGAAACGATTGTAACTTGGCTAAGGGGACTGAGTGATCTAACACACGCGCCACTATCAGTAAAACATTTGAGTGAGCATGAACAATTTGAACAATTCTCAACTTAAAATTACTAAGTGCTCTTACAACTTAATCCACTATCCTAACAGTTTGCAAGTATAAGACCGGGTTCAACGAATCCTACACTTGTTCTCACGCCCAAAGAATATTATCATTTAGCTAAATCTATTTAAGCTGCATCTAGGTACAGTGATTACGGGCCAATGACCTTCTCTTTGTTAAGTTGCCGACACAAGAGTATTTAGTGCTAATTGAATTATTAGAAAAAAGTAATGCTTCGTTAGGATGTCAAAATGGATTATGTTTAACGAATGAACGAAAAAAAATATAAGCAATATTTGGTGGATTATATAAAAGGTTATTGGTTTATTATAAAGGTGAAACTGACTGACTGACATATTAACGCATAGCCGAAGCTACTGAGACAAGGAATTAAATTTTACACAAGGCTTCTTTTTATAACGTACGAGCACTAAAAAGGGGTTTTTATAAATTCAACCTTTATGGGGGTCTACGGGTCCGGGGCCCTGGGACGAAGGCAACGAAGGAACAGGAGTGGGTTTTTAGTCAGTAAAAGTCTGACACTATCTTCCGCTCCGCCCAAGAGCGAGATTTGTCATAAGATGTTTTTCCCACCCAATAAAAAAAAACCTTTATAGGGGTGAAAAGGGGGAATTTCGACTGTATGCAAAATCTCATTCTATATACCAATATATTTGAAACTTAGCGCAAATAATAACCTAAAAAAATATTAAAGGTGGTCAATATTTATTTTCAAAACTACCCCAAGTGGTAAAATGCTGGTTTATTCATATTGAAGCAAAAAAAAAAAATATTTACGTCTCACCAATATTTATATACTCACAATTGACATAAAGATCTCTCTCACTGCTCATAGATTACTGTTATAGACAAATAAACAAAGATTGCTTTTATTTATCAAGCTGGGTGATACAAATGAAATGCTATATTAATATTATTCTACAAAAATCTCACCATTATACTTAGGTGAATGAATGAGCTTGAGGCGAGTTGGTCCCATTTTTTAAATGTGTGGAAGTCCTCATGTAAGTCCTTCACCCTTTTTTTACGTAGAAAATCCAAATAGGGTCCCCTCTCCACGCTCTCTGTGGAGCGAGAGAGAGTGTCAGACTTTTACTGACTTAAACCCAGTGTTCCTGCAGTTGCCCTTTTTTGCGAGGGCTACGCTGACTTCTTCCAAAAATCCACAGCCCTAGCAGGAAGTCCTCCATCCCGGTGCAGGCAAAAGGCTACTGACTAAATTCACATGGTGATCAGCAGCTGCTTAAAGACAACTATCCTTCACCAGAGCGCTAGAGTGTTTGTTTTTTCACGATGCCGTCAATTCGTGTACAATAGTTTGTACTCGTAGTTTTAATAATTTGTTTTTGTTTTATTTATGTATTTGTTTATAATTTTGTAAGACTATTTGTGTATTTTATCTATAGACCTTAGTTGCCTGTCCATCCTGCACAACCACCTGCAGTTTTCAGGATCTATACGAGGCCAATAACAGAGCCGTCGAGGTTGCCAAATACAGGACAGAAAAAAAATTGTTAGAGTACATGTCGATGTACTCTAACAAAATTTCGTGTCGACGAAAAGAAGAAGAAAAAGTTGCCTGATAATAAAGCATTATTATTATTATTATTTCGTCACGCTACCCCGACTGGTATTTGCCCATATCAATTCACGCGGGCAAATAGCATCCTAGGTCACCCTCAACGACCTTTCGTAGGCCCATTAGGTGTTTGAGTAAATTCCTGGTTGAACAGGTGGAATGACAGATCTATCACTATTTCGCACTTTTTGAAATAAACAATAAACTAAATATTTATCAAGAATTCTAGCTCCTCTATTAAATAAGCTACGAATTTATCAAATAGGTTAAGTTAAATCGCCTCGTTACCAGCTATCTCCAATATTGCAAAGTGGTAACTTGGTAAGTTATCAACTATTTCTTGATCAAAATTCGGCGCGTCCATTTGTCGTTAGTAGCAATCAAGCTATTTAATTTTGTCTCTCGGCTAGACGTTTACCCAGACCGTTAATTACTTTGCTGTTTAAGTATTCGCTGACATAGTTTTTTACAAGGCTAAGCTTAAGAAAATATTTGAGTATCAAGTGCGTAAATTCACGAGGAATTTCTGAAAGGAATAATAATAATATTCCACAACTATCACACAATGCCGTCTAGTCCCAAGCTAAGCAGAGCTTGTGTTATGAGTACTAGACAACTGGTAAACATACATAAATATTTCTAAATACATACATATTATGGATAAATTACACCCAGACACAGAACAAATGATCGTGCTCATCACACAAACATTTGTCCTGGGTGGGAATCGAACCCACAACCTCCGGCATAGCAGTCAGGGCTACTAACCACTAGACCAACAGGCTAGCCAACCGAATACCGTGGTCTCGAAACGCAATAGGCAATGAAAGACACAGGCGGGTTTTAGTATAAGTTTATCACGCCCTTTCACTCCACCCTAGAGCGCGAGAAATCATTGGACGATTTCGCAACTTAAAAAATTACGATGTTATCGTCCCTCAGAATAATTTTCGCACTTGTTACTTTTATTTTCTTGACGATATGGAAAAACACGTATCTGGACATTTCTACAAAAGCTATGAATATAATTAATTTTTAAAAACAAATAAACAGTCATCTGTATATATAAAAAAAATAATGCCACTTTTCATTGTAATTTTATAACTCAAGAACGGGCTCACCTATCTAAACAAAATGTTTAGGCTTTGTTCGGACTATTTTGTAGATAGTTTATGTGAAGTATTTACAAAATCGGTCGTGCCTTTCTTCATTTATCACATTATTGCACCCCTGCGATGCCGAGGCGGGTCGCTAGTAATATTATAAAAGCTCCCTGTATTCAATTAGAAATAGAGCAAAGAAATAAA
Organism: Mythimna vitellina; assembly: GCA_949316375.1. Classification (NCBI taxonomy): domain Eukaryota; kingdom Metazoa; phylum Arthropoda; class Insecta; order Lepidoptera; family Noctuidae; genus Mythimna; species Mythimna vitellina. The sequence goes on from OX438693.1 coordinate 5,410,206, forward strand.
CAGTTATATATATCTTCGTGAATTTAAAAACACCTACAAAATGCGTGTGTTCCACAGACCTATATTTTGCGGTCTTTATTTAACAAAAAAAATACACAATTTGACAGCTAAATGAATATTCCAATGACTGAAATCACGCACGAAGTAAAAACACGTATGAGTATGTATTAGAATCTTTCGCATTTTCCGTAAAACACGAATATGAATCCATGTAATGCTCAATAGAATTACATTCAGGCTGACATGATAAGTGCAAAAGTAATTATTTTTCTGTCTTTTTGTTTGTTTTTATTTCTATGTTACGTTTTTACGCGGAACTGCTAAATCGAATAGAATTTTCAAATAATAGATTACAAAACATAAAGACAAATCAAGCCTTAGAGACGGACATCTTATTTGTTTTCAGTTTGTTCTGTTCCACTACGGGGCAAGGACATAGGATAATTTTTATTACGAAACTTCATAAGCTTAATCAATCTTAAAATATTGCAACTGCTCTCGGCCTCCTCTTTGGGAGAGGGAATGGGCTGTAATCCACCATGCGAACCCTGTGTGTATTGGTGGATGTAAAATGTCTTCGAATTTTTGGTTCTAGAACATGCCGGTTGTTTTTCTTCATTGTTTTGAGAGCAGTGGTGACGAAATAAATTATACAAAGTAAACAGTTTACGTCGGGGATTTTACCGCTACTTACTGGACCATCACTGCTGAATCCTCTTAGGAATATTTCCCACTTTCACGAGGACAAAGATACTGACAGAAGCTACTTTTCACTTAAGAAATAATGAAGAAATATAGATCAATGTATCGGAACAGTCGCACATCGTGTCTTGGAAATATAATCTAGTTCAGATGAAGTATGTGAGAGTTACAGTCACTTGAAGCTCGGTTTCAATTGCTCATGTTAAAAACATGACTCACGTTTTCACCAAAAAGATACATTCCATGTGTTGTGGATCTTCAGAAATAAATTGACGTTGTTCGGTCTTGGTCTAACGAATTCATTAAGTAATTTTCATGTATTTTTTTTTGTACTCATGAAAATAAATTCTTGAAATGATTAATTTACTAACATATAAAATGAGTAGGGTAAATCACTGGATCAAGAAAAGTGAAATTTCGCACATGATGTCATTAAAAATCGAATAAGATTGATGAGAGATGGGCACCTAGGAAGTTCATATATTCCATCATTAATTCTTAAAAGGCATTAAATAGAACACAAGAGTTTTTAAGGGCATCTTTCTTTCTTTCATCGAGTACACTTCTTGCTGTCTTGATTTATCCTACGATTACTTCAGACTTCAAATTAAGACTGAATCTGTTTAGAAGAGAAATTAAACTGGATGTATTTTACCGACCTGAATCTTTCAATACATAGGTTTTTATGATTCTCTGAACTGTTAAAAGAAAATTCAAGCTATATGCAAAAATAAAGCGCAGATAAATTCTTTTGCCTGTAGGTTTCCAAAGGCATATACTAACGTATATCCGTACCTGTCACAGCCAAAACGAATTTAATGTGTAAGAAGAAACCGACGAGAGCGAATAAAATTTGACAGCTGATATAAAATCGTCGCATAAAATTGCGTTCAACAAGTACAGCGGTGTAACTGCACTTGTCGCATCTTGCACCACAGAATTGACTTTTCAATGGCTAAATAACTGAAAAATACCAGAAGTATCTTAAAATACGAATCAGAACAGTGTGTTGCTGCACATATCGTGTCGCCGGCGCCGACGCGCCGCTCCGACGATTTCGTGCGTTTTTTTGCAAGTGACGACTTGGTTTTCTAAATAATTTAAATACGTGCACGAAGTCAGAAGCGCACTAACGCAGATCGCGTATTAATTGCTATTCAATGAATTGGGTTTGTGTGTACCGAGTCGCGTGCTAATTTGTTGCTTAGTTTTATTTATGACGTGTGCTGCACGAACTCGATAGAATCGATCAACATCTTAATAATATTAAGTAAAAGTCGAATGGGAAACTTACGGTTCTAATGACACCGTCACAGTATCCAATTAAAGCACAAAACCATGTCACTGTCACAGATGTATTTAGTTTACGGTAGCACTTGATGCGCGACGAGTGTTCGCGATGTTGCGCGGGAGAGCGAGGGGACGCGTGCGTGCGGGATGGCTGCGCGGGCGCGACTGGCGCAAGTGCGAGTGCGACTGATCGCTGCGATGCGCCCGCGCCGGAGAAATGATCAGACAACACTCGAAATCGCATAAGTAAAATTGTTGCAGTTTTATTAAGGACAGGTTGTTGTAAACGTAAAAGTGGTACTAATCGTGTGTAAATAATTACACCGCACGGATTATGCGGAGCGACGTAATAAATCGCACGGTATTCTAGCTAGTCTTGTTAAGTCAACAGCTTAAGTAATAAATAAGGATTTTTCAAAGAGTAATTGCTATGAGATACGGTTAGCCTCAATACATATCGTAAAATTTCAAAGCTCGCTGTGTTTTCGGAATTGATTGCTGTTATTAATGCTAGCGAATAATTTATGAAAAAATAAATAGAATAGATATTAATCTATTAAATCTCTGAGCTAAGATAAGTGACCACGGGTAGTGTGAAAGCGGAACCCGGGGCCCTGGGACGAAGGCAACGAAGGAACAGGAGTGGGTTTTTAGTCAGTAAGAGTCTGACACTATCTCCCGCTCCGCCCAAGAGCGGGGATGTCATTAGGATGATTTTCCCACCCAATAAAAAAAAAAAAAAAAAAAAAAAAAAAAAAAAAAAAAAAAGCTAAGATAAGTGAGATAAATAAAATTAATAGCTAACGCTGAAGCTAAGTTAGTCTTATAATGGGTTAGTCATTAATCACATGTTCCCATTAAATTAACTTGCAAAAAAAAAAAAACACTTACGACACTACTCTACTCGGGTGAATGTTTAAGTAATTATTGACAGCTAAAGCTCACACAGAAATGGTTCATAATTAGCATTTACACATATTTTACGATGCAGAAAGTAGTAACTTTATATCTTAGAGTCAACCTTGCGCAGGAACAGTTATCCTCTTATGGTTATGACTTTAAAGTGGCAATTATGACCTATTCTAAAATGCTAGTACAAAATAAACTGAGCTGAGAAATGAAAAAAAATGTCCTCTGTTAGTAACGCGTATTAAAGACATCAACGCGTGCATCGGCGCGTGCGCAAAGTTCAATAAAATTGGTTGTCTTGATCTTTCTTAAGTTAAAATATTTTACAATTCTTTTGTTTTTAGGGACAAGATTTTACATTATTGTTATTGACTAGCATTATAGCCTAGCGTTAATTTATTCATATTTTTTCGTTTTTAGTTATTTATATAGAGCAGTTGCCAAGTGGTAACGGCTCCGACTTACGAGTTGTAGGTCGTAGGTTCAAACCCAGCCAGGCGCATTACTTTGTGTAATTTATTTCATCACCACTGTTTTCAAAACGGTGACGAAAAACCTCGTAAGGAAACATGTCCTTGAACCAAAAAATCGAAAACATGTGACATCCACCAACTCGCATTGGGCCTGCCTGGTGGATTACGGCCCATTCCCTCCCTTGAGAGGAGGCCTGAGTCCCAACATTGGGAACATTATAAGGCCGACTATGCTATGCTATGCTACGTTAATTTATTAACCTAAAAGATATACAGTAACTCGCAGCTTTTAAAATGATAAAATAACTACCTGCCTGTCATCCGCTTCCTCCGCGTAATAGTAGACTTGTCGCTCTAGGCGATAACTTTAATATAACGAAAAAACATATTCTGTTACCATTCAATCACGTTAGGTTTCACGTCGACTAACCTACATACAAAGGCCTCGCAACAAGTTTACCTATCACACCCGCTGTACCTAAGTCTGTCATATCTCAACCAGCATCATTTTTCAGTTTATAAATCGTATGTTTCCAAGAACCGGTCTCTCGGTCTTATCTCGTGTTTCTTCCACTCTGTCCATTCTGTCCTGTCATTCATCACGCTATCACTAACTTCCTTTTCTTTCATATCACTCCTCACACAATCCATCCGTCTTTTCTTTGGCCTCCCCTCTCTTTCCATTCATCGTCATGTATACTCATAACTCTTTTTGTAACATGCATTTCATTCCTCCTCTTCAATGTGAGTATAGAAATTCCGGTCGCTGCATTTGCGTCAAGCTCGAGCGATGAATAACCAAACCACCACTCGCGGGTCGGCGGGGAAGAGGCCAACCTCCGACCAGCTTGGGATCTCGAGGCTCGCCCGCCTCTGAAACGATCCCCGCTGCCGGTTGAACGTGCAGCGCATGCGGTGGTCACCATCCATCAATGAAAATGTCATGCTAGTAACTTGACTGCGTGCCGCGGTCAGATGCTCTCGCTGTTTTAGGTGCTTGAACCAGCTGTCAACGTTTCGACCCTACGTTTAACGGATCAGGTGCGGGTCATCCAGCATAACCGTATGTTGGATTACGCCGTGCTTGATAGACTGCGCCTGGAATCTGATAACGCCATACCAAGAAAAAGGATCCCCTTTCAACTTACATCCATCCGAACCATCCAACAATTGTAGGATGATAATGGTATTTGTATTCAATCCGCCTAGCATTTTCAAAACTTTAATGGCCACCTTCCAGTTTGGTTTTCAGCTGGATTTCAGTATTTTACATAGAGCAACTGCTTATCTGCCCCCCTAGCCTTTCGATTCTCTTTCGTCCTTCGCCTCGAGTCGGTCACGCCTCCTATTCCTTTGTGCTGACGTTATCTCAACGCTCAGCCACGTGGTCAGAACAAAGGAATAGGAGGCGTGGCCGACTCGAGGCAATTGATGAAAGAGAATCAAAACAAAACAGTCGTAACTTGACTAGGCCTGCTGACCTCCACAACCCAGCTTTTGGGTAACACGATATCCGTTGGCAAGACTGGTGTTATATTTTACTGACTTTGCCTATCCGTATGGATTGTGTAAATATCTAGGAATTAATTGCAATGTTAGTAAACTTGATTTGATAGAATTTATTGTGTAAAAGGGTGAACGTGAAATATATGATATGGCAAGAAAATATTTAACTGTTTTTTTTTTTTATTAATACTTTGCCCCACGTCAGAAATTATTCCTGTATCGTGGGTACGTTCACAAATATGTAAACTCTCATACATAAGACACCCAGACTCAGAAAATCATATAAATATTGGTTCCGTGCGGGAATCGAACCCGCGTCACGCAGAGTAGCAGCCAATCGCTTAACCACAGCGCCAACTGGTGCCCTTCTGTCGAACGCCGGCGCGAACGATACTATTGTAACTAGGCTATCTAGGCAGGAAACTCAGACTCCGGCAGGGAATCCACCTTTTAAAGCTGTAGGGACAATAAATGTATTCCCATAAGGTTATTATGTTACATAACAAAATATATTATTATGGCTACATGAAACTGTTCGTTAAATAACTATTGTCCTATACAATAACACAAATTAACTGTTCAATACTCTCGATAGAATTACGACTCGTTAAGCAGTTCGTGTATTATTCGTGCCGGTACTGTTTACAATCCGTTCAGTACTTAGGCATTACGATCAATTCACTGAATTGTTGTTAAAAGCATAAAATGTTACAGATTTATACCTATTATATTGAAATGGCAGCAGACTATGTAGGTATGTACATAAGTATGTACGTATTTATGTGTGTGTATATTTACACCTGCCCCCCTAGTCAAGTTACGACCTTGTCGTTTAGAGAATCGAAACGAAATGGTCGTAAATTGGCTAGAGGGCTGTACAGGTTACTCCTTTACGCTAGAACGTCTAAACAGATTTAAGTAGACTATGTCCTGGAATAGGATACAAACAAACTTTTAATTCTGGAAATATGTTCACTTGGGACCATTTTTGATCTTTATGCAAGCGAAGCCGTTGGCAAAAGCTAGTGTTTCTACAAAAATTAAAAAGAAAAGACTGAATATTCTATTTCATAAGCCTATTATGTCCCACGGCTGCGCGAAGACCTTCATCTCCGATTTTCACACACGTCTGTCTTCTGGCATTGCGAGGTCCATCCGGTAAGAATCAAGCTCCGGACACCCTGGGCACTTTTGCGGCGGCTAGAAAATGAGGACGTCCTCTCCCTCATCCTGTCCATCACCTCCTACGCTCGCATTACTGCTTCGTAGAAGGAAGTGACTGTTTCCCTTGCTATCTCCGCACAATAATAACTCCCGAATATTTTTTCCTGCTGAATCCGCAACAGGAGACTCCCGAATCAGCCGTGTTCAGTGGGAACTTGCGTCGGGTCTAAAATGTGGACACCTGCAGTGTTGCTTCTGCAACCTCAAAAATGGGACTTATCACCGTGATTGTGGCGTACCCATGTCAACACCTTCAAGTAGAATTTATTACCCTAGTCACTTGCGTTTTATTCCTCCCCGTCACATACCTCTTCAGAAGATGAAGACGTGATCTTTCTTCCGACTTATAAACAAAGATAGGAAAGTCTACTTCAGTCATGTTTCAAGTCGACAAAGCCAGTAAATTATCGTGAACCAGTTTGTGATTTCGAATGTGGTGTAGTTAAAAAATAATAAATCAATCCCGTAACTTTCTTAGATCGTAAGTCACAAATCACGAGCGACGAGGACTTGGATGTTAGATGTGCAGGGTTGACACGCAATTTGTATTTTTATATTGGTATTTTTAAAACGTGATGGTTAATACTGGTGTTTTCGTTGTGCGAGGAATGGCTTTTGTTTCGCTGTGAGAAAGTAAATGTCACTAATAGCAACAATAATTATTTTAAAATAGCTTCTGTCTTTGCCCACGTGATAGTAAGTTTTTCCACTTAAAATGTGGTCCACCGTTTCATCCCCCTAGATGGCGAATTTTGGAAAATCTTTTCTTATTCTTTATCATCATCTCATCATCATCTTCCTGCCCTTATCCCGTATTATTTGGGGTCGGCGCAACACGTTTTTTTCTTCCACTCTGCCCTGTTACTCGTCATGCTATCACTAACTTCCTTTTCTTTCATATCACTCTTCACACAATCCATCCATCTTTTCTTTGGTCTCCCTCTTCCTCTCCATCCATCCACATGTAAACTCATAACTCTTTTAGTAACATGCGTTTCATCCCTCCTCTTCACATGACCATACCAAGACAAACGATTCCCTTTCAACTTTTCAGTCACTGGCGCCACTTTCAAACTTCCCCTAATATATTCATTTCTCACTTTATCCATTGTCGTCACACCACACATCCATCTTAACATTCTCATCTCCGCTACATGCAATCTTTTTTCATCCGTCTTTTTCACAGCCCAACATTTCTTATTCTTTATATACATCATAAAAAGAATCTTTATGCATTTAAGCGTTCTAGGTCCAAAACTTTGAACTGAACATTGTGAGTCAATGACTGAGTGAAGACTTTGCCTTTTATATATATAGAAAAGAGCATTTTTGGCATTTTTAAGGTATCGTAGTACCACTTTAAAATTATATTTTTATTTATTTATTTAAATATCATGTACAGTAGTAGTACATAGGCGGACTTAATGCAACAAGGCATTCTCTACCAGTCAACCTTTAAAGACTTTTCAATATCTAAGTAGAGTATAAATAATAGTAACGCAACACAAAAAAAAATGAGCAGCGTGTAAAACAAAAAAAAAAAACTATTATTAAAAAAGCTATTATTTATTTGTCTACAGTTATAGTGACGAAATCACATGAACGGTCGGTTTCTCAAAGGTTAATAAATTCATATTATCTTAACTAACTAGACATCTTCCTTATTAAACCACAATTAATTCCCTGACAAACTAATTAAACCTTAACGAGACTTCTCCATAACCGTTACCATGGCAGCCCTGGAGATGAGTGAAAGTGATAGCTACGCTATAACGATTAGCCGCATCTCTGCAGCGCTTGCGCCGCTTCGCTACAAAAGCGACAAGTACAGAAGGTCTACTCTTTACCTATAACAAGTGAAAATACACCCAAACATGAAACTTTAGCAGCAGTTTATACAGTTGCAAAAAAACGCGATATAGTCGCAATATAGTCGCTATACAGTCACGAAACAGTCGCGACATTGTCGCGATATAGTCGCGATACAGTCGCAATACGAAGCGGTCGCATTTATCTTTATCCGAGTTATCAGGGTTTTTTTTTTTATTGGGTGGGAAAATCATCCTTATGACATCCCCGCTCTTGGGCGGAGCGGGAGATAGTGTCAGACTCTTACTGACTAAAAACCCACTCCTGTTCCTTCGTTGCCTTCGTCCCAGGGCCCCGGGTTCCGCTTTCACACTACCCGTGGCCCCAGTAGGCTTCGACCCTGCTGGGCCCCTACGATTTGCTGACATCTCCTTGAGGCGCGCGTAGAACAAAACGCGCCGTCGACGACTTGGGCTCGCTCCGGACGGTTACCGGACGGTCGGACGGCGAGCCACCCATTGCTCGCCGTCTGCAAGCCCGCGCCTACGGTGGCCGGAAATCGGGATCGGAATCCCGGCGGCGGTTGGAGCGTAAGGACCGTTGCCTCACGCGATCGGCCGCCTCCTTTGCTAGCATTACTGCTTCGCAGAAGGAGGCGACCGCCTGCCACTCCTCCTCGCTCCGGACCATGGCCTGAACCAAGGCCCGGCGCGAGAGATCGCCGCCACCGATTGCCCCCACGAGGACACGGCGTTGCTCTGCCCAAGCGTGGCACACCTCCACCGTGTGCTCTACCGTGTCCTCCGGGCGGTCCACACAGTGGCGACACCCGGGCGTCGTTTCCGCACGAATCCGGTGCAGGAACCTCCCGAACTTACCGTGTCCGGTGAGAACCTGCGTCATGCGGAATGTGAGGACGCCGTGAGGTCTTTCCAACCACGCCTCAAAGAGGGGACTTACCGCCATAATTGTGTCGTGCCCAGAGTTATCAGGGTTCCGCATCACTATTATCACCACCCAGCACCCAGCTTCTGGTCACATGCTTTTCTAATCGTACACTATTAATCTCTTTCATCAACTTTTCCACACTTTTCATCCAACCACTACCAGCCGACCTGCCCTCCTAGCCAAGTTACAACCGTTTCGTTTCGATTCTCTTTTATCGATCGATTCGAGTCGGCGATGCTTCCGTTTCCGTCACGTAGTCAAAACAAAAGAATAGGAGGCGTGGCCCACTCAAGGCAATCGATGAAAGAGAATCGAAACGAAACGGTTGTAACTTGGCAAGGGCGTCTGCTAAGATCGTCCATCTTACCGAAATTGTCCTAAATAGTAGCAAATTGGGCCACAAGATATAGATGCACAAAATTTATAGAGACATGATACATTAGATGCACAGGTATATATATCTTATTTAATTATTATTGATATGCTCACGCTTGACCGCACATTTTCCAAAATCCAACCGATAGTAAACTGACAGGCACATGAGCGCGGTGTTGATACTCAATATTTGGAGGTTTGACTTGACGAATGCATCATTGCCGACCATCTCCTTGACCCGTTTCTCTGATATTTGTGTCTTCACAGCTGCGGCACTCCATAATCTCCACTTTACTTGATGTGACAATAACGTGTATGCTTAATCAATACTCAATACGTTTGCCACGAATCAAAATAGATGCTGATTTGATAGATGAGAATATATAAATCCGATTGAATTGCCACTGACAAGCATTTGCCAAAAATAGTAAGTGTAGTAAGCCCCCAAAATACGGCTGTCATATTTGTGTATCTATGTACATACTTGTCTATGAGCGTGTGTATCTTTTCGTTGGTTGTATGAAATTGACCTTCTGGATCCAATCTATTCTGTGTCACGGGAAAGCAGGCGACTGTCAAATTTACTTGTCAAGAGTTGTTACACAGAAGTGTTGCAGAAGTAGTGTATGGGGCGTGGATGAAGTTTTACTGTGTATTTAGTTATTGGAGAAAACTTTTTGAAATCATCCGTATTTGCAGTGCGACGTTTTATTGAAGAGCTTTGGAATAAAAACACAACGAAAAATATTTTTTGCTAATAAAACTTGAAAAAAAAAGCATGTGCATAGCTGATTTAAATAAAAATATGAAATATAAATTTGTTTGCAACCCTTTTATCACATAATATTATAAAGGCGAAAGCTTTTGAATATGTGTGTATGTTTGTTACTTTTTCACGCTCGAACGGCTGGACAGATTACGATGAAATTTGGCACATGGGTAGACAATGTCTTGGAATAGCACATACTTTTATTCTGAGATTATGTTCCACGTTAATTATGTTTTTGAACTATATCCAATAAAACCGTGTCTGAAATAATGGTGTGGTCATAACGACGAAAGTATATGTTCATATTCTATGCACGTCCTTCCAATTAGTTTTTATAATGACAAACACGACAGGGAATCCTAATGTGGGACTCAGTATGAAGCATGTGTCACCCGGCGCTAGCGCAACACCATGCAAATTAAGAGGCAATTACTATCAGGGCGAAAAATTTAAAAAAAAACATCTAGTATCTTTTATAGCCTCCTTCGAAAATTTTGTTATAAGGTGGTAGAACTCAACATACAGTCGTAAATCGTTTATTATCAAAAGACAAAAGAATGACGAGGGTGAACAAAAACCTATTATCCAAGTCATATTGATGCATATACCGTCAAAAATAGTTAAAAAATTTATAATAACATTGCTTATTTTTTTTTTAAATTTGTTATTTACTATTGCTTGACTGCGATCCCACCTGATGGTAAGCAGTGATGCAATTATTGATGGTGAGGCGCATTAGTTTATTAAGAGCCTATTCATTCTCAAATATTGTTTTTCTTTCTTTCTTTCTTTCCCACATCTGGGCAAATATCTCCCTCTACTTCTTCCATCTTTCGCGAGACCACACTCCCTCCTTCCAGTTTTTTCCAGCTGTCCAGTTCGCCTCGCAATCTCCTTAGTGGTCTGCTGCAATCGTGTCTCACTGTCTCAGAGCACATTTATTATAACACTGAAATAAATAAAATGAAACTCTTTTTTTTCTAAATCGAAGAATTGAAAAGGATTTATTCGACGCAAGCAATACAATAGGCAATATGACAAACAAATAAAAAATACAGAGTTACAATACACACAAAACAAACAACAAAGAAACATTGGTAGATCTAAACTATAAAAAAAAAATCGAATATATAAAAAATATAAATCCGAAACGAAACCATCCAACCAATGTTCTCCAAACTGCTTTCTTTCGAAATACAAAAATAGTGTTTAACTATTAAAACAATGCATTAAGAAAAAAAAATGCAAATTTCCTATTTTTCAGCAAATAAAAAAAAATAATCTTTTTTACCGTAAGTAACTAGTAAAAAAATAATCGAAAATGATACCAAAATACATTACGCATCGGTGTAACAGCCATCCATTTTACCGTACACAATAAAAACCGTAATTGGCGACACCGTCAATCGTAAATCCGTCTACTTTTATGTCCACAACCTCTGCTTATCCTTTATAGCGTGTTGATGTGTTAACAAAGTGCTGACGAGAACAGGTGTCTTGCGGAATTATTGCTCGTGTATGTAGGCCCTTTTTTACTGGTTTTACCCAGTTTTGCAGTGGGAAATCCGTTGTTTACCTAGTTTGAGAGATATGTTTGTCTGTGATTAGGTGAACATGCATAGGGTTGCCAAAGTCGAAAATATCGAGCCTTTTCAGGGAGAATATCATAAACGACATGGTTTTGTCTTCCTCAGTTAAAAAGTATTTATAACGAAAGGCGGTGCGCCTTTCGATGTTATCTTGTTTTGCGAGTATCTTTTTATTCTTTACATTGAAAAGAGAGATAATGTAAGACTTTTATTATTAATAATGTGTAATACTAATCATTATTATTCAGGTCTAATTTACAATTAATTTTAGTTATAATTTTTATATAAAAATGTCACGACGGCTATAACACAATTGAAATTGGCAAATGAAATATTTATTTTATAAAATAAAATAAAACCTAATCAGATACATTAATATCAAAGTCAATAAATTAAAATCAAATTAAAAACAAAGTCAATAAATAGATCCAAATCAAATTAAACAAATGAAATCAAAATAAGATTTATTCCATTTTAATAACAAAAACTAATTCCACTGGTATTTATTTCAACTCTTATTTTAAAACAAGTTTTTAAATATAAGCTACAGTCAGTAAAATGCAATCATGCCTTTTATTAAAAATTTGTTTCATCCGAAAAAAAAATTGTTGGCAAACGTCTAGTCAAATGACTAATAATGTTAATGAACTTTATTTTAATTTTAGTTTTTTTTCTTATACCTGTACCTGCAAATATTTTCGTTTTTAAAAACATCAAATATGAATAATTCAAATATTATCTAACAATAAATTACAAAATATCATATACTAAATAATTTCTTATGTTTCAACAATTATTTTAGAATAATGAAAATAGCCCTTTAATTATTTCAAAGGTTAAAAAAATTGAGCGTTGCTCGCTCTCTCATCCTTTCTCGCAGGTAAAAAAAAATTCAAAATGATAACTTAAAGTACTCTTACATAAACTATCACCTATATATTTAAATGTAAGCATTATATATAACGATCACGTAAAAATATGAGAAAACCAATTTATTTTGATTAGGTTTGACTAAGCTGACTGTGCCAAATTCAAGTTGTTATTATTCGTTCGGAACGGAAAATAAATAGGAGTTGAAATCATAAGAACAATTTTTTTTATTCCGTTCTAATACCAAAAACTACTAGTATTTGGTTAATAAGTCAATTGGTAATTGGGGTTAATTGACTAAAACCTACAGTAAACCACAAAGGTTACTTGCGAGGACCACGTTAACTATTTCGAACCATCCCGCAACCCTTTTTTTACGTGGGAAATCAACAAATGACTTCTCCCTCTTAGGGTATAAAGGGAGGTAGTGTCCGACCTTTATTGACTAAAACCCGCACGTGTTCGTTCAGTAGACCTTTACGAAAGCCACGGTAACTCTTTGAAACAATCTGCAGCCCCAGCAGGCATCGATCCTAACTGGCTCCGTCGTGTAGAGCACGTGAAACACATCGAGCCATCGTCCTGAGCTTGTTTCTTACATGACGGCCGGACGGCGAGCTATCCATTGCTCATCAGGTGGGATTCCGAAGGGAGCATACGGTGAAGAATCTCGCTGTCCTGGTTCCTTTATGACTCGTAGTCCATAACATATATATCAACCTTATAATATACCCACTGCTGGGACTCAGGCCTCCTCTTTGAGAGAGGGAAAGGGCCTTAATTCACCATGATGCGAGGGCTCAGCGCGGATTGCTGAATGCTACACGTCTTTGAATTTATTGTTCAGGAATATAATTTTTAGTTGTAATATCTTCATAATGTTTTCCTTCACTGTTTTGAGAGCAGTGGTGATGAAATAAATTACACAAATGAATAACCCTGGCTTGGTTTGAACCTGCGTCCTACCACTCGTCAGTAAGGACCGTTATCACTAGGCAACCACTTTATTTTTGAAACATGAGTTTTTCGCATATCTAAGTAAATTTTTGCCTACTTGGAAAGCGTATCTACGTTAAGCAATCGCGTTTACTTAACAGCCTAATTATAGCTATGATGATTACAACTCGATGAGCGAGTATGTTGTCTTTTGATCTCATAAATCAATTTACAGTGAATCAAACCCAAGCTAATATTAATTAACTCCTAAAACATTAATTTCGAAACATAACACCTTGTTAAAACATCCAAATATTTGTGGCAAACAATATAAACCTCGTGCCAATCAATGTTAAACTAACAATGCGAGTTAATTTATCAGTTTGATGTTTGTTAATCACAAGCCGCTAACTATGGCGCTACTGTGAGTATGACCACAGAGAAATGAATAAATAGACAGATATAAAAAATGGTCCCCGTTAACTACCCTGCAGTATCGCAGACGCATGTGGATGGCTGGAAAGCTCGCCGTCTGACCATCCGGTAACCGTCCGGACCGAGCCCAAGTCGTCGAAGGCGTGTAGTGTTCCGCGCGCGCCTCAAGGAGATGTCAGCAACCGGCAAGTAGCAGATTTCGTAGCCTACTGGGGCCATATGTGATGCAAAAGAGAACCCCGGGGCCCTGTGATAATTATTATGTTGTGTGTTCTTTTTAATTTTAATTTATTATTATATAGTTGGTTCTTCCTAACACCCCATGCCTCGGAAAGCACATAAAGCCATTGGTACCGGTTGTCATTCGTAGATTTTTGACTGTCGTTTCAGGTATTGAGACGCCAGAAAGTATCCATTAGACCCCAATTATTACTATTACTAATTTGCAAAAGGTTAAGGAGATGAGCATATTTTTTAGGGCTACAAGAAGTTTCGGCAATCACTGCAAGAGATAGCATTGAACTTACCATACAAATCAAACGTGACTTTTGACTCATTGAAATTAATGACCTCCGAAAACGTTGACTATGCCTGTGACAATTCTGCCTACGCCTGTGACAAATCTGACTATGCCTGTGACCATTCTGACTACGTTAGAAAAATCTTGTGATCAGTGCACATTCTGTATGACATCTGTAGTCGATTCCAAGCTCTTCGAATTTGACAGACCACATGCGTATCGTGTTATTTCAATCACTGACAGCTAATTACAGAGTGATTTTGATTAGTTAATTAGAAAAGTGCGTACTTTAATTAGGAACTGATATAATTTTAACTTGGCTTGCTCACTGTTCCGGTCTAGCAATGGCTATGGTATAACTAATAGGCGCCATCAGCCGTTTTACAGTTCCGTATACCCTTACTGTGTGTTGAGACTTCAACTGAGACTGAGGGTTTCAAGTAGTATCAATATTTTCTTTTTTTAACCGACTTCTAAAAAAGGAGGAGGGTTCTTAATTCGGATGTTTGTTCGCGCATAACTTCGTCCCTTGCCAACCGATTTGAAAATTTATTTTTTTGTTAGAAAGGGTATAGGGTACTTCCCAAATGTCACCAAGTCGGGATCTGAAGAAATATTTAATAATAATTTTAATAATAATAATAATAATAATAATTTATTTCTCCATAAAAATATTGTACAAATTTAACAATAAGTAGAAGGTGACTTAAAACAAATGCAAAAGAAATAAAAATGTGCAACTGCGCCTGAGCTAGGCCGAGCCTGTATTTCAGGACGCAGTTCTCTTCCCAGAAAAGAAATTAACAATATAACAGCATTTGCGTGTAACATCTACATAATTTAACACAACAAAATAATTAATTTGCAATCAAAATTGTGTGTTGTGTGCATGTGCTTCGTGTGTTTGTGGTGTAATTTTATCTTAACGTTTTAAGAAGGTCTTCAGTAGTTTGGTAATCACATGTGAGTAGAAAGTCTAATAGTTTGATTTTGCATCCTTGTTTGTTTAGTGTGTAGAAATTAAGATTTGCGTTAAGTTTGTTGTAGAGGAAAGGACCATTGAAACAGAAAAACCTGTGTGTGAATGAATGTTTAAATTGACGGGACCGGGGTACTACAGCATTACGACGCCGTTTAAGTAGATTATTCCTGTCCAAAGGGGTAAGAGAGTGTTGTTTGAGAATCACAGTCAATATGTAAAGTTGACGAACAGTGGGTAAGCTCCAGGACTTATACAGAAGATGTGTAGGGTAATCAATGGGTCGGAAGGAGCTAACCTTTAAAATTGCTCGTTGTGCTATTTCAAGAGGAAGTAGAGTGGTTTTGGAAGCTCCACCCCAACTAGAAATGCAATAAGTTAACAGCGATTCACAAAGTGCCCTATAAACTTTTTTTAGGATTGAAATATCTGCTACGTGTCGCAAGTTCTTGAAAATATAAATCAATTTTCTAAGTCTGGATTGAAGCATAGAAATGTGCGCACTGAAGTTCAGCGATGAGTCCAGTATAATACCTAAGTATTTAGCTTCAGATCTTCTAATTAAACAGGGGCAATTGCAAGTAGTGTCACTTGAGGAGGCGACATGATTGGAATGTGACTTTAACGTAAGTTCAGGGACGGGTGCATTAGAATTTCGTAAATAAAATGGCATGTAAAAAGTTTTATCTGAGTTTAGAGTGAGAACATTTTGTTTTAACCAGTTGGAGACCTTATTGAAGCCATTTTGAGCCAGCATAAAAGTGTTTACCCAAGTATCAGCAGAAAACAGCAACACAGTGTCGTCAGCGTAGGAAATAATGACACCTCGCTCTAATTTCATCCCGCACAGCTCATTTAGATACACTAAGAAGAGCGTTGGTCCCAGCACCGAGCCTTGAGGGACACCAAAAGAGACAGATTGCTCAGTGCTAATGTAGGTGTCTACTTTTAGACATTGTTTACGATTGCTTAGGTAATCTTGAAACAATTTAAGCTGTAAACCTCTTACACCCAGGCTTTCCAACTTAGCTAGAAGACGCGGAATTGATACCGTGTCAAATGCCTTACTAAGGTCAAGGAAGATGGCAAGTGCTTTATTTCCATCATCTAGAGTCTTAATAATATGGTCAGAAAGTTTATGCACCGCATCCTCAGTCGATTTTCCAGACCGAAAACCAAATTGTCCAGAAGAAATCAGACTGTTGCTTTCGAGATACCTAACGAGTCTACAATTGATAACTCTCTCCAGAATCTTAGAAATAGCTGGTAGTATGGCAATTGGCCTGTAGTTGCTTACACGAAGTTTATCACCCGCCTTGAATATAGGGACAATGATAGCCTTTTTAAGGACATCGGGAAAAACTCCTCGATTAAGGCAAACATTGAATAGATGAGTAAGGGGTGGGACAATAATATCTTTTATGGCTTTTAGTATGCTGCTAGATATTTTATCATGACCGACTGCGCTATTACATTTTAAGCCATTTATAAGTGACAAGATCTCGCCCTCATTGGTGTCTAGTAATACAAACGAGTTGTTAGTGGTTTGGCTTGAGACTGGAAGATCTAAGGTATTTTGAGCTATTGTCGGGCAGTTTAGAAACCTGTTTGCCAGAGAACTTCCAACGTCAGCAAAATAATCATTAGCCTGATTGACAGATGTTTGTGGGCAATCACCAAGGAGGTTGGTAGCAGCTGATTTTGTTTTGTTTGTGTTTGTTATAGATCTTATGACTTCCCAGAGTTTTTTATTGTTACTACAGTTTTTGTCTAGTTCACTTTTTTCGTGTTGTCTTTTAAGTCGTTTCAGTAAATTGTTACAATGGTTTCGATAACGGGTGTAAGTTAGTTTTAAGGTTTCATTTTCAGGTGAACTTTGCGAGTCTTTGTGGAGGCGATCTCTATTCTGTATACATCTAAGTAATCCCTGAGTGATCCAGGGTCGAATGATGCGTTTTTTACGGGGGATTTTTACAATCGTGGTGTTGGCGGTTATAACATCTTGTAACATTACTACGAACTTATCCATGGCCTTATTAGGATCGTCAATATCAGTTATTTGACTGAAGTCTACATTAATCATTTGTTCACGAATAGCAGCAACGTTAAGTTTAGATACGTAAGATAGTGGATGATTTTCTTTGTGAGTCTGATAAAGACAGAGTAATACCGCGTTGTGGTCTGTAATGGTGGTATTTAACACAAATGTATGAGACTTGAATTTCGTTTTAAGAAGAACATGATCAAGACAAGTTTTACCTTGCCTGGTAGGAAAAGAATGGGCAGGTAAAAATCCTTGAAAGGCCATAGAATTTAGATATTCAGGTGCTCTGGCGTCAAGCGAGTGCATTGAGATATCTATATTAATGTCTCCAATTATAACGGCAGATTTTATATTTTTTAGATTGGATATAGTTGAATTGAGGGATGATAAAAAGGGAGTTAGGTTATTATATGATGGTGATCGATACAATGCAATTACAGCCGTCTCTTTATTTATTGTTAAAATCAAACAGTTACTTTCCGAAAAAAACGGCTCAATTATATCTACATTAAGCGAATCTTTAAAATAGATTGTTATTCCATCGTTTTGGTTTCTATAATTTTGTGTAATGTGAGACTTGTAGCCTGGTAGGTTTGGAATAGTTAGATTGCATGATAACCAGCATTCCGTGAGTATTATGACGTCACAATCCATCTTTAATGTGTGCAAGAGAACTATGAGTTCGTTGAAGTTACGAGAAATGCTACGTATATTCTGAGTAAGTATTTTAATATTTGGTTTATTATGTGAAATAAAGTTACAACAATCACCAACATTACAGACCGCAGATTCGGATATATTTAAATTGTCAAGTTCAACGTCGGAAGTAGCCATTTAAAATAGACATGGTTATAAAAGAACCGAAAAATAGTGAACGCTTATAAAAGTAAAACCTTAAGCTCAGAACTATAAAGCTGAGAAGTGCGAGTATCTGCGTGTTTACGTTCATGTCATTCAAAAAATGCGAGCCGCTTATGTATAGGTAAGTAGTGTAGATAATATTAGGATATGGAGTTGAGCGGGTATTCGTAACTGTGTGTGACGTAACCGCATGAAATCCTCCCATGACGCTAATTACACGTTTATTTGTTGTGTGATTTAAGTAAAAACCGTGTTGTCCCGTATTTATTTGAGTAAAGAATACTCTAAATATAAGTTGAGCAATTAAAAGTGAAAAATAAGCTTTAGTTTTAAAAATTAATATCACCAGTGTTGCAGTGTACGATACAGCTTGCAAAGAAAGTGAGGTTAAAACAGTAATGTGCAGTAAACAATTGATAGTGAGTTTGCTAAAATTCAGTAGTGTTATGTTTATTTTAATAGGTAAATAGTAAATTATGTACATAACGATTATAATAGTGTGAGCAGTGATAGTGGTCAATGAATAGAAGTTTAATATGTGTATTGTGTGTTTACGTTGTGTTTGGTGTCTCATAACTTTTTCTGATTGCAATTTAGAACAGATATTTCCATTAATTAAAACAAGGTATGCATTTTGATTGTAAGGTAGTAAAAACAAAATCATAGATGCAAGACAATACAAGTAAAAATCAAAAGTTAACTTTAGGACTAGTCAATTTTCATTGTTTAGGTTCTTCTTAAGTTCATTTAAGTGGGCCTCACTTTTTATACGGATATAAGGTTTTCCTTCAACTTTTCGAAGATAAATTTGACCATTTGAGGTCCAAACAAACTTATACTCAGCTGTCTTTGCAAAGTCACGCGTGAGGAATAAAAGGCGTTTCATTTTAGCTGTGAGCAATTCCGAGACATAGATTTGTTGTTTTGTTGTATGTATGCCCATGTCATTTGAGTTAAGTTGATTTGTATGTTGTTTAGACTGGTTGTACTTTTTGACTGCGTCCAGGAAAGACAATTTGGTCAGCGTGTTGGTAAACTCAATTGCAATCGACGAGCTACTGGTATCCTTTTTTGACGGCATTCGGGTGACATCTCGTATGTCATTCTTACATAGATCAGCATAATTTACGACCCTAGACAAGTTCATGACGTAACCAAATAGATCGGGCTTCTTCTCATTTTGTAATTTCGGTACATTTCTAACCTCAGTAAAAGTTTTCAAGCTACTAGTTTCCAGGTGATCTAATTTCTCTTCCAATGCCGATAAATGTGAATGTATTTGTTTACGTTCATGTTCCAGTTGATCTATTTTATCTTCAACCGCTTTCACATTGAACGAGAGGTGTGTGACGGAGTTCTCGATGTCTAAGTTCGTTTTTTGTATGTTTTTGTTTTGTTCTTGTATGGAAATCATGTATTCCTCCAATTTATCTAGACGATTATTTTGAGATACACGGAATTGATTCATCATGGACATTACTTCATCTTTAAAGGATGAAAAATTTTCACCCGTGCATTCGTTAAGTACACGTTGCGTTCTTTTGTTGTTACGCTTAGATATTTTAGTTGGTGAATTTATGACACCAGAAGCCACTTTATTTAAGTCTGGTTCACAGGTTGACTGTACCAGATCCTGTGACATAGGTGGCGTTCTTTGCGTAGACATTATATTCGCTTAGTTGTTTGAACTTAGTGTTTATTATTCGTAAGTCGAGCCTAATGGATAATATTGTACCTATTGTGTGATGGTTCACGAAAATTTGGTAGCCAGTGGTCAGCAGTGATAAAAACGGAGGTACTCGAAGCCCAAAAATTTCGTTACAGCGCTGCGTTTTTCGGAAATGAAGCGTAAATCCGGACGGCAGCGGGGTGGCAGTCTGAGTGCGGGGGGGCTCAGGCTGACATATGATGACGATGGCCGTTTGATGACAGCTTTCAAAAGTTTTTTCACTATAACTTTTTAACCAGTTATCACAGCGTAGTCCAATTTATTTTATTCGGTAGCACTGTTAATTGTCCAAATAGAATTATCAACAACACTCGAAATAACGATAGTTTACGTGACTTTTTTTTATTTTTTACTTGGAGCACAATTTAAACGAAATACTGCTGTTAGGAGCGTTCCAGCTATGTGCGTGTATATAGCGTGTATATTATCAGGCAACCATATAGTGATTCTCGTATTTTCATCGAGAACTTAAGCATTTACAGTCATAAAGTAACATTTGATGAAGTGGAACTGATGAAGAAGACCAGAAATGGTCAAAGGTACTTCATACACGCATAGATATCACAATGAAGATAGTTAAGCGACTATGACAATATAAATAAATGAATGGTTCTGAATAGTTACGTTGAAAATGTTATCATCGAAGGGATCTGATGATGATGATGGAGCCGAAAAGTAGGCACTGGAACTCCGTAATTAATGCGTAATTAAGTCGGTGTTAAATAAGATGCAAATAATACCGAGAAACACCGACTTCGGAAAGTAAAGTTATTTTGATCCTTTTACAGTTTTTCTTTTTTTTTTTTTGAGGTCGGTTATTTTTTTTTGTAATTTCTTTTTCTCTATTTATAATCGGTTTATCTCTTTCTTACTATGGAACAACTTATAATGTAAGGTCAGTTTCTTGCAACTATTTGTTTTACTTTTTGACTTTAGGAACCAGTGATAGAAAATGGATCAGAGTTTTTGGAAATCAATTCAATTCAAAACATTTTTATTTTACATAGGCCTTCATGGGCTCTTCAGAAACTAGTGTACGGTAGCAATTGGACGTTTCCTGTAGCGAAGAAAAACCGTTCCAGTGAGAGGTGGATCCGGGAACTGAGGGTTCCGTACTAACATACCTATCCAAATTGCGAAAAAATAAATTATTTTGTAAATTATGTAGTGTTTTTTCATACTTTTTGTCAAATTTTATGATTTTATGTCATCGGGAAGTCCCATATACGTTTTAGTTTGCTTGTGAGTGTCAACATATGCTTCATAAATGGAACGTAAGAAGCCTTATCTTTAATCGCGCTGACATAAAAGTTTGAATTTTACCACTGCTTCATGCGCGAGGCAATGGCCCCCGCGCCCCAGTCGCCGGGATTCCAATCCCGATTTCCAACCACCGTAAGCGCTGGCTTACGGACAGTGAACAATGGGTAGCTCGCCGTCCGACCGTCCGGTAACCGTCCGGACCGAGCCTAAGTCGTCGACGGCGCGCAGTGTTCCACGCGCCTCTCAAGGAAATGTCAGCAACCGCAGAGGCCCAGCAGGGTCGAAGCCTACTGGGGCCAAGGGTCTGATTCTGAAAGGAAGACTCGGCCCTGGTATGAAAGGCAACGAAGGAACAGGAGTGGATTTTTATGCAGTAAAAGTCAGACACTATCTCCCGCTCTGCCCAAGAGCGGGGAATGTCATTAGATGATTTATTAACCGTAAAAAGGGGTAACAAAATTGAGTGTTTGAGATTAATTTCAGCTTAATACCTCCACTTGTTCGTGAGAAAAAAGACAAACGGACAAAAAATTTAACCCATAACGATTTCGTTTTAACCAACTGAAATATGGAACCTTAAAAAAATATGTTTTACTTTTGAGTATTAATAAAAATAAAGATTTGAGAGAATAGTTTCCTTTCATTTTTGGAGAGTAAAGAGAGAGAGGGACATCGTTAAAATAAACATACATACGAATAGCCGCATTCAAACACTTAAACACCATTATATATATATATAATATATAATGGTATAGTGTTTGACTGCGGATTTATTGTGTTCTGAAATAAGTGTCATTTTTATTATATTACAATATAAATCACATAACGCAAATCATCATTTCAGCCAAAAGACGCCCTCTGTTGGACATAGGCCTCCCTCAAATGACGCCACGACCAGTCCTATGCATTTCGCATCCATTAGATTCCCGCGACCCTCACCAGGTACACCTATATATATATACCTATTTATATAAAGTAAATAAAAGGTGTTTTTGACACAATTTGGTTATTTGTGTAGATAATGATTCCGTATAAGCCGCTTAAATACATACTGACTTGTAGCCGTCCTGATATCGCGAACTAGAATTAAAAAATATGTGAAATACTTTACCTCTACCCAACACTGTGCACTGTAATGCTAGGAAAGGAGGCGGCGGATCGTGTGAGGCAAAGGTCCTCACGCCCCAATCGCCACCGGGATTCCAATCCCGATTTCCGGCCACCGTAGGCGCGGGCTTGCGGACGGCGAGCAATGGCTGGCTCGCCGTCCGATCGTCCGGTAACCATCCGGACAGGGCCCAAGTGGCCAAAAACTGGCAAAGAAGGAACAGGATTGTGTTTTTAGTCAGTAAAAGTCTGACACTATCCCCCGCTCCGCCCAAGAGCGGGGATGTCATTAGATGATTATCCCACCCGAAAAAAAAAACAAAATACCTCTACCCAACAACAATTCTTTGGGGAGTACGGCCATGTTAGCTAATGATCCACATCTGTAATGTAACGTACCTATATACACATTCTAGTCCCTACACACATGTCCACTGCTCTTACCACGGCCCGGCACGCAACCTAATTATGCAGTGGTTTAATTAGCGCCGGTCACAAAACCGCAGAGTTTTCCCGTTGCGTTGCGCCGGATGACGCATTCCTGTCGTATTAGCCGCAACGCTGTTTAGTGTGTATATTGCTTTATTTACTGTTGTAGGTTAGAAATTATACTAACATTATTTATTGACCAGAAATAGGTGCACTAGCTTTTGACGTTTTTTACGTACTCATGAACTGTGAAATAAAATGTTTATTTTTTAGTAATGTTCAAGATGTAATGTTTCACTTTACATGCAGCGAAGTTCAATGAATTTTCGTCTGAGATAAATAACATTTTTTAATTTCGGATATAGGGATTATTTTGTCAGCACAAAACTGAAGAATGAAGTGTTCTTACGTATTCTTGTTTAAAAATATTAGTTTATTTTCAACTAGCGACCACTCCTAACTTCGCATTGGTGTTACAAATTGAAATACTCGGAGTTTTTAAGAAAAACTGAGTATTTTAATGGAGTCCTTTTAGGAAGATTTATACTCTATTCGCGATAGCATTAGACAGAAGTTAAAAAAAGTAGTTTAGGGTACACAGGAATGCAGTATAGATGTATAATAATTTTTTGCAAGAAAATTTGTTAAGTTATTTTTGAATTTATCGTGAACATACAGACACGGTGAGGGATTTTTTTCATAATTTATATACGGTTATATTTTGAAACAATACAAAATTTAAATCTTTGCAGCAAATTAGGTGTTTCAAAGTAGGTATCTTCGGTTGGTCCTTATTTGATTATAGAATCGGTGTTGAGGTGAAGGAAAACCTCTTTGAAAATGTTGTTACATAAATTAGACTAATTAAAAATTCCCTATTTTTGGAAGCAACTTTTGTTATGCAAAACATAATTTTAAACCACAACGTTAATGAATTCTCCAGCCCAAACTTCCAACAACTGCCTACAAAATTCTGCTAAAACTTTCTACCTACTAGAATAAACAATTCAACATCCCACTCCTGTTCCTTCTTTGCTTTTGCTTTGTTAACGGTAAGGTTCTATTTCGTACAACCCATGGCCCCAGTAAACTTCGACTCGGCTGGGCCCCAACAATCTGATTGATCTCTTTGAGGCGCCAGTGGAAAACTACACGCTGTCGACGACTCGAATTCGTTCCGGACGGTTACCGGACGACGGGGCTACTAGCTACCCGTTGCTCGCCATCCGCAAGCCTACGCCTACAGGGTCTAGAAAGGGATACCGTCGGCTGCGGCATAAGGTCCATTCCCTCACGCGAAACAATTCCACATGTTGTAAAATACCTATAAAATTTTTGTACAGTTAAGTTAATTAGGTCGTTAGTTAAATATTTTAGCGGCAACTGAAGCATGGCGCCGGTTTGCGCGGAAGACACTAAAGTATTACCGAACATGTGGCGCGATCCCTGAATACTTTAAAAACTGTAAGTCTTAGGTTGTACTGGGAGCGAAAGCTTTATTAAGTAGGTATGTATGCATTATATTGAAATTTATTCTACTATGTGTAAACATATATTTATGATAGTACATCATTATCTAACAGATGGTATGACGTTGGTGCCGTGGAAGGTGGGTAGGTGCAACCTGTGTCGACACCCTTGCGCCATCCCATGTTCCTAGTTCGGTGGGCTGTCCCAGCACTGCCGCGCTGTTTTGTTTTTTACTTTTCTTTTTTTGTATTATTCTTACACATGGTGTCTACGTACACTCTCTTTTTTCCAACTCTCTTTTTGCTTTAGAAATAAGCATCACCTTTGTATCTACTATTCTGTTTCCTTCTTCTTGTCTTTTACACTACAACACTAAACTATGTTATAAAAGCAAAAGTTCGTATGTATGTGTGTGTTTGTTACTCCTACACGCTCAAATGTTTTTTTTTTTTTGTGGAAAGAAATCATCCAATGTATGTACGAAAGGACAAAAGCTTGAAACGTATCTGCTTTTCCCGCTGCCGCTGCCTCTTATGCCAGCCCGCTAACAGTCACACCTGGCATACCGACTCGTTAATACCATGAATCGACTTAGGATTGGAAAGCGGGAATTACAAGTAAATTATTAATGGAGTCAGGAATCATCGCGAGCCCTACGGTCTTAGCTTTGATAAAGGTTATGTTTGTGGAGGCATGAAGAGGATTTGTGTAATTATAAAGGATATACATAATACATAGGCCTTAATTGTATTATGTACGAATTGAGTCTGGCAGAGGTCGATAATATTTTTGTTAAATGTAAACTAAATTATGAGAAGCAAATTTAAATGTTACACCAATATTATAACGTTAGTATGTATGTTTGTTATTCTTTCACGCACAAACTTCATGCTGAATAGGACAAAAGATACTTTTTTTTATCTCTGGAGAACATTACCTTGGACATATTTTCTTTTTTCACGCGGGCGAAGTCGCTGGCAACAGCTTCTATGTTATAAAAAAGCACGGAGATTAAATTAAATACGTCATGATATAAGAAACACAGACTACTCCTGTACGGATTTCAAACTTTTATTAAAATTTTTGACTTGGATTAAAAACTTTTTACAAAAAAAAAAACAAATAAAGAAACAAAATCAGATAAACCATTACCGTTACTAAAAATTTGCTTACTATTTAGTTTTAATTGTGGGAATAGTACAACTAAAAAGTGAAAAATAAAAAAAGTACAACCGACTTCAAAATAAAACAAAAGTTGCAAAATAACTTCAGGTTCGGAAGTGGGGGTCAAAAAACGAACAAACAATACCAGAAGCTTAAGTCAGTAAAAATCTGACTCTCCCTCCCCCTCTCGCTCCACCCACCGAAAGAAGTTATTTCATGATTTCTTGACCGAAAAAAATTCCACCATTAAGATAGGTTCGCTCTAATTACTAATTAAGGCATCAAGTCTCTTTAATGTCCTTCTATTTACTTAACAGCCGAAGTCAGGGTATTTTTATAGCGCATAAAAACAGTAAATTTGTACTTATATTAACCACAAATTTAAATTCTGGTCAAGCCTTAAGAGCGGCCAACACGAGATACATTTTCATACAACCGCTCTTACGTGATTGTGATCTTAAAAAAAACTAATCCGGTTAAGGCCTTTGAAAATCTGCTATTTTACGTATACTTTGACCCTTCATAATGCACTCATAAATTAAAAATGTTTATGCATTAACCTTCCCTTCGGAACACACTTTATATTTGCTAAACGCCCTTAGATTTCACTTTCTTATTTATTACACTTAACACATTTCACTAATAATTTATTATTAGTGAAACTGGAATGCATGACTTGATTCCGCCATCTCCTTTATACCATCGGACAAACCGACGAACGGCGAGTATCCTCCCTTACGTTGTTGAAACTTCAACGGTCCGGACTAAGCGTTTCGCTTCGTCGTTTATACCGCGTACATCGAAGGACTGAAACAACATGCCTGCTGCGGTCTTCCCGTCCAACTATAATTTAGGTGTCTTCAAGGCTAGAGTGAATAGGCTCTTAATAAACTAGTGCGGCTGACCATCAATGATTGCATCTCCGCTTACCATCAGGTGGGATCGCAGTCAAGCACTGGATTATATCAATTAAAAAAAAATAATTAAATCTTTATTTTGTTGTTTTATTTTATTTATTATATACTACACTGCATTTACGTCCATCCCGTCAGGACCTCAGGTCTGGCTGAAAATCAGCGTCGAGCACGGGTTGTCTGGCATTTTTATGCTAATTTTTAATTATTCCTTTAACTCATTGTGTGTGTGCATTGTGTTGTGCTAAAATTTTTTTTTACTTTTGATAAATACCTTTGATAGTGGTCAAGTGTGAAACTTGACCACTATGTCGACTGATGAAAAATGACGATGTGGTCAACGATGGAGCATACTTGCCTAGAACTAACCTATTCACTCTTGACTTAAAAATCCCCAGGTTGGCTTATGTTCATTCTTACTTAGACTTTGTAGGAACTTCACCGCCAAACCCCGCCAACCAAAGTCCAGAATTCCTTCGTAATTGCCTGTAAGACTACTTAAATAAACCAACGGAATCACCTTGCCTTGCTTACAGTACCCGTTTCCAACCAGGACTTAAACAAGGCATTAAATTCAGTAGCGGTATTAAAGTGTAAACTTGACGATAGCTTGTGGCTTCAAACACTATTATGGGCTAGCCGAGTCGTCAACTAAGCTACCATTAATCGGGTTTTAACAATGCACCAATGTGTATTTACGTGCTTGTTGAGATGGTTTCAATAATTTACTTTGAATGCAACAGGTGACAATGTCTTTTTGTAAATTGACAGTAACTAAAAAATAAGCTGTAAGAGTAATACACTCATACATTTAGTTTGACTATATATAGAGAAGTATTTTTTTTTTCTTTTAAGATGAGAAACCATCCGAAGACTTCTTCCGCTCTAGGGTGGGGCGAGAGGGCGTGTCAGACTCTGATTGACTAAAGCCTTGCGTCCAGGACCCCGGGTTTCTCTTTCGGAAACTAACCCATAGCCCCAGTAGGCTTCGGCTCTGTTGGGACCCTACGTTTTCGCTGACATCTTTCTGAGGCGCGCGTGGAAATAAACGTGTCGTCGACGACTCAAGCTTGGTCCTAGACCTCACGCGTATGGCCGCTTCCTTCTACTATTCCTCCTCGCTCCGGACCATGGATGGGCCAGCTTATGCTTCGCCTAAGCGGGGTGACTAAAGAAAAATGGTTTCTTTTACTTTTCAGAAGTTTTAACGTATATCGGGCATTGTTGTGGTCTACTTAAATGTCCTTTCTTTGGTATTGTTCGTCGAGTCATTCAGCTTCTTAGTAATCCTGAGAGTTATACGAATATTGACAAATGTTTGCACTGACCGGACAAGTACTCTCAAACCTGTGTAGTACTTTCCTGCAAAGACCATCTCAGACACTAATCTGCATGGTTAATATGATTTGACCAGGGAGGTGAGACTCTTCCACATAAGATACCATCTTAATTATCCATAATATCTCAACAGGAAGCAAAGAATCTTAATTAATATACTCCTAATCAAAACGAGCTGGTTTCAAGCGAACTACAAAGTATGTAAAACCTAGAGGATAATAATCACTGAATCAATTGCTAACGGACACTGTAATAGGGCTTAATAGATTAGTGGCAACGTGGTGCAGGCAATAAGCTAAAGCGGGGGTGCATTGGAGGCCGAGTGGTAACGGCCCCGACGTACGAGTTGCGTGCGTGTGTTGGTCGCGGGTTCGAATCCAGCCAGGCGCATTACTTTGTGTAATTTATTTCATCACCACTGCTCTCAAAACGAAACCAGCATGTCCTAGAACCAAAAATTCGAAGATGTGTGACATCCATCAACCCGCACTGGGCCCGCGTGGTGGATTACGGCCCATTCCCTCTCCTAGAAAGAGGAGGCCTGAGTCCCAGCAGTGGGAACATTAAAAGGCTGATTATGTTTATGCTTATTATGGGGGCGATTTTACTGTCATTGTCAATATGGCGAAAGATGGCTAAATTTAGCAAACCACTTATGGCCAAAGAAAGGTGACAAGATCTCTTTTGGCAATATGGCGTGGGTGAGAAACTGAAGCGGGAGCAATTTTAGTGTCAATGACAATACGCTAAAAGGCAGCTTAATTCGGCAAACAGCTTATGGCCAAAGAATGGTGTATAGATTACTTGTGGCAATATGGTGTGGGTGTGGGTGATAAGCTGAAGCGGAGGTGATTTTACTGTCATTGACAATACGTTGAAAGACATATTGACTATTCGCAGACAGATTATGGCCCAAAAATAAACAGAAAATAATAGCGCAGGAGTAAGGATAAATGCCATAAGGAGCGGATTGATCGAATTCATAAATAGTTGTAGAATATTGATAGAAAGGCGAGCGCAATTTCATTCAGCGGACGAACGCGGCCCTCACCAGGTCATCAGTTTACGTTGTGGGAGGCCATCTTACACCTATCAACTCCCTAACCTTTTCCCAACTTGGGGTCGGCTTCCAGTTTAACTGGATGCGGCTGAATACCCGTGTTTTATTTGAAGCGACTGCCTATCAGACCTCCACAACCCAGTTACTGGGCAATACGATACACCTTGGATAGACTGATAGTCAAACTTTTTGACGTTTGACTTCCTGCAACGACTATCGAAGACCTGCGAATGATAATTGGCATCAACGCCTTTAAATGATTTCAGAAGCTTGGGGTATTAGTAAAATCCTTGATAATTTAAAAAAAATACTACGCAATTAGTATGTATTACGTTATTATATTAATAAGTATGTATTTTTGCGATATTTATTTTATTATGTGAATGTATATAATCATATTAGTTTATCATTTTTTCAATTTTTTGCATGTTATATTATTTCATTTTTAGCTATGTATTTTGTGTGTACCAATTTTCCTTTTACTTCTACACACAGTGTCTACATCTCTATTTTTTCCAACTCTCCTTTTGCAGGTATGCTGGAAGAGAATTCTTTAGAAATAAGCATCACCTTTGTACTATTCTTCTGTTTCATTCTTCTTTTCTTTAAATTGTGTGTACATAATTTGTTAAATAAATAAATAAATATAAATTGAAAAATTCATGTTGGCTCACCCGGTTTCGAACACGCAACCTCATGCATGAGAGATACCCTTTAAAACACTGGGCCATCATGACACAAGGGAGACTATCTAACACCTACTCACTAGTTACACAACTAGTTACTTCCAATTTGCATTGCAAGCAACTGACAATCCTGGACACTAATTCATAGTCCTGATGCACCTGTTCAACAAAGATGCTCACAATATCTCATGTTGCACTGTAATGAGAACTATAAATACTGCATAGGTACAGTCAGTCGCATCCCCTGCGATGTACATTAATCGCCTTATCTGTAACGAGTGGGTACTCGCAATCTGTCTCGAGGATTATATCGCTGATGTTACTACTGGTTCTCGGTCATGTTCAAAAGCTTTTTAAAAATAAGACTACTTAATTAAAGTTAACAATGATTTAGTTAGATTTTTTTTTTGGTGGGAAATTACCAAATAATTTCTCTTATTCTAGGTGGAGCAAGAGAGAGTTTAAGAGTTATGATAATGGTTCTAATGAATAAAAGTAGTGGAGCAAATACGTACATTTGGTTACTGCGAATATATTTTTTGTTGCGAAACTCTCTGACACTAAGCTCCAAATTGCAAAAACTTTCGAAAACTTTTAATTTCGCAGACTACCCGAGAGAATTAACCGTAACTATATCTCACAAGTAATTATTACAAAATACAACAAGTACAAAGTATGCTATGGGCAGGGCACATTGCTCGCAGAATGGGTGGCCGTTGGGGCCGAAAGGTTATGGAATGGCGACCACGTACCAGAAGACGTAGTGTTGAAAGGCCTCCTACAAGGTAGACCGATGACCTGGTGACGGTTGCGAGAGTCCGACCGTTCATTGTGGCGGCACTTGGGGGAGGCCTATGTCCAGCAGTGGACGCCTTTCGGCTGAAATGATAATGATGATGATGATGACAAAGTATGCTATCTGTATATATATTTAAATATGAATCCCTATTTCCCTTGGTCAAGTCATCACGCGTGAACGACCAATTTCGCAATTTTTTTTTTTGTGTCTTTCATTGTCAGGGGAAGTTTATTATGAAAAAAAAAAGTTAACGCGGAACAACAAAATATGAATGACTATTTAACGTTCACGCATTTGACAGTTCGCACGTTTGACAGTTCATAGCTAAAACTACTTCCAGAGAACAGCTAGCCTACAATATAAACTAGTAGGGGACATAGACAAGCGATGTGTCTTCAAGCTCATCACGAGGGCACAAAGCAAACCGAAGCTCAGCTTTAATTGCTCTAATCTAGAACACTATCCGTCTATCTAGATTCTTTCCCCGCTCGTTAGTGTTAGAAACAAGAGATAACATCGAGATTTATTTAATTACGTAACAGTAGTACCGGCTGCACAAAAGATTGACATAAAGTTCCTGGAAACATCTATTAGCACTACACATACGATGTATAGGTGTACATACGTAGTGATGTACGAGTATGTACCTCTATACACATACACCGAATGTCAGACATTTGGCACACAAACGTGTACCACAAAAAAAAAATAACCTACTTCACCACAAAAAAAACCTGGCAAGTGCGAGTCGGACTCGCTCACTGAGGGTTCCGTACAAACTTACCTATGAAAACAGTTCAATTTCCGAATTGAGTTACGAAGTTTTTTCCGAATCGCAAAAAATTTTTTTTTTGTGTGTGTACTACAAATTTACACTTTTCAGATTTTTTTCTATACTTATGCTATGAGACCTTGCTTCATGACAAATTTCAGGATTCTAAGTCATCGGGAAGTACCCTATGAATTTTGATTCCCTTAGGAGTGTCGAAATATACGTTTTTTGTAACATAAACAGCCATATCTTTTTCTTCGTTAACTTAGTGTTTTGTTTTTTGTTGTGCAGTCGGTTATTTCTTATTTTTTTGTAAAAAGAAAATTATTTCACACTTTTTTTTGTGATACACTTATAGCCAGAGTACTTATTTCTCATGACAATTTGAATTAACCCAAACATTGCTAGGATACATTATTTTATTATGAAGTTCCCATCCACCTCCCGGCTCCATCATCATCATCAGATCACTTCGATGATACCATTTTCAATATAACTATTCAGAACTATTTTTTTATTTGTATTGTCGTAGTTACATATAATACTATCTTCATTGTGATAATAATATTTATGTGCGGGTGAAGTTCCGTTGGCCATTTCTGGTATTCTTCATCAGTTCCACTTCATCAAATGTTTAACAGTAAATGCTTAATTTCTCAATGAAAACCAAAATCACTATATAGTTGCCTAGAATATTTGAAGAGTTCCCTCGATTCCTTACGGATCCCATCATCAGAACTGGATTTTGAAAAAATGACACAGGACCGGTCATTATGGCGACACTTGGGAGAGGTCATGTCCAACAGTAGACGTCTTTCGGCTGAAATGATGACTATTCTACTTACTTAAAGGGTAAAAACGGGTCCGTCTGTCTGTCATCAGGACGTATCTCATCAAGAAACGTGATAGCTAAACAAACAAATACTAAAAACATAATAAAAAAAATATTTAAATGCCATACAACAAACATGTTTTTTTGTCGTTTTTTGCCCGATATTAAAAATAGTTATATAACATAGTATCTAATGTCGTATAAATAATGGTACGAAACCCTTCATGCGCAAGTCCGTTACGCATTTGGCTGTTTTGATTTTTTCATTATTCCATAAAAGTTAACGGCCACAGTGGTGGCCAAGTGGTAACGGCCCCGACTTAAGAGTTGTAGGTCACGGGTTCAAACCCAGCCAGGCGCATTACTTTGTGTAATTTATTTCATAACCACTGCTCTCAAAACGGTGAAGGAAACACCGTGAGGAAACCGGCATGTCCTAGAACCAAAAATTGGAAGACATGTGACATCCACCAACCAGCACTGGGCCCGCGCGGTGGATTACGGCCCATTCCCTCTCCTAGAGAGGAGGCCTGAGTCCCAACAGGTGGAACATTATAAGGCCGACTAAGCTAAGCTAAGCTATTAATAATAGTTATATATCATAGTATCGAATATTGTGTAGATAATGGTACGAAACCCTTAATGCCCAAGTCCGTTAAGCATTTGACTGTATTGTTTTTTCATTATTAGATAAAAGTAAACAGGTTTTCTTACCCTCCTACCTGATGCAGAAAGTTACCAGTTACTCAATGAAAAAAAAAGAGATACTGCTTTTTGGCTACCTAGGGCTGTACAGAGTGTTTCAAATATGTAGTGTAGGTATGTTCTTGACCGGAACGGATTACAATAAAAAAACGGAATTTTCAAAAAATTTGACGTACTGCTTTTTGGCTACCTGGGGCTGTACAGAGTGTTTTAAATATGTAGTGTAGGTATGTTCTTGACCGGAACGGAATACAATAAAAAAACGGAATTTTCAAAAAATTTGAGGTACTGCTTTTTGGCTACCTGGGGCTGTACAGAGTGTTTCAAATATGTAGTGTAGGTATGTTCTTGACCGGAACGGATTACAATAAAAAAATCGTGCTCATCACACAAACATTTGTCCTGGGTGGGAATCGAACCCACGACCTCCGGCATAGCAGACAGGGCCACTGACTACTAAACCAACAGGCCAGTCAAAGAAATATGTAGTGTAGGTATGTTCTTGACCGGAACAGCTTACAATCTGGAGCAGAACGGTTAAGTGGCAGATAAAGTGAGGATTGGTGTAGACGGTTATTACTATGTTTTATGTTATTAATTTATTACTGTTTTATCTTGAAAAGTCGACTTTGCATAGTGTTTAGGATTACAGTTGTTACCGAGAGAAGCTGAAAGATAATAATAGCATAGCATAATCGGCCTTATAATGTTCCCACTGTTGGGACTCAGGCCTCCTCTCTAGTAGAGGGAATGGGCCGTAATCCACCACGCAGGCCCAGTGCGGGTTGGTGAATGTCACATGTTTTCGAATTTTTGATTCTAGAATATGCCGGTTTCCTCACGATGTTTTCCTTCACCGTTTTGAGAGCAGTGGTGATGTGAAAGTGGTGAAAGATAATATGTTTTTGTTTTATATGAGAAATTATCGAGAGCGAAAAGGAGTGTCAGACTTTTATTGATAAATGCCCACCAGTGTTCCCTCGGTGGCCTTTGTCGTTCGGGGTCACAGTAACTGTTCCGGGCGCACATTGCAGAATTGTTTTAGGGACACAAGGCGGCAGTGCCCAATTATCAAGAGGCCCGGTGAGCTGTCAATCCAAACCTCCTGAGAGGTCTGAGTCTCAGCTGTGAGAACATTTAATGGCTGATAAAGCAAAAAAAATGTTTGTGACGTAACTACAAACTTACAGATTTCAGTTTTTTCCACATACTTGTGATATGAGACCTTGTTTCATGCCAAATATCAGGATTCTAGGTCAACGGGAAGTACCCTATAAATTTTGTTTCCCTTGAGAGTGTTGAAATATACGTTTTTTTTCTGTATAAACGGCCATATCTTTTTTTTTCGTTTATTCAGAAGTTTGATTATTTCACAACTTCAAGGGACCGCAGACCTGAGTATGTGGTTTTAATTTCAACTCGAAACCTTCACGCGTTCTCGAGATAAAGGGTTTTGACAGACTGACGGACGGACGGACAAAAAAGTGATCCTATAGGTGTTCCGTTTTATCCGTTTGAGATACGGAACCCTAATAATGCAACCCTTTGAATGGTTTTTGGATTCGTCAAAGACCCTTTGTTTATTTGTGAGGTCTTCCTTTACTAGCCAGTGAACAAATCTAGACTTTCCTTGTACCATCTACACCTAGCTATGTCTCAAGCTATTTTCCGCTTAACTCAAAGGAACTGTTCGTGTCCTTACAGGAATCAGTTCAGTGAACCGACTGAATTCGTTTGGGATTGACCCTTGGAACCGTTCAGGTGGCATAAGTATTAAGTAAACTTCCTGGGTTTGACATAAAAAGGTTAATGTTATTATGTCTAACCATCTGTACAATGTGGTATCTAAAAATATTTTTCATGTAGCTCAAATCAACAAAACAAATCAAAATGATTTTATTGTTTTTCATACACGAATAATTTTTATTTTTTATAAATTTCGTTGAGTTTAAAGTCCCACTGAGAAAAAACAGGTTTTCCTTAGTAAAAGTCTGACACTCGAGCTCTACACAACGAGACCCCCCAAAAAAAAAATTACTCTCATTTCAGTGGTCACTGTACCCTTTCTACTCAGCCCCCTAGCCAAGTCACAATCGTGTCGTTCGCGCCGAACGCCTCGAATAGGCCACGCCTCCTATTCCTTTGTTTTGACGTCATCTCAACGCTCAGTCACGTGGTCAGAACAAAAGAATCAGAGGCGTGGCCTACTCGAGGCGTTCGGCGCTAACGAAACGATTGTAACTTGGCTAGGGGAGCAGATCATCTTCCACGTAGAAGTTGTTGAGCGGGAAAGTATTTAAAAACTTTTGTGCATTTAATTAAACTCGTTAAAACAATAAACGGCCCGTTTTGACATTTGAGAAAGACCCTAGAATGTAACTTGGAACGAAACCAAAAGAAACAATAAAATAATAATAAGGGGTCCGGTGTTGTAGTAGCTATTTTAGCTGTTTTAGTAGTAGCTACACTACACCGGACAAGCCACTAGGTAGTCAAAATACAAATTATGTCAAAACGGACTTTTTATTTTTTGACAACTTTACTAGCTTTATTCCTAGAAATACTATTTTACAATATACAACCTAGCGTCTTGACAGCCGTCTTAAATTAATTGAAACAAAAACAATTTTTGTTTTTGGGTGGATACTAAGTCCTTTAAGCAATGCCTTCGTCATCATCATCATCATCATTTCAGCCGACTGTTGGACATAGGCCTCCCCCAAGCGACGCCACAACGGCCGATCCTGTGCGTCTCGCATCCACCGCATTCCCACGAATCTCACCAGGTAGTCGGTCCACCTTGTGGGAGGCCTTCCAACGCTACGTTTTCCGGTGCACAGTCGCCTCCCTAGAACCTTTCGGCCCCATCGACCGTCCGTTCTACGAGCAATGTGCCCTGCCCACTGCCACTTTAGTTTGGCGATTCTTCGGGCTATGTCTATGCTTTCGTATGAATAGTTAATTTCTTTACTATTAGAATTTAGATGTACGTATTCTAATGTTTTTGTAGTGTTGGCAGCAAATGAAACAAATTAACCTTCTCGGCAAACTTCGCTGAGGTATTCAACTCTACAATAAAATTCTCAGCTCCATTTTACCGATCGCGCTTGTTTTTTTTTTAAATTGATATACATTAGTGCTTGACTGCTATCTTACCTGATAGTAAGCAGTGATGCAATCGTTGATGATGAGGCGCACTAGTTTATTAAGAGCCTATTCACTTTAGCCTTGAATACACCTAAATTATAATCAGATGGGAAGACCGCAGCAGGCAAATTATTCCAGTCTTCGATGTACGCGTTATACCGGACCTTGGCGGTTTCAACAACGTAAAGGTGGATACTCGCCGTACGTCGGTGTTCCAATGATTCCACATATTGTCCAACTGTTCAAACACTTGAGACACATAACCTCACCAATTTTACTTTATAATACCAACTACTCGTAGAAATCAATTTGTGAATAATTAAAACAGTCACTGTCTGAATGAAGTTTAGTGACCTAAAACAATCATCTTCTTTTATATGTTTAAACACCTATTCTATATTTGCATAATCTTTAAAAGCATAGTTCAATATCACAATTATAATAATATTAAAGCGAAAATGTGTGACTTTGTGTGTGTACGTTTATTGGTTCTTCACGCTCAAACGAATGTTCAACTAAATTTCCGAGAATAACCCTCGGAATTAAGAGTAGCGGGCTCTTGGGTACTAGAGGCTATTTTTTGGTTGTGCTTATCATTTGAGTGAAGTTTGCCATAATCACCACGCTTGGGTTGGCTATCACAGTGTGGTTGAAACATTTAAATAGAAAAGACCTGTGCCAGACCAAAAAGGCTACCTCATTAGCATATTAAAAAAAAATGGGCAAGTGCGAGTCAAACTTACCTATAAAAACAAGCCTATCATATAAAAAGAATATCATTTGGCACACAGGTAAGATCATGTTGTAGATCGCCGTCCGACCGTCCGGTAACCGCCTGGACCGAGCCCAAGTCGTCGACGGCGCGTAGTGTTCCACGCGCGCCTCAAGTAGAGGTCTGCAAAACCTTAGAGCCCAGCAGGATCGAAGCCTATTGCGGCCATGGGTTCGCTTATGAAAGGAAAACCCGGCCCTGGAATGCAAGCCAACGAAGGAACATAGGAGTATGTTTCGCAGCCGTGAGACACACAATTTTGATGTATTTTTTAAGTTTCAGTATTTAAATTTCTATATCATAATTGTCATCTCATTGTGTGTACCTGTGTGTCAAATAAACGTGTTTTCTTTCTTTCTTTCTAGTCAGTCTGACACGCCCTCCTGCTCCGCCCAAGGGCGAGAGATGTCATTGGATGATTTCTCACCTAAAAAAAATTTGGTAGACCATGTACTGAAATAGCGCATAGAAAACTTTTTGTCTCGGGAGTATGTTCTACTTTCACGCGGGCAAATCCGCTAGCAACTCTTATATAACTAGCTTCTGCCAGCGGATTCGCCCGCGCGAAAATAGGTTTCTCCATACAAACTTTGGGCCCCGTTTGGCCCTTAGGGAGTGAATTTTGGAAAATCCTCTCTTAGTGCTTGCCTACGTCATAAAAGGAAACCTTATGCAAAGTTTCACACTCCTGGACCACGTAGTCTCGGCTGTGCGTTGATATGTCAGTCAGTCAGTTTCTCCTTTTATATATATAGATTCAGATCCACACACTAAAGACTATAAAAATCGCAACAGTGATTACGACGTGTTGCCAAGCAAGATTACTATAATCACCGTTACCCTCCGTTAAACCCAACAGCTATCTGTAACACAAACAAAGTTAAACTCTAACTCTCATTTAGAATAAAATGAATTAAGTAACAATCTTAATGAGCAA
Source organism: Mythimna vitellina (assembly GCA_949316375.1). NCBI lineage: Eukaryota > Metazoa > Arthropoda > Insecta > Lepidoptera > Noctuidae > Mythimna > Mythimna vitellina. The sequence continues at coordinate 5,447,569 of OX438693.1, forward strand.
GTTACCTTGAACGTTATATACTAATACCATTTTTATGCTACGCCTATCTCGGTTACACGTTGTTAATTTAGGATCACGCTTTCTGGCCACAGCTTGGAGAAAGTGATCACCTTGACTTGACGCTATTTTTCTTTAATTTTTAGTGTTCCGTAAATTAGATTAGGTATCTAGAATAGTGGACCTAATTGATGAAGAATTTAACTTTCGGATGTTGTCTAGATTTTGTTTGTAAAAGTAGGATAATCGATTAATTCGTTTACTTTTCATGGTGATTAACAGGGAAAAGTGATCATTATGTTTCAGTAGTCTCATTTATAAGCAAACAGTAATAATAATAAAAACTTGTAGGTTTATTAGCTTCTGGCAAGCTTGTTCTCCGGCCGTCCGGTAACCGTCCGGACCGAAACGAGTCGTCGACGACACATAGTGTTCCACGTGCGCCTCAAAGAGATGTCAGCAACCCCGTATGGGTACCCAGCGAGCCTGAAGCCTATTGTGACTTCCTGATCCTGAAACGCAAGACAAAGAAGGAACATAGGTGTAGTTTTAGTCAGTAAGAGTCTAGCACGCCCTAGCGCTCCGTCCTAGGGTGAGAGAATTAAAAAATAAACTACCTTCTCTCATAATCCGTTTAGCCGTTTGAGCATGAAGGGATAACACACATAATCGTACCTACCATCGCATACACATACATGAATACAAATTTACGCCTACATAATTTCACCAGAAATTACCATCGAATAATATATATATGTATAGGTTTTATTTATTTTTTATAGTATGTTTATACGTATTGTGTGCTGTGCACGTATTTGTGTAGTTTATTTTTTTAACTTAGGTTTTTATTGTGCAATTGTTTGATTTATACTCTTATGTTGAATTTCTTACAAATATATTAAGGTTTGCTGTAAAAATACCCAATTGTGAGTTAAGCTCGCCTTTGTACATCAATTGTCCAATTTGTAATTAATTGTAAAATTATGTTCAATAAAGAATATATATATAGAAATAAGTAACGGCTTTAATCAGGAACTCCAAGGTTCACAAGATAAACAAGTCTCTTTTATATCATATCCAGCACACACATTAACTAAAAGTCACGGTAAATATCCGCTATACCAATAAATTTCATCATTGTGGTTTCTAAGAAAAGGTTCCTATAGATAACGATCCTTACACGCCGCGCATGCTATTGTGAGGCATTCTTTCAAAAATTGACCATGGAGTAATGAAAATGGAGTACTCATATATACGATAGCAGTAAATAGAGAATGAGACTTTGCTAGGGATTCTCAGCTATTCGATATTAAATTGTACCTAAAAAAATCCTACAATAGGAATTAAATATCATTTACTAACTTATCTAATTGTAGATGAAACGGACTGAGTGACGAAACGTATTGCTATAAAACGATCGACGTCTTGTAATATTATGAAATATTCTAATACGTATTAACTACCTATTCCAAGCTACAATACTGTCGAGAAGGCTGCACAATTTGCAAAATTGTGACAAACACTCTCACTGACAAGCACGCTTTAAAAAGATTTCAGTATGAGTGACGAGGCATCATTAGGTCTGCGATGCCTGCTATTTCTGCAGGATCACCGCGGCAATGGAACGCAAAGAGCTATTGAGGAAAAGAGACCAGACCAGACAGAGAAATGCTATTTGAAGATTTCTAGTCTATAAAAAAGAATTGTAAGTAGTCCATTTCTTCATACTCCATGTTCCTTGACCCATATTTTACGGAATTAGAATCCCATTTATTTATAGAACTCTCCATTAGAACGGCTTACTGCAACCGCAATAATTTATACTAAAATATTAGCATGAGATATAATATATTAAATGTTTGCTCTAAATTCGGAGGTATTTAGGCTTTCCGGTCTTTTGTTTTAAATGGTAGGTAATTTAGATGGCATTAGTGGATACCCATTAGGCATTTGAAGTGCTACCTATGTCTGGTTCAAATCGAAAATCGATGCAAAAATATTTTGAAATGTCTTTTGCAAGACACTTTTTCGAAAACCCGCTCATACCCAAATTTTGCTTTTAGGTTTGCAATGTAGTGTATTTCGCACTAGTGCGGAAAATATTGCAGTCAGCCCCCACCACAACTTATTATATTTATTGTATCACGCTGGTCGTCCATTAGCCTCTACTGGTCGCACGTCAGCCCCTATCAAAGCACTTGAAATAAAATCCGCACAATAATTGGTTAATATACTTATATGTTTATGTAGTTTTTCTTATTATTTTCAGGTAAGTGTGTTGAAAAACATCATTTGATACACATAGGCAAGTGTTATTGCAGTTTCTCGGTTCCAAAGCAATTTTTTTGCAGTTGCATCAAAATTATAATATACCCCTAACCTATTCTGACCACAATAATTTCGTCAGAATTATTTTGATTAAAATGCTACTAATCAGCTTAGCCTTTTTCAAACCATATTTGGGTCGAATTTCATGCTAAATGGATGTAGAATTTTATTTAAAAAGTACTTTATGAAATACGTTTTTATTTAGTTTTAATTCTAACACCGTAATAGTATGATATAACAATAGGTAGGTAGGTATAATATGATCAAGATGTGTATGCTATTGTTTATCAAATTCCATTGTTTTTGTATGTCTAATATTTTCGTAATTAGCGTGTAGACATAGAACACCTTTCAAGCTCACATTTTTTGCTTACATCATTGTTTCAACGATCAACATCGATCTACACACTAATAAACTATAAACACACACATTATTTGTTTTTTTTTTCTATCGTCATATCACATCACAGACAATAGACGAAAAAGCAAAGAGATTGCGTAAACATACTTGATCATTGTCTATGGTTTTATGCGATTTTAAATGTGGAACATTAAACGAAAGTTGTAAAATTTCTTTTTTTCTTTTTAGTCGTTACAGTACTTATGCAAAAATAATTACTTTTACACGGTTGCGGCGATCTCCTTGGAACTACGCGCCATCGATGGCTTGGACTCGATCCAGACGGTTACCGGACGGTCGGTCGGCGAGCTACCCATTGCTCGCCGTCCGCAAGGCTACGCCTACGTTGGCCGGGAATCGGGATCGGAATCCCTGCGGCTGGGGCGCGAGGGCCATTGCCTCGCGCTGCGGCCGTCTCCTTTGCTAGCATTACTGCTTCGCAGATGGAACGGTGGCGCATCGACGTATGCCAGATGGTCCGATGATGGAACGGGCTAGGCGGAATTAGGCTATGCAATTCTGACGCACATTCCCCGAAATGCAACCAGTAGAAAACCGACAGGGTAGCAACTCGGCGTCGTCGCTCAAAACTTTGAAGCCTCGACTCGACGAGTGCGTTATTGCCAATGATCCTCCTGGCTCGCCTCGAAATTGTCTCAAGAGCATCAAGTCGGTATCGGGCAGACATATGATAATTTTTATTGCGGGAGTCTCATATATTCCCTTAGGACAATATTCTATTTTAACACGGGCGAAGACGCCGGCAAAAGTTAGTAAATCCATAAAAGCCTGACCACACGCAATCATAAATTACAATCAACAATAAAACAAGGTTACGGGACAGTTCAGTAAAACTTTCTTTAAGTGACTACACCATGGGCCATGGTATCCCATAGAAATGGCCGTGCAATTATTTGTGGGTACAGTACAAATTACATATTTAATTACAATCTAACATCTAGCGAAACAATGAAAGTTCAGGAGAATTGCTAATTGGCCGTGATTATGGGCGAAGAGTTAGGGGGACTGGATGTGGCTGCATTAAAGTGTGGTTTATTTTATTAATTTCTGTTTATGATTCCAGTAATATATCAATGCTGCTAGATTCTTCTTCTATGTACTACATACGATAGTATTATAGTTGTGTGTGTGTTGTTTTGTATTAAGAATTGAAAAATTGTCAAAAATACAAATAAAGCATAATAAAATAATAAGCATTATCAGCCTTTAATGTTCCCACTATTGGGACTCAGGCCTCCACTCTAGCAGAGGGACAGATTAAGGCATTTTATTATTATTATTTTCGAGGGCGGGTTATCTACAAATAGTTACTACTGCTCCGGGTAGTGCGAAGGCGTTCGCGTTCTTTTAACCTTCTCCGAACAGTTCGAGCGCTCACAGATACTCCGTGGAAGTCGCGAAGTTGGTTTTGTATCTCAATGGAGGTAAGGTGACGATTTCTCAAGCTGGTCGTCACGATGAATCGATCCTGACTTTCAGTTGTGACCCGAGATCGTGGCCTTCCTTGGCGACGAACAAAGCCGCCAGTCTCTAGGTACCTCCGATAAATATTTCGGACCGCAGATCGACTTAAATTAAGTTGAGCACTCACGTTTCTTTGGCTGTGTCCGGCCTGAATAAGTGCCACAGCTTGGGCGGCGACTTCAGGTAAAGTATCCATAGATTATAATTGATAGAACCTCACCTTAATGTTAAGAATAAGTAATGTTTGTTGCAAAACCAAAGATATCAATCAATTTTTCAAGAATTAAATCCAAGTAAACCAATAAAACCAAGTTTTCTTAGTATTCGATTGTTTGATATCAACAAACAGGCTCCAAATTGTCTTTTGTTTCTTTAAATTCTGTGTTCGAAATTCAAAAAAGACTATTGAATGAAATTGTGAATGTGCCAGGTTCAAAACTGCATAAAAACTTTTTGCTCGACCTAATATAAAATTTTAGCTAGGACCAAACAAAACTGAAAGTACAAGGTGGGCCAATAGATGTGTCCAGAAGTGTATTTCCCCGCTTCTTTCATTCAGTCATCGACTACACGTATAAACAAAGCAACTTTACTTGTTACGACGGTTCTGCTGTGATCCTATGAGGAGTCCTGTTCCATATCTTCGAATTTCATGATTAGATCATAACAATATTTCTATGAGACTAATTCAGAAGCAAAAATTCTCAATAAAAAATCAAAATCGGTCCACAATTCACCGAGAAATCGGTGAACATATATATAAAAAAAACATTCAGCTGAACATAGAACCTCCTTCTTTTTGAAGTTTTTTAAAATGACAAGGGAAGAGCAAGAAAAATGACAAGGCCACTTATATTAATTAGAGAAATGACAAAAACGTCTAAATATATTAAGATTCAACTCGAACAAAGACATTGCTATTACTAAGATCAATTTCTCTTCGTCTGTTCGTAATGGGACATCCTGTCTTTTACTTATTCTAGAGCTCGAAACCAATTTATTTTGCTCGTTAAACGAATTCCCTTTTATATTTCAGTCTGTTTATAGCATTTTTTTTAAAGTATAATTGGAATATCACACTGAAGAGGTTTCTTAGAAATCTGTCCAATGTAATGTACATCCAGCAGAAAATATTGAAGAATACTGGTTATTTTATGGTGTAAATGTCTTTAGATTTTTATTCTAATACAATAAAAAACCCCGAAAAATCGCCAAATTTAAGTGGCAGTGAGTAGGGCACATCGCTCGTGGAACGGATGATCGATGGGGCCTAAAGGTTCTAGAGTAGCGACCGCGCACCGGAAAACGCAGCGTTGGAAGGCCTCCCACAAGGTGGGCCGACGACCTGGTGAGAGTCTTGGGGACGCTTGGGGAAGGCTTATGTCCAACATTGAATGTCTTTTGCCTGAAATGATGACAATAAAAAAAGCTTAGAGTAACCGTGGCCGTATTCTAGGCGGAACGCAAAAGACAACTAAAGGAATACGGGAGGGTTTCGTCAGAAATACACTCCCTTTTGCTTCATCCAGAGTAGGAAAACTTATTTGATAATTTTCCGCCCTCAAAAAAAAGTAGGTTTTGAACCATTTACGCGACAAGCAACAGCTGAAAGATAAAATGGAAAGAAAGAAGAAAGAAAGAAAAACGGTTTATTTAAGCGAAATCACGCAATCTTAAAACTAGCTAACAAACATAATCAATAGATAGGGAAGATATGCGTCACATCCGCGCAAAACGGCCGAACGCTCAGCATAAAGCTGCGGATTCACGCATAATGCGATGAGCTCACAGTGCTGGTTTTCAGCGTGGGCCGGTGGCGGTGTCGACATAAAGACGGAGCAGTGTACAAAAAGATTTGGACAGAAAAAGGAAATAAAAATACATATGAATTATCAATTTAAAAATAAATAAATTAAATTAAATTAATATGGTGACAAATACATTTATATAAAGTGGCAACACCATGACGCGCCCGTAGCACAATTTGAGCCACTCGTTTTTATAATCTGTGGCAATTTGCATAGACGCTAATACGTGATTGGACGGGACGAGACCGCGATGCTATTCACAGCATCACTTTCTCGTCAGTCTGTCAGTCTGGTCGTCTGTTTGCACCATTTCTCTCAGGAACATGTGGAAGTGTTACAACAGTCTAAGGTCTACCACACCTTGGAGCAGCGAAAAATTAATCTTTTAAGTCAATGTAAACTCGCAAGAAAATCAAAACCAACAGAAAACATTTTGCGAATAATATAATTTAAGCAGCCACTGCTGAATTACACTCTAAAAAATCCTAGTACAAATCTTGTATTATCTTTCAAAACTAGATTAATCGTCATTCATGTTCTTATTTCAAATTTGAAAAGCCGCCATATTGAATTTCAAACCTATTCACGCAGTATGCCTTCAAATCTTTACACAACTACCAAACAAAAGTACGTAACTTTAGTTGGCAAACATTGTTTACACGTAGCTCCCTTGTTACCCAATTTCAGCTGCATGCAGTGTATATTTGTTCTCCTGAACGGGTGTAACTTGTTATACAATGTGAGCACACAAACTGTTCAAAGTTACAGAATCACTTAGAGCCTGCAATCAACACTTGTATCGTTGCCAAAATAATCTGCACTAAAGTGTACCAAAATCTGGAGGATTGCTACTGAAACATATAATGTTATGGCCGGATTTATAGTGGATGTTTTTAGACGACTGGATCTAGCCAAAGCGACTTATGTGTATATTGGTACATGTTCTGTGTAGAGTCTATTTGTCTTTGTCATTTATGTATCTTGCTAGTGCGGTTTGCCATGTTTTGGACACACCACAATAATGGCGGTAGGCACAATAATGGCGGCATATTTCCAGCCACTCCTTAAAGAGGGGACTCTTTAAGGAGTGGCTGGAAAGATGTCACGGTGTCCTGAACTTCCGCACGACGCAAGTCGTCACTGGACATGGTAAGTTCGGGAGGTTCCTGCACCTGATTGGTGCGGAAGAATCCCCCGGATGTCACCATTATGAGACCACCCAGAAGACACGGTGGAGCATACAGTGGAGGTGTACCCCGCTTGGGCGAAGCACCGCCGAATCCTTGTGAGGGTGATCGGCGGCGATGACCCCTCACGTCGGGCCCTGGTACAGGCCATGGAGAAATGGCGGGGTAAAGAAGAAACATAGGTGTGGTTTTAGTCGTAAAAGTCTAACACGCCCTGTCGCCCCATAGAGTGGGAGAAGTCATTGGATGATTTCCAACCTTAGGAAAAAAAAGCTTCGTAAAGTTTTTTAACTTTGTTTCTAAAACTGAACACACTATTCTGAACAACGAAAATCACCATCATTAATAGTTGTTACTTGGTCAATTATGGGACAATATTTCAAGGACGACAGGGCCGAAAATTGTAAGGGATCAAAGAGAAAATAAGATGGCCGAGGGTATCATGTCTGAAGCTGCCCCAAAATTCGACCCGTATAATACAATAAATTAATTAGTTGGTCGAGCAATAAGAAGGTGGAGAAAGTGTCCTTATGAGGTTGCTGGAGAAATTTGAGAGTAGATTATCCACGTACCTTTAACAAATTAATCATATTTTTTTACTAAGTTAGAATAGCGTTCTGATGTGTGGTCCTTTATGTTACTTATGTCGGTTCTCCAAGGCGCTGCTTGGGACAGACATTCGATTATGTATGAATGTTGCCTACACTAGTATGTGATCAGTTTATGAGTGGCGTCTCTGAGTGCGGTTGTTGCCTCGGATCTATACCTGTTAAAACAATTGTACAATATGCATAAATAAAAAAATAAACAAAAAATAAATTTTTATTTATTTTATTTACACATACAATTGATAACTTGTCATTTATTTCTTACCACATCTAGTCCTTGTACCTCCGCTACCCAGTGATCGTGGTCAGCGTGCGCTTGCGCGCGGCGCGTGCTCGCTATCGGCACATCGGCGCCGGCGCAGCGCAGAAAGCGGAGCTCGCGACTCACTTCATACATTGAAGTAAATGGGTTGCTAGTAAGGAGATGAATATGTGTTCATTCGATTTGAGTTTAAGAAAGGAAACAGGGATATAGGGAAAATGGGTTAAAAGAGTTCAGAAGGTAAATCCAAAATCAAAAGAATCAATGATAAGAAGAGACCGAAATACAGTAGGTAATAGTAGACCGAGTAGATATATTAACCTAAAGTTCGAGGTATGAAGTAACATAGAGTTATAATCATTATCATCATCATCATCATCATTTCAGCCTAAAGACGTCCACTGTAGGACATATGCCCCTCAAGTGTCCCCACCATGAACGGTCCTGAAAGATCTTCCAACGCTGCGTCCACCGGTACGCGGCCGCCAATCCAAAACCTTTAGGCTCCAACGGCCATCTGTTCTGCGAGCAATGTGCTCTGCCCACTGCCACTTAAGTTTGGAGATTCTTCGGGCTATATCGGTAAGCTTGGTTATCCTGCGGATAACTTCATTCCTGATACAATTTTCTAGCATAACCCTTTTCATTGCCCTTTGAGTGACTTTAAGCGTTCTGAAGACGCTTATTGTGAGTGACCATGTTTTGGATCCTTGTGTCATCACTGGAAACGCGCCTTCTCCTTATTAGGAGATTTTCCGGAGATTCCGGGATTTTAGAGGAGTAATACCTCCTGTATTACTCCTCTAAAATCCCGGAATCATAAACATGGCGTTTAAATCCCGGGATAGAAGAATCTAAGAAGCATAACCAGGGTGCGGATTGCTGAAGAGTTACTGCGGCACTATAACGCAAAGAACAACTAAAGGAACACCAATAGGTTTAGTCACTAACAGTCTGACACTTCCTCTCGGTCCAACCAAAACGGGAGAAATTATTTGATGATTTATTGACATAAAAAAAGGAATGACAAACTTACGTATTTAAATATTTTAACTAAAACATCCGAAAGGCGTTATGCGTAGGAGCTCAGGTATCAAGCTATGTTTATGCTTAAGTGTTATGATGACCCAGTGGTTAAAACAAGGCCTCTCGTGCATGAGGTTGCGGGTTCGAAATCGGACAAGTACCACTGTGAATTTTTCAATTCATATGTACTTTTCTAAGTTTATCTAGGATATTAATAGTAATAGTGCCTCAAAAAGCTTGTAAAGTCGATGGTCCTGGCTGTCATTCGTAGATCTTTGGCAGTCGTTACAAGTAATCAGACGCCAAAAAGTTAGACCATCAGTCGGTCCAATGAGTATCGTGTTGCTCAGTACCTGGGTTGTGGAGATCTGATAGGTAGGCGCCTCATGTTAAACACGCGTATTCAGCCGCATTCAGTTAGACTAGAAGTCGACCCCAAGCTAGTTGGGAACAGGTTAGGGAGATGATGAGGTATCGCTATGTTTATGTTATTTCGTTCCCAAATGAAAGAAAGATGAAAGAAAGAAACCATTTATTTGAGACTCGCACAGGACAAACAACAATAAAATAAAAAGTAAGTACTTAATCTATAAATACTTAGCTTAAAAGAAAACAATAATTAAAGATAAAAAAAATCTCCAAACACTGTCATGTTTTTTTTAATTATATAAAAAACCAGTGCATAAACCTCGATCCCACCTGATGAGAAGCAGTGATGCAATCATTGGTGGTGAATCGCACTGTTTCATAAGAGCCTATTCACTCTAACATTGAAGACACCTAAATTATAATCGGATGGAAAGACCGCAGCAGGCGAATTATTCCTATCCTTCGATATACACGGTATAAACGAAGAGACGAAACGCTTAGTCCGGATCGTAGGGGTGTTAACAACGTAAGGGTAGATACTCGCCGTACGTCTGGTTGTACGATGGTAGAAAGTGATGGCGGAATTAAGTCATGTTATTCAGGAGCACACTCTCCAAAATGCATAAATATATTTTAAATGGCCGTCGATAGCATAGTCATTGTCATCGAGGGCAAGTCGCTACACAAACTAGTAATTACTATCGTCAATTTGCAATCGAGTCAATGTCAATAGCACCGGAGCACTGTAGGGTTGCCACATATTTTTTCGCAAACTGCAATCAATAATATGCATGATCACGTATAATAATAATATATTTTTTTTCAGACTATTCAGATCCATCTTATAGATAAGTAATTTTTAAACATTTTTTTGTAGGAGTGTCAATGGTTCATGACTGATCTCATGAGAAGCTAAAGTATTAAATAAACTAGTTGCAGGGTCACCAACTCCGTGGGTGCTCCGGGGTTTGAGCACCCATGAGAAATAAACAGTGCATGCCGAGCACCCCTGTGAATAGACATCAAGAAACCGATCAGTAATCGCCTTTTATGGAGGCGTGTTTTTTCATTACTTGACGACCCGTTTAGCGCAGTGGTTCAGAGCGCCGGTTGAGACGCAAGGGTCGCGGGTTCGATTCCCGCACCAACACAAATGTTTGTTGATGAAACAGATATTTGTGTTGGGTCTGGGTGTTTGTGGTACTTTCGTTGTTCTTAGTTTCCATAGTACAAGGGAAAACCTTAGTTTGAGACCAGGACAATCTATGTGATGTTGTCTCAATTTATTATTTATTAACGATGCGGGCTACGGATGCCAGTTACTGATGCCGAGTATTCGTTATCAAAATGTCGATCAGTGTGCATTTCTCTTCTCACACTTCGCCACTTTTTCGAGTCATCAAATGAGCATGAGCACCCATGAGGTTTTCTAAAAGTCGGCGCCCCTGACTAGTTGTGTACCGTCAAGAATTTTAGATACTACTACTACTGCACTTTTAACCTATGACATTTACAAATGTTTGTTTAGGTATTCAAATTCAAAAGCCTGTGCTTATGACGTTTTAAAATTTACTATGTTAAAATCTACTAAGCAGTTTCCCAACTATACTGGGTTCGGCTTCCAGAGAAGAATGTCTGGAAGGTTTTTGAGAAGGTCTTCGCCCTACCGTGGGAGAATAATGGCTAGGGGAAAAAAATACATTAACAGTGGGCAACAACCGACAGCCCTGTGCATGAGTGCATACGCACGCCATTTCTATCAACTAATTAAAGCATCCGCAACACTATTCATAAACGCAATGCTTTCTCTAAGACAATCACCTCCCATTCGAATATTAACCTAAGAATATTATGTTTAGGGTTGATAATCGCCTGTTGTTGGTTTATAAAGATTCAATTGAGATTTAAGGAAGTTAAGATTTAGTTGTCACGAATGTCTTCTATTTGTTTCTCTTAGAACGTGTATTTATTATGATCGGGGTAAAAGATAAACGTGTAATCAAAATCAAATCTTTTGAAGCAGTTTTCATGACATTTTTTAAATGGTATTGAAATAAAAATGCCGTAATCACCTTCGCTACAACCCAACCCACCAAGAGTCTTCGGTCCTCCCCAGTTTTGACCTTGACCGCCGACACGGGGCAGCTCACCGTGACGGTTCGTATGCCCATGCTGTCCGAAAAGTGCTTGCCCGCACCTGGTCGGTAGAACACCCTCCCATCCCGACGACAGCGGCCACCACCTCGTCCAGGTCCTTAATGTAGGACATCGTTGTAAGACTGACTATTGAGAAATATGTGTAATTATTATGAGATCACTAATTTCACTAGACTTTATGCATAATCAGCCGTATAATGTTCTCACTGCTACTGGAACTCAGGCCTTCTTTCTAGGAGAGGGAATGAGCAGTAATCCACCACTTGGGCCCAGCGCGTGTTGGTAGATGTTACATGGTCTTCGAATATTTAGTTCCAGGATAAGCCGGTTTCCTTCCTTTACTGTTTAGTGAGCAGTTGTGATGTAATAAACTACACAAAGTGCCTGTCTGGGTTTGATCTTTTCTCGCTTTGGGTGGAGCAACTCCCACTCGCTGGCTTTTAGTGGCTAAAACTCACCACCCCTCCCCTTCAGTTGTGCAAAGGACAACTAGGACCACGGTAACTCGTTCAAACAATTCCACGTGTCTGGTGCAACACCCATCTGGTCAAAGGATTCTCCCTTTTCAATGGGTATTACAGGACGTCTTTACCTTCTGTTCTGCATACCATAGATAAACTAATTAGCTGTTCTTTTAGAGGTATGCGTAACAGAGTGCAATGTCCCGCAAACTTCCGTTGAAAAGTGAGGATCCTCCGACCAGACGGGTTTTGTGTCTGCTCCGTGCAACTGTCCGAAAGTTAATTTCGGGCTGTTGTATAAGTTCACGATGCAGAATTTTGAATTTTAGTTCTTCCTTTGTAATGTCATAGATGTCACTACATTTTTTTTATTACGTTTAGACTCGCCACCTGATGGTAAGCGATGATAAGAGCACACTCTTGACTTAAAGACCCCTAGATTATAGCTATCAGGAAACACAGACTCTGGCAGGGATTTCCACTCCTTAGCTGTATGTACAATGAATGTATTCCCAAAACGCTTTGTACGTATGGGTGGGATGTCAACCATGTACCGATGGCGCACCGTCGTACGTCTAGTAGTCCGATTATGGAACGCATTTGGTGGAATTAATTTGTGCAATTCCAAAGCACACTCCCCGAAATTCTCATGTTGCTGACTTGTGTGAGCAATCTTAACATTTCTCGGTCGCGGCGACTCTTTCAAAGTATCTCGCAGCGTAATCTAGGACCTCATGTAATTACACCATAGGTAGGTATCGGTTCAAACATACTCCTTTTTAATTCACAAACCCAAAAACATGTACGTTTTTGTTTCAATATAAAAAGCGGGCCAGTTTTCCCGCTTATTACGGTAGCCGTCAGACCCCGGTCTCCCCGCAGGTGTGACAGGTGACGGCTAAAGTCTGATAATGACATGTGTCGGCTGATATGATGGTAAAGGGAAATATCAAACTTTTTCGACGCTGGTAACAGTGTACTGTATATTTTTTGAGGAGTAATGAGCCAGAAAGAGATGTTTTATGTTTTTGTTTTTTAATAATGTTTGCGTGGATTATTGTAACATTTAGAGTTATAATAAAAAGAGTTACTTATCACATGTTATTTTGTAAAATCTATGTATTATTGTCTTAACGCGATTACTGATGAAGTAGACGACGATGGAGCACGCTTGCTCAGAAGTAACCTATTCCCTCTTTAATTAAAGACACCCAGGTTGTAAACATAAGCAAACACAGATTTTTAGAACCATCTTTTTTTTTTACTCTTGATAGTTTCGCGCTTGACCGCTATCTCACCTGATGGAAAGCGACGATGCGGTCGACGATGGAACGCGTACCTAGAAGTAACCTATTCACTCTTGACTTAAAGATTCCCGGGTTGGAGCTATCAGGAAACACAGATTCCGAGCCCCCCCGGAGATGACCATCGGGCTCTCTCATCTGGTCGCCAACCAGCACGATGGTGCATTCCGGGATTGTTCGTCAGTTGGCGGGGCAGCCTTTCATGTGTGGCTAGCACATTACTTGGGCCCCCAACTAACTGCGGTCGGCCAGCGGTGCACCGTGCCTCGGATCCCGCGACCCTCCACGACTAGTCTCCCGATACGTCAATACCAGCGCAGGTCCGGATGGTCTGCATACATAGAACCGCCACTTCGACCCAACTCCTCTAAATTGGCTACACTAGGCATCGTACCGGAACACGGCTAGGCCGTTTGGCGGTACGTTTTTGCCCAGTGGGTGGTCACAAGCTGTCGGTCGAAACCTACCACCAGTTAATGTCACCTGATTAGCACCACACGGGGACCACATGTAGGGCCTAGCTATGGGTATTTTCCTACGAACGCGGGTGACTCAGTCCCCCAAACCCCATCACACAAAATAATACACATGCATGAGATTAAATTCCTAAATACATGATTTCATTTAAGCTAGCAACACGGACATATTTAAAGCTGAAAGCGCGAACAACCGCTCCGTACATTAACTAACATAACATTTAATGTAATAATAAAGGCAGGACAGGAATATTAATATGGCGGCTGTTGGATGCCATATCCTCGTTCTGCGAGTAATGTCACAGATTTGGAAGCAAATGGAGTGCTATTAACACGGTACTTATCTGGACCCAGAATCTAGCTCAACAAATTGAGGAGGTATGAAGGGACAATGACTGGAGATAGACACATCAGGACTATATTTCATGGTAATTATAGTTTGACTTCGAAAATGGTGAATGACTGTAAAGGTTACTTAATGAAAGCTAAAGTTACAGTGAAGACATTTTAAGGAGCCACAACGTGAGAGAGAAGTAAATGTGTTTACATATGAAAAACAATTATCTACTTTTCTTATTAAACATTTACTCTTTATCATGGTGACCATTTTCCAAATCGAAACTGTTACATGTCACGCGTACGTTGCCTTCAGGATATTCTGTTTAATATATTGACACTATGAGATACCTAAAATTTTAAACCCCAACTATTGTGTTTAAATGAATATCAAAATCTGCATTGTGATGTTCATCCTTTTTCACTGAATTTACTATCATTAAGTCTGAATGTTATGCAAAGCCCCACAAGGTGGACTGATGACTTTGAAGGTCGTGGAAATCTGATGGATGTGAGACGCAGAGGACCGTTCATTGTGCTGACATTTGGGGAAGACCAATGTCCAACAGTGGACGTCTTTCAGCTGTAATAATGATGATGATGATGTTATGCAAAGTCTCATTCACACATACATTGTAGCTTGTCACTCCATTAGCTATTCACTCCTTGGCTCACTTTAACGAACAAGATATGTTTTACCTTAACATTTGTCACAGAACATGTGTATAATTTAGGGATGATATTATAATGGAATGCGGTATTCACGAGGAATGCGACGCGGTACGGGGTCTGGAGCTAGTTATGTGGATACTATGTAGTATGTTAGTAAGGTTAGTGAGTAGTTTTAGTTTAATATTACGCGATTAGCGGCTTAGTCATTTGTGGCTTGGGATGGGTCAATTTGAACAGGTTACATGCCATACAGGTTGCATGTTTAGGTTGCTTAAATATCTTTAAGATTGGAAGTATCCTGAAAGTTCGATAAGGTTCCATCCGTAAATAATGTCGCATGTTATGTGAGTCGTTGAAGTGATGATAAGGGATAGGAGGAATTATAAGTGTCAGAGCGTCACATTTAAAAAAATATCTAATTATTAATTCATTAAACCCTAAGCGAACGCTCTCTCATTGCCTTTCAAAGTGTCTCTAATTACGGTCTTCGAAAGGTTAAATCGCAACATTTTATGTCCATATTAACTAAAAATTATTCTTAAAAATATTTCCTTCTTTTTTTATTCGATCCGTCTTTTTGTCACTGATTTTTTCTAATGTGTAATTTGACATTGACATTATAAATAAAAGAATATTTTAATGAGAAATGAAACAAATTTCGGTACTGTTTTTTAATCGAATAATTTCTAGAATCATTAGTAAAATTGCAAAACATGTGAATTCAAAGTAAGAAAAGGGAATCTCACAAATATGACCAGCTGTGACAAGGACAGGGGGGGGTAAAAAATAATAAAATTCACATGACGTTATTAGTATAGTTGGCCCTTTACAGATCTATCTTTAATTAAGCAACGAGCCAGCTTTTAAACCAGATCTCGCCTGATAAATAGGGGTCATTCATTTATTACGTAAGACGATTTTACTAATTTTTTACTTCTTCCTCCCCCTACATAAGAAAAAATAAGAATAGGCAAGGGAGGAGGGGTCGCCCCCTTGTTATAGATAATATTTTTCACGTAAGAATCTAAAGCAAAAATGAATACGATTGTTTGGTTTTGATGTTTATTTTTAAAAGTAACAGTTTTTAGGAACATTCATAAGTGTCAAGTCATCCTATAAGCAAACATAGGCACTCGTTGCCCGCGCTTTTTCAAATCTTAACTTTGCGTATTTTTGTAATCTTACGTAAGAACTATCAAGACTCCGTCCTACCCTCTTGTAAGAAAAAATAGAAATGTTGGAACCCCCTCCCCCTCCTGAATCGTCTTACGTAATAAATGAATGGCCCCATAGCCATGAATGATATTTGCGATAGAACGAGCATACCCGAAGAAATATGATCCCACTTTATTCGAAGGCTGACGTGGTAAAGGTGGTGGGAACATAGACGCTGGCAGGAAGTCATAGATCCTATCTTATCCTAGAAAATATCTTATAGATTTTATCAAACTAAGCAATCGTTTATTCGATTTTTTCCATTAGATTTGACTTAAAGACACACACAGTGGCGTCAAGAGGATCATTGGCAATGATGCACTCGTTGAGTCGAGGCTCCAAAGTCTTGAGCATCGGCGCCGAGTTGCTAGCCTGTCGGTTTCCTACCGGTTGCATTTCGGGGAGTGTGCGTCGGAATTGCATAATCTAATTCCGCCTAGCCCGTTCCATCATCGGACCACCTGGCGCACGGCAACGCGCCACTGGTACATGGTGGACATTCCACCTGTACGCACAAAACGTTTTGGGAACACATTCATTGTGCGTACAGCTAAGGAGTGGAATTCCTTGCCGGAATGTGTGGTTCCTGATAGCTACAACCCGGAAATCTTTAAGTCAAGAGTAAATAGGTTACTTCTAGGTAAGCGCGTTCCATCGTCGACCGCATCGTCGCTTTCCATCAGGTGAGATGGCGGTCAAGCACGAACCTACCAAGCATAAAAAAAAAACAGTGTCTACGTCTCTATTTCCTCCAACTATCCTTTCGCAGGTACGCTGGAAGAGATTTCATTAGAAATAAGCATCACCTTTTCCAACTATTCTTCTGTTTCCTTCTTCTTTTCTTTTATTATTGTAAGTAAATAGATTGTTAAATAAATAAATAAAGTGATATCATTATCTTCATTTCAGCCGAAAGACGTCTACGGTCGGAGAAAAGCCTCCCACAAATGTCGCCGTAATGACCGGTCTTGTGCGTCTCGCATCCATCACAATTCAGATAACCGGGACCAACGGCTTTACGTGCTTTTCGGTGAACAGGATGTCAGTAATGTCCTAGATAGGCTCTTAGTAAACTAGTGCGCCTAACCATCATCATTTGCATCACTGCTTACCATCAGGTGGGATCGCAGTCAAGCACAAAATTTAAAAAAAAGATAAACATAGAAAAGTACATCAGAATTGAAAAAATCACATTAGTGCTTGCTCGGTTTCGAACCCGTAGCCTCATGTATGAGAGGCAGATACCTTAACCACTGGGCCGACACTCTTCATCTCTAAATATAAAATATTACGATATTTAATTATTTTTAAATTTTCTAATGTGATCTATTTGCTTGCTAATGGGGTGCGGTATTTTAAAGCTTTTGTCGTTCACCAGTGTCCAGTGAACTAGCAAAAGGCATCCGCATTTAAGTGGAAAGTCCAGAAAAAAAGAAAAATACCATCCGTCGACCCTTATGTCATGTATAATATGTTACGTTAACCACATTATTAAACAGGTAGACACTTCAGAAATATACTCATGGTCCTGGAACGCAAAAGGTAACTGAAGGAACATAGGTGTGGTTTTACTCAGCAAAAACGCACCCCCTCGCTCCACCCTAGAGCAAAATAAAACATGAGATGATTTTCCACCTTAAAAAAAGGCACTTCAGAATATTTATCTATCTACATTTCGACGAAAATAATTTTATTCTGACCAAGATCTAATTTTAGTCAAAAATCGAGCTGCAAATTTTTGATCGATTTGTTTTCGTGTACTCATGAGTTAAAGAAAGAGTTAAAGAAGAGTTAAAGAAAGAAAATAAAGAAAAAGAGTTTGTTTACGTCAAACAACGACTTATATTATAAGTGGTAGGATATGCGTCACATCACGTCGCACAACAGCCAGCGCTCAGCAAAATGCTGGAGCTCGTGTAAGACAGAGCCTCAGCGCGGATTTTCTGCACCAGCCGTCGTTGACAGTAAGACGTTGATCGGCCAGCAGGGATTACATATTATATACTTAAAATCACTGAATAAACAAACCAAAAACTAACAATTTAACAATAAACCATTACATCCCACCGCCACCACACCACCGATTCCCTCGTTCTGACGTCATCTCAACGCTCAACCATGTGGTCAGAACAAAGGAATCGGAGGCGTGGCCTACTCAAAGCGTTCGACGCAAACGAAACGATCGTAACTTGGCTTGGGGGGCGGAACCTTTTGTCCCCATCGACCATCTGTTCTGCGAGCAATGTACCCTGCCCACTGTCACTGTCACTGTCAAGTTTGGCGATTCTTTGGGCTATGTCCGTAACCTTGGTTCCTGCGGATATCCTCATTTCTGACGCGATCACGCAAGGAAACTCCGAGCATAGCTCTTTCCATTGCCCTTTGAGTGACTTTAAGCCTTCTGACGAGGCCCATTGTAAGCGACCACGTTTCGGACATGCGTGTTTTATTAATGATATTGTCAGCCATCTGACAATGTCATTAATAAAACACGCATTTACCTTATTGACCCAATTTCTATGTAATCACTTAATGCCACAATGTGTCACCCCACCATATCTCATGATTGATGCCTGTCAGTTGTCGGATACACGTCCACGGCTATGTAATGTAGCCGCCAATTATGCCTATATATGTCGCTGAAACCAGTTGGAAATCAATATGGCTACCCATTAACGTCTGTGTGAAACCACTTTTAAATATACGAAGGGAAAGGGTAATTTGTCATTATTTGTGATGAGTACGCTGTTGTGGGAGATTGGGATCAATTAATAATAACAATTAAAAAATCGGTCGATTTCCATAAATATTTGGACAAAGGAGAGAGAGAGCGATTTTAGTATAGTGAAAATGAAATCAGCATTTCTGGTAATTTAAACATAAGGTAAATGACCAAAATGATTTCAAGGATCATCACAATGTTGTAGAAAAGAGAACAAAATCTAACACTATCTACACAAAATTATGATAGGTATTGATTTAATGGAACGATTAAATTTATGTGAAAAGACTTCGGAAACTTAAACAAAAAGTCTTAAAAATTTAATAACGCCTAATCTAGACCGGATTGTGAGAACAACTTCTATAAGTATGTAGTTTTAGCACAACAGAATTCAGATTTCCAAGTTTGTAATATCGATTCTAAAAATTATTAAAAAAACAAAATCATTAAAATCAAGGCAAGAAAATAATAAAACAATAGCAAAAAAGCTATAAAGAGGGAAATATTTAACCCCTTTTTAGTTTAAAAAAAAACATTTAAAATTTAAAAACCATCTAAAACAAACCAGCATAAACGAAAATAGTAACTTTGCTATTTCAATAGTACGTTATATCCAACTAAATTGACCTTGACACTCTCCTTTACAAATAAATCCTGGGGCCTGCGGTTTATTCCAACTATAAAAGTAGGAATCGACCCTTTTGGCACTTCAGTGTTGTCTGGAATTAGTTGTAGGCGTTCCTTTTGAACTGGGGTCTTCGCAATCGTAAATATATCTAGGTAACTTTGTAAAGAGCTGGATCTTTTGTAATCCGAAAACTTATTCCTAGCGTCGACTTTAGACCCTTTTGTAGGCTTAGAAATCTTGGTCTCGCAGGATAATTCAGTAAGATGGATGGTAGGTGTTAACTTAAAACTACCTGGATAAAGGCAATTTTGCTAGGTCGTAAGACGACTAAAAAATTGAGAATACTTGGGTTGAAAAAATTACGTAGGTACTATCTATAGTAGAGCACATGCGTATAACGTAATATATAAGTCATAGGAAAGGTAATCATCATTTTAATTGAAAGACATTCACTAGGTCCTACAATGGATGTTTATTTTTTATTCTTGATAGGTTCGCGCTTGACCGCTATCTCACCTGATGGAAAGCGACGATGCGGTCGACGATGGAGCGCGCTTACCTAGAAGTAACCTATTCACTCTTAACTTAAAGGTTAACGGATTGTAGCCATCAGGAAACACGATGTTGTGGCAACCGCGTCGTTATAATATAATATATAATATAATATATTCCACAACTATCACACAACGCCGTCTAGTCCCAAGCTAAGCAGAGCTTGTGTTATGAGTACTAGACAACTGATAAACATACTTATATATTTCTAAATACATACATATTATAGATAAATTACACCCAGACACAGAACAAATGATCGTGCTCATCACACAAACATTTGTCCTGGGTGGGAATCGAACCCACGACCTCCGGCATAGCAGTCAGGGTCACTAATAGACCAACAGGCCAGTCAGAGTCGTTATCACAACAATCTGAGCTTTTCGCATCCACCGGGCTCCTGCGGCCTTACCAGATCAACAGTCTACTTTTTAGTTCCTTCCTAGTAAAGAGCCAGTCTCTTTACTCCAAAACCTTTCCTCTCCATCGACCACCAACCTCAAGCAGTGTTCCCTGCTCATTGCCCCTTCAATTTACTAATTGCTACCTCACTTCTCCTTGTGATCTTTTCAGTTCTGATCATGACTATTGAAAAGATAAGATATTAGTAACTAATGGATCTTTCACTCACCAGAGTTTCCAATGATTTCACAGTATAATCTCAGTTCTAATCAAACATTACTTTGTATCGATATACTCAAGTTTACAACTTTCAATATTAATGATAATAATGATTACTATAATAAGCTTGCCTATAGTAAAATAATAAATACGAAAGTTAGATTTTTAATTAAAGTATGAGTAGCTAAAGTTGGCTGGAGAAAGCGGAATCACACGGAAAAATATAAGATACGAGCTATTAGCTTGATTGCTCTCGGGAAATAAACGATGCGCACAAAGTAAATAATCAACATTTTGTGTCGACTCATCAAGTAAAAGTAGATTTGAATAGTCTTTAATTTTATTTAGGTACAAACGTTAGAAGATATATTTCCCGATTTGGCTTTTTAAATTAGCTGTAAGGGCCGAATCATAAAGAAGTGCGGATAGTCACACCTACTGCAGTATATTTATTTATTTATTAAGCTTCATGCAACATAAAGTACAAAGGCGGACTTAATGCCTTAGGCATTCTCTACCAGTCAACCTAGGGTGGTGAAGAGAAAATATGGTAGGTGCATAAAAAGAAAATTTTAGACGAAAAACAAGAGCAAAAAAAAATATACATATAATTAAAATGCACATACATATATATTATTATAAAGTAACGAAAGAAGTTTTGAGACGATTCTGCTATTGATGGAGCAAATGATTCCGCACCTTCCGCTTAAATGTATATCGACTTTCTGCCGTCCTGATATCGAGAGGATGATTGACGGATAGAGAGTGCCTTGTTGTATTAAGTCCGCCCATTTACTGCTACTACTGTACATAAAGCTTGAATAAATAAATAATTTAGGGCTTATTAGAAGAAAGTGATGTATTTTATTTTTATAAGTAACTTATTTTTTATTTTATTTTTCTGTTTGAATTATCTGTTGGCAGTGTTGTCTTTTTAACCCAAAGGTTGACTGGTAGAGAATGCATTGTTGCATTAAGTCCGCCTATGTACCACTACTGTACATGAAGTTTAAATAAATAAAGTGCGAATATCAAACATGACGTTTTATCAAGAACATATCGACGATAATTATGCAATTTTAATGGTAATGAAAAACGCTTAGCCAGCTACAATTTCCCAACTCACAACCACGAAAGTACCCGTCTGCCTACCTCTCAGTACTTCAAGCGTGACAGTCCACGGTCAGTATTTAAACACGAGTCTAGAGTCTAGATAACCCAAGTCTCATCTCATGCAATATTCATTTCCCCGTTCACTTTCTTTGTTTCCTAACATTTTCGCGGAGTATGGCTCTCGGCCGTGAATTCTCCCGCCAACAGAATTGCACGCTTATAATTCTAAGATATTTTTACTACTAAGCCACGATTGTGTTTTCCCGTAACTAGTAAATTAAAAAAAAAATTGGTTTCACGTTATTGTGGAGCGGTAGCTATGTGAAATTGTCGTGAGTGAATCTGAGATGTTCTGAAAGGAAGTTGGAGATTTTACTTTGATCGAATCTTGAAGACCCGTTTGGTGCCGTGGTTGAGCTACCAGCTGCTTCGCCCGCATGAACGTAGAAAATTTTGCTAAAGGAACATACTCCCGGGATAAAAAGTATCAGAAAATGGTCTACCCGTGTGCCAAATTTCATCCAAATCCGTTCAGCCGTTCGAGAGTAAAGAAGTAACAAACGTACACTACAAATTTACAAACTTTCGCCTTTATAATATTAGTATGGCCTACAGCTAGTTGTTACTGTTGTTACGGATCTGGGTGTATATGTAGGTATATGAGTTTATGTGTTGGCGAACGCAACCTTTTTTTATTTGGAAATTAAATAAATTATCTCACTTGGGAGGAACGAGCGAGACGAGTTAGTACCTAAAATCTGACACGTCTGTCAGACTTTTCAGTTTTGCTGATATCTCGGTGGCGTGGAATATAATGCTTCGTAGACTCGGGCTTGGTCCTAATCGGACAGCCGGACCGTGAGCTATCGGTGAGAATATCACTCTGCGACAACACTCTGCACGCGACGTCAGGCCGTCCAGTAATTAACCGAAGCGGGCCCAATCGTCAACGCGCTCCTCAAAGAGATATCAGCAAACCGTAAGGGCCCAGCAGGATCGGCCCTGCTGGGCCCTTACGGTTTGCTGATATCTCGCTTGCTAGCTAGGACCGCGGGGAATTTCTGAAGCGGAAACCCGTGGTAACTGAAGGACACAGTTGTGGTTTTAGTCAGTAAAAGTCTGACACACCCTCTCGCTCCACCCGGCGGGAGAAGTCGTTGGATGGTTTCCAACCTCAAAAAAAAGGCGGCGTAAGGATGGCACGGTTTCAACCACTTCCTTAGCTCACACTACCTATACTGTTGCGCAGAAGGAGATGACTGCATCCCATTCCATCTAGCCCTGTTACATTGCCTAAACCAGGGCCGGATGCAAGAGGCTGCCGCCACTGACCGCCTCCATGAGGACACTACCTCGCTTTGCCCAAGCAAGGAAGACTTCCACCATATGCTTTGCAAAGGCACCTATGATACAGTCTCCTATATATTAATTCCTAAAATGAAACAAGTCATTAAAAAAAGTATGGATTTAGTTTTTGAAGAGTCGCTAATCCTCATTTTGTGTGTCCCTTTCTAATGCTCAATGTGTTATACTTTACGAATGAATAGGTACCTACTGTACTCCCTTCCTCTTCATTGCACCTCACCCAGAACTCTCTCAGGGGCAATACAAAACCCAAACATGGCTGTTGATTTTAAACGTTTCCTTTCACTGAGAATTACTCCTGTACCGTGGATTCGTTCATAAATTACATACACAAGACACTCAGACCCGGCACATCATTATCATCATCATATCAGCCGAAAGACGTCCACTGTTGGACATAGGCCTCCCCCAAGCGTCGCCACAACGACCGACCCTGTATAAATTCGGAAATACTACTTGAAGTCCTTTCAACTTTAGTTTGGTCTTCGTCAGAATTATTATTAAGTTCTCTTAATGATTTGATATTTTTCATAGTATTTATTAGTTTATAATTTTAGCATACATATGTACTTTATTATTATAAATATCTTATTTTATTTTTTCTGTTTGAAGTATCTGTTATTTGTTTATTGTGCAAGCCTACCACAGTGTTGTCTTTTTTAGCCCAAAGGTTGACTGGTAGAGAATGCCTTGTTGCATTAAGTCCGCCTATGTACTACTACAGTACATGAAGTTTAGATAAATAAATAAATAAACTATAGGCTGACTTAGGCTGCAGGCTATACAAATATTTGTTCCGTGCAAGAATCAAACCAGCGACACGTAGCTCAGCTGCCAATCGCTGTACCACAGTATCAACCGTGCCATGTTTATTTCACGTGTTCCAGAATATCTCTCCACACATTTTTATGGATAAATATCACACACATCACAACAAATCAAAAACGAAATGAGCAAATCAGCTTCCTTTTTTCAGAAATTGAACAGATATTTCTTACGTATGTCAAATTATCTAAATAAGGTACAAAAAACAACTCAATATATGAAATTAATTGAGTAAGAAATTGCTTTCCGTATATTCAGCTTATTTTCCTGTTACAGACAGACTCTGACAGACGTAATGGGCAATCTAAATAAAAATCCGATGATTATCGAGATGTTTCTCTCCGGCAAATACTGTAGGTAAATAATTCTGAGAAAAATAAATAAGAAAAATATCAAGTATTGGAATGACAAGCCTAATTTGTCATTTCGTTACTTTTGAACTTATATTTTTTTCTGTTGAATATTTTTTCTGTCGATAATACTGATTATATTTTGCTAGACATTCGCTCCGAGAGCAGTGGTGGCCGAGTAATGGCCTCAGCTTACGAGTTGTATGTCGCAGGTTCAAACCCAGCCAGGCGCATTACTTTGTGTAATTATTTCATCACCACTGCTCTCAAAACGGTGAAGTCTTTCTTCACCGATTTTTTTCTTCCTCGTGAGGAAACCGGCATGTGACATTCACCAATCCGCACTGGGCCCGCGTGGTGTATTACAGTCGATTCCCACTCCTAGAGAGGAGACTTGAGTCCCAACAATGGGAACATTATAAGGCCAACTATGTTATGCTATGCTAGGCAGTCGCTCCTTGTAAAACATGGGTATTCAGCCGCAACTGGTTACACATCAACATGAAGCTGACCCCAAGATAGTAGGGAAGAGGCAAAGAAAATGATAATAATGCTAATTCCTCTTAGACTGGCAGGACTGCTTTCAGTTCATAGTCATAATAATAAGACTCGACTTAGCACACGAGGTTCTCAACATGTGGAATGTGATTGTGTGTGATTTTGTTAAAAAAAATTATTTAAAAATGTAATTTATATGTGTTTATAAATAAAGTGAATAATAGTAACTATTTGTTATAAGGCAACTAAGGCCCATATACAAAATACGCAAATAATAGTTTTATTATAGAAAATAATATACAAATACATATTAAAAAATAAACATAACAACTAATCTACACACTATTATTAAACTATTGCACACGAAATGACGGCGCCGTGTTCCGCTTAGAGGTCGGTATCCTTCCACGAAATTGTCGATACACGACACCCTTCGGCCAAAACTTCTCTTTGAGCAAGGGGTCCAAATGATAAGTCGCATCACAAACGACTTGAAATTAGTGTTATGGCGCGGCTCCAACTGCTCGACACATCTATTCAATCTCATTTATTCATTAAAATTATAAATAAATTGTATCTGAAATTACAAACACGTGAAATATTACAACAATACAAAAATCCCTCCCCAAGTGTCGCCACAATGAACGGTCCTGTGCGTCTCGCATCCATCGCATTCCTGTAACCTTTACCAGGTCATCGATCCACCTTGTAGGAACCCTTCCAAAGCTGGGTCTTCCGGTTCGCGGTCGATAATCCAGAACCTTTCAGCCTTAACGGCCTGTTCTGCGAGCAATATGCCCTGCCCATTGCCACTTTTGTTTGGCGATTCTTCGTGCTATGTCGGCAACCTTGGTTCTCCTGCGGATATCTTCATTCCCGATCCGATCACTGCTTTCTGCTGTTTGGTGCTTTCCGTTCTCAGTATAAAAACAATAAATACGTTTGGAATCTGTCATTTATTCAAGAGGTAATTTCAGAAAGTATGTGATAACTTGTGTTGGAAGTCGATGCCTATCCTGAAGCATATCATCAGTCATCTAGTGACGACCTTTGTATCATTTTATCATCATTCTGTTGTCCTTAAGCAACACTTTTTTTTAACTATTGCCCCACACTAGGAATTACTCCTGCATCATGGGTGAATTCACAAAGATGTCAACTCATATACACTTGACAACCAGACAAGATACCCAATAACGATAGACTATATGTATATTTAAATTAATTATTATTTAATGGCAGATTTTTTAATTAATCAGTATTTTTGTGAAATTATTATTTTACTAGATTTTGCCCGCAGCTTCGCCCGCGTACATAAAAAATATATATAAAGCAGCTTTCTATCGGTGAAAAATTTTGCAATCGGACCAGTACTTTCAGAGATTACCTCCTACAAACAAATAAACAACCCCCAACAACCTCTTATATATTAGTAATATTAGTGTAGATGGATTTATGACTTATTTGTTGTGCAAACATTTTTCTTTAGCTAAAACATTCTGATACAGTGTAAATTTTATTATTTAATTCAATATAAGACAACAATGTGGTCCACTTTGTTAGTAAAATATCTTAAAATTAGTGTTAGTAGTACATAAACAAAGAAATAATAATAAAAACATACAGTTAAGTGTGTATCTGAGGCAAGATGTGCAGAGAACAATACGACAAGAAGCAAACTATCTGACCATTCTTTCCACATAGTGTCTCAGAATAGGGGAGTAAGGACTCTCAACCAATGTTTTCAGGATGCTATGGTCACTTACCCGCTTTCTGTGCATCAGTGAAGCCGTAAATCGTTGATACTGAATAAATAAAATGAAAACTGAATACATGCGGGAAACGAACCCACAATACACAGTGCAACAGTACCTATTAGTCCTTATCTCGTTCATCATTTCTTTGATCACTTTGCTGCTTAAAACCAAACTAAAACACCCCTTATCTTTACTATTTTAGCTACCAGTTATCCAGGTTTGTATTTGAGAGATACTGCCAACTGTCATTTTATTCCCTGAATCCATTATGAAAGTAAAAGTCCATAATTTTCGTTCTACATAAACACTAGAAAGGCTGACCTTTCTAATTACGTTTTTAAAGCCACTAACCCGCCAGGTAAACAGAACAATAAGCTATAAACTAGCAATGTTCATTATATTACGTATCTGGAACGTTATTTTATAATCCGACTAACTCATTAACAAAAGTTATTATATTAACAATGGCTATAAAAGTTGTATCCTCAAAATGGATGAGAAACATTTGCGTTGTAGTAATATTTTAATGACCTAATCAGAGTTAAAGCAGAGCAGCCTGAAGGTTGATTTTTAGGGTTCCGTACCTCAAAAGGAAAAAAACGGAACCCTTATAGGATCACTATGTTGTCCGTCTGTCTGTCAAAACCAGGTCTGCGGTCCCTCAAAGCTGTGAAAAAATCAAACTTGTAAGTTAACGAATAAAAAATAGACGGCCGTTTATGTTACAAGAAACGTATATCGCGACACTCTCAAGGGAATCAAAATTCATAGGGTACTTCCCGTGGTCCTAGAATCCTGAAATTGGACAAGAACCAAGGTCTCATAGTATAAGGAAGCATAAGGATAGGAAAAATCTGAAAACTGTAAATCTTTAGTTACGTCACAAAAGAAACTTGCGATTCGTAAAAATATTTGAGACTCGATTCGGAATTTGAACTGTTTTTATATGTAAGTTTGTGTGGAACCATCAGAGCGCGAGTCCGTCTCGCACTTGCCTGGAATAACCTTTTTTGAGGTGCGAAATCATCCAATGACTTCTTTCACTCTAGGGTGGACGAGAGAGCGTGTCAGACTTTTAATGACTAAAACCTACCTTTGCCCTACGGTAGGCCTCTACAATCCAAGACCACGGTATCCTCTCTAGTGTCCCAAGTGAACATCGGCCCAACTGGGCCCCTACGATTTTGCTGACATCTCTTTGAGGCGCACGTGCACTAAGTGCCATCGACGACTCAGGCTCAGTCCTTTTTATACGGCCGGACGGCGAGCTACCTATTATTCGTCGTCCACAAGCCCGCATCTACGGTAGCAGGAGATCGCTCTGTGACTCCCGACTCCCAAGACGTCTTCTGTGGTAACGGCTAAGGCATGAAAACGCACGTTCCCTCACGCTTGCGGCCGCCTCCTTCGATAGCATTACTGCATTGTTGTAATATATACTTTTTTTCTTTCTAACACATTGCTTTTGCAATCTTTTTTTTATTATTATTTATTTTGTTAACGTAATATTTATTAATAATTGTAATTATTCATTTTACTTGCTTTTATTTATATAGCCTCTTTTTTATAATGTGAAGAACACTGTAGACTCCGCGAATTCTTAGGTTACTTTTAATTATGATTATTTTTATTGTACTTTTTAGTACAATATTGACCAGTCTACATTGTCCTTACATAATATCTACTTATGCTGTAATATGGAAATATTGTAACAACATTTTTTTTTAAAGAGTAACCATGGAGTTTCTTGCCGGTTCTTCTCCATAGGAAACGACCAATTTGGAACCCTGCACTAGCTTCTGACATTTTATAAGTGCCCATGTAGGCCTATGTGAAATAAAAAACTTTTGACTTTGACTTTGCTAATCGAACCTGCGATACGCAGCACAGTAATCAATCGCTTAATCACTGCGCCAGCCGTGCCGATTGAATTTGATCTTTAAACTCTTCAGTTTTAATCGTATAATTATTTTACGATTTGTCCTTTTCACTTCGATAATCTTATAATAGAGAAAGTTATCGATTACTTTTCGGTATTCATTGCAATCGATCAAAAGAAAGTGCACTCGTGATTGACGATTAAATAATGACTGCTAAATGACAAACTTATCTTTCAGTTAACTTCAAAGATTTACTTCTTTAATGTACTAAGAAGACAGCAAAGTTAATTTTGCAAGTCTGTTGAAAAGCAGAACTTGTGCTGATGGAAAAAGCATTCTATAATTTTTGTAAAAAGGTGCATATTTGCGTAACACTGACGTACTAAGTATTTAATTCTATCTAGATTGTCCCGTCGTAACAAAGTAGCTTTACCGTTTATTATTCCAAAATGAATTAAACTTTTATGAGAGCGGACACAATGCGAATTTATCTCAATTTTTGTTTTCGTACTTTATTATTAATAACAAATTTCTTTACAATATAATTTAGTATAAAAGACTATTAAGCAATTTTATTCTAACTTACAGATTATGTTAAGACTAAGAATACTTTTGTACTTTTACACAAGTCCATAAAACTTTCTTAGAGTCTGATTTTCATAAAAACACTTTGTTTATGTGTTACTTAACTTAACTTCGTCGACGAAGTTAAGCGCGAACAAACATAAAAAAATACAAACATCCGAATTGAGAACCTCCTCCTTTTTTAGAAGTCGGTTAAAAAGAAAAATTCCTGACTCACAAGTGCGGACTTCGTCCTGACGAATCCTGTTATTCATTTTATAAGAAGTTAGGTCTGTTACCACTTCCTGCACTTTACATATATGCAATCTGTAACTTTGTCTATAGTAATAAGGGATTATTCAAGAAAGCTTATGAAGTAATCTCTCGTCCAAGGGATCCAGACAGACTTGTAACAGAGGATAATCCTAAATCAGCCAAGTATGCTAAAAGCTGCCTTGTGATGTGTGTACGCATTAAAACAAAATCCCGAAACAATTAAAATGTATAAATAATGCAAATTCATTTAAAAAGAAGCTGTATAAATGGCTGAATGGACATAATCGCTATGACATTAATGATTTCTTTTACCTAAAATTATAATATTGTATCCATCTATTTATTTGACTTACTTTACTACTTACTATTTTTTTTACCTAAAATTTTTGCATGCAAATGACACATATGCTGTGTAGCTAAACATGTGGACATTGTATTGAAATAAGACTAACACCATTAGGCCCGGCACCCATTATCGGCATCGGCAAGGAAAAGGATCCTTCGGCATCCCTACATAAAAGCGCACTCTGTCGGAAACTATGACTTGGCATGCATGTAGAGATGCCGAAGGATGCTTTTCTTGCCGATGCCGATAATGGGTGCCGGGCCTTATACCATGTTTAACGCAAATAAAGACTTATCTTATCTTATCTTATCGCACTCATTGAATCATCAACACCCAGCCCAAATCCTTGAAACTTGAAACTTATAATTTTACTCAGATTTTCCTTTTTTGTCGTGGCCAGATTTTAAAATTGATCACTTCATGAAACGGTTAACTAAAACGAGGATTGTAATATTTTCAAACTTTAACGTTTAAAACGATCTGGCCAGTTTTACTTGAACATTTCATGAAGTGATCAATTTCTAAGTTCTGGCTACGACATATATTCAAAGAACAAGAAATGATTTTCCAAGATTCACCTCCTAAGGGTTTAAAATTTGTATGGAGAAACCTACCTTCATATGAGCGTAGCCGATAGAATTAGCTAGTAATTTAAATATACACAGCATTGGTCTCCCACAATCTGTGGTGATGGCCTGGTAAGGGTCGCGGGAATCCGATGGTTGCGAAACGTCATCAAAATGTGTTACAGTAGACGTCTTTCGGCTGAAATGATGATGATGACAGCATTGATCCTATTTCTATTGAATTTTAAGCACTACCCTAACTCAAAAGTTTTTTCATTTTATCTCAATGAAGTTTTTTTTAAGGATTCCGTACCCAAGGGATAAAAAGCCGACGGAAAGGGACCCTATTGCTATCACTCCGCACTCCATATGTCTGTGACCAGACTGTATCTCATGAACCGTGATAGCTAGACAGTCGAAATCTTCACAGATGATGTATTTCTGTTTCCGCTATTACAATAGATGTTAAACACAGAATAAAATAAACTTTTAAATGAGGCTCCAATACAACAAATGTTGTCGTTTTTTGCTCGATATTAATAATATAGTGTCTAATATTGTATACATGATAGAATGGTTTTTTATTTTATCTCTACTACTCTACTCGTAATGAATAATTACAATAACAAGTTTTTTTTTTTATTGGGTGGGAAAATCATCTTATGACAAATCTCGCTCTTGGGCGGAGCGAGAGAAAGTGTCAGACTTTTACTGACTAAAAACCCACTCCTGTTCCTTCGTTGCTTTCGTCCCAGGGCCCCTGGTTTCGCTTTCACACTACCCGTGGCCCCAGTAGGCTTCGACCGTGCTGGGCCCCTACAACAATAACAAGATTCGATAATTATTCTCAGAATAAGCCTTGCCATTAATGCAAATACTGTTCGAAGCCAGAAAGCCTATTTCTATATTATTTGATGTTATTTAAATTGCCATTGAACCAACATTCGTTACGTGTTGGAGGAACCATTAACGATCCAGTTCACACCGAGACGCGATGCGACGCGACGCTACGCGAATAGCGACTCAAAATATTACTTTGTTTACTACACAAAAAGATTTTCTTGACATTTCATTGTATGAATTCAGAATACGTTGCACCATGCGGCATCTCGATCTGAAATGTGTATTATTGTGTATACCACCTTTTTCGCGATATGACGCAGCAGCTGTGTTTGTCGCCTTGGGAGTTGTCATAAATGCTGCAGTGTGTAACAGATTTGATGAAGTCCGTCCACCGTGTTGAAGAGCATCCACACTTTCCCTTGCATCACCAATCGTTCCATCGAGTCCTCGTTACGGGTAATATTCCCTAAGATCTTTAGGATTCGTATTTGCACAGATGACCTCTCTTAGATATTAAGTTCTTTCAGGATCGAAATATTGATTCAGTGCGCTATCTATGGGATTCGAAGTGTGCGTCTCCAGCACCACATTTCTAGTGCGTCAATATTGCGACGGTCTCGCATCCTCAGCGTCCAGGTCTCAACTCGATATAGAAATAGCCTGTCAAAATCATAACCCTCCTTTGGTTTTGACGTAATCAGGTAAAAAAGGAAAAAAAAAACTTAATCCGACTACGTCAAAAAAAAACGATGCTGAAAAGTATAAAACAAGATTTTCAGGATGCTGAAATAAACAAGGCTAAGTAACCTTTTCGTAAAGGATATTGAGTTTTATAACACGTCACATAGCCTATGTTCAGCGAACGATTAAGTCGGTTCTAACGATACCTCATTTGTCCAATCCCGATAAGGAGTTAACAGATGAACATACCAACATAAATACATAGCCTGTCGAAATCATAACCCTCCGTAGTCGGGTAAAAATTGGAAAGACCAGGCACTTTATCAATCGAAACTTTGTATTTCTGGTTATTCTGCGGTCTTTCCAAATTTTTGTGAGGACCTCGTGTAATAAACCAAATTATATTTTGAGTCGCTTTTCACGCATCGTCACATCGCGTCTCGGTGTAAACTGACCCTAAGGCGTATCATAAGAGGGTTTTGCCGACCGTGTTTTGGTACTTAGAGGCTTACGTGTTTCCGGCGGGTTCAAAGGCAAATGTTAATGAGTAGATAACTTCGTAAGTATGTTGGTTAACTTAGTTTTAGTAGGTAGCTACTTGAATACTTAAGAACATACAACCGCAGTACGACAGTTGGTTTTTATGTGAATCTATTTAACGTAATAACATCACACATGCGACATGAAATGCAGGCCTATGGTTGGCTGACCCAAGCAGGTAAGTAATCCATAAAAGGCCCATATGCCTGACCTTCAAATTAGCAGTGCACTAAATTTAGGTATTATTTATTAAATTAAAAAAACATTTAGTTTTCGTGTTTGTAGATAAGTGTGGTGCGTAAGTGTAAATACGTAATTGAATAAATAAAAAATATATATTCTCAGTAATATAAATAGTATATTATTGCATATACATATTAAATAAAACTAAAATATGCAACTTTCTTCCGTGACTGTCCTTATAATAAAATTGGGCAGTGGGTCCAGTCGACCCATTAAAAATTGGACCGGGTCGAGTGACATTCATTGTGCGTACAGCTAAGGAGTGGAATTCCTTGCCGGAATGTGTGTTTCCTGATAGCTACAACCCGGTAATCTTTAAGTCAAGAGTGAATAGGTTACTTCTAGGTAAGCGCGTTCCATCGTCGACCGCATCATCGCTTTCCATCAGGTGAGATGGCGGTCAAGTGCGAACCTATCGTGAATAAAAAAAAAAAAAAAAAGTGATCCCGCGGACTCATTTCGAGCGGGTCCAATTTACCACAGACTCATTATGTTATTAAAAGACAAAAACATTTAAAACATACCTTTTTCATATTATACAATATAAATACCTCTTTTCCCAACTCTCTTAATTGTTCGTAACAAGTAATAACAAAGTTGATCAACGCCTGCCGTAATACGGCACGTATACCTGAATTTAAAACTTGTTGCTATATTACTTTAAACAGGCGCTGGAACAAGAACACACGAAGTTATGTTCACCTGGTTGTTTCACTTCATTAATGGCTTTAAACACTTTTGTGAAAACATGAAGTTGCTTTATTTTGTTTTAATATTTGATCTGTTTGTAAATCGGATGTGTGTTTAATATTAACTGACTCATAATCACTCTTTGGAAGATATTGCATTATTCTAAATTATATTTATGCAAGTTTGCTATTTATATTTATAAGGCACAAGATGTTTTTCGAAGCAAATAAATCATTAATATTTTTGGTTCTTAGTAATTATCTACTTGAACTTTTTAAAGTTAACATAGTTCGAAGGAAATAAACAAACAATAACATTAAAAAGTCCATACCACAAGACAGTTAAATTCTTCGGCTGATATTTACGAGTATTTCCAAAACATTTATTTTTCGTAATACACATTTTAGACGATCAGTACATTCGTTAAACACACACAAAACCTACATCAGTCCATAACAGACGTAAGATTGATATACGTGGTCATTAAATATCTATTACCACAGAACATGTGGGTGTACCAAAAAAGAATTCGTCCAATTTCTTAGCGAGGGCAATAAGCATCCCTCATTCCGTTTGTAAGTACGTAGGAATCACGTAGATTCTAGAGATAGGTCTAATGTATTTCTTGGTACATGTTAGCTTTACCTAAGGCTTCAAGGACTTACCTACATCTACATTAAAGATGAACTGGAATCTAGATCAGTAAATAAATCATACTTATACGAAGACCTACAAATAAAGGATTAGTTAGCTTTTTTTGATGGTGAGAAATCAAACCCAGGCGTGTCTATTTTCAGCTAAAAGGAGCCAATTCAGACCTTTTTTTTTTTGTTGCCGGGGTGGAAAAACCTCATGGATATCCTTCGCCTGGGGCAGGCGAAGGGGTCTGTCAGACTCTTACCGACTAAAAACCACCCCGGTGTTCCCTCCCACACTTGGGCCGGGGATCGTGGGAGCTGATACGCCATCCATGATCCCCGGCTAGTGCCGGCCCGCCTACGCGGGCCACCTCAGGCCCGCGGGGATGTGTGGAGACAATTCAGCCCTGCTCCAACTTTCCGGAACATAACCGTGCCGATAACCGACCATCTTGATCTTCTTGGTGTTACGCTGACGTCAACACTCAACTTTGAGCCATACATCGAAGCAAAGGCTCAACTGGCAGCAAAAAAGCTGGGAATCCTCGCGAAGGTCAGACAGTACTTCACGCCGGAACAGCTGATCAAACTTTATCAAGCGCAAGTTCGATCGTGTATGGAGCACTGCTCTCATCTTTGGGAAGAATCTGCCCGATACCAGCTTGACGCACTTGAGGCAAATGAGAGGCGAGCTAGGAG
The DNA here is from genome assembly GCA_949316375.1 of Mythimna vitellina. Classification (NCBI taxonomy): domain Eukaryota; kingdom Metazoa; phylum Arthropoda; class Insecta; order Lepidoptera; family Noctuidae; genus Mythimna; species Mythimna vitellina. Next base: position 5,482,057 of record OX438693.1, read on the forward strand.
GACCATTGGCAATGATGCACTCGTTGAGTCGAAACTTCAAAGTCTTGAGCATCGACACCGAGTTGCTAGCCTGTCGGTTTTCTACCGTTTGCATTTCGGGGAGTTTGCGTTGGAATTGCATAACCTAATTCCGCCCAGCCCCTTCCATCATCAGACCACCAGGCGTACGGCGATGCGCCACCGTTACATGGTGGATATCCCACCTACACGAACAAAACGTTTTGGAAACACATTCATTGTGCATACAGCTAAGGAGTGGAATTCCCTGCCGGAATCTGTTTCCTGATGGCTACAAACCGGAAATCTTTAAGTCAAGGGTGAATAGGTTACTTCAAGGTAAGCGCGCGTCATCGTCCACCTCATCTTCACTTTCCATCAGGTGAGATAGCAATCAATCGCGAACCTATCAAGAATAAAAAAAAAAATAACTTCTCCTGCTTTGGATGGAGTGAGGAGAGTCAGATTTTTAGACGGATGTTGCGTCTTGTCCGGGGAACTGCCCGAGAGTTGATTTCAGACTTGTATAATGTTCTGAGACCTTACCATGACATGTTAAAATGTTGAGCCAGCGAGTGAGAAACAGGAATGGAGCTATACACCCTAAAATATGGCTCCATTCTTTTAACAGTTCAGTTTAGGTCGTCAAATGGATTGCGTTAAGAGTTCGTGGGCCACTGATCGCGCGGAGAACTCTAATAATACCGCGATTCAGGATTTTTATTTTTAGTTCCTGTTTGGAATCATAGATGTCGCTACAGTCCAACCAATATGGCATTATGTGAATATAGATAATATTCACATATTATTGATAATTAATAATATTAATTAATTAATATTCATATATTAATATAATTTCAAGGCTAGAATGAATAGACTCTTAATAAACTAATGCGCCTCACCATCAATGATTGCTTCACTGCTTACCATCAGGTGGGATCACTGGGAAGCACTGGTTTATATCAATTAAAAAACAGAGTGTAGTCATCTGGATAGCTCTGTCTGTTTGGCTTCATTTAAGATGTGAAAGGTGCATCATATGATTGTGCGTGCCGAGCAGGAAAATAAATAACTGATACCTTAAGAACGCTGGCGCTGTCATGTGTTTGTGATGAGTTAAGGATACCTCATTTAGCCAGATTATTTCTGCAGCGGCCAAGCTGATTCCACAACCGGTTCAGAGATTTCTAGATTGGTCTTTGCAAGTCTTGTCCAAGTGCAGTGCCGTAACTAAGGCAGGGCCAGTGATTCCGATGCGCAGGACCTGGGCCCTTGGGGGAGAGGAAATGATCAAACCAGAGCCAAGTTTTGGATCGTGCTTGGTAGTTAATACATGTGGTATATATTAGGTATTTATCGTGTATCTAGTACTACCCTACCAGAAGTGCTGCTTCCGTGGCTGCTCAACGCTCCAGCACCCATATATCATATTCGGCCTTATAATGTTCCCACTGTTGGGACTCAGGCCTCCTCTCTAGGAGAGTAATCCACCACGCGAGCCCAGTGCGGGTTGGTGGATGTCACAATATGTCTTCGAATTTTTGGTTCTAGGACATGCCAGTTTCCTCACGATGTTTTCCTTCACCGTTTTGAGAGCAGTGGTGATGAAATAAATTACACAAAGTAATGCGCCTGGCTGGGTTTGAACCCGCGACCTACAACTTGTAAGTCGGGGCCGTTACCACTCGGCCACCACTGCTCCCTGCTCCAGCACCCACAAGAGATAAATAGTAGATGGTGGTGGTGGGTGGTTATTGAAGTTCGCAACGGGTGTATAAAAGGCTGGTTACAGCGCTGTCCAGATAGCAGATGTTCTACCGAAGAGATAAAGTTTGGAGGAGACTTACGACAGTTGAAGAGGCATCACCTAAAACTCGTTCACAAGATTTTATGTTGATCGTGATCCACTGCTTACATAACTCATAAACCGACTTGAAAAAATACTAAGAATATTTCGTGTAACCTTTTATCAAAAAATATAAGGCAAAAATAAATCATGCAAAGGATGCTGAATCACTAAACCATATTGCAAAGACTGCGATAAGAGAAACAGAGATAATATTTTTCCATCTAGAGACCAAGGAGGTTGAATAATAGAGAAAAATGTGTCAGCATACTTACATATAGATGGATCCGAGACTGAAATATGTTGGCAAATAAATCTTCGTAAAGCCTGTTACATTCTCAGTGAATATTGATATCGTTCATTTTCACAATGGGCCAACCCAGGCCTTCGTTTGAGGGGTCAACCCTATTCGGAGCACAAGCGTTTGGCACTGTAATGATTTGTTAGTGTAACCCTAAGTAAATATTTTATTTTTGTGTACAAAAGGTTTTTTATTAAATGTTTACGATACGCTTATTACTGAAATATAGGGAATCCCTTCATTTATAATATCATCTTATTTATTTATTTATTTTTATTAATGATAGGCTCGCGTTTGACCACCATCTCACCTGGCGGTAAGCGATGATGTGGTCGACGATGGAGCACGCTTGCCTAGTTGTAGTTATTTATTGGAACACCTACAGCATTACATACATACAATTTAGTCACTGGTATGCATGCCTATTAAAGGTATGCAAAGCTTACACCATGTTACGTATGACATTAATTGTTATGTTAAGAGATAAAAAAAGATCAAAACCACAAAAATTTTAAAAAAAAATGGAAAAAAAACACAATTTTAAAATTTAAAATAGAAAGTAGACTAAAAACATAGAAAACTGAATCATTACAAAAAAGAGGATAGAGTATATAACATTGAAATCTTCACCATTATTCTTTTCTTCGTTTCCGTCTATGTAATTGTGTAACATATATACATACATAACTATATATGTACAAATTTCTGAATGGTCTTTTTTAAAGAATATTCTTAAATTACAGCTACATAAATATAGCTACATTAATTTATATCTATAAATATTTTACTATCTAAAATTTAATACTAATATATTTGTTTAAACGCGTTAATCTCTGGAACAAATAGATTGAAAAAAAAACTATGTGGAATAACCAGTTCATGACGAATTGTAGGTAGCAGTATTCACAGTCATAAATCTGAAATTCTTTCAGTCCATCCATAGGTTGTTTGGTAATCATCGCTGTCAGCAAAAAAACTTCCATTGTAACATACAATTTATTTTTATATTTTGGTGTACATGTTTATATTATTAGCTGCTATTTTTTCTTTATAATGCCAGTTAATTTAGAAAAAACCCACTCATCAACCATTTTTACTTGTATATGAGGCTTACAAAGCATCAAAAAAGGGTTTTAAGCCTATCGGACCAAATAAGCAACATTTTATGTGCGTGGGTGTAAATTATGTATTTATTACATTCAGTCCATATTTTGTTTTTGTATAATTTACAGATCGACAAGCTTTTGATTTACATTCTTACATTATTCAGCGATATTTTGCTGATTCCAATTTAAATATTCATCAATTCTGCCTGTAGATATCTGTCGCTGGAATACAAAATGGCGACTGGCACTACTTTTGTTATTGTAATTTATCGAGTAATTTTAATTGAGCTTATGGAATTATTTATTGAGATGCAGAATTGGTCTTGAGAGCCGTGGTGGCCGAGTGGTAACGGCCCCGACTTACGTGTTTTAAGTCGCGGGTTCAAACCCAGCCAGGTGCATTACTTTGTTTAATTTATTTCATCACCACTGCTCTCAAAACGGTGAAGGAAAACATCGTGAGGAAACCGACATGTTATAGAAACAAAAATTCGAAGACATGTGACATTCACCAATCCGCACTGGACACGCATGGTGGATTACGGCCCATTCCATCTCCTAGAGAGGAAGCCTGAGTCCCAACAGTGGGAACATTATAAGGCCGACTATGCTATGCTATGCTAGAGTTGGTTTTGTACTAAACTCCATTAGGTAAAAATATCACACGAAGAGACTAGGCGCTGGTTTCTGAATGAAATGTTTTGCATTTGGAATGTGTAAAACTCTACCGAGTTGAACAGATTCCAGTTAGTTTAGAAAACAAAAGTTTTTCTAATTGGTTTAGTATTGTATCTCAAATATCTACACAACTGGACAATATATGGAATCATTGAAACAGACGCGATGTCTATCCTGAATTTTATTTTACCACAGCCAAGATTGCCGTGAAGTCAAATTTTGCTACCAAATACAGCAAAAACATTCGCATTTGCATTTTAATGAAAAACAAAGTGATTGTATTGTGTATCAAAAATTAAATGCTTTCTAAACTTGACACTGGCAAAATGCACAAACCGTGCGAAGCCAAAAACAAGAAACAAGAATTCGACAAATAATAAACTTCGAACTCAAAGCATTTTACAGATACTTTTGAATTTTCAAGGTCAATCAGTCACACAAAAGATAAAGTTATTTACATATTTCAAAGCGTAGATCTCTTTGGACATGAACATGCAAGAAACTGCAAGACACTCTTCTAAACAAATAATAATTACTAAATATTATGGTTACATCAATAACATTAAATTATACATATATGTGAGAACGATGCAGAAATACCTGCACGTTATAGCATAGCATAGTCGGCCTTATAATTTTCCCACTGTTGGGACTCAGGCCTCCTCTCCAGGAGAGGGAATGGGCTGTAATCCACCACGCGGGCCCAGTGCGGGTTGGTGGATGTCACATGTCTTCGAATTTTTGATTCTAGGACATGCCAGTTTCCTCACGATGTTTTCCTTCACGTTATAAACCTCCAGAATAATAGAATAGAATCTGTTTTTTTTTTGTGTGTTCATAAATAGAAAAAAATGACCAGTCTTAACTGGCGGAGTCCGTCCACGAACATGACTTGTTAGAGCACCATTCAGCTCAACCATTTTGTAGGGACCGAATAATCTAGCACATGCGCCACCATCAGCAAGACGTTTGAGTGAAAAGCTTCAATAAAATATGCAAGTAGCTAGCATGCCATAGTGATATCCACCAATCAAACTCTTTGGCATGCAAGCAACTTGCAGACTTTAGTGCCAGCTACAGGTTTATGTGTTTATATTTATGGAAAGATATCATAAATATCGGGCAAAATTTCCTCTTAGATTAAAACTTACAAAATGAACAGGAAAACTCATAAATAAATACGTTTATGTAACAACATAAATATGTTTTTATCTTTGTCACAAACTTCAATAAACAACAAATTATTATATGACGTTTTCCTATTTTTTTTTTTTTTGAATTGTTTATGTTTCTGAAATGAGGCGTTAAATAATTAACTTTTCCATATTTACCTACAATATAGTTCAATGTATCCAATAGTAAAAATAATAAATTCATGTAGGTAAACCAGTTTTATTATTCTATTTTTTATGCAAAAAAACTATGAAAGGAAATGAATAAGGTACATAGATTCTCTAGAAAAACAAGTTTCAAAAACATTGAAATAATTCCAAAGTCTCTGTTTTCAATGATTTATTCAAGTAATTCTTTGACTGCGTAACCGTTAACGGGGAACCACTGAATATTTAAAATGGTTATACTCGAAAAGGAAATTTTTCTGCCACATCCTATTATAGAATCGTTTGATACTATGTTATGCAAACGACATCACAGAGGCTAATGAAAAGGCATCTCTCACACGGAAAATGAACAAAGTTGTGTAAGAACTGGTAACATGGCAATAGATAATATAAATGAAGTTAGATATTCTAAATTTAAAAGTATAAGTAATAATACAAAACAACACAAAACTAACGTATCATTTCTGAATTATTTCTAACACGTTGCAGGTTTTACCGTGATATATTTAGGCCAACTTTGGCGAGTCAATACTTCAATAGTCACCCAATATAATACTCAACTAACCTTTGGTGGAGCCCTCGACATATATTTTGAGCATAAGAAAACAATGACGTGAAATCGTCCGATCTGAACCAAGGCCATTATGCTCATAATGCAGAGAGGAAATTAATCACCTGTTTATTAAATGTTGCCATTTTTTGCTATTAATTAACCTTTTCACTTTATGCTTCGAACAGATTAATCGGCAAGCGAGACTTTGCAACTGACAGATTAAAAATGATCACCGGATTATCGACTGAAATTCAACTACAGTAACAGAGAGTCACGAATTGGCGAACAAAGATTACCTGAAATGAGATAACACAGGAGAATTTACAAGAAATTGTCTAGAAAACGAGTTACCATAGCGGTTCAGTGGTTGCGCAAACTAACGCCCCACTGACGCCACCAATGAACTGGAAAGCAAGGTCTTCGACCAGACCACATTGTTTTATTTGAGCCGTGTCGTTCTAATTAGGACTAGTCGAAACAATACCACAGGAAGGAAACGACCGGACGCGGGCCCCCAGACACCCTGTGAAAACTATCACACGACTTATACAAAAACTATTCCGTTCCACCGAATTTAACCTTAGTATAAATAACAGTGCAATACTGAAATGACATCAGTCTTGAAACGTCGGTAACGATCACATCGACAATGATGTTGACAAAAGTATTCACCCTCGCTTTGGTGGCACTGTCTGCAGCACAGCTCAACAAAGTCGAGCTGGCTGATGAGAAGACTCCTTACGATTATGTGAAAGCACGGTTGGACGCCATCAGTACTGACGGGAAATCTGGATTGCCTTTATCAAACAGTTACGAAGTGGAAGAAAGTGAGGATTACCCCGAACAAATTCAAGGAGCCGCGTCTACTGTTCTGAATACAGTTTCTGGTGTTGGTGGAGTGGGTGGTATTGGTGTTGGTGGATTAGGCCTGGGCCAGGGCATAGGCCAAGGTCTGGGCTATGGTGGCATCGGATTAGGAGGCATTGGTCAAGGGTTGGGAATTGGTCTCGGAGGAGTTGGTGGTGTTGGCCAGCTGGGCGTTGGTGGTGCTGGAGTTGGTGTGGGAGGTGTTGGCTTCGGTAACGGAGTTGGTCTCATTCACCCCGGAATTGGTGGATTGGGAGTTGGTGGTATTGGTCTTGGAAATGGCTTGCTGTACCACCCACTCATCGGGCAACAAGTTAGTGGTGGATATGTCGACAAGAATGCTTACGATGCGGCTCAGAAAAAAGGAGCAGGTGAAAATGTAGAAAAGTTCGAAAAGAAGGCTGAAGAAGAAGCGAAACATGGTCAAGAAGGTTACCAACAGGGTGCTGCTGCTGCTAGAGCCGAAAAGGGAGACTCAAGTTACTACAAAGACGAAGAAGCTAAGAAAAAAGCTGCCGGTGACGAGAAATTCTACGAAGGCAACCAAAAATTGGATAAGCACGGTACGTATATAATTCCAAACTTTTTCCCAAGTAAACCAATGGCTCACGCATAGAGCACTTTTTTCCGAACAACTCATTATTTCGTTATAATTTCACGCTCACTTGTCAATCAACAAGTTTTTATCAAGCTATTTGGTGAAACACAGCACAAAAACTGAATACCTAATAAATTAATATTTAAGTAAACGTACAGTAAATAGAAATCTATTAATATTTGCCTAAATGAGTTTTTTGTAGCTATTTCTAAATTTTGCATTGAACTTATAGGTGCTAATGAAGAACAGGTGAAAAAGGCTAAGAGTCATAAGAAAGGTCATGTAAGTAAGGGTTTCAAGAGTTCCAGTAGTAAGAATGAGGAGGAGAAATCGGAGAGTTTCTATGATGAGGCTCATGATGAAGCTGATCACAAGATTAACGGTCATAATGCTAATGCCTTTGGAGAGAACGCACAACAAGGATTCAAGGGCGCTCATGAAGAGAAGATTTTGGATGCTAATGCACAGGGCAAGGAAGGACATCATGTGTCTGAACAGAAGATTGATGACTCGAAAGCAAATAAGGTTTGTGGCATTCGTTTAACAGCTTGTGACGAGTATAGACATTTTAGTAGAATGCTTTCAACTTCATCCACCTGCTTTCAATGGTGGGAATATGGTGCGAGAACAATGCTATGTGGCTTGTAGCTCCATCTTTCTGTCACACCGAAATTTTGAAGATTCCAAGACGTCATAGTAGGGACCCTGGTTCTCACAATCTTGTGAACATAATATAGATGCATCTGTTCTGTCACCAAGACTACTTAACAATTCCAAGTTTCAGAAGCCTGAAGTATCACTTAAACAATGTTCATAAAAGCCGAGCATAAAATTAAACACACAACTTATTTATTATAGAACAAATGCCAACTTTTACGGCACATAAAATGTTACTTTAGTTTATATTCTGTTTAAATTGAAAACAGTTGCCTTATAGCTCGTTAAACAGAAACATCTGTGGGTAAAAGCTATTGAATAAAACCACCAGATATTTGAGCTAGTTTTTAGGGCTCTCGTGCGAAATGGTAGAAATTAAATTGAACTAAATTGTTTCGTTAACCTCACTTAGTATTAGCAAAAGGTTTCGTACTGAAAAATACAATGGTCCAGGCCTTTGTTTTTGATAATCGCTTTCAATAATGATTTCGTTTTATCGCCCTTTGTGGCTGTGAATAGTATTTTCCTTTTACAATAGATTGAACAGTTGAAATTGATGGTAATCGTTTTAGTTTTAAAACGATCTGATTGTTCTATCTCTAGGCCAGACACGTCTTTAACTGTAGTGTAAATTCCCAAATTATTACAGAAGTTTGGCAGTTACAATTAATCAAAAACACCTCTAGTTATTTTCCAACATTTTTTTTTATTGATAGGTTCGCGCTTGCCTAGAAATAACCTATTCACTCTTGACTTAAAGACCCCAGGTTGTAGCTATCTGAAAACACAGACTCGGCCGGGAATTCCACTTCTTAGCTGCGTGTACGCACAATGAATGTATTTTGACGTATCACTTTTTGACAAGGATTTTACGTATAGTTGAATTTGAACGTATTTAAAATTAGAGAGTTAGCTTTACTTACCATCATGAAACGGCACCTCAATAATTGTCTTAGCTCTTGTATTTTGTTCTTATCCTCGAGTTATGCGTCTTAATTTCATTAGTTATTAATACTGATGGTCGATGGAAACGAAAGATTCTAGAGTGACGACCACAAGGTGGACCAAGTACCTAGTGAGGGTCCCTGGAATCCGATGGATTCGAGACGCACAGGACAGTTCATTATGACGACACATGGGAGAGGCTATGTCCAACAGTGGATATCTTTCGACTAAAATTATGATGATGATACCTATTAACTTATTTCTGTTTCCAGGGCGAGTACCTACAAAAAGGCTACAAAGGTGATGCCGAAGTTGTGGAGAAGTTCAATAACCTTGGAGCTCATTCAGTGCACGGACACCAGGAGGCAACTGGAGGATACCAGCAGAACAAGGGCATCACCCCCTTTCACCACTAAATATCGTTCCTTCTGATTAACGACGATAATAAAGAGAATTAATGAAACTTGGTAAAATATGTTTTATTTAAATTTCTTCGTCAATGAAGAGTTAAGTTTATTATTATTAGTACATTATTAAAATAGTAAGTGCGTATGTCAGCTATCTCTATCCAGGTCTGGATGTTTGGTAGCTCAAAATTATCTTCACTTCAATACATTGCCTTGTTTAAGAATTGGGATTCGGGAGGGATTGCTCGAAAGAGTTACTGCAGCCTTGGAATACAAAGAACATCTGAAGCAATAAGCATGGTTTTAGTCTGTCTTGTCTTCAACTTCCTCTTGCCCAATCCAGAGCGGGAACAGTTATTTAATTATTTCCCACCTCAATAAAAATAGCGTTAAGAATTGCATCATCAGGACATAGGCCTCCCCTAAATGACGCCACAATGACCGGTCCTGTGCGTCTCCCATCCATCGGATTCCCGCGACCCTCACTGGGTCATCGGAATTAGAATTACATACAAACATTAGAAATACGTCATGCACCTAACAACGGATAAATTAAAGGAAGAACTATTTCCATACATCCATATTCTTTTAAGTACCTGTATTATAAAACAAGTAAAAAAAAGTCCCCCCCACCACGTCTGTCTGTTCGCGATAAACTTAAAAAGTACTGTATGAATTTTTATGTGGTTTTCACTAATATACAGAGAGTGATTCATGAGGAAGGTTTATATGTATAGTAATATAGTCATGCATATTACAGCAGAGAAAATCTAAGAATTTCAAATATTTGTAACACCCGTTCGAGTCGCTATATATCCAGTAGACGATAACATTATTGTAGGTTCATCGTATAACTATAACCAAGAAATAGTGTAACTTGTACTATTTTTCCGTTCAATTCATGGACAGTTTAACATGAAAATACATGTTTTTAGGGTTTTGTACCACAGAAGGACAAAACGGAACCCTTACAGGATCACTTTGTTGTTGTTTATCTGTTTGTCTGTCAAGACCTTTTATCTAGGGAATGCGTGAAAGTATAAGTAGTGCGAGTTAAATTTAAAACTATATACTCCAGTCTACGGTCCCTTGAAGCTATGAAAAATTCAAACTTCTGAGTTAACCAAAAAAAAAGACACGGCCGTTTATGATGCAAAAAAACGTGTATTTCGACACTCTCAAGGGAATCAAAATTTATAGGGTACTTCCCGTTGATCTAGAATCCTGAAACGTGGCATGAAGCAAGGTCTCACAGCACAAGTAAAGGAAAAAATCTGAAAACTGTAAATTTGTAGTTACGTCACAAAAAAAAATTGTGATTTGAAAAAATCTTCGTAACTCAATTCGGAAATTGAATTTCATAGGTAAGTTTGTACGGAATCTTCAGTGCGTTAGTCCGACTCGCACTTGCCCGGTTTTTTTTTTATTGATAGGCTTGTGTTTGAACACTATCTCACCTGATGGGAAGCAGTGATGTGGTCGACAATGGAGCACGCTTACTTAGGTTGCAGCTGTTAAAAATTACTGCAACTGTTGTGAATAAAGAGGTAACTTGACCTAAACTACAAAGGAATAAATATTTTGATGTCTGGCAACTCGGAAAGCCTATTCCAACAGAAGCTTTAGAGTAGACCACATTCAGTTATTCAGAATTCGATTTGATATGGATTTTCCATCCCAACAAGAGCTACAAATGGATGTTATTGATTCATTTTTAATCTAAGACTTTTTAGTAATCCTTTCTTTTGGAATCCTCTGACTCGCTTATTTTCTTGTACTTTTAGATTCCTTATTAAAGGTTCAGATATACTTCCATTTATAGGCTATTTTGCTATCTCAAAAAGAGTGTAAAGATAAGGAAAGAAAGGCCTTTATCTTCGCGTTTCCTTCTTTTCGTAAGCTTTTATTATCTTTAGAAGGAGTTCAAATACGATTAGATCCCAGTTGTATTTTGCAGTTTGCAATAAAGTCTAATGAACTACACCTATTGGTTTTTATGCCTGTCCAGTGTCCGCTATGAAGGTAGGTAACCCGGTACTTCGTGATCTTTTCAATTCGGGGAAAATATAAAAAAAAAATGCAATAAACATCCCAAAAAATAACACGACTTTTTTTGGGCAGTCGTGTAAAAAAAATTAGTTAAATAACTCTTTTTTTATAATTACCTACGTGAGAAATCATCAAATGACTTTTCTCGCTCTGGGCGAAGCGAGAGAGAGTTTTAGACTTACTGAGTTAAACCCACATTTTTCATTCAGTTGCCCTTTGCGCGGGGCACCGTTACTTTTTCGAACATTCCCCAGCCCTGGCAAGCAGGTATTGGCCCTAACTGGCTCACTCAATCTTGTTTTCATCTCTTTGAGGCGCGCGTGGAAACGATGCGCCGACAACCCGGGCTTAGTGCTTACCAGCCCTGCGTTCAAATTTGAGGTTGGATTTAACTCTAATGACGTCATCAGAGTAAATACTCTACACTCGCATTTTTGAACGCAAACGTAGAGTTCAACTGTCAATGTCAAGCGAGTGTCATTTATGGCCGCTTACACCAACCTAGGGTAGATTGGTGTAAGTGGCTCGGAGTTAGAGTTAGTTGGGTTAACTCTAGGGTAGCAACTCGAGTTATAAAAGAACGAGTCAGGGTTGCAACTCGAAGCATTTTTGAACGGTTGAAGTAGCGACTCTACCCTACTCTAGTTATTTTTGAACGCAGGGCGGACGGCGAAGTAGGCGGTATTCCCCCCGAAAACTAACTCTGACTTCGGAAGTTGGTGCATTTTATATTGTTAGGTTTCCAAAGGTCTAAATGAAAAATCAGAACCCTTATATAGGGACATTCGTGTATGTCCTTCCATCACAGCCAATGTGCTCATAATCTATATCTACCAGGGGCGGATCCAGACCTCAAAAAAGGTCTTGGTTGCGTCCACTCAAATAGCCGCCTCCCGGCTTGGAATCCACAGCAATATTAATTAATTAAACCCCAAGCAAACGCCGGCGTTCGCTCTCTCATTGTCTTTCTATTGTGTCTCTAATTACGGTATTCGAAAAGTTAAGATGTGGCTTATACCTTTTCAAAGGTCTGTATAAGATGCTCATTGGCTTTTGAACCATTTTTAATTAGGAGAATTATTGGCATTCAGCCTATTGACCTCAATAGGCCAGGCCAACCGTGCCCACAATGGTGTATTCGCCCTTGTGATCTATTGAAAAATTCAATTGAAAATATGTACACATTTGAACTTCTCCTGGCCAAATAATAACAGCAAGATAGAACTACGAACTTCGAGTTGAAGCAGCACTTAAAATGGTTGGCCCGTATTGGTCACTATCCTTAAACCATAGCAGTTTGTTTACCAAGGCGAAAGGTTTGGAGTGGCGACCGTGTATCGGAAGACACAGCGTTGGTAGGCCTCCCACAAGGTGGACCGATGACCTGGTAGAGAGTCGCGGGAGTCTGATAGCTACGATTCGCACTGGTCCGGTCGTTGTAGCGACACTTGGGGGAGGCCTGTGTCTAGCAGTCTTCCCTCGGTCTTTTGGCTGAAATGATGATGTTGATGATGTGGTTGTTTACGCTTAGATCCCTGACCTATTAATTAAAATCACTCGTTCGTGGGAAATTAATGAAACCATAATAATTTCTAATTAACTCGCTTTTATGCTTGGTATAACTATTTTATTACGTAATTTCGCTTGTACAATTATTGTTCAACATACCTTGCTAGCAAATAAAATCAACATGTCGGTGGTTGTATATTTTAAAATCGTGCGAAGAACTTTATGTAACATTTCAGAAAAATACATGGTTTCTGCTTAATATGCCATAGAAGAAAACCCGTGGGCTAGTTTGCATTTTAATGTTCCTGCCGTTGGGACTCAGGCCTCCTCTCTAGGAAAAGGAATGGGCCTTAATCCACCACGCGGGCCCAGTGCGGGATGGTGGATGTCACATGTCTTGATATTTTTAGTTCTAGAACATGCCGGTTTCCTCGCGATGTTTTCCTTCACCGTTTTGAGAGCAATGGTGATGAAATAAGTTACACAAAGTAATGCGAATGGCTTTATTGAACCTACGACCTACAACTTGTAAGTCGGGGCCGTTACCACAGGGCCACCAATGCTTCTCCACTATTCCACGGCTGGTCTTTGATTGTAACTATATTATAATTTACAATCAAAGACACTTACAGACAGACAATGCTAATATAAAAAATGAATGACTGGATCCAGTGCACGCTACTTAGATGAAAATGTTAAAAATAAAATTATAATCCAAATAAACAACAAAATTAATTTATTCCTTAAAAATAACTAAACAGAAACATGCAAATTGTGTTTTATTTATAAACTAACATGCAAAAATACTAAATTAAAATGCTAAAAGCTATCCTTATATGAGAATGCAGACCCCATTCTGTAATAATCTAATACATTAATAAGTGCTCATTTCCATTTTGTAGGCATACATTTTGTTCCATTAGCAAATACAATGACTATAATTGTAGACTAGTCATCGTATTTAGCATAAAATTACGAATCCTAAGTTACAAAGATTGGTAATTAAAATATTTCAAAGCAGAGAAATTTTCCATATTTAAAAACATTTCCGATAACCTAAAAATGAGCCATACCTAATACGAAAAATAAATTAAAAAAAACAACATGCCATCTATGGTTACGTAAATATAAAAATAAAAACGTTTTTCCTGACACCTAATATAAAAAAAATAAACTCTAATCAAACCTCATAATCTTCGTTCTTTTATTGAATGGACATTTTCCGTGGCCATTACAATAGATGCCTGGTGATAGAAATGGACTATTTGACCTATAGCCCGATTCACTACTGCCACTGAAAGACCTAGAAAATAAACCAACTGATTAAGGTTTTACGAAATTATAATTAAAATAGTAATTGATTTGTTATGATCATTTGGAACAAACAATTGTGTGATTAGAAAAAGTTGATTTGTTTTATTGACCGTGAAGGTTTTGATTTGAATCGGAGTCATAATATCAATTAGGAACTTTTTGTGTAGTAAAACAAAATCATTCACTCATACAATAACAAAACAGTGACTAAATAAAACCGAATTTATAACAATAAAAATTATGTTCATGGATTAACATTTAATTTAAACGCTGCATAATTTCAAATTTGGAACGCACCATTTCACTCAATCAGCGCGATGATCGAAATTCAATTCGAGGTAAATGTAAAGTAATTTTAGGTTAGAAGCACATTTGACATATTTATACAAATAAAAATACATTTCATACGACATTTACAGTGAGAACTAGATACGAAGTGCCAATGTCGAAATTTTATATTCCTAACATAAAAGTGTAAACAAATCTTTTGTCTGAACAAAAGCTTACATAATATTGGATAACTAAACAAAACCCCGAAACAGGCTTAGATGAGAGGCATTATTTTGAGCGTAAAATAACTTACAATATGAGTCAGAACATTATCATAAACCCACATGTCTTTTCCCAAACCATTTCATCCCCATTTCTCGAGTCTTGACGTAAAATAATATAATATTCGTCTCATATACAACGCGCTGTCACACAATGAAACAGGCCTAAAGAAAATAGGCTGAATAATTCGTTTTTCCAATGCCGCCAGTGGTAGGTAATAAAAAATAAATGTAGTTATATTTTTTTATGGAAATTCGCACTGGCACACGCGAGCGAACTTTTGGATGCGTTCTGAATACCATTAGAGGCTCTTTAAAAAGTTGGAGTACCCAGCGGACTCGGGGGTCGGTGGTGTGAAGACTGTCGATGAAATCTTGTTAGAGGTGTTCGAACGCTGGAAAAAAAAATAAACCTATAAAGTATATTCGTGACTTCATCCGAACTATATTATAACTGTGAAAGTAACTTGTTTGTTCGTTTGTTACCACTTCACGCCTTAAGGACTGATCATCTTTGTGTAAAATTTGGCCGACGAATTTCTTCAGCTCTGGGTGAAGCGAGAGGGCGTGTCAGATTTTGACTGACTAAAATCCACATATTCCCCTTTAGTTGCCCTTTGCGTTCCAGGGCCACAGTACCTCTTTCGAAGAATCTCATGCGTAATCGGCATGCGTAACTGGCCCATTCAATCTTACTGACATATTTTGAGGCACGCTTGGAACACAAAGCGCTGTCAACTCTGGTTTGGTCCACACAGGATGGCTGGACGGCGAGCTACTCATTGCTAGTCGTCCTCAAGCACGCGCCTACTTTGGTCGGGAATAGAGCTCTACAATTCCCGACGCCGGTATGTACCCACATGGGATATTTTTCTAGATCAAGTAGATTCAGGTGAACATTATTATAATTTTTTTTCAGTGTACGTAAGCTGAGTGCCTTGGAAAATAGTTTACGCCCACAGAAAAATAATATGTACGTAAACCTACACACACATCGAAGACCAACCCGTCTTGGTGAGATATAACAACTATACCCCCTTTAGTATAATAAAACACAAGTCTCTAGTTGAAAATCTGTGTTGAAAATAAACCACGAGAAACATTTTTGAATATTTAGTTCGCAGTTGGTATGATTAGCAAGAAACATCGTCTCAGCAACAACAATAAAATGGAAAAGAGGAAAAGGCGCTTTGTAGTATCGTGTAGGTTCTCATAAAGCGCTTTTGATCGCTGACTAAGCTGAATTGAAGAGCTGCAAACCTCTTCCATATATCCCAGGGGTTTGTACATAGAATGGAGAAAATGTGGAACTATAAGAATGCAATGCACGAATATAAACTTGGATGTTGGTAGATAAAAAACAGAAAATGCAAATAGTATTAGAAACGATAATTTATCAGTGACGGGATAAGCAGATACTGTTTTCAATTAGAGCTCGGAAGTTATTTTGGTTTCTTTGTATCTCGTAATCATCAATCAATCCAATACAAAGAAAACCTAGGAATATAAGTAATCGCTTTTAACAATTCTACGATCACGAATCCAGCCAGAATAGTTTACGAAGCATTCTGCTGTTTCCCTTTTTACCGTTCCTTTTTGCATTCGTGTGGCTTAAATCTATTTGCCTCGCCTTTTCCCAACTATTGGGATCGGCTTCCAGTCAAATCAGATGCCACTAAAGTCAAACGGGGTAAATAGAAACCCAGGGGTGAATAGAAACAAAATTTGAATTAGGATTTGTACTTTGATACCATATTTTTATTTTCAATAAAACATAAAATTTCAATATTAATTTGTGTGCTTAAAAACGGCAAAAAAAAAATAAAAAAGTAAAAATCCTAAACGTATTTGGAGCAAAGGGTACATGCATATTTGCATTGCATCACGGGTTTTGGTATGTAATAATAATTCTTTATTTTCAGGCAATTAAGGGGGCTTAAAGGGTAGTGTGGGGCCGCTAGGAGCTACCCCCAACCTACCCAAAATGAGGTATGAAAATAACGGTCACCCATCCTCGGATTCACCTCACCGAGCATGGCTTAACTTTGAAGATCAACCTATTCAGCTGCTTTGTCACGAGAATAGTTAAGAAGAAAAAAATAATCACCTGACTATGAGCACTCATGTTCGCAGACCTTTGCTTGCTTATCCGTGTTGGAGTCACGAGGTTTGATTGATACGGCTGAACCTGAGGTCAAAAAGTTATCTTTGGTATAGTTTTAAAGAAGTGATACCACGGGAGTACCCTAGCAGTTTGACGTTGACTGCCCTTCTTGGGACAGGGTAACCCCTTGGCTTATCTAAACATGTATTTTAAGAATTGAATATTTCCCGGTATTTTAAAAAAGCCGTAAGTTTATAAAATATCTAGAGAGATTATAAACTGTTGATAAATTGTAAACAAAAAACATATTCCTCAATAACACGTATCAGAATTCGATACCTTGTAATCACCTCACCTTATATAAGCAATGGTATGAATATGAAGATACGGATATCGAAATAATTATTATACCGGTTTCAGATACGGTTACGGTTATGAAAATATTTTGGATTAGCCACTAGTGTCGGATAGTTTCGGTTACGGATATTAGAATTTTAAAAGTCCTCATCATCTTTCTGCCCTTGTCCCATCTTATTTGGGGTCGGCGCAACACGTTTTTTTTTCCATTCTATCCTGTCAACCGTCATACTATCACTAACTTCCTTTTCTTTCATATCACTGTTCACACAATCCATCCATCTTTTCTTTGGCCTCCCTCTCCCTCCCCACCCATCCACATAATCCATAGAATTTTAAAAGTATAAAAGTAAAATACAAATAGCATAATTAAACTTTTATTTCTGATCTAGATACTATCAACAAACAAAAACCATCTATTCAGACTCCGCCTTTATCTGAAACTATCTGAAATTCTTCTACCGGTTTTGGTTACGGTTTTTTTTTTTAATTTTTATAAACCAGTGCTTGACTGTGATCCTACCTGATTATAAGCAGAGATGCAATCGTTGGTGGTTGGTGGTGAGGCGCACTAGTTCATTAAGAGCCTATTCACTCTAGCCTTGAAGTCACCTTAATTGTAGTTGGACGGGAAGACCGAAGCAGCCAAATTGTTCCAGTCCTTCGATGTACGCGGTATAAAGGACGAAGCGAAACGCTTAGTCCGGACCGTTAAAGTATCGGTTCGGTTGTATCGGTAACGGTTACGGAAGCTACATAACATCACTGGTATGGATTACGACCAAAATAGAATTTGATACGAGACAAGAAAATACAGACAAAACATTGAACTGAGTCTCTATCCTCCGTTCTACCTTTACTTACACAACAACGCAAATATAAAGTTGATAATATTTTTACTTCTAGATAACCTCAGTTCAGTAATAACAAAAGTCAATTTTTCGTGCATGACAACAAAAAATATGACCTAGAGAGGTAGGTACCTACTTTTTGTCTCTAGACACAACCAGTGGTTATGTGTTGTTTACGAGTACATAATCTAAACTAATATTATAAAGAGGTAGTTTGTTTCTTTGTTTGTAGCAGGTAATCTCTGAAAGTACTGGTCCGATTGCGAAAAATAGAATACACCGATAGAAAACCGCTTTATTCCTGAGTGACATAGGCTATGTTTTATGTATGCGGGCCAAAGAGATTTAAAGAGATAATATTGAATGTCTTTGATGCGGGCGAAGCCGCGGGCAAAAGCTAGTGAGCGAATAAAAGAACCAACATTTTCTAATTTCAGACCTCTTTCAGTAAAATTCCATTTGTTTCTTTCGTCATTCAGAATTATCATCTTCCTGCCCTTGTCCCATCTTATTTGGGGACGGCGCAAAACGTTTTTTTCTTACATTCTATCCTGTCAATCGTCATGATAGCATGACGATTGACAGGATAGAATAAAAACTTTCTTTTCTTTCATATCACTGTTCACAAAATCCATCCATCTTTTCTTTGGCCTCCCTCTCCCTCTCCATCCACATGTATTTTCATAACTCTTTTAGTAACGTGCGTTTCATATCTCCTCTTTACGTGACCATACGAAAACAAACGATTCCCCTTCAACTTTTCAGTCACTGGCGCCACTCAACATTCTCACCTCTGCTACATGCAATCTTTTTTCATCCGTTTTTTTCACAGCCCAACATTCTGATTCATAAAGTATGACAGGTCTTATGACGGACTTGTGAGAATACGGATTTTTGATTAAAAATCGAATCTAATATGTATTTTCATTATCTATTTATTAAGAAATAGAACGTTATCTTAGTCACATATTTTCCTTATTATATTATGTGTATGTTAGAACCCGGGAAATACCTACATGTGCTATGAACTATTAAACTGACAAAACAAATTGTAAGGTCGCTTGTACACGTAAGGAAAAGTCGCCGAGCCTATGCAAGAATTCGTGTCGCTTCTACACACGAACTGTGTACATTGCTTTGGCGCTGACCAAAAAAAAATCTTGTCTGCGCAAGACACGACGCATGAAGTTGCTATGGTGCGATAGGGGGCGAGGTAGGTGAAGGGGTGCCACAGTACATTTTCGTGCCTAGATCCGACAAAATTCGTATCGAGTACATGCAGAATTGGCTCTTTTTGCCGCAGACACGGTGAAATTTCTTAGCGTGTACAAGCGCCCTAACTATCTGAAAATAAATGACCACGTACGACTTGCTTCAGTAAGTGAATGTGTATCCCCGTTTAGCTTGATTTTGTACATTATTCTTAGGATGTTTCGATCTACTTTTTTGCATCGAAAGTGTACACAATTGATCTGTCTCGGGCAGCCATTACTGAATGGATTATGCGCGGGAATGACAAGAAAAAACAGTTTGATTCTTTTTTTTTATAACAACAAACTAGTGCTTGACTGCTACTGTTCATTCCGGTAATGCAACCGAGCACACGAAAGGTATAGTATTTATTAAAGTGAATTCTAATGATCACGATTTTCTTATTTTATCCTTATTTACTAAAGGTCTATTTTTTTCATCCCACTTAACTCTTAGACCTCATCTTGCAGGGTTACCATGACGTTCAAGGTAAGATTGTTCATTCTTATTTTAGTGTGGGTAAGAAACCTGGGTTGTCTAGCGCCATCTCTTACCCACACTGGAAATAAGAATGAAACAATCTTACTTTAAACGTCATGTTACAGGTCTAAGTATGACTACTTGGATGAGGTCTAAGAGAGAAGTGGCTTTATGTTGAAATCGCACTAGTATTATAAGACGAAAATTTTTATGGTATCGATGTGGGATCTTTGTTACTCCTTCATGCTTAAAAGGCTGAACAGATTTGGATGAAATTAGCACACGGGTATACTAAGTCCTGCAATGGGACATAGTAAAATACTTTTTTCCCGGGATTATGTTTCCTTGAGATAATTTTTTACTGTCACACGGGCGAAACCGATGACGACAAAAGTAGTGTGTGACTGATTTTTCATACTCTATACCGTTTGTCAGACCAGACATTAATCTGAACTAAACTGGCCATTTCCTTCCCTATTGCCAATTCCAGCCAGGTCTTCCCCACTGTTCAATTTAGACTGATTGAAGATAGGTACCCACTAATTCGTCATATAATTCTTTCAACTCAATTCTTTGAAACGATACTGTATTTTGAAAACTTATAGGCAAATATTTCTGTATAAGACGGTCAAACTAGCCTAGGGTACAATTTGATAACATTGTCTATTTCTGAGTAAGCTACGTTCAATGGAACAGTTGTGGCCCAGTGATAACTGGCCCGACTTATCTACAATTAGTAGGTCGCGAGTTCCAGCCAGGGTCATTACTTTGTGTAATTTATTTCATCAACACTGCTCTCAAACCGGTGAAGGAAAACATCGTGTGGAAACTGACGGGCCCTAAACCAAAAACTCGAAGATATGTATCATCCACCAATCCGCACTTGGCCCGCGAAGTAGATTACGGCCCGTTCCCTGGACGCCTGAGTCCCAGCAGTGGGCACATCTCAGGATCGATTATGCTTATGTTAACGTTCAATATATTTACTGACTGGACTAGCCTGTTGGTCTAGTGATTAGTGGCCTTGACTGCTATGCCGGAGGTCGTGGTTTCGATTTCCACCCAGGACAAATGTTTGTATGATGAGCACGATCATTTGTGCTATGTCTGGGTGTAATTGATCTATATTAAGTATGTATTTAGAAATATATAAGTATGTTTATCAGTTGTCTGGTACTCATAATACAAGCTCTGCTTAGCTTGAGACTAGACAGCGTTGTGTGATAGTTGTGGAAAAAAATAAAAATAATAATAATTAACCGCTCTGGGTTTATCCAGTCCTTCTTCTTTGTCCAGGCGATTTCTCTTTGGAATGCGCTCCCGCCGAACATCAGGATGGCGTCCAGTCGGTTCACTTTTAAGGTGATGGCACGTGAGCACATTCGCAGGAAGTTGGTGTAATCATCACAGCGTTGATTTGTTGGATTCGTTTTTCATAAATAGATTGTTAATTTGTATGTATGTATCTAAGTATATATTTATTATTGTATTTCTTTTCTATTTCTTTACCATTAAGCTGCACCTACCATGTTTTGTTTCTGCACCACCCTAAGGTCGACTGGTAGAAAATGCCTAAGGCATTAAGTCCGCCTTTGTACAGTGTTTACTACTTGTGCATAAAGTTTTAATAAAATAAATAAAAATTGGCTTGTGTGACTTACCGCAAACGGCGTACTTTTCGCATTTCTCTTATAAGTAGGGGTGGTCTGCACGAAACTCGGTGATATGTTGCTCCCTGGCGATATGGGGATGTTGAACGGCGATATTTGCTCTGAAAATGAATCCCTTTGCGTTCATACATAATATGGAGCAGCATATAAAAGGGTATCAAAATACGTTACGGAGTTTTAATTTTTGTACGATAATAAATTGTTTATGTTGTTTTGTTGGTTGTTACGGGTTCCCGTTGTAATACAAACAATATTGTTTGTATCTATTGTTCGTTATATTTCAGGGCAATTAAAATTACGAAAGGTTTTGAAAAAAGATTCTATTTTATCAAATTGTCATACTGCTTTTACACCTTTTTTACGTCACCAAAATAGTCGCTTTATCTTACAGAATAAGCTGACAGAATAACCTGTTCTAGAATTGAATATGTTCAAGACAACAAATACCTATACATATAATATTTAGATAGACTAATCCCAACCATGGTGATTGGAGGTTGTAATTTTCAAGCCTCTGCCCCCCTAGCCAAGTTACAACCGTTTCGATTCGATTCTCTTTCGCCGTTTGTTGTCTGTGATTCGCCATAAATAATAATTTGTCTCACTTTCGTCGTTAAACTAATCCATAGGAATTCCTGTAGCGGCATTTATGTCATCAAATAGGACTTAAAGAGCTTTCGTCACAAAAATCTTATATCGCGATGGGCGAGATATCAAAGTTTTCCGCAAATTAGAAGATAATATTTTAAACAACAACCAGAAAACAACTTTTTGCAGTTGTTTTGACTAGACACAACATCCATCTGGTCGTCCCTTTACAATAGAGGTTTGCTAGACCTCATATCCAGCTCTTCATACTTCTATACTCCATCAATCTGCAATTATCATATTGACTAAAAACCCACTCCTATTCCTTCGTTGCCTTTCATACCAGGGCCGAGTTTTCCTTTCAGAAACAAACCTTTGGCCCCAGATGATGGCCCCAGGTAACGGGTTTAAGGTATTTTTTATTTAGCATTGGTAGGATAACAGCAAGGCGAAAATATGCATTTTTAAGATGAGAGAATAGGATAGATAGCTACATTGTATGTATCCGACAGTTATTATGGGTACACATTCATAGATCCTAAAGAAAGCCAGTCGAACTACCAAGCTAAAGTTAGTTTACGTCTGTTACTGGATTGGTTCGCCAACTGTGCTTCCAAACTCCGAATAGTTCTGTGATACTCCTTCAGTTGGTTATGCTGTTTCTGACATAACTCGGTCATGCGTTTTAACTCGGTCCGTGCCGTATAGAATTTCTTCGTCTGAAACAAGTAAAGTGTGATTGGTAGGGATTCTAAAAAAAAAACAGATTTTGAATTTAGAAATTCAGAATTTGTTTGAATTGAGAATTTGTTTTTGGTTCCAGAAAGAATAGATGTAAGATTTTTTGGCGGGATTTCTTCGAATGAAGTTCAGTGGCTGTTTTAATTATTCGCAAATTGATTCCTAGTGGTTGGTGTAGCTTTGTATCTCAAGTGTCTGCGCAACTGGAATAACATTATATGGAATCATTTAAATAGACGCGATCTCGGTAAAATGGAATTTTATTGTAGTTTTAACTACCTCAGCGAAGTTTGCTGAGAAGGCTGAATCGATACATTTGCTGCCAATTACTTCAAAAACATTAGAGTGTGTTACACCTACATTCTAATGTAAAACAAAAAGAAACAACTATGATATTCGAATACGGAAAACTTATTACGCAAGAAAACATGGACGAAAGACTTATATAGACTATAGCCTTCCCTAATGGGTAAACAGAAAAAAAAGTATAGATTTAACAACAGGGAATTTAACATGACGTGTTAAAATGTCAACGAGAAAGAGGGATGGAGCTATACATACACCCTATATCTACAGCTCCATATCCTTTAAGAGTCCAATTTAGGTCGTCAAAAGAATCGCGTTAAGAGGTCGTGGTAGGACATCAGGTAACACACAATGTGAATTTGAATGTTTGTGAACGCAACTACGACACAGAATTAAGAGGGCCCTTCTCTACTCGCCTATCGTTAACGTCGAGTATGGTTTAGGAGCTTGTTGCTTCATCTATATGGTGCGTCCAGACCTAGAGAATGCGCCGCTCGCGAGTCGCTTGCGAGCTGCGCGCGAATTGCTCGCGTGCGGTTACAGCCTAAGTTTGGGGTGCCGCTCTAGTGCAGTTCCAGCAAGGCTCGCCCGCACGTTTCTTTCGCGTTTGAACTATGTATGTGTACCTACCGCGAGCGGTACGCCCAACCTCCTGCGCCGCTCGAATTCGGCGCTAGGGCTTCGTACGAACATGAAATGCACTCGCGCAATTCGCAAGCGGCTCACAAGTGGCACATTCGCCAGGTCTGGACACACCATAACGCAACCCAACGTGATGTTTGATGAAGAGGCAACGCGAAAAAAGAGAGATAACGCCTGAAAACTCTGTTAGCATTCGGTTATTTCGTGATTTACTCGAATATTTCATAAAACTTGTTCCAGGTGATACGTTGTTTTTTTAAAACCCTTAAAAGATTTTGAGAATAATTGTCGTCATTCACAATCTCGATTAAATGTGCAAGGCTTCTAAGGATGTACTTTTTTATATACAAGTAAATTATGGAGAGCCAAAGTTCACGTAAAATCTGCTATTTTACGTGAACTTTAGGTCTATAATGGATTAGTTTTACACAAATTTATATTTTGATTTACATAGAAGCCTAGATAATATCCACAAGATATCTGTGTATCCAAAATATCTGGAGAAAGATGTGTTGCACGTTTGTGCGGCTGCGATAAGCCTGAAGCGATTCTGCCGCTTGAAGTATATAACCATCTCGTCGGCAGCAAAATTATTGAGTGGGGCCCAAATACTCAGAAAGAAAAAAATACGAAAAGAAATCCGTAAGCCAAGGGCTTAGTTGACATCGCGTGACCCAAGAGATAGCTTTTATCTTAGTCAGAGGATAAGCATTGTCATACAACGTTGCAATTCGGTCAGTCTTTTGGGCACTTTAGGTACAAGTCGACAGCGATTCTTCGCTTCAGCAACATATTTTAGTTTATTTTGAACTTTGTTTTTGTTTTAAGTGTATAGATAACATAGTTTTATAATATTTCCACTGTTGGGACTCAGGTCTTTTTAGGAGGGGGAACCGGCCGTAAACCATTATGCGGGCACGATGCGGATTGGTGGATTTCACTAGGGAATGCAATTCCTGAATTTCGGAAACTCTTAATTCTGGAATTCAAAATCAAATTTACTGACTTCTTAGTTCCGAAATTGACTATAACAATTCCGGAATTCCGATATTCATATTTTTAAAATACTTTGATTGTTTTTTTTTTTGAACTCACGTAATCTAACGTCCATCGAAAATTCCAAAAACCGCTAAACTCCATTCCAAACTCCTAGCGAGCCCATCGACCTCTCTACAACTGCTCAGCCCTCCGTACTAGATTCTTATGATAGGGACGGTATGAATATTTCACCGGAATTAGCTCTACGGTATCGGATCTCAGTTCCGGAATTGAAAACCTCGAACCAGCTGCCGTCGCAAGGGACGGCCCGAGCGTTGGGAGACGCAGGACGATTTCCGGCCAGTGGCCACCGTAAACGCGGGCTTCCAGACGACAAGCAATAGGTAACTCGCCGTCCGGCCGATGGTAAGAATCAAAACCGAGTCGACGGCGCGTAGTGTTCCAGGTGCGCCTCAACGAGATGTGAGTGATCACTTTGTGACCACAAAGTTCAAAATGTATGGGTTTACCATGCCCTATACTGATATCTGTATTAGGTACGTGATAAATGCCCTAGAAATATTTATGACTTTTGACAACCGTATTTGCTTATAAAAAGTCACTTTGTTAAGAAACGCAGCTCTAAAAATGTCTACAGAGGGAAACTAACGAACTTATAATGGTTTTAATGATGACATACAACTATACGTAGGTACCTACGTAAATAACTATCGTAAAATGTTTAAATATTTATAGTTTCAGAAATTGCCTACTTATTACCTAGCAAAGAAATAGATATTGTACATATAAAAGTATATAAACACTGTTTTTAATATTGAAAGGTAAAAGCGAGTCTAAAATGTAATCTACAGAATTTAATTAAGTAGATAGCTAAAATCAAGAAAATTACTTACTGATTGCAATAAATAAGATAACAACCGCCGTCTGTGTTGCCTCTGAAACTGTAACACCTCACAGGACTTCTTAATTAATTCCTCTGGATCGGTAAAGTAATCTTGAATCTCTTGTTTCATCTTAAAATTAATCGTGAATGAGAAAATTACATTACAAGGTATTGTAAGAAGTTGGTAGGTAGGTAATATTTTGCAAAATTACTTACGTCTGGAACGAGTTTCATGATGGAACATGGTGCTCGGCATATCAAGCATGTACTGTCTTTACCGCCTACAAGAAATATACTTGGTTATTAATATTTAATTCATCTACCGATATCACTCCTGATATTTGAAAGACAGTAGGTAACGTAGGTACCTATACTATTACCTTTCTCTAAGCAATTATTACAGAACATGTGACCACATGATGTTAAATGCAAAGTAGTTCCAGGTTCTAACTGAGTAAAACAATTATTGCAATGAATCCAGTCCATACTAAAATAATATTGTTAATTATCTTTTTGATAAAGCTAAATGATTGACGTACTATCATAATTATATTTTGACATTTAAAAACTTTTTTTTAATTCCGCCAAATGTTGTGCAATGGTATAATAAATCTAATCATAAGCGGATAAAAAAAAAAATTTGAATAATTACTATACGTTCCAAACACTGACCTGTACTAGTTCCAAATAAGAATAGGAAAGCCAATAACCTCGATCCTCGATCGATCGATGTCAAATTTTGAGTGAAAATTACGGTTTGCAAAGAAAACTTATTTGCGTATTATTAACGTTTTTTTTTTTGCTTTGTATTACTGAGTATTAGTTACAACACTTAAAGTAAACACGTTATTATTTAATCCTAATTAGCTAAATATATATTAATTTTGTAAAAATTAGTTAAAAAAAAAAACTATTTTCTTTCTTACTTTCATTGTTAGGAACAATTCGCCTTATTTTTCCATTTGCACTACTCAGACACTTCTCTCTGCAAACCAAAAATTAAAAATTAGAAGAAATAACGTCATCAATGTATTTTATAATCTGTATACCACATAATTTCAGTGCGTACACAAATACCTAATTCAAAAAAAGGTCACATTCAGTTCACTTTTTTTAAATGTTATAAACCTCTTTTTTTTCCTTACTTAATTTTAGCTATTGTAAAACAATTTTATGAAAACATAATGTTTTTTTTTTTTAAATGGCGGTGCACTGTTCGTTCTTATGGCCTCTGACAATATTTTATATTTGAAAATAAAACGTAAGAATCGATTACTCGCGTAACGATTAAATGTTAGAAAGGAAAATTTGAAAATGGAAAGGAGATTAATTGTTTTGGATTATTGAATTAAAATTATGTATTACAACAGGACATCACGGTTGTATTGTGTTATAACTCAACTATGTATCCAACTGAAAGACTTGTGACTATGGTCAGGTCATGAATAAAAATTATAAAGAAAAAGAATCACAGAATACTTTGTAATATACTAAAAAGAATGTTTGGCGGGATTTCTTCGATTAAAGTTCAATAGCTGTTTTAGTTATTCGCTAATTGATTCCTAGTGGATATTGTAATGTACAATTGGTGTAGTTTTGTATTTTAAGTGTCTGTGCAACTGGACAATAAGTGGAATCATTGAAACAGGCGCGATCTCGGTAAAATGGAGCCGACAATTTTATTGTAGTTTTGGGTACCTCAGTGAAGTTTGCTGAGAAGGTTGACTCGATACATTAGCTGCCAAATACTACAAACATATTAGAATGTGTTGCACCCGCATTCTAATGGTAAACTAATGAACTATTCATACGAAGACAGGGCTTAAAGGACTTAGTATCCAAGCCAAAAACATTAATAAAAAAAAGTATAAAAAAAACAAGACGGTAATCAAAAATAGATGATAGACGGAAAATATTCTATTAGATAATTACGTTGACCCTCCCTAAAATGAAAATCCCAAAAAGAACACTCGCAACATAATAGTAATAATATAATTTATCTTTGTGATAAAAATCCATTTCTTGGCGGGATTTACCATAAAATACTTTTTTATAATAAGAACGGACATGGGTACTTATTTCAATGATTTATGTACGTGGCATCTCTTTATTTATTTGGCATTTATATCTTTCATGTCCTCCTGTTAATAAGGAAGAAAATAAATCTTAAAATAATAGGCTCTACGGCTACGTTCGGCATCGTATTGTATTATTTAATCAAGCCGTGGTCCACAGCGAGCGATGACTTGCAAGCCGAGGTTACAGATCGATGCGAATACTAGATAGACACAGAGACGCTAAAGTCATCATTTTTCGAACCGCTTCATTTTTAAATAATGAATAATTAACAAGATTGCACATTGTTTAAATTTAAATACTCGTCCAATTTTGTATCGTAGGTATGGTTAGTTATTATGTACAGAATACCTACGCGTAACCAACTTGGCAATAAACTATTTTATTTATTTATTTATTCGGTCAAAAGGCAGGCTTGTTACTATATCTACGTGTGTGTGTGTGTTTCTCTGTAAACTGCTACTAAAACTGCGTTTAATATCAGAGTTAAACTAAGGGTACCCATGCCCATTAAACTACAGTTTTAAACATCATCCACTTAAGATAATTGAACGTGGATAAGACGGGTTAGTGGAAGCTTAATTTTCTCATGGTAAAGGCTCACATATTCAGGTAATCTACACTAATATTATAAAAAGGTAAAGTTTGTTTTGATCTCTGAAAGTACTGGTCCGATTGCTAAAATTTTTTCACCGATAAAAATCTGCTTTATTCCTGAGTGACATAGGCTATGTTGTATGTACGCGGGCGAAGCTGCGGTCAAAAGCTAGTAGAATTATATGATGACTAATTCTCGATGATTATCTCAAGATCTTATCTATACCATCTTAGGCCTGCATCGCGCACCGTTTTCCAATTTGCTACACGCGTGACACTGTGCCGCGCCAACCTCACAAGTCAAATGCAGTGTCTACCACTGTGTCCGTTAATACATGGTGAAACAATCACAATAAAGATAACGTGAGAATATAAAAGAAGTTGCTTGGACGGACCGCGGTAGTAAGGCGATTGCGCGCGAGCTTGCCTTGACCATGGCATTAAAATACATTTATCTGATAGCCCTGACATGTGTTTGTGTGCACAGCAAATCGTCATGTATGTTCTATTTTTAGTGTTCTATTTTCTTTTTAAGAGCCATTGTATTTTGTATTTGGAATGTTTTTTTTTTTAATTATTAAATCGATTCTCGATTGAGAACAGTGTGATTTGTTTACGGAATTCGAATTTTAAATTGCAATGATTGAAGAATAATTTTATATTTTGGCGGGAAATTGTGACGATAAAGTGTTGTTGTGACCAAAGTTTTTCGGTGTTTTATAGTGTTTGTTTATCTGAATAAGAATAAAACAATGGAAAGATTGTATCGTGTCAAATAAAAAATATCTAAACTTCAGCCGAAGTGATATAAGTACCTCTACCTAAACAGATGTAGTAATCTAGGACCGACGCTAAGTTTTTAGTGAAGATGCGAAATTGTTGGCATTTAACCCCGACTCATACATGAGCAAATATTTGCGCGTTTCGTAAGTTTTTGTTGAGAAACATACAATTTGATAGATAGTTGGCGTTGTTGAAGTACATTTATTACGGATACCAGGAAATGCATTATTTTTTTCTTGCAAAATATTTGTTGTGGTTATAAATTTCAAATTTAAATATTTCTAACACAGAATGATCTATAAATTGTAGTGAGAACCATTCTCCTGATAGTTTATTCGATACGAATCCCGGATTTCGTGAATCGATTATTATTAGATTTATGAATGTAAGTTACTATCTCGATATATCGTCTAGGATTTAGAAGTCTGGATTTAATTTAGAGATCTTTCTTGCAATGATTATATAACAAAGACTGGTTTTTTAAATCTTACTTTTACAATCTCTACTTTGAATAACGATTGTAGATAAGTTATGGAGTATTATATCATACTGTTCAATTTATTTATACAATATGCACTGCGCAAAGGTCGTAAAATTTGCTAGAAATGTTTTCATAACGTGAAGGTCAAATAGCAAGCTTATCATAACATAATAAGCACGTAATATCAGATTAAAAATAAACACGAGTTCGTTGACTTTATTTATATAAACTTGAAACAATAATAGGTAAATAAAATTAAAAACTAGTCCAATTTAAAAATACTTAGTGATTTTTATTTTTGTAAGATAAAATTTATGATATACTGAAAACTATCCAGGAGACTACTAGACTATCACTTTTTTGACTGACCGACATTTTGGCAATTCAAAAGTGCCTGTAAAATATCTATTGGAAATAAACATTTCGGATTTCTAGAGACTCCATGTCGCATTTTTCCGAAATAGTTAAATGGCGAACTATTTTTTTCTTTTTGTTATGGTGTGCTCAACGAAGAAGCATGCTTGCTACCCCCAGGTTGTACCTACCTATTTATTTTATCAACTTAAGTAAGTTCACATTTTGGACACTTGATAAACACAATAAAAACTTTTGGTCACATATCAAAACAATGTTCCATGTTTAAGTATATAAAAAGTCGAATACTTATTTGAATTATGAATTATTATGTTGTAGTTAAAATATGCGTCCCGTCGCAGTTCCTGAAAGCATGTCAGGACATGGGGAACGCACCGACGAAGTCTAAGACACAAATAGAATGTGTACCGGCAAGGGACAGGTAAGAAATTAAAAATTAAGTAAAACTAGCAATCATCAAAACCCCTTGTGCTCCGCTTAGAGCGGGAGTATGGAATCACAGGGTGCTCTGAACAGAACTAGAGAGAGTGTCCGGCTTTTACTGACTAAAACCGACCTTCAGTTGCTGTTTGCGTTTCACTTTCAACCAGCTCCGGTGAGCATCAATCTTACTGAACTCTTTTAGGCGTGCGTGGAATACAACGCATCGTCGACCCCGGTTTGATCATTATCGGACGGCGAGCTACCTATTGCTCGCCGCCCGTAAACCCACGCCTATGGTGACTGACGACGGCAGGACCAGGCTTGAGTGTTGTCTCCCTCGTCACCTTACGCTTTCCTTCTTTCGGATTAGTGCTTTGCAGAAGTAGCTGCTTCCGATCCCCTCTCGCTCCGTATCATGGCCTAGACACAAAGGACCGTACACGAGAGGTCGTCGCCACCAATCGCCCTACGTGGATACGGCGGTGCAAAACGGGGCCGACCTCCACCGTGTACTCCAGGCGATCAGCACAATGGTGACATCCAGGCATTTCTTCTCACCGAATCCGAAACAGGCACGTTCCAAAACAACCGTGTCCGGTGAGGGCCTGCGTCAGACGGAAAACAAGGTCGCCATGGTGCGTCTCCAGCCACTTCTCAAAGAAGGGACTTACCGCTGCAATTGTGGCGTCTCCATTGCTAATTAATCTAAGGTGGAGATTTTATTGTAGTTTAACTTAGAACATATTATTATTATATATTATTAATTATTTATAGCCCATTTATGTCCCACTGCTGAGCAAAGGCCTCCCTTTCCCGTTTCCACACAAGTTTGTCTTCGGCCATTGCGGGCCATACACAGTGGACGTCTTTCGGCTGTAGTGATGATGATGAATGTTGATTGTTGATGTTTTCTTGTAGTTTATGATGGTTAAATTAGCAAAAATTTTACTGTGTGAATATTCTAGAGACTACTTAGGGCCACTCTTACCTAACGTACCTACATTTTATAGTTTATTATTCTTTTTATAAATAATATAGCTGGCTTCTCATAGCTTAGATATCTGGATATCTAGACAGCTAAAGCCCCTGGGGTCTAGAGTCTTTTCAGAGCTGCGATATTGTTCAAAAGAGTTATGACAGCTTTGGAATGCAAAATTCCGCAGAAGGAACACAGATGGGTTTTAGTCAGTAAAAGTCAAGTACTCCTTCTCGCTCCACCCGGAGCGGGAGAAGTTATTTGATGATTTACTACCTAAAATTAGGGTCTAGTGTCTTTGAATCATCCACTCACTACACTTACAGTAAACGTATTTATCTAAAATGGGTTTCTGAGCACCAACTGTCGTAGTTCTATTCGGAAAACTTCAATCCATGAATGTGTGCAAAACAGTTCACACTACCGATATTTTCCACCGTTAAAACAACGCGAACGTCCAAACAAAACCGACTTGGCAATACTGAAACAAAAAACTAACTGGAAAAACAAAACAATGCAGATGTCATTTTATAGTTCAGTATTCGCGTAACGCCTCGGTTTCATTGTTTTAAGTTTGAACACAAAAACATTGCATGTTGGTACTAGTTTCGACTACGTGATGTTGACTGAATATGCACTTACCTACTGGTGGTTGGGATCTGTATAAATATTATATTTATACAGATCCCAACCCAATTAAATTTAATTTTGCATTAGTAAAGTTAAACCAGATTTCCTTTTTTTTATTGATATAATAAAGTGCTTATCTGCGATACCTACTGATTGTAAGCAGTGATGCAATCATTGATGGTGAGGCGCACTACTTTATTAAAAGCCTATTCACTCTAGCCTTGAAGACACCTAAATTATAGTTGGACGGGAAGACCGCAGCAGGCAAATTGTTCCAGTCTTTCGATGTACGCGGTATAAACGACGAAGCGAAACGCTTACTCCGGGCCGTTGAAATTTCAAAAAGTTTCAAGTACTTACGGGATTGTTTCAAAGAGTTACTGCCGCCTTGAAACTCAAAGAGCAGTGAAAGAACATGGGAGGATTTAAGTCTTCAACTAAAAAAATTAGTTTTTTCTTTCAAGTTAAACTCCTTGCCTGACACAGTAGTGACGTATTATCCGACCTGTTACGTCCGGCGAACTCTGGGCAATCTACATTTGTCGAATGGCAATTCTATCACCACGATGGCAAACTTAAAAGTCAGTAAAAGTCTGCAATTGAAGGAAACAGTCTGACACAATGTCTCATTTAAAAAAACGAAAGAAGTTAATTGGTAATTTACCAACCCAAAAAAAAAGGACTTGCCATTGGCAACCTAGTGGCATAGTCATAGATATAAGAATATATTTCTATGGGCATAGTCAACTAGACACTCCAAAAACTCCAATTTCCACCTTTTGAGAAACTCCTTTAAAAAAACAAAAAATCTTTCCAGAGTGGACTGCTTAAACCTTGTCCAGCAACGCCAAGCAGACATCGTCCCTGTCGACCCTGAAGATATGTACTGTGCCACAAAAATACAGAACCAGGACTTTGTGGTGGTACAGGAATACAGGACCGAAGAGGAACCTGATGGTAAGTCTATGTTTAGAAGTTTTACTCTCACTTAAAATCAGATGAGTTTGCGAAATTCAACTAAACGTCGGTTTTCCTGTGTCCACTTCACTCTTAAAATTGTTGAAATTAACATGATTATCAAACAGTTTGTATGTAACTGTAACAATATTGTAACAGAATCACTTCCCTATCCGCTCCAACGCATCATTCTTATATTTGACAGATCCATCCCAAAGATGAGAACAGTACTACAGACACAATCGAACTTGATAAAGGTTGAGCAACTGTTCTGGCGTGAAGTACCCGTGTCGCCTTTGCTAGGATCCCCAATTTTTTGCAACCAGTTGAATTTTTCCCTCGATATGACGATTCAAATCAGTTTACCACCATTGGTTTAAATTGAGCACGCGATTATTATAGTGGTGAGTCACCTCTTTGAGGAATGGCTGGAAAGACGTTACAACATTCTCAGTTTTCGCATGAAGCAGGTCCTCACCGGAAGTGGTAAGTTCGGGAGGTTCCTGCACCGGATTCGTACGGAAGAAAGTAGTAGACGCGTAGTGTTCCATGCACTCTTCAAAGAGATGTCAGAAAAACCTGGGGTCCTAGAACGCAAGATAAAGAATGAACATAGGATTGAATTTTAGCCAATAAAAGTCTGACACGCCTTCTCACTTCGCCCTAGAGCGCAAGAAGTCTATAGATGATATCCCAGCTTAAAAAAAACATTGGTTTAAATAATACACTCCATCCTCTTTAATACTACCAAAATTAATACCGACCACTGGCTAAAAGCTTTTATTACGTTTCACTTGTCTTAAAATCTGCTCCATTCAGAATTTAGAGTTCCTTCATATTTTATTTTCATAATTAAAATCCTTTTCATAAAATACTTCACAAGTTAAAACTCCTCATTAACAACCCTCTTCAAAAGATCGCTAAGGTAAACTTTAATGAAAACCACTAAAGTCTGCTCGGTTGACTGCCAACTGTTTGAGTTTACTCCTAACTTATTTGCTTTGAAACGCCAAAGCCCGAAAGTAGTCTCAGCTTTTAGAACTATAAAGGGCCAAGTATATTTTGCAGACGGTGAAACATGGAACTAAGTTTTAATGTACTAAATTTAACGAATTGGTTGACACTTCTCTTTACAACCAGCGCCACCATCAACTGCAAAAAATATTGGTAACTCATTTAAAAACTTTTGATGATTCACAACCGTATTTTAATTTAAGTTTATTATGTAGATTTCCTTCTGAAGGATCAGTTCTCTAATTAAGCTGATTTAGGCGAAATCTTTCGTATTTCCATTTCTCGCTTATTTCAGCTTTTCTCGAGAATCACAAAGTCTTCTTAGTGGAGATCTTTAATTTGTTAACTTTGAACGGTTTTATGTCCATGTCTTGTAAAAGTTCAGAAACTGAATTTAAATTAATGTTTGCGAACTAAAGATATAGATTTACATTTACTGTGAGCTAGAAAACGCCAATTAACTTTGATTGACGTCTTCTACGAAGATACCTACCTATCTTTGATCCTGTATCAGATTCTAGGTAAAGCGAGAGATCTTTCCAGCACATAATTTATTAAAATACCTGTAGCTCGGATACTGGCTCATAAATATAAAAAAGTCCTAACCTAACACCATAAAAGTAACGAAAGGTCTCTGAAAAAGGGAAAAAGGTCGAGATTTCATCAGAAATCTATGCTATCAGACAGTCTTGAAATATACATAGAGGATGGTTATCTATCTCTATGTCAGGGCACTTACGCACCCTCAGCCTTATGTCATGAAATATGTATGAGCCCTACCCCGTCTCGGTATATACTTAGGGGCAAACAAAGACTAACAAACATATCTTTATGGTGTAAACGTTTGTGCTGAAGTACATGAGAATATACAGTAGAAAATTGTAGTGGATCCAAGATGAGAAAAATAGATACAGTATATTTCTTTAAAACATTTCTGAACTACGACTTTCTGTAGATCATGTACGAGTAAAATAATAATTTTAGAGCTAGAAGAAAATCCCACTGCAAAAAACATCTTAAAAGGTCCAAACAAGTAGTCTGATGCAATTGGTGGCAGTTATTTTAGTTCAGTCATAGATTCCATGCCAATTAACTGCTTAAAAAGAGAACTATGTTCGGAACTTTTTTGTAGCATACTGAAGTTGTTTTTTTTTAATATTCACAAGAGTAGGAATAACTTCTTCCAGACCTTTATTTTAATACCAAACATCATCATTTCACCAAAAAAATACGACTTCACTAACCTAATGGCCCCCGCCATTATTTTACTTTTTTCAAAATTCATGTAGCCTTAATGTCACTTCAGTGATCAAACTCAATGTAATTATACTTCATTTGTTGAAATCTATTTAGCCGTTTAGGCTAAAAGTGTGATAAAGGGCGTGCCTAAGAAATAGACATATATGCAAACATACATCCATACATACAAACCCTCGAAAAATATTACCCTTCATCCAAAGAGTAATGTTATTCATTACAATACTTTACATTATTTTTACCTGTCTACCGTCTAATACAAAATCTATCTATACATATAATAAATCTGTAGAAGTTTTTAGTTGTGTGTACATCACGTAAAATGTGTGTAAAATTGTGTGCAACTTGATGTTTTATACTAAATACATCAAGTTGCACACAATTTAGGCTTTGTTTCATTGCAATCGGTTGACTATATCGAAAGATATACTACATTCATTGACTGTTAGACGGTACGAAGTTCGCTGGGTCAGCTAGTTAGTATTTTATTGACTCTATACATGTGTCAAACATTTTTTGCCAATTTGTTGGACAAACAATACTGAGTTTTAGAGATTGCATGTGCT
This sequence comes from Mythimna vitellina, assembly GCA_949316375.1. NCBI lineage: Eukaryota > Metazoa > Arthropoda > Insecta > Lepidoptera > Noctuidae > Mythimna > Mythimna vitellina. Next base: position 5,517,782 of record OX438693.1, read on the forward strand.
GTCTAGTCTAGCTGGCCTTGCGACGTAATTTCAGAAATTCTAGCTATATATTTGAATATACAGAACTCTTAGACTACAGAAATATTTATTTTGAAAATATGGAGACTGAAGCGAACAAAATAAAAACGAAGCCATATTCATGCCGGTAAAAATGTATAGAGGTATATATTCAGAGACGTTACTATAACTAACAGAACCTTTTACGAAACGAGAAATATCTTTAAATAAAAGATACTTTTAAAATGAGGTACAAATTATTCAAATAGATAAAACATTATCAAACACTTTCGATGCAATCGTTACTTACTCAAATAATGTTTCTGGTTGCGTAACTTTTAATCAAGAGAAAGTTTCAAATGATATGTCCCTAGGCTATCGAAACTGTTTTACTGGCTCCATTATAATAACAGATGAGATAGTAGAAACATTGAAATAGTGAGATAACTTATTCTGTGGCTCTGATTTCATAATAAGTTCTTTTGAACAGAAGTATATACCTTTTTTTTAATATAAACTAGCGCTTAACTGCGATCCCACCTGATTGTTAGCAGTGATGCAACCGTTGTTGGTGAATTGCACTAGTTTATTAAGAGCCTATTCACTGTAGCATTGGAAAACCTAAATTATAATGGGACGGGAAGACCGCCGCGGGCAACGATGAGGCGAAACGCTTAGTCCGGGCCGTAGAGGCGTTAACAACGTAAGGGTGGACACTCACCGTACGTCGGGTTGTTCGATGGTAGAAAGGTGATGGCGGAATCATGTCATGGAATTCCCGCACACCCTCCAATACCTATTGAGTATCGACGTGGACAACTTCAAAAAAAGTTTAAGAGAGTCTTCTTCAAACTTCTGGCGTAAGACACCGGTGGTACTTCTGATATGTATAGCAGATGTCTGCCAATTGTTTTAAGTAGTCATCGCGCCATTGAAACGCAAGAACTGAAGAAAAACGAGTTGAAGATTGTTGAGAGAAGTTTTTTTGAAGGGGGAAATCATCTAATGTCGTCTTTGCAGGGCGAGAAGGCGTGTCAGACTTGTACTGACTAAAACCACACCTATGTTCCTTCAGTTGCCCTTTGTGTACCAGTACCATGAGTATACTCTTTTCAGAACCGATTCCATGGCCCCAACAGCCATCGGCATTGCTGGGCCCCTACGATTTGCTGACACCTATTTGAGGCCCGCGTTGTCTTGACAGACAGACAAGACAGCGTTGTCTTAGTAATAGAATCCCGTTTTACCTTTTAGTTACAAAACCCTAAAAACAAAATTAATGTTACTAAAAGACATGCCAAAAACATATACATTATATTCATTAATAAATCATTTCTAACACAAAGTGAACACAAAATTAATGACAAACACAAACTTAAGGTTAACAAATGTTACCTACTTTTGGAAGTCGTTACACAAAAGATGTAGGATAAAGATGGCCCTATTTACTTTGCCCGTATATTGCGTAACTTAGGAAAAGGTGAGCATGATAACGTGACACCAAACAAAACGGGTCATTACTTACTTGCCTTTATAAGCAAACTTGATTACATCAGCTTTAGTTTTTGCTATGGAAAACCCAACCATACAGAATACAGCAATACTATACAGAACGTATAAAGTTGGCCACTTAGGAAGAAGAAAGAAAAAGAGTTTATTTACGACAAATACGGCACATAATTTAAAAAATATAACATTATAACAAATCTATACATACTACACTATAACGGCCAGCGCTTAGCAAAATGCTGGGCTCATGTAGTGAACAGAGCCACAGCGCTGATTTTCAACACCAGCCGTCGTCGACGAGACGTTGAACGGCTAGCAAGTCCTACTTACTGGGTCTAAATACTTTGAGGGAAAAGAAGACCATCGATTCGAAAAAAAGAAGATATAAAGACAATCAAAGTTTCGATTATCCATCACCACAGCCTAATGTCGTTTCGCACGCTGCATCTTCCAGTACGCGGTCGCCACTCCAGAACCTTTCGACTCCAACAGCCATCTGTTCTGCGAGCAATATCTTATCCTACCTATACCTACCTATTGCCACTTAAGTTTGGTGATTCTTCGTTCTCCTGCATTCCTGACCTGCCATCGACCCTGTGTGTTGATTATCTATGGATTTATTGCTACAAGAACGCAATAGTATATACTATGATCATTAATAATCGTCGTTTTGCTCGTGTCCCATGTTACTTGTCTTCCTAGAGCCTTTTGTTTCATATCATTCTCCAAACAAATCAACCATTATTTCTTTGGCCTTCTATTAAAGATGCCAGAGATGTTCTAGCCGATAACAAATTCATGACTTCACCTCCTTAAACAACTCTTTCTAATTCTAGCACCATTCAGATATGAAGCCGTCATCGTAGTGCACAATGATCTGCCTATCAACAGCCTGGATCAACTGAAGGGGCTCAAGTCTTGCCACACAGGAGTCAACAGGAACGTTGGATATAAGGTAAGAGAATATTGTGTTAATAAATGCTTACCTATTAAATAAGAATGGCTTATAGAGAACCATATTCAAGATTAGCAAAGCATAGCATAGTCGGCCTTATAATGTTCCCACTGTTGGGACTCAGGCTTCCTCTCTAGGAAAGTGAATGGTCCGTAATCCACCACGCGGGCCCAGAGCTGGTTGGTGGAAGGCACATGTCTTCGAATTTTTGGTTCTAGGACATGCCGGTTTCATCACGATGTTTTCCTTCACCGTTTTGAGAGCAGTAGTGATGAAATAAATTACATTCAAGATTACCTCAAAGAAATTAAGCAAGTTGTTTAAAAGCTATAATTTTGTTTGAAGAGTGATAAACTTATGAGTTGACTGAGGCCCCACCACGAGCTATTAACGCGATCCATTTTACGACCTTAACTGAATTGTTAAAGGGATGGAGCAATATAAGGTGTATAGCTCCATCCCTCTTTCTTGCTCGCAAATCTATCATAGTAACACATCATAGTAGGGCTGGTTCTCCACTGCCCTGAAATAAAATTTATTCTTAGCAATTTTATAGATATAGTTCATTATTTATTACGACAATCGGGAACCTAAAAATAAACACTATCATTTGTCATAGTGAAAACCAAACACAATAATCTTATATTTTTAGTATGTCCTTAATATTTAGTGCTTTGTTTTTTCCAACAAACAGCTCATAAAAAATATAAACTCATCAAGTAGGTATTCTGTTCATCTATATTCGATTCTGCGGCCCTGAAAAGCATCAGTAAAATACGATAAACACAATAAACCTATTTATCATAGCCTTGACGTCTCTGTATGTCCTATTAAGTACTTATTATGCACATATCAATCGTGTATTGTATGTCTTACTTTTTTATGCAAGAACCGGTAGAAGTTCACTTGCAGAATGCAAATAATGGCATTATGGGTTCAAGGCGAAATCGAGTATCATCTTTACGTGCAGCTAGTATTACCTACTACTTGTCACTAACCAGTTTTACTCTTTGTGTTGGAAAGCCTAAATTATTCACGTAGCTTTTAAATTGACTACATAAATACTTGAATGGTGAATGGCTTCTGAATCTGAAGGTAAAACAATAAATGGAATATTTCCATTAAGATTCCTTATTTGGGACGACAACTTAACTCAAACTCCGAGCATTTACTTCAATTAAACCTTTTACAGGCACTTTTGAGTTGTCAAGGTCGGTCAGTCAAAAAAGATGAAGGTTCACATTGGCATGTTTGTAGCGTAGATCCTTACGGAGATAAATGTTCTAGAAACTACACGTACTACTCTTCGAACGATGTAGAAAGATGTGCAAATTAAAAACTTTTGGAGTAAAATAAATATATCTATATAAATAAAAGGAAAAACTGACTGACTGACATATCAACGCACAGCCGAAATTACTAGGACTGAAATTTTGCACAAAGCTTCCTTTTATGACGTAGAAGAGCACTAAGAGAGGATTTTCCTAAATTCACTCCCTAAAGGGATAAAACCGGGGTTCTACGTTTGTATGAGGAAACTTACTTTTACGCAAGCGAAGCCGCTTGCAGAAACTATAAAAAAAAAAAAAATATAAATTACATATAAATATAAATTACAGCTTAAACATTGCAAAGGAAACTGAAAAAGAAGCAAATAGGTTATAAATATCTAACCTTTATAAACTTTATTATCGATCAAGTTTGAAGAGAAAACACTAAGTATTGAAAGGAAACCTTCCTTTGATACGCCTACTTAACTTTGGACTTTAATGATACTGATCGTAGCCAACAAGGTCCTTAAAACACAACATGCTTTTAAAAGAAATTCTTTAATTACGAGTATAATGGTTTTCTAACACACATAGGCATGGAAAACCATTATACTATAATTAAAGAATTTCTTTTGAAGGCATGTTGTGTTTTAAGGTGTTGTACCTCAAGGAGATGTCAGCAACTGAGGGGGCCCAGTAGGGTCAAAGCTTACGGGATCCACGGATCTGATTCTGACAGGAAGACTCGGCCCTGGTACGAAAGGCAACGAAGGAACAGGAGTGGGTTTTTAGTCAGTAAAAGTCTGACACTATCTCCCACTCCGCCCAAGAAAAAAGACACACACAGACATAATTGACCTATAACGTTGCTCCCACTGTTGGGACTGTTAGTAATAAGCCATAATTCGCCAAGCATCTATAGTGGGTTTGTTAGACACAACACACTTCAAAATATCTTCAAGATCTTATTGAAACAGTAAAGCACCAATCTGATTCTTAGCTACTTATAAGAGCAAATCCCCCCTTTTATTAGAGTCATAAACGAAGGAAACGTTGATTAAATAATACCAACCGAAAATCTTCCCAGCTAAGTCAGGGATAGTCAAGCAGAATATAATATCAGAGATAAGTAAGTAATTTTTACTAAAGTATATAATTTGATATTCTAGACCAGATTTATTTAAAGGCGATCCAAGGTTACTGAATAAATAAATCTAAATCGTCGATCACAGTCAACAGATTATACAAAACGTTGTTGAAATCTAAAACCCAAATTCCCAAGTTAGTTCTTGCGTAAACCTAACAGATAGAATAATTAATTTGAACCCTTAGGTCCTATATCGCAAACCGGCCTTCTGTTTCCCAAACCATCATGAAATGAGGGTTTGTAACGAATACATTAGTGACTTCACAGGGGTAAGTAATTACATAGCAGGTATGAATTAATTTACCTTATATAACCTCTGTGTTGTATGAGTTAGGATCTTAACAGACGTGCTACTTTAAGCATCGATGATCAACGATTTTGCAGACCACTCAGCCAAAGCACTAACTAACACATCTTCAATAGATATTTTGATAGTCAATACTACGCTCAAACGTCAAAGCTATGAGGCTCCTAAAGACGATGCGTTGGTTCGCAACGCTAAGCAAACGCAAGAGCTCGCGATTTCGCCATCGCGACCGATCACAGACAGTCGCAAAATCGCCTCTGCTAAAAGCAGCTACACCCTAAGTAGACACGTCGAAAGAAATTACTTGAAGAGTTCCAGCAAAAAAGTTACTTAGCGCCTTAGACACGTAAAGTAATTTCATTTTAACATGGCTCTAAAACACAATTAGAATGTTTGCTAATAAATTGCTACATTGAAATTATAAGTTGGTTTTAGAAAATGTTCCTGCAGGTTCGTTAATTTAACTAATTAATAGCAGAACGTACCTCAGCTAAACAAACTTCAAATAATGAGTATGCATCCAGATATAGATTAATCTATCCTGACTGACGTAAAAAAAGGACAGGTAACTTCTAGGCAAACGTGTTCCATCGTCGACTATATCATCGCTTTCCATCAGCTGATGTATGCCCGACCAAGAGTGAAACAGACCGCAGAGGACTCCTTTGTTGTTGTAGATCGTCAAATAACTTCTGCTTTGGGTGGAGCGAGAGAAAATGCCAGATTTAATTGACTAAAACCCATCTGTATTCCTTCAGTTGACTTTTGCGTTCCAGGGCCGCGGTAACAAATATTTACCTGACGATCAGTTCTGGCGGGCCATGGCCCCTCTCGATAACCTCCGTGTAGCTAGCCTTCTTCAAGTAGTCTGTCAGCTTTATGGGAATGTTGTGCAACGTGGTGAATTTCGTTGGAGAGACCTAACACTTGGGAAGGAGATTTTTTTTTTTGTTCATTAATGCAAAATATAATAAACACAGGAGGGAGTTTTCCTTCAGTTGCTCTTTGAATACCAGGGGTAACTCTTGCGACCAATCTCGCAACCGCAAAGGATCCCGAAATCCTTGTTTGATATCCGATTATTTTATGTGTGAGTCAATAATATTTATCTATAAGCTTTTGGTACTAACTTGATTAGCTTGATTTTATACGTTATCTGTTATTTTTCTTGTAATGTTCGGAACCATGATAAAATAGGACGAAAAATATATGTATTCGCAATTCTACCGAAGCCAATATTTATTCTTCGAGAACCTATTATACCCAGCATATAACTGTTCATTTCGGTCTCGTATATCTTATCTGTGCTTCTCAATAGCTACTTGTAATTCAATCGGCAACACAATACGAAATGAACTCGACTCAATACCGGAGATTATTAAAAAATACGTCGAACAATAGACGACAAAGGAATATAGAAGAGCTTTCCTTTCAAACGAGACGTAAACACCTAAATTGAAGAAATAGATACCAATATTGGAAGAAAAATACAATAGCATGACATTAGCGTTCCGCCGGGCCTAAGGCTTTACGAGCATAAACGTCATCCATTTCAACCACAATTATAAAATCAGAGGTTTACTTTCCTGCCCCCCTAACCAAGTTACGATCGTTTCATTTGCGTCGAACGCCTCGAGAAGGCCACGCCTCCGATTCATTTGTTCTGACCACGTGACTGAGCGTTGAGATGACGTCGTTCGAGGCGTTCCACGCAAACGAAACGATCGTAACTTGGCTAGGGAGTCTGGTGTCCTACAGAAACTCTTAGTTTGGTAGCCTATTGTTTCCCACTGCTCGGCAAAGGCTCTTCTAAATCCTTCCTGGTATTCTTTTCACGAGCCGAGCCTGTCCAGGTCAATCTCGGCGGTGGCGTTGGCCATCCTCAGGCACCTACTTTGTGGAGACTCTTACCCAGCGGTCAATGTACATATAATTTTAGTTACATTTTTCTTTGCTCATAAGAATTTTGAGATGTATGGATGTGTCGTATGACGAGAATGTATAAAATGAGAAATGAGTATACTAGATGTAGTTTGAAAGAGGTGTCAGTGTCTGAGAAGTTGAAAGGGAAGCGTTTGTATGTGAAGAAGAAGGATAAAAAGCATGTTACTAAAAGAGTTATGAGTAGATAAATAATATGTATGTAGATGTAAATGGAGAAAGAGAGAGGCTAAAGAAAAGATGGATGGATGGTGTGAGGAGTGATATGGAAGAAAAAGGAGTTAGTGATACTGTGACGGGTGACAGGACAGAATGGAAGAAAAAAACGTGTTGCACCGAACAAGTAATATGGAACAAGGGCAAGAAGATGATGATGGGCTTTGCTAATTTGCGAACCCGCATTCTTACTCTTTAAAGCGAACGTCGAATTCTCTGGATTTTTCGTAAGACGTGTATAAAAACATATATTTTACTAATTTCTTCAAGCAATGTCGGCACATATTTCCTTACTCAAAAATAAACTTCGTTAAAACAAATAATTATTTAAGATTTTACAACGAACTGGCAAACAAATAGAATGTCAAATAAATTGTATAAACAAAAAAGTATGCAAATAGAGCCTTTCAGACGTGTATTTCCATGAATTATGTCGAGGCGGCGAATGTCTGGCAGAGCACATTAGTATTACAAAGAGACGAGGGTGGGTATGTTTAAATTAGAATATTAAGTAAAACAAGTTTTATAATGAAAAATATAGATAGCTTGAGATCTAGAACTACCTACATTTTTTTATACTACAGGCTGGAGTCCGCGACTTTGCCCGCTTCAGACTTGTAAAACAGCAATTTCAAGAAGATTATTATTTTTGCGCGGATCCTTAGTTCTTTCTCTCTCTCTAAAATAAAAGTATTCTATGTTACTCCTTATAACATCAGCTTTCTACCAGTGAAAGTCTGTCAAAATCGGTCTAGCCTTTTCGGAGATCAGCCTGAACAAACAGACACATGGACGAAAAGACAAACAATTTTAAAATAACTTTTTTTTATAGTTTTTCGTTATAAGTATCATATGCATTTAGTTAAAAATAAAGATATCGACATTACAAATAGACACTAAAATTTTTTGTATGTGTAGGTATGTACAGATAAGTCTCTTGAGTAAGAATCCAATGAAAGAAATTAGTAGGTACTAAATCGACTTAAAGATTGTCTTATAGATAGATATTAAACTTCACGAAGCATTAGAAAAAGAAAATCCATAATTTTTTTTCAACTTAATCCCCGTACTGCCGAATTGTCTCTCTCGATTCGGAATCTCTACTTGAGTTTATTCAGGTAGGAGCTCCATTCAATTCCACTCATCTTTCATCTTATTACAAGCTTTTTTAACTTGATTGTATGTATGTTTGTCAGGAAAAAACCTTGCAAATGAATTTTAAAACAGTTACCCCTAACAGAGTGAGGTGAATATTACCAAATATTCAGCTCACTCTGTTAGCTTTGTAACTTGGATGACAATTCATTAATATGATACCATGGAGCTGGTCTGATAATGGAATTGGATAGTGGCTATAGGAACTATTGAAGGCAAAAAAAGAACCACATCGTGTTTGGGCTATTTGGAAAAGTTTTGATCAGTACTATACCTCGTGATAGGTAACACATGGCTGTGGTTTTAGTTAGTAAAAGTCTAACATACTCTCTCACTCCGCCCTAGAGCGGTAATTAAATAGCGCCTTTTTCCGCACCAGTGCGAAAAACAGGCAATCGCGTACCTAAAAGCGGTGGCATAAGAGCGGAATTTCGAGTAAGTGTATTGAAAATAATTACCTAAGTACTGCAAAAGCCAAATACTTCTTAATTCCCAAAACAAAAGAATTCGTCGAGTAACAACTACTTGTAATTCAGCTCAAATAGTACGTGTCAGCTGTGAGAAATATGTTTTTATGGAGCTCGCAATTGGGGCCCTTAAACGTTATTCGTTATTCGCCACTAGTATACGTGGGAATTCTACTAATTCTGAGCAGGAAAACCCGAAAGAATATTCTCATAGGTAATAATGACAAAGACATTAGCGTCAACAGGGTTTTGTGACCAGAATTTTCTGGTCTTAGGTTCCGCACGCGATAATTGGACTGTCTCCACACAATAGAATAATGTTCATATTTTGTTGAAGTCTGACTAGCGTTTTTCTTGATGACGCTAATGAATGACTAGTTACAATGTTCTTTTGACAAAGCTTGCAAATAAATATTTCTTTACTAAAGTAAATCTAAAAGACTTTAATTTTGGGTATGCCCCTTTAGATTGTAATACCTACAACAAAGTCACTGATTTTTCCACTTTCTTCAGTCGTGTGAATATCGATATATGTAACACAGGAACTTACGAACAAATTAAAAAGTATCCCATGTTCCAATCCAAATCAGATCATCCGTTGAGGTTTATTGAATAACAAACATACGCAGGGGCGGCCGACTCCGTGGGTGCTCGGGGGCTCGAGCACCAAATAAACAGTGGTTCCCAAGCACCCTTGAGAATAGACAACAAGAAACGGATCACTAATCACCTTTTAGGTTACGCATAAATTACAATATTTCTTGATAGTAAAAACTAGTTTCATTTTCATAATTATAACGTTTTCATTTTATATTTTTATTAAATATAAGTAGTAATTAAGTACGCAGTATGTAAGTAGGACATTTATTTATCTGTCGGTCGATCAGTGTGCATTTCTCTTCTGACACTTTTTCGAGTCATCAAATGAGCATGAGCTCTGACCCAAGAGGTTTTCTAAAAGCCGGCGCCCCTGAACATACGTACCTACTTAGTACTTATATAAGAGCAGTCGCATTTATAAAAATACTAGCTTGTGATAAAAAGTTAAAAGTATCATATATCCTATTCCGATGTATGGTAGACCATACTGAAATAACCGTACTTACACGATTGGGCTAGATTCACCAATGGTTTACCTCACGAATCCTTCATAAGCGACCCTGAGTTTGTGTTTTATTCTCGTGCTAACTTCTCTAGCATACTCCGTATCTATCATATATATCATACGGAGACGATGTGAGCTAGAGAAGTCAGGTTAAGAGTCAGGCTTTTTTTTAATTTCGTTTCACATTGGGTGATTGTTAATAAATCTTGTAAGTGTACTTCTTTGAATTTTTCCTAACTACATACTTATATTTTTCATAAATTTACTTGCGGCACGGCTATGTGTTCCCTCAGAGCCAAAGGTTGTAACCCGGCTGGTTACAAGTTATGGCAGTCCATACCTTCGAATAGGACATATCACCAAATGTCATCTAAATCCGTTCTGACTTTTGAGCATGAGGGAGTAACAAACACACACATAAATATACATACAAACTATCACCTTTTTATTATAGTGCGATCAATAGGATTTTATTGCACCAAAAGACGAAAGATTTCAAAATTTCTGTTCTTCCACAGATACCTCTAACGATGTTGCAGAAGCGTTCAGTATTCCCGAAGATGAACGACCACAGCATATCGCCGAAGGAGAATGAGCTGAAAGCTCTCTCAACGTTCTTCTCCAAGTCTTGTATCGTGGGCAAATGGTCGCCGGATCCTAAAACCAATTCTTTCTGGAGTACGTAAATTAATTCTTATTCTATAGAGGTTTTTATTCGTCTCTTGATAATTAAAAAGGTGTTACGCAAAGGAGAGCAATGTGTTTAATAGCCTATACATTTTTAGGTGTGTTTGTTCCTATATAGCACTCTTCTAGAGTCCAAACGACCAAACGCATGGACCGATTTCGAAGGTTTTTGAAAATTTCTGTTACTCCCCTTGGTGAGACTTTCATTAACTCATGTTGGCTTTCGGGTTTAATTTTGTTTAATTTATTATCTATATGATAAAGTTTATTTTCAAAAATAAAGGCTGACGAGATCCAAAACCCTACAAATCAGATTAGGTGAGGTTTTGCTGGACCCTTTCCCGCCCCCAAAAACTCTAAAAGACCAAAGGTAGAAAATAATGTTAAAATAGGACAGCTTATGTAGAAAGCTACATAAGCTGAATAAGTTAGAGAACACAATGGTAGTTGTACATCTTTACGTACAACCACCATTGTGTTCTCTAACTTTGTATATTTAACTATAAAGTAAACTAATCATAAAAACCTTTTCCTTACATTGTGTTGTGAATAAATATTGGGATTGTTCTCATTCCTAGATTGGTTCTCCAAGGTCAGCGAAAAAACTTGTTTCTCATAGGACAAAGTTTGTTCATGCGGTAATGTTCATGGAGATTGCGTAATACAAAATAAAGAAATTACCATATTGACATTGCCGAAAGAATATTAAGTTATCAAAGATATTGTTGCGGAAAAATATTCCCACAAACGAAATATAAATGAAACAAGATTTGGTCAGGCGTTCGCGACCTTTTTGTGACGGAGAAAATCTTTAGTCGACAATTCGACACAAAGTAAATATAAATAATTTTTCCCTCTTTATGTTCTCTGAATATTTCTACAGTCATTTTCCTTAAAAGCAGCAAATTTGAGGATTAAAAACGTACGTTTATGTAAGAAAACAATTCGTGTAAATCTTTGCGGATTTTCTAAATCGCATTAAGTCCTTACACTGCTTTCATGCCAAGAACACGTAAGCTGTTTGGATTGAAACAATAAATCTTAAACTCAAGTAATTCACAAGGAAAAGATTTACATAATCGTACAAGCTCTAACCTTTGTTAGTTTTCAACGAACCATTTTTCTTGTCGAAATCATTTTTGTCCACAGGGAGTTCCAACTCCCAGCCCTTGTTTCGTTGAAAAAGATTGTTTTATAAGGGACATATTTCCAGAGAGCCAGTACAAGCAGTTATGTGATATGTGCGAGCATCCCGACATTTGCGACTATCCTGACAACTACAGCGGGTACGAGGGGGCGTTGAGGTGCTTGGCGAGCAATGGCGGCCAAGTCGCCTTTACTAAGGTCATTTACGTCCGGAAATTCTTTGGGGTAAGTTAAGTAGAATAGCGTTTATTTTGCAGCGAGCCCAACCTTTTTGATTGCCGTGGAAAACCGTACTTAAATGTTTGCAAAAGAAATTGAGACTTTTCTGTATTTCAGAATGAAGTCCTAAGGGATTGTGACTTCAAGTAATTTCATCTGTAGATTTAGTCTTAGTCTCTCTTGTGTACCTTTTTTCTTTGAAAGATTTATAATTTTATTTCCTTCCCGGGACCTGTGGAACCAATTCAGCTTTAAATAACGAACCTTTAATTATAGTTTAGTTTCAAAAGGTAAAAGCTTAACTTGTTTTCGCAACGTATATTCCCCTTCCTCAAAACTAATCCGGGAATCGGATTCTCTGAAATCACTTTGCTCCGTTCAATGTACACTGACTTTCAAAACGCGGAGCGACTCAGTCACCTGTAAACCTTTTAGATTGGATTATCTAAATCCGGAAATGCAAATAGCTTTTAGGATAGAGCAGATTTTTGCGAGGTTGTTAAGGGATATAGGAAATAGATTCTTGTATGGAATTTAGACTTATCGATGTTAAAATATAACGTGGTGACTAGTGATCGGAATAGCTATCTATTCCGTAGTATATTTACTTAATTTTTGTAGAAGTAACACAGACTCGATAATATCATCATCTTCCTGTCCTTGTCTCATTTTACTTGGGGTCGGTCGCAGTCACGCTATCATTGACCGCTTTTTCTTTCATATCACTCCTCAAATAATCCATCCACCTTTCTTTGTATTCATAACTCTTTTAGTAACATGCGTTTCATCCGTCCTCTTCACATGACCAAGACAGAGTTGTTAACACCTCCTGTACTTTGTCTATCCGGGTAGAGTAGACATGTTTTCTTTTTTTCTTTCACAAAAATCCCGAAATCATAAACATGAAAATTAGATTCCAGGATTTATCTACCTATTTTAAGCTCTGGTTATGACTCATATACTCCTATGTCTTGACCAACACCGATCCTAGATACAATTAAAAAATACATAGGTCTAATTAGGTATTTTGAAATAAAAAAAGGATGTAGTAATTCACATTATCTCAAAGCCGCTTTTAATATATCATTTTAGGATAAATACAGGATATAGCCAGATAAAAGCTTTGATGAAACACAAAAAGCCACAAAACCAATATAGCGTCGTTGTTGTCCAACAAAAGGCTTCATACATTCCTGCTTTTGTCTTCGGAAAATTGCGATTGCCATTCAATGGATAAAAAATGTAATATGTAGAGACCTATTTAAAATCCCGGCCTACGCAGTAGACGCCCACGACGTCACAGGGCGACTCCCGGCCACTTTAAGCGCGAGTTTGCAAACGGCAAGTAATGGGTAGCTCGCCGTCCGAAAAGAACCACAAGGTTTAGTAGTATCTGTCAGGGCTGCGAGATTCTTCAAAAGAGTTATCGAGGCCCTAGAGCGCAAAGGGCAACTGAAGAAACATAGGGAGATTTTAGTTTTTCTTCCTCTCGATCGGAAGGGGTTATTTGATGATATATACTTCTAAATTCAAACCTCTAGGAGGTGAAAGGGATTGAAGTAGTACATTTTAAATTCTGATGCAAGTGGAGGAAGTTTGTCATTGCGCCCGAGGTGTAATTAGAGCACTGTAGTGACAAATTTCCACGTGTATCAAATGCTGTTCTTCCATAGATAGGTAAACTTACAAATACATACATATTAATACAATAAATTATGTCGGCGCTGATCTCGCGCACTTTTTCGCACTAGTGCGGAAAACAGTAATTAGCGTGCCGAAAAGCGGTAGGGATAGGAACCTGTTTTCGAGTTAGTGAAAAAGAAAAAGGGAAATAGAATTTATCCACGAGTTACTAAATATACTTTGCTTTATTGAGCCCCGTCTATGCACTGACTAGGTACCTACTCCTCTAGGGAAATCACGGAACGGTTGCGTCGAAACTCGAAATGGAAAATGAAACAACAGTGAGCTTTAACTGAACATTTCTGCAGGCAGTCTAAATTAATGTCGGCATTTGTATGAGTAGGTACGTTTGTTGGTCAGTTTGTGTTGATTGCAGGTGAATTATTAATTTTACTAGTTTTATCTACTTTCTAGATTTTTCATAATAACTCGTAGGTATTTAATACTCACTAGCTTTTGCAAACGGCTTTACCCGCGTGAAAGTCGAATATCATTCCATGGGAACATAGACTCTCGTGATAAAAAAGTATCTTATCATAATCTAGGATGTAGTCTCCCCGTGTGCCTAGTTTCATTCAAATACGTCTCCTTGCTTTTCCGGCTTGTCACGGAAAGGTAGCAAACAGACAGAATTGTATAGATAAATAACTTTTTTTTACAGTTGCATTATATTGTACATTTAAATAAGTTTGATAATAATGTCATTCAATCCACAATTAGCCATATCATGAATGGAGCAATTCTATGATAATGAAAGGTATAAAGAAACTAGGAACTTACGTATTGCTCTTGTAATAACAGATTAAAGTACCACTACTGTACTTAAGTTTAAATTAATTAATTAATTAAATTTTCCACTGTGCATTAGAATTCTTTACTAATACTTAGGTATTGTATGCCAAATATTTGTATTTATTGTACTCAAAATGATGAAGGAAAACATCGTGAGGAAACCGGCATGTCTTAGAACCAAATTCGAAGACATGTGACATTCATCAACCCGCACTGGGCCCGCGTGGTGCATTACGGCCCATTCCCTCTCCAAGAGAGAGGAGGCCTGAGTCCCAGCAGTGGGAACAATTAAAGGCTGATTAAGCTATTATTACTACACCATATATTAATGGACTATTTACAAATATTAATGGGATTTTTACAAATATTAATGGACTTTTTACAAATATTAATGGACTTTTTACAAATATTAATGAACTTTTTACAAATATTAATGGACTTTTTACAAATATTAATAGACTTTTTACAAATATTAATGGACTTTTTACAAATACTAATAGACTTTTTACAATTATTAAAGGACTTGGGGTACCCCTACTCTACACTAGCTTCTTCTGCCAGTCTTGCCCGTGTAAAAAGATTTTTTTTTATCTTACGGGAGCCTTACTAGGCTCCCTTAGGAGCCTAAAGTACACGATATATCAAAGTTTCATCTAATATCATCATCATCATCATCATCATCATCATGCTAAGTTTCTTTCCCGTTGAGACGTAATACT
Organism: Mythimna vitellina; assembly: GCA_949316375.1. Taxonomy (NCBI): domain Eukaryota; kingdom Metazoa; phylum Arthropoda; class Insecta; order Lepidoptera; family Noctuidae; genus Mythimna; species Mythimna vitellina. Next base: position 5,533,098 of record OX438693.1, read on the forward strand.
CACATTTTTTCACGGTCGTGTATTATTTTTGTAGTCATAAAGTTCGTAAACTTTTACGATGTAGTCATTCATCTGCTGCGCAAAGCATTGCGGAGTAGTCCAATATTTTGTTTACCTACTACAAAATATGATTGATACTCGGAAAAGTATGTGGGTTTATACTGATTTGATGGATTGGATTTTCTATGAAGTATTACGAAATATTCTTAGATACTACAAAGGTGCATTTAGCAATAATCTCCGATAATACAATAAGTTGTCCTTTGCACAGTAAAGTAAATTGGATATACCTACTTGGCTCTTAGGTAAAAGACAAAGACGTGACACTGATAGACACATGTTTGTCAATCCAACTTGAATTTTACCTAATTAATTGATAGCAAGCTCAATTTCCTTAGTTGGTCAGATATTTTTCAACAATCAATATTTTTGACACTGCCTGTACCCAAGGGCCAAATTCATCCAACTTACTCCTCAAAACTATTTATTTTCCTCTAGCTAACTCCGATAGGGTAAACCAGGCCTACGTGCCCCAGTCGATAACGTGCCCCATTTGCCAAAATAAGACACGCATTTAAAATTACATAAAATATACAACGTAAGTTACATAAACTTGCGTTGTATAATTTACATCGCCGTCATTCTTATAAACTAACCAGATCGGTTCAAATAAACATCAAATTTTAAAATACGTGTCTTAGTTTTACAAGTGGGACACATTACTGAATGGGGCATGTACTCGTATATTTAATAATATTTTTCCATTTCTCTAGCTCCCAGTAGGCAGAACCCCAGCTGGCACTGCAGAACAGAACCCCGATGGCTTCAGCTATCTCTGTGTGGACGGATCTAAGGTGTCTGTGAAGGACAAGGCCTGTTCTTGGGCAGCGAGACCCTGGCAAGGTCTTCTTGGACACAATGATGTACTAGCCCAGCTATCTCCTTTGAGAGAAAAGATAAGACAGCTGTCTGTGATTGGTAAGTTTGTTGATTACTCTTTAGTCTGTTATAAATGGAGTTTTTCTAAATTGTTTATACAAGAAATTAGATTTACATAAAGCTTCTGCTAAACTACAGTGCGTACAGTTTGCTGGCAGTTACCTCGTGGATTGTCTTCTTGAGTTCACTTATCTACCAGATACATAGTAAAAACGTATATACTTTCATCATAGCTATAAGTATAATCACACATCTCACTAGGTGTGTAGTGAGAAGTGAATTAATGATGGACACTCGCCCGCCAGGCCGGTTTAAGCAGCGATTGCAGACATTATCAAAAGAAACAATAGATATTTTAATTGAAAGATGATAAAGATAGAAAGGAGGTCGCTAATGAGATATCGGGGTACAGAGATGGTACGAAGAAAATACAAACCCCAAAGGTATTTGGACAGGGCAGGCGGTTGACCTTCTACTCACCTTGAAGGCCCGCAAATAAAAGGAGAAACGGGTCTGTAGGACAACAGGTGTTTAAAAAAAGAATTCACTGTACAAAAACTTGGCACTTGTTAGTCTTGAAAAACAAACTTATTACTTAAGATAATTTTCCTAAAACGCAAAATTGCGGAGTTGTTAAATTGATAACAATGGAAAAACTTTTTTGTGAAATGGAAAAATTAAGAGCAAAAAATTATAATCGGATTAACACGCGAAAGTTTTATCTTCATTTCTGTCGCTTTCTTCATGATCGTGATGGATGGAATTTACGACCACAGACGCTTTTATTTAGCGAAACGCGCTTATATCCTAACTCCAAGGACTTCTGAAAGATTAGTTCCTACTATTCTACTAAAAAGAAGCAATTCAAAAGAACTTAAGTTCTATGTAGTTATCTCTTTTCTGTGCCATTTGCTTTTTTTATTTTTCCCATAGGCGTATATAGCGGGGAGGAGGCGAGTGGGCCGTGCCCACGAAAGGTTGTTGCGCTACCGATTCGAAATTCTATGATGGACGCCAAAATGCGCAAAAATCAGACATGTCAGCCCAAACCTGAAAACTAACCCTAGATACACCAACGCTTTCCTTAAACAATACGTCCTTTCTCCTCAGGTGCGAAAGAAAAACCAGCCTGGTTCACCCAAGTGCTAGGGCTCTCCGACAAAATCTACCACGTCGCTGACAACATTCCCATAAAGCCGGCAGACTACTTGAACAAGGCTAACTACACGGAGGTCATCGAGAGGGGCCATGGCCCGCCAGAACTGATCGTCAGGTAAATATTATTGAAGAGATATTTGCGTAGCATCCATATTTATGTTGAACGGCTTTGCGCGTTGTGAGCCAAATTATCTTGTCAGGTCAGTTGGATTTACGGATTTATGCGTATTTGTGAATGGGACTGGATGGTATTTACGAATACCTAAAAGAGCTGAGATTCGTTGGTGTTATAATCTACATAGTTAATAATCGATATTTGTGTCGTATAGCAGCTTAATTGATCCTCCAAGTAAAGTAATTTTCAACATCTCACCAATTAACTTATTCAACTGAAGTGTCACTCAAATTGAGTAAGTACTTCAAATTGAATTTAATAACTTATTAGACATATATTTACATAGGTAGCAAAATTAAATAGGTTGTCTCATTTCTACCTTATTTTTTCCCGGATGCTCCTCTGCTGCACTAAGGCCTTCCCATATCTTTCAAGGCTCTCTTTCCTTGTGCTATCTCTAACCAGCCCTACCTATATAATACAGAGGGCCAAAATAGCCACCTGTCTTTAAAAATACAGTTACACTGAAACAAGCTAACCCTCCTCCAGCCCCCTTCACCCTCGTTTTAATCTCCCCTCATGAGCTGAAAGCGCGGCCTACTTCTGTGAAAGACATTTGACATACTGACCTTATGACCTACAGGTAGTGCGTACTAACCTCTAGCTAACGAGTGCCATACAAACTACGAGTATGTGATTATGAAGAATACATCGTTATATCACTTTGCACAAAATGATCTCCAAAACTATTTATTTATTTTAAACGAACGGCCGAAGCAAATTACACCATTTAAACACATATAGAAAAAATAATAAACAATAATTAAAATTAAAAACAGAAGTCAAGAAGTTTAATAAATATTGCACACAGTCATACATTCATCTCACAAAATTTCATACATTCTGACAGTATCATCTTCTGTTCATGTTTTGTCTAGGAGAGTATTAGACGCAGAGAGTTTCCGCGGTATGGGTGATTTGGAGTGAGAAACTGTACGACTCGTCGGCGTTTTGTTTGGCACATACAAATTACAGATAAGATTTTGTAGGTCAGGAGCATCTATAATTCCCCTGAGTATTTTGAATGCTACAATCATTTGGTCGCGTGACCGTCTAGCTTCTAAGGAATTGAAACCCAAGCAACCCAGCAGGAATTTCGTGGGATATAAAAAAGATAATAGCCATAAAAACGTTTATAAAGATTCCTTAGGAATGCTTTTTGCACTTTTTCCAAAGTTAATATATATTGTTTTTCAAAAGGATTCCAAACGCACGCACTTGACTCAAGCTTTGACAGAAAAACGTGAGTTGGGCCAAAAATATCGTAATTTTTGTTGGATGAGTTCTATGTATACTTATATTACAAAAAGAGTACCTACAACTCAATTTAAATCACTCATCACAAGAGAGACAGATTTATTTAGAAAAGGGTGCCTGGTTATCGACTGTACAAACTATTACACAATATAGAACTCATCATTTTGAACAACTTTAGGTATACCCACTGGGAGCTGCGGCACTGCGCGACTTTTATATACAACAACACGACTACTTTTTCATATCTTTTCACTTGCTATTCCCACACCTTTATAGAGGTCTAGCAGGGTCGAAGCCTACTGGGGCCAAGGGTCTGCTTCTCAAAGGAAGACTCGGCCCTTGTGTGAAAGGCAACGAAGGAACAGCAGGGTTACCATGATGTTCAAAGTAAGAATGTTTCATTTTTATATCACACTGGAAATAAGAATGAAACAATCTTACTTTAAACGTCATGGTACAGGTCCAGGAGTGGGTTTTAGTCAGTAAAAGTCTGACACACCCTCCCGCCCCGCCCAAGAGCGAGGGATTTCATTGGATGATTTTCCCACCGAAAAATAAAATAACTACTATCTAGTTATTGTGATAGAATGAAACATAACGGAACTAAGTAGGTGTAGAACCGCATCCCAAAACTAAAAACAAAATGGTTTCCTCTACCAGTAACGGTTCCAAACAAAAAAGAACCTCTAAAACAAGAATATATAACTCGATCGACTTTTTAAAAGTCGGTCACATAACCTCAAAGCCGGATTTGCGTTGACTTTGCGAGACAAAGCGAAACCCCGCCAAGCCGTTTTTTAATTTCGCTCACATAGGCTGAAAACCGCCGCTGCATACGTTGGGAGACTATTGTGTTCGACAGTCTATACAGTGTGTAGATACGTTTGTACCTGTACTTACCGTATATCTGGACCATTTATAGATAGAGAAGTTCTAACAGCCACTCTTTCTTTTAGACATCTTTTGAGACGCGTGGACCGGACCACGAGCTACCCAATACTCATCGTCCGTAAACCCGCGCCTATGGTGACCACACCTACGCAATTCCTGCGGTGGTGGCGGAGGCGTGAGGATGTCCTCTCCCTCACGGTTTCAGCCTCCTCCATCGCTCGCTTTACTGCTTAGCAGAAGGAGGTGTCTAATCAACACCCTAGATTTACCCTATGTATGAGACATGTATGGTGAGAACCCCCTTTAAACATTACATGTCTTCATGTCTTGCGGGAATAAATGCACGCCCGCCAGAACTGATCGTTAGGTAAATATTATTTCTCCCAGGGCTGCGGGATTGGTCGAAACTGCTGCCCTGGAACGCACAAAAGGAACACGGGTGGGTTTTAGTCAGTAAAAGTCTAACACTCACTTCATCGCTCGCTCTACCCTGAGCGGGAGATGAATTTCTACCAAAAAAAATTAGAATTGACAATATTTTGACAAGACCTCTGTAATAGTAAAGTCAGTTTTAATTTGCCGTTTCGTGGAGAGCCTGTAAGTCACTCCAGTCGGAAAATATCTATTGATCCGCTAGACCATTCTCTACCGGAGCGGTTAGTGCAAATGAGAGGGGTTACTTAATACTCTCATATTGATCCGCACAGCTGATACACGAGCTATAATAACCTCATTGGTCTTAATATCCAGTAGTTTCAAGCAGAAAGTTCTTTGCGAATTTCCCATTAGGAAATATCTAGTATGGGAAAAAGGCACGTTTGCATGCCTGTTTTTATGTGACTACCAAAAAAGAATAATGAAATGTCATATAATTATAATCTGTATAGATTTATACTATAACATCACTTCAGCCTGTCTAAAACCCTCTGTCTACTTACTCCAAGTAAACGAGAATGAGACGTTCTACAAATCGACACACTCTACATTACTCCAGCCTCCCTTAGCCAAGGTACAACCCTTTCATTTCAATTCTTTTTTCGTCGATCGCGTCGAGTATTTATTCTGACTACATCTCAACGTTCAGTCACTTGGTCAGAACAAAGGAATAGGAGGCGTGGCCAACTCGAGGCGATCAACGAAAAGAGAATCGAAACGAAACGGTTGTAACTTGGCTAGGGGGCTAATGTAGGGTGTGTCGATTTGTAAAACGTCTTATTCTCATCTACTTGGAGTAAGTAGACAGAGAGTTTTAGACATGCTGAAGTGATTTTATAGTATAAATCTATATAGATTATAATAATATATAACATTTCATTATTCTTTTTTGGTAGGCACCTAAATTATAAAATAAATTTTATTTAATACGAGCGGATACCCAGCTTGTGCTACTATGCTAAAAAAAAATTATTTTTTTATCATTTCTTGGAAAAATATGCTTGCAAGTTTTTTTTTTTGTTAATGGTCTAAAACCATCTTCGCATATTGCCTTTTTAATGAAACCGGTTTAGGTCCCAACTATTGGATAGTATCAAAGTCTATAACGGACATAGGTAGGAACAATTTTTGCGTTTGATATAATATTGAGATACTCATAAACCTATCAATCACAGGTTATGCGTGACATCAAACGTAGCGCTCGCAAAGTGTCACCAGATGGCCGTGTTCGCGTTCAGTCGCGACATTCGCCCGCGCCTCGACTGTGTTCAAGAGGCCTCTGAAGCTGACTGCCTCAAGAGCGTAAGTATTTTTAGATGAGGACCATCATTACTGGAATATGGAGTTCACCCACTTCAGTTATATTTCAGTGATCGCAAATCTTTGCTAAAGACAGAAATGTGTGGCAGAAATTCACTATGAGTATAAATAAAGACCAGCCAAAGCATAGGAAGTACCTACACAGCATTATGAATAGGTATAATAGAGGTGAACATAGAAGCTCATAGTCTATTTCAAGTGTGTGATATTAGTCTTCTATCTACTTCAATAAGCAATATTTCTAGCTGTATAGCGTTGTTTGTACCAACTTGCATCTTCATATACATGTTACCTTTTTCATGGGTTCGCAAAAGCGTTCAACCGATAAAACAGTAAAAATAATACATTCACTAAAGTATAAAGAATAGTCACTTTGTTTTACATTAGAATGGGGATGTAACACATTCTAATGCTTTTGCGGCATTTGGCAGCAAATGTATCGAGTCAGCTTTTTCGCCAAGCTGCGCTGAGGTAGGTACCTAGTCATTACTACAACAAAATTCTCAGCTGGATTTACCCGAGATCACGCTATAATAATGATTCTACATATTGTCTAGTTGTCCAGATACAAAAATACACTAATTTTACATCACAGAATCCACAAGGAATCAAATTGCGAATATGTAATTAAACCAGCCACTAAAATTTACTATAGAAAAAAAAAGCTGGGCAAGTGCAAGGGTTCCTTACAAACTTTCCTATGAAATCGGTTCTATTCCCGAATTGAATTACGAAGATTTTTCCGAATCGCAAAAAAACTTTTATTTTTATTGACGTAACTACAAAAGTTTTCAAACTTTTTCCTATACTTGTTCTATGAGACCTTGCTTTATGCCCAATTTCAGGATTCTAGGTCAACGGGAAGTACTCTTTGAATTGTGATTCCCTTGAGAGCGTCGGCCTTATCTTTTTTTTTCGTTAACTCAAAAGTTTGATTTTTTTCTCAGCTTCAAGAGTCCACAGACTTGAGTATATGGTTTTAATTTTAACTCGATACCTCCCGCGCTAAAATAAAGGGTCTTGTCAGACAGACAGGCGGACGACAAAGTGATCCTATAAGGGTTCTGTTTTTTCCTTTTGAGGTATGAAACCCTAAAAATCCCGCCAAAAACTGGGAATGAATGCTTTCATTGTAAATGAGTTGGTTGCTCACAAATGACCAGCTAGATAACACTCTTTGCTTCGACAACGTGATAAGTCCCAAAAATAATACATGCAATGGGCGGCCTTACCGCATTCCGCGGTCTCTTCCAGGCAACCTGGAATGGACAGTAATTGCCTGGACGAAAAATAGGGCTGTCATTAGTGTGACAATACCAGTGACAATACATATATATAAAATATATGAGATACACAAATTTTTATTCCATATTATTGGAATTATCGTCGAAACAAAGAGGCGATGTAATTTAATTTCTTGCTTACTGCGAAATAAAAATTTTTATTTCGCAGTTAGTGCTTCAGACCGGAGAAAAGTTATGATCTACATAAATGCAAAAAAAAATAATTTTTTTTCGCATTTAGTGCTTCAGACCAGAGAAAAGCTTGTCATATTCATACTCATAGCTATTCTTAATTGGCTCATTTCCCGGAAACTTAAGCCGTAACGATTGTTGTGTTTGAAAATATTTGGGCTTCATTGATTTTAATTTCCGCCTGCTCGGAAACTCCGTTTGGTTATGTTAAAATTTTCTGAGAATTTCGTAATTCTCTGCATAGGATCTTTAATTTCAAACTTTGTATTTATACTCAAATATTAGGAGAGAGTTTTACAAGTTGTTTGGTAAGGATTAACTGGTAGATCAACTTTTGCGGGAATCACAAACATATTTATTAATCCGCTTTAACACCACTTTTGCAATTCAACTTCTCATACCTTTCAAACACGGTTTAAAGATACAAGATTAATTATTTTGCTAAAACATGATTATACATATAAATGCAACATGTTACATACAGTTCAGTTGAATCACTGTCATGTTGCCTTAATGGCATACAGAATATAATTGAGTGAGAATAGTTAACATAAAATTATTTACTCATACATGCAATAAGTACTTATAACAATAATTAACGGCAAATTTCTGAACAATTTTATGTGAAAAACAGTAAAATATTGAAAAAATATCATTTAACTCGGTTATGATATTTTCGATGCCTCCTACGCATAAGGTCGTAAGGCAAAAAATGAATTTTTTGAGAAAAGCCCTTTTTATAATAGTTAATGATACCTATACCTATGTAATTTGTAAAACACTTTTAAGCGATGTTTTTGCAGTTTAAGATCACAGTACCAGAACCCCTGGATGTAATAAGAAATAATAACGTTTTTTTAGGGTTCTGTACCTCAAAAGGAAAAATATAACCCTTATAGGTTCACTTTGTTGTCCGTTTGTCTGTCTGTCTGTGTGTCTGTCTGTCTGTTAAGACTCTTTATCCCCTTTATAGAGATATCCAGTTGAAATTACAACCTTATACTCAGGTCTGCGGTCCCTCGAAGCTGTGAAAAAGTCATACTTCTGAGTAAACGAAAAAAAAAGATACGGCCGTTCATGTCGCAAAAAACGTGTATTTGGACACTCTCAAGGGACTCAAAATTCATAGGGTACTTCCGGTTGACCTAGAATGTTCAAGTGCAAGTTCTTATACCACAAGTATATGGGAAAATCTGAAAACTGTAAATTTGTAATAACAAAACTTTTTTGTGACGTTTTTACAAATTTACAGTTTTCAGATTTTTCGATTCGGAAAAATCTTCGAAACTCAATTCGGGAATTGAACTATTTTCATAGATAAGTTTGTACGGAAACCTCAGTTTTTTTTTTTTATTATTATATACTTTTGCTCAAAAAATAAATCACGACTTTACGCGTAGGTAGGAGGCATCGTTTGGTCTTTGAACACGCATATACCTCTCAGACGATGCCATAAAATTAATCTAATTAAAAAGAAAATGCAATAGATCTACCAAGAACTCTTAACGCGATCCATTTATGACCTAAACTGAAAACTATGAAAGAGATGAAGCTATATAGGGTGTTTAGCTCGGCAGACATTTTAACACGCCATGCTAAGGCCACAGATGCTCTTAATATAAAATACTTATAAAACACTCAGGTACAAGACAACGGTTCAGACTTGGCAAGCGTGGACGACATGCGCGTGGCGTCAGCCGCCAACAAGTACAACTTGCATCCAGTGTTCCATGAGGTGTATGGAGCTGCTAAGACTCCTAACTACGCTGTGGCTGTCGTGAAGAAGGACAGCAGTTTTAAGACAATGGAAGATTTGAGGGGTAAAAGGTAAGCCGTATAGAGTGCTATGCGTATGCTCTATTCGCAATAAGATTAAACTTTTGTAAAAAGATTAATAACGCAGCGCTGGTATTTTGTTAGTGCCCTCGGTGATGCCACGAACACTCTTACGTATGTTAAATAGTCTATCGGAATAAAATAATAAAAATAAAGAGATAGATAAAATTCCTTAATTCAACTGATTTTGACTTCTATTCCGTAGGTATAAGGATGACATTAAAAGCAAAAAGTGATTACAATGCCTACTATTTACTAAGTATTGCAGCTGCCATTTATTATGCCCCCAACGCAGTCTAAATCGGTTAAATGGAAAATAAAAAAGATTATATAAATCTCTAATCTTATTGCACATGGAGTTAGCAAGAGCAAACTTTTAGTGTTTTATTACATGAAGGCCATCCATAAATACCTACATATATCATAAAGGTATTCATTCTGTAAGTATTTCTCATGAACCCTAACTTCGTATAAGTCGTCGATACTAAAATACCTAGTAGGATACTGATATTTGAAGTAATCACCTATGTACCTACTCGTGAAAAGTAAAAAAGGCCTAAAAGAACTTAGGAACTAAACCTACATCCAACTGACGAAAGCAATCAACAGAAACGGAAACTAACTCAATCTAAGTCCCTACTCTATCGCGTAACGAACTACCCTCAACGGAAAATACTTCAAGGAAAAATATCGGACTGTACCTATTACCTATATCCGGATCACTACACAAAGTAATTCTTGCTTATTGTACCTACTTGCTTCAAGAATACAGGATGTTTTTTCACTAGGACCATTTGGATGAATCTGTCCTTTTTTTACATGGGAAATTATGAAATAGCTTCTCCCGGTCTAGGTAGAGCAAGGAGTTCTTTTACGACTAAAACCCAGTGTTAGGTACTTCAGGTACTTCTTTTTTAATTGTTTTTTTCTTATTTGTCTTAAATTTTGTTTTTACAGTGTGTGTATCCATGCGTGCCAAATTTTTTTTTTTCTTTCTTTCCTTTATTGCGAGGGCTTCTCCGGGCTTGAGGGCAATTCCTTCGAACAATTTTGCTGACATCTCTTTGAGACGAGCCATCAACCCAATGTCACTGTACTATCCCCAATTTCTCAATTAAGAATAATTGATAGGTATGTGTGTTGTGAAATCTATACTTCACAAACTTTAGCGTTTAAAGTGAAAGCTGAAGACCTAAGCGTAGCTATGTTGCCACTTGATGGCGCTGAGCTCAACCTTTTTTAATTTATTTTGTTTTCAGGGTATAGGAGCATTATTAAGTCAAAGAAATGATATTTGCTAAAAACAGACATCCCACTTTATTGAACTTTGTTAAATTATTGCCTCAAAATTCACATAATTCACCAAAAATACCTAAAAATTAACATTTATCGACGCTAAGTGCTTAATTGTATAGTCGGATGTTAGTTTAGGTATCGAAACGTTCTTAACATTAAATACTCAATACAAAAACAGACGGCTGGAAAGCATTAGCACTTCAATTTAGAAGTTCTTACTAGTTGATATCTTTGCTACCGTGTTTAGCCCCAAAAAAAACTAAACTTAATACTATTATTATAACGAGTTTTTTCCCTCTTCAAATGAAGAATTTGTAAAATTATATCTTCTATCTATATAAATTAAAAGCTGTTCGTTAGTCCCACTAAAACTCGAGAACGGCTGGACTGATTTGGCTAATTTTCGTCTAGAAATATTTGTAATAGTCTAGTGAAAGTTTAAACGGTGAGAAAATATGGACAAATATACGAAAAAAAAATCGAATACAACGACATCTCTAATTAAAATTTCATTTTAAAATGAAATATGCTGTTATGGTAATACCAGTAGATGGCGTTATCCTTTGCTAGTTTAGCTAACACAACATTCATTACGATGTTCGTCGGGTCAACTAGTTAATTAATAAGCATTATAGCAAGTTGCTATTTTATATGTGCATGTAAGATTCACATCTAGTAGATGTCAATCAGATGTATTGTTTTGTGTTTTTTTTTAGTTCTGTAAAAAACAAAAAAAAAATTACTTTGAATTTCATTTCGTAGTGGTAGTCAGATACAGATGGTACAGATGTCTATTGTCACTAACTTACATTTTCGATGCGGATTTCCACATACTATCTCAGTTACAATCATCCTGTAGATATATCCAGCCCTTCGCGCCACGAATAAATCTGTACCAATCACCTGCCTAGATACAGTTTCTATTGATTTTCCTGACGCCGACTATTAATTTAAGACCAGCGAATTTGGTCGAAGTTTTCTGGGACTTTACGTAGCAAGTTTTAATGAACGTTTTCCTTTGATTTAACTTTTAACTAGGTTTTTGGATTTTAGTACATATCCTAACTAGGTAAGATAGGGCCGATATTCTAAAAGAGCTTCTTCTTTTGTTTGTAAGTAAGTAACCTTTTAAACGTCTGGTTAAAGCTTTTATAACTCTGTCTCCTTTAAAAGAGTTTTAATCTTACCCTCGAACGATGCCACCGTAGGCGTTGGCCTGCGGACGGCGAGCAATGGGTAGCTAGCTAGGAGGTGTCAGCAAATCGTAGGGGCCCAGCAGGTTCGAAGCCTACTGGGGCCACGGGTAGTATGAAAGTGAAACTCGAGGCCCTGGGACGAAGGCAAAAAAGGAACAGGAGTAGGTTTTTAGTCAGTAAAAGTCTGACACTATCTCGCGCTCCGCCCAAGAGCGGGTTCCTCCTCATTAGATGATTTTCCCACCTAAAAAATGTCTGCGCCCCTCCAGGGCCTGCGCCTTGTCCCTGGGCAAGGGCACCGCTGGCACTGCCTTATTTACGGCACTGCTTTCCATCAGGTGAGATAGTGGTAAAAGGGAACCCTATCAAACAATCATCATTATCTTCCTGCCCTTGTCCCATCTTATTTGGGGTCGGCGCAACACGTTTTTTTCTTCCATTCTATCCTGTCAAAAGTCATACTATCACTAACTTCCTTTTCTTTCATATCACTGTTCACACAATCCATCCATCTTTTCTTTGGCCTCCCTCTCCCTCTCCACCCATCCACATGTATACTCATAACTCTTTTAGTAACATGTGTGTGTCCCTATCAAACAATAATAAAAAAAAAATAAACAAAAGAAGAGCCAGCCATAACAAAGCAGAATTGGTAAATCAAGTTTTTGTTATTTTCAGGTCTTGCCACAACAGTTACGGCAGTTTCAGCGGTTTGGATGCTCCACTGTACTATCTAATCAATAAAAGGATTATTGCGGATGGCCAGGTGTGTAATTAAAATCAGTAAGCTTTATCAAGCTTAATAACCAAAGATCGGAATAGGTACAGTATAGTAGAGTGTAGAGAACAGTATATAAGCTATATTTACCAAACGATCGTGGAAATATGTAACATAGAGTTGATATATGATGATTTTAGACAAGGTATTATCAACTCTATGTTGTTTACTTTCACGTACTTTTGGTAAATACACTCTACCTATTCCGAACCCTGTTAATAATATAATGGAAAAATCCGGCCCAAGTGCAAGTCGGACTCGCGTACGAAGGGTTCCGTGAGGAACCTAATGTTGTAACCGGTACCGGAATGTCTAATGCTTTGCTATACATCATTATACCATTATACATTATTATAACCTCTTTTTATAGCTCAGTTTCTGTAGTTTAGTTTAAAAAAAAACACATTTGCCGTATGGGAGCCCCACTTAAATATTTATTTTATTCAGTATTTGTTGTTATAGCGGCAACAGAAATACATCATCTGTGAAAATTTCAACTGTCTAGCTATCACGGTTCATGAGATACGGCTTGGTGACCGACAGACAGAAGGACAGTGGAGACTTAATAAGTCCCGTTTTTACCCTCTGGGTGCGGAAGACTAAAAACACCACACGATTTCTGGGACGGTCATTTTTCAGGGTTACGTACCTCAAAAGGAAAAACGAAAGCCATATAAGATCACTTTGTTGTCCGTCTGTCTGTCTGCCTGCCTGCCTGCCTGCCTGTCCAGACCCTTTAAAGCAATCATAAAAAACATATATTGCGACAGTCTGAAGAGAATCAAAAATCATAGGTATGTACTTCCCGTTGATACGTCAACGGGAAGTACCCTATGAATCCTGAAATTTGAAAAAATCTGAAAACTGTAAATTTGTACTTAAGTCACAAAAAAAAACGGTTTTGCGATTCGGAAAAATCTTCGTAACTCAATTCGGGAATTGAACTGTTTTCATAGGTAAGTTTATACGAAACCCTCAGTGCGCGGACATTCAAAGCTCAAAAATAAAATTAAAAATATCTGGTCCATAAAGATCAACTATAAACTATAGCTTATTTTACAAGGACTAGACATTTTTCATTTTGCTTGACACAAATGCATTGTGCATTATTTTTATCCATATTAATTGCCACTCCAACAAAATATGGAGTTACTGGGGTTGACCTATTTTCTAAAGCCACTTTATGCCTCTCTAACAACTTATTTTTATATTCGTAGAACATTGTTAACGTCAGCTATCCTTAGTCTCTACAAATTGAGTTGTTTTTATTAGGTTTACCTATGAGATTGTGTTTATTAACGATTTACTTGGAGATGTGATATCTTGGGATTAACTTGAAATAAGGTATTTTTCTCTCTATGAGAAAAAATCTAAAAATATATTATTAAGATAGCTCAGGCAAAAAGTAGTCGGTAAGTGTTAGTTTTAGTTCATAAAATAACAAAATAAATTTTAAAATTCAATTCAAAGTTTTCAATCTTTTTTATCTGTTGTTTAACACCATGAAATAGTAGCCACCATGTTATTACGTCATTCAGCTGTGTAAATCAAAGTGACAGCTGTCAACTGTCAACTGATCGGCCATACTGAGTGAAAATCAGCGCATTTGTTTACACAGCTAACTGACGTCACGAACTCACGACCACATAGTAAATATGGCGTCCACTGCGTTCTGCATTTTCGTTACATTACTAGCGAAATTTTGGAAACATAAATTTTAAATGAATTTTTAGGGTACTTAGCTTAACTACTTAATTAAAATTTTGTGATTTTTTTTAGAGGTTTATTAGCACTATAGAATCTAATTGAGACACTTTTCAAAAATGAGTGTAACATATAGTATAATATAGCAAAAAATAAAATTCATACCTACATTATTCTTTACTAGCTGCAGCCAGTGGCTTCGCTCGCGTGATGGTAGAGAATTATCCCAAGGGAACATACTCCCGGGATAAAAAGTATCCAATATGCAGGTGAAATCGTAGTCAAGCACTAGTTTAATCAATAAAAAAAAGATAACTAAATAACCTGTTTTAAAAAACGGCAATTTCATACGTAGACTAGCTTCTGTCAGCGGCTTCGCCCGCGTGAAAGTAGGTTTCTCCTAACAAACTTTGACGCCCTGTTTCATCCACTTAAGACGGTGAATTTTGGGAAATCCTTTCTTAGTGCTTGCCTACGTCATAATAGAAAACATTATGCAAAATTACACGCTCCTAGACCCAGTATTTTCGACTGTGCATTGATTTGTCAGTCAGTCAGTTTCTCCTTTTAAATATCCTACCTACCTACCCTACCTACATATTAGATTTTTGGCCTTCGCTCAATGGTCTACAAAGTGCGGAAATCAGACTCCGATAGATAGAAACTAGATATTCGTGGGAATATTCTTTACATCAACATTTTCTTTTGCAGTGCATCAAACACTTTGGAGATTTCTTCTCAGGAGGCTCGTGTATACCGGGAGTCGACAAGCCAGAAAATAATCCTAGAGGTATGGTTTAACATTGAGTTGTTTATGTGACCCTGTAACCATTTCTTGATGATAGGCTAGTGGAAAAGAAGCCTCTTAAGTCTATGATTTTCTGTCAATATTGATGCTCGAAGAATCCGTTAACACCACTTTATGTCCTAAACTTAGTTCTTAAGTAATAAGTACCTATTGTTTCAGGCGATGACGTGTCAAAACTTCGCCAGCAGTGTTCGGGTGACAGCAGCCCCTTGAAGTGCCTTCAGGAAAACCGCGGAGACGTGGCCTTTGTTTCGAGTAAGTTTATACCAACTCAGGGTGTTGTCAGAGGCAATGGTTCAAGTACAGTCAACAGATTAGTTAAGTGTTCCCGACAGAATACTTCACAGCTGCTCAAAGTTATCAAACTTTGTTAGATTTACCATTAAATCTTGTTTACTATGTAGATGTCCTAAATACATACCAATATCGGGCTGCAGGATTGTTAGGAAGTGTCACCGCGTTCCTGGTATACTAAGGGATGGAAATTGGAGAAAAATGGGTTAGTTTTCGAATGGATCGAAACGTGGTCGCTTACAATGAACCTCATCAGAAGACTTAAAGTCTATGCTCGGAGTTTCCTTGCGTGATCGAATCAGGAATGAGGATATCCGCAGGAGAACCAAGGTTACCGACATAGCACGATGAATCGCCAAACATAAGTGGGAATGGGCAGGGCACATTGCTCGCAGAAAGGATGGCCATTGGCGCCGAAAGGTTCGACCACGTACCGGAAGACGTAGCGTTGGAAGGCCTCCTACAAGGTGAACCTATGACCTGGTAAGGGTTGCGTAAATCCGAGACGCAAAGGACCATTGTGGGTTTGGAATGAATGATGTCCACTGTTGGACATAGGCCTCCCCCAAGGGCCTATGTCCAACAGTGGACATCATTCGGCTGAAATGATGATGATAGTGGGTTTTTTTTAGGTGGAAAAATCATCTAATGACAAATTCCGATCTTGGGTGGAGCGGGAGATAGTGTCAGACTTTTACTAACTAACAACCCACTCCTTTGCCTTCGTCCCGAAGCCCCGGGTTTTACTTTCACACTACCCGTGGCCCCAGTGGGCTTCGAGCCTGCTGGGTCCCTACGATTTGCTAACATCTCCCTGAGGCGCGCGTGGAACAGTACGCGCCGTCGACGACTTGGGTTCGGTCCGGATGGTTACAGGACGGTCGGACGGCGAGCCACCCATTACTCGCCGTCCGCAAACCCGCGCCTACGGAGGTCGGAAATCGGAATCAGAATCCCGGCGGCGGTTGAGGCGTGCGGACCGCTGCCTCACGCGATCGGCCGCCTCCTTTGTTAGCATTACTTCTTCGCAGAATAAGGCGACCGCCTGCCATTCCTCCTCGCTCCGGAGCACGCCCCCACGGGGACACGGCGTTGCTCTGCCCAAGCGGAGCACACCTCCACCGTGTGCTCCACCGTGTCCTCCGGGTGGTCCGCACAGTGGCGACACCCGGGCGTCGCTTCCGCACGAATCCAGTGCAGGAACTTCCCGAACTTACCGTATTCGGTGAGAACCTGCGTCATACGGAAGGTGAGGACGCTGTGAGATCTTTCCAACCACGCCTCAAAGTCGTCTCTTTGAGCGCCATAATTGGGGCGTGCCCAATGATGATGATGGGTTAGTTTAAGTTAAAGTTTGACAATCCCTTTCACTCCACCCAGAGCAAGAGAAGCTATTCGATAATTTTCATTAAAAAAAAAACAAATTTAGCTGATAGTTTTTAAACTAGCTTCTGCTAGAAAATAGAAAATTATTTCAAGAAAACATAGGTGCTCCTCAAATAAAAAGGACGAACCTATTCTATGAGCTATTTCAGGGCATAGTTTACCCATGTGCTCATGGGTAGTCCGAAAGGAAACCCCGGGGTCCTGGAACGCAAGACAAAGAAGGAAGATAGGCGTCAGTAAAAATCTGAGACACCCTCTAGCTCCGCCCTAGAGCGAGAGAACTGAAGTCCTAAGATGATTTCTCACCCTAAAAAACCCTTGTGTCAAATTTCATTTTCAATTTCAACCGCTGAACGGATTTGATGAAACTTGACACATGATAGTCTATGACCTGGATTATGACATTATGATACCTTCTTTTCATCGTGATAAATAAGTTTTCTTGACCCAATAAAACACTTTTTAAACAAGTGAAGCCGAGACACCTAATGATTAAATAAATAGTTGTTTTCTTTAAGCTAATATTATATTTAATTAGGTACGTCAAAAGTGTTTAGGTACCTATATAATAAAAAGGAAAGATAATAAAATTGTTTTCCTTATTAGAGGTCAAGTTAATTAATACTTATCTAATTATTATGTCTATAGTCCAGATACGCTTTCTTAAATACCAGACTCAAAGGTTCCTTTGGTAGGATCAAATCAAAACGAGGTGTTCCGAGCAGGGGCGCCGACCCTGTGGGTGCTCGAACCCATGAGAAATAAACAGTGGATGCCTAGCACCCCTGAGAATAGACATCAAGAAACAGATCAATAATCGCCTTTTAGGTTACGCATAAATTACAATATTTCTTGTTAATAAAAACTAGTTTCATTTTCATAATTAAAATGGTTTCATTTTATATTTTTATCAGACAATTAATAATTAAGCACGCAGTATGTAAGTAGGACATTTATTTATTTGTCAGTCGATCAGTGTGCATTCCTCTTCTCACACTTCGCTCTTTTTCGAGTCCATGAAATGAGCATGAGCACCCATGAGGTTTTCTAAAAGCCGGCGCCCCTGGTTCCGAGCCACACTTCGCGAGTCGCCATGCACAGTACCAAATTCATGTGTCATCGGGGGTAAAAGGCCCCATACACGGTACGATTTGTCTGTACGATCCGTCGCTTCAGACCGATCATAAGCGACGAATTGATAGCATATGTCATAGCAAGTTGTGTCACTTACTAAAACACGTGTTCCTGCAGTTGCTCTTTGCATTCCAGGGCCACGGTAACTCTTGCGAACTAATAAAGATTCTAGACTTTCTAGTATACATTTGGATACGAACTACTTTTGCCTGTTAAACATTAAATAGTCGTCATATAACACTTTTTACCAGGTGCGGACCTACCAAACTTCGACGCATCCCAGTACGAACTCCTCTGCCTAAACCGCGAGGCGGGCGGACGCGACACCCTCGCCAGCTACACAACCTGCAACATAGCCATGGCTCCCTCTCGCACATGGCTAGCCGCTAAAGACTTCTTATCGGACGTCTCTATTGCACACACGCCACTCAGTCTGGCCCAGCTACTGGACACCAGAACAGACCTATTCAACATCTATGGAGAATTCCTCAAGAACAATAATGTCATTTTCAGCGTAAGTTCAATTTCAAATCAGAAAAAAACTAGAAGCTTTCCCATTGAACCCTAAACATAACATTGTTTTTCTTTCAGAATGCTGCAACTGGATTGGCAACCACCGAGAAATTGGACTTTGAGAAATTCAAGCAGATTCATGATGTTATTTCTACATGTGGTGTAGCCTGATAGATTATAATAAGATACTTATTATTTCCCTTTATTGAGGGTTTTTATTTTTATACATTTAGGTTTTATGAAGTAAAGCCATTGTAAGAAAATTGTTTTACTGCTAAGTACTCCAACAGCAGTAAAATAATTAAAAAAAAAGACTAACAAAAGTAAAAGGAGGTCTCAAAAACAAGTCTGATTGATTAACTTTTATTTCATCATATATCACATTGACAATAAATAAATAATACCCAACATTGTTTTATGTTTTATTGTGGTCCTAATGAGAAATTTATAATGCTGCTAATATCAATGTAATAACTACGGAGAGACCTAGCATAGCATAGCCGGAAGAGTAAACTTCCTTGATTGTGAGTCCTTTAGCCATATCCCAGAAGAGATGCCTGATTCCGTTAGCGAAGTGATATCCCACTGGAGCAGCCAGCACAAATTTTGCCAAAAAGATTGTTGCCGCAGACAAATTGAGGCTCTCAACTATGGCAATGTAGTGTGAGATATCATGAGGCAATACCAGAGCCCCAATGCCCAGCACTCCAAAATAACCCGATAGGATGATTCCTAGAACAATATTTGTTTGTAAGCACCTTAATTGCAATAGAAATTAAGCACCTAGACTAAATTGTATTAATTAACAAAATTACTAAACCAGTTCTCAAAACCTATAATCCATATGCCATTGTGCATTTAAAGGTTAATTCATTAAACCACAAGCAAACACCATTCACTCTCTTATTGTCTTTCTATTGTCTATAATTATGGTATTTGAAAGGTTAAAATGTATATACTTACAGAAGGTTTTCTCGCTCAAGTAGTTTTATTGAGATTCATTCATTCATGCTTAGATATTAATAATAAAATATTAGGAACTAAATGTAACAATAAAATGAGTACCTGTCGTTCTGTGGGTTATAGACAGTATACTGGTCAGCTGTGGCTGGTAGATGGTAAGATGCGGCGACATTGGTCGATTGAGACGAGCGTTCCTATCGTCATGGTGCTCCTGATTAGGCTCCTCAAACTTCTTATACACGATTTTTGGCGCTGCAGCTTGAGCGTAGTTTACGGAACCTAGCACACTAGGAACCTTATTTAAACTTGCTAGCAGCGACCGACTGCCCAATCTGTAATATTAAAATACAATAATACGTGCAACTTAAAAAACACTGCCAACTTACACAAACCTAACCACTGTTACATAATTTGACAACATACCTGCTACAAGTAAAGAGGGCCATATTTTATTCGATACAAATTATTTGACACTTTCGTAGGCTTCTGCAAAAAATAACAATATTTGAAATTATTTAAAAACTTTAATTTCGCCTTTAAAAACGAAAAACAAACAAATTACGCTCACCACTGAGTCTGACGATTTGAGCGATTACAGTGACAGTAATGACAGTGACAGTTCAATATTTTGTAATTTCTTTTAGCTCTTTCTCGTTCTCATCAAAGCTGCAAAGTAATCAACACTTTTACCAAATAATTCTCCTTTATAAAATGTGCCTAGAATATGAAATATTGGACTCGCTTATAACAGCTTTATAAAAATCAGTAGTATATACATTTTATATCAATTTTATCACAAACATTTGTTTCAAGTTGTGTGTTAAAATGATTTTGATCTGGCATCATTAACAAGTTTAACTTGAATAGAACAAGATTCCACCATGGGATTTTAAGAATTACGTTCCAATTTACGGAAGTGAACAGTTGAATAGTCAAATTGATAATATTTTCAAAGGCAAGTACCGAGGTGACTCAAGTGAGATTAAAATTTTTGAGTTCAATTGGGTCAATTTAATTTCAAAAAACGATAAATGCTTACTAAACATATATAATTGCATTATGTACGTCAAAAGTAACGTAAATGTCAGCCAAATCTTGAAGAAAAGTGGTGGTAATATTTTCATTCGAAACATAAAATTCAAAGTTTAGCACGTCTTATTGTTTTATTTATTTTATTTTATTAAATAAATAAATGTTGCGTTTACTAGTCTTATCAGTTGTGACGACTGCTTTTAGGAGCAGCTTCACAACTGTAACCGCGATGACTGCTAAAGCTGTTGACTTCGAAGTATTTGGCAAGGTTCAAGGAGTATTCTTCCGAAAGGTTTGTAACTTAGTACAAATTACTATTATTTATTTACAATTTAGACTTTCTTATACAAAGTAATCTGATCTTCGAACTTGTGATTGGGTCCTTGTAATCTCATTATGTTTAAAGTATTTAGCAGAAAAAGGCTACAGGTGTAGCTTCCACGTTATTAATAATTCAATAATAAGATTTTTTTAATGAAATCACAAATGTTCTTACGCTATAAATAAGAACATTTGTGATTTTTATCCATTTTATCATGTTTGTACTTTCACAGAATCAATTAGAGAATAAGACTAATATAATTATATTATTTCGTTATGATAAAATCTTTAATAATATTAATTATTGCAAAAAAAAAGAAGAGTTAAAAATGCTGTTAAATTTACATAATGTGGTACTTCGCTTTGTGTTGATAGACTCAAATTTAATTTTTCTAACCAGTATTTGGCAACCTTCAGCTCTGATAATTGACCTAATATAAATCCTGAAAAGTGTAGGTGGTTGTGCAGGATGGGCAGCATAGTAGGTGATGTGTGTCCCGTGCACTGGCCAGATTGTTTGGGCAGTGGCCAATCTGGGTTCACAATTGATTTAGAGATTTCTAGATTGGCCAGTGCAGTTTCTGTCCTTCTTAATCTGGAATTCAGTATGGTACTGAGCCCCATAATTATAAAGAAATACTCTTCTGCTTACAAATTCTAATTGTACTGTTTTATAGAAGGTTCAGGTACTGCCGACAAACTGCTATGCAGTTTGGCAGATGCTATAAATGATTCTTGATGTAACAAAATTATAAAATAAATAAAAAAATGGTTGGACAATATTTCTGACTTATAATTTTAGCTGACTTTTAACTTCTTTCTGATTTACCACTTTTATATTCAGTTTAGAATACACTACTTTGCGGTTTATTTAATCACACTTATTAAACAATCTTATTAACAAATGACTCAGAAATTGTGACACTGGCCCTAAGACTATTTATTACAGGGATTTAAACTGCCTACTGTACAATAAAATAAAAAAAAAAAAACAGATCTCTCGATCAAATTTTTCAAACAGGCAGCTATTAAAATTATCCATAAAAGCTACCAATAAAAGTTTATCTTATCTCTGGTTTCGGCACTCAGTCCACAATGGGCCATTGTATGAAGGCTATAGTGGCTTTTGTTCCATTAAGCAGGCTGGCTAATCTAGGCCTTATCTGCTTGTGGAGGGAAGTGTCTCTTCTGAAGCAAATTATACCTCCCATATTATTTAAAAGCTGTCTATGAGAGAATTTGATGATCCTAAAGTTTACATATGCATATTGGTAACTTCCATGCACTAAAACCATTTCCTGCATCTTCATGCATGCTCTGCAGGGGACTATCTGTGACGCCTGTAGTCTGGAAGAGTTTTTTTAGCATTGTCTGGTATTGGTCCCCTCCAAGGCTTTTTAGCTGCTAATCAACATCAGTTATAGTAGGGGTTGTATGGGAGGCCGGGATGCTAGATTTGCAGTTACTAAACCGTCATGGGACCTATTGGATTGTGAAGATTAGGTACTATAACGAAAAAAAGTTTGACTAGTTTCCATTTTATTGCGGGGGAGTGTGTAAAAATTTTCAAAAATGTAAAAAAAAAGTCACCTGGAAATACTCGAGTGTGATTGTTTTTTTTTTATATTGAAGGTAATCCTATCAGGATCACGAAAAACATAATCTGACGGTTTTGATGGGGCGATGTAGCTAAAACCATAGATAAGTGTAACATTGTATAGTAATTTTCAACGTTCCTAACAAGATATCTTAGCAAACTGCAGTAAAAAAATTGCAGTTATCAACAAAATATTAACAGGAACTAAGGTTCCTGTTAATATTTATAAAACCTAAATTTATGACTCGCGCATTTACTGCCACGCTCAAATTATCAGATTATTGAAATATACACTTTTCTGCATGTACTTTACCTTGTCTTAATCTGACGCGTTCGAGTTTTTCCGAGGATTAATTTTTTTTTACTAATCTGACGGGCTGTCCTCAACGTACCCCACTGTATTAAGGGTTTATATGTGACAGAGGTACATTACAGGGAGCAAGGTTTCTCACATATGATTTTCTGACGCGCTCGAGTTTCGAGAAATTCCTCATCTGGCCGCCCCTATTATTACAAAGGTTTGAAACTTTTAATTTATTAATTTAAGTTTTTTCCCTGTTTGGAGGTATGTGGAACAGAGAGTAAAGCCACATACCTCCTTTGAAAAGGGAGGATCCTCCGACCAGACGGGATGTTATGTCTGGTGGGCAGCTGCCCGACAGATGATTTCGGGCTGTTCTATATGTTCTAATCGCGCGGAGAACTTTGATTGCGCGATGCAGGATTAGTTCTTATGTGGCGCCATAGATGTCGCTACACATGCATTACCAAACTTTTTTAACAAAACCAAATAATTATAATCTACATCATACTGACACTTTCACTAAATTGGCTGTCATTTGATGCAAAAGATCAAGAATTAGGTAAATTGAGGAAAATCACGGGTTGTGCTAAAAGTTGTCCAAGAACTCCTGCCAGGAGGGCCATGCCTTTGCGAACTGTGGATTTTGAAGTCTTTGGAACTGTTCAAGGTGTCTATTTTCGGATGGTAATAGAGAACAAAATCTACTTCAGCTAAATATTGTTGCTCTTATTTAATACTCAACAATTTGCAAATAATCAGGGATTATTTCTAAATGTTATCGTATTCTGTTTCTTAGGTAGAATAAAAAGTAAGTAAATAGTTTACAAACCCAATGAAAGGGTAATACAAAATACCCGATTTTGTAAATTACCTAATTTTTTTTTTTTAATAAATCATTTCATCATCATATCAACCGAAAGAAGTCCACTGCTAGACGTAGGCCCCCCAAATGTCGCCACAACGACAGGTCCTATACGTCTCGCATCCATCGGATTCCCGCGACCCTTATAAGGTCATCGGTCCACCTTGTGGAAGGACTTCCGGTACGCGGTCGCCACTCCAGTAGTTTTTGGCTCCGTCGATCGTTTGTTCTGTGAGCAATGTGCCCTGCCCATTGACACTTAAGTTTGGGGATACTTTGGGCTATCTCGACAACCTTGGTTCTCTTTTTTTTTAAGGTAGTAATCATCCAATAACTTCTCTCCCGCTGTAGAACGGGTGGGCGTGACTATTACTGACTAAAACCACACCTGTGTCCTTCAGTTGCCCTTTGCGTTCTAAGTCCATTTGGTGGGCTAGGTCCATGTCTAAAGATTTGCCTTTCAGAAAAACCTCGCGATTTGTTCTCCGCGGGTATCTTGATTTCTGATAACTCATTTTATTATTCTTTTTAGTTTTTCTATTAAAACTTTATCTTATAAATTGACTAGTTGTATGGCTTAGTGATGCCCCCGCCAAATCGTGTGTATCAGAATGGCGGGTGTAATTTCCAGATTTGCCTAAATTTATTACAGTTATTTGGTACCTTCTGTGTACCTTTACGTACCTCTCTTGAACATCTGTGTACCTACACCCGTTTGATGATATTTTAAAAATTAGGTACACCCGCCATCCTGATGTCAGAACCGCGGGTGTACTGCTAACCAATATATGTAGCCAAGCGTACTGTTTATGTAAATTTGGTACCTCTTGTGTACCTGCAGATAAAAGTATTAAATAAACGAAATACTGCAAGGTTTATAGAATTAGGATGTTTGTCTATCAGTGTTTCCAGAATCAAAATGAAACAAGAGACAGTATTAAAGGATATATTAATTAATTTTCACGGTAACGAAATAAATAAGGATTAATATATGAATAACGCACTGATTCCATGTGCATTTAACTCGGCATTATAATTGTTTTGTATGTAATAAAAATTAGACTAGTATACAGGGTGGAAAGATAAGTCGGGCGTTGAAGGCAAAGTACCTTAAATCCTTAAGTTAGCTTATTTTACTTAAAGGAAACATTCCTTTATTTTTAAAAAGAAACATAACCGCATTCAAAGATTTTCTAAAAGTTGCTTGCCCAGCCCGGGACTCGAACCAACTAAAATTTAAAAAAACAAAGTCGCTATTTTATTTTACTAATCGATAAGGTTATTAGTCAAGGTAAAACTTCTCTAAGAAACATTTGGTCTTAAAAATAAAAATGATCGTAAAATCTAACATTAACTTTATTTTATTAAAAATTTCTTACTCTTCACATCGAATTTTAAAATTGCTGTCCCGCATTGCAAACTAAGTCAAACGTTCCAATTTCAAAATTTCCATAGAAGGCCTCGTACCATGTAAGTAGGAAATGTGCATAGATCGATAAAAAAAAGTTTAATGGTAATAATACTATTACCATTCAATTCCCGGTATAGTCACGCTCGCAACAGTGACTAAATGATACACGGAGGTTTGGGATTACTATTAAAGATATTACACATTAAACGTATCTTGGCAATATGTTTAATATGGAGGTTCTAGGTTCAATTACCGAAGATCGTTATTATCCTTTGACGTCGTTACTATTGTTAGTTAGTATTATAAAATACAAAGTAACGTCGTGTAATAATTTTTTATTTTTCGCAGCAACCTTATTATATACAGTATTTCGTTTATTTAATACTTTTATCTGCAGGTACACAAGAGGTACCAAATTTACATAAACAGTACGCTTGGCTACATATATTGGTTAGCAGTACACCCGCGGTTCTGACATCAGGATGGCGGGTGTTCTAACCTAATTTTTAAAATATCATCATACGGGTGTAGGTACACAGATTTTCAAGAGAGGTACGTAAAGGTACACAGAAGGTACCAAATAACTGTAATAAATTTAGGCAAATCTGGAAATTACACCCGCCATTATGATACACACGCCAAATCAAGCAAAAAGGCGCAGCCTTACCATCCTTTTCTCGAAGCCATTTAAAAGACTTTCGACCCTTTCATTATTCATTAATTATTAAAAAATGTACCTATACCTATGCATATAGAATGTACACACAGGTCTCCCTAATCTATAGATAAATTAGTACTTACGTGTTTATTGGTGTTTTATAACAAGGTAGGTATAAAGAAACTGTTTAATGCTTACATTTTTAATTATTTATTCATTTCCTGTCTTTAATTTCTTTTTTTTATGACTACAAGTAACTACCTATTACGAAGTATAAAAATAAAGACATGATGGCTCCAAAAACAAACTCAAAAAATCCAGGGTGTCCAGTGGCTCCCAAACTCCCAAAGTTGAATGTCATCCACCTAAAAAAAACTACCAAAGGGACTCACATTTTGACTGAAATAGACGCATGATTATGCATACTTTACAAGACTATATTTTGAATAGGTACCTACGAAAAAAAAATTTTAAGGGCTCCTGGTAATTACTATTCAATTAAATAAAAAAAATATATCAATGAAAATATTAAGGAGCCATTTTCTTTTTTGCCGACAATCGCTTGACCCTTCCACATCGACACAATATACCTACATATGGCCAAAGTATTTAAAAACACGACTGCGCACCAGCGTAGACAAGCGCTCCTAGAGTGGTCCCCCACATGAGGTACCCGATATAAGATTATGGTACAAGGTCTATTTCGATCGAACAAATGAACCCGTGAAGATCCTTCTTGACATAAATCTTTAAGGCCATTAGTACCTATATTATTGGATTGCGCTAGGTCTGTTGGACCACCCTAAAGTGTGTCCCCACTTTTATGAATAATAATATTTAAAAAGGAATTGTAGAAATTTTGTATCTGTTTGCGGATTTTCTAGATTGGTTGATATTTTGGTGGTTTTGGTTTATTTGATGGATATGGTTTGATTTTGCTTTGGTTTAAATGGTACTACTTTAGTTTGGTTATGGTTTTATGGTATAGACAACTAAATATATTTATAAGTAAGAAAGCTTAGGCGTTTGTGTGCGATCGACGGCCGAATACGTTCTGACTTTAATAATTACTTTTGCTGGTTTTATAAAAATGCACGAAAGCAAAAGTGCTTAGCTGTTCGGTTGTGTTGCTCCGAGCAAGAATATTCCTATAGACTCCACGTTAACTTTGCCCAACCTTTTTAACACGTAATGATTGAAACTGTGTCTAAACATTTCTCAGCTGAGTTACGTTTGTCAGTTCGTGGGTTTGATTCTAACAAATGTTTGTGTGATAGAAAAGGTACATATAGATAGATGTACACAGTCCGGCGAGGTGTCTTCAGCACTGCCTATTCATTTTAGGAATACAAGCGTGATGTTATGTTTTATTTTTGCAGCATACTAAGGAGCAGGCAGAAAAGCTGGGTCTTCGTGGCTGGTGCAAGAACACGGCGCAGGGAACCGTGTTGGGCCACATGGAGGGACCGAATGATAAAGTCGAGTCCATGTGAGTCGTATTTTATTATAATATTACGCCGTATTGTCTCACTGCTAGGCAAAACCGTCACCAATATTTTCCATTGGTTACGATTCCATGCTGCTACTTACCAATCCTAGTCGTCCGGCCATTTCCTTCGTGCGACAACAATTTTATTCAAGTGCTGCGCTGTAATCGGAATTGAAAGAAGGGTCCGTATTTTTGTAAGGCTTTCAAAAATCCCAGGATGGTGTACCAGTAGTAACTCCCCCGAATTAATTTTACACCACTTCTCTCAAAACGCTAAAGGAAAACATTGTGAGGAAATTCGACAACATATGACATCTACCAATCCGTAATGGGCTCGCGTGGGTGGATCCTGTATGTGAGAGCCAGTATTCGCCTTTATTCTTTATTGTACACACAATTTTATACAGACAATAAAAATAGGACAGTTGATGTACATAGGCGAGCTTAACCCACAACTGGGTTTTCTTACAGCAAACCATATGAGTGAGAAAGAAATTTTACATTTGAGGAACTTTAAATGTACAAAAAAAAATTAAACATAATTTAAATTTAACTTAAAACTAAAAATATACTAAACAGATATGTGTACAGCACACTATACATAATTATAATATATACAATAAATAAATACCTATAAACATATATATTTATAGGTCATGTTGACAAAAAATGTTCCTTAATTCTTCCCCTGGAAACTCATTGATGGTTTTGGTATAATTACGCTGATTTTTTTATCTAGATTCAAATAAGGCTCTAATTTTATAGGCCTTGTAAGTTGTAAAGCTTGAACAGAGATGCAGCACGACCGATCGAAGTTTCAGGTGACCAAAAAAAATATAAATTTATTGTTTCGAATTTTCGAACACTTGTTGAGCAGTCTTGCTTCGCGACTATCTAGTCCATATGATTTCAAAAAAAGCGAAAGTGTATTTTATAAAGTGCAAGTAGTATCATTTTATTTTTTCTTCTGACTGACTGACTTCTTGACATTTCAAAAGTGCCCGTAAATGGTTTATTTGAAATAAAATGCTTTGAATCTTTGAATTTTGAATATCTAACGTTTTCCCCCAAAGCATTTTGATCGAGAACAAAAATAAAAAAAAAAATATTTTACGTGGAAACAGCGAAGCCATAAGTATTGCTTTGAAATGAAAATCGACTGTTTTATAGCAATAGATATCTTACTAAAAATATCACATATCACTAATTGGCAAATCTTCTATCATGTGTAAGTTAAAAAAATAAGATGATATCTCTTTATTAATTACACCAGTTACAAATTACTGTAATCAACAGAAAATCGCAATCTTGCAGATAACTTTTTTACTTAGCAGCCATCGACATAAATTGGAAACATAAGTCAACGAGATCGGAATGTTTTTTCGTTAAAATCATAGAAAAAAGAACATCCTTACATACAGCTACATACCTACCTATTATTAAACAAAGTCCCCCATCGTGTCTAGTTGTCTGTTCGCGATAAACTACTAAATGGATTTTCATGTAATTTCCGCTAATAAAAAAAACTATTTTCACTAATAAACAAGGAATGTATCATTTGTACCTGTACGAAGCCCGGGTCGGTAAGTAAATAGTCACTACATAGTAAGACAATCAAACATGATAAAAAAAAGAATGGATATATCATATAATGTCCACTGAAGCATGTCTTACCATGTACATTGCCATAAACTAGAAAATTAAAAATAATACAAACTTAGCGATAAAGAGACACACAGATGTAGAAAGCGACTATCTTTTACACTATAAGGGGATATAATTAGTTTAAAAAAAAAATCGAGGCCGCTAAGTACCTATATGCTAATAACCTCCACCATTCAATAAATCACAGTGGTCGAAGTGTTTCAATATCTCTGATTAAGAACGCGATGATGTTGGAACCTTGGCTTGTAGTAAAGGAAACGTTGTTTACAGTTTGGTGTCTTTTATTAGACTGAATACTTGATTACAATAAAAAGGAATTTGAAGGAAAGTTGTTTACATAGCTAAGTGCGAGCACACAGGTATCGTACTACGTAATAATATATACTTCACACTTCACCTCCCGGAGGTGAAGAATAAAAAAATTACATTATTACATTTTTTTTTTTGTATTTGAACTCGGTAAAACTATTATTACTTACGATAGGAAAACAAAGGAAAAAAAATTAACATGAAAATGTAATATATAAAAAGTTCGCCAATTAATGCAAAAATCACGTTCGAATTGTCATAAGGCTCTTAACGGCAGCCCCTAAAATTTACAGCTTGGTCCAAATACATTCGAAACGTAGGTAGTGTAGGTACAATAAATGTTAAACTTTTATCTCGGTACAATTTAATTCCGCCGTCAGAGAGAAACCTCGCAACTCGTAATGAATACGAACCACGATTCATTACACAGCGAGACCAGCGTGCTAATTAAAGTCTCTCCGACTTTGTAATTAGTTTTGTCGTAATTTCTAGATATTTGCACTGTCTTTGCAGGATGCAGTGGCTGAAGACCACAGGGAGCCCCGCCAGCAAAATAGAAAAATGCGAATTTAGAAATCAAGCGGAACTTACTGACTACACTTTTGTAGATTTCAACATCCGCAAAGATTAACGTAGGTATATTTTACGAAACTGCCTTGTCTAATCTCGTATGTATGTATTCATTTCCTTGTGATATTTGGGACTACCCATGACTGTAATGGTATTAGTAATTTATTTGTTGTGTTAAAATACACTCGGGATTTAACCGCAATTCAAAATGTTTTAATTTAAACCTTCACACTCATATAAACATTATTAAAGTTTATTAATTATGCCAAGTACAACATGGCAAATGGTACAAAAACTCGACGGGAATTTTTAATTACATTTAGCTCTCGCGTCAACCTCCATCTCGCAAATGTGCAGAAAACAAAAGCGTATCTCCCGAGACCGTAATAAAAAGCCTCCTCTCACTCATTACTCCAGTAATCAGTAAAAACTCTCGGCTCCCTGTAAACTCCATTTTATCAAATGCTGATGCCACTCCGAGAAAATCTAATCTCGCATTATGCGAAGGGACGAAGGTCAAATTTGTCGCCAAAGTAAACAAAATTTGGTGAAGGTGAAACACGTGGAAAGTGATGTATTGGCAAGGTAAACAACGACATGCGTCAAGGCTCTATCTTATTCTACTGAATACGCAATTTGTCAGACAATAACTTGTATCGACTTACGAAAATAACCCACAGACCGCGAAGAGAACCTACAGGTGGTTTTGTTTCATAGTTATAAGTATTATTTCTTGATTGAGTTATTTCTATGCTAAGCTACAGGTAACACTAATATGTCACTCGGGTACCGGGGAGGTAAGCTTATAATTTTGCGTCATGCGAAAAGCGTGGGAGAATGTATTAAAAATAATGTGCTGGGGTCGCGGGCTGAATGAAAAAGTTTCTCCCGAAATATGTGCCTTGGGAAGCATCCCATTAACGCCTGAAAGACTTTCAAGGTTTATGCTCTGTTGGATTTTATATGAACTGCTTTCATTTAGATATGAGTGATGGTTGCCAATATGTTTTAACGACATGATGGATCTTCTCACAGATGACGAATTCGCTCGCAGTAACGCGAAGTCGTAATTCGCACCGAGTAATATAACAGTAACCCAATTAATTAAGACCATAAAAGAAGCAAATATAGCATTCCGTCGAATCAAAGAATTATATACCATCTGTTAGCTAACAATAGACATCGACCTTGAAGGCTTTTACGGAGGAGTTTTCCCTCGAAAGGGTAGGAAATAATTACGTTCGAGTCAGTAACCCGGGCGTGCGTTATTGATGGGCCCGCGCGGCGGCGCCGAGACGCGCGGTAAGTGGGTCAGGGAGGAGCGAGGGACGCGCAGCCGCTCCGACACTGCGCCCTCAACCCTCAGCCATGGCGGACGCGCCGCCCGAAGTCCTCGAGCTCAACGTGGGCGGCGTGCACTACGCTACCACGCGTGACACGCTGATGCGCGAGCCCGACTCGCTGCCCGCCGCCGCACTGCAAGATGCCGAACATCCGCGTGACGCCCGCGGACGTATTTTCTTCGATCGCGACGGAGTTCTCTTCCGCTATGTTTTGGATTACCTCCGAGACGGCGGGCTCGTTCTTCCGGAGTGCTTCAGGGAACACAAACGACTGGCTCGTGAAGCAAAACACTATAGACTCGCCGGACTAGAGAGCGCGGTGCGGGATGCTGACCCGCGTCCGCCGAACCGCGAAAAGGGGTGCATCACCGTCGGCTACCGAGGGAGTTTTGCATTCGGCCGCGACGGACTCGCCGACGTTAAGTTCCGCAAGTTATCGCGTATCCTCGTCTGTGGAAAGGTGAACCTTTGCCGTGACGTGTTTGGAGAAACCCTGAACGAGTCCCGAGACCCGGACCATGGACTTGCTGACAGGTACACCTCTCGTTTCTTCTTAAAGCACTCGTTCATTGAGCAAGCTTTTGACATGTTGTGTGAGAACGGATTCAAGCTGACTGCAAGCTGTGGCAGCGGCACCGCTGGCGGAGCTGCTGAGCTCAAGCCGGGAGTAGATTCAGAGGAAAATCGTTGGAACCACTACAACGAATTTGTATTTACTCGCGAGTAAATATTGCGCTGTCTCAGAATGTGATAATCATCTGCTGTTGATCGAAGTGAGGCTTAATAATATTTCAGTCGTTAGAAGAATGTTTAAGAGCATTATTTTCGTAATGCATCTCTCTTGTATCCGGAGTTAGAAGTAATATAACTTTGAAGTTCTCGTAAGTCGTTCGCAATATTTGCGTTACCGGATGAAGCTTAAAATAAACTTTTCTAGTCATTTTGAAGTGACTTTCATGACCGTCGATCATCTTAAATGATTGGTATGTAACGAGGGTCATAGATATCGGCGATATGCCGATATATTAGCCGATGAGTAACATGAAAAAGTTCAAGTATATAAATGTTTAATTATTATGTAGATAATGAAACCTAAACTGTAATCATGTAACAAATAGGTAGTGTTAAATGTAAAAATATAAAATAGTTGTTAATAATCTCCTTTAGGGCTAATTTCGTGTACTGTGTACCTATTTCTATCAAGTTTTTAAATTTATTTTATAATCGATTTATAAAACAATGTTTAATGATGTATTTTGAGAATACGAGGGCCATCGATTTTGATAAAAAAATATGCCAAATTATGATATGAGCGTTATGTATAACGAATTTGATACAGTAGCTCTGAGTTACTTCCTACATACTTTGTTGAATATTTTATAATTTACTTCAAGGTACCGTTGTACCGAGTGACGTGTTGTGATGGTTACGTTCGACGTTTTCCCTTCCTCGTCATGTAGTTTTAAGAAAATTGGATTTCAAAAGTGTAGAAATAATAATGCAAAATGAGCGCGTGTGAAATGTACCTTGAAAAAAATAGTATGTTAATAGTTGAAAAAAAAAAATACATCTCAAGAGAATTAAGATTGTAGCGAGAGCATAGGGACGAGAAACTTTTATGTAACAAGTTAAAGACGCAATTATAAGTTAGTTCAGTATCAGAGCAGTTCAGAATAAAATTTAGGGAAAATATTGTCGCGCGCACGGCGAACTTTGATCGTTAGCATACGATTTTATTTAAGTACCCTATTATCGTTTCAATTTTAAAAACTGCTTACAGTCTTCTGTTTTTTAAACGTTGCCATGTCGAATTTAAGCGATCGCAGCCATATCATTAGATTACCTAGATATTTTAAGCTGACCTTCCGTAATTATCTTCCTGCTTAAATGTGTAGGTCTCCATATTCTGTAGCCAATTACCTCAGTGTGGATATGTGGTTAAGAACCGATACAAAAGGTATGTTTGCGATTCCCGTGTGCTGAGTTCTGATGTATAGAGTCAAATATTTGTAATAGTTAAAAAGTGTCAACATAAAACATGTAAGTCGTTGATTATGCGCTTAATAATAAAATAGATAAGTAGATGCCATTATTATAATCGTGAATAAAACTGATTATGTCAGTCTTCAAAAAAAATAATTTTAAGTCTGGTTTATAAAAATGTATTTTTTATTATTACTTTTTTTTATTAAGAATTTTTTTTTTCAGGAATTATTTACGTGGCATAATATTAAAATGACTTTATTGTTAATATTTTACTGTACAATATTTTAAAATTTCGACTACGGATTGTACCTCCTACTTACTAAAATTCATTAAATAATATTATTAATAAGTAGGTAAACTTATATTTTTATTAAAAAGTCATAAATGTAACCGAAATCAAATATAAGTAGAGTAATTGTAACAAATTATGTTAGACGAATATTTATTGTGTTTAGAAAAATTAGTTAATATTAGAAAATATAAATAAATATAATTTATTTGCCCTTTATCTAATGGATACTGTGAGGATCCGTTGTGATTGTTATTATAATTAATTTTGTTTGTCTGGAGAAAAAAACAGTGTTGGACCTGGACTCGATAACTATTGTAGGATTTCTAAAAGAATAGTTTTGAGAATAAATTTAGTTAAAAAATAATCTCTTGTATTATTTTTCTCAGCGTGCCTTTTAAATGATTTCTGACAAATCATAATGATCTTCTTCTTTTTAATTAAAAAAAAATCTTTTATTCTTCATTAGTCTTGTTAAAACTCAAAAATGGTTTGACCTATTTTAATATATTTTTATTTGGTTTGCTTTAATATAGGGCTGGTAAAAAAGAAAAAAAAGGAAAAAAAATAAATCTTAACTTTTTTGCAGTTCAAAAAAGTTGAATTGATTAAAAGGTGTAAAGTAATTTCACGGGGGCGGAGCCGCGAGCAGCAACTAATCATTGATATTTACGACCAAAGAACCCTACCACAAGCTCTTAACGCAATGCATTTGACGACCTAAATTGAATTGTTAAAGGGATGGAGCAGGTTGGAGCCATATAGGATGTATAGCTCCATTCCTCTTACACGCCTGACATTTCAATACATCACGGTAAAGCCCCAGATTAATTTTAATCCATCCACTTAATATTTTAACGTATGTGCTACTGATTACTTTTTTTTGTAAATTGATAAACCAGTGTTACTAAAAGAGTTATGAGTTTACATGTGGATGGATGGAGAGGGAGAGGGAGACCAAAGAAAAGATGGATGGATTGTGTGAAGTGAAGTGATATGAAAGAAAAGGAAGTTAGTGATAGCATGACGAGTAACAGGGCAGAGTGGAAGAAAAAAACGTGTTGCGCCGACCCCAAATAACACGGGACAAGGGCAGGAAGATGATGAGATGATGATGATAAACCAGTGCTTGACTGCGATCCCATCTGATGGCAAGCAGTGATGCAATCATTGATAAATAATAATAATTTACTTACTACCATAATCAAGTCAAGTCACTGACGGCACGGTTGGCGATTGGCTCCTGCATTGCGTATTACGCGTTCGATTCCCGCACGGAACAAATGTTTGTATGGTCTACAGAGGTCTGGATGTCTTGTGTATGTAAGTTTATATGTTTGTGGAAGCACCTACGATACAGGAGTAAATTAAAAGTGTGGGGCAATGTTTCCACTGCTGGGACTAGTGTGATTGAGAAAGTAGCCTGTATTAAGTTTTAGATATTTGACATCGTATTTAAATATAAGTTAATACATATTATTATCGTTCCATATTTCATTTCAGCGTGTATATAATTTGCAAGATAAAAAACAAAAGCAAATACTTTATTACTATAAAGTGTAAGTACCTAATAACGTGCTATAAAAACAGAAATACCGGCCAAGTGCACGTTGGACTCACGCACTACGGGTTCCGAACCGTCCGTAGCAAAAAAAATGGCAAAAAAAATCACGTTTGTTATACAGGAGCCCTACATAAACACCTATTTTATTCTTTTTTTAGTATTTGTTGTTATAGCGGCAACAATAATACATCAGCTGTCAAAATGTCATCTGTCTAGCTGTCACGGTTCATGAGATACGGTCTGGTGACAGACAGACGGACAGTGGAGTCCCGGGACCCTATTGCTAACACCTTTGAGTACGGAACCCTAAAAAATACTACAACAACCCATCGTCTTGAAAAATTGTAAGTATGATTATACAATACCAAAGTAGACTTATATCCTTCAAGATTAGTTAACAAATTCTGATATTAAAGTACAACTGTTCTATATTTTAAGACTAGTTAATAATAATAATAATAATTTTATTTCTCCATAAAAATATTGTACAAATTTGAGCAATAAATTGAAAGTGATTTAATACAAATGCATAAGAAATAAAAATGTGTAATTGCGCCTGAGCTAGGCCGAGCCTGTATTTCAGGACGCAGTTCTCTTCCCAGAAAAGAAATTATCAATATAACAGCATTTGCGTGTAACATCTATATAATTTAACACAACAAAATATTAATTTGCAATCAAAATTGTGTGTTGTGTGCATGTGCTTCGTGTGTTTGTGGTGTAATTTTATCTCAACGTTTTAAGAAGAAGTTATTAAGCTACTATAGAAATAACGTAAACAATACTTCCTCTTGAAAGTTGTCTCAATCGTTAAACAATCTTGTAAACATAGATATTCTTACGTTGAACGAGAGAAAAACAAACAGTTACGGGTATAAAAAATAACGTTCAGAGAAATTCCTGTTTAGGTACAGTCAACAAAACAGATAAGCAACCAGAGTCGTCACTCATCAGATATAGTTGATGTTTTCATGGAAACCAATATAATATAATATTCCACTACTATCACACAACGCCGTCTAGTCTCAAGCTAAACAGAGCTTGTGTTATAAGTACCAGACAACTGATAAACATACTTACTTATATATTTCTAAATACATACATATTATAGATAAATTACACCCAAATACAGAACAAATGATCGTGCTCATCACACAAACATTTATCCTGGGTGGGTATCAAACCCACGACCTCCGGCAAAGCAGGCCACTAACTACTAGACCAACAGGCCAGTGGATGGATATGAATGATGTGGATGATATGTGATGGTGTTGTGGCCCAATGGTAACGGCCCTGACTTACGAGTATAGATCGCGTGTTTTAATTTATTTATTTCATCGCTATTGCTCTCAAACCAGTGAAGAAAACCAACCAGTCGAGAGGAAACCGGTATGTCCACGAACCATAAAATTCGAAGCCAACCAAACAGCACTGGGCCCGCGTGGTGGATTACGGCCCATTCCGTTTCCTAGACAAGAAACCTAAGTCCCAACAGTAGGAACTTTATACGGTTGATTAAGCTTATTTTGATTAAAAACAACTCATTAATAAAAAGTGGACAGGACATGTCTGCCGCGAGAGGACAGGCTAAGAAAAAAAGGGTACCTAATGAAACTAAAATTCATTCGTATTATTATCCTTTATTTATTTTCTATAAGTACATATTTTTTGATATTTTAAATACTTCTTAAACATATTAAAAAAAACATTAAAAATATAAAAAGTTCAAGCTACCGGTGGTTAGGGCTCCAGAGACAGGAACCTCCTCACAATGCGAGCCGTATCGAGGAATACTGTATTATTATTATTAACTGGGAAGGTATGTCTGACGACCCTGAGGCCTTAGCACGAGCTCTTAACGCGGTCCATTTGACGACCTAAACTGAACGGTTAAAGGGATGGAGCTATATAGGGATGGGTCTATTCTACTTTCTCGCTCGCACGCCTGACATTTTAACACGTCAAGGTACTTGGTTACTTATCACCTTTGTCGACTGTACTTAGTTTACCCATTGCGTGATCTTATTTATTAAACAATTCTAAGCCTGTTGCTCATCCAGATGAGTTACTTATCGTACAACACCGCATAAGCAATTTTTACCAACTTTAAACGAAACGAAAAAAACTGCGGTATTAAAAGGCCAGCCGACTTGCACGCTGTCACTACTTTTCGAATTATGGCTTCTAATTGGCTGAAATCTATATTATTTGACCAATGGCTCCATCTAAAGGCATTCAAATCTGAAAACCGCCAATTTTCGACTTGAACGATGTTGTAAGCTAAGGGACATTATCTCCTTTGTCAACTATACTTGGTTACTTATTACCTTTGTCGACTGTACTTGGTTACTTATCTCCTTTGTCGACTGTACTTAGTTACCCGTTGCGTGATCTTATTTATTAAACAATTCTAAGCCTGTTGCTCATCCAGATGAGACTGGGAAACGTTGTTTAGGAAGAGCTTTAACCTTTTCATATTTAATGAGGAGTAAATAAATTGCAGAATGTTTTTCTCACTGTGACTTACGCAGTTAGGGCTGTTTTTTTTCAATTAAGAGGACCCTTCCCGAGCAGTCTATCGTCAACGTGAGTGTGATTTTAAAGCTTGTGGTTTCATCTAACGCAAAGATTGTTAGGTAACGCGAAAAAAGGGAGGTAACGCTTAAACGTTCTGTTGGCATTTGGAATTTCACGCAACTTGTTCAAAAAAACCATAAGTTTTTAGAAAAAAAATTGTCATTCAGAACTTCGATTAAATGTGCGAGGTTTATATTAATTTATTTTCTTTCAGTCTAAATAGTAGATTTTCAGAGGATTTACTTACTGGATTAATTTTACACTTTGTTTTGATTTCAATAGAAACCTAGACTAACATCCACAAGATACCTTTCCAAAATATCTAGTGAAAGATGTGTAATAGTAGAAGTAGTGTGTGTGTAGTAGTGTGTGTAGTATAGATGTGTAAGTGATTATAAGAGCGGTTTTATGGAAATGTATCTTGGGTTGGACACTCTTAAGTAGGTAGGTACTTACTAATGACCTGTTCAGCTCCGTACGGGTACAAATTCTTAAATATTATAAAACACAAAGTCCCCATCGCGTCTGTCTATTCGACTGTTCACGATAAACTCAAAAACTACTGAGAGGATTTTTATGCGATGTTCATCAATAGACAGAGTGATTCATTAGAGTTAGTGAAAACCACATCAAATACGTTGCGTGGTTTAGGAGGAGTTAGTGGGTAAATAGACAGACGCGGAAAACGACTTTGATTTATACTATGTAAAGAAGATTTGGAGTTAATAACGTGTTAAATCTATTTTTAATGCCAACATTCGACAGGTTTTTCATTCATGTGAAGAGGAGGGATGAAACGCATGTTACTAAAAGAGTTATGAGTTTACATGTGGATGGATGGAGAGGGAGAGGGAGACCAAAGAAAAGATGGATGGATTGTGTGAAGAGTGATATGAAAGAAAAGGAAGTTAGTGATAGCTTGACGAGTGATAGGACAGAATGGAAGAAAAAAATGTATTGCGCCGACTCCAAATAAAACGGGACAAGGGCAGGAAGATGATGATGATGATGATTCGACAGGTTTTCAAGATAAACT
This sequence comes from Mythimna vitellina, assembly GCA_949316375.1. Taxonomy (NCBI): domain Eukaryota; kingdom Metazoa; phylum Arthropoda; class Insecta; order Lepidoptera; family Noctuidae; genus Mythimna; species Mythimna vitellina. Next base: position 5,571,669 of record OX438693.1, read on the forward strand.
GGATTTGCGCGAGTTGCCGTGTGTTTCTCGCCATCTAACTAAACTTTGGCGACATAAAAACTATGTGAGAATAAAATGCCGCAATATTGTTACCACTTAGAATTATTGTTAATTTATTAGTAACCACTGTTTATTGTGGCTGTTAATTGTCCCTAATTAAACAAAATTTAATTTAATTAAAATTGAGCAAACAAAAAAAATCTCAGCTTCATGCAACACGAAGGTACAAAGGCGGACCATATATTATGTAATATATATATGTAAAAAGACAAACCGACTGACTGACATATCAACGCACAGCCGAAACTACTGGGACTGGGAACGTGAAATTTTTCACAAGGTTTTCTTTTATGACGTAGGCGAGCATTAAGAAAAGATTTTTCAAAATTCACCCCTAAGGGTATGAAACGGGACTCCAAAGTTAGTATGGAAAAGCGAAGCCGCTGGTAGAAGCTAGTAGGTATATATTATATGAAATGTTTCCTGTGAGTTGAAAAGGCATAAAGAGAGGACTAAGCATTGGATCATTAATTAGTGTTTTTACAGGATTAAATTAAACTCGCAAACGCCTGCGGTTATGCTCATTACTTTATATACGATATACGAGCTAGAGTTGTAATGGAGGCCATCTTAGCGAAGGCGAAGGCGGATGAAGAGGCGACGAGTTTCGCCTCCGCGGAAGCGGAGGTTAACGGAGGCGGAGGTGAAACTGGGTGTAGAAAAAATAGTAATTTATGGATAAAGATTTTTGACTACATATTATAAAGTAGCCAAAAATTTTTATTTTAAATATCGGTCATTCATAGTATACTTAAATAAACATAGGTACACTAGTTTTAAAAAAATGTTTTTTTTTTAATAATTTGGCAGTTTCTGAATACGAAACAGTGTCCGACTGAAACTGGTTTTTACAACCGAAACGAAAACGAATTTCGGCAATAGTCTCAGTTTCGGCCGAAACCGAAATTTTCTTACAAGTATCATGTTTTGAGGAAAAAATAAGAAAACATTATTATAATCATTTTTTATTGCACTCGATTTTAGTTTGGGGTAGGAAATAAGGTTTAAATTAAAAATCATTTATAAATAAATAAATAAATTATTTTTAATTTTTATTATATGGATACTTAGGTTGTTATTTCTTATTGTTTTAAAAGTGGTGTGTTATTTCTTTAAAAAACAATTAGGGACGTACGTAAGTATCTAACTGTAGGTACTTGCCACTTGAATACCTTGGTATTGGTATTTTGGACTTCTACAGTTCTTCTTGCGCAGAAGCACGCAGAAGTGAAATATCGGGTCTCTGTAGTGGTATGAAAAGAGACGGGGGCGGGGAGTGCAATCCTTGTTCAGTGATTGGCTCGCCGATGTGTACGATGCGCAAAGCAATCTCAGCTCTTTCGCCGAGCGCTCAAGATTCATGCCGCTATCTGTAACAAAGTATTACATAGTAAATTTTGCTACCACTAATGAATATTAATTTGTTATAATGAATTATTTATGTTTAGTACTTTTATGATAAATCACTTAATAAAACTTACCGATTTCAAAATAAATCACACAAAAACTCAAGCACAAGCCAGTTACGACATGATTAGGGACGCGGATGCGGCAAAATGTCTTCGTCGCTTACTCGCTTAGATGGAATTTAACGCACCGAATTACAGCGACCGAGCACAGCGCGAGAATTCCCAAATGCAGATTCAGTTTCGGTCGTAGTTTCGGCAGATTTGCCGCCGAAACCGAAACTCATTTTTTTGCCGAAACTCGACAGAAACCGAAACCGAACATACGGTCGGACTCTAGAAACAATTATTTAAATTATAACAATTTAGAATTTTCGTATCACATCTGGTTTATGAATTATATGTTTTCAAAGTTTTTTTTTTTTGTGTGGCCTTTTAGCAGGTCAACCTAGGAGGTTGTCGGCTGCTTAACCGGACTTACCTGTGGCGGCCTCGGTTATACAATCAAAGCTTCCAGCCAGGGCTTGTGATGTCAAAGTACTGAACAATAGATATTTAAGGATACCTTCTTATTTCAGTTAGGTCCCTTTATGATTATGCATGCGTATGTATATATATCATCACTTTTCTGTCGCCTTGCCTGAGTTATAATGTAAAGCGGTAGTACACAATCAAAGTGAAGATAGCAGTCAAATAGCAGTTGATAGGCACTCATTAGCGATCATTCACGCTACATTCTGTAGCATTCGTTACAAGGCAGAGAAAAGTGATAAATACTAGCTTCTGACAGCGGCATCGCCCACGTTGATGTAGAAAATATAGGTATTAAGAGATCTCGACCCTGATTTTCACCCACCGTAGGCGTAGGCTAGCTGACGGCGAGCTACCCATCGCTCGCCGTCGTCGTCGTGGGATCGAGCCGGAGTCGTCGACGGCGTGTAAGACGGCGGAAGCCTACTGGGGCCATGTGTTCGCTTCTAAAAGGAAATCCTGGGGTCCTGGTACGCAAGGGAAAGAAAAAACAGAAGTGGGCTTTAGTCAATAAAAGCCTGACACGACCTCTCGCTCTGCCATAGAGCAGGAGAAGTCATTGGATGATTTCCCACCTAAAATAAAGGTGCAGTTTTGAATCTGCAGTTTCAGGAGGCAATTATGTTTATGATTCTCGACCCAAATTGCCCAAATCAAGGTAGGTAGGTATATTTTTTTAATTTTATATTTATTTACGGAAATCAGTAAAAGCGTTTAGTACAGTAAGTGGGCGAAGCCTTGTACCTACAGGTTGTCGCAGTCACGCACACAGTAACGTGACGCGCGATAAATCGCAACGATCAATTAAGTTAACAATCAATTGTTTGTTGTATGAAAAAAAAGGATATACATATAATATATTTTTAAATTAATACCGATGGTAAGCATGTGACGTAACCGTTGATGGTGAGGCGCACTAGTTTATTAAGAGCCTATTCACTCTAGCCGTGAAGACATCTACATATATTATAATCGGACGAAAAGACCGCAGCGCAGCAGTCCTTTGATGTACGCTGTATAAACGATGAGGCGAATCGCTTAGTCCGGACCATAGGGGTTTCCGTACGTCGGGTAATCCAATAGTAGAAAGGAAATGGCGGAATCAAGTCATGCAATTCCCGCGCACTCTCTCCAAAAATGAATCCTGCAAAATACCAAAAGGCTGGTTACCTTGCGCCTATGCTCCAGACTTTGTAGATTAGACTTAACGAAATCTGGATCAACAATTAGCCTCTTCGCACGCCTTTCCACTGAGTCCAAAGCTGCTAGATGGCATTTTGTAGCATCAGCCCATATGTGGCTGCTGCATTATTCCATACGCGATCGGACCTGTGTTTTTTATAACATTAGAAGCTGTCCCGATGTGAAGTACCGCCGGAACTTTACAAGAGTAGTAGTAACCTCGAGTTTTCTAGTAGCTTTAGACTGAAGGTGGTCAGTGCGCTCCAAGTATACATTATGAAAAGCAGGAGGCAAGGTGAACGACTGCTTTTGGTGGTGGAGAGACACGCTTGTGTTTTGGGGGCGTTGAATCCCACATTCGACCACTTTATTATAGCCTCTCTTTCAGACTGGATTAGCTCCTTCCTAGCCCGAGCACTTAGCAGGTATTTCTCTACAACTGTGCTATCATCTGCATACCCATAGATACCTGGCGTCACCAATCCGTTGATATGCAGCAGGAAGAGAGTTGCATAGAGAACAGGCCTCTGAACAGAGACCGAGTGCTGTCCAAAGACTGGTAAAAGGAACGTTCCTCGTCCGGCACTGCGATGGGCGGACGATATTGTTGCCATTGCAGGTAAAACCTGGATAAAAATGGCACAAAAAGCAGGGGCGCCGACTCCATGGGTGCTCGGGGGCTCGAGCACCCATGAGAAATAAACAGTAGGTGCCAAGCACCTCTGAGAATAGGCATCAGAAACAGATCAAGCCTTTTAGGGATAGGCGTTTTTTCATTACCGACGAGCCGTTTAGCGCAGTGGTTTAGAGCGCTAGTTGAGACGCAAGGGTACGATTCCCGCACCAACACAAATGTTTTTTGATGAAATTGATATTTGTGTTGGGTCTGGGTGTTTGTGGTAGGTACCTTCGTTGTTCCTGGTTTCCACAGTACAAGAGAAAACCTTAGTTTGGGACCAGGACAATGTAAGTAATGTTTTCTCAGTTTATTAAATCAGTCAATCAGTCAGTGTGCATTTCTCTTCTCATACTTCGCCACTTTTTCGAGTCACCAAATGAGCATGAGCGCCCATGAGGTTTTCACGAAGGGTTCTGTACCGTCCGCACAGAACCCTTCGTGAAAATCACGTTTGTTGAATGGAAGCCCCATACAACAAACATAATTTTTTTTTGCTTGTTAAAAATCGTCAACTGTCTATAACTATATATATTATCACAGGCCATAAGATACAGCTTGGTAACAGACAGACTGACAGGAGAGTCTTAGCAATAGAGTCCCGTTTTTACCCATTGGGTATGAAATTCTAAAAACAATACGTTCTTATAAGATTTATTAGCATTTAAGTCAGTCATAAAGTCGTGACCGTGGCGTGGTGGACACATTTTACTTTCTAATGAACACATGATGGCGGTTAAAAAAACTCCAAATTTTCAATTCAGAAAGCCATGTTGGCTTTCCATCAATAAAAGAACTATCGTAATCAGATCATCCAGAGATTACTCAAAAAAACAAAGGATTTCAACTGTACGATATTGGTTTATATATCACAATAAAACGGTCTGCAATAGCAATTCATATCTAGCATTGTGATATCAGTCGTCGTCGGAATATAAAGCGTTTCCTGCATAGAAACTAAACAAAGACGGAACGAGCAGGCTCTATCTAGGTATAAGTAAAATGCAAAGCGAACTGATTGCTGGCCCATATTTATTGTGACTAGAGGACTGTACCTACCTTTGGTTATAAAAGTTTATAGACGAAGCTTCAAACACAAGCAGTTTGAAGGTAGGACTACACTGCGCACACGTGTGTCACACACGCCGATCTGGGCACGTCGGTTTACATACATTTTATATGGAAACTTAGTAGTAGAACTACACTTGAACCACGCCACGTGACGTCGTTCTACGTACAAATCAGGCGCGTTACACGTGTGCGTCGGTCTAATGGAGTTCTAGCTTGATGCATGGACCGAGAAGTCGATTTGCGTAGCACACGCGAAATAGGCATAAATTGACATCAGTAAGAAGCCGATTTATTTTAGTGTCATTTAGATCTCCACTAATTTCAGAGGATCATACGGATGGTACGGGGATGCCGGACGATTTCCCGCGAAGCGGTGAGCCTCCTTGCTGGCCTGCCATCATGGGATCTGGAGGCAACAGTCCTTGAACGCATTCACGATCTGCACGTGGAGATGCAACACCGGGGCGAAATTCCGCTGCCGCGACAAGTTGCGGCATGACGGATAATGTTCCGGCGGTGATCTAATGGTGAAAAGGACACAGCGATTGTCGCGACCCAGTGCTGGGCACGCCATAATTATGGCGGTAAGTCCCCTCTTTGATGCGTAGCTGGAATGACCTCACGGCGTCCTTACCTGCCGCATGACTCAGGTCCTCACCGGATATGGTAAGTTCGGGAGGTTCCTGCACCGGATTCGTGCGGAAGAAACGCCCGGGTGTCACCATTGTGTAGACCGCCCGGACGACACGGTAGAGCACACGGTGGAGGTGTGCCCCGCTTGGACAGAGCAACGCCGTGTCCTTTGACCGTTTGTATTGGATTGGTCCGACGAGTATTTTCGTATTCTATTCGCCAGGATCGTTTGTTTGCGACTGGGGAGTACGCCATCTCGTTTAGCTCTTCAATCCCCATAGGTGACAGAAGAGCTAACGAGATGGAGTATTTGGTCGTGGATGTGCGACGATAGCGGAATAAACGCGAATGTTTGTCAGATATATCCGACATGGCGTTCAAAAGGTTAATTGCAAATCAACGCGACTTTAAGTGGATCATCATGACAACTAAGTGTGGAAAGGACAAAGGACCGGGAACCCTTGTCATCCTTTAGCTCACAAGGCTGATTTATATCCCTGTTGTCCAATAATACCTGCCAGAGTAAAATGTAGTGCGCTATAAAACAAAATAGGTACTATTGAAGTTTCGTTAAACGAATACGAAGGTGAATACACGCGGGCATAGCTTTCCAAGAAAAGTATTTCGGGAAAAACTGGCCGGACGTGTTTGTTGTACACGTTTGATTATTTTTATTTTTGGTAGACTTGTTACTTACTATTGGAAAATCTTTAGTTCCAAGTCAATGTTTATTTTTTAGGTCGGAAATAATCTAATAACTTCTGCCGAGAGGAAGTGTCAGAGTGTTACTAACTAAAAGCCACTTGTTTTCTTTAATTTGTCCTTAGCGTTACACGGCCACGGTAATTCTGAAAAGAAGAAAGAAAAATAATTATTTTTGTCTCTTAAAATACATACGAAATAATAATAAACAAAAATATACCTATTAAGCTCTATTATTTATTAGTTGTTTATAAGTAGGTACTTAGTTAATATTTATTTTGTGATTTAAGTACTACCAATCTAAAAAAAAAACTGGACCAGTGCGAGTCGGACCCGCTTGGTTCCGTACAAACTTATCTATGAAAACAGTTCGATTACCGAATAGTATTTTTTTTTTGTGACGTAATTAAAAATTTACAGTTTTCAGATTTTTTCCTGTTGTGCTATGAGACCTTGCTTTATGCCATATTTCAGTATTCTAGGTCAACGGGAAGTACCCTATGAATTTTGATTCCCATGAGAGTGTCGAAATACACGTTTTTGCGAAAACGGCTGTATCTTTTTTTTTCGTGAACTCACAAATTTTTTTTTTTCACTGTTTCAAGGGACCGGAGACTTGAGTATATGGTTTTAATTTCAACTCGATACCTCAACGCATTCCCGAGATAAAGGGTCTTGACAGACAGACAGACAGACAGACGGACGGACAACAAAGTGATCCTATATGGGAAAAAAAGAACTTATTAAAAATATGTGCGAGCTCAAAAAAGGCACCTATCTCAACAAATAATTGCTACGATATTTAAAATAATAAATAAAATATTCTATTGGGCCCGCTGGGATACCTACAGACGTACAGATCGCGGCACGAATCTTGAGCTCTCGGCGAAAGAGCGGAGATCGCTGTGCGCATCGTACACATCAGCGAGCCAATCACTGTACAAGGATTGCACTCTCCGCCCCCGCATCTCTTTTCATACCACTAAAGAGACCCGTTATTTCACTTCTGCGTGCTTCTGCGCAAGTAGAACTGTAGAAATCAGCGCTCAAGATCCGTGCCGGTATCTGTATCTACTTATGGAACATGGAATTGTAAAAATACGAGTACATAAAAGAAGATAAAATGGACTAAACACAAATAACAAATGAGTGAGGTAGAAATAAAATTAAATATTTAAAACTAATGTACATAATGAACCAACAACCAACGCCCAAACGCTCTAACATCATTATTATCGATATTATAGACAAGCCAGGAAACACGCGAACATTACATAGCCCATCTACATAAGCCTGAATTCAGTATTCAGATCATGAAGTCTTTTTAGAGTTTAGTGTATTAAGTAAGTACCTATTAAATTCTTCAAATGAACTTAGACCTTTGTAGTTTGTAGGTCCTGCGATCGACTTTGATTGATTGATAGGCAAATTCAGGTTCTGTTTTGAGATATTTTATATATAAAGGCTGTATAATATTACCTTCAGTGACCTTTCATTTACCTATAGCGACGTGAAAAAACCGATGAAGTGCGAGACGGACTCACGCTCCGAGATTTCCGTACAAACTTACCTATGAAAATAGTTCAGTTTCCGAATCGAGTTTCGAAAGTTTTACCGAAACTACTATGAAATTATTTTGTGACGTATCTACAAACAGTTTTCAGAAATTTTCCCTTTCTTGTGCTGTGAAACCTTGCTTCAAGCAAAATTTCAAGATTCTGGGTCAACGGATTTTTTTTTCGGATGGAAAATCATCCAGTGATATCCCCCGCTCTTGGGCAGAGCTAGAGGTTTTGTCAGACTTTTACTGACTCAAAACCCACTCACTCCTGTTCCTTCGTTGCCTTTCATACCAGGGCCGAGTCTTTCTTTCAGAAACAGACCCTTGGCCACAGTAGGCTTCGACCCTGCTGGGCCCTTACGGTTTGCTGACATCTCCTTGAGGCGCGCGTGGAACAGTACGCGCCGTCGACGACTTGGGCTCGGTCCGGACGGTCAGAGAGCTACCCATTGCTCGCCGTCCGCAAGCCCGCGCCTACGGTGATGTCAACGGAATGGTTTTGATTTCCTAGTGAGTGTCAAAATAAGCGCCTAAACAGTCTTATCTTTAGTTTGTTTAGTCTTAGAAGTTTAATTTTCTGAGTTACCGTGACATTTAAAGTAAGATTATTTTATTCTTATTCCATTGTGGGTAAGAGATGGCGCTAGACAACCTGTATAGCTCTGTCTCTTACCCGCACTGAAATAAGAATGAAACAATCTTACTTTGAACGTCATGGTAACCCACTTTGTCACTGCTTCAAGGAAAGCAGATCTGAGTTTTTTCATATTAATTTCAGCTTCATACCTCCACGCGTTCTTGTGAAAAAGGGTCTTGTCAGACGGACAACAAAGCAGTTAGGGTTCCATTTTTGCCGACTTAGGTACGAAACCCCAAAAAAAGCAATTTGTCCGATATTGTTCGAACAACCTATTGTTTTTATTGAAATAAAGATCGATGGGTGTGACCTACACGCTACGCAGCTCAGTAAAATTGTTTGACCTTTCTTTTTCTCTAAATATTTTAGTGAGCTAAAACTGCTCTCTGATTTTACACGACGATATAAAAATGGGTTGCTAATATTATCAATAAATTATAGATTTGCGTGAGTGGAGAATTACCGCAATCTATTTTAGTAAAACCGATTATCATGTGAATTTATTAAGCAAGTTAGATAGATAGATGTTGCTCATTAAATATACACTCGCCGTAGGTACCTATTCCACGAAAACGTGTGGGCTGAAGGTGAAATGAAAACGTTTTTATTTGTGGAAAATCATCAGGCGACTCTTCCTGCTTTGGGTATATCGAGAGGGAGTGTACTCCTTCAGTTGCCTTTTGCGTTCCAGGGTCGCGGTAATTCTAATGTTAGTAATATTCAATCTTTATGGCGAGGTGGTACACGACCACTGCTATTCTCTAAACATCACTATCCTGAGTGTCTTTGATATCGACGCATAAACGAATACCATAGATTCAGTACATGATTCTAGAACACCCAGTGGTAGAATTTTTGCCAGGCATTTCAAAAAATTTCAAAGAAAAAACAAATTACATTTTTTAATTTAAACTGTATAAAATCGTTATTCTAACATATTTTTTTTAAAACTGGGCAAGTGCGAGTCGGACTCGCGCACTGAGGGTTCCATACAAACTTGAAAGGTAAATTGCGGTTTACTATTTATGACGTATTACAAAAAACATTTTTACATCATATATTTTTTTAGTTTTATCATTCTCTTATTTTCGAAGTTACAGGGAGGGGAGATTTTACCATTTTGGAAGTGTCTCTCGCGCAAACTATTCAGTTTAGAAAAAAAATGATATCAGAAACCTCAATATCATTTTTGAAGACCTATCCATAGATACCCACACGGGGTTTGATGAAAAAAAATATTAATTTTCAGTTTTCAGTATGGGGAACCCCAAAAATTTATTGTTTTTTTCTATTTTTGTGTTAAAATCTTAATGCGGTTCACAGAATACATCTACTTACCAAGTTTCAACAGTATAGTTCTTACAGTTTCGGAAAAAAGTGGCTGTATTACACGGACGGATATACAGAAAGACATGACGACTCCATAAGGGTTCCGTTTTTTGCCATTTGGCTACGGAACCTAAAAAATTAATGAATTACTTTTAAAATTAAAAATGTCTTCGGGGTTGTTTAGAATAACGATTTTATGCGGTTTTTAAAAAGTACAGATTTTTTTTTAATTAGGAAAAAGTCGACGAAAAATTCCACTACTGGGGGGTCCACAATCACGTACGTACTGGATCCATGGTATTCGTTTGTGCGTCGATGTCAAAGACGCGGTGTATATCTTTTTTTTTATTGGGTGGGAAAATCATCTTATAAGAAATCTCGCTCTTGGGCGGAGCGCGAGATTGTGTCAGACTTTTACTGACTAAAAACCCACTCCTTTTCCTTCTTTGCCTTCGTCCCAGGGCCTCATCGTCGTGTATATCTAAGACTATTTTCTTGTTTCATACTTTTCAAAGCGAGATTTTTTTGTAGGGTTGCATATTTATAAACCTAAATAAATATACTTAAGCAAATCTACTAATATCTTTAGTTTATATATAAAACCTACTAACCTGCAGGGTTCATTGGATACACCCCTTTGATCGCCTACTCCAGCCAGGGGAATGTTTTCCTAAAATTACGATCGCTCCTGCTTCACACGTTACTGCCGGATCGAGTTTACCTCAGTAAGCAATTTCTGGCATATTTAAGACCTCTCGCAGGTTATAGAGGCTTTGTGAAAATATTCAGTATTACAATTTACAAACAAAATATGAGACCATTGTTTTTTTTTTTTTGTTTTCTGTCCAATGTAGTTCTAGCTTAACTGTACTACTCTAGTAGTAAATTGAGTTGTAAAAGTGTTTTTTTTTTTTCAAAGACATTTGCAAAATAAATATCATTTCATTTATCATTTAGTAGTAATAGTAGTATTTCATAACAACATAATTCATAACAACATAATTGTGTCAAACAGATTGATAATTATAAATATTTCTAAAACAAATAAAATCATGACATTATCACAAATACATTAATAATAATAAAAGATTCTCATAAGTTGCGCTCCGAGACGTCGTGTCCGTGAGCAGTGTCTATGTGTGCGTTGCTTGCTCGAGCGTGCTTTTTGACTTCTAAATCATAAAATAATGTCAAAATTAATATATTGGCTAATACCTACGCAAAATACATACAAATTAAAGGTCACCGACTGAGTATAAACAAGTTTTGAGACTGGCTTTAATACCCGTAGTACTGCTAAACAGTTCCTGTTTTAATTTAGTTTGTGTCAAAATTTGATTTTTGTAATCCAATCAGTAAAAATCCCATTTAATGTTACATGGTGAATTTGGTGTGCCTCTGACTACGCCATTGCACCTACAGGTGTGAAGTATTTTGTAATCTCTTTGAATATTTCACCCGCATTATAAATCAGATATTTATGGTTGATATATGATACAGCTCTCTTTCTAATCTCAAATTAGCTGGACGTTATTTTAAACGAAATGATGTACTTTTAAATGCTTAGCCGTATGTTTAAGATTTAATTCAAATTAAGCTTTTCAGGTTCATCTTGCAACTGCAACTTATAAGTTTCCTGGGGCCCAAGTCTGCTATTTTTATAAATTCATCATTCCAACACGATCCAATTGTCATTTGCTAAAAGTTCGTAATCTGCTAATTCATAATGATCGATCATTGATCGGTCAATGGTCTCGTATAGAGTTATGGTAGAATAACTATATCGAGCCAATTAACGTTCTGATGGTAGATTAGATCACTGATCAAAGGAACTGTCAAAATTTTAGCAGATTACCGCATACGTCAGACGTTCATTTGTCAATATCGAGATTACATTCTATGCCACTTCTTTCAATGGAGTGTCAGTGGTTGACCATTGGAAAGTCATAATGATGCCATAATATTAGTAGATTACCAAACTTGTCAAAATTAACAATTATGAAATCAATGATAGACCATTCTGACACTATTGTAAAAGCAGACTTGCCTAGGTGTGATATATTTTGTAAGCTTTTTGAATATTTCATCCGCATTATAAATCAAATAACAATACAGCTCTATTTCTTATCTCAAACTAGCTTGACGTTATTTTAAACGAAATGACGTACTTTTAAATGTTTAGCCTTATGTTTCAGATTTAATTCAAATTAAGCTTTTCAGTTTCATCTCGCAACTACAATCTACAAGTTTCCTGGGATCTAACAGCACGTGCTCAAGACTGTAGAAATGTGAAGATTCAATCAGAACAGTTGAAAAACGAAAAACGAAAGAGAATCTTTTGCCTGGTAGTGGCAATACATACCTATGTACAGTCAGGGGTCAAAAATGCAGTTGCACTCTACTAATCCTAAAGTGACTAACATTTCTATAAAGAAGAGTGTCAATGTTTTATGAAATATTTAGTTTGTAGCATAGCATTTATAGTATTGAATAAACGACTTATGGATCTTTGAACGTATACTATACAGAAATTTTAGGCACTTTAGCATTGGTAAAGTGCAACTGCTGACCCCTGACTGTACATTTATAATATACATATGTTTAAGGTAAGTACCAAAGCATGACACATACGCCCGCTAGGGCCACAGGGAATTTCTAAAAAGAAAACCGTGCTATCACAAAGGGCAACTGAAGAATACAGGTGTGGTTTTAGTCAGTATGTCTGACATACCCTCGCGCTCCACCGTAGAGCGCAAAAAAAACGGAAGAAGAGATGAAGATGATTTAATACCTAAAAAAACACATAATATAAGAGTTACCGTGTGACTCAGTAAAAGTCTGACACTCATTCTCGCTCCACTCAGAGCGAGAAAAGTCATTTAATGATTTCCCATCTAAAAAAAAAATACCTAAGCTAGAACCTTCAAATAGACATTTCCTTTAAGGTTTCCTCAAAAGATTGCTTATCGACCACATACTAATTGCAACTGACCTAAATATACCTACTTAATATTAAAGAGGAAATAAAAGCTTCCATTACACGCAGTAAATAACCTGAAACAGCCAGCCTACCCACCCACCTACCTAGATTAAGCATAGTCATGACTTTTATGCTAGATTTAGGAAAATTACCTACGTAGGCACTAACGTTCATAACAATGAAAGAAATGGCCGTCTCGCACGGAACTATAAATAACCTAATGTGCCATTTTGCGCAGCTACATTATCTAGGCACCTACTTCGAAATGAAATTCTAAGCTTTTCTGATATCTACTGTGTAATGTGTGTGTGTACTGTGAAGTCTATTGTGTGTCAGTAGTGAAATGTTAACCTGGATTTTCACTGAGTAGGGTGATTGCAATGGTTTTCGCAGCTTTGTGATGTGAAATAAATATCTTGAAGTACCTTTACATAAATGTATCGTATTTGTTTCTATTGCTTATATAGTCTTCTTTAGGTTAACATCACAGGACAATGTATCACTTTCACCGCTTTTTTTACATCATCATCATCGTCTTCCTGCCTTTGTCCCATCTTATTTGGGGTCGGCGCAACACGTTTTTTTCTTCCTTCCTATCCTGTCAAAAGTCATACTATCACTAACTTCCTTTTCTTTCATATCACTATTCACACAATCCATCTATCTTTTCTTTGGCCTCACCTTTTCTTTCACCGCTTTTTTTAGTTTTTTTTTTTTTTTTTAAATAGGGATTTCGCTAGTTTTCGTACAAAAAAAATGGTTTTCGTCCGTGCGTAGAAAAAATAGTGTAGGCTAATTATCAAGTAAAAAACCAATTATATATAACTTTTACTTAATCAGCAATATATTCATTATCTATTATTTAATAGTAGTTTCTGTGAATTCTCTCTCTATCTTTTAGTATTATTGTTAATTAGCTATATCTAACTGTCCCCTGCGGTGTCTTTGGTTACTGCCCCGCTTCCGTGAGTCGTAGCGTGATGGTATTTAGCTTACAGATAGTATTCGTCATGAACCTGGATATTGCATACAGAAAGATTTTTCCAATTCGGCGTGTAGTTCCAGAGATTAGCACGTTTAAACAAACAAAAGACTCTCTCGCTTTATTATATTACTGTATAGAATAAACAAATTAACGAATAAAAGAAACAAATTAACGAATAAAAGACAGTGTGCTGTTATCTTTAATTATTTTCTTTAAGATTTCAGAAGAATAACTATTTCTTAATTTTCATCCACTCCAATATTTGTTTATGAACGAAAACTAAAACAACTTTTGAAGCTATTTTTAGTTTTCGTCCGCGTCCTTTAAATATTGTTTTATTTGCGAAACACTAACAAAGGAGTGGACGGGTACTAAAATATCTAATCTAATAGCAATAAAGATTATATTGAGAGAAAATATTCAGTATTTTATAGGTCTGTTGAAGCAAAATGACGTGTTTCCGTTCATGTGGACGAAAAAAATAGTCAAATAGTTTGCCAACTTGGTACGCTAGTATTAGACATATATGCCAAAAATGTTCCGTAAACTAGTTTTATCACTGATAAAACTAGTTGCCATGAACTTTTCTCGTCGGCATTTTTTTTTTCTAGCTCTATGGCTTCTTCAAGGCATGGACGCGAAGTGGATACTGACGTTAATTTTTAAAAGTTCACTAATTGTCTAATCACATTTTCATCTTAGTAAAACTGTTGCTTAGACATTACAGATCGCAAAAAGACCAAACTTGCGCGGGAAGGTAGGTTTGTATTCAAGTTTATTTGCGTTTGTAGCAGCTTAGTTAAATGGACGAATATTGGAAAACCAGCGCAATCACCCTACATTAGTATATCAAAAGTCCTACTTAGAGTCTGTGCGGAAAGAAAACAGTTCTAAGATTTGAGGGCGCTGCTGTATATAAATATAGTTTTTGTTCAAATCAAATCAAATCAAAATAGCATTTATTCCAAATAAACCATTTACAGGCACTTTTGAAATGTCAAGAAGTCAGTCAGTCAGAAAAATAAAAATAAATGATGCTAATTGCACATTCCAAAGCGTAGATCTCTATGGAGAAGAATGTGCAAGAAACTCCATGGACACTCTTTTCAATCATATTTTGTAATTACAAATATCTCTGTTACATGTTTCTTGTCGCTATCATGTGAGAACAATGTAAATAAAAACTAAATATAGATATTAAAATAGCAACTGGCAGCTAAGAGATGACCAGCCTCAACTGACAGCGCCCGTTCACGGACATGACGCTAATATTAGCACCACTCAGCTCAACCATTTTGAAGGGAACCGAATGATCCAACATCCGCGCCACCATCAGTGAGACATTTGAGTGAGCATGACAATGTTATGTTGAGAACACTTTTACGTCATCATAGTGCGACTGTTACTAGTGTTGCAACAGAACTCTGCTTCCGCTTCCGCTTCTGCTTCCGCAAAATTTATAACAGAACTCTAAACGGAAGAATACAGCGAGGAGCGCGATGGTGGGGGGTGCGTGGACGACTGGATACATCGGAATAGGCGCGGGGGCAGTACACAAACGTGCCGCAAAGAATTTCTTTATTGTGCATCACCGTGCCTCGTGACGTGATTACGATGTAAACCTTCTGTTGTTTTTAAAAATAAAATTGTG
Source organism: Mythimna vitellina (assembly GCA_949316375.1). Classification (NCBI taxonomy): domain Eukaryota; kingdom Metazoa; phylum Arthropoda; class Insecta; order Lepidoptera; family Noctuidae; genus Mythimna; species Mythimna vitellina. The sequence continues at coordinate 5,587,073 of OX438693.1, forward strand.
CTTTTTCTTCATAGTATTAACACTTCCGCTTCCGCACAAAACGTTTTGGGAACACATTCATTGTGCGTACAGCTAAGGAGTGGAATTCCTTGCCGGATCTGTGTTGCCTGATGGCTTGTAGCCCGGAAATCTTTTAGTCATGGGTGAATAGGTTACTTCTAGGTAAGCGCGCTTAAACTTCGACCACATCGTCGCTTTCCATCCGGTGAGATAGCGGTCAAACGCGAATCTATCAAGAATAAAAGAAAAACAGAAAAAGATTTACTTTTGACATCTGTTTTCGTTTCCGCTTCCGTTAAAACACTTCCGTTCCATGATTAACATCTGTAACAAAAACTGCCGTTATGACGAAGCAGTAAGGTATGGATGAACAGGGTCAAATTCAATTAGCTAGCGAAAGTAAGTGAGTGAGCAGGGTGTGGGAAAGTCACAACAGCATCCTGAGAACCACAACTGACGATGTGCGTGCTCCTGTGTTGAGACATTTCGTTAGTCTGATGATCAAGTAAAGGTACCAACAGAGAGATCTGTTGGTTATCTGGACGAGGCGGAGTATCTCAACACATCCATTTATGAGCCTCAGGGGCTGTTTTTACTGTTTCCTGACTCTCTGAGGAAATATAATTTAGAAATAATTACTTACTGTCTTTGTGTGAGTTTAATAATAGTTTTTAAATCTCATCTATACTAATCGTTGGACCGTGATGTCCAAAAATAAAAAAATGGAATTTCAATTTGAAAGTCCTCAAATGTGTTGGGTATCAAGACACATTGCTCGCAGAACAGATGGTCGACAGGGCCGAAAGATTCTGAAGTGGCGAGCACGTACCGGAAGACGCAGCGTTGGAAGGACTCCCACAAGGTGGACCGATAACCTAGTGGTGGTCACTAGAATGTATTCGGTACCTACTGAGTAACGGGTACGCTTTCTAGTACTGAGTAACGGGTACGCTTTCTAGTACCGAGTAACGAAACGTTACACACGTTAGGTACCTACTCGTATTTTTCGTAGTATGGGTAGTGTTCCGTTGATGAGTGTATTCTATATTGAAACGTTTGCTGATCGTATGTTTTATCGCACGCGCTTATTCGGTGAATTTAAAAAAGTAAGTTACAAAGAATGATGTTTGTTTGTAAAGTAAACTATAACTTAAACACAAGTCTGGTTCAAAATACGGAAAAGTGAAAACGCTCCTTGCGTAGCTTGGTGTAAAATTTATAGATAAGTATGTTTTCTACATATTACATGCCGCGACGTCATGCTATACGCATAAGCTATACGACTTGATTCGTAGCTCTAACATAACATAGCATGTTATGACGTATCAGCCCCCCTAGCCAAGTTACGATCGTTTCGTTCGTTCTGACGTCATCTCTACGCTCAGTCACGTGGTCAGAACAAAGGAATCGGAGGCGTGGCCTACTCGAGTCGTTCGACGCAAACGAAACGATCGTAACTTGGCTAGGGGGGCAGATGTAACGAGTAACGTAGCGATACGATAGTAACGAGTATTAATTGTTATAGCAACGAATACATACGGGTACGCTTTTTTTCATTACTTTTACACCTCTACTACTCGTAGAATCCGATAGATGCGAGACGCACAGGGCCGATCGTTGTGGCGAGTAGAGAATCCAATCCCACATCAAAATCGCGATCCCGCATGCCTGCTGGATTGCTGTTAGCAATCCGCGGAATTTGCGGGATTGATATTTTTAATTTTTTTTTTTTGTTTTAAGTAGTTCTAGACATAAAAACCGGTGAAGTACGAGTTGGACTTGCACGCCGAGGGTTTCTTATAAAATTACCTACCTATGTAAATAGTTCAATTCCGAAATCGAGTTTCGAATATATCCCAAAAACAAAAAAAAAATATTTTGTAATGTAACTACTTTACGATTTTCGTATAAAATCAGGTGCTTTTATGGAACAATATAATAAAATATTTACGAGTAAACGGACCTTCATTTTTTGTTAAAGTAAATTCACGTGCTTTGGGGAATCCCTGGTCATAAAGTACGTAAACTGACATTGATTACGTTCCACTGGACTCTCACAACACAAAATAGAAATTAAAATAGGTAATATTTATCTGCAAGGTAAAATCGAAAACAAAATAATTCTTTTCCATAAAAATACTATAAAAAATGTCATGAGTTCCATGTAAAGTGGTTTCATCACTTTTTAACGAGGATGAGCTGGGCTAATAAATAATTAAAACGGCAGCAGGTCGTCTAAATCCATTTTTCTTATAAAAAAAACTTCAATCCCGCAGACGTGCAGGATCCCAGTGGTTTCATCACTTTTTAGCGAGGACGAGCTGGGCTAATAAATAATCAAAACGGCGGCAGGTCGTCGAAATCCAATTTTCTTATAAAAAAACTTCAATCCCGCAGACGTGCAGGATCCAGCATGAGTAATCCCGCAGAAAAGGTACGGAATCCCGCGCTTGCGGAATTGGATTCCCTATTGGAAACGTTTGGGGGAGGCCTATGTCCAGCAGTGGACGTCTTTTGGTTGAAAATCTCACTATAAAAAGAGATTGCTTACGCGCTAGACGCATCTGTAGCTACTCTTCTGGGGAACTGAATAACAAAATCCTGTTGCTAATACTAGAACATAGTCTTCATGGCTTAGTAGATTATATTTCCTCAATAAGTCAAAATAAGAAACAGAGGTATGAAAGCATATGTAATTGCTGTTGCCTCTGTGGACATCTGTAGTTACTAGAAATTAAATTTTTATAGCAATTTCTATAAGGATATAAGGGGCCCCCAGGTCTCATTAAAAACAATCTACAATACGGCTTAATCTATTTGACAAAACTTTCAAAACAAATAGAGTACTACTGTTTAATTATGGTCATTGATATCGCTACTAATATGGGCGGGTCAACGGTTTACAACCGCTCGACGTTGGTGTTCACATTCGACCTGTGATCAAAGTATTTATTTATTATTTACTTTATTGTACACCTCATAATGTGGACCGGATAAGTATTTACAAAAACTAAGTATGCAATCGGCGGTCTTCTCGCACAGGGCAATCTCATATAGAAAACCACAAGACGAAGTATATTTAGACTTTCAAGTTAGCTCTAGTAACTCATGATCTCTTGTTCCATTAGGACGCCATTTCTACAGTGATCGGTCGTTGTCGAAATGTACACTTTAAGAAAAATATTACTTATTTTTAACAAAATGCCAATTAATTTGATTACTTAGGTGGGCCCCCAAGTAGTGTTAGCCCAGAGTCCAACAATTTCACGATCCGCCTCTGACTGTGTACAAAGATTTGTTAATCTTTGTATAGTCTACAGATTGATACAGTTTGTGATCCACGAACAGGAGTTCTATAACAGTCCGGAATGAGCCGGAATAGTCGACGGCGTGTAGTTGTTCCACGCGCGCTTCAAAGAGATGTCAGCAAACCGTAAATACGCCCGCGAGAGAAATCATTAGATGATTTCCCACCTTAAAAAAAAACCCATAATACAAGAATAATTCAGGATTTTGAGGCTAGTTTATTTAATGTAACCTAGTTATTAGAACACTGGACACCCAGCTTTACGTTTGAAGTCTTTAATCAACATTGAAATGTTTTATTCTCAAAGCAAAAGTCGGTCGGCACAGTTTTTACGACTCGACTTTATTGCGAAACGGCAGAGCTCGGATAGTCTATGCAAATAGCCTTATCGATACTGAATCTTGGCTCTTTGAAACAGAGTTCATAAGCTGCTTTATGAGTTTTAAAAGACTTGCAGCATAATACTGTGAAACTAATAGGGACGGAAATTGGAATGGGAGATTTTCTTTGAATTTTTGTTTGTGTTTTTTCTTTATTGATGCCGTTAATATACGGTTAGTTATGTGAGGTAAATAATATCTATATCTATGATTCGTAACCTTGAGGTAATTGTAAAGAGGTAATTTGATTGTTAGGTGTTTTTAATACCGTGCGATTTTGATCACGAATGCGGGTTTCCCCGCACGCGTAACCCCCGCAAATGTCCATTTTATTCAAGTATTTATTGTAATGCGTGGAATACGCACGCGGGACGCGTTTTTTTTTTTGCATTTTGAAATTCTGTATGCGGAGCAATCCCGCATGCGTGATGAAATCAGCATGATATTAAAAACACCCTAAGAAGTTACTGAATATTTTTATACAATCGACTTAAAATGTCTAATTAAGTCGATTTGTATTTATGACGATATAGATACGTACGTGGCCTGGTAGCGTGAGGGAGAAGAGGTGGGGGGAGGGGTAAATCAGTATCTCAAGCTTAATCTTAGGGATGATAAACAAGATCGATAAAGTTACCTCTGATTTATATCATCTACTTATTTTATTTTTTAAATAATTGTCCCACACTAGGAATAATTCCTATATCATGGGTGCGTTCACACCAAAGAGAATGTATAGTCATTGGTTCACACACATGTAAACTCTCATACATAGACACCTAGAGTAGAAATAACTATCTGTAGGTTATACAAATATTTATTCCGTGCGGGAATCGAACCAGCGATACGCAGCGCAGCAGACCATCACTCAACAATTGCCCCAAACGATTTCTAGCAATTTTTTTTTGCTTTGCCAATCGGTAACTAAGAAAAGAGCTGTTTATAGACTTTTGTTGCTGACCGTACCTACCTACATCATATTTATGATGAATTGACGCGAAAGATCGAAAATAAGTTTGAAGCATTGATGGTGGCAGGCTTTCCAGTTGCTTCACACAAAGGCTTATTGTTGCGAAGTGTTAATGTGTGGGAGTAGGCCAGAGCCAGAGTAGTTACTTTGTGGTTATTTCGAAGGACTCAAATTTAACACAATATTTTTGAGGTGAGATTATCTATACATATAATAAATCTGTAGAGGTTTTTAGTTGTGCGCACATCACGTAAAATGTACGAAATTGATGTTGATAACTTTTATACTTACACTGGCTTCTGCCAGCGACATCGCTCGCGTGAATATAGGTTTTTCCGAACCAACTTTGGACCCCTATTCATCCCCTTTTTTTTTAGGTGGGAAAATCATCTAATGACAAATCCCGCCCTTGGGCGAAGCGGGAGATTGTGTCAGACTTTTACTGACTAAAAACCCACTCCTGTTCTTTCTTTGCCTTCATCCCGGGACCCCGGGCTTCGCTTTCACACTACCCGTGGCCCCAGTAGGCCCCCGGTTTCATCCCCTTAGGGGGCGAATTTTGGAAAATCCTCTCTTAGTGCTCGCCTAGGTCACAAAAAGAAGCTTTGTACAAAATTTCACGCTCCTAGTCCCAGTAGTTTCGGCTGTGCGTTGATATGTCAGTGACTCAGTTTCTTATACTCAGTTATACCTACATATAGATTAAAGCATAGTCGGCCTTATAATGTTCCCACTGTTGGGACTCAGACCTCCTCTCTAGGAGAGGGAATGGGCCCGTAATCCACCACGCGGGCCCAGTGCGGGTTGGTGGATGTCACATGTCTTCGAATTTTTGGTTCTAGGACATGCCGGTTTCCTCACGATGTTTGCCTTCACCGTTTTTGAGAGCAGTGGTGATGAAATAAATTACACAAAGTAATGCGCCTGGCTGGGTTTGAACCCGCGACCTACAATTCGTAAGTCGGGAGCGTTACCACTCGGCCACCACTGTCTCTCATAGATTAAAATTGTGTGTAACTTGATATATTACTTAGGCTTTGTTTCATCGCAATCGGTTGACTATATCGAAAGATAAACTACATTTATTGACTGCGGTATGAAGTTGACCGGGTCAGCTAGTTCCAGCGGCTTCATCCACATGATAATCATCCCAAGGGATATAAAAGAGAAGGGAATAGAATATTATCACAAAAGAACATATACCTACTAACGGGAATAAAATCTTTTATGCAATCCAGTGATATGGTTTATCCGTATACCAAGTTTCTTTAAAATCCGTTCAACCGATCGAGCGTGAAGAAGTAGCAAACATACACACACACTCAAAACTTTTGCTTTTATAATATTGTTAGCTTCTACCAGTGGCTTCGCCCGCAAAATCTTTGGACCTCCGTTTCATCCCCTTAAGGGGTGAATTTCTTCCGAAATCCATTCTTAGCGGATGTTTACGGCCTATATGGAACCTACTTACCAAATTTTAAGTTTGTAAGTGTTATAGTTTCTGAGATTTCGTAATTAATCAGTGAGTGATAGTTCGCTTTTATATACATATATAGATTGTGATGTAAAAATAAGTCTGTCTATAGGTTACGCTTTCACGTGATTTTGTTGAAATTCGGTACTTACTCGAACACCAAGGTTTTTTTTCAGAATTAAGCCCTTTGCGCGTAAACCGCAAATAAGCGATATTGCTAACGAAAAATTTCAGCAGCGAGCACGTTTTGTAGAGTTTTGTACCCAAAGGGTAAAAAGGGTTATTACAAAGACTTCGCTATCCGTCCGTTTTTCTGTCTGTCCGTCTGTCAACAGGCTGTATCTCATAGACCGTGATAGTTACACAAATGCAGTTTTCACAGATGATGTATTTCTGATACAGCTATAACAACAAATACTAAAAAACAGAATAAAATAAATATTTTTTACACAACAGACAAGGTTTTTGCCGTTTTTAGGGTTCCGTACCTCAAAAGGATAAAACGGAACCCATAGAGGATCACTTTGTATATTTCGACACTCTCAAGGAAATCAAAATTCACAGGGTAATTCCCGTTGACCCAGAAACCTGAAATTTGGCATAAAGCAAGGTCTTATAGTAAATTTGATGTTATATCAAAAAAAAATTTTTTTTTTTATTCGGAAATAACTTCGAATCTCCATTCAGGAATTGAACGGTTTACAGAGGTATGGGTTTGTACGGAACCCTCAGGGCGCGAGTCCGACTCGCACTTGTCCAGTTTTTCTAGATAATGGTACGAATCTCTTCTTGCGTAAGTCTAATTTGCACTTGGCTGGTTTTTTTTAACCAAATTCAAAAAAAGGAGGAGATTATCAATTCAGTTTTGTTTTTATTTTTATGTATGTTCCCACAGAACTCCGTCGTTTATGGACCGATTTGCAATTTTTTTATCTCTTTAAGGAATATGCTTTCAGATTGGTCCTATTTTTTCAAAATCCAGTTTTGATGATGGGATCTATGATGAATCGAGGGAACTCCTCAAATATTATTGGCAACCGGGTCTACCTTTTATAGCAGAACTTTTTACGTCATAATAGTGTTTTGCATAACAACGGATAGCATAAACTTCATTTCGCAGAAAATCATTTCGTATACACTCAGTTGTCATACATTCAAAACTCATAATTTTGTTAGTCAGAATCATCTTTAGGCATAATGTTTATATCCATAATAATTAAAAAGCAGAACCATCATATCGCAGAAAATTCACAGTCAGAATCGTCTTTTGGCATACATTTTATATCGATAGGCTTGGATGCAAGTAGCATGCAAACAGGCATACAACATGCAAGCAGGCATGCAACATGCAGCATGCATGCAGCATGCATGTAGCATGCAAGCAGGCATGCAACATGCAGCATGCATGCAGCATGCAAGCAGGCATGCAACATGCAGCAAGCATTGTTTCTGTCACGGCTCCGGCGCTGCGGGGTTTGGGCGGCGCCACGCGAGCTTATCGTCACAGATGGTTTTAACGCTCACCACCGCAGCTTCGGCTTGCTGGCCGGCTTCGCCGGCCAGCCTCAGCCGCGGTGGCGGGCCTTCAAACCACCTGCTCCTCAGCTCGCGGGCCGCCCTACCCCTCCGCGCCTACGCGGGTTTAAATTACACTCTAGGGGTAGGGCAGACAAGACTGCGTAAAGTCGGTTTCGCAGCGAATCGTTTCTGTCACAAAATTTTGCAGCACAACGTATTGACTTTTTATGACACAAATTTAATTTAATATTGAAAATGCTACCAATACATGCTATATTTAGAACATTCTATGTCACTTTTGCAGACCATTCGATTTTAAATACATTGCACGTAGGTTATCTAACCATTCGACAGCATAAATTTACTTTATTTAAATTATTAGTTTTATTCCATATATTATAAGTTTTTGATGTTTTGAACACTAATTTTTACAAGAAGATACATCTATTTTAATTTTTGATGTTCAAATATGCACCCATACCAAATAATCGTATCTCTAAATAAATGTTATGCTAAACAAAATTATGCATAATATTAATTATGGCAAAGGTAATTATGCGAAACAAAATTCTGCCAAGATAAAAGTATGCCATTGTAAATTCGGACACGTAAATATTCTGCCAAACAAAAGTTATGCTAAATAATTTTTATGCCTTAAAAATATTCGATTAAATAAGATTATGCCATGTGAGTTATGCCAAATAAAAATCGGAGTATCAAGATTCTGCCAAATAGAAGGAACCCTTGGCAACCATATAATGATTTTTACATCGAGAAATTAAGCACTTACAGTTAAAAAGTACCATTTGATGAAGTGGAACTGATGAAGAAGACCAGAAATAGCCAACGGAACTTCATACTCACATGAAGATAGTTAAGCGAGTATGAATATAAAAATAAATAAATGGTTCTGAATAGTTATGTTGAAAATGGTATCATCGAAGTGACCTGATGATGATGATGGAGCCGAAAGGTAGGCACTGGAACTCTGTAAGTAATTAATCAATATATCCTAGCCGTGTTTGGGCTTATTAGAATTATAATGAGATGCACTTTGGCTATAAGGTACTATCGAACTGATCTGATGATGGAACCGGAAGGTGGAAGGTAGATACAGGAACTTCATAATAAAACAATGTAACCTAGCAGTGTTTGGGTTCATTTGAATTGTCATGAGAAATAGGCACTCTGGTTATAAGTGTATCGCAACTAAAAAGTGTGAAATAAAAACCTATTTGCAAAAAAAATAACCGACTTCACTAAAAAAACACTAAAAGGATTAAAATTATTTAGATCCTTTTAGTTTTAGTGAAGTCAGTTATTTTTTTTTTTTTTTGTAATAAGTTTTTTTTATCTCATTGTGGTAACTTATGACCTCTTTAGATTATCTATATCTACGACTCTACGTGCTTGTGCTCTAAGAGTAGAGCAACTACATAGAGATGTACAGCCATTGCCTGACTCCAGACAGTTACGGAGTCAGACTTTAGACTTAGTGACTTGGGTAAAAGATTGCAGCAACGAAAGTGCACAGTCGTGTCTCTTTGTTAAGTTGCCATGACTGCCACTGAACCAATAGAATCACAATTTTAAATAATCTGGAGTTCGTCTCTTATTTTCATTTTATTTTACTGTTTATACTCGTACCTGAACCAATTAGCTGTTCTTATGTACTGCGGGATAGTTCGAAAGAGTCACCGCGGCCGTGTAACAAAAAAGGGCATGTTTGGGTTTTAGATAATAAAAGTCTTACATTCCCTCTCGCTACAACAACAGCAGGAGAAGTAATTTGATGAATTGTCACCAAAATAGGCTTTTGTTTCGTAATGTATCTATATAAAAATGAGTAGCTGTCTCGCTAAAACTCAAAAACGGATGGACCAATTTGGCTAATTTTAGTCTTCAAATGTTCGAGATAGTCCAGGGAAGGTTTAAACGGTGGGAAAAATCACGAAAAAAAATTCGAATACAACGATGGCGTTGTATTCGAATTTTTTGTCTAATTAAAATTTCATTATAAAATTAATTATGCTGTTCTGGTAATGCCAGTAGATGGCGTTATCCTTACTATAAGGCGGTAAGAACTGCGCCGGGTCAGCTAGTATAAAATAAAACCAATCTGCCGCACTCTTGTGAATACAAAAATGCTTAAAGATCTGTATAATAATGGATACCAAACACATCCACATTAATTTATTATTCTATAAAATATTTTGGGAGACCAAAGAAAAGATGGATGGATTGTGTGAAGAGTGATATGAAAGAAAAGGAAGTTAGTGATAGCATGACGAGTAACAGGGTAGAGTGGAAGAAAAAAACGTGTTGCGCCGACCCCAAATAACACGGGATAAGGGCAGAAAGATGATGATGATGATGATAAAATATTTTGTACCTACTCAAAACTAAACTAGCTAGACCAGGGATGGCAAACCTTTTGGAAGGGTGACACGCGGAAAAATAATCTTTTCTTTTTTTTTATGCACCATCCATATTTTCTCTTCAACACCGTTGGTTGACTGGTAGAACATGCCTAAGGCATTAAGTCCGCCTTTGTACCTTTGTATTGCCTGAAGTTTTAATAAATAAATAAAATAATTATGGCAAGCTAAAGCAAGATGTTAAACAAATAAGATAATTATAAACAGCAGTAATTAAGTTAACCTTCTCGTTTTTTTATTAAACAAACAATTGTAAACATTATGTTAAACTGATGTCGAGTTGCAAAATAAAGGGCCGTGGTTCACTGGAAACCATATGCAGTAGCCAGGTCCATAACATGTCAAAAAAAAATGTATGTGTGACTTCGTGACCAGGTGAGATCCACACCGTAGAGCAGAATGCATTTTCTTTGCTGCGCAAACTAGCACTGCCAGAGCGTCCAAGTGAGGCATGGGCCTTTAGAGTTAGTAGCTTCTAGTTTAATTTTTTGTCAATTAAACCGCAAAAGTGAAGAGTTTTGCGGCAAGTCATCGTCACGACAACGATTTTTTTTTTTATATATATACATATACATATTTAGTGGCCCACTCTCCGACAAAGGTGCGCCATCCCTGACTTAGACCTATTTAAGCGCGCCTGGTTCAAAAGTTTAGATGGAATTTTATCCAGACAGGCGTAATATGTAGTTTGCCTCGACGTGAGCGGGCATTATGGAAATTAAAAACTTTTATGATTCTCGTTAGCTTGCATGAGCTTTTTAATTTATATAGGTAACTAGAAGTCACTAGAAACGTTGTCGTGTCCGAAAGCTGGCTTTCCGTCAGAAAAAAAAAATTGAGAACCGGATAGTAGCGCCACCTAACAGATTCAATTGTATTTTCGAACCATTCCAGAAACCACTCAAATTTAAACACAAAATTTCATCTAAATCGATTAAGCCCTTTCGGAGGATTTAAGTGATAAACACACGTACAGAAGAATTTATTATAAATTTAAAGATGTGTGAATTTTAGAAGAGATGGCCTGTTAAACTCACCAGTCTGAATATCTTCCAGTTAATTGTACCTGTCTATATTTATTTATGAAAAGTGCATGCAAAACAGAGGTAGGTACAGAAGCAGTTTAATTAATGCCTTAGGCATTCTCTACCAGTCAAACAGATATGATAATGAGATAAAGTGGCATGTGGTGTTTAGAAGATAGGAACTTATCTCTTAGGTAGAGCGAGAAGGGTATTTTTAGGGTCTTGTACCTCTAAAGGAAAAGCGGAACCCTTATAGGATCACTTGGTGGTCCTTCTGTCTGTCAAGACCCTTTATCTCGGAACCGCGTGTAGGTATCGAGTTGAAATTAAAACCATATACTCAGGTCTGCGGTCCTGAGTATATGGTTTAAATTTCAACGAAAAATAACGGATAACGAAAAAAAAAAATGCAGCCGTTTATGTCGCAAATAAACGTATATTTCGATACTCTCAAGGAAATCAAAATTCATAGGGTACTTCCCGTAGACCTAGAATCCTGAAATTTGGCATGAAGCAAGGTGTCATAGCACAAGTATAGGAAAAATCTGAAAAATGAAAATTTGTAGTTATGTTACGTCACAAAAAAAAACTTTTAAGTACTTGCGATTCAGAAAAATGTTCGTAACTCAATTCGGAAATTGAACTGTTTTTATAGGTAAGTTTGTACGGAACCTTCAGTGCGCGAGTCCGACTCGCACTTACCCGGTTTTTATTTATTGGCCTGACTACATTGTTACACTTTAAAACGTGATACGTGCTTATATTATAGAAACCAAGTGTGCAATATTATTCTACTGACCAGCATGCATTAACAATATTTAAACTATTTTTTTTTACAGTTATAAGGTGTAATAGTGCAGACATAATTACAAAATGCGCTTAAATTTTTGATTAACTAGATGTGCAACAAAATCTATAGGTACTTTCATTTCAATTATTTATAAACCTACATAGTCTTGGGTTTGGCCATTTGGGGAGTTAGACCAGTTAGACCCTAAAATAGTTTTTCGGAATGGGGGACGCAGAAGTTTGATTGAGTAGCGCCACGGATATCGGTGGCGCGGATATAGTTAAAACTATTTTAGGGTCTAACTCCCCAATCCCAAGACTGCAGACGTAGATTAGATAAACTAAAACTCACCTGTGTTCCTTCAGTTGCCCTTTGCGTCCAGGGCCACGGTTTTTAACTCTTTCGCATAATCTCACGGCCCACCAGTTTAACACTGTGTTGTAGAAAATTAATAGTATTACATTTATTTATTTATTTACAAGCACTTGTACAACGTTACAGAGGATGTCCAAGGCGTTGTACAGTTGAAACTTACAAACTAAAAAAAATACATTTAATAAAAACAATAATACCCTAATAACAAATCCATACACATTGAAGAAGAAAAGTACATGGAAAGACCGACTCATTGCCACCATCGTTTTCATGCATACTTTAGCCAGGCGTGTCACGGGCCTACATCGAGGATGAAGCACCTAGAGCGTCATTTCCCCCCTCATCTTCAGTACTTAATTTATGATAAAAACTGGTACTTAGTTCTCTTTATTACAATCTGTAAGTTCGATGAGACGCGACAGGTGCGTCATGGGCCTCCCGTGATTTTTGACTAAGACGCGCCTGGGATGTCATTGTCTATGAATCGGTTTAACTAAATTTTTGGAAGAAGTTGGCGGCTAGTATTTATCTATTAGGCGAATGATACTTTAGTCTTGGACTGTAAAAGATTCATCTAGACTTAAATTCTCCGTTAATTGTAATCATCAATACCGAGCATGCTGGCATCTGTAGATTTGAATATAAATTTTTATGCCAAATGACAAATACTGATACTACTGTGAGGGCCGCTTTATACCGAAATTGGTGCAGCCGGCAACGACGCGGTGACCACTTTCAGAGTGAAATAATTTTAAACTTTATCCTTTACATTCTTAAAAAACAAGTATCGCTTAAAAGGTTCAACCGCGGTGCCACATGCAGATAAGCGGCCGCCCGGGGCCGTGACTGACTCCGGCGGGCTCTCCGCGTTGTTGCCGGCCGCTGCCATTCCAGTGTGAATCGACCCTTAGCTTTTAGGTAAAAATACCGGTAAGAATGTACAAGTATACTATCGAAGTCTGTCTTCACCTTCCTTACATGGTCTTGCATGTCGTTTATATAGCCCTTTAGTTTTTCTTCTATGCGACAGGTGGCTCTGTCCGTATCCGTTTACGACTTCAAGTGTCAATAAAATGGATGGAAAATCCGCATCAACGAACTTCCGACTACCCTCTGGAATTTTACTGTACAAGTTGTGAGTGCCTTCAAGTTTTGACGATCCATCATAAAGTTTAGGTCAAAATAAACCATTTGTTATGGCTTGAAAATTATTTATTGCTCGCAGGAGCTTTTGGTTAATGTTCGAAGTTTTTTGCGTGTTGACCTTGACTAGAAATAGAGTATTGTAATTGTAAGGTTGTAAAGTTGTAACCGTATGGTTTCCTGGCAATGGCGTAGCTAGGCAGGGGCCCCGTTTAAAAAATAAATTAGAGTTCTATAGTTATTGTGTCGAAAGATGGAAGAAGAGGTTTTGTCATTTTATAAGGCCGAGCTCGAAAATGAGCTCATTTATTGGAGCATGTGGACTAGGAAAGGTTATGTTTTTGTTGTGACCTTATGTAGAGAATGCTACAATGACTGGAGTGTGTTATAAAATAGGAACATCCTTAAAGTTGTTTCGACGTATTTCTGTCCACACCGCCACTGGCCCCCGCTGAAAAGCATCGCTGCTGTGGTTTCGTCACTTTGGGCATAGGTGGCCCTATGCCCAAAGTTTTATACTGAGTGTTCGACCGTTTTACGCGGATGTGATGCATATTTTCCCTATAATAATGATTATAATTGTAAGCTAGTCCTAAGATTGTGTAATTTCGCGTAAATAAATTGTTTTTTTTTTCTTTCTTTCATTATTTATTATCTTATCAATAAAAGAATTTGAGGTGATGGATAACCTGTTACGATTTTTTTGCACACGTCGGGGTCTCTGTAGCACGGGGGCCCCGGTTGCGGCAACGGATAACTACGCCCTTGGTTTCCTGCGAAAAGTTAACGTTTATTGAACCATAACTCTTACAATTCAAACTAAAATATGGTGTGATATCCAACTTTTTCTTTTTCATTACATGGTCTACCATGAAATACTTTCCTATTTTTAGACACGATTCTTATAGTGGCCAGTAATCCATTAGAGAAAATAAGTGGTAATCGACTGTAAGTGCAGACACTCCCTACCATTTTCAGTAATGGGCATTAGGGGGTAAGCAAGGACGCCCTTAGACTAGTTTTTTTTAGGTGTTAAATCATCCAATGACGTCTGTGCTCTAGGGTGGAGCGAGAGGTTGTGTCAGACTTGTACTGACTAAAAACCAACTCCTATGTTCCTTCTTTGCCTTGCGTCCCTCTACTCTGTACTACTCTCTCTAACTCCTTTCGGACAACCCATGGGCCCTTAGGCTAGATGGAGTGACGATATTTGCAGGCTGATAACAATGTAGCAGCTAGATGTAAGTTGCCGAAAATCATATAAGTTAACACTATCTGTACCAAAAACATACAATAATTAATTCATTTTTCTTCTCTTGCTTCCTACACACTATTGTCTACATTTCTTTTAATTTCTCCTTTCGCAGGTCTGCTGGAAGAAATTTCTTTGGAAATAAGCAACTACCCTTTTACTCTTGTCTACTTTGTATTGTATTTTTCTGTTTTTTGTGTGAACATAAATAGTAAAATAAATAGATAAATAATTCATTTATGTCTCCAGTCCACAACCTGCCTTCCGAGAGAGTCGTTGTTACGTAGGTATACCCAGAGTCTCTTCCACGAGCTCATCGATTTGACGACCTAAACTGAACTGTTAAAGAGATGAAGCATTATAGGGTGTATAGCTCCATCCCTCTTTCTTGCTTGCACATCTCAAATTTTGACACATCATGATAAGTACTCGACTAGCGAGTCCATCCATAATACCTATGTTCTTAGATTTTTTAGTTTCCGTACCTCAGAAGGAAAAAAACGGAACCCTTATAGAATCACTTGGTTGTCCGTCTGCCTGTCTGTCAAGACCCTTTATCTCGGGAATGCTTGGAGGTATCAAGTTGGAATTAAAACAATATACTCAGGTCAAAACAAAATACGGCCGTTTATGTCGCGAAAAACGTGTGTTTCGACACTCTCAAGGGAATAAAAATTCATAGGGTACTTCCCGTTGACCTAGAATCCTGAAATTTGGCAAGGTTTCATAACACAAGTTTAGGATAAAATCTGAAAACAGTAAATTGTAGTTACGTGACAAAAAAAAGTTATTTTGCGATTCGGAAAAATCTTCATAACTCAATTCGGGAATTGAACTATTTTCATAGGTAAGTTTGTACGGAACCCTTAGTGCGCGAGCCCGACTCGCACATGCCCGGTTTTATAAGCATTGCCCGGCTCTAGGAATTCTGTATCGCATCCAGCGTTCACAAACATATAAAACTCACATACCGCCAGGCCAATTCTATGTTTTTTTTTTGTATTTAAATTTCATTTTAAAAATTTGTAATCTTGGTATACAATAAAGTATACATAAATAAATAAATATACCTTCACTTAACGCACAGACCAGAAACAACTAGGTAGGTCATACAAATATATGTTCCTTGCGGGAATCGAGCCAGCGACACGTAACGCAACGCTGCAGTCACTTGCTCAATCGTAGGGGCCTAGCAGGGCCGAAGCCTAATGAGGCCATGGGGTGACTTCCAAAAAAGAAACCTGGTGTCCTGAAACACAAAGAAGGAACATGGATGTGAATATAGACAGTAAAAGTCTGACACGCCCTTCCGCTCCGCCCAAAAGCAGGAGAAGTCATTGAATGATTTCACAACTTGAAAAAAAAAATCTACTTGTCCGATATGCGTACAATCATGAATTCATGAGTTTGATCCCTATTTTTTGAGGAATCATCAAATATCTTCTTCCGATCTGGGTGGAGTGGGAGGGAGTGTCAGACTCCTACTAAATAAAGCCCACCTGTGTTCATCCAGTTGTCCTTTACGTTTCATATCCGTAACCTATCTATCTGATCGCTACAGCCAGAACGCAATAGCCTAATATCTAAAACATCAAGGTATAGTTTTTCAATGCACAAGCCCACAGTTCTTTTTTTTTTGAGGATGGGGAATTATGAAATACCTTGTCCCAGATTTTTATTGACTTAAACCTATGCGTGTCTCTTCAGTTGCCCTTTGTTCTAGGGTCGCGGTAACTCTTGAAAACAATCCCGAGTCCATTGACCCTTACCGCGCAAATCAATACGTCAATTCTCAAAGACCAAAAAAAAACCCATCTTCATACACGTATGAAGGTTCAAAAGGCCCTTCCTTACAGTAATGAAAACACGCGGCACAAACAGAAAGGTATCCCCCTGGACGCAAAGTGCAGTGGCCAATCTGGAAATCTCTTAACCGACTGCGGACCCAGGTTGGCCGCTGTTAGAACAATTTAGCCAAATGGAGCTTCCTCGACCCATCTCTAACACAGTGCCAGTGTGGAGCCGCTGCACAGGACATGCGTCATTTGCTAAGCTGTCCATTATGCACAACCACCTGCAGTTTTCAGGATCTAAGTATACGAGGTCAATAAAAGAGCCGTAGAGGTTGCCAAAGACAGGTCAGATAAAATTTAGTTAAGAGTACATCGACACAAAAAGAAGAAGAACAAAAAAGTCAAAACCGTTAACCCGAAGGTGCTAACAATTCATTGGCTACTTAAGTAGGACCAAATTGTCACCACCGGCCCTTACAACGCTTCATATTTTATCATATTATGATCATAATTAAATTCGTTGCGTGTGCGAAGACAATTTTGTCATCCCTCGAGCCTGAACATTTTGTCCAAGGTTAATTTGTGAACGGCCGTAATTTGACCATCAAGAGTAATGACATTCGATTTTGTCTAACTTGTGATTATGAGGTCGTCAGAGTATAACGACTTTACTTATTCTGTGGAATAGTCGTGTTTTATGAGATGATTAAGGCCAAGGGACTGTAAAGTTTGATATTTTTATACTTACTTGAAAAATGACTGCAAAAACTGATAAAAAAGAGGCGGTATTTAGATCCGAGCCGTGGCGAGGGCCTTAGGAGAGCCAAGAACGGTAATCATTAATTACTCACGTGTGTCATACGACGTTTTTCAATACATTTGTCAAGGAAACAACAGTAAAACTTGTAAAATTTTCTGTGACATGGCGGTAAAAGTCTGATTTTATAAGCGCGCGTATAATTTTTTTTTTATTTACCCCTAGAGAAAGGCTAAGGTATTTTGATCATACTGCATAGTATTACGTTTATGTTTTCTTGCGTGAAAAGTTTTTTACGATAATGTCTTTCGTAGTGAAATAGAATGCGGATAGAACATTTTCTAATGATTTTGTAGTATTTAATTTAATTAATACAGCCACTCAACTTCACTGGAATAAAAAAAACACGCTTAAAACCGCGCGCATCTTAAAATGGCGGCCAAAGACCACAAAAAAATAACGAATTTTATTTGAATGTACGATTTATTTACTAAATGTTTTTATTAAATAAATCGTTTGTACAAGTTAAATTTGTCCATTTTAACTTGTAAATTGGATGATTTAAGTAAGTAAGACATTTATTTATATACTATTGAACGCAATAACTTAATGAAAATTTTATTCGAATTCAAAATTTGTTTTGCAAAGAGGTTGAATAAAAAGGTTTTAACTTCATTATAACACTAGTGCGTAATGGTAATCAAAATGTCACAGTTTGGTAACGAGTGCCATTATATAACTAAGTGCAGTGCAGTAAGAGTCACTTTCTGAGCAAGTGTGTTGAAAAGTAATGAATTATCTGGCAAGGTGCGGTGATTGAAGTTATTTTTTTTTTTAATGATTTATACCAGTGCTGATAAGCAGTGATGCAATCGTTGATGGTGGATCGTACTAGTTTATTAAGAGCCTATTTAGAGTGAATAGGCTCTTAATAAACTAGTACTTACCATGAAAACACCTAAATTATAATCGGACGGAAAAACCGCAGCAGCTAAATTGTTCCAGTCCTTCGATGTACGGCGTCCTGTAAAAGTGCCTGGGTAGTGCAGAAAAAAAATCGTGTGATGCGAGAAATAACGCCATTTAGCGTAAACTCAGATTGAAATGTTGTTATCGACAACATTACATGATACTGTTAATAGATGGCGTCGCTGCGCTTCAAATGATTAATGCTTAATTAATGTTTATTTTTGTACTTTATTTTTATTTCTTCAAACACTGAAATAATTTATAGTTTCTTTTAATGAGATGAAGATATTAAAATTGAATATCAATTTATAAATATTTGATTATCTATGTGTTAATTTTCAAACTTGAGAGGGTAGGTTGAATATGGATTTATAAATAATAACTGGTAGGTAGTATAAATAATACTTAGACCACAGTTATGACATAGCTCAATTGATTGTTCGCTAAGTTAATTTCGATTATCTCGTTCCAGCGCTTTTCGTTGAATTTTATTTTTAACCAGGTGTATTGTCTACTTATTTTACCAAATGTGTAGATATGAATTGTTGGATTTAGTAAAAAGAGCTCAAATAATTACTACGTATAATCAAGGCAAAAACTTGTCAGGAATAGCCAGAGAGACCGGTGTAAACGTAAGCAGATTTTTTTTCTTCTTTTATAGAACAAAAACCTCCTATATAATAATCATTATTGGGTATTATATATTTCTGTTTTATTGTTGCAGAGAAAAACAGTTGCTCTATGGGTAGGACGATTTGAAGAAGAGGGTTCTTTGAAACACCATAAAAGAGCTGGCAGACTAAAACTAATAAACATGTTGCAGCGTCAAACCATGATAAGGGAGTACGAAGAAAATGGACGTCTGTCGACGAACCACTATGCTGGTTTATTTGACACAAGCGTTGACACTGTTCGTCGTGCTCTTCATACTTAGCAAAAAAAAAGATGCATTATTGGATTCATGTTGTGAAATCCTTGCTATATGGATCACATAAACTTTGATTAGAGTAGTGTCATCTTTACTGATGAAAAAACTTTCAAGTCCAGTGAATACGGACGGTTATGTTTGTGGCGTCAAGATGATAAATAATTATAATACTGAATTAATATTTTTTACTCAGTTCTTATTCTCTGTATTAACTGGAGACCTTGTTACCCGTATTTAAAACAACTTAAAAAAGTTATGAACACTTGATATATTGTTGTGCAATTTTATAGTTTTTAGCCTACATTTAATCCTTTTGACATTTGGGATAAAATTATCTGGTCTCTTGTTTGTTTGTTTGTTAGGGTTGCATAAGCTTCAATCCTCTTTCCAATTTTGGAAACGAAACTTAAGCTATGGCCTCAATAAGAAGTTATATATAATATTATAATCTTATTCGGTGATTAAAAACAGTGATTAATAAACGGTAATTAATACACGGTGATTAATAAACGGTGATTGTTGAATTTGAATAAGAAATTGTAAGAAATAAACATATTATTTTTTTAATAGTGCCTTTTTGTTTAATGAGCCTGTTTACCTGCATTTTTTTTCGTTTTGCTGAGTAACTACCCACTTGAATATTATATTACAAATAAATAAATATCCACTTTTTAGCTTTGATATAATATTCCTACCGATTTCTTTGGTTTGTTATTCATAACTTACAAAAAGTGTAAGTACTACGTGAGATTCGAACTCACGGCTTATTGATTTACGCATCTATCTGCACATGCTAAACCGCTAGGTCAACTTGACTACAATTTAAATGATGAAATTAAGAACTACAGTCAGTTGTTTAAGACAATGATGACGCAAGTGTCTATTTTCTGTCAGACTAAAAGTCAAGTTTATACTTTGTGAGATTGCCTTTGGACACCTCTTAGCTGTGAAGAAACCAACGCCATCTAGTTAAATTTTCGAAAACTTGAATTTAAACGTGCAAGGGAAAATAGGCGTTAAGGTATCCAAGCACTTTCGCTGCCCTCTGTACCTACGTGGTCGAAACGCTTAGTCCTGATCGTAGAGGTGTTAATAACATACGGATCGACACTCGCCGTACGTCGGGTCGTCCGATGGGAGAAAGGTGATGGTGGAATCAAGTCATGTAATTCCCGCACACACTCTCCAAAATGCATCCAGTAGAATGCCGAAAGGCTGGCTACGTGTGTAGGTGTCTCGTCTTCAAGTCACGTGGAATGAATAGACTCTTAATAAACTAGTGCGCTTCACCGTCAACAATTGCATCACTGTTTACCATCAGATGGGATTGCAGTCAAGCACTAGATTAGGTAGGTACTAATATTACAAAAAAAAAAGTTTTAAAGATTTGGTTTTAAAAATCTCACACTAGTTTTGTGTGATTATTCGAAAAAATTATAGGGGCCCTGAAACGCAAGCTCCACTCAAAGAAGGGGACGGGTTATTTGACGGTTTCTCACTAAAAAACAAGACTGAGAAGATTGTAAATGAATCAGAACAAAAACCCTACCATGAGCTCAGTCTTCACGCGATCCATTTGACGACCTAAACTGAACTGTTAAAGGGATGGAGCTATACAGGGAGTATACCGCCATCCCTCTTTCTCGCTCGCATGCCTGGCATTTTAAAATATCATGGTTATTTTTTTGGTTTTTTTTTTCGGGTGGAAAATCATCCAATGACATCATCATTATAGGAGAAAAGTCTGACACTATCTCAACTCAACGAACGCAACGAAGGAAAAGAAGTGGGTTTTTAGTTAGTTAAATTTTGACACTATCTCTCGCTCCGCCCAAGAGCGGGGGCTCCAGTAGGCTATCTTAACTGGGATGTCATGGTAAGGCATCAGTTTCTAATCATTCCACTCTGTACAATATAGGTAGGCAACTACATAACTCACCCAGTATACATAGCATATAAAATATATAATTATAGTATACATAGCATATCACCCAGTATACATACACCCAGCATAGATACACGGAAGTTTGACGTCATAAAGGGCACATTAGAAGCACATAATGACTAAACAGTATGAGTTTACACGGTCCCTTTCGAAAACTATTAAGTAAACCCGATACTCCGCTACCTACTCCCTTTGACCTTTACGCAAACCCGAGTAAAATATACGTATCCAGTAGGTATAGGCACACTTATGATCCCCTAATGAGGTTGAAGGCACAATTAGTGCAAACAGTAGCAAGTTGCCTACCTAACTCAAACTGGCGGATGTACTTACACATTTGCCGCCAATAGGCTATTCAAATTAACCCAAGAGACATAACATACTCTTGCTATAAAAAGACCTTTCCTTGCCGGAATCTGTGTTTCCTGATGGCTACAACCCGTCAAGAGTGAAAAGTTCGCTTCTAGGTAAGCGCGCTCCATTGTCGACCGCATCGTCGCTTTGCATTAGATGAGATAGCGGTCAAGCGCGAACCTATCAAGAATAAAAACAAACTATGTTCTATTGACATGGTCTACCCGTGTGCTAATCTTTATCCAAACCAGTGTGCTGTACACTAGCCTATCATATGCCCGGTGTGAACTTCTATATAGATCTAGACCACATAAATAAAAAGAAAAATGATTAGGTATATACCTAGGCCATACAAATAGTTGTTCCGCGAGAATGAAACCCGCGACAAGCAGCGAATTGCTCAACCACTACGTCAGCCTAGCCGTGCCGTTAAATTCACTATTCATGAAGGATAAAAGGTCTTTTGTCTTTTTTTCAGTTAAACATAACGATGATGAAGGCAGTCACTCAAAAGGCTAAAGAGAGGACGAGAGGGCTATATTCGAAGATTCCTTGCATGATCGAATCAATGAATATATCCGCAGGAGAACCAAGGTTACTGACGTAGCCCGGAGACTCACCAAACTTGAGTGGCAGTGGGCAGGGCACACATGCTCTCAGGACAGATAGTCGATGGGGCGGAAAAGTTCTGAAGTTGAGACCACGTACCGAAAAACTGACGTCATCTCAACGCTCAGATACGTGGTCAGAACAAAGGAATCGGAAGCGTGGCCTACCAGAGGCGATCGACGAAAAGAGGATCGAAACGAAACGGTTGTAACTTGGCTAGAGGTGTTGTAGTAAGATCCTAATTAGAAAAATAATAATAAAAAACATTCATATCTGAATCGTTGGAACTATTAATTTGCCAATATACCGAAACATAATAAAATTATGAATTTTATAAAATTATATACTTTTTAAAATAACATTTTATGTAAATGCTTCCGTTGAAATAAAATTAATATATTAAGGGCAAATGACATTGTTATTGTTTTTGCTGCTTTTGAGTTCTTTTTTTTTAAGTCTTTTTGGTGTATTTCTACTGAAATTATATTATTATTTTAAATTTAATCATATATCACTGATATTTATTGTTTTTTATCGAAACTAAACTATACATAGTTTTTGCCAGTTAATTGATCAAATACCTGTCTGTGAGACGTCTCAAATATTATAACAACCGATTTTCCAATAAAAATAGAAGACTTCCATTTCTTGTTTATATGTGTGCAATAAAATTAGGTATTGTGCAATAATTTACTTATAATTAGTAGTAGGTATAATTAATATCTTTTATTCATAAGTTTAAACATATATTTTATATTTTTAAATATTAAAAAATAATAATTATATAATAATAAATTCCGCTCCTGATGTTTCGTCGAAATTCTAATATACTTACAGTTAATTTTCAATCACTTGGACAATTGAAACGGCATGAAACGGCAACTAATTAACTCACAGAAGCTTAACTGTCCCATCTAAAAGGCAAATCCATTTGGCCGTGGGTGGCTGCATTTGCATCCAGAATTCTAGACTCGAGCTGTATGCAAACGAGATGGCCATTATGTTTGTAATTGAAGTGACGGAGACTAGCACGAAAATAGAATTGATATGTTATCGGTTGACGTTGACATGGAAATGAACTTGTATTTTATGACGACCTGTGGCGGAACTAAAAGGTTGACTAGGGTGGCAAAATGCCAAGGTCCCCCGTTCCGACGGGGCCTCCAGTCCGAGTGGCTGCGATCAGAAGAAGTAACCCAATCTATTTTTAACCGACTTCAAAAAAAAAGGAGGTTATCAATTCGGTTGTACGTTTTTTTTATGTGTGTTACCTCAGAACTCCGTCGTTTATGGACCGATTTGCAAATTTTTTTTTCCTCTTAGAGGATTTTGCTTTCCGATTGGTCCTTTTCAGGTGTTTTATGTGCTGAACTGAACACTTGAGATCTATTACATAGGCAAGTAAGGACTCATTTTGTGTACCTATATAACAAAGTAATAAAAACATAGTAATAATATCACCCGGTGCCTTGTTATTATTAAGCTGCTTCAGAGCCATCTTAATCTCGTACGGGCTGACGTCCGGGATATCTTTGAATCAATCTAGCTCTTGGGTCGTTTGCTAGATTCGCAGTGGGTTTTGTGAATATATACAACTATTCATAAAAAGCCTCGATCGCTCCCAGCTTTGATTTGGCGGATATGACTCTGCCATCGTCTTTCTTCAGTTTTGTAAGGTGTTTGCAAGAGATCTGCCCAATAGACAGATCCCTTGCAAACACCTTGGAGCTCTTATTACGCTCAATCACGTCTTTAATTTTTCCGGTATTAAAGTGACGGAGATCGCGTTTCAAGGACTTAGAAATCCATTTATTGAGCTGCCGATATATGCACGCATCGTCTGAAGACTGCAGAATCATCTCACACCTCTCTTTCATAAGCTGGAGAGTTCGATCTGTGAGCCTCTTGCTCTTATTTGTAAGTCTTATAGAATTTAGACCCGACCGTATGGACAGTTACCACGAACCCATCGTTGTATTCGTCTACAGACTCTCCTAGGCATTCGACACGATTTTTAAGTTCTAGCTGAAAGCTCTCGGAGTTTTGGATCTGGATCTGTGCAGGACGGAGTTTAGACTTCATCAGTCGAGATCTTTCAAGCTTGACACTGATATTCAATATGACTCTTACCATGCGGTGATCACTTCCGGTTTTCACCGCACGGATCACAGAGACATCTTTAAATATTTGGTTCTTCGTTGAAATGTTCAAGTCAATCTCATTTTTAGTTGCACCATCAGAGCTCTGCCAAGTCTAGTTCCTATGCTCACGTTTTCTGAAAGAGTTCATCATGAAGAGGCCCTCCCTCTCCATAAAGCTGGCCAGTAGGTGTCCCCGGTGGTTCCTACGTCTAAATCCAAATTGCCCCACTCGCAGCTCGTAACCGTCTTGTGTGTCGTGCGTGTTGACGGGTCGCCATAGCCTCTTTTGTTTGTCAGCAAGATGCACCACGTGCAGGTGAGGTTGGCTTAAGTAGGTGTTGATTGGGACCCTGTATACACCCCAAAAGTGCTAACATAAAAATATTAATGATTTTTTGGTGTTGCTGATTTCATTTTGTGTGACCTAATATGGCGACAGATTTTTTTGCTAAAAGTGAGTAACAATAATTGTTATTCACTTTTAGCTTGAAAATAATTTTCAAATGGAAGATAAAAAGTATTATAGTGAAATATAATCATGATACAAAACTTCGTTAGGTACCTACCTATTTGATTTAACTAATACGAGCCTGCAGTCAATCAGCAGTTTTAATGCAGTAGGTACCTATGGTACAGTTTTGCCAACGACATTATATTTCTACCTACGATTTTAATTGGGGTAATATTTAACTGTTCCTCAATTTACTTCCGTTTTCTACTACAAAATATGCCTGTGTTAAGTTCATTGAAAGTATGCGCATGATTGTAAAAGATGTGTGTATTCGCACGATACCTATGCCTATCTTTGAATTGTTTCGCGAAAACCTGGAAAAGACCCAGAAGCAGGAGTCCGATGTGTTGGTCAAACCATATCCATACATCTAGTATATTGAAGACCAATCTGCGACACAATCCAAATCGCCGAAGACAGAACAACATAACGAAATATAGTCCACAAAAAATATTCGTCGAGGTCTTATCTTATTTTGTTGTGGGGCTGGCCCTAGGCCAGAACACTTCGTCCCTTCTGGATTTTTTGTGCTATTCCCCTCCCGTCTACTCAACCCCTAGCCCTCCGAGCACCTTCTTCATGAGTCCCAGTAAGACCTTGATGGGGCTGAACCTGTAGTCCTTTGGTCTTGGAAATGGTTGCCCCAGATACTCTAGTTTTTTTGGAGCCTAATGCTGCACACTCTCACAGCAAGTGTAGCATATTCTCCTCTGCATCTCCACAGACCCTGCAAGTCGGGTCGCTTGCTAGTCCTATGTTGTGGAGCTGTTTGTTGGTGGCATAGTGCCTCGTAAAGACTCCTGTGATTGTTCGGAGCTGTGATCTCCTGTACCTCCATAGTTTTTGGGTCCAGGCCTTATCTATGTCATTGAGAAATAGCTTTGCATGCTTCTGGCCTGTTGTGTTGCGCCAGTGTGTGTTGTGTATGTTGTTGTGTTGATGACCCTTGGTGCTCTGTCCTATGAAGGGTTCCAGTCGGTATAGGGGTGTCTCGGATCCTTTCCTTGCCAGTGTCGGCTCACTTCGTCGAGGTCACTCAGCACTGACGAACCTCGACTGATAAAAAAAAAGGAAGAGGGTTCATTCACATAGAGTAAACAAAGGCAATTTTTACTTTTACTTTTTATTTTCATCTAGGTACCCATTTACACTAACATTGTACTTACGTAATACTTTTATAGATTGTGGACTTCTGAACTATACAGTCATCAGCTTGGAATTGAACATAACAGTAACATGCATAACAGAATTCAATTGCAGAAGAATCTCACTAATCCGGCACTATTAAAAACCAGAGTGTGCCGGATTATTGGAATTTTTTAGTTTAGATTGTTAGATTATGTAGATAAAATCTGTTTTGATGTTAGACTGCTACATGATGACAGAGCGCATACGATGTGCGTGGCGTAGGGCGGGCAGAGGGAAGCGCGCGCGGAGGGTGCCGGATTATTGGATGTGTCGGTCTATCGAAGTGCCGGATTAGTGAAATCCTACTGTAATTACTTCAATTAAAAATACCCGTAAAATATCTAGTCCTGTAAAACTTCAAACTTCTGTTTGGAGTTTCATTGAAGACTTAAATATATGCTCTTTGAAGTACTTCAATTCCTCTATACTTTCAAGAATATCATCCAGAGTTCGGTGTCTAAACTTCTTCTGCGGCATAAGAGAAAACTCTTTTTGGTACCATCGCTTCGCCAACTCCTTTACCGTGCTGACATCTATTACTCTATAGTGTAAATAATTGTCTAGTATTGGCATATATTTTCTAATAAATAAACGGTCCATGTAGACACTGTTACCGCCCAACGGACATTTCTTCTCAGGTGCATGGGATTTAACAAAATCCAGGACTTGTTTCTCAGCCTCTTGCAGTGAAACATTTGATTTGCGACTAGCCTCCGTTAGTCCGCTCTGAAATGATAATAAAATCAATATAAATCACACATATTTTCAATCTTCTTAAATAATTATGTATCATTATTTTGTTATATCTCTGCACAACCCTAAGGTTGACTAGCAGAAAATGCCTAAGGCATTAAGTCTGCCTTTGTACTATGTTTCATTAGTGCATAAAGTTTTAAATAAATATAGGAAATTGGAAAATTTTGAAAGTACATCATATAATTCAAAAAAGTATTTAAGACAAAACCTGAGCTTGTTGAGTATACTAAGTGGTCCAAATTTAGAGTAATCGGATGATTATCCTCCAAAAAAAAGGTAAGGTAAATGAGACTCTGAATAATTTTAATGTGCAATTGGTTTTCAGTTCAAACAGTTCTTCAAACTCGTTAAACGAGAATAGATTTTAAATCCAGTCCATAGATTGATCTACATTTTTTTCCATTTCTAAAAACTTTGAGAGGTGACATTATTTTCTGAGGCACACCGAATAATCACCATGGTATGGTATGGTACACATATTGCGGAACTCTGATCAAAACCAAGTTAAATGTATACGTTTTATTAATAATTGTATATAAATAACAAGAAAACACAAAATATGTAAGTATGTATTTCTAGAATTAATTAATTTGCAAGAATTCAGATGTTTAGAGTGCATCTATTTGTCTTATTTCTGAAATTTCTCTGTCTTCTATGTTATTTGGAAGTAATTGGGCATGCAGAAAGCTTTAGTTGCCCATTTGATGGTAAGTAGTTACTTCCACAAGCATTGCAGGCAAAATTCATACTAGAAACTAAGATCAAATGTCTTTAATGACACCAGAATATTGACCATTATATTATAGTTACAAAGCAATTAGGTGTGAAGTGTTCTAAATTAAGTTAATAATTAATATGAAATAGAAGGAATCAATACCTCACCATGCTGAGCAACACACCAGTCAGTCATTTCATTCAGGACACTATCTGGCTGATTGATGACTATGTTCGGCCCTTTAGCAACAACATTTAGATCCGCATCCGTCACGACACATGCGATTTCCAAGATATGGTCCTTTTCAATGTTCAAGCCAGTCATCTCAAGATCTACCCAAACTATTCTCTTTGCTGCATTCTTTACTGCTGATAAAGCCATAACACTGGACAATTTGGAACCTGAAAAGTTCGTAATTCGTACTTATGTCAAGTCAATCGCTTTAATGCATGCCGTGATTAGAAATCATGGTTCTTCCACAAATGCCATTAATGAAGATTTGAAGTTGAAGTTGAATCATGGTTCAACATTCGACATACTTACTGGTAGAAAGAAGCCTAAGAGGAGGTTTTGTTAAATTAACAAAACTTGATCTTAGGTAACAACGTACAATATTCATTTAATCTTACTATGATGATGTATATTTTTTACAGAAACTACAATTTATTTACATTGAATTTATACATTTAGGTTATTCTCGCGAACAACAATTTGACGTATGACAATCAATAAACTACAGTTTGACTTTTTTTATTTAATATTTTTGGCCAGGATACTAAGTTTTTTAAGCCATGTCTTTGTATGAATAGTTAATCAGTTCACCATTAGAATATGGATGCACATATTCATCCTTGGCAAACTTCGATGAGGTAGTCAACAATACAATAAAATTCTCTCAGCACCATTTTACCGAAATCAAAGTTTCAATGATTTCCTGAGTTGCGCAGACCGACCAATTTTACATCACGGTAATAATAAATAATAAATTATTTATTGATATAAAGTTTTGCACACACATAAATAAAAGTGCCTGGCTCCTGAGCTAGTTAGGAACTATATTACAGGAGCCAGTGTATTCCCCATATTGTTGTTACAGTTTTGTCAACTAATTCATACAATTAGAAAAAATAAAATAAAATGGAAAACATATCATAAGAATTTAATACTACGGTTAATGACAAATATCACATTAAATAATTCATAAAATAAGATTATGAAAAAAATATAATAATGTTAAAAATAAAATTAAAGTGCAAAATAAAATTAGTATCCACTAGGAATCCATTAACAAATAGTTAAAACAGCCACTGAATGAACTTCACTCGAAGAAATCCCGCCAAAAACTCGTGTCACAAACTTAGGTATTTCAATTCAAGGATTTTGTATAGGTAATAAATCCTACTAGACAAAGAATCTTATTCAAATCTTAGTCATACCCTACCTAATTTTTATTACATTAGACCATAAACAAATATAATTATAAGAAAAGTAAACTAATCCAGACCAGTTTATATTTTTTATCTGTGCTTTGTGGACTGTGATTCTTTACGATTGTCATGGTGTACTAAGGGTTGATTTTGTTTTTGTTATATTTTCAATATTTCCTGTAGATTAAGCCCTGCGAAAGCGACCAATATGATCAGGCTAATTACTAACCAATGTCGTTGCATCAAGAAATCGAGTAAGTAAACAATTTTTTGCAGAAAATGTCATAACTAAACCTTAACCTAAAGCGGAATTTGATTGATTATTATGTACATCTATGTATGACTTCATCGTGGAAACTGTTATATTTGCGTAAAAGTATCAAGTGTATTTATATTATAAAAGGAGTTATAGAGTCTGTAAAAATAATTAACAATACTGACATCTATCTAAATTATCTAATTATTATTTTTGTTTCATCATGAGTATAACCATCACATGCTTGCTGCGGTTCTATTAAATTAATATAACCGAGAAAATTAAAGGAAAATTCTCTTATAATCAATTAATTCCTTACTTTATTTCTAAGCTGAGCCAACTGGATTTTATTGTTGGATAATCATTCGAAATATTTGTGCATTATTTACTTTAATGAATTATTTGTATAAAATTGTTTGTTTTATTTTTCTAGCAATACAATGGGAGAATCGGCAATATCAAAACTTTCCATACATAACATTTTCAAGGTCATTATCATATTATACAATCCAGCCTATCGGACTGAATTATGACATTACACAAAAACCATTCAATTCAAGAGTTTACTGCCACCCACAGTCCATCAGGTCTTTCTCAACCAGCAGATATTACTTTGATAAAGAGCCGTTAAAACCCTCCTCAAAGGTTGAAGCTACTGTTGAAACCATAAAAAAAGCCATAGAAGACAAATTAAAGGGCCCACAGACAGGAGCTCCTCCAAAGAAGCCTTTAAAAGAACGCATTATGAATGAGCTCAAACACTACTATCATGGCTTCAGATTACTTTTTATTGAAGTAAGGATCTCAATATCCTTATTCTTTAAAATTTTAAAAGGTGACACACTGACCCGACGAGAACATAGGCTGCTGGTCACAACCATAGGTGATCTGTTTAGAATGGTTCCATTTATTGTATTTATAATTGTTCCATTTTTGGAATTTTTCCTGCCTTTTTACATTAAACTGTTTCCAAATGCATTGCCATCCACATTTGAGAGTAGTAGTCAGAAAGAAGCTAAGTTAAAGAAACATTTAAAAGTCAAGTTGGAGATAGCAAAATTCTTCCAGGAGACTTTAGATCAGATGGCTCCACAGGCCAGTAACAGGCATTCAGAGCTGGCCAGAGAGTTCTCCAGTTTCTTTAGTAAAATTAGAACATCAGGAGATGTTGCAACCAGTGAGGAGATCATGAAGTTTTCTAAGTTATTTGAGGATGAGATCACATTAGATTCATTGCAGAGGCCGCATTTAGTTGCTTTATGTAAGGTGGTGAATGCAACGACTATTGGTACCAGTGCCATGTTACGGTTTAATCTTAAGATGAAGCTGAGGTCATTGGCAGCTGATGATAAAGTGATTGCTAAAGAGGGTGTTGAGAGTTTGGACTTTAGTGAGTTACAGCAGGCTTGTAGGGCAAGAGGCATGAGGGCTTATGGTGTATCTGAAGAGCGTTTGAAAAAGGAATTGAGGAATTGGCTGGACTTGTCTTTAAATGAGAAGGTGCCACCCTCTTTGCTGCTGTTGTCGAGAGCCTTGATGGTACCAGAACATGTACCAACAACATACAAACTGAAAGCGACCATATCTGCTTTGCCAGAACAAGTTGCTACTCAGACAAAGGCTGCTATCGGTGAGAAAGAAGGCAAACTGGACTTCAAGGTAATAAAAGCTTTGTTTTTTAGACTAATAAACACTTTTTTTATATATTACTGTTAATTGATTTTTAAAAAAGGAAGAGGCCCTCAATTCATTCAATTGGTACTTATTTTTTAAATTCATTTTCTTTTTTAAAGTGTTATGATTATGACTTTCAATTACTGGAGACATTATTCTTGTACATACTTCAGTAACTGTAAACAAAGGGATATTATAAATTGATTAACATACATTTTTTCATGATGAATCTGATTGAATTATGCAGAATCTTATTAGAATAAATTATTGTTTAACCCAATAAATTTTTTTCCTTCTTTAAAAATTTAACCAATGTTGTCTATTCTGCCAGTGTCAGAGTCTATTCTGCAGTAATGCAAAGTTTGATGGTTCACCTCAGGAAGCTGACTGACATCACCCGAGTTGATCTTTGCACTTAGTGGTGGTTCTACAATATTACCCTTTCGAGTAGCATAATTAGAGACACAATAGAAAGACAATGACCGAGCGAACGCCGGCGTTCCCTCGGGGTTTAATGAATTAATGGCTGTAAGGACAATACAATTTTTTATTATTGTATTTGTAAAATTCCAGGCTAAAGCAGAAGCTATCAAATTAGAAGTTCAGAAGATTAAGGAAGAACAGAAGGAGCACCAAGAAGCAGAGAGGGAGAAACAGATCCTTGAAGCGAAGAAAAGAGAAAGGGAGATGGAAGAACTTAAGGACAAAGCGCCAATCATTGACCTTGACGGTATTGCCCCTATGCTTGACCCGGCTCCTGTGATCATACTTGAGTCATCAAAACAGAAACCTGAAGAAGGTCTCTCGGGCAAAGACATTGAAGTTATAGAAGACGCTTTAGAGAAATTAGGTAAGTTCATATTTGCAACCAAAGTTTTGTTAGTCTCTTAGTTGGTCAACCTGGAAGTGGAGGTGAGTGAGATCAAGATCATCTACTGCTCAAGCTAGTTCTAGGTGGCGCAAGAACAAAATACCTGGAAGAAGTTGGGGGAGGCCTTTGCCCAGCCGTGGAAAGCACATCAAGTCTAAATAAAAAAATTGGCAAACTTCCATGTTTTTTTTTCTATGTACGGAAGTTCAAGTTCATATGGTTACCTAAATAATTACGTATTCTTCACATTGTGTCATTCACAAAAATAAATTTATGTATGTCTGACATGTGCGAAAAACGTGTTTGAATTGTGATCATCGTAGATAACGTATGGAACTTTTCGTTTTTGGCTTCGCGAAAGTATTAGTCAATCGAAAAGTTAGGGAAACGCAGATATAAAGGGCCTATTACACTACTCGATATTCAGACATTCTTAGTCGATGTCGCGTAGTGTAGTAAGGGTTAGACCGCTCTTACTCGGAACAAAAAATAAGACAGTCTGAATATCGTGTGCTGAATATCGTGTAGTGTAATAGGACCCTAAATATAACAAAAAGGAAAATCTGAAAGGATTGTCGATTGGTAAGGAGCTGCGATAAGCAGATACACAAATATTTAAGTAGGTTTTAGTTACGAGTAAAGCGCCTATTACACTACTCGATATTCAGACAATGTTAGTCTATGTAGCGTCATACAAGAAAAAGGGTGACAAAAGGGCCTATTACACTACGCGATATCTGAATTCAGCCCCTAAAGGGATGAAACGGGGTTCTAAAGTTTGTATGGAGAAAACCACTTTCACGCGGGTGAAGCCGCTGGCAAAAGCTAGTTCAATATATTTTGTGTCACACTAGCTCCTGCCAGCGATTTCGCCCGCGTCTTATTTTTTGTTCCGAGTAAGACCGGTCTAACTCTTATTACACTACGCGACATCGACTAAGACTGAATATCGTGTAGTGTAATAGGCCCTTTACGCCAAGGTCGTGAAAAGGAATGAAACAAAACAATGAGATACTAACGGCGGGTTTCTGAATTGAGTATTTTGTGTTAAGTACGTCTCAAACCGTACTTTAATGCCAAATTTTGACAGGTTTTCAAACTAGAGTTTGAGAAATACTCAACTTCAAATGCTTAATTCAGAAATCGGGGAACAAACATAAACTAAGACTGTCTGAATATCGAGTAGTGTGATAGGCCCTTAACTTTGTCATTATTTTGATCTATTTTCTTTTACCGAGTTTTCCGTATCTCTCTTCAGTGATTCGTGTCGGTAGTTAGTAGTTAGGTAGCCGGTAACACGTTTCCGGTTTAAACCAGTTCTCTGCCTTCATTTATCAATTATCATGCAAATATTGCAGTAGCGTGTTCGTATGTGATATAGTTTATTGAAATAGAATCTACATAGTTGCTAATATTTAAGTATTTTTGTGTTATCTTAAAATAATTTTGTAAAGATAGGTAGATGATGTTAACAGATAAAATTCGGGCGTCTTATATATTTTGCAGGTAAGTAGGTATCTCTTTATTGATAACTCATGGTATCTTGCTCTTATTTACTTTGTTATGAAAAGTGCAATATTTATTTAACACTATGCGGCGGATAGGCCGGAAGGCGGACTTTGAAGCCTTGGGCATTTTCTACGAGTCAACCGTTGTCTAGTTGTTTGTTTGTTTTTAACTATCTGAGTAAAGTCGTCAGTATTCGCCATTATTTATTATCATATCTACAGCTCATGTTGGAGTTTTGGTCTAGGAATTATTCCATACCTGAGCATTTCTCAAATTTTTTGACCATAGCCGCAACGTCGATGTCCCATGTTTTGGTCTTTGATTATTTTTTTACTACGATAACATAAATAACATACATGACTGTCGTAACTTCATTGATATTACTTAATTATCAGAGAAAATATCAAAGCTATAAATAAACCACAATAACTACAATAAATAATTAATAATCTAAAATACCAAAAATTTTGTAGTATGGAAAATAAGTTGTCCCATTGTGACCGCAGTGATTTTGAACTCATTTATTTTATTATATTCTAAGAAACGGAATATATGTTATAGTCTTAAAACACTACTTAGAGTATTTTAATACATGTTTTATTTAGTATATAGTGAAATACGTCGTAAGTTAATCAGTTTTCGGAAAATAATATTGTCCCATAAAAAAGTCCAAAACGGAATTCAGATTTTGTTACCGATTTTTGTGTCGAAAGATTTTCTAAACTACTAATTTAGTCAGTGTTTTTTCTTTTGGATACACTATTGACGACATTTCACATCGCCATTTTGTTGTGATGTCATTTCGGTGTCGACAACAGCCGCGACTTAGCGTTGTGCCCTGCACTACGACGAATTCGATCCGGATTTTGTTATACTGTGTGAAGGTAACTTTAAGATACTTAATATTCTTGTTAAAATTGATAAATAGTTTATTTTATGGACTACAATTTGATGTAAATTACTGTTATAACTATCGAGTTTTAAAGAATATGTATTTTATTGAAAATTTGTACCCGTAATTTCGTTACTTCTGTTTTTGTTACTTTCGCGTGGTAACGTATAACCAGAACGAGGGGTAACAAAAAAGGAGTTTTTAAAGCTAAGTACACATCTCACAAAATTGAATCCTATTAATTTCCTAATGTAAATTGTATTTTTGGTGTACAATAAAGAATATCTATCTATCTATCTACCTGAACAGATCAGACTGTTACTAGACAGTACCTAATTTATTCTGGTGTATGGCATGCAAAAGTTTCAGTGTCTACGACCACTACCCTGAGGATGAGTGTGTGTTTTGTAATATCTAATATTTAACTTTATTTTAAATACTTACAAGTATTCTTTACTGCCATTAAAATTAAAATATTTTAGACCAAAGATTTAGATTAGATATAAGATTAATTTGGTGCCTAATTGTTTGAGAGATTTATTATAAGCTCTGCAAGGGCATTGTTATTTACGTATTATAAGTATTGGAATAATTATTAGTTTTCGTGAGTATAAAAAAAATATGTTGTGTTGTTTATATCATTAAAATGTTGATTTTAGCCAAAGAGAATTAAGACTGTATGAAGACTCAACTGATTAATTAGAAGGTATAAGTTTTTATTTGTTTCCTTATTGAAAGTTTTGTTTTTGGAATAATATTCACAATAATTTTTTTAATTTTTGTTTTGATTTTTACTTATTTTGTTTTGATTTTATGTTAGAATGTCAAGTGTGTATGCTAAGCCTTACATTTCCGATTTTGTTACCCAAGTTTCTTGTTTTGATACTGTCCCAAAATTATGCTGATAATTATGATAGATATTTATTTTTCTTTAAATTGAAACGCTATAATCAATCATTTAAAACAACTTCACGATAAATATTATTATTATAAATAGGAAATATAGCATCCTTCTTTTTCTATCTTAGAGGAAAACTAAAAATTTTGATTAGAAAGTTTTCAAATGGTAACAAAAAATACTCAGTACCGCTAAAAACAATTTAATAATATTTTTTTCACAATTTTTACTTTTTCAAAATGTTGTTTAATTTATGATCTAAATAGAAAAACATAAATTTATAATATAGTCTGCGTGTTTCTATATGGTTTTCACTTATTTCCAAGTAACAAAATAAGAACTTTTATTTCGTCCTTAACTAATATTTTACGGGTTTTTTGTATAAAAACTCTATTAAAACAAAAAACCAATCAGAAATTCAGAATCTGTCTAGATTTAGCTAGCTGTATTTAACATAATATGTCCTAAATATACATATTATATTTTAAGACGATTTTTAAAATTATGGTCAAAATTTTTGAGAAATGCTCACCTACGGTTAGCTTTTGTACCGTCGACGATGGCGCGTTGTGTAATTGTGTTTCACGCGCGCCTCAAAGAGGTGTCAGATGTCAGCAAAACTGAAGGGGATGCCTGCTTTTTTTTCAGTGGGAAAATCATCCGATGACATCCCCCGCTATTGGGCGGAGCAAAAGATAGTGTCCGATTTTTACTGACTAAAAACCCACTCCTGTTCCTTCATTACCTTTCGTATCAGGGTCGAGTCTTCCTTTCAGAAGCAGACCATTGGTCCCAGTAGGATTCGACTCTGCTGGGCCCCTACGGTTTGGCTACACATTGTTCGCTTTCCGCAAGCCCGCGCCTACCGTGGCCGGAAATCGGGTTCGGAATCGCGGTGGCGGCTGGGGCGTGAGGACTGTTGCCTCACGCGTGCGGCCTCCTTATTTGCTAGCACTACTGCTTCGCAGGAGGCGACCGCCTGCCACTCTTCCTCGCTTTGGCCCGGTTTTTTCTTCATTTCTCACGTGTAGGTTTCCACTTTAATTGAAAGTGAGGCACTTTCAATTGCTAGCTCAAGCGAGCGCATTAGCTCGTACATGTGAATACGTTTTTTTTTTCCAAATTGCTGTAGTACTTAGTTAATGCTAACTACTATTGTAAACCTACCATATACCTATATTTAATTTAATAATGAGAACTGATTTCATTCAAAGTTTTTGTTAATTCAACAGAAATTAAGATATTTTTTTTTTAAATGATAAAAAACCTTATTTTACTTTAAAAAAAAATTGTAGTGTTATACTAAGACCAAAAAGTCCAGTGTGTCCGGCTAAACTTTTAAGACCTGGCAACCCTACATAGGTACGGCAAATGCAATGCCAAATAACATTAAAAAAATCATTTTCACGTTTGGTTTACGTACCAATAATTTAACGACACCCATTTTGTATATTTATTAAAAATAATAATTAAATGATTAATGCTGCTTGCATTAATCTCATCATCTTTCCAAAGAAAAAAATCATGTCAGTAATTTTACAGTATTCCTAATAATATTTCTAAGCATACATTTGTTTGGCAACCTGTAGCATTCTTTCGCGATATAAGTCAGATATTTCAGTACGCAGAAAAACTCAGTGTGTTGCATATATGCAGACCAATGACTCATAATGTTTGTAAATACAGACTTCTCGAATGTTACATGGTGATATACAAATACATATATTGTACAGAATTAGTTTCATAGGGAAAATACAGATTGCAGATAGGGAAAATAGATAACTGTTGACTGATATTAATCTATATATTTAAAAGGAGAAAATGACTGACTGACACATCAACGCACAGCCAAAACTACTGGGACTTGAAATGTGAAATTTTGCAGAAGGCTTCCTTTTATGATGTAGGCGAGCAGGTACTAAGAAAGGATATTCCAAAATTCAGCCCATATAGGGATGAAAAGGAGTTCTAAAGTTTGTATGGAGAAAACCACTTTCACGCAGGCAAAGCCGCTGGCAAAAGCTAGTTCAATATATTTTATGTCACACTAGCTTCTGCCAGCGATTTCGCCCGCGTTAAAATAGGTTTATCCATACAAAAGTTGGACCCCCATTTCATCCCTTTAGGGAGTGAATTTTGGAAAATCCTCTCTTAGTAGAATAGAATAGAATTTATTTTATTTCGGACACGAAAAGATCCATACAGTGTTAGTGACTTAACAAATAACAATATAAAGGTTGTATACCTATGCCAAAAACACAATGTAAAAAAAAAAACAATGGCCGAAAGAAATGACAGCACTTTGCCGCGTTCAAATATCGAATTAATTAAATGACGAACGTCGAAGGCGAGTGTAAACAACGAGTAGAGTAGATGAAGCCAAACTAATTCTGCACCCACAGGAAATGATTCTGATTAAATTCTCAACCGTATTCCGACGGTTATCTAGTGTTAGTAATCATTACCATTTGCATAAGAAATGTTACAGTCGGAGAGCTATACAGCTCTCCGTTACACTTCTCAGGATGATGTTGCGACTATCTCTCACTCTCCTGAGCAGCGAAGCGCTCGCCTACGTCATAAAAGGAAACCTTGTGCAAAATTTCACGCTCCTAGTCGCATTAGTTTCGGCTGTACGTCGATATGTTAGTCAGTCAGTTTCTCCTTTTATATATATAGATAGGCATACATGGGCACTTGTAAAACGTCATAAACTCACTAGCTTCTACGTTTCGGCATGGTTCCAAGTGGTCGTTTTCTACGGAGATAATCCGCCAGGAAACCCCAGGGTTGCTCCTTTAAAAGTGTTACTAACTTTTCAATGATACACGCCTACGTCGGATATATCCGACAAACACGGTGTTTATTCCGCCAGGGTCGCACGTCCACGACCAAATACTCCATCTCGTCAGCTCTTCTGTCACCTATGGGGATTGAAGAGCTAAACGAGATGAAATATCTTGTCGCAAAAACTCGCCCCTGGCGAATAGGACGCGAAAACACTCGTCGGACCGATCCGACCCAAGGGTTAATTATAAAATGCCGAAAGTTTATATGTTTGTTCTGCACACTCGAACGGATTAAAGGATTTCGATGAAACTTGGGACGCAGGTAGACCATGTCCTAGAATAGCGTATATAGCGAGAGTATATTCCCTTGGGATAATTTTGTGCTATTAAGCGGCCGAAGCTGGCATGCAGCAGCTGTATTACCGTATTACAAGAGAGACACCACTTTTGTAAAGCAGGTGTCAAAACCATTGTCTAATAATCAAAACCATATCTTTAAGTGCTATACACAAATAGGTAGGGAAAAAACAATAATAATAGCATAATCAGCTTTTTAATGCTCCCACTGCTGGGACTCAGGCCTCCTCTCTAGTAGAGGGAATGGGCCGTAATCTACCACGCGGGCCCAGTGCGGGTTGGTGAATGTCACATGTCTTCGAATTTTTGGTTCTAGGACATGCCGGTTTTCTCACGACGTTTTCCTTCACCGTTTTTGAGAGCAGTGGTGATGAAATAAATTACGCAAAGTAATGAGCTGGGCTGGGTTTGAACTCGCGTCCTACAACTCGTAAGTCGGAGCCGTTACCGCTCGGCCACTACTGCTCCATAAAAACAAACCTAGCACTAAAATAAATATGAACGCATTTGTATGTTTGTGCAATAACACACATTTAAAAAAGTTTCAAAGGGGTCGAAAAAATAATATTATTATGAGAAAGATCGTTTTTCATCTGCAATCGACGTATTTCCTATTAAGTATTATTGTGTTTATTGTCTTGGCCAAATGCCAAGGTCCGTTTAGCTGTTAGGGTCGTCCATTCACCTTTGGTTTGACGGAAATTTTCGCTTTACAAAGTTACTATGGTACGATCTCAGTAATACTAAGAAATACTGTTTTCTGTGCCAAATTTACTCGGTACGATTTTATTGATAATGATCTGCAGCCCTCTACAATCGCACACCATTTAATTTGACTACTATTTGACTTGAGATTCTCGGGATATATATATAATATGGGATACCGTAAAACGGGGTGAATAGAAACGCAGGGGTGAATAGAAACAAAACTTTGGTTTGGTTTTTCACTTTTATACCATGTTAACAGCTTCTAACAAAGCATCGATTTTATAGAATAAGAACTCATTAATAAATTGATATAGTTAAATGCTGAAAAAAATATTCAAATATCGTGAAAATACCCTTTGAAGTATTGTTTCTATTCACCCCATTTGACTGTACCGAGAATCACATGCTAACAACCATTTTGTCTGCACTGCTATGTTACACAGACAAGATACTATAGATGTCTACATTAAGTCAGTACCGTGCGGATACATCATACGACATACCAAACTTCATCTTTTTTTTTAAATAATTTAAACTAGTTAGATAGCTGTGAAGGAAGTCGAGGAGTCAAAGCAGGATGTAGTTCATATCATATTTTCGAGTTTATTAAACAATGTCCCCTACGTCAGTCTATCTGTATGAACGCGATAAATTCAAAAACTAACGAACAGATTTCCGTGCGGTTTTGATCAATAGACAGAGTAATTCATGAGGAAGGTTTAGATGTATAATAATGTTATAGTAGAGAAAAGTCAAGAATGAGAATCAATCACATTATAGAAAATCCGATTTTTACTAAGTACATCGTATGTGTAATAATTTACTGAGCATTTAATTTTTAAAATTCGTCAAGAAATGGTGGCTTTATTTTAGTTTTTCTGAACAGCTACTTGGAAACGCGCGCTCTCGCTGGACTGTTTAAGATGACGTCATCTGTCAAGATTCGTGCGATGAACGGCTTGATCGTATTTATTCGCCGGTGGAGAGCAATCATGACAGACAACGTCACAACGAGTCGCTTCATTCTCGGACGCGCTTCTTGAACTAATACACTAAAATTGCTGTATCTTCGTCATTTTTGGTCCGATTTAAATAATTTCTTAATAGTATTTATTGTTTTTTTTTTGACGCTTTAAGTCTGCATATTCCACCAAAATCTTGACTGGTCCTCATTTCAAAGATGGCTGGAATCAATACTAGCGTCAAAATCATTGGCATACTGAACTACAACAATAATGAGTATATATCCACTAATTGTATCTTATATCATCCACAGCTGAACAAAAGAAATCCTTGCTTCTTGAGAAGGAGAGTATTCAGGAACTAAAGGCAGAGCTTCTAGACTACAGCGAAGATGTCAAAGAGATGGATGAGATCGTCAAGAACAAGCAGGCTGACCTCAAGCTCTCGAAGGGTGCTCGCAGGTATTGTGCAACTTCTTTTTAAAGGTCCATACACATACGTCTGTCACTTCACCGTCAAAAATTATATAT
This sequence comes from Mythimna vitellina, assembly GCA_949316375.1. Taxonomy (NCBI): domain Eukaryota; kingdom Metazoa; phylum Arthropoda; class Insecta; order Lepidoptera; family Noctuidae; genus Mythimna; species Mythimna vitellina. The sequence goes on from OX438693.1 coordinate 5,627,285, forward strand.
AAGGTGTTAAAAAATTAACTTTAAGAATTTCGAGGGGACATTGTACTCCTCATTATGAACAACTTTTACAATGGGACCAAACCTGTAATAGCGAAAAAAAAATCAGCTGCTCCATACATTTTGACGAGTTATGCGAACATAAACGTAGGGAACAGCTGATTTTTTTTAGCGATTTCAGGTTTAGTCCCATACTAAAAAGTTGTTCGTAATGAGGAGTACCATGTCCCCTCGAAATTCTTAAAAGCTAATTTTTTAACACCTTATAAAGCCTACTAGCTGACTCGGCGAACTTCATACCGCCTAATAATGTAATAAATGAAGAACCGCTCGACCGATTTTGTGCAAACTTCACATAAACCATCTACTAAATAGTTCGAACAAAGCCTAAACATTTGGTTTGGATAGGGCCCGTGCTTGAGTTACAAAATTACAACGAAAAGTGGCATTGATTTTTATATATATAGATTGTCTGGGTACTAATTTATTTATAGGAGAATCTGGTTTCCTCGAAACGGAAATACGATGATAAAAACTGTATTTAAATTACTTATCGTTTATTTACTGCACAGCATCACTTCACTTCCTTTTTTTGGTATTTATAACTGTACTTACCTATATCACTCACCTATCAATATATTGACACATCTACATTTTTCATATTTTACAGATTGTACAAATATTTAAAACAAAGTTTTTAGTTCATTTTACATTTTATATCAGAAATTGTGATGTTGGCTACTAGTACCAAAAGACCATAATAGATATTCAAAGATATAAATTATCCAATTTTAAACACTTAGGCCGTTAAAACTTAATTTCGCATTTACTGTAGATGTGCCAATATTTTAATAGGTGAGCGATATGTTTAAAAAAGTATTTTTAAACATGAAAAGTATTCTTAATCATGTTTAAAAATACTTTTTTAAACATGATTAAGAAGATAACGATTTAGACAATCAGTATAACATACTGTAATCGAGCTAGTTATCAGATTTATAATCCGCTGCAGCATTGTTTGATTGATTAATTAATTCCAAAAAATAAACTGGGTTACCAACGTTAAATAGGCCATCTATACTAAATACTCTATAAAATTTTCCATCGCTATTCTACCACACTACACAACTCTACACTAACCTTTCGAATACCGTTATTAGAGGCAATAGAAAGAGAATAGAATAAACTTTATTGTACACCAAAATAGTAACAAAACTTTTACACTAACTTAAATCTATGGGTACAAAGGCGGTCTTATCGTTGACAGCGATATATGAGAGAGCGAACGCCGGCGTTCGCTTCGGGTTTAATGAACCAAGCTCTAAACCGTACTATTCCTTTCCGTTCTACTAATATGCAAAAACAAATTATGCAAGAGCTTTGAATTAGAGCGCAACTTTTTAAAAAAAGACGTCATCTTTGTTTGTGTTTAATCTCATTATATAACCTTGACTAATCGTATCAGAAAAACACTCACATTTTTCACGCATTATTGCAGATTATACAAGGCCGTAAACAACATGATTGGCAAACTAGATGCTGCGCTAGCCATGCTGGAATCCAAGGAAAAAGCCCTGATCACCACGCTGGAGCAATCCAAGTCTGAACCGCAAAAGGCGAAGGAACAACTGATCCAAATTGATGAACTGATGCATTCCATTAAAAGCCTTCAAAAGGTGCCGGATGAGGCCAAACTGAAGCTCATACAGGACGTGCTTGGCAGGCTGGACGATGATTTCGACGGGCAGTTGAAGATTGATGATGTATTGAAGGTTAGTACCTATTGGTAACACATTTGCATTTAGTGTAAGCTACGAGGCGCGATTTCCGGCCACAGTAGGCCTGGGTTTGCGGACGAATAGCTATGGGTAGCTCTTCGTCCGCCCATCGAGTAAAGCCCTTTTTTGTTTTCTTGTGCGCCTCAAACAGGTGTTAGCAAAACTGAAGGGGTCCAGTAGCGTGAGATGGTTGCTAGGGCTGTGGCATCGTGGCTCTAGAACAACGTAAAGGGCAATAGTCCCTACCCTATCTACCTATACCCTAGAGCGGGAGGTCATCGGATGATTGTACACCAAGAAAAAAAAATGTATGGTGTTGCGGCTTCATAAATGAACTATGTAACCGACGAATGTAATTTAGAACCCAAATTGCATCATTCCGTTGTCACAACAGAAAATCTACAAGGTCGATCGCCATGTTAGCTTTAACACGTCAAACTTACGAGCACAGTTTCCGATGATACATGCAAAGTTCACGGCCGACAGTAGTACATGTGTATATCTACTTCTGAAATATTTTGATTAGTGAAACATTTGCATTAAGTCCGCCTATGTACGAGTACCTGAACTACTGTACATGAAGTTCAAATATAAAAATAAATAAATATATTTTAACTGGTATCTATGTGAAAATTCTTGGTCAAAGCTTATTACCAATACAAACCTTAGAGATAATCAAACTCGTTTACTAGGTGTAAAACATGTGTAAAATTAGGAACTTGTCGTGTTCTTTTACTCTGACAAGAGCTTGTTTTTGATTTTTTAGGGGAAATCTTTATTCGATGAAAGACCAATCACTAAACTCATTAACAATTAAAAGGCCCGTTTTGACATTGAGAAATACCCTAGAATGTAAATTAACCGAAACTGAAAGAAACAATAAAATAATAAATACATGGTGTTTTAAAAAAATACATACATTTTTTGGCGCGTTCAATAACATGATGGAATATAGTGCGAGTATTCTTTTTGCGTACAAAAGTATTCGTTTTGACAGATGTCAAAACGGACCTTTTATTTTTCGACAAATACGTGTGGAAGGTGCAAAAACGACCTTTGTAGTATCAAGGCTTTAAGGTCAATGTCATTGTCAACTTTCCACCACGCTGTCACACACGTGACTGACCGTATCAAATACTCCGCGAGTGATTAAAACGCGATAACATAGTAAGTACCTATATGACCTGTTTCTGTGCACGACGCTAGACTTCCGTGTTATCACTACTTTAATAATAATCTTCACGGTCAGTGTAAAAAATGTACCCACATTACATTAGCTTCTTCTTAATAAAAACTTGACATTTAAGGCTCGATGTGGTTCTTATCTTTACAAAAAAAAAAACTAAGCAGTTTATGGTTATGTAATGTTTTAGTTACGAAATCCAAAGCATGAATATTAATGTTGCTTGTTTGTGAATGTTTATTTATGAGATATTCAACTTCTCGAAATTTCAGAACTATCTTTTTAAAAATCATTGCTTAGCTAAGTTTAGACTATCAGAAAGGAGAATCTCTTTCATCTCCGTTCCTAAAATAAGGGTGGTTTATACAAAGCAGCTTTAATGCATCTATTTTTATGTAAACAAGCAATGTTATTGATTTTTAGAAAATATGGTAAGGTCAGACGTCTGTGCCGGTCACTGACCTCATGACTTTAGTAGCTATTAATATTTTTAGTTTCAATATTTTCTGTCTGACGTCTTTTCTGTTACAATAATAGCGTTATTATTTTAATGTGTGTATTTATACATGTGTAAAAGATGAATAGAATCACATATCACCTGTTTATCGTTTAGTGTCAGTTGCAGGCAATTGCGATAATCTAGTGTCCTTGAAGTAGCTATTAAATGTAAACATCCAAGTTTCTTTAGTTTTAAAAATAGAGTTCTGTGATCTTGTTCCTTTTATAAGATGCTGAAGGAGGGTCAAAGCCTCTATTAGAGTTGTAGACTTAATACGAAGTATAGAATTCGAACACTTTGTGATATCTACCAACGATGCGTATTTACATTCTATACATGGCCCTGAACGCAGCCATAGGAAACTGCTCGCGTATACTTTGTATTGCTATTTTTAAATCTGCAATTACAATGTATACACGAATTTTGCGTAAGTACAGGGTCTTGTATAGTTTGTAACGTGTACGCGCGCATCCTGGTTCCAAACTATACTACCAGTTAACATCACTTACGCCTGGCAAAATCTGATTAGATATAATATCACTTATTAATATAATAGAATAATGTTAGATAAATAATAATGACTTTTAACTTAACCTAAACCAAATGATTCACAAACTATACGCGACTAGTTTTACACCCTTGCGCTCTGGCAATGTATAGAATGTAAATACGCCCCAAATATTATGATCCATTCCCTCGTCGCCGGAGTCAGCAGAGGAACAGCAGTGGGAACATCATAAAGCTGATTGTGTTTATAGAATTCTTTTTACTTCAATCATGCTAAGACACTAACATGAAGAAGGACACAGGTGGGTTTTAGTCAGTAAAAGTCTGACACGCACTCTCGCTCCACCCTAGGCGGGAAAAGTCAAATGATAATTGTCTACTTTACATCTAGGCAAGCGTGCTTCATCTTAGACCATATCATCGTTTACCATCAGGTGAGATAGTGGTTAACCGCGAGCTTATCAACAATAACAAGAAAGCCTGATCTTCGTACCTATTGTCGTTTAGCTCAAAATTGTGGCGATGCGTCGGGACGACCTAGTTTCAGAATTTATGCTGCACTATGCGGCACTAAAATCTATAATGTAGAAGGGGAGTGGAGAGCTCTTTCGATTTTGTTTACAATATCACATCAAAATAAATCTCATTGTCAATATTTACAAGGATATTCCCTCAAGCTATGGGGAAATGTATCCAGAAAGAAGCATTTGAAGCAAATTCTACCTTACCGAGTCGTAACAGCATGGAACAGGTTTCCGAAAAGTGTTGTGAAAGCTCCAACATGCTTTAAAAATCGGTTGGACAGACTAAACATCTCCAAATTATTTGAAACACTTATTATTTGGTAAGATGCGTATCTTACTAAATAATAATAATATACAAAGTCTTATACCATCATAAACTAATAATTAGGATCTCACCTTGGTTCACACCCAAAGAACTCCAGGGAAAATTAAGCTTAAAAACCATCATAATAATAATTATCCTCACATTACAGATGCTCGAAATAATTGGCAACGAAAACGTGAACCTGTCAGAGAAACAGATGGCCGAGTTGATCGAGCTGCTGGACAAGGAGGAGATCCTCGAGGTTGAGAGCAAGATACAGAAGGCGCTCGACAAGGCGGCCATCGCGGCGAAGGAGCAGGACAAGCCTAGCGTCTCCGAGGGGAAGGTAACATCTACACGAATATTAGATTTCAAGATGAAAACTCAGCGTGGCGACAAATGAGTACAGTACGGTCAAAATATGTTGGCAACTCTGAAGTTGATCTTTGTATTCATTTGGCGAATCTAAATGACTTTTAATAACGTAATGGTGGACCCATTACGTTATTGAAACCTCTACGGTCCAGGCTAAGCGATACGCCTCGTGGTTTATACCGCGCACATCGACGAGTGGAACAATTTGCCTGCTGCGGTCTTCCCGTCTGATTATAATTTAGACGTTTTCAATGCTACAGTGAATAGGCTCTTTATGAATTAGTATGATGCACCATCAACAGTTGCATTACAGCTTAACATCAGGTGGGATCGCAGTCAAACACTACTTTCATGATCATGTAAAAAAAAAAGCAAAGAATTACTGCGCAGCCAAACAAAAGGACCGGTCAAGTATTTTGGACCGTACTTTTTTTTCATATACCAATGGCGGTATTCATATCTCAAGTCAGCAGGCTTATTTCGCACTAACCATCTGGCTCTAAACAAGAGAGATGAGCTACATAATATATTGTCTCAACCCTTTTCAATCAAACAGCAAGCCGTGCCTAAGTGCTTGATGACTTCAGGGGTTCCACGTACACAATAAAACAGTAAACCTAGAATTCTTTAAAAAAAAAAAAAAAACATGTCTCAGCTTTTTAAAAATCTTTGGGTAGGTTCTATAGCACTGCAAGAACTTATCTTTGAATCAAGTATGGGAATGTCATGCTCATTTAAAACTCCCAAGACAATTTGATGTTTGTATCAAAGTCATCACATCATACACTTACTAGCCGATGCGCAATAAGACTATGGATGAGAACTTTATCTCAGTCAGCTGTTCGAAAGATAACCATGTTTTGTTTTTTTTTATGTTTAAAACATATCGGTCGTTTTGAATGTAGGTATTTTTTTACAAATAGTTCGTCGACTCATCACGTGATAAGAAGACTGACTTTTTCTTCGGCAACAGATTCATTGTGATAATAATGCCGAGAGTTCTGGGCATTTTTCCCATCGACAGCGATGGGTACGATCGGCAACAGATTCAGCGTCATTGTGGCAATAATGCCGAAAGTTCTGGGCATTTTGCCCATTGACAGCGATGTGTACGATCGGCAACAGTTTCAGTGTCATTGTGGCAATACTGCCGAGAGTTCTGGGCATTTTGCCCATTGACAGCGATGTGTACGATCGGCAACAGTTTCAGTGTCATTGTGGCAATACTGCCGAAAGTTCTGGACATTTTGCCCATTGACAGCGATGTGTACGATCGGCAACAGTTTCAGTGTTATTGTGGCAATACTGCCGAGAGTTCTGGGCATTTTGCCCATTGACAGCGATGTGTACGATCGGCAACAGTTTCAGTGTCATTGTGGCAATACTGCCGAGAGTTCTGGGCATTTTGCCCATTGACAGCGATGTGTACGATATCTCTTTGATATTGAGTTCTTACAAGATCGAAACATTGATCATATTAATAACCTAAATTTGTATTGTTACAGAGTTTATTCGACATAATACGAGAAGCTCAGAAGAGGCGGGAACAGAAGAGAGCTGCCGAACAAGAGGCAATTGCTAAGAGCGAAGGTATCGTCACAAAAACCGAGGAAAGCAGTAAACGGCCCCAGAGCCACTGAGTAATTTAGCTTTACTTAGTCAAGGTGTATATAACTATACTAGTGGACGGTTCTTACTCATGTTTACGCCTTCATGCTGGTTTAGGTGACGATAAATTAGCAAAGATGGCGCTTGGCGTTTGTATTTAAATAAGATTCATTCGGATACGTGCAACACATTACTGTTATAACATCTTTTGTTTAAGTCGTGGCTAGATCTCAGGAATTGATCACTTCATGATATGGCCTAGTAAAACTGGCCGGATCGTTTTAAACGTTTAAGTTTGATGATAAGTATATCCTCATTTAACCTACTTTCTTTAGACCTTTTGTTATAGAAATCCTACATCAATGGTCGAACGTGGATTGACATATCATCAAACGTTAATGTTTAAATGATCTGGCCAATTTTAGTTGGCCATTGATCAATTCTAAGATCCGAACACGACATATATATAAAAGGCAAAGTCCTGACTCTCTCAGAGACTCATCAACGCCTGGACCAAGCCCTTGGACCCAGAACGTACATGAGACCGACGCACACGTGGACCTCGCCTGATTTGTACGTAGAACGACGTCGCGTGGCGTGGATCTAGTGTATCTACAAGTCTAGTCCATATAAATTGTATGGAGACCGACCCGCCCAGCTCGGCGTGTGTGGCACACGTGTGCGCAGTATAGTTCTACCTTTACAGTAATGTTTTGATCACAGCCGAGTTGCACTCTCTGAATGAGCCTTATATACCCGCATTATAGCATAGCTGTTGTACTAGAGTAACGAAATACATATTTATGTAGAAGAAATTAAATATTATTTATGTAATGAATATGTTACCCATACGACAATAAGCATTTTGTAACATGTAATCAATCACACATGAATATGTAAATAATGTTTTACTTTATAATATATATTATTATTGAATATACCTAAACTTTCCAAGCCGTACAAAGTTGTTCGTTTGTTTTCAAGATTTTATTTATTCCTGGTTTGTTTTGTTTCATGTGTATTATGTTGATGCATTTCTGTGATCACTATTCAGTTTAAGTTTTATTTTAGTTTATTATAGTGGTTATTTCAAAAATATGTTGCGCACAAATTGTGGAGCGTTGCACTTTTACTTCTTTTTAATTGTGAATTGGAATGGGTGGATATTATATTACTAATACTGTTAAATTTTTTCCTTGATACCAGATTCATACAAAATTAGATGTGTATATTATGTATATTAACTGTTAATGCAGAGTATTGTTTACAAAAGTTGACTTTCAGAAATATGTTTTATTTACTTGTAGCAATATGTTATTTTATTTATGTTTAACAAGTGTTGAATCTAATTACGTACAGAACAATTAAAGCACATATTAATTATATGGGTTTCAACTGTTTTCTAAAAAACAATTTCCAGCTGTTTATAGCAAATAATGTAGCACCAGTTTAAATACTTATTCGTACAAACCCGAGATAAACTTTCTGCATTGTTTATCAATTTTAATTGCATTACCATCAGTATTGGTAACATTTTTTTTCCAACGAGTCAGTTACTGTTATTCGATGTACTGAACAATAAAGTTTTAAAGAGTAAGAGAATAAAGAGATCGATAAAAATGATTTTGTTTCATTCCGCACACAGATTACTTTTTATATTCTGCAATAATACCACGCACGACCTTGGGAGATATTACAGGTACAATCGGTTGTTAGGGCGTATTGTGACCTAATCGATCGATGTGAGACGTGGCAGTTGCAATGTATGGAAAAGAATAAATTAACCTTTGGACCGTGACCCTGAAGTAAACCTACAACTACAATAGGTACTATAAACGAGAAGTAGCTGGTGGATGGAACTAATACATTGTAAAAAAATAATCATTTTTAAATTTGCCGCCTCTAGGTGGCGTGAAAGTCGAACATCCGGTTTTTAATACTGGATGCTCATTGGACAGATTTTAAAATCCACGTACTAGATTAGCCAATAGTCATATTTCGACGAATCACAAGGTGTATGCAGTGTACTCACGGGCTGCTAAGCCGCCATTTTTAATGATTTTGAAAAGCGAAGCCATGTGATTGGTCAATAACAAGACGTCATTTCAATCTTTTGACGGAGTTGCGCAAAATAAAATAATTTTGTGACTCTCACTCACTCATTGCGGCTGCCATGTTTTTTTTCATGTGGGGTGTGTGTGTATTGATATAACATGATAGTTTAACCCCGTATAAACTGTTACAGGTGAGTAATTTCTATTAATTCCGATTGTTTTCATGTGCCAATGCGGAAGTAGGTTCATGGCGCGTCCTCAGTGAAAGTGCATCATGTAACACTGTCGCCTTCTTGTGAAATTGCATCGTATCGTAGATGAAAAGAGTAGAATGAGTATGACTCAGAGCAAAACGACTATAAAAGATTTGCCGTAACGCGCGTGATACTACTCTTTGTTGATGTGTAACAAAAAGTGTTGTGTGGGTGACGTTGCGAATGCGAGAAGGCTTCGTCCGCGCTCACCCTCACTCGGGTGACGTTTTGGCGCCATCGACCCATTTAGTACGGCGGGGCGGGCATGGTACTCACGGCACACCAATTCTTTGTGCTGGCTTGCATCTCAATGACCTTTGTATCAAAACATTGAATGATAGTAAAATTAAACTTTTTATTTTGCAGAAATAAGGGGTGCACATAGTGCGTCATTTGTTATTAGCTAGTGACCATGCGATTGCAAAAAAATTGAAGCAAGCGCTGCATTAGAAAAAAACTGACCCACTAGCAAAGAATAGGCCAAAGAAATTAAGAATGTATTAGTAACGGAGGAATTAAAGGATCGATTTATATCACACGGCCCACGGCGATTGTAAAATGGACTCACGATTATTATACAAGATGATGGTGTTTGATAACGGCAGACACTATCAAGGACAGGATGCGTAAGCATAAGAGAGAGAGCCAGGCGTTTGCCTGCTGGCCTGCCACATCGAGAGAGCTTCATCAAACTCCATACTCCATCATCTGATACCCACACACTTGGTACAGGTAGGCCACTCCGACAGTTTATTTTTACTTATCACAGATCATTGCAATTCTATGTAAATATTCTTTGTAGTCACTATCATGTTCAGGCAATAAACATCACCAAATGGCTCCGTGATTATCACAAACAAACAAACAAAGTACTAAAAGGAAGAGAAGCATTTTCTAATCAATTAGCTTCAACATCATTAAGTATCTTGGAATGATTTGTTTAAATAGTTAATAAATGATATGTAGGCTATTAAACACCATTACTAAATAGTACCTAATTGAAGTAATGACCAAATAGTGATTTGCCAACTAGCTAGTGATCAAATAATAATCAGTATGAACTAATTATTGTTTTTTCGACTGTCAAGAAGACATGCAGTGCTCAGTAACACTGGAAAGTGACCATAACAGTGGGAATATAAAAATGAAGACAATTAACAATTATAAGAATCCTTACAAAAAGGTCGGTTTTGCATCTATTCCAATGTTATATGTTATTTTTATAGGCAACATGACATTATTTGTTTTTTTCTGGTTATTTATGTAACCAAAATGTATTTTTTTATCATTTTCCTTGTGGGAGTGATTAGACTTTATTTTTGTTTTTACTTGTTGCCTGGTCATAGAGGAAGTTTCCTCATTATGATTGTTGCCTATGAAAGCACCGCACCACTGTATGTTGATGTCCCCCTTGGTTTGCACTCTAGTTAAGGAGCATCGCTGCATTCTTCCTTTGTTCCATTGTTAAAAGCTACTTGTAATAATTGTTTGCATTATCATTGTATGCATATATTTTATTTTACTGAACATCTACCTTTTTAGTGCATTTGCAGGATGTAGAGCATTTTTTTTATGATGTTAGTTACCATTACCCATTTGTGATTTTTATTTTCATATAAGTAGGTAGGTACTTAATTTTTTTTTTCCAGTGTATTTTTTCATTTTGTAGTACAGTTGGTGGGTTCTTTAACACTATCAGTGCTAAAAATTTAAAATAATTTGTTCATTTGCCCACAATCAACCTCTCATACTGTTTATATGCACCCGATTAGAAAGTGCCAAGTTTTTTCAATCATTGTATGAACCAAGTCCTTGGCACCGAAAGTGTTAATCCTGTAGTTTAGTCCCAGAATTTGTGTTACTGTAGCTGCTTTACATACATCCAGGATTTGAAACATGGCATTTCAGGTACAGCTTTTTCAGCTATAGTGAAATATAGCTATATCATAAGCTGTCAAATGTGCAAGAAAATGGTCTAGTTTTTTATTTCACTGAGACGGGTTTGTCTTGAATATGTGTGTATATTCACATTCACTTTTTTTTCTGTGTGCATAAACTTGGAGTGCTTGGTGGCATAGACCAAGACCACATGCCTTCATGAAGTGAAATATTTATATTATTCAAACACCAGACCATACCAGGCCTTAGCACAAATTTTGGTACTTAAGGCCTGTAGACTCCCAGGCAGTTACCAATGCATAATGAATGCATGTGAAGTAGCTACTATACTATTGTAGTACTATTTTATTGGTAGTAAAAAGTAAAATAGAGTAAAAAAGTAATATAAAATATCTGGATGTTTTTGTGATAATGTTGTATTGTTTATTTTCAGGAACCTAATCTTGACAACATTGTTGATCAGCTGTGCACACGACTCCAGGACATCAAAGATCAAGAAGGTGCGTCACGAGTAGGCATGCCCACGTGTTCTATAGAAGAAACTGAGGCTGTTCGTCGATATTACGCTGCGTTTCCGGCTTTAAAGAAAGGTCGAGAGTCGCCGCTACCATATTATCTCCCACCGCCAGCGTGGTGTCGCAAGTCAGCGCCAGATTCCAAGATCAAAATGCAAAGCGAGTTATCAGTGTCTAAAGATTGGAATACTAAAAACAAGAAACTAACTTCAGGCAAGGAGCGACGCAATTCGTACCACGGTCAAAAGAAGAACAACAAGAAACGTTGCAACAGCTACAGTAGGTCCTTTGATAGCAAAGAGATATTGCCTGAGTGGGTTACACACGAGGGTGTTTGGGATATGGAAACGCAAGACCCAGTGAAGGAGTTCATTAGAGCCATAGCATTAGACGAGGGTTACGGTACATGCGAGAACACCGTCACAGACGAGATCAAGGAATTAACTGAAGGGAAAATCGGAATGAATGAAAACATGGTGCCAGACTGGGACGATAGCCTCGACCTAGACGGCGGCTGGGTCATCACTGAGGACCTTAACCCGCGCGTCCGCACTCCCATGGAGGAGGAACTGTACGCTAAGTTCGAGGCTAAGTTCGATCGTAGCATTGAAGCTCTGTGGTCCAAAGACCAGAACACACCCGACGATGAGTACCAGGACCTTCCGATAGACTTCCAAGATCTGCTGTCATCTCCCTCCGACCGTCTGTTCGCCGATCCGTCTGCCGAGAAGTGTAGTCTTATATCCTTCACTGAGAGCATTTGGTCTACTGAAGCTGCAGACTTCCCGCCGCCACTGGACCGCGGGGACTCGCCCTCGCGCATCGCTGATGCTCTGCACGACCGCTTCCGGCCGCTCAACCTCGCTGACGTGGCCGAGCCAGAGCCGCGCGAGCTCGAGTCCTTCGCGTTGTACGAAGGCGACGACATCTACGACGCTCTCACCACGGTCGCCAACACCATGCGCTCCTTCACGGCCATCAACCACAGCCGCGACCGCAGCGGCTTCGTCGAGGTGCCGCCGCGCCGCGGCCGCCCCCGGGCCGCTCGCCCCGCCCCGCGCGACCCGCCCGCGCGCCCGCCCTCCTCCCGCCCGCGCGAGGACCTGCTCACCTCCGCTCGCACGCACTTCCGCCCCATACGCCGCGAGACCGACGCCGAGCCGCCGCGCTACGCCGACGGCGACACTTTTGACATCTGCGGCGACCCCGACACCGTCGAGTTCCGCCGCAGTGACTCGGGCGGCCTGTACCTGGGCGAGGGCGTCGAGCGCTACCTCGAGTACCGCGCCGTGCGCAGCATCGACTACGGGCGCCTCAACCTCACGCCGGCACAGCGCTGCCCGGATCTCGACGAGCCGGGGCTGCGGCTGCGCTTCCCGCTGCGCCAGTGCGACGCGGGCGTGCAGACAGATTCGCCGCCCGCCAGCGCCGCCGCCGCCGCCGCGGCCGCCTGGGCGCCGTGCGAGGAGTGCGGCCGCGCCGCCAAGAAGATGCGCCCCAGCGCCGCGCGTTCCATCTGGAGCCAGCGAGCCTGCCGCGTGTGCGCGCCCGCGCCGCCTGTACCGCCCGCACCGCCCGCGGCCGCGCCGCCGCCCGACGAGCTGTCGCGCGAGTGGGAGGAGCTGCTGTCGGACATCAGCGCGGCGCACGCGCAGTACGCGGGCGGCGAGGCGCCGGACGAGGGCCGCGGCGACCGCAAGCGGCGGCACAGCGCGGCGCTGCGCTGCGCGGCGCAGTGCACGCACCCGCACGCGCGCTTCCTGCCGTGCTGCACGCTGGCGCTGGACCGGCCGCTCACGCGCTAGGCGCGCGGGTCACACGTCCCGCCGCAGGGCGCGCGGGTCACACGTCCCGCCGCAGGACGCGCGGCTCGCCCGCACGGTGCCGCGCGTACACCTCGCCGCGGCGACCCGTGTGCGCGCGGCACAGAGAGCCCCCCAATATCCGAGCTCGGAGCACGCGCGTCCACTGCGGCGGCAGTTTTCAGTGTCGATCGTTTCCTTTCCCGTTCCATCGCCCGATCTGTATATATAACCCCCCTTTTTTCTTCGAGCGTATTATTGTTGTTGAAAGTGAGAAATCGCAGCTTTTCAAATTCGAAAACGACGTGCCGCCGTGATCGGTCTCGAGAAGGTGTCCTTAGTGGCTCGATTGCTCTTTCAAGTGGCATTAGAATGAAAAAGTTAGCAATAATAATAGGATTAATTAGCGAAGCCTTAAACGTTACTTTCTCCGAGTGTGTAGGGTTGATGAGGTACAAAGTGGAAGGCTAGAAGTGCTAACATATCTTATGATTGTAGATATTGACGGGAAAGGAGAAGTTATAATGTAACGTTAATTTTAGTTCAATGTTTTCTTTTAGAGATTTCATATTGATGTAGGAATGTTTGATGGAATGCTTTCGCTTCATAATCGATACTCGGCGAAAATTGATTAATGTGCGAAAGTGATCGGTATTGTGCGTTACTCGTATTATTAAATAACAATGGCCTTGAAGTAATAAGCAGCATTTCTGCATCGTTATAATTGTATTTTAAATGTTTTGTTGGGAAAAAAATATATATTTTATTTGTTTTAGTTCAAAAATTACATAACGCGAAACGAGACGATAGCATTCCATAGCAAACATGATAGGACGATTCTAATATAATTCTTACAATAATATCGTCCCGACTTGTTTAATAATTTGTTAATATAAAATATAAGTAGAACAGGTATTTTATTTTTGTTAGTATTTTTCGTTAGTTTTCAGGCGATCTAAATTCATTCAAAATTTTATATCGTAAAGTAAATTGTTCTGTTTTCTTTTGCAACTTTTTTGAACGCGAACATTAATGTAAGGAGATGATTAGACGCGTCTCCCGTTGTCCAGCAGTGGGTACGCCTTTCGGCCGTCGTTCGCGAAAGATGTACCCACAGTTGTAACTGAAGCCGAACATGTCGAGATGCGGCTCATGTCCGAGGTTCGAACGATATCGGAAGCGGACGTTATGGTTTGTCCATGTTGAATAAGTTTTACACGCGGCGATTTTATTGATTTGCCGCATTATATAATGTAGGGTGGCGGACGCGTCGCGGGTTTGTGTTCATTCTTGATCCGTGATTGCCCGTTGCGTTCTGCCGGATAGTGGTTATTGGAGGTGTTAGCAGTTTTGTATGAAGCTGGACTATGTTAGTGGGGGGCCGAAGCCCCCTGAGTGTCGTCGGATACGATGAACTATGTGTCGTGCTCTTCTTTGATATATGCCCGGCCGACGCTGTTCACCGTTTACGGACTCACGTTTTCTTTCAGAAGACGGTTGGTTAACTTTTTATAAGACGTATCGGCATGCCTTGCGTTACATGGTGGTTGGTGGCACGACGGAACGGTGAGCAGCGATGACCATCAATTGTAACATAATTTACAGCTCCAAGTATGGATTGTAACAGTTCATATAGGCATAACTGTTATTATAGTTCATAAACATAAGAATTGTATATGTTATATTTTCGTATATTTTCATTTTACACGGGGTGTCGTCGCGGCGTGCTAGACGTCGCGCAGAGCTCAGCGGACGGTCGCAGCGCCTCCTGGCGTCGACTTCACGCTCGCTCTGAACGACCCCAAAACTTATATTTATTTCATTTGAAAGCCTTGCCTAGTTACAATTTCATATAAGACTTTAATATTCGTGCATAATTTTCTATTTTATGTGTCGTGTTTTATATATTTATTTTTATGTAGTGTGATTTACTTCTGTTTGTAATAACTGAAAACGGAAAATGTAAAAAAAAATGTCATTGCAAAATTTACATCAGGAAGGCTATCCTTGTATATATTTAGTATATTGTGAATTTAATGTATAGTCATTTTCTGTTCTTTTGAATGATGTATCATATTATATGTTGGCTAATTCTTTTGTCAATTTCTTTATCTGAAATATTTGATGTTTATGTTCATGCGGGTAGACAAGTACATCAGTTTACGACTACAATGTTTCAGATATTGAAATGTTCATGTACTGTCTAAAGCTACGTTATTAGAGCGGTTGGGTATTTTTAAACTCATTCAACTAATTAATTCACATTCATTTTCTCGTGTCACGTAATGTATTTCATTTTTTCTGTCATAAGTTCATATTATATTGTACTTATTCCATTAACGATATTCGCTAAAGGATACCTCGATAAAAAATAATTGAAAAACCAAAAAAAAAAACGTGTATTAGTTTCAAGTTCGCATATAATATTATGTTTGATTAGATAATAATCTAATGTAATGTGCTTGTGCACTTGACTGTCTAAATTATCCATAACAGCAGAGGATAAGAATGTTTTTCATCAAATGTTGAAGGAATGTTTGAACGTTTGATGGAAAACAAAAGGAGTTTGTTACGGTGTTCGGTAATGGGGACTTATTACAATCAAAAATACGCCAGACCGATGCAAACTCCTCAAATATTGAACGGGACGTGAATAAAGCTATCGAGACTACAATCATTACAATTATGACATCTGTCCGTTGCTCCTTCGCTTGATAGATTTATCAACGTCCCGTTTGTTTATAACCGATCGCTTAGAATCACTTGTGGACAGCTTATGTGTAAACTTTTCACGACATTTTATTGCTGTGCCAATGTGAAGCTGACGCAATTGAGCCTATGACTAGGTTACCAGTCCCCCACAATCACTACTCTTTTTATGCGCCACATGATCATTCGTAAGTGGCATGAACTTCGTCGTTATAATAATAATAATATGTAACTATTGGTATTTCAACTTTTTTACTGTCACCAAATAACCAATATTTGTTCTACACAATGCTATTTCTTACTGAGAGCAAAATTGGTTTTTCTGTGTAAATGTAATTTGGACACGTAGCAAATCAGCACATGCGTATTAAAAAAAATACAATTAATTTTGCAATGTAGACAAAAAAATTCCAAATCTTGTAAAGCTCTCTCATCAGAGACAAGTCGGCTTGTAACCGATAGCTAAAAAGTGGCCTTGGTTACATGCATATTTGTTTACATTTCATATCAATTTATATCATTTTATTTTCTTTTGAAGTTTCGTAAGATCATTAGAGATTTAAAAAAAATATATCTTATAGGCCGGGGTAGGAGCAGTACACGGGGATTTCACATCTTATATTTTGGCCGACAAACTTAAAAACCTGCACTGCAAATAACGAGTACCTATTAAAAATTTACACAACTCGATTACTAACACTTTGCTGTTTTTCTCACGGATAATAATTAAGAATTTTCAATATTTACTACTTGTGGCGAAAATTGGCACCTTTCTGTTGTAATTAAGTATAGCAAAAATAAACGACGATAGCATACATGTATGAATGAGCTTTTAAATTAGATTGTACCAAATTATACCTATTTGAAAATTGTTAACTGATTTAGAAGTGATAATCCCTGAAAATAGTTACCATTTTCATAATTACGTTAGGTTGTGCTCGCTACTCTGGTTCTTGCCACCTGTGGGAAGAAAATAAAAATAAACAATCAATCCACATTTTGAGAGTTTTATTTTTACACCAATACAAAACCCCTATGAATTTAAACACTGAAGAAAAAAGAGAAACCCAACTTTTTAGGTATTCTGTAAACTTAAACGTTACCACAGCCGGTAAGAAGTCTCGAGATGTAAAAAATTAGAATAACAATAAAATAGTGGGCGAAGTTGTCGCTCCACTCAAAAAGCCAAACTTGAGTATAGCTTGTCTCTGTCTTTTTCGCGCTCGCTGGCGCAAACGAGAAGGCGCTATACAAAAACCACGGTTTACACTTTCATCCATTGAAATGCACGCGGTGCTTCGTTGCGAACGAGACGCCGGTTCAAAATAACAGTGAACCGTCCGGTCTTATCGAACTAAAATAATAACTCAAAAGTAAACGGACGTTGCAGTGATACGAACTGATTTCACGTGTGATCTTGTGTTTTGGACGCTGTTAGTGTTTGAACTGTTCTAATCGACGTCTGTTATTTTTTTGTTTTTCGGAGAAAGGTAAGTTCTTATTTATTTTTCTAGTAAACTTGAATGAGTCCACTACCTTCTCATTCACTTAAAAAAGTATTTTCATCTAGACCTTAGAAATGTGTAAAAACTTCAGCTTTTTTTTTGTTTAAACAATATCTGCGTAGGAAACCAAAAATCTTAATAAAACTGAAAAGCTAGCCTTTCATATCAACCGTTTAACCAACTTATTTACTAGTCTACCAATTTAAGCAGAAAGTAGGTCTTTTGTATTTTTATTAATATTGGGTTTTAATTAATACAACAAATCTGTACCAAACCGTTAGATGACTGTGATGACTATTTTTTGCAGCGTAGAAACAAGAAAGTCTGGTCATAAAACAATATTTACGGCTGAGCTTCCAAGCTAACCTACTGCTCAGACATTCTCCTATCCCATATATGGAATCCTGAACTGAAAATTTGCAGTTACAAACGAATTGGTTTTACTTACTGCCAATCCAATCTGAAATATGGAGAGACTATTATGAGTCAATAGAGGCCGTTAATTTTTTTTTGTTATTTTTTTATTGCACCGATTGATTTTTGTTACTTGAACAAAATTCAGCATTTTCCGGTTTTATTCTGGTTTGTATTATTCCAGTGGGTATCTTACTATAAGCTCTATTACTGAATCTAGAATTTAGGAATAGGAAAATCTCGACAGCCGCATATACAGTGCACTTTTATTTCTTAGTAGCTAGCACCCGAGGCTGTCTCCGTGAAATTAGTATCTAGTTATTATTTCCACCTATATGAGGCCATTCCCATACAAATTATATTTTTTTTATGGGTTTTATACTACTCCAGCGAACAAAACCAACAATATATTCAAACCTGTAAAGCCGTTTTTGAGTTTTAGCGAGACTAACTAACAGCACCTGATTTTTATAGATATGCTAGCGTCTGCCATCGGCATCGCCCGCTTGAAAATAAAAATATATAGATTATGTATTTCACTCAATGATAATTTGAAAAAGCAGCATTATTACCTATTGGTGAAAAAAACTAAATTCGTTTCAGTAATTTTCGAGTTTATTTATTAATTACAAAGTAAAATGTCAATCTTTTCTCTTTGCAATAATAGCATAAAAGTTTTGATTGAAAAAAAGATAACACAACGTTGGCCGTGTATGTTAATTTTGTAAGGCCACCTCGAAAATGACGGGATTCTCATATCCTTTGGCCAGTTGCATTTGGGGGTCGCTCGCTGTGCAACTGAACAAAAGAATTCTCTGAAGCGAATATTTTTAAACCTTGTGAATTAGTGCTATCTATATATCTAGTATTTAGTTAATTATTAAATTAAACAAAATTGTTTTTATTAAAACACGAGACAGAGAGGACCTCATAGTTAATTTGGCACAGCCCACAGACATACACAATGTAGAAATAAGTAACAGAAATTAAAATTAAAAAAGAAAAAAAAAAAACAATAATATTGTGTGTCTCAACAGCGGCACGGGTCGATCGAGCGATCCCCAAGGCTAAGCAATGCTAGTCGGTGTCAGCCTGGATGGGTGACCGTCTTAACATGCCAAGATTCCTCCGTGACACAAATAAAAAACATTTTACAAAAAAAAAAAACGACTTCAGTAAAAAAACTGGATCAAAATAACTTTAATTTCGGAAGTCGGTGTTTCTCGGTATTGTTTGTTTCTTATTTAACACTGACATTAAAGTTATTTTGATCCTTTTATTATTTTTTTAGTGAAGTCGGTTATTTTCTTTTTTTTTAGTTTTTTATTTCACACTTTTTAGTTGCGATACACTAATAAACAGAGTGGCTATTTCTTATCACAATTCCAATTAACCCAAACACTTCTAGGTTACATTATTTTGTTATGAAGTTCCTGTGTCTACCTTCCACCTTCCGGCTTCATCATCAGATCAGTTCGATAGGACCTTATAGCCAAAGTGCATCTTGAAAAAATGGGACCAATCTGGAAGCATATCCTTTTATACGAATAATAAATTTTGCAAAACGGTCCATAAACAACGGAGTTCTGTGGTAACAAGCATAAAAAAAATACTGATGATAAAAAAAATACAACCGAATTGATAATCTTTTATTTGAAGTCTGTTAAAAACACGTTGAATTGTTGGTTCTGGGTGTCATTTGTAACACAACAGTCGTTACGGTTAGTCTGAATCCAGAAATATCTGCCTCCAGTCTTGCCAAGGTTTAACCCAGTTATATACTCGTACTTCCTCTTCTTTCTTTCTTTTATTTATTTCTTTTCTTTGTTTCGTTACTTTCTTTGTCATATCTATCCAATGACTATACAACCACGTAGCGAAATTTTTATACGTGATTTTTACTATCTTGCATACTGTCTAGGTGTATGGTCGTTGCTGTCTAGTATACTCCACAGTTTGTAAATGGTCTGATATGTAGGTATCTATTTGTTTCAATTTCATCCTGTGACATTTATCAACCAAGTTGGGCTTGAGTACAATGTGGTTCATTGTTTGGGTGTCGAAATGTTTCAAAAATGGATTTTGTCTGAGTAACTATAGGTATATAGTATCTAGATATGCTATAGTTTCGGTACCTATTAAGTTCATACGGGTGTTTGGGTGAAGTGCATATTTGGTTTTGGTTACTTAGCTATCAATGAACATTTTACTTAATATTACCTACTAAAAATACAATCTGCAACAAAACATTTTCTAAACGCTATATCTTTCGTGGTGCCTATCCGCTATTGGCAAAGCTGTCTTCTAAACATATCTATTTCTCCGTTTTTTCATTTTAGCCCACCTACTTTATAACTGTCTGGCTTTCTTGGTCTAGATAGGAAATCGGTAGATATTATAGATAGTAGGTAGGTTAGTATGTAGGTAATACTCTTGCCGTTAACTGTCCAATTTTCAGACCCAAGCATGTTTTTCTCCTCTTTTATCATTGTGTGTGAAACTAAAGGCCGAATATCAACTTATTCTTATTTATTTTCTCTATTTTAACCTAGATAGAACTAGTGCAAACTTTGTACCTGGTAGGTACCTAAATTGACTAACGGTTCTGAATTCCTGCCCCCATCAAATCCACGGTCACGCTATATAAACAAACAAAGCCTGGTTAATGGACGCTTGAAGAGAGGCACAAATCAGCCAGTCTTATTAGCAGAGTGAGATCGCAAGATAGCCACAATAGTCCTGAAGGCGCTATCGCCTGCCCACGCCCTTCGCCAGTAATTACCAGGCCACGGGCCCATTGTCCACGCTGTGCCATAAACAGCGGTATAACTTCCCCACATGATCAGAGATATCATATCTATGTTTTTTTTCTTTTTGATTCTCGATAAAAGACAGACGTTAGACAGTGCGACGGGAATAAAAAATAGAGTGTGATATTTTAAAAAGATTTTGATGCGTGCATACTTCCTTAAATAATGGAATTTGGTTATAAAAAGCTTTGGTTGACACTGAAACAATTTCTTTTTTTTTAATTGATATAAATCTGTGCTTGACTGTAATCCCATCTGATGGTAAGCAGTGTTGCAATCATTGATAGTGAGGCGCACTAGTTTATTAAGAGCCTTGAAGACACCTAAATTATAGTCGGACGGGAACACGTTGGTCGTCGACGTAATAGTTATTAATTCATTATAATTATCATTATTTAGTTATCTATAGCGACCCGCCCCAGCTTTCCAAGATTGTTACAAATTTCCGAAATCCTCGCCTTTCTTGTACTTCATAGTTTTAGTTAGATATTTAATACATGCAGTATTAAATATCTAACTAAAACTTGCCCATAAATCACTCGTGTCTGTTTTTAAAAATCACACGTAAATCCGTTCAATAGTTTCTGAGTTTATCTCGATGATGAGGATATAAATAGAATTTCTAACCTATATTTTTTGCCTAGGTTTCGGTTCTTATAATAATAATAATGTTTTTTTTTTAAATAAATATTATAAAAATGTAAATGATATGTATATAAAAATAAATAAATGCAATAATAGTAATTCATTTATTTCTGAGCATACGGTACCAAGATCTTAAAATATTAAAATGTCTCACATACCTACACTACCATACCCGGTGTAGAAATTTTAGAAATTAAATTGAAGATAGTTTTTTATATAATATCAAGACCAGTACAATTTTGTTATATTATATTATTATAATGGAATGAAATGTCAAAATGACCATAATTATGTGGTAGTTTCCTATTTTTAATAGGCGGGTTGCTTCTCTGTCCGTCTCTTAAAGCTTACCTGTTCATTCATGAATTGATTTAATAAATTCAACGTAAAATTTACGTGAACAATTTTTACTAGCATGAAATCTTACAATTACTTTTGCATAACTGCAACTTGCTGCAATCGTAAGCCAAACAATTTTGCATACAAACTGATTTCGTAACCGCGATCTATTTTCCTGTCAATGTAGCTATCGGCCATCACTTTGTAGCAAAACTCCTTTGTTTAGATGTTTATCGAAACATCTCTAGTTGAACAAAAGATTTACTTGTGTAAGACGATCGTGTTTTGGGCATTATGCGTTCCTTTCGGCCTCCAAGTTATCCTTTCACTACCAACTGGGATTAGACGGTTACGTCACTTGAGGGGCCAGATTTATGATCATGTTTCACGGTAAATACTAATACTTCTTAAGAGGTTTAGATAATTGGTTCTTTGTACATATCAGTGTTAAATAGCCTACTTAACAACCAGCTGGTAAGGACCAATAAATTTTGAAGTCTTAAATTTTAAGATGCTTCGTTTATTTCGTAAGCTCTTTGTCCAAAAACGGTAAGCTATCGAATTACTGATGTGACCGTATTTGTGGTAAATCTTTTTAAATGTTTATGATCTGTGTTCTTGTTCTACGATGTTTTATGTTGCCCTGTGGTTATTTTGTGGTTAACAAGATCATTTTTTTTTTACTTAAGTCCCTTTTTAACACATTCATTGTGCGTAGAATTTTCTATCGGAATCTGTGTTTCCTGATAGCTAGAAACTGGGGGTCTTTAATTCAAGATTGAATAGGTTACTGCTAGGTGCGTGCTCCATCATCGAACACATCTTGACTTTGAGTCAAGCTCGCCTATGCAAGTAGCTACATGAACTCTGTTATCCATATAAATATACAATACACTTAACACTTATTCTTTTGTATAATATACTTTTTAAGTTGTACAATAAATAATGTGTCAATCAGAAGAGATGATGGCCAAGCGTGAGGCACACACATTTAATAAAAAAAAAACTTGCCAAGTACATGATACAAAATAAAAATAAAAAATCAAGCAAAAACGCTGTTAAAATAACAGTTCTTAATTGTATGGGGTGTGTGTGCGGACACGCGCTATTTGTCTCGGATTCGATTCCCGCACTGAACAAATATTTGTATGGTCTTCGGGTAGATGTTCCAGGTCTGCGTGTCTTGTGTGAGTTTACATGTCCGAGAACGCACCCACGATACAGGAGTAAAAAGAAATGGATTGATACCTACTCAAATTTTTCCTCATGGCGCATTTCCTTCATTTCTCCGCATCACGTGTGATTTTATTTCGTTTAATTTGACTCATTTTTTTTTCTAAGATTCCTACAAGTATCTCTGCCTTCTACATGGTAATAGCTAAGTATCCACTAACATGATTCTGTTTCATTAGAAATCATCTGACACTGGCATATTTCCAGTAGTTATCAGGTATCTTGAATGTATCAAGATGTTCTCATGCTCCAGCGTAGCTTAAAAAGAACTTTAAAGGCGATTTTTCTCCTAGCAAACCTTTGAGTGACAGAGAGAGATCACACATAATATACCTACTTATCGAACTGTAATTTGGATAACAAAACAAAAAACTTGCCACCCCATCTCCCCGCTTTCGTAAATATTCTCTAGGCTGTACTTTAAAAAATCAAGAAAAAAGACTTCAACGCGCTGTGATGTCTCAATCTTAAAAAACATATTTGATCTTTATTGATAAGCATATCAATAAAGATCAAAAATCTCATCTAGTTATTCCCAATTTTCTTTCCACGACAGAATAGCAAACCTCACGAGTTCACCGCCATATTGTTTCGAGATAATCACCATAGACAGATGAGTCACGAACGATCCTCAGATATCTACGTTCAAATTGACTCCCTTTGTCAAACCGCTGGCTTATGGTACCACTCTAACTTGATCTCTATCAACACAGATGGGTACTAATCCTTTTGATTTTCGATCTTAGGACCCAGGTATTAAAGGTTATGGTAGTTGAAAGAAATCTGTAGTGTTTGGTGGTCGGTCAACCGGCAAAAAGCTTTATTCGTCTCAGCAACGCGGGCGCCGTCAAAACTCGTGCGGTACAGAATCTGAAGCATTTCACGGCGTTCTCTGGCGAAATATAATAAAAACTTTGAAAACATTTCGTGCGCGAGTTTTCTGAGAAATGAACTCGAGGATTTTGTAAGAATAGTTCAGCGTCCATGTTTGGATCGTTAAATACGCTGCCTCAAATGTCAAAGTCATGTTTCGAGTTATTGATAGTCGGATTACCTGTGAGCAAGGATTTAAGGTGATGCAATTCGACATACATTTTCACTGTTTTTTATACAACCGCTCTTACGCGATTATGACGTTATTACACATTTTTCATTAAATATTTTGGTAACATAGTATCTTGTGGATATTATCTAGGCTTCTATTAAAATCAATTTATAAATTTGTGTAAAACTAATTCAGTAAAGACCTCTGAAAATCTGCTATTTTGCATTAATTTGACACTTCATAATTTACTCAAAAATTCAAAAAGTCAAAAAAGTGTACTAATAGAAACCTTGCAAATTTAATCAAGATTCTAAATAACAATTTTTCAAAAACTTGCAAGGGTTTAAAATAAACACTTATTTCTTGGAACAAGTATTGTAAAATTTTTGAGTAAATCACGGAATTACCGAATGCTAACAGAGTTTTCAGGCGTTATCTTTCTTTTTTCGCGTTGCCTTTTTGTCAAACATCGCATTGGATTGCGTTACATGAAGTAACAAGCTTTTAAACCACACTCGATGTTGAAGATAGGCGAGTAAAAAGGAAAATCTTTTAAGAAAATATATACAAGTTGTAATGTTTTTGTTACAACAGAGCTTCTTACGTCAGCTGCACTTGAATTGGTCGGTACCTATCAGCTTTCCAATAATCATCCAGGTTTATGTACCTTCATCCGATCTCTAATGCTTCCACTGCCCCGACGGGAAACAAACACGGTTAACACACGAGTATCGACAGGAGAAACCTATAAGTTTTATCATAAAACAAGTAACTCTATACAACTTTTTAGAAAGTTAGTATCACTTGTAACAATTATACGGCTGGTAACATAAGTGCGGCGTGTTGTTTTGAAACCAAGCCGTAGTTCCCACGCGGCGGGCGGCGCATGCGTCGATCCGGTCAGATAACCATTTATTTATCACCTATACGACGCCGCGACCACCGAGGTAGGTAATGACGCTCCGTGAAC
This sequence comes from Mythimna vitellina, assembly GCA_949316375.1. NCBI lineage: Eukaryota > Metazoa > Arthropoda > Insecta > Lepidoptera > Noctuidae > Mythimna > Mythimna vitellina. The sequence goes on from OX438693.1 coordinate 5,652,254, forward strand.
ATCTGGGCACCCAATAAGTACTGAAGTTCCTGCTATATTACGTCTCTTTACTCGTTGCCGCCGTGACTTGCAGGAGTCACTCGTAAAACGACGATCGAAATACTTAAACCGCTTTTTATGGACGAACAGATGGCACGGCTGAACGCACGACCAGCAAATAAATATTCGAAAATCTGAATTTTAAGTATGCAATTAGAAATGGAACTAGTTATCCCAAAGGCCATATGGACGAGAATCGGATCGTGTAAATTAATTTTGACAAAACCATTTCCGGCTGCGTAGGCGAAACATATGCAGAACGTTGATAATTTTGTCATTTAATAAAAAAAGCTGTTGGAGACAACCTGTGTAGTGGTATAAATCAATAAATTTATAATAGCGAGAGACTCTGTCTGTCTATGGATCGACGCCCGCGCATTTGGCCGAGCTCAACCGAAGCCGTTCGGTCTTTATCGGCGCATTAATAATGGCCGACGAGACGTTGCGATCTAATGCTTGCCAGTAAAAAGTACAAAAAGCTCCAACAACTTCATGAGTCGTGGTTCGTTTAACTGCAGACGATTCACCCTCTATAATTTAAGTCGCTGCGCTAGCGCAACGGGCCTTTTATAAATAAAGGATTGGAATTCGGTGTCGGCGTGTCTAGGCACAACATTTATTTCCAGATAATTCAAGTGAGACTTAAGTTTTCACGTTTGTTTGGCAACTCATTTATTTTAAGTAGCAATTTTTTTAACTTAGAAAAAGTAATAATTTTGTCGAGGACTTTCTTTCATTGGAATCTGACGAAGTATTTATAAGTAGGTTGCACTGAGGAGTTGTTTAAACAAATAACAAACTTAATAAATTTCTGTAACAGCCTCCTTAGAATCAAAAACCTCGTTTGAAATTCAATTTATTGGTGTGTTTTTCACATAATAGTTGGAAAGATATTGATTGATGAATGCCCGTTAGACCGGTATAGAATTAAAGGAAACCTAATCAACGGATAGGCACCCATTACGTTAACGATACAAGGTCGTATAATTTATTAACATGGAGATATTTTAATAAATTTTGTCTATTTTTGTATATTTGTTGTAAAAATCATGGTGGAAAATTAAGGAATTAAGTTGTTAAATTTTTTGGATGAGCCAAAATCTATCAGAAAAACAAATAAGTGCCTACATACAGAATGAGTAGGCATTCTCGAGTGTTTATATGGTTAGGAACGGAATATGTTTCTGATTGTTTTATGTCATCGGGTAACCTGTTCTACTTCTATTTTCGAAAAACCGCGCAAGTGCGAGTCGGACTCGCGCACTAAGGTTTCCGTACAAACTTATCTATAAAAACAGTTCAATTCTCGAATTAAGTTACTAAGATTTTTCCGAAACGCAAAAAGTTTTTTTGTTGTGACGTTACTACAAATTTACAGTTTTCAGATTTTTTCCTATACTTGTGCTATAAGTCATTGCTTCATGCCAAAGGAGATGACCAATTCTGGGATATCAATAATAATTACAGATTTTTAAAGCACACGTGTAACGCATTATTTTTTACTATGGCGTCTAAGTCGAAAACTATTTGGGTACGGAGATATATACCGGTAAGAATTAAAACGACGACGACGGAAAACAATTGGTATTAGGGGTTTAAATCCATGTCACACCGATTACAGGTGTTTGTGTTTGTTTGTTTGACTGTTTTTATTTCATCCCAAATCATCAAACAAAATGGGTTATATTCTTTCAGGATTCGAGGTTAAAGGAATTAACTAACCTATGAATTCTGATTCCCTTGAGAGTGTCGAAATATAGTTACATTTTTGCGATATAAACGGTCGTATCTTTTTTTTTTTCTTTTAAACAAAGTTTGGTTTTTTTTATAGCTTCAAGAGACCGCAGTTCTGAGTGTATAGTTTTAATATCAACTCGATACCTCCACTTGTTCCCGAGATAAAGGGTCTTGACAGACTGACAGATTTTTCCTTTTGAACTACGGAACCCTAAAAATCGATAAAAACATTTACACTCTTTTTCCATGCTTTTTCTCAGGCGTGATAGATTAGGTATTCTAATTTCTAGTATAGTATGGCCCAATGTTTAATTCTCTTTGGTATGGGCTGATGACTTGCTGGAGACTTACCCACGAGAATCCACTGGATGAAATTCTTGAATAGAATAATACTTTATTGTACACTAAAACAACTACACACCTCTTTTACACACACTTAAATATAAAAATACGATGGCGGTCTTATCGCTGGCGGTCTTATCGCTGGCGGTCTTATCGCTGACAGCGATATCTATCAGAGAACCTTTGGATGGACTGCATGATCCTGCAATATTTTTATGATTATTATTCATAGACTTACGCCTGACCAGTATTTGATGGTGCTGTGGTGAACGATGTACTCTTGCGTAGATGAAACCCCAGACCTCTAGGACAAGATACTTCTTAGGATACCTACAAAGTTATCAGAAAACACAGACTCCAGCAAGGAACTGCGCTCCTTAGCTGTACGCAGAATGAATCTGCTCTCAAAATTATAAATTAACTAGCTGACCCGGCAAACTTCGTACCGCCTAATAGTAAGGATAACGCCATCTACTGGCATTACCAGAACAGCATAATTCATTTTACAATTACATTTTAATTAGAGATGGCGTAGTATTCGGATTTCCTTGCCGGATAACCTTCCCTGGACTATCACGAATATTTCAAGACCAAAATTAGCCAAATCGGTCCAGTCGTTCTCGAGTTTTAGCGAGACTAACGAACAGCTATTAATTTTTATATAAATATATAGATTAAAGAAAACAAATCATGAAATGGGTATTCTCACACGCACCTCAAACAGATGTCGGCAAAATTGACGGGACCCGCTAGGTCTGATGCCAGGGTTGTGGGATCTATCAAAATAATTCTTCGGTCCTGGACGCAAAGTGTAAGTGAACGCATACCGGTGGGTTTTATTCGATGAAGTCTGATACTCCCTCTCGCTCCAGCCAGAGCGTAAGGAGTCATTTGAGAATTTCCCACCAAAAAAACATTTTTATAGCGTTTGACAGTAAGAAGGTGCTTATCTATCCATATTTATAATAGCGAAATACCACTTACTGATTAATCACGAAATCTCAGAAACTATAACACCTGCAAACTTAAAATTTGGCAGGTAGGTTCTTGTAGGGTTTAGACATCCGCTAAAAACGGATTTTACGAAACTCCGAAAAACGAGGGTTGGAAGTTAGTATGGAGAAATCGACTATTAGGCGGGCGAAGCCGCGGGCAAAGACTAGTTTATCATATGAAGGCAAACACTAAGCAAAATGAAACAAAGAAAACTGAATGCTAAGACCTTCCCTTGCGCAACTCGAGTTTGTAATGAACAGGTAAATAGGTAACCTCGCATAATTATTCAGAATCACCGAGTCTTCATTCCGACCTGTTGCAATACTGACGAACAAGATACTTAGCATGTAAACGAACTAATAATTAGATATTAAACGCAGAAACTGGGCAGAGCAGGCCAGTTTCACATGAGCTACAAATGGCCATGAGAGGTATAAAATACTAACTTAGGCATAAGGCAGTTGTAGGGTTGCGGAATTAGAGGAACACAGGTTTATTTTTTTGTTGGTTAGGAAAATCAATCATTATGACAAATCAATCTTGGGCGGAGCGGGAGATAGTGTCAGACTTTTACTGACTAAAAACCCACTTCTGTTACTCTACCCGTTGCTCTACCCAAGCGGGGCACACCTCCACCGTGTGCTCCACCGTGCCCTCCGGGCGGTCCACACAGTAGCGACACCCGGGCGTCACTACCGAACGAATCCGGTGCAGGAACTTCCCGAACTTACCGTGTTCGGTGAGAACCTGCGTCATGCGAAAGGTGAGGACGCCGTGAGGTCTTTCCAACCACGCCTCAAAGAGGAGACTTACCGCCATAAGGAACACAGGTGGGTTTTTAGTCAGTCAGTAAAAGTCTTACACTCCCTCTTGTTCCATTGGGCAGAGTGGGAGGAGTCATTTGAGGATTCGACATTAAAAAATAAAAGTTTAAGTGTTAAGAGCTTAAGATAATCTTCATCTTTCTTTAGATGGTCAACAGATTGTAGAGAGCAGTGGTGGCCGAGTAGTAACGGCCCCGACTTAAGTACCTACTAGGTCACGGTTTCAATCCCAGCCAGGCACATTACTTTGTGTAGGTAATTTATGCTCTCAAATCGGTGAAGGAAACCAAAAATTCGAAGACATGTGACATTCACCAAACCGCACTGGGTCCGCGTGGTCGATTACGGCCCATTCCCTCTCTTAGAGAGAAGGCCTTAGTTCCAGCAGTGAGAACATTAAAAACGCTGGTTATGCTTAAACTAGCTTCTGCCAGCGGCTTCGCCCGCGTGAAAGTAGGTTTCTCCATACAAACTTTGGACCCCCATCTCCTTAGGGAGTGAATTTAGTGCTCTCCTAGAATTAGAATCCTCTTTAAGTGCTCACGTACGTCATAAACTACGAAACGTTGTGCAAAATTTCACATTCCTAGTCCAAGTAGTTTCGGTTGAGCGTTGATATGTCAGTCAGTCAGTTTCTCCTTTTAAATATAGGTATATAGATAGATCGACTGGACAGTAGCTGATATTGATCAGCGATAAGTAGGTAGGTACATTTATATGTTGATTAAGCAAAGGAGTGAAATTCCTTGTCAGAGTCTGTGTCCAGATAGCTACACGTACAACCTGGGGGTACAGTGGTCAAGCGCGAGCTTATCAATAATGGTAAAAAAAAAACATTGTGTTGCCAAAAAAGATTTGGTTGCGGTGCAAAATATATCCCTTTTTACCCGACTACGGATGGTTATGATTTTGACAGGCTATATATATGTATGTATGTGAGTATGTTCATCTGTTCCCTCATAGCTCCTAATCTGCTTATCAGAACTCGACATATGAGGTATCGTTAGAACCGTCTTAATTGTCCGCTGAACACAACAACACAAAACTCGATATGGTGCCCTGTAGCGCACAAAAAATAATGTGTTAAAAAAATAAAAATGAAGATAAGTACGTCGTGTTTGGCATCATTTGAAAGGGCTTCACTTGTAAGTTTCCAAAAAAATTGCTCAAATTTAATGTAACGCCCTCTAGCGAACAAAAAGTCATGCGTTAAATTTAATTCTAAAATTGTTTAAATAAAAAAAGTAAAAAACTAAAAGCCGACTACGACAAAAAAAAAAAACGACGTAAAAAAAAGTATTAAATACGAACAAAAAGAAAAGCCGTAGTCACACGTTATTAAAGTGTTTCGGTTGGTACCTATAACGTGTGACTGCTTTTTTTTCTCTCTTTTTCTTTTTGTTCTGTTCGTTTTTCCAGTTACCTTGTTTATTTCAGCATCCTGAAATTCTTGTTTCATACTTTATTGGCGTCGTTTTTTTTTTGTCGTAGTCGGGTTTTAGTTTTTTACTTTTTTTATGTAGTATCGAATCACACAGAGCGTATTCAATTAAGCTACACACAAAGACAATAATATGGTTGAATGCTGAAGATTTCACATGTGCAGGCAGGTGCGCAGTTTGGTCATAGGTCATCTATCACCACTCGTGGAACTGTGGAAGCTTTTTTAACCTATTAAATGCTGAAATTGGCTACAGGGCCAAAGTCGGTTGCCACCATACATTTGTTTATTTATTAAAACTTTATGCAGAAGGAGTAAACACTGTACAAAGGCGGACTTAATGCCTTAGGCATTTTCTACCAGTCGACCTTAGGGTGGTGCAGAAACAAAACATGGTAGGTGAAACATGATCGCGAAAAAGAAATCAGCTGCTCCATACGTTTATGTTCGCATAACTCGTCAAAATATATGGAGCAGCTGATTTTGTTTTCGCTATTTCAGGTTTGGTCCCATGGTAAAAGTTTTTCATAATGAGGAGTACAATATCCCCTCCAAATTCCCAAAATTAATTTTTTAACACCTTGTATACTCGTTGGTACCGCCCTGCACACTTCTTTGTCTAGTATAGTAGTCCTACTTAGATGTATACCCCTAGCAGGCGTCCTAGATAGAATCCATACATGGATATATTCGTAGTCGGCATTTAATGTGTTAATGCTTCTGTTCGTATCCCATAATCCACAAAAAATAACAAACGTAATATTTATGTATAACTCATTGTCTGTATCCATTAATCAGCTCATGAATAAAAGAAATCGTCGGTTGGGGTTCGTTAACTCTTCTAATCGGATGAAATTGTAAGTGGAATTACGCATAATGCGAAAATTGCTAGAAATATTAACCGGGCCACTATTTATTGTACCTAGTTACCAGAACATAATAATATTGTGCTGGATTTATACTATGATTACGATTTTTATGAGGGGAAATAATCGTGGTTAATTTAATATCAGCTACACTGTTCAATTTCCTAGGTTAGGAGGGCCCTTCACGAACCTTATTATTCTACACTAATATTATAAAGAGGTAGTTGGTTTTTTAGGGTTCCGTACAAAAGGAAAACAGAACCCTTATTGGATCACTTTGTTGTCCGTCTATCTGTTAAGACCCTTTATCTCGGGAACGCGTGGTGGTATCGAGTTGAAATTAAAACCATATATTCAGGTCGTCGGTCCCTTGAAGCTGTGAAAAAATCAAACTTCTGCGTTGACGAAAAAAAAATGATAAGACCGTTTAAGCAAAAAACGTATATTTCGACACTCACAAGGGAATCAAAATTCATAGGGTACATCCAGTTGACCCAGAATCCTAAAATATGCCAAAAAGCAAGGTCTTATAGCACAGGTATAGGAATAAATCTGAAAACAGTAATATATTTTTAACTCAAAAAAAAAAAAATTTTTTTTTGGAATTGCACTATTTACATAGGTAAGTTTGTACGGAACTTTTAGCGCGAGTCCGACTCACACTTGCCCACTTTTTTTTACTCACATACACTAGACACACACATCTGGAATAACTGTCTATAGGCCATATAAATATTTGTTCTGTGCTGGAATCGAACCTGTAAGGCGTAGCGTAGCAGCCAATCGCTCAGCCACTGTGCCAATCGTGCCGTCAAAATTACAAGCTTTACTAACAATATTAACTTTGGTGAAGATATTATTTTGTAGAGAAAGGTTCAAAATTTTAAAAAAAAATCAAAATTCTAAAGTTTTTTATTTCACATAGGCCTACATGGACACTTATAAAACGTCAGAAGCTAGTGCACGGTTCCAAATTGGTCGTTTTCTACGAAGAACCGGCAAGAAAATCTATGGCTACTCTTTTAAAAAATTGTTGTTCTTACAATATTTCCATATTACAGTATAAGTAGATATTATGTAAGGGCAAAGTAGACCGGTCAATATTGTACTAAGAAGTACAATAAAAATAATCATAATAGAAAGTGAGTCGTAATAGGAAGTAATCTAAGAATTCGCGGAGTCTACAGTGTTCTCACATTCACATTATAAAAAAAGAGGCTATATAAAAAAAAAACCAAGAAAAATAAATAATTACAATTATCAATAAATGAGACGTTAACAAAATAAACTCCTAACGAATTTATGGTGGTTGGGGTCTAATAATATAAAAAATATTGCAAAAGCAATGTGTAAGAAAAAAAAAGTACTTATATGTTACAACAAATGTGGAGCAGTTAATAGATATATTTACACAATATTGACGGCCCGACACCCGAACTTGTTGCATAATGCCGACACCACCGGACCTGTCAACAATATTCGTATTCTTTATAAACAAGTGAGAGAAAACAAAAGACTGTAGAGAAAACTGAACTTTATCAGTAATTACTCCGGCACACATATTTTTTGTATATTCCTGCTGCCCCCCCAGGCCAAGTTACGATCGTTTCGTTTGCATTGAACGCCTCGAGTAGGCCACGCCTCCGATTCCTTTGTTCTGACCACGTGACTGAGCGTTGAGATGACGTCAGATCAAAGGATCTAGGTGGAATCGGAGGCGTGGCCTACTCGAGGCGTTCGGCGTAAACAATACGATTGTAACTTGGCTGGGGGGTAGAACGTTTCAATGGGTTACCGAGACGCTGGAAAAATAGGGCAATTGAAAGAACACCAGTGGGTTATAGTCACTAAAAGTCTGATACGCTCTAATGCTTCCCCACGAAGTTATTTGATGTTTTTCCACCTCAAAGAAAGGTTAGTTTGATGTTTTTAAACTCACTTCATAAGATCGATTATCATCATTCCATCATCATTTCAACCGTTAGACTCCATTGCTGCACATAGGCCTCCCCCAAATGTCGCCACAATGAAGGATCCTGTGCGTCTCGCATCCATTGGATTCCCGCAACCTTAACCTTTCTTCTTAAAATGAACATGGACAAAACTAAAGTCATGATAAACATCCATGTAGCACCCACTCCTATCAAGATTGGGGACTCTATACTCGAAGTTGTGGACGATTACGTCTACCTTGGGCAGACAGTCCAGGTGGGTAAATCTAATTTCGAGTATCAATCGAGTTTATAAATGATAGTAGCTTCTAACCAGAGGTGAACAAACGACCTCGAGCAGCAACCGTTGGTTTTTAATCACCACACACACAATACACCGCAGACATCCGCAATCTCGTTGACAAAATCATGTTTTTCTTGTTTTCAAACAAAAATAACGTTAGATTATCAAGAACGTCAATTCTTAAACATATAAAAACGACAAAGGATTATGTACTCTATGTGTTAATTGCTACAGTACTAAATTTACTGTTATACAGCTTTCTCTAGCTGACCTCCCTGTTATACGCTAGATATAGAACCAATTTGACACACTATCATGTTTTAATTGAGTTTTTAAAATCGAATTGGATGTGAAATGATTAATGTGATAAATGTCGTGTAAAGTCACGAATCACGATATGTATGGGTATCGTTTGCAAATTGGCAAGCAAAGTAGGTAACACAATTTTTTTTTTGAGGTATCAAATAATTTGATGACTTTCTCTCGCTCTAGGATGGGGCGAGAGGGCGTGGTAGGTGTCATTTAGTTACCCTTTGCGTTCTAAGTCCACTCTCACTCTTTCAAATGTTCCTGCAGCCTTAGGAGGCATAGTAGGTAACACACGTAACAAAAGCCTAAACCGCTTGTAGACATGGCTCGGAAGTGAGATGGACCTGTAATCCGTAAGCAGGGCATTTTCGCCCTTCTTAAAGAAGAGTACCTACCACGTCAGCTCTGCTATATGCCTGTGGCGTTTTTCCCTCTAGTTGTCGGAATCAAACAGCTTCTGTTTACCTTTTTCTACCTCTAGGACCGGTTTTCCATCCGCCTTCAGGAGTTCGGACGTAATTCTGTCATCACCCGACGCTTTGTTGTTTTTAAGCTACGTCAAAAATATTCTGATCTCGTATAAACCGACGTCCGGAATATCTTCGGTTATTTGGTACCAATCGGCTAGAGTGAATAGGCTCTTAATAAACTAATGCGCCTCACCATCAACAATTGCATCACTGCTTACCATAAGGTGTGATCGCAGTTAAGCACTAGTTTCTATGCATTAAAAAAAATGTCGGGTCGGATGCAGCCACAGCTGGATAACAGTACACGGAGCTACTGACTATCTGATCTCCACAACTACCCGATACCCCTTCACACGACTGGTGTCCACTGCAAGAAGTCAGTCAGTCAGAAAAAATGATGCACAATCCAAAGCGTAGATCTCTGTGGAGAAGAATGTGCAAGAAACTCCATGGACACTCTTTTCAATCATGTTGTCGCTATCATGTGAGAACAATGTAAAAAAATAAAAACTAAATATAGATATTAAAATAGTAACTGGCAGCTAAGAGATGACCAGTGTCAACTGACAGCGCCCGTTCACGGACATGACGTGAACAATTCTCGAGGTTAACCTTGTGAATAGTCAAGAACTATTTTAGAGTATACAAATTATTAAATTTTTGGTAGTGTCTGCACCTGCCGAAGGGTGTCATCAGATCGTCACAAAAATGTAGGTGCCAATCAATCAACGACCAAACTATCCGCCTAATCCGGTCCATGTGGAAATTTTGTCAAATTAATTCTCCCTCCCTAAGCAGTAAAATCTAATCATCCGAAATCTAATCATTTATCTGAAAAATTAAGATATCAAGAGCTGGCATTTCGAGACGAAACATTAGTTCAATAAATAGATACATCTAAAGCACGTTAAATTAGATGAAATTATCTTTAAAACTGGTGAACTTAGCTTTAATGATCGTTTGCTCAGAGATAACTGATTTGTTAGATAAAAGACACTTAAAATTATCACTTTAAATAATTTATTGTGGTGCGGAGATATCTATGACGTCACAGAGACTTAAATTATCGCGATAATAGAGTTCTCGGCGCGATTAGAACACATACATTAGCCCGAAATCAACTACCGGGCAATTGCCTGGACCAGACATAACAATCGTCTGGTCGGAGTATCCTCCCCATGTATTTTATACCCTGTTCTACCTCTAAAGTCTTGCAAAATATTTTGTCATCAAGTTTTTTAACCAGTAAAATCGACCTCTTGCAAATTGCAGTTTTTATGAGGAACTGAAATGTATGAGAGACCATTTTATTTTATCTTAAATGAGGTAAATTTTGTGATTTACGACCTCGAAGGTTAATTACAATGAACCTTAGATAGGTAATAACAAAATGTCAGTCTTAATAGAAGATGAAAGATCTGTATGACCTTTTAGCCTGTGTTTTTATAGGCGAAATAAAATCCTGTGATGATGGTGCCGAAAATGTTAAATGTTTAGTATGTACGTTGGTTCTACCAATTTCTGATTTGCCTTTTTTTATTAACTTATTTACATTAAACACTCACAAGGTGGACTGATGACTTGGTGAGGGTCTCGGGAAATCGATAATGCGAGACGCACCGGTCTTTGTGATGACAAATGTAGGAGGCATATGTCCAATAGTGGACGTCTTTTGGTGGGAATGATGATGATGAATTACATTGTGAAAAAACCTGTCAACTTGTAGTTGCCCTTATCTGAAACTTTTATAATGGTATCCGTTACTGATATTTTATTTTTATTTTGGATAGGTAACCGATCATCAAACATTTTTTAATGAGTATACAAAAACAAATCAATTATTACAATATATTATAGGAGACTGATGCCTAAGCTAGGCTCTAGGCCTGTGTTTCAGGACACCAGGTTCCCACCCCTTAACCTTAACCGATAAACTATCAGTTACGGTTAAGGCTCTATAACATTCCTAAAGCAGAAACTTCAGCAGCCTTTTAAGCAACTTTTCTCTTCAATTCCTCTAACCGTCATCTCTTCTTCCAGCGATGCACCACAACTAAACCATGGGTCAGTCGGAGCAGGCGCGGAACACACGCGCGAGTCCGCGGGCGCGGCGCTCCCCGGACCTGCCCCCGCTGCCACCACAGATACAGCCCTGCAGCGGCTTCCTCGGCAACGTGAGTACTGAAAAAAAAACAAATAAAAAAAAAACAAAAGAAAAATGTTCGTGAATGGACTCTGTAATGAAAAGCTTTTCCAACCGTATATGATTTCTGTGTATCGGCTTTTTTTCGTGTATAGGCTGACATTATGTATTTTCCATCGCAGTTTTTCAGTTTAACACCATGTATATTCATTGTAACTATGTTAAACTAATGTTTTATAAATGTAATAGATAAATTTTGATGAGAATTGGAATTAAAACGAACGTTGTAGCTTCTACGAGACAAAGTTATACTAAATGGAAATCTCGAAACTCAGCAAAACGACCTCTCAAAATGGCAACGCTTCCCCCTCAAACGCGCGCGATGTGTCACAATTTTCTCTAAATAATAATATTCACACAACTATCACACAACGCCGTCTAGTCCCAAGCTAAGCAGAGCTTGTGTTATGAGTACTAGACAACTGATAAACATACTTAAATATTTCTAAATACATACATATTATAGAAAATTACACCCAGACACAAAACAAAAGATTGTGCTCATCACACAAACATTTGTCCTGGGTGGGAATCGAACCCACGACCTCCGGCATAGCAGTCAGGGCCACTAACCAGTAGAACAACAGGCCAGTGGTAATGTACAGGATTCTTTGGTTCTCTTGCTGTCCAGAAGTGTAAATAAATTTTGGATTGAGATGATAGATATGTAGCTACAACACGAAACTGTAATCCCGATTTTGTTATCATTGAACTGCCTTCCTCTATAGAAGCAATTTTATAAACATATTCATGTCACATAAAGAAAACGGATTGTGAAGAAAATTCCTAATCTATTGCTATATATGTTTGAAAAATTCGTCTGTTCGACAACTATTTGACGCAATGAATGTTGTAACAGTGCATTTTGCGTACGCAATTACACCGCTGATCAGTTTCTTGATAAAGGAAATTGGCGATCTTTCAGGAATTTTCAAGACGTTTGTTAGCGAAACCATGTCCATTATTTGTAACTACCTACAAACTTATTAAAACTGGGTTTACACACTAAAGGCAATAAATAACTCCTAACTAAAATATGGCGTGAAAAAAGCTTCCGCATCGCTGTCGACTGGAAGTGTGCCCAAAAAGCTGGCGGCATTTCCACGTTGTATAGCAACCGAGGTAAAAGACAGTCTTTCTATCTATTTTGTGCCTTGGGTGACGAGACGATTAAACGCGTTTGGAAAATTCTATAAATAGTGTTTTTATTTTTCTTTTTTTAGTATTTAATTAGTTACAAAATAAAAGAAATTACGTCGTGTACTATATATTTTTTTTAATATTGACTTTGGGGTCTTTAGGTCTATAACAAATTAGATGTACAATGTTCAAGGCTAGAGTGAATAGGCTCTTAATAAACTAGTGCGCCTGACCATCAATGATTGCATCTCCGCTTACCATCAGGTGGGATCGCAGTCAAGCACTGGTTTATATCAATTAAAAAAAATGTACATACTTATATTAGGTAGGTATGTGTTTTGTGCCCTGTTCAGATTTTTCAGGGTAACAAGAGCTTTCTGCATATTTGGAAGCGCAAGGAAAGCGTAACAGCTAAAAAAAAAACCGGGTAAGTGCGAGTCGGACTCGCACACTGAGGGTTCCATACAAACTTACCTGTGAAAACAGTTAAATTCCCGAATTGAGTTCGAAGATTTTTCCGAACTGCAAAAAAGTTATATTTTGTGACGTAACTAAAAAATTGCAGTTTTCAGATGTTTTTCTGTACTTGTGCTATGAGACCTTGCTTCGTACCTAATTTCAGGATTCGAGGTCAACGGGAAGTATCCTATAAATTTTGATTACCTTGACAGTGCCGAAATTCAGAAGTTTGATTTTCTCACAGCTTTAAGGGACTGCAGACTTGAGTATATGGTCTTAATTTCAACTCGATACCTCTACGCGTTCCCGAGATAAAACCGGTCTTGACAGACAGACAGACGGACAACAAAGTGATCCTATAAGGGTTCCGTTTTTTCCTTTTGAGGTACGGAACCCTAAAAAACACATTTTATTGAAAGCTATTTCACGGAGAGTTAGGAACGGAAAAAGGCTCTACTTAAAAATCCATCAGACATAAATGTTTATCACAATATAGTCAAGTAAAACCGCTCAACTTTGAGCGCACTATTATACTGAATACAATAAATAAACCAGCTTAAGTACCCACTTAACGTTTGAATTAAATAAACCAAAACGCATGCATTTCCTTTACATCGTACTAATATTACAAATGTTTGTATGTTTGGGTGCTCTATCTATGTTGTTGTTGTCGTTGTATGTGTGGACCATGTTGGCCATCATTAGGAACACTTATTCCATCAAGCCTATCTCTCTTCAAAAGCAATTTAAAAAAAAAAGGGACAAAAGTCACTTAGAGCGATCGGGCGGTTAGGCTTCCCACGTTATTTAGGGCGTCTGAGAGAAAATTCGGGGATCCTAGGGTTTGTATTCGTGTATCAGTGACACCTGGGCAGTCATGAGCCAAGCATGGACATCCATAAGGGACTATCTGTCATGCCTGTTGTGTGGAGATATTTGTTCAGTTAGCCGTGTCCAGTGATGGTCTCCGCCATCAAGCGCAGACTTGCTCTGTTCCGTCGCATAAGGCTTTTGGTAAGGGTCTTATTTTGATATGGCATGGTCTCCTTGGCTTGCCATCGTGGTGTCGAATGCCACCAGCACTCCGCTTATGTTTAGGTGTTTGTTAACAATTCATTCCTCAGCGGCTGAATTAATTTAGACAGGAACACGGGTGAACCATGACTCTGATTAGAATATAGGGGACATTTAAAGCATTTTAGTACCTACATTAGAATAAAATAGAACTAAATAAACTTTATTGTACACCAAAATAGTAGCCAACATTTTTACACAAACATTAACAATAGCAGTCTTATGGCTGACAGCGATATCTACCAGACAACCTTAGGATGGACTATAAAAAATACATTCCCTTAGGATAAAATGCACACGGGCGAAACAACAGGCAGAAGATAGTCACACCAGCCCCCCTAGCCAAGTTACTATCGTTTCGTTTGCGTCGACCGCCTCGAGTAGGCCACGCCTCCGATTCCTTTGTTCTGAGGTCATCTCAACGCTCAGTCACGTGGTAAGAACAAAGGAATCGGAGGCGTGGCCTACTTGAGTCGTTCGACGCAAACGAAACGATCGTAACTTGACTAGGGGGGCAGCAGTTAAACGAATTCGGACGAGGAACACTAGAGGACCATGGCATGCATAGTAGGGTAGTATGTTCTTATTGGATAATTCCCGACGATCACGCGGGCGAAGTCGCTAGCAAAAGCCAGTTCATCATAATACTGATTGTTACGAAAGCGCTTCGCTACAAATCCCTAGCGACAATGCGCCCGCGCAGCTTCGTTCCGTTTCACACGCGCTTAGCATAAAATTAAGCAAGATTCGACCATCCGTCTTGCTTTACCGACTTTCCTCGATATCAGCTTTAAAAGTTTTAACGGTATTGGGATGAAAGTGATGCGTAAATCAAAACGGAGTCGCTCGGCCTTGTCGCTTTCAGCGTGCGTAAGCGCATGATGGATGGCCTGCGACCATTTATATCGTGTGTTGGAAATTATGTGGAAATTGGACTAGTTGTCGGATGATATATTGATGTTAAGTACAGAGTATTATTTTGCGTGGCAACTGCGTTTTGACTTACTTTCTTATATTAAGCTCTTGGAATCGAAATTGGGGCTTTATTAAGGCTGCAATGCCCTCAAGCTAATGATACAAGCTTCTCTTTAACGGTGAGTGTTGAAGCTTATGATTGCCGTGTTAGAAAACACTTTTTAAGAAGAACAACGTTAGCAACAGTTTGTGTTTTTTGCAGGAATGGGTTTTGTCTTTTTAGGGTTCCGTACCTCAAAAGAAAAAAACGGAACACTTATAGGATCTTGTTGTCCTGTCTGTCTGTCTGTCAAGACCTTTTATCTTGAGAACGCGTGGAAGTATCGAGTTGAAATTAACCTTTCGAATACCGTAATTAGACACAATAGAAAGACAATAAGAGAGCGAACGCCGGCGTTCACTTGTGGTTTAATGAATTAAAACCATATACTCAGGTCTGCGGTCGCCTGAAGCTGTAAAAAGATCAGACTTCTGAGTTAACGGAAAAATAATATACGGCCGTTTCTGTCGCAAAAAACGTATATTTCGGCACTTTTAAGGGAATCAAAATTCATAGAGTACTTCCCGTTGACCTAGGATCCTGAAATTTGGCATGAAGCAAGGTTTGTACGGAACCGTGCGCGAGTCCGATTTGCACTTGCCCAGTTTTTTCATGATAATATCATTAAAAAAAAATATAACCACTGATATAATGTAATCGTTGCTATTAAAGTATTTTCATAAATATGTTTTTAAATTATGGAAGAGAAAAAGCTATTTCTGAATAAACCTTCTGTCGCTTACGATGTTCTTCCTGGAAAGGTTCTTTTTTTTTTTTAATTGATATAAACCAGTGCTTGACTGCGATTCCATCTGGTTCGAAACATTAAAGAAGACTATATCTCAAACTCAAAAAAAATATTGAAAACTGTACATAATATCCGATGTACAATTTCTTTGAAAGGGTTTTCTCATTATCCCGCCGGCGTCGTGCCTGGGGGGCTATACTGTTAGCGTTCCCGCCAAACCTGCGGAAAAGTCACGTGACAAGTGATATGACAGGTAATTTTTTTTTTCACATTATGGCAATGTCATGGCCATACATTTTCTACTCGGCGTTTGGTGGGAACGCTAATTAAAAATACTTTTTAGAAAAAAAAACGCCACCTTATCAACAGCACCTCACTCATAAATTCATAATAGGCCATCACTATAAGACTCTAAGCATCGGATAAGCCCCCACGGTTATTCCAGGCCCCTATTTACGATGACGTGGCCCCCGGGCCCCTATGTAACAGATTATACAAAGCAATCTCCCGCAGACATAAATTGCTTGGTTACCTTCAATGAACTTAGAGCTCTTATTAGGAACGGTTTGTAGGTAAACCATGGTTCACGGTTTTAATGGGAATTGGAAAGCACTTTAAGCCATTGATCCCGAATGTTAGGTTTTTGGCGGGATAGTATTAACATAATTTGAGTGAAGTTCAGGCTGTTTTAATAATTCACAAATTGATTCCTAATGGGTATTGTGATGTAAAATTGGTGTAGTTTTGTAACTCAGGTGTCTTCGCAACTAGAAATGGCTTGAAGGACTTAGTATCCAAGTCACAGTCATAACAAAAAAAATCCTTTCTGTCATTTGGAGACCATGACAGTTGTTACGAATAGTCAGATAGATAGTCTTGTCAAAGTGTATCACGTTACCTAGGGAAGGCGATTCTCCATAAAGAAGATGGCTTTTTGACTCGATTCGAATCAAAGTCTACATTAGTTTCAGGAAAATAGAGTAGGATAAAATAAATTTTATTGTATACCAAAAAAGTGTCACAACTTTAACGTTTCGTTTCGTTTTTACTTTGAACGTTTTCGATATATATGGTTGCATTCATAAAAAATAAAAAAAAACACCTAAAATGTCCTCATGAATCACTTTGTCTATGGGCGAAAACTGCATGAAAATGAATGCACTAGTTTTTGAGTTATGCGCGAACAGACAGAAAGAGGCGGTAGACGCTTTGTTTTATAACATGTAATGTAATAAAAGATTATCTATAAAATAATTTACCTGTATAACACATACAAATGACCAACATTATGTCCTGCTGTTTCCATTCTCCTAGCCACCCTACTCCTGACAGTGACCGTAGGGCATACAAACATAAACAAAGAGTGAGTGGCGGGTAGGCAGGACCTGTATTCTAGGTATCTAGGTAACGATGCAGTATATAGTTGGAAACAGTACTAGTGTACTAGTACTATACCCTATTCAGGGAGCCGTGAGACAAAAGGTAAACAAACCATTATACAATACTACTAAATTATAGACCGCAGATACTGGAAACATTTTGCATTAAAATGTGACGTTTTGTCATTGGGCGGGTTATAATCCGTCATCTTTTTCACTATCGATCAAATTGTTAATACGAGAGTGCAGCTTTCAAATATTTTCGTTGAATTCTTGAGATTCGACGAAGAAAAAGCGTGCAAAGAAAACGCCAATGCATTCAACAGAAAAGGAGACTGTTATTAATGTATTGAAACACGTCAAAGAAACTTGGCCGAAGGTACTTAGATTGTTTTCTTTGTTTACATTTTGTCTCAAGCCAAGATGAATAGACACTTGATACCTTTACGTTTTTATTTAAGGTAGAGGTGAACTTAGTACGTATAGTAGTTTACCGTTAACGCATAACATAATCAGTTTTATAATTTTCCCACTGTTGGGACTCAGGGCTCCATTCTAAGAGAGGGTATGGGCCGTAATCCACCTCACGGGCTCAGTGTGTTGATTACAGTTGCGTAAAAGAAAAATCATTTCATGAAAATCGCTTCATGACAGTTCAACGGTCAACAATATAGCTGAATTTTTTACCAGATTTGCCTGTATAAGTTGATGGGCTGAAAGTTGAGTTACCACGGACCTGAGACGCAACGGGCAACTGAAGGAACACAGGTGGGTTTAATGGTTGATATAAACTGATGATTTATTTTTTTATTACTTTTGTATTATTAATGTAATTACTGTGTTTTATAAATTAATTTAATTTTTGATGCAATTTGACTTATTTATTTTTATTTATGAATCATATTATGTGGGTAATTTAAGTTAATGTAAATTGTGTTCTAATGAAATGGGTGTAACTTACTTGAATAAAGTTTATTATTATTATTATTAGTCAGTAAAAGTCTGACACTCCCTCTTGCTCCAACCAGAGTGAGAGAAGTTATTTGATAATATCTCACCCATTAAAAAAGGTCTAGCTTGATGTTCACTGCTTATAATAACTGCATCGATATCTTTAAAAGAGAGCATTATGATTTATTTTACTTTTTTCCATCAACAAAGCACAATCATTTATACTAACCTACTTACTATAACATTTAAAGATGAAAGAAAGAAAGAAAGAAAACATGTTCATTCCGCCTAAATAGACGCACAATTCATAACAAAAATATAAAAACAAAGTTCCCTGACAGGCCATATGTGTATCTGGCATAACTCTGTTGCTCTATATGACCATAGACAACACAGTTGTCTAGATTATCTGTTGCATTTTGACGCCGGCCTTAACAGAGGTAAACATAAACAAAAATAAACCAAAATATAAAAGAAATTAACATAGTTTTAACAATATAAACTAAAAATCAAAGTTGTAGTTACATAATAGAGCTTGCCTTGTATATACAAAGCCCTATCCGTAAGTCAAAAGGCGATGAATAGCGGCAAGACCCCATTGAATTACCTCGTAACAACTTGAATTGTCTGCAAACACGTAATAAATTAGGATTACTCTATGCAGGTTTTAGTCTTAAAACTAAAACTAGACGATTTAGTTTTGTACAGGAGTAAGGATTGACAACACTAACAGGGTTCTCTTCAGATGTGTTGGTGGATATCAATCCTGCTAAAGTGTTAGGGAGGCAACCACCTCGACACGATGCTTAAAACGCCGATACTCTGAACCTGAAGAAAAAAACAAAAGAAAGGTAGATATCATTCTTAAGGGGATGTTACTCGACATACATTTTCACTGTTTTTCATACAACCGTTCTTACGCGATTATGACGTTATTACACATTTTTCATTAGATATTTTGGAAACACAGTATCTTGTGGATATTATCTAGGCTTCTATTGAAATCAATTTATAAATTTATGTAAAACTAATCCAGTAAAAACCTCTGAAAATTTGCTATTTTGCATGCACTTTCAACAACACTTCATAATTTACTAAAAAATTACAAAAGTCAAAAAAGTATAATAATGTAAACCTTGCAAATTTAATCAAGATTCTAAATAACGACAATTTTTTTTCTCAAGGAGACACTTCAATTTTACTTGAATACAATTGAAGTGTCTCTTTGTAACATCAAAATAACATTTTTTTACTAAATGCTTATGAAGGTGTATCCGATACCTATACCAATTTTTTTTTAATTATCTGTTTGTCTGATTTTTTCTGGCGAATCTCCGAAACGACTAAGGTTATAAAGAGTCCACCTTTTATTTTAGAAAAAGAATTAGGGTTCCGCCCAAAAAAAAGAAAACTTCTTGGAATTGTGACCTAGTGGCACCTTGCTGTTTTACAAGTCTGACGCGGACGAAGTAGCGGCACAAGCTAGTCCGACATATTATAAGCCGACTGCAGAGCTTTAATGAGCTTTTACAAACTGCACGGATGCACGGCTCACTATCTCTGTTATTAACTTTATTCCGCTTGCGTTACGCTCTGCCTTCGCCTGCAGCGATTGAAAGAAATACGATTATAATGACTGGATGGATACATTTATATTATATGTATTAAATTTTTATATTGATTGCTTCCGTTTATAGCAAAGGCCTATAATTTATTTTCTACTAGTTTCTGCTAGCGGCTTCACCTGCGTTAGAGTAAAAAAATATCGCAAGGAAAAGTATTCTATGTACTATTCCAGGACATAGTCTACGCGTGTACCAAGTTTCATCATAATTCGTTCAGCCGTTTGAGCGTGAAGAAGTAACAAACATACACACTTTCAACTTTATAATATTGGTGTGATTGCTTACTGATAACATTATTAATTTGATGGATAATGTTTTAGTACTTAAGTTTTTAATATGTATTCAATTAGCGCCATAAAATTTATATTCAAATTTGATTAATAAATAAATAATTAGCAAAATAAATTAGTGTAACAGCGGAATAAACTTCATAGCATAGTCGGCCTTATAATGTTCCCACTGTTGGGACTCAGGCATCCTCTCTAGGAGAGGGAATGGGCCGTAATCCACCACGCGGGCCCAGTGCGGGTTGGTGGATGTCACATGTCTTCGAATTTTTGGTTCTAGGACATGCCGGCTTCACCGTTTTGAGAGCAGTGGTGATGAAATAAATTACACAAAACAGTGCGCCTGGCTGGGTTTCAACCCACAACCTACAACTTGTAAGTCGGGGCCGTTACCACACGGCCACCACTGCTCTTTCGACTTCATAGTTTCTGCTTAAATATAATTGCATCGATAATATTTTTAGATATTTGAAATACATCTATAGGTACCAATATTATTATGTAAAAATAAACTCAATAACCGTGAGACTATATAATTATGATTTCTAATTGAATAAAGTGTAGTAAATCGTATAAGTAAATCACAAACGAAAACACAATAAAAAAATAATAACTATGAGACCGTTTTTAAATATTGTTTAACCAGTATGATGCTACTTTATCACTGATGACATAGGCTATGTTTTCTGTTTTAACGCGGGCGAAGCCGCAGGCAGAAACTAGTAGTAGGTATTATATAAGGGGTTAAAAAATTAACTTTAAGCATTTCGAGGGGACATGGTCATTATGAACAACTTTTACTATGGGACCAAATCTGAAATCGCCAAAAAAAAGATCAGCTGGTCCATACATTTTGACGAGTTAAGCGAACATAAACGTAGGGAACAGTTGATTTTTTTTCGCTATTTCAGGTTTGGTCCCATAGTAAAAGTTGTTCATAATGAGGAGTACAATGTCCCCTCGAAATTCTTAAAGTTATTTTTTTAACACCTTATATATTTCCAACATTATTTTTGTATTTTTTTTTATTAACGGTAGGCTCGCGTTTGACCACTATCTCACCTGATGCTAAGCGATGATGTGGTCGACGATGGAGCACCTAATTTATAATAATAGCCTATTTTGTTTTTAGTGAGTTGACAAAGAAATAATAATGCTAAGTTACGGTCTACTTACTCGCCTATTTCATTCAAGACTAATACTAAAATACCTCAAAGTTACAACTTACAATAGAATCATATGGACTAATCTTTAAATACCTGCCTCATTCTATTGTTCTACATTAAACCACATCACGTTGCTTCTCATCGTAATGACGTTACTTAATAGTGGTTGCATGTAAAGGCTTCTGCAGACAGGCGCGACGCGACAGTACGACAACGACTACGTTTGTATTGAAAAATAATTTTGTGGATTCTTCTCCATGGCGTGAGATCAAAATGGAGTCGTACCAAAAATTTGTTCAATCAGTAGTGTCCATTAGTTCCTGTAACGATATTAAACGTTCCATTAATATAATATATAATATAATATTCTACAACTATCACACAACGTCGTCTAGTCCCAAGCTAAGCAGAGCTTGTGTTATGGGTACTAGACGACTGATAAACATACTTATATATTTCTAAATACATACATATATAGATAAATTACGCCCAGACACAGAACAAATAATCATGCTCTTCACACAAACATTTGTCCTGGGTGGGAATCGAACCCACGACCTTCGGCATAGCAATCAGGGTCACTGACGACTAGACCAACAGACCAGTCATTGTCTGTAAAACAAAACGGTGGAGGAAAAGGTTGTGAAGTAACCGTTAATAGTTTTTTTATTGGTCTGTTCTCATTTTAGTTCCTATATGGTTACTATTGGTTGCCTGAAATATATGCTTATTATTATTGGTCCGCCTTGTGGGACGCCGATTAACGCTTCGACTTCAGTTACGAGGAGCCACTCTAGAATTTTCAGCCTTTAAATTAAGCACGTGAGTCAGACACAGCCTGTAGACTTTTAATAGGATAAAAGCGCGCCAACGACGCACGTTTCTAAAACGCGCGTCAACGGCTCGTTTAATAAACGAAGTGTGCACAGGCCCTAAGTGTTGCACCCGTGCAACAGCGCCATAGAACAATTTTTTTTCAGTTGGGACATCAAAATCAACCTGTTCGCGAAATCACCAACTGACTAAACCCACCTGTATCTATCAGTTGCCTTTTACGTTCTAGGACGACGGTTTCCTTTTCTTAAATTCCTCTTGGCCCTAGTAGACATCGACTCTACTGGGCCCAGAAAAAATACAAACAAAAAAAAAACCATGTCCTTCAGTTCCTTCAGTCTTTTGCGTTTTAGGGCCGCGGTGACTCTTTCAAAAATTCTCTAGGCCATAGACCACATTTACACTTTTTTTTTTACGGATCAGAAGAATACCATGAAAACGCGTTGTCGCATTGTCTGTTGCGCTTTGTAGAGGGAGCCTTAAGGAGGCATTATACTTGAGACTAATTGGTCACTGCACCACCGTTATGCGACTCTTGCGTCGATGCACGATGCACCCGCCGTGACCGACATCCCAAAACGCCTAAATGTTTATTTTTGTAGTCATTAACTTCCTTTACTTTCTATATCTTGCGACCTTTATCAGTTTTAAATGTAAACAAATTGACGACTTTTTTCAAGTTTATCGGGCAATGAAAAGTTTAAATAATTGTGTGTGTCAACCCTAAAGACAGATGTAGATCGTACGTAAGAGGTCAATGATCAGAAACGGTAGAGAAAACCATTCATGATTGAAGGTATATGTGTTGGATTGGAACCCTGTGTTAAATTTAATTTTTAAAGGGGGTATCATCAGCACGCCCGGCATTTAATCATAAGGCACAACTCTTTTTTGAACATTTGAACATTCGGAATAAATCTGCAATTAATCAATTTGCATGTATTAATCAGGTGATTAACTCGTCTAAAGACGAGATATAAGTGCCGACTGTGGCCATGGGTTGTCATCCGAAAGGAAAATCCGGGGTCCTTGAAAGCTAGGTAAAGAAGGAACATAGGTGTGATTTTGGTCAATAAAAGTCTGACACGCTCCCACTCCGCCATAGAGCGAATGTAAAAACCATTCGCACTCAGCGCTCAGAAATCATCCTTCTCTACCTTACTTCATAACAACATTATTTTTAGTATATGCAAAACCTGAATATAATTTGTTCAGAATCAGTAACTGAATCGATTCCAATATTTTTACACCATGTTATATTTTTTCCCAAAAATGTTTAAAAAAGGTCATAAGTTGGACACCACCGACACTAAGTACAGAACAGGTCACGGCAGGTCATAGCGGGCATTACATGGGTGCGGGAGAAAAACAACCCCACAGTCACCCGGGTAGCCCGGTGACCATGTATTTATGTCGCCAATCAGGTACCATAACGGACTTATAACTCTGTAATTTTACATAATACAGTTTTGTTTGTACATAGATTCTTTACATAAAAAAATACTAGACAAATGTTTCAGGTTTCACATATACTAAAAATAAGGTTGTATATATGACAGACCATAAAGTGGTGACCATCACTGCCCGAGTGCCCACGCGCATGTCACGTCGTGAATTATTACTCCCCTCTCCTCTCCCCGCGCTCCACATCCCAACAAAGTGGAACGAAAGCTTTCCTGAACTACAGATGCAGTTTAACGGTTCAATATTGCATACAAACAACTTGATTTACTGCTGACACTTAGAGAAGAGCAAATAGAGATTTCACGCTCGGGATTTGTTGGAAAGTTTTTGATTTATTTTCAAACAAACGGTTTTGTCTTTCAAAAGAAGGAAAGTCTAGCTTAGATGATAGATGAGTGTAGTTTTTCATTTAACTTAAATATTTTCCTCCGACCAACCAACTGGTCGACAATTTGCGTGACTAGGGGCTGGCTTTTTCTTTGCCCAAAAACTTAGCATTACCCTTCAACGTGGCAACGTTACGTTAAACCTGGAATTTTGGGAAACTGAGTAAATTAAAAGCCTCTATAAGTGATAAAACGTTCTATTATCCTATTCCAGGACATGGTCTAGCCGCATACCAAGTTTCATCCCATTCAGCTCAGCTGTTTGAGTGTGAAGGAACAAACATACATATGTACAAACTTAAGTCTTTATTTATTTATTTAATGCTTTATGCACACAAAAGTACAAAGGCGGACTTAATGCCTTCGGCATTTTCTACCAGTCAACCTTTGGGTGATGCAGAGAAAAGTAGTGGTAGATGCAATAAAAAAGAGAAAAAGGCGTATACAGGAATAGATTTATCTATCGACCATAGAATAGAAATACTAATAAACCATAGAATAAATATAATACAAATAATATTAATGTGATATAATCTAGCATCGAGACTAAATTCAGAAAGTTTAAATCACGACTGTGCTCCCTAGGTCTAAATTGCAAAGATATTCCATCATGAACCTTTTCATGATGGAATATCTGTGCTACTATTAATACATCCGGCCATTTTGCGCAAAAAGGCACAACGTGTCTAGATGCTCGCATATTTCTTGCTGCAACATCCTGGCTAGCGAGCAGTTTTCTATAAAATAAAAAGTATAATCTTGCTCGTCGAGGGGTCAGGCGTGCAGTGCCCTTCATTGTCTCGCTATATTACCGGCCATAATGCCCTTTCATAGCCCTTAACATTGAGGACGAACAAAGCAGGGGGAGCTACACTAAAACTGACAATACTAAAGTAACAACATTACTTAGCTATTGTATGCAACCTTGTAAGGAAAATGGACACTCAGTAAAAATAAATGAGGGTGTTTTTGTTTGGAGCCTGTAAGGAAATAAGGAGAGTAAATTGTCTTGGCATATCATGAGGTCTGGTGTCCTAGTAGTGAGAGCATATCAGAATGGTTGTACAGCGAAACCTGGAAAATTGGGAGCTCAAGGGACCAAGGGTATTTTAACCCTTAAAAAAGTTTTTCTATTTTCAGAGATTCATAAATACTTAGCAAGGTTTAAAGTAACGTTTTCTTCATAACAGAGGATTGTAATTAATTTTGCTATTAATTAATTGTCTCACTTACTGAGCCTTAAGTTCTAAGCATTGAGGTAAACATAGAAATGGGTATTTCAATGCAAATGTATTTTTTTTTAGATTGAAAAATCATCTATTGACAAATCCCGCTCTTGTCAGACTTTTACTGATTAAAAACCCACTCCTGTTCCTTCTTTGCCTTCGTCCCAGGGCCCCGGGTTTCGGTTCGTCCCAGGGCCCCGAGTTTCGTCAATGCAAATGTTGGGGTTGAATTGAATTGATTATTACTATGTTTATTGATATGGTTCCGCGCATATAAAATTTTATGTACTAGTAAGAAACACTGTACAAAGGCGGATTAGCCTTAGGCATTTTCTACCAGTCGACCTAACACTACGCGCCGTCGACGGTTCGGGCTCGGTCCGGGCGGTTATTGGACGTCCGGACGGCGAGTTACCCATTGCTCGTCGTCCACAAACCCACGCCTGCGGTGGCTGGAAATCAGGGTCGAGATCCCGGTGCGTGAGGATGTCTGATGCTTCACGCGTGACTGATTCTAATCAACACCCCAATTCCCATGGTTAATTTTATACTATTAACTGTCCAAATATGAGACATAACAGCGCCTTTTCTTAATACTTTTAAAAGAGCCCCACAGAATAGTGAGCTTTCTTGCGAATATTCAAGTATGTTTAGTTTTTAACCTCATGAATACGCTCTAAGTATGAAAATAATTAGCAGCAGCCAAGTTTAGCCTTCGTGATAATAGAAAGTTATCCCAAGGGATGTTCCAGGGGTAAAAGGTAGAAGATATCCTATGTATTATTCCAGTACATGGTCTACCCGAGTACTAAGTTGCAACGAAATCTATTCAGCTGTTCGAGAGTGAAGATGTAACAAACACACACAGACTCAAAACTTTCACCTATAGAATATCTGTGTGATAAAGTTAACCCACTCTGATGCCGATTTCCGGCCATCGTAGGCGCGGGCTTACGGACGGCGAGCAATGAGTGGCTCGCCGTCCGACCTTCCGATAACCGTCCGGACCGAGCCCAAGTCGTCGACGGCGCGTACTGTTCCACGCGCGCCTCAAGAGATGTCAGCAAATCGTAGGGGCCCAGTAGGGTCGAAGCCTACTGGGGCCACGGGTAGTGTGAAAGTGAAACCCGCGGCCCAGAGACGAAGGCAACGAAGGAACAGGAGTGGGTTTTTAGTCAATAAAAGTCTGACACTATCTAAGAGTGGGATTTGTCATTAGATGATTTTCCCACACAATAAAAAAAAAACCAACTCTACAATATTCTAAGTTAGAGTAAAGTGAAGAAGTCAAAACCGTAATCACTACATAGAATAACTCAAAGGGCCCGTTACTAAGCCCCTAAGATCTCACCATCGGACCACACACACAAGATATCTAACAGTAACTCTTCAATAGGAACTGATTCCATGCAAGTATTAATTAAGCGAAGCAGAGGGGTTCAAGTAGTGGCGGGGGGGATATGCAAATCTCCAATTAGTACCTATCCACCGGAGCGTACATCCATCAATGTCGATCATTTGTTGCTTTTCTGTAGTAGGTTAGGGCTGGGGCTAATTTTTTTTGTCGTCTAGTAGAGACTGTACCGATATACCGAAACAGATACACCGCATTGGGTTCATGACTAATTATTACGCTGCTTTTGTCATAAAACTCTGGAATGGGCTTTTCCTTGACATCAAAAAATCGGAATTATTACTTAAAGTCCTCTCAACCTGTTTGGTTTTCGTCATAATAATTATTATAGCTCGATTTCTCTTACAATGCGTTCCAAATAAGAATAGGATCGATTGCCATGTTGTGACGTCACGTCATACTGTCAAGATGCAAGAAATTGGGCAAAATTTAAGAACTCAGAGATGAGTAAAATTGAAGAACTATATTCTAATTAAACTTTTTTCGTTCACAGTTCGTAAATAAATTAAATTTAAAAAAAAAATCTTGTTTTGCTCACCATAATAATTCTTCGATTTGACAGTATGACGTGACGTCACAACATGGCAATCGATCCTATTCTTATTTTGAACTTTATTATAGTTATTTTCATCGTTTATACTGCGTACATCGAAGGACTGGAACAATTTGCCTGCTGCGGTCTTCCCATCTGATTATAATTTTGGTATCTTCAAGTTAGTTTATTAAGAGCCTATAATAGTCACTCTAATAGGCTCTTAATAAACTAGTGCGCCTCACGATTGCATCACTGCTTACCATCAGGTGGGATCGCAGTCAAGCACTAGTTTATAATACTTAAAAAAAGTTTTTATTATTTTAGCATATAATTATAATGTATTTTATTATTACAAGTACCTAATCTTTTTCTTTCTTTCTTAACATTTTTAGGGTCGCTACGGATAGGTATATCACGTTTTCTTCTCCCATTCTTTTCTGTCAACCAAAGAATATTTATCTGGAAACAAAAATATCTTTAGAAAACTTGACGGTTCAACCCTGTGACATGCGCATACGCCTATCGTCTGCCACCACTTGTCAATCCCGCGTGCATGTGACGTCATTAAAGCGTTGATTTCCAACGTTTGCGACTCATTGTGCGTCTGCGGACGAGTTCTATACGTTTTTACTTTTTATTGCTTGTTGCGCATCAATGTGAGTTCTGCAACTTTAATTGGCAGTGGTTAATAAGAGTTACTTTTGCGCTGACAATGCAAGAATCAAAAGCGCATACGTGTATTGACTTGATTTATTTCTTTTTTTGGATTCTGTACCCAAAGGGTAAAACGGGACCCTATTATTAAGACTCCGCTGTCTGCCCGTCTGTCTGTGTGTCTGTTCATTTGTAACCAGGCTATATCTCACGAACCGTGATAGCTAGACAGTTGATATTTTCACAGATGATGTATTTCTGTTGTCGCTATAACTAAAAATACTAAAAACAGAATAAAAGAATTTTTTTTTCTGTGGAGCGCCCATATAGCAAACGTGTTTTTTTTGTCATTTTTTGCTACGGAGCTTTGGACGGTACGGAACCATTCATGCGCGAGTCCAACTTGCACTTGGCGGATTTTTTTACTGTTAATTTAATTGTTAGCATGATTATTATGTTAGCTTAGCAGCTTTGTATAATATTTTCACTGCTGGGACTCACAGGCTTCCTCTCTCAAAGAGCTAACAGGGCGTAGTCTTCGAATTTTTTGTTCTAGGACATACCTGTTTCCTCACAATGTCTTCCTTCACCGTTTTGGTGATGAAATAAATTATACATAGTAATGCATACGCCTGACTGGGTTTTGAACCAGCGACCACTTCAAATTTAATTTTAAAATTGGAACACTGAATTTTAAAAAATTCAAAATGATCACAGACCTTATTTTTTTCTTCGAATCGCAGCCGATTCGAATAGCTCCAGTTGCAGCGTGCAGTGGCCAGTATGCACCGTATCTACCATCAAAACTTCTTAATGAAACACCGTACTTTTATCTCTTCGGCCCACAAAACTGCATTTAATCGGTTTCAGGGCAACTTGCCGCCCCAGAAACGAAATGCAAAGTAGTGACTATATATTGCGGTTGTATAAGTGTAGTATGTGTACGGTTTGGCGTGAGATAGCCTCTTTAAAAGTAGGTCGACTGACCGCTCGAACCTGTTGGCACACTTCCTAATAGGGTTGCTACATTATCAACAGTCCCGGCTATAAGTTTATTAACCGACTTCTAAGACTTTATACTTAACTGTCGTATAAATCGTATATTAGATTTTTTATGGCTTGTGTTAGGGGTTGATCAAATTATTTGTTTCGATGATTGAATCATGAAATTTTATGACATAATAAAGTTTAATTTATGACTAATTTTACAATAATCATAAGCTTGTTTTAGTCACTATAAAGTAGGTAGCTATCCCAAATGAGGATGTTTATGCCGAACTAGCTGTCTCACGCGGTTTTACCCGCGTCTTTGGTTGTTGTGCCGCTCCTGTGGCAACCCACGGGAGCGGCGCATCAACCAAAGACGCGGATAGCGTAATGTTATATATAAATCTTTGAAAGATTTTTTCTATACAAACAGTAGGTATTTCCTGAGATTAGCACGTTCAAATAAACAAACTCTTCAGCTTTATAATATTAGTATAGAAAAGCTAAGTAAAGCACAAGACACAAATAAAATCACTTTTCAAGAAGTATTTTTTTGCCTTTGTCGCTAATTTATTTTTCTAAAATAAAAAATCTATCAGTGAAAGCCCTGTCAAAATCGGTCCAGCCGTTTCGGAGATTAGCCGGATCAAATAGACCGAAAATTCTAATAATTGCATTTTTGTGATAGGTATCGAATTACTTTCGTATGCACTTTTTAATAAAATGTTATTTTAATATTTCAAACAGACACTTCAATTTGTCAACAGACTTAGCTTAGTAGCCTTTCAACCGCTAAGCCTGTGTTGATCCCCATTAAAATATAAGAAAAGAATAAATTTTATTGGACGCCAAAAAAGTTAATACTTAGAAATGAAAAACAATGTGAAGTATTATTTAGTTTGTCCAAATAATAATAGCATATAGCATAGCATAGTCGGCCTTATAATGTTCCCACTGTTGGGACTCAGGCCTCCTCTCTAGGAGATGGAATGGGCCATAATCCACCACGCGGGCCCAGTGCGGGTTGGTGGATGTCACATGTCTTCGAATTTTTGGTTATAGAACCGGTTTCCTCACGATGTTTTCCTTCACCGTTTTGAGAGC
The DNA here is from genome assembly GCA_949316375.1 of Mythimna vitellina. Taxonomy (NCBI): domain Eukaryota; kingdom Metazoa; phylum Arthropoda; class Insecta; order Lepidoptera; family Noctuidae; genus Mythimna; species Mythimna vitellina. The sequence goes on from OX438693.1 coordinate 5,682,164, forward strand.
AGTGATGATGAAATAAATTACACAAAGTAATGCGCCTGGCTCCGTTTAAACCCGCGACCTACAACTTATAAGTCGGGGCCGTTACCACTCGGCCACCACTGCTCCCCAAAAAAAAAATATTTTTCTATTTTTATGATTTAATTGAGAAAATTCGATGACCCTAAGTACAGTAAATCTGTACATGGGTGAAGGCTGTAGAAATGCAGACGTCCATTTTCCACATAATAGCGTTATCAACACGCTGACCTTTCTAGGTATACTTGTTCTTTATACAATGCGCGATTCAAACACAAGATGGCACCCGCGATCCATTTGACGACCTCATCATCATCATTTCAGCCGGTAGACGTCCACTGCTGGACATAGGCCTCCCTTAAATATCGCCACAAAGAATGGTCCTGTGCGTCTCGCATCCAGCGGATTCCCGCAACCTTCACCAGGTCATCGGTCCACCTTACAGGGGGCCTTCCAACACTGTGTCTTCCGGTACGTGGTCGCCACTCCAGAACCTTTCGGCCCCAACGGCCATCTGTTCTGCGAGCAATGTGCCCTGCCCATTGCCACTTAAGTTTGGCGATTCTTCGTGCTATGTTGGCAACCTTGGTTCTCCTGCGGATATCTTCATTTCTGATTCGATCACACAAGGAAACTCCCTTTCCATTACCCCTTGGGTGACTTTGAGCCTTCTGATGAGGCCCATTGTGAGCGACCACGTTTCGGAACCATAAATGTGGTCACTACAAATTAACTAGCAAAATAGTAAATATCGTAGTATTTTCAACTTTCAAAGAAATCTAACAAAGTAAAGAAAGCGACCCGTTTCTAGCTAAAAAATGAGTGATCGTCAACTGTCAACAAATTGCGTTGACAAGTTCACCAGCTGTCAAAGCATAAAAAAAATATTCTACAAAAAAAGTGAAATGTAAACGGACAATATTTCTAACAAGAAAGCTTATATAAGTAAATCTTTGGCGGCACAACTATATTCATAACAGACCACGGTTGGTTACACAAATTGAATGCGATATCCCTAAATGAAAAATCGTTCACGAAGAGACATTTGAACTTATGACCTTTGCTTCAAAAAGCTCTATTGTGGAGCAAAACTTTCGCTTTTCTTTGTCATTTGAAAAATTATTTAAAAAAGGAAAACGTCACGTTCGATTTGACGTTCCAAATATGAAGTGTGGACATGCTAAATGAATGATGATGTCTCGCATACGACATGATTTGGTAGTCAACTTTTTGCTGGTTATTTTCTCAATCATATTTCTTTGTTTTAATAGAAAAGCAGAATGGATTGACCGAAAATTTTTTCAAGTAATCATAATTGTGTTTGTTTTTAGTAATATAATTATATCTAGGTAGGTACCTAAATGTGAATGTGAATTTGTTTTTTTGTTAGGCGCTTTATTTACTCATCATGAAATTTCGCATGTATGTACGAAAAAGTATGAATCTGGTAGGTTATTTATTTCATCCAAAACAAAAAGAAATGTTTTCGAGAAATTTTCGTAGACCGGCGAAGACGCGGGCAAAAGCAAGTGTTATATGTATAACACACAAAGTAGTGTATTAATCGACTATTCAACAAATAATTATAATCGAAATTCGTTGAAGAGTGGAAAGTCTACCTCCTGAAACACTGAGACAACCAACACATTCTCTTCTAGGTCGTTTAATCGATTGATCAATCGATGCCTAAAATGCTGATGCGATAAAGTTTACCAATATCGAGTAGGCTTCATAGAAACCAACTTGAATAAACTGTATGCCATAAACAGTAACAACTTACTTAAACATCGCCTACTAGCGCCATACTAACATAAAGTTATGGATCCTTAGAATTGTGTAACGATTTGGGACATAAACTAGGTAAGCCTAGAAATTTAGGAATTAGTTAGCAAACTAGAGTTTTTGTTCTTTGTATATATATTTTTTTTTTAAAGAGGTATTCTCTGGAAATTCTGATCCAGTTATGAAAATTGTTTCTCTGAAAAAAAAAACTATCATATCGCTGAAACAGACTCATTATGGCCTATCGTTAATAGCTCCAACTTACCTACGTGGGACACTCAGAAAGTTTTCAGAAACTATTTTTTTTAATATAAATATTTTTTCCAGAGAAGTTAGTTTTTACTTCTCTGGAAAAAATATTTATATTAAATCTTTTCAAAGAACTCTCCACCAGCCTCTATACAATAAAGTTGCATGCGTCTGAACCAATTTTCGAAACATTTTTTCCAGTCCGCCGCAGACACATCTTCCACGGCCTTTTCGAAAGCTGCTAGCGCGTCTTCCGGCGATGAAAATTGTATCCCTTTCAGCAGATTTTTTACTTTAGGGAATAAAAAGAAGTCACACGGTGCTAGATCAGGGCTGCAAGGAGGGTGCCCCAAAACTCTGACCGGTGTGGTGTCATGGTGAAGCAGTACTCCTCGAAGTACTGTTTCACCTTGCTTTGTCTTCGCATGTTTAGTCTGCATTGCTCATTGCAGACAAAACTTCTGGCAGGCAATTTGTGGTATACCATTCGGCGTTCGTGCTTCTTTAGTCTCGTAATAGAATTGAAATCAGATACCCCGCCAAAGTGAAGAAACTAGCGATAAAAATCTTCGAGACTCCATTCGGGAATTGAGCTGTTTATATAGGTTAGTTTGTAAGGAATCCTCAGGGCGCGAGTACGACTCGCACATGTTCAGTTTTTTTTTAGATGGAAATTCATCAAATATCGTCTACCAGTCTGAGAGGAGCGAGTGGAACTGTCAGACTGTTACTGACCCACTGTGTTTCTTCAGTAAACTTTTGCGTTTCAGGGCCACGGTAACTCTTTCGAACAATCCGTTATTTAGCTTCATTTAGAGCGAGAAAAGTTATTTGAAAATGATTTTCCAAATTCATAAAAATAGTGTCACATTTACATCTATTCGATGCAAAGTAGCTTCGTACCATACCAGAAAATGAGGTGACCCATTCACGATGGTCAAGTTCGAAACTTGCTACCCACGCATGCAGCTAAAATGTAAATGTAATGTCTTGTCTACAAGATAGCCAGGTATCGGCAATCAATTGAGCAGAGAAAGTAGTGGGCGAGTCCATTGTGCCAATGAAAGTGGTCGAGTTCTCTCAACATTTGGGTTTACACCTGACTAGCTTTGTTGTTGATCAGTGAGAGTGTGTTGAGGACAACAAGATAACTTGTCGTAGAAATTGATGATGTGTACAAGCTTCAGGATTTTGAGTCTGCAAGTCACTCGCTACCCTTTTAGGAGGCATGCAGGCCGGACATAGGTTTCGGTAACCAGTCCGCTTAAACCTCTCAAAATCATAGCCTTATCATTGTTTTCCATATGTCGCAATAGTTTCCCACCAACCGGGGTTTGTTCTTAGGTGAAATAGCATAGCACGTACAGGTATATTTTTTTCTAACATAACGCGTACATGGATAATCGTCGGTTGGTACCACGTTCCATGAAAATTGTCTAAGTGGCATTCGCGAGTTGGCCTCGTACGAAGTCCAAACGTCCGGGACCCTTGGGTCCTAAGATAAGTAAACATAAAAAAGCCGTTTTATAGTGAAATATATATAAATAAATACTCTCAAATCGAAGCAGTGTCGTAGAGCTTTATGTGAAGAAGTAAGTGTACGAACTATTGCTATCCTAGACACCGAGATTCTACAATATCATTGGAAGATTATCTACACTATATCTATGACACTAATATTATAAACTTTCATCATCATCATCATCATTTCAGCCGAAAGACGTCCACTGTTGGACATAGGCCTCCCCCAAGCGACGCCACAACGACCGATCCTGTGCGTCTTGCATCCACCGCACTCCCGCGACTCTCACCAGGTCGTCGGTCCACCTTGTGGGAGGCCTTCCAACGCTGCGTTTTCCGGTACGCGGTCGCCACTCTAGAACCTTTCGGCCCCATCGACCATCCGTTCTACAAGCAATGTGCACTGCCCACTGCCACTTCAGTTTGGCGATTATAAACTTTGCTTTTTTATTTTTGTGTTTGTAGGAGGTTATCTCTGAAAGTACTGGTCCGATTGCTAAAATTTTTTCATCGATAGAAAGCTGCTTTATTCCTAAGTGACATAGGCTATTTTTTATGTGCGCGGGCGAATCTGCGGACAAAAGCTAGTTACTTATATAATTGTAGGCGCAAGAACCATTTCAAGGTACTTATTTGTCTTTGCGATTGATGATTGCTCAAGGCATGCTACATAATAACAATAAACTCATACCATTTTATGTAACGAAGCTTTGTCAAGAAGAAAGTACTTGTTCAATAAGGAAAAAGAAAAAAAATACTTACCTCTTGAATTAAGGCACGTATACACTTTGCAATTCATCATTTGATTAATATGCAATTTCATCTCATATTTGTTGCTTTCTTTTGTCGCATGTCAAGACTTGAATCATACGAACTTATTTTGTTGACATGTTTGTAATGGAGATTGACATATAACCACGATGATAAATCTTGCCAAATCATCGTGACATCCATACATATTATAAAACAAAGTCCTTCGAGTGCCTGTCTGTCTATATGTTCGCGATATACTCAAAAACTACTGACAGTATTTTTATGCGGTTTTTACTTATAGATTGAGTGTTTCATGAGGAAGGTCTAGGAGAAAAGCCGAAGATTTGAAAACTTGAACTGGACGGGCCATAGTACAGTAGTAGGTAGTCTATATCTATGCATACTTATAAATAAAATTCAATTGCTTAAGAAAATTTATTCGATACTAACAAAAAAAAACAATTCTGTCTGTCTGTCGGTTTGTTCGGGTTAATCTTCGAAACGGCTGGGCAAATTTTGACGGGGCTTTCACTGATAGATAGTTGATGTTATAAGCAGTAACTAAGGCTTATTTTGCTTTAGTAAAGGAATTAGGGTTCCACAAAAAAAACCTTTTTGAAATTGTAACCAAATCGCATTGTGCTGTTTTACAAATCTAATGCGGACTAAGTCACGGGCATCAACTAGTTCTAAATAAAGTGGAGATGGAAGACTTCTCCCATTAAACTACCAATAAATGTACACCGTAGCAAAACAAGAAAAAAGGCTAACAACCAATTCTCACACGGAAGTATATAACAATAAAAATCGATTTGTTTGAACAAATCAATACTAACACGGATTTGTTACAGTTCCAACTGTAAAATCGAATGTTCGATAAAAATGATCGAGTAGTTGCATGAAACAATAGTTCAGCACTTGCGGTATCGATTTTCAATCAATCTTCCTCGCCTATTTTGCCGACTTCAAAAAGAAAGAGGTATGTTCGGCTGTATGTACTTTTTTTACGTATGTTCGCCGATTTCTCGGTCAATTCTGGACCGATTTTGATTATTTTTTTTCCAACTTTGTTGGGGTCGACTTCCAGCTTAACCGGGCTTTTTTTTTAGGTTGGAAAATCATCTAATGACAAATCCCGCTCTTGGGCGGAGCGCAAGATAGTGTCAGACTTTTACTGACTAATAATCTACTCCTGTTCCTTCGTTGCCTTCGTCCCAGGGCCCCGGGTTTCGTTTTCACACTACCCTGCTAGGCCCCTACGATTTGCTGACATCTCCATGAGGCGCGCGTGGAACAATACGCGGCCTCGACGACTTAGGCTCGGTCCGGGCGATTACCGGACGGTCGGACGGCGGGCTACCCATTGCTCGCCGTCCGCAAGCACGCGCCTACGGCGCGCGGGCTTGGGGCGTGAGGACCGTTGCCTCACGCAATCGGCCGCCTCCTTTGCTAGCATTACTACTTCGCAGAAGGAGGCGACCGCCTGCCACTCGTCCTCGCTCCGGACCATGGCCTGTACCAAGGTCCGGCGCGAGAGATCGGTGCCGCCGTTCGCCCCCACGAGGAGCTTAACCGGATGCAGTTTATACAGCCAGAATTTTACACTGATGGACTGCCTCCACCTTCTGACCTCTTAAAGACAACGCAGTAACTGGGTATGACTACTTCTCTTGGCAAGACTAGTTTTAGACTTTCTAGCATCGGACTACCGTAAAACTGTCAAATATCTCTAAAACAGCCAGGACGATGGCTTTTTTAACTTGGAAATCATCAAATAACTTCTCCTGTTCTGACAAAAACCCCCTGTTTTTCTTCCACGATCGTCGGGAGTCGCAGGGCGATCCCCGGCCACCGTGGAAGGGCTTGCGGACGACAAGCAATGGGTACCTTGCCCAGCAGGGCCAATGCCCGCTATGGCCTCGGGAATTGTGAAAGAGATACCTTGGTCCTGAAACGCAAAGGGCAACTGAAGGACACAGGTGAGTTTTAGTCAGTAAAAGTCTGACACGCCCTCTCGCTCCACCTCAGAATAAGAGAAGTCATTGAATAATTTCTCATCTCAAAAAAAACGGTTTTCCTTCAGTTGCCTAACTGTTTTGAACAACCCACAGCCGGACAGCTAAACATGCTTCCTGAGGCAGGAAAGAGTCTCAGTAAATAATGGACCCATCCATGTACCAACTGCGGGAACTTGAACGACCCGAGCGACATAAAGGGCCTATTACACTACGATATTCAGACTTATTTTTTGTTCCGAGTATGACCGGTCTAACTCTTATTACACTACGCGTCATCGACTAAGACTGTCTGAATATCGAGTAGTGTAATAGGCCGTTTACAACTCAGCCACGAGCTCCGCTACACTTGTGGTATCGATTTTCTAGAATCGACATATCGATTTGTCTCGCGATCGATCGTCAGATTTGTCGTGAAAGTCGGCGCCGCGGGCTGTGGCACACTGGGCCGATGAAGGTCAGTTGCATACCTCGCCACCAGCGAAAGTTTATGGTATAATTGTTTGTTGGGACGGTCAAGTGCAAGGAAAGTATGCGAGCTTCGAGCTTTATAGGTTTGTTCATGATCTGTAATGTATCTCTATGGGAGTGGATAGTTGAATGGGCTGAAGCGGGTTCTGCGGTTGTTTTTTTTTTTTTTTGTTGTGGTCGTGTGGCAACGGCCCCGACTTACGAGTTGTAGGTCGTGGGTTCAAACCCAGCCAGGCGCATTACTTTGTGTAATTTATTTCATCACCACTGCTCTCAAAACGGTGAAGGAAAACATCGTGAGGAAACCGGCATGTGCTAGAACCAAAAATTCGAAGACATGTGACATCCATCAACCCGCACTGGGCCCGCGTGGTGGATTACGGCCTATACACAACGGGCGGACCCGCGGGGCGCTGGCATGCCTGCCTCCCGCTGCTTTTCGCCCCGGATTTTCATCGGCAATTGAACTTCTGTCGAGTATCATGTGTGCTCTACAGAATACGGCATAATGTGTCGTCAGTAATTCAAATAAGTCAAAGTCAAAGTCAAAAATTTTTATTTCACATAGGCCTACATGGGCACTTATAAAACGTCAGAAGCTAGTGCACGGTTCCAAATTGGTCGTTTCCTATGGAGAAGAACCGGCAAGAAACTCCATAGTTACTCTTTTAAAAAAGAATTTGTTTTTACAATATTTTCATATTACAGCTTATGTAGATATTATGTAAGGACAGTGTAGACTGGTCAATATTGTACTTAAAGTACAATAAAAATAATCATAATAAAAAGGAACCTAAGAATTCGCGGAGTCTACAGTGTTCTCACATTCACATTATAAAAAAGATGCTATATAAACAAAAGCAAGTAAAATAAATAATTACAATATCATTGCAGGCGTAATCATGCCGAACTTCGGTCGTGTACCTTCGGCATAGTGTGTTTAGTCACGTAGACCATACAAATATTTGCTCAAAGCCGGAATCAAACCCGTGACACGTAGTGCAGTAGCCAATCGCTCAACCAAAGCGCCACCCGTGCTATCAAGTCCTTTACTTCTTACTAAACCTTTATTATTTAAAAAGCTTAAAACCAAACGTGTCACTATTATGTGCAAATGTCGTCTATCCTGAAACAGAAAGCATAACACAAAAATAATCATTAACATACTTATCCTACGCACACAAAACCATAAAAAATATATTAAAAACCTCGATCTCATATCTCAACTCCCAAAATCGAACTACATCAACTTGATTTATCAATTTAATTGACACGTCAAACTACAAATTGGGAACTAAACATTGAACAAATTATTTTTCAAGATTAACACATTATTATAAAGATATCTTAAAGTGGGCGTATGAGCAGGCCTTACAAGCCTACTCTAATGTCCAATTGATAATTTTTTTTCAATGGTAAAGGAATGCGAAATATTTGGCATTTTGTTGCAACAGTTAGTTTTTTTTTTAGGTGAGAAAATATCCAATGACTATGACGTTTAAAGTAAGATTGTTTTAATCTTATTCCATTGTGGGTAAGAGATGGCGCTAGACAACCTGTATAGCTCTGTCTTTTATTTACACAGAAAAAAGAATAAAACAATCTTACTTTGAACGTCATGGTAACCCAAATGAGGAGGGCGTGTCAGACTTTTACTGACCAAAATCCACTCCTATGCTTCTTTTTTACACTTTGTGTTCCAGGACCTCGGGTTTCCTTTTTGGAAGAAAACCCATGGTCCCAGTAGGCTTCGGCCCTGCTAGGCCACTAAGGTTTTGTTGACATTTCTTTAAGGCACGCCTCGAACACTACGCACCGTTGACGACTCGGGCGCAAATGTCTAATACGCTTCAAGTGAATGTCACTGTAATTTTTGACAGATCCTTTTGCTTATTTATAATCTGTGGTTGTCCCTCTCTCTTTCTCGCTCCGTGGCTAGGCTGACAGATCGATCTCAATAAAATTATCCTCATTAATTACAGTAATTCTTCTTTTATTTCTGCTAATAAGCATGGAATGGGAATCAATTTAAGATACTGCTGTAAATACTTCAAATTTGTTGTTACATTATTTGGACTTCAAATTGTTTGGAATTGTAGTTATTTTATTTAAATTCACTCAGCTTGAAATTCAATCCATTCATTTATTACGTAAGACGATTTTTACTAGTTTTTGACTCCCTCCCCCCCTGTTTAATATTTATTACGTAAGAATCTTAATGAAAAAATAAATTTTGTTTGGTTCTTTTCGATGTTTATTTTTAAAAGTAAAAATTTAGGAACATTTACAAGTGTGTCGTTTACGCAAACAAGTAACGTCTAGTGCCTAGTTCACAAGTGGGGAGGCGCAGTGACGTTGCCATGGAAATAGTTTACCTATACACAGTCGAGCGCATATCTTCTTATATTCTTCTAATCTTAACTTTGAATATTTTTATGATCTTACGTAAGAACTATCAAGACTCCGTCCCACCCCCTTGTAAGAAAAAATAAGACATGGTCGACCTTTCTCCCTCCTAAATCGTCTTACGTAATTAATGTATGGCCCCTATTCTCGATTTAGGATTTACTCATACTTAAATACTCATAAATAACAACATGTCAAATGTTTTTTAGGATAAACTTCGTGTTTTTTTTTTTGAAGTGGGAAATCATTATATAACTCCTGGAACAAAAGCGCGTGTCAGACTTGTAGTGACTAAAATCCTGTGCCACTTTAGATGCCCTTTGTGTACCAGGGCTAAGTAACTATTTCGAACAACCCTGTAGCCCCTAAAGACAACTGAATTTCGTTTTCGAGCTTAATATAGTTTTCTGAACATTTAAAAAATCAGACATTTTCGTTGAAATTTCACCGTAGAAGGTGCGAAGTTTTCCTTTACACTTTTCTTTTCTCTTCTTTTTCATTCATCATTTAACTATCTCGTATTTCATTCATTAACTTTTCCTCCATTCCAATTGAAATCAATAGCAATTAATATCAATCTTGAAAGTTCGCAATCACTTGCAGCAACAAGCGACAAGGCCGAAGCAATTCATTTCCATTAGACTTACCTACTCTTACTAAGATAAAACTAAGTTTATCTGTATTTATTTCTCGAATCAGCTAACAAATTAATGGCGATTATTTCTTTCGTGGAAAAAGCAATTAATAGTACTAAGGCTGCACTCTTATGAGGCAACATATTGTGAGAGTGTAAGTTGCTCGACATTTCAACTTCGCCAGCGATACTGTTTTATAATACCGATGATATTGTGATTCCTTGTTATACCTCTTCAAATAAGTTGGCTAGATAAAAAAATAAAGATACTGACTATGACAGAACCTTATCGCTTGCCACAGTTATATTACTGGCCATTTATGAGTATGGCATTCAAACCGCCATGCGTTGTCATTTGTTTTTTTTTTAGTTCTCTGTCGCACCGCGCGATGTCGGGCAACATAGCGCAATGTCGCAGGCCAGTATTAAGTTGCGTAGTGTACACACGGCTTTAGCAAACAAGTACAAGTGAAACGACACATTCTCTCGGTAGATACAACTACAGTTTTTTGTGTACTGAGCTTTCACGGCCGTCCCCTGAGATGTTTACAATGCATTCAAAGAAACACGCGACTAGGGCTGGCTGCTTCGCTGTTTGCTTTCATATTGCTATTTTGATTTATGTTGGGAAAGGAAAATTTTAATAAACGAACGATGATGATCTGGATCTCTACTTCTTCCTAATTTAGTCTGATGGTTAAGACATGGGCTGCGGGAGTGTTAAAAAAAAAACTGCGTCTTTGATTTAGTCAGTAAAAGTCTGACACTCCCTCTCTACCCAGAGTAGGAGCGGCTATTAGATAATTTCCCAACGAAAAAAAATTTTTTTATAAAAAACGAGTATGACTTATATGTAGCACATTATATGTACGTCAATTCTGCCTGGCCCAAACACAAAATTATGTTGCGATTTCGCATTGTAAAAATCTATTACTTGAACGATGCATCTCAAGAACTCGCGAATTGAAACGCATCACACTTAGTATGATCACCTGAATCGATGGTATCAATTTGCATTGCTGGTTTCTGCAATGTGGCATCGTATCGCATTGCATTGCAGTTTTCCGTGGGAGCACTTATACCTTAATTTTTCATATTTTATTTTGTAGAAAATAAATATTTTAGTAAAGCATTATTGGATTTTTGGGTCTGAAATAAAATCATTATTCCCTTTATTCATTATTAATACATATAATTAAGTTAAAAAATTAATATATTTTTAAACGAAATCATAAAAAAAAATTCAAGGACAATTACAATTTTGATTGTTCGTTTATGTCATTTAATCGGAAAAGGCTTCCTTGGAACACTGCTAGGTCATCGCCTCTCGGTCAATGTTGTGGACGCACAAACGAAGCCTTTCAGGGGCACTGAAAGATGATAGCTTGATATATTTCGTTATTATTGGTTTTTGTGTTAAATTACTTAAAGTTATATACTGGCATTTTTTAAATTTGTTCCACCCTAGGATTTCCCTACTCCTGTATCGTGGGTATGATCACTAACATGGAAACCCATATACACAATATACCCAGACCCTGAAAAACAATCTGTAGGCCATACAAACATTAATTGTTCCGCGCGGGAATCGAACCCGCGACATGCAGCGCTGTTGCAGCCTATCGTTCAATTACTGCGACAACCGTGCCGCCAAATTTTGAAAAAGTTACAGCAAAATGTATGGTATTTTATGATGAGTTAACACTCATCATATGTATATAATAGCAACGTGTTGCTATTATATACATATTTATTATGTTGCACGAAGGTGCTCCAAGGTTTTTTCGTTCAAAAAGGATAACTGAAGGAACATGGGTGGGTTTTAATCACCAAAAGTTTCACACTCCCTCTAGCTCTACCCAGAGCGGGAGAAGATATTTTATGATTGGAACCAGAAATCGGTTTCCCTGCTACAATCCAGACTTTCAAGCAAATCATCCGAGTGTCCGCGTGAGCCTGCTTAAGAGGGCCCTTACAGACTCGTCTGTCAACCTGAGCATGGTTTAGAAGCTTATTGGCGCATTCAACGCAATGTTTAATAAAAAGGCAACGCGAAAAAGGAGTGAAAACACCTAAACGCTCTTTTGGCATTCGGTATTTCCGTCATTTACTCGAATATTATAAAAAGTTTTCGTCATTCAGAATCTTGATTAAATGTGCAAGGTTTCTACAAGTTTTTTTAAAAATTACTTTTTTAATTTATGAATGGCAAAGTTCACGAAAAATAGCAGATTTTCAGAGGTCTTTACTTGATTAGTTTTACACAAATCCAGTAAAGATATCTGTTCTGATATGTTTCCAAAATATCTAGAGAAAATGTGTAATAACGTCAAAATCTCGTAACAACGGTTGTATGGAAATGTATCTTGGGTTGACCGCTCTTAACATCCTATAAACGCCATAAAGGCTTCCACGCTACAACCCTATTACCTATCTTTGGGTTAAAGCAAGTTACCGCCATTCCGGAATCTCTGATTGCCATCCCTAACTCCAACCAAGGTTGTTACGTCCATCAGCGTTCATTTGTCCATCACCACTTCAATGACGCTTCCCTTAATTGTATAATTCAATTTAATTGGAAAAGTCCTCCAAGATTTACTCTTGACTTCTTTATTGTTGTTTATAACTATGGCCATTGTTTATGAGGTTTTGTATGGCATCAATAGTTAGGTTGTATGGAACATACTTGTTTCGACAGTCAGCTCATTCAATTTGATAGTTACTGTGTAGACACTGTTCGGTTAACTTCGGTTTATGGGAATTGATGAGTCCTGATCTTTCGTCTAGCAGTGGTTTCGTCTGTGTAAAAGTAGAAAATTATCCCTTGGGAACATCTCTAGGGATAATTTTTCCCAAACTTATCAGGATAAAATTGTGCTATGCAGGGACGTGGTAGGTAATGAAGATATCCGCAAGAGATCCAAGGTTATAGACATAGCCCGAAGAATTGCCAAACTTAAGTGGCAGTGGGCATGGCACATTGCTCGTAGACCAGTGTCTGGAAATCGGGATCGGGATCTCTGGGGCGTAAGGGTCGCTCCCTCGCGCGTGCACGTGCGGCCTCCTCCTTTACTAGCATTACTGCATCGCAGAGGCGACCGCCTGCCATTCCTCCTCGCTTCGGACCATGGGCTGTACAAAGGTCTGACGCGAGAGGCCTCCCACATGAGGACACGGCGGTGCGCTGCCTAAGCGGGGTACACCTCTACCGTGTGCTCCACCATGTCCTCCGGGACGTACCCCACCTACTCTACAAACGTCAAATGAATGTACCATAAACAAATTAAGTACCCGTTAATTTAAGTAAAACAATAAAATTGCGGCCTCAACTTGCATAAGCAAACATGTTAGTTTTATCTGTTCATTATTACCTCTTTTTTATAGTACCGTTTGCCGTAAATATGTCTAGATATTTAGAGAGTCCCACGACCTTTCAACTTGATACGTGTAAACGTGGTGTATAACTTGTACAGATGCAAAAAAATAACAATGTGCATTGTCTAGACGGGTTGCGGAGGTTGAGTTGCTGGATGTGACATCGTAGTCTGCATACGAATGTACTTTGCCAGAATATTGCAATGTACTTATAATAAAGTTATTGAAGTTAAAATTTCTTTCTTTAGGCACGCTGAGCACTTTATTTTGTAGGTTTTAAACGAGACTGAGCCGTCACGCTCGAGTATATATGTTGTTAGTTCGAATAAGGTTGGCTCGAGTTGAGTGAGGGAGCAAAAAATATATTGTCAAGTCACTGCTCTATACTCGTTCGTTGTAAATGTTATTAGGTACTTTATGAATATAAGATAAATATAAATAATTATATTTTGTATTATTAACCACGCCTTTATGAATTTATCATTTCTATCGTGGGGTCTTAAAGCACACAATTTTTTTTTTTTGTTGAAAATTGATATAAAACCTACTGGGACTCCCATACAGTATACAGGACCTACGGAAAGCCATCTGCTACGCTCCTTTCATAGTCATAAAAAATATGCTGGCTTCATTCGATTGAAAGTTTATTATAGAATTAACTCATAGGATTCAGAGATACGATTACCTAAATCATTTTTGTAATAAACATGAAATTTGTGCATTTTTAGGAGTTAAAAACATCATTCATATTTAGCTGCCTTCAATTGGCCTGGAAATTTACCCGAACATAATGTAGTTGGGAAAACGGTAACCAGATAATTAGACAAACTAATCAGAATACATAATTAAAAGCCAAATACAAATGATAAATAAAAAAAAGAACCACCTTAATTTAGTAAAGCACCTATACTTTTATTTTTACGTGGGAAATCATCAAGCGAATCCTCCCACTCTGGGTGTTGTGAAGGGGAGTGTCAGACTTTTACTGACTAAAACCCACCAGTGTTCCTTCAGTAGCCCTTTGCGGTCCAGAGCTTTAACTCTTTTGAAAAATCCATCAAAAAGCAGCAATATTGTAAATAACTGAATTCCTTCAGAATATCGCATCCAGTTCGTCCACATCCCTGTGAGACGAGGAAGCGAACTTGAACGTGTGTCTTCCGTCTTCCGCATGACAACACACCTGAGGGTGTGACAAGAATCTAACGTAATTACAATAAAAACAAGACGTAACCTGTAGTCTAACAATACATTAACATTATGGAATATTTTGTAACACTTAGCATAAGAAGATACTATTTAGTCAGTGCTTTTTAGGGTTCCGTACCTCAAAAGGAAAAAACGGAACCCTTATAGGATCACGTTGTTGTCCGTCCGTCTGTCTGTCAAGACCCTTTATCTCAGGAACGCGTGGACGTATCGAATTGAAATTAAAACTATATACTTATATTTACGGTCCCTTGAAGCTGTGAATAAAATCAAACTTCTAAGTTGACGGAAAAAAAAGATATGGACGTTTATGTCGCAAAAAAAGTATATTTCAACACTCAAGAGAATCAAAATTCTAGAGTACTTCCCGCTGACCCAGAATCCTGAAATTTTTTATAAAGCAAGTTTTTTTTGCTATTCGGAAAAAACTTTGAGAATCCAAACAGGAATTGAAGTCTTTACATAGGTAAGTTTGTACGGAACACTGAGGGCGCGACTCCGACTCGCACTTGCCCAGTTTTTTTTTAGAAAATTGCTTAAAAACCGTGTAAACTGTAAACAATTTACACAGTGGAGAGAATACCGCGAGTAATATTAATGAAGTGATATGCATACAATGTTGCGCAAAAAACGGTGTAGCAGGTATACTCTATTTATGTAGAACCAATTATTAATTAATTGATAGAGATATTGTCGTAAAATAAAGATTACAAGAAATTCCAGGGTGTATTTATTAATTAGTGAGTTGATTCATTTTTTATTATCTTTCATGCAGAAAATGGTTTAATGGAGTTGTATGCAATTAAATTCAATTAGCGTAGATTAAAATTATCTTCAATGTGGCAGTTAACTAGACTGTATGATGAGAATATAAATACGATGACTAAGGACGATGATATACAAAGTGTACATAGGTTCGTGTAGAGTGATATAACGCACCTTTAATCCAATACTGTTACTAAATGAAATTCTTCAAAAAAACTGTTTTTAACGCCGTCTGTTTGCTGAGCGCTATTTTTACATATTGCGTTAAAAACAGTACTTTTTTTGAAAAATTTCGTTTACTTCGTTACGCCGTAAACGAAATAAAGGCTATAAAAGAACGCCTCTTAAAACTTGAATTCTTTTTATCTTTGATAAATGTTAACGATTTTGAAGTTTTTTTTTTATTTTTATGTTTCCCATTTCAATTTTATTAAGATCTGGTGAATAACTATGGAGATATTGACGTAAAACTTCCGAGAATGCTGCAATTACATGTCTGTTTATAGTTAACCCTAATTATTCCATTAGGGGTTTTTTTTTTTTTTTTTTTTTTTTTAAATTCGGGCATAACTTTTATGTTTAGGGACTAACTTTGATAATGTTTTTTCTTTGGGGAAGTTCTCAGTGGTAGTCCTGTTACTTCTATTTCATTAGCTTTGGACAATGTCCAATACAAATTTTGAAAATACACAAGTGTAGAAAATTGTTACTACACCCTTTTACAAATCTTAATAGGAAATGTACAGTGATTAAGATATTTTTAGGATTATGCCATTCCCAAAACAATGTGTAGATTTTAATTTTAATAAATTAAAATCTCAAATTAAAAGCTTATCTGAACCCTTTCTACCAAAATCTTCTTTTGAACTTCTCCTTTTAAATTTTTTTAACAATATTATTTTTTATTTTATTTTATTCAGTCTGTGTTCCGTGGTATCACAGGCTTGAACAGAATACGAGCGTTGCGTTATTTTATTTTTAAATATCGCAGATTCGCAGCATATGCTGAGATAGTAGCCTTTTGGGCTTCACACAAGTACTTTTTTGTTTTTTTTTTAATGTTATTGTTTTTCTGTTACGTAATGTGACTATTTACCATTTTTTTTTTATTCTGTTGTTTGGTCTGTGTAAGTCTCAAATAAACGTTTTCCTTTCTTTCTTTTAAATAGTTACATGTATAATCCTCGTCCCAATCGAATTTTCCCACCAAACTCCAACATCAAATTGTCACTCCAACATAAATCGAAGCTAATTTACTACAAACACACGGCCACACGTTCTCTGCTAGACGTGGACATAGACTCTTCTTTATAGGCACTTGAACTAACGGCTTCGGGAACATTAAACTGTTCCGTTTACTTCGGAGATAGGATCGTTTATATCCTTAAGAGGACGCCCGCATTTCCGTGATGCGTGAGTTTGAAATAGAGCGATTCTAGGTTAGATATGTCTTTGTCTGAGAAAGGGATTGGTCTTCACGCTCGGGAGTATCCTTATACGAGGTTGAATATAAATGTTTATTGATCGCTAGACTTTTTAGAAGTCGGGATGGTGAGATTTTCCTGTCAAGTAGTGCTCGGTTTTTTTTTGTACCCACCCAATCCTATAGAGGGACTTCGCCGTCTATAATGCCAATTCATAAATGTCCAGGTAAAAAAATGTCAAAACTAAAGAAAAATGTTTCATTTTTGATGATTAAAAAAAAAAAGAATAGAATAGAAACGTATATTTCTGAGTACACGGTACATGAAGAACTACCTTTGCCGGTGTAGAAATATTAAATGAGTATTTAATTTACAAATTCACATAATTATAGTTCATGCAATATTAAATAAAATTAAACAAATTAAAAAATATATATAATAGTGGCAGTTTCTTAATGAATATGTGTAACTTTATGGACCACGTTATTTTTATGCATACATAATTAAAAATGAGATCTTTTCAGCGTTGTTGTTTGTTTATTTTATATAAAGTAAAGTAACAACAAGACTGTTTTTCGTCATTCATCTTTTTTTTGGTATTTAATTTATGGGAGGGATAAGACTTTTAACCCATCACACTTATCTAAAGCGGATTGATGGAACAGTGAAGCTGCTCACCCATCAACTGATGTCTTCATTACGAATTGGAAAAGCAAAGCGAGAAATTGTGACTGTCGGAAGGAATAAAGGGATGCATTGCCCAGCTGTGGGACAATACGGGCTGGTAATAACAATAATAATACTTACTGATATGATCTACGAATGATCTCTATAAAACAATAGACCGAATGAGATTTTTGATGTTAATCTACATTTAGCAGTTTCTACTATCCGTTACAAATAATTTATTGTGATGTTATCTGTGATTCCCACCGATATTATTGTTTTCCCACCGATATTATTGTTTTCATGAGAAAATCAATTTGTCCAAACCGTGCTGCCGATCTATTGTTTCCTTTTTGTTCAATTAATCTATAGTTTGCCCAATTATTTGTATGAAACCTCGTTTACTTATGTTAAAATTCTATGGTTTTTTTTATCTCTAAATAACGGAAATCATATTTCCTGTCTAAAGTCATTAACATGCTAAACGGAACCCAATTAAATTTTGTAAAGTAATAAATTTAATTTTTATTGTTTCGGAGGATTTGTAATTCTCGAAAGTGTATTTGATTAGGATCAGCAACATTAGAAACACTGGGATTTTATAGGTACATTATTTTAACACTTCTCTAATGTTGCAATCATCATTCATCATCATCATTTCAGCCGAAAGATGCCTACTGCTGGACAATTGCGGGAGTCCGATGGATGCGAGACGCACAGGACCGTTCATTGTGGCGACACTTGGCCTGTGTCCAGTAGTGGACGTCTTTCAGCTGAATGTTACAATACTTACAGATAATCACAACGTTAAAGTGAAACATTAGGATTTGTTCTTTTAGACTGTTTGTTCATTTTTTAAAATTAATTATGGTAATAAAATATCTAAAAATTAAAATTAAATTATAACAGTAATAAGTCATCATCATCTTCCTGCCCTTGTCCCATCTTATTTGGGGTCGGCGCAATACGTTTTTTTCTTCCATTCTATCCTGTCAACCGTCATACTATCACTAACTTCCTTTTCTTTCATATCACTGTTCACACAATCCATCCATCTTTTCTTTTACAGTAATAAGTAGTAACACAAAAAAAGAACAAAAGAAATAAACAAAAAAAATAAGTTAAATCTATTTTTAAATAAGGTAATAAAAAAATGAATAAATTGTTCAAAGTTATTGCATTCACCGTTGCTTTTTCCCTGTAAGATCTCCGAATCTTCATATTTCTTCTTCCAACGTCGTTCGGCCGAAATAGTAGTTCAAAATGATTACCATTTTTAAGTCTCCTACAGATTTGGACCCTTGCCTAGTAAATTAATTCAACTCCTTATTTATTCAATTCCTTTTTCAAATCGTATGACCAACTTAAAATTGCTGAATGCACCACAGTAACGGGACGTGCAGTAATATCAATAACGTAAGAGAGTGCAGCACTAAGCAGCTGTGTCACACTTGTATTGCCGTTATGTTGGACTGTGGTGTCTAACTTGAAAACAATTTAAATGGCCTGTTGGTCTAGCAGTTAGTGACCCTGACTGCTATGCCGGAGGTCGTGGGTTCGATTCCCACCCAGGACAAATGTTTGTGTGATGAGCACGATATTTTGTTCTGTGTCTGGGTGTAATTTATCTATAACATCTATGCATTTAGAAATATCTAAGTAAGTTTATCAGTTGTCTAGTACTCATAACACAAGCTCTGCTTAGCTTGGGACTAGACGGCGTTGTATGATAGTTCTGGAATATATTATTATATTAATATTAATCAACAACTCGAGACGAAAAATTTCTTTGGAAATTTTGCCGAAAATTGTGACAACAGGAAAAAGAAAAAGAAATAAAACATGTTTATTCTGCCCGAATTAACGTACAACAAATTACAAAAGATCACTTACCACCAATTAAAACAAATATTTTACATTATTCATATAATTGATCAAATTAATGTTACATGTAAAATATGCTAAAGGTATTACATACATATAAAATTATAGCTACATAAGTGACAATAGAGGAGCTTACAAATATGTACATATAAACACATGATTATTATATTATATGTAAAACAACAAAACACAACACAACAACAACGACAAACACAATAGGTACAACACAACAACAATACAATTACAACGACACAACACAAACACGTGTACAATTTCATCGACGGAAGCAAAAGAAAACAATAAAGGTGACACCAAAATGGCATAAGAGAGAAAGGTGGTCTAAAAGTTTCAAAATCCAGTTTAAAACTTACAATTTAGATCTGTTTAATTACGTCTTCAGTCAAGAACATGTATAGCAACTACCCCTTCAAACACCCACTCCACAACGTCACTCCTTAAGTCATCAATCTTCGATGCTCAGCTGTTATTTTCTAATTAAATGGAAGTTACATATTAAACTCTGCAGTAATTATCTTGTTATGACTCAAACATAATTATGGTACAGCTGGGATAACGATAGACATGAGTTAAAAACAACTTTTCTCTATAATTAATGAGCTAAACGAGACATTGATGGATGTTTCTACTGCGTCCTCTACAAATATTGAAATAGTAAAAATCCATTAGGATGATTATTTAGGGTTGCAAAAATGTCCTTCTTCAAAGGGTCAACCGTGACTTCTGCAAGAAAAATATTTAGTTTAATCTCTATAAATATAAAAGCGAAATACCATTCACTGATTAATCAAAAAAACTACAAACTTAAAATTTGGCAGATAAGTTCCGTATAGGATGTAGACATCCGCTAAGAACGGATTTTGCGAAACTCTACCCTTAAGGGGGTAAAGAGGAGGTTAGAGGTTTTTATGGAGATACCAACTTTCGCACGGGCGAAGCCGCTGGCAAAAGCTAGTTAATATTATAAATTCGAAATTTTGTCAGTTTTATTATTTTTTTGTTTAGTTTTAAAAAAAGTTTTTTTTATTATTCTTTATAGGTTCGAGCTTGACCGCTATCTCACCTGCCCCCCTAGCCAAGTTACTACCGTTTCGTTTCGATTCTCTTTTCGTTGATCGCCTCGAGTCGGCCACGTGACTGAGCGTTCAGATGATATCAAAACAAAGGAATCTGAGGCGTGGCCGACTCGAGGCGATCGACGAAAAGAGAATCGAAATGAAACGGTTGAAACTTGGCTATAGGGGCTGATGGAAAGCGAAGATGTCGTCGACGATGGAGCGCGCTTACCTAGAAGCAACCTATTCACATGTTATATTAAAATTATCTTAGTTATTTATATATTTATATAAAATTTATGAATCAACTAATAACTTACTTTATTAGTTGATTGCTGCGCCCTACTAGCGATATATTCATTAAGTTTAGCATTGACTGTAACTGTGTTTATATTATGTACAATATCAAAAAACTATATCGAATTTGTGTTGTAGCGAATTTCAATATGGTATTAATTATGCTGTGTGATTCAAAAGGAAATACAACAATTTCAAATATACGAATGGAAACTAAACCGTTAATTTTATTAGTTTCTAACAGTTTCAATTAATTGGAAATCTATTTGATACGATGAGATCTATTGATTAGAGACGCTAAAGTAATTAATTAGAAGAACGATGCTTAGCAGGCATGAGAAAGACAGGGTGTCAAGAACCTTATAGGTTTTTTTTTTTGGGTGGGTAAATCATGACACATCCCGCTCTTGGGCGGAGCGGGAGATAGTGTCAGACTTTTACTAAAAAATTGAGGCAATTATGTTAAAATAATACTTTCTAAAATGCTATAATTATCTTTTCAACACAGATTTAAAAAAAAAATGAAATTGATTATTATTATTTATTTATTTTTACAGTATATGTAGGTACGCACAAAAAATTTGCTACAGTTAACTTATTTAAAAAAAATGTCTTCATATGATTGAATGATAAATGATATTTATTTTGCAAACACTCGTAGGTTAAAAAAAACCACTGATTTGGCCGGTGTTTCCTTGCTGAGTACCCTGAGAAGTAAAACCGAAACAAACTCACCTCCTGAAAATTTACAAATTAATTGTCAACAGTCTGTATTGTCCTTTTAAAAGTAAAGTAAAGGGTGGTTCCCTTTACGTTTTATCATTAAAAGTTTCTTTGAAGGCATTCCAATTTCCAATCCAGCAATTGTCAATTTAACAATTTCGCAACAATTCACCTCGACATTTAAGACAATCCCGCAATGATCTATGATTATCCCAGAAATTATTTGTCGTAAAACTCTAATACCATGGCGCCATAATGGTTTCCCATAAATAAGAGCTTTTGGTCCAATCAGCAGAAACCATGGGTCATGGGAACGGCCTGTGAGACGCGATCTCCGTGATTGGGATGTACTTGAGAGTACACTTCTTCACGGGATAATCTTGACGAGATACGGATTGTTGTCAGATTGTTGTTAAGAAGTCTGACAGTCTCTTTAATGATGTCTTTTACTTTGTTGTAATCAAATTGAGTATTGTTGTTCTGTTGGCATTTTTGGGTTGTGTCATGTTGCTCAATTTTTTAAATTTCGAACTTTATCTAAACTCTGTGTTGTAAATTAAATTTCAAATGTGTTCAAACCTCATTTAACATGACACACATAATTATCGAAGCGTAATGCACCAAAATTTTTTTTTACGTAACATACTTCCGTAATTATAATTATAAAAACACTTAACCCACACATAAAAAGAAGCTCCAATCGGGTTATTCTTTAATAACGAATGTAATTTTAAATAATAAAATCAATTGATTGGTGAAATCAGAACGTTTAGTGGTAGTTAAGTTGTAGCGCGTGCAAATTGCTAGCGCTTTTAAAGAAATAAAGTTAACGAGAATAACCCAGTTTTTTTTTAAAACCTACATTTATGAGTATGGTTTCATGCTACTGACATCGATAATATTCTCACGGACATTTCTATCATTGATCGTTTGATTCTCGATGGGATCGCAAGTCAAGTGTCTGTTCTTGAAGTCAGCTCTGACAATATAATAATAAATTGTTGTGTTTAAACCATTTTGTTTGATTGTCTTCGATTTATTCTAGTCTCTTGTGTTGAGGTTGCCAGGACTCGTCCTAATATTATATTGGCTTAGATTTGCAATTTACCGCTGGGCACTGTAATACAAAATACCAGCAATAGTGGTACCAAATATCTGGACCTTATCGAGAGACCTATATTGTGAACAATGCAATCCAAAATTACACATAATTTGGCAAAACTAACAAAACATAAACAAAATGGTTTAGTGAGACAAGCTGTAATCACAGTCAACGATAAACAATTGAATGAGCTGATTTACTTCCTAAGCTATTATTTGGCGCCAAGGCTCAGGTGCGGCGTGAAATTACTTGTATGTTGTAGCTAGGTAACCGTTCTAAAGAAATAAATCTTGTTCTAAAAATAGTGTCAGATAGAGGCCAGGTCGTACCAGTAGCGAAGGTTAAAATAATTTATGTGTATTAAAAAGCAGGTCAAAAGGGTGTGCTGTATAGTAGGGATGTAACGAAAGTGGTCATATAGGAACAAAATTTATACGAAACCGAAGTTTTTGGTTTGTCGGAGTAGGATCTGAAATCAGAAGCAGAGGTGGAGATAGAAGCTTCAAATGAAACAATACTAAAAATTTATTTATTCATTGAAACACACAGTTTTTATACAATTACATAAGAATCTTTAGAAATTACACTAAGAATGACGTTAACAGGTTAGCAATGGGTCCCAAACTAGGCAAAGCCTATATCTTGGTGATCCAATAATTATACAGAGTTAGTGAAATGATCTGGCCTGCTGGCGCTACGTACAAATTTTTCATAATAAAAATACGAAACGAATGAAGTAAAATAGATAACATAGGTAAAAAAAAAGAAACAAAGAACTAATACCTGTTAGCAACGATAGTGCAAAGGATCAGTAAATGAAGAGCGAATTCACAACATTCTAAATACAAAACAAAATAACAAGTGAAAGAGTAATTGACAGAAGGCACGGTGGGACGGGAGGTTCCCAACGCGACAAGTATAAACTTGTTTGTACTTTTAATATAAGCTCCGATAAAAATTGGAACGAAGGTGCAAAATTAATCGGAGGTTCCGAACTTCAGGAATCGGGTTCGAAGTATACGACTATACAGGGCAGATGTTACGGAGATATCTCTCCCTGTATAGTCGTTTACAGGCTACTAGTGACAACAGGGAACTTACCATGAAGAAATATAATGTCAGTCATGCGAGCGAGTACAAGGGATGAAGCTATACACCCTATACTCTACTAATTTTCAATTGGTTCATTAACTTAAAGGGCTTATTAGATGAGATCTTGTTATTATTTAAGCAAAGTCTCAATAAATAATATTCATAAACGGCAAAGTTGTACTAATAGGCTATTAATTATGAATGAATAAATGACGATCAAAATGGAAAAACACTGCCCTTAGTATTTTCTAGTAGCAATTGTTATGAATGATTGGTCCTATAATAAATTTACCAGTTATGACAAATTTTCGTGGACAATTTTGGGATTTCGTTTTTTTTTTTTTACTTTTGACTACAAAAATATGATCAGTAACGGGTACAAATAGGGGCCCATTTTTTTTGTAATATTTAAAAAATATGGGTGTATAACTCCATTCCTTTAATTAACAGTTCAGGTTAGGTAGTAAAATGGATCATGTTAAGATCTCGTGGTAGCCTGTTGAGCTTAGAAAGAATTTGATAGGAATTGTGACGAATAGATCTTCTGCTACTTTTTGTTTGTGTATTTTAGTTTTTTATTTATTTAAAGACAAACAAGAAAGTCATTGGTGGCGTGTGGCTATTATGTTCATCAAACGAGTTAATACAATAAAAACTAATCGATCGAATTATCAAATTAAAAGATGGCGTGTTTAAAAGAAAAAGCTTTGTGTGAATTACGATTTTAAGATCGTGTTTAATTTTTATGGACGCATATCATAAATAGAAAATAATGTACTAATTAAAATTTAAATCGCTTTAAATATATTCATGCTAGGCCACCCACTGGTTATGAGATCGATTCTTTTAAACAAATATAAAATAACAATAAATTAAGAACGAATTTGTCTCATTAAAAAGATTTTTATGTGTCTGGACTTTACTGTAGGCATATCATTTTAAACTGTACATATTTTCTTTAGATGATAACAACATAGATGATGATGACACAGAGGTAGCGGTTTTTTTTTATCGTATATTTTGCTTCCTCTAAAATTGTTTAGTCCATATCCTTTACAATAGCTATAGGTACATTGGATTGCTTATTATAAAAGGTATTGATAAACTGTCTTTCAATTTCCAAGTTACTTCATGACAAGAAAAAATAATTCCACGGTTCTCAGTAATTGTAGATTCCAAAAAAATAAACCTAAAAAGTTTATAACAGTTTAGAAAAAAAAGGAACCAATTTTATAACTTGTCTTTTTTCATACAATAGCGACATTCGATCCGGCAAATTATATTTCACGGGTTTGCACTTTTTATGTCAAAAAATGGATTTTGATTGATAAAAAATTGTGTAACGAATTAGCAGATATTACGAAATGGCTATTTCTGGATAGTTTTTGCATTACAATTTGCATGCAACCACAGATTCAACGATAATATTTAGACATTGTAAGAGCAACAGGACTATTCATTTCATTCTGCTGATAGAGCCTTCAGATCTAAGATTTTTACTTTTTACGATCCTCGAGGGTGTCCAAGGCTCTGATTGTGGTAGAAAAATTTATCGATAAGAATATCCAATGACCACAATTAATCGTGAGCGAAATGATAAAAATAATTGATGATGGCAGGCACAAATGCAATTTGTTTGTAAGATTGCATCTTGTAAAAGGAGGGTGTGTAGCGAGCCTAGCAAAGCGATATCTCGATCCATTTGTTTATAAGCCATTATCTTAGAAATAAATGTGCCTATGTGCAATCAGAGGATTTGGTTTACGTTTATTTTGAAATCTTGTAACGGTTTTAGTAGGAGTAGTAAAGTGTTGTTCATATTAATTGATCCAAATCTTGGAAATTATGAAAAAATAGCTTTTTAGTTGTTCCTGTAATAAATGTTTCAATGCTGGTAATGAGACCATAGAAATAATTCATAATGAGAGACTTATTCGCAATTGGAAGTTTTCCAGGAAAATATATAAAGACAATGTTTCAAAGCTCATGAATGCTAAGTTTAGTATAGGAACTTTAAAAGGCAGCGCTGTAGAAGAATAGACTACACTTTATAGTTCTATGGCCTAACAATTACAACTTGCAAGTACTTACCATTTTGGACTTAAAAGCGAACAAAGCTTCGCACCGCCAACAAACTGCAAATTAGTACTTACATATGTACTGTCAGAGCTTACCTTATAATCTGAAAACACGACACGAAGCCAGAGTCAAGACTACTCAGATCCACACAAATCTGGTCTTAATTTCCCCTCGATTGTTAAACGATAAGATCGACATTCGCAGATCAATAGGGACAATGTTAGGGTGAACGAACAATACATGTCAGTTGACAGGTTCCGTTCACATCGTGAGGTGGAGTCACGAATTTTTAGTACAAGCTCACGGCGCGTGGTGATCAGCTGTTGTGTGACACTTTGGGTAAAATTGGGCGATTGTTGGCGGCCCACTTACACGATGTATAGCTCGCATGGCCCACTCATGTTATTTATTAGACAGCATACGAGGCGGTTTATTGAGACTAATTTGGATGTAATCTGGTTTCTTTACATAAAATAGTAACTGGATTAAATTACTTTTCTCCATGTAGGAATTAATTAGTTACAACTTATAAGTCATAGAAATAATAATAAGTAGAATATATATATTTATTATAATATGTATATTTTTAAAAAAAATATTGAAATGTTTATATGTATTTTAATTTATATGCCAGAATGACAAGACATAGCAAGAACTTGTATTACTTATAAGATCCTTAATGTTTAACTAATAAATGATTTGGATTCTGAAGACCGCTGTAGTGAACGTATGATTGTAACTTGCAATATATAAAAAGAAGAAAGATGTTGCAACATGAAGGAACAGGTATCAGCAGTGGATCTTATCGCAACAGAAGCATAAGTGAATTGAGGAAAAGCCGTTATTAAATAACACTAACTAATGCTAGTAGCGGCAGGCCATGAAAGAGATGGCGGTATATCTCAGGTGTCTTCCTTAGGAATTGGAAAGAAGTGGCCCAGAGCTGAGAACAATAGGAGGCCTTTGCCCAGCAATGTGACAGTGCAGTCTAAAAACAATAATAATTTCATCAACAAATACAGGTACTTACACAAATGTTTCTACGGTTTAACTTATATAACTTATAGTTGTCATAGAGATAGAGCAAACACAAGAGAATCACATTAAGGAATCAGACTAAATAGCCATTATGGAAGAATGATCCAATAACAATGATCAAATAACAATAGGCTTGTCTAATCTTATGACAAACGACGTCAACCTACATAGATCTTCCATTTGTGTCCTATTCAAGACTGCGTGGGTATCTAACACCTATATTGTCTGGGAAAACCGAACGGGTAAAGATATTTTTACATCCGGATTCGTTGTGCTATATATCCTACTGAATAAGCAAGAACAAATATTGAACAATAACTGAAGTGACGAAGGCGTTGGTCGTTGATCTCAGTTTTATCTAGCTTATAACGAATCTTCTGGTCATCTTTCTATTTAAGGATTCTATCAGGTTTCATTTTCCGCAATACGATTGTATTACATTCAAGAAGACTAAAATATAGCTTCGGAATTTCAGTTTCCCATTCCTGTTTGTGTTAACGTTGTTTCAAAGTTCCCCAAGTATAATTTATAATTGTGCTTCGTGCAAGACACTATAGCCAACAATGCAACCAAACACTTTGCAAAGAGAATCACTCTTCGTTACGGCTTATAAAATACCATCAAAATACTTGTAAAATAGTAGGACATTACAGTCCCTTATTACCTGATGGGTTTACAGCGATAAGCCGAGAGCTCGTGGTATTTGAAATTACTGCTAGAGAATGTTCTCATTATTATCTCTGTACAATGGTTTCTTTTGTATTTATTTTTAAAGGAATTACATAATATGCATAAAGGTCATTACGAATCTTTGTTGAACTATCAACTTTTACCTTACCAAATTGTAGATATCGTTAATGCCTCTGATTTGTTTTATTTACATAATGGTGTATGGTGGAGAGATGACGTCATTTCTATCGTTCGTAATACAAGAGGTTACCAACGGTTTTAATCCATCAATAGTCGTTGAATTTTGCCTAACAATCAACTATTGTTTTCTGTACTTAATCTATTGTGTTTACGCACATCATTGGCTTCTCTGTCATCATAACATTTAAGAAATATGAATCTAGGCCTAATTTTTTTTGGAGATTTGATTGTAATTTAGTATCCATCGTGATCTGTCCACAGCAACAGTTATAGTGAATTCTTCAATGTCGTTGCTATTTCTTTCTGAAGAAATGTGTGACAAAATACTTCAATCAGTTTATAGTTCATCTTCTAACAGCGTTATGAAGATCCAGAAGGAGGCTCCTACTCCTTACTTCATGGCGTCTCGTCCAACGTTTATAACTTTCAAACCCAGTTATACTTCATGTAAGCCACATCGACCTGCACCTGAGATTCCTTGCGTGACGGTAATACAAGAAGAGGTACCTACATAATATATTTGACGCACATATACCTATAATTAAGGACACTTGCACACGTGCTGGCCTGCGGGGTTTCTCTCGCAAATTCGACTCTGGTTTAAGCCGGTTTTCGTGACAACTTTCTAGAGATTCCCACCGCATTAAGTACCCTTAGAAGTGCTAATGTATATTATTCGGCAGTTATTATTATTTATTTGTGTGCTGTATAACGGCTATTTGGTAGTGGACAAAGTTGATTGATTGTGCTGCATAAAGCTTTGTGTCAACTCGTGAAATGTATAAAAAATATTGATAATAATAGTCGTGCAACATACAACATAAAATTTTATGAAATTCCGTACAAATTAGTCACAATGTTATATTCAAAACCGCCGAACTTTAATAAATACTGTAGCTTCCAATAAAAATCTGCAAAAAAAGCGAAAAATTCTTTATGACATACCTAAATCTTGTAATATTGATAAATACACTTGCGTCCTCAAATGGACGTATAATGAAATACAGCATTTCGGTCTCTTAACAAGTTTCCGAGTCCTATCGATTCTTAATAATGAATTGCTATAGATAATGAGTTGTTTTTTGTCTAAAACGGTGATTTAGAATCGGCGCCGAGGTCCGTGGCGCCATATTGCTCGGAGATCGCAGATAGACGCACGCGCAGTCGCGGCGAAGCTTTTGTTGTTCTCCGATGTTAGAATCTTAGAGTACAATGTTGTAATTCTTTCGTGACATTTGTTCTTGGTCAAAAGATGCCGACTAATTTCTGTGTTAGCTGGCTTGTTTTGTGTTTTTGCTGCCAGATTTTCAGAAACAGATATTTATACATTATGTTACCAGATATCATCTAAAGTTTGTGTCTTAATCAATTTCGATATTGTTATCTGACTACTCAAATTATTTTTACCTCTATGGGGGATCACAATTAATTACATATTGGAAGAAGGCTGTAGTTTCCATTTAGTAGTCTCCATTTTTTCTCCATCACCATTACAAACAGAAATTCGCACATTCAATTAGCTAACCTCAACCAAGCAATTATTCGTACACATTGTTTGTTCGTTCGATTTAGCCGCAAGTCTAAGTGCTAGTACCATTATAATCTATCCATCAAGATGGCTATCCGTTTCAGATGGCCGTTGAATTTCCCCGTACAATTTATATGGATACTCGAGGACATTGGCTATAAACTAGCGGTCGTCTTTGTACTGGGTTCCCACGTCTGATGGCGATATAAGAATCGATTGAACTTTATTCTTACTTGTTTGTTTAATTTGTTATTTGGGTTTGTAGAGTTTTATTCCCTTTGAGTTTTTTTAAGGACTTTTGCAACTGTGTTACGCAAGAAGTGGATTATTCGTGAGGGTATTTTCTTTTCAATTGTGATTTGATTGTTAATTTGGTCATTCTTTAACATACAGTTTGTTTAATTTGTTAGTTGGGGCTGTAGTTTTATTCGCTTTGAGTTTATTTTAAAGACTAGTGCTGTTGCTACTGTGTTACCCACGAAGTGATAGTATTTTTGGTTTTCAATTGTGATTTGATTGTCTATTTGGTCATTCTTTGACTGTTTACTCTACGAAAGTTTTAGTTTTGAATATTTATTTATTATAATTATCTTTTGGATCTGAGTCTTCTTCGCGACTGGGACTTTTTTTTTAAGTTGGAATCTTTTGAAATTGGCGATTCCTTTAGAGTCTCTAGCTTTTCTTAATCTTCTTGCAAATAAGGGTTATCTATGGCTGGACAAGATGTCACCTAACAGTTATGGTTGCATACACAATAGTATTGCATCTAATTTATTTTTAACATAGATAGAACAAGAAAAATAAAAACACTTGTATTGCATCTTGTAAGAAACTTCAAGCTTCTTGGAAACAAGTGTGTCATCGGTACACTTTTTGTCTATCTAACGATCAGACAGCATCATATTTGCCAAAATAATCTCAACCTTTTGTCATTTCTTTCCTGCTATTTCACGATTCTGCTAAACTGTCAAGGAGACCTACTTTACAAAAACATTTTTATTGTATATCCCACCTGCTTTTTCCTCAACGGCTGTTTTGTTACACTTTAAATAACGTAAACAAACGCTGACATTATGTTTTTTGTTCAAACAATGGAGTCAAGTGTGGTAACCCACACGTAACTTAGACTTGTTAAGCGTTACTGCAACTGTTATAATGGCAACTCTGGTAACGGTGTGTATGTGAGCTACATTGTTTTTGGCGAGGTGATAACAGATCTTTATGTACTTTTCCTCAGTAGGATAATGTCTTTTTCCGGTGTAAAGCTTCGAGATTTGAAGCTTGCTGCTTAAAAATATTGTGTCGGAAGTTTTTTAAAACTGGTTTTTTAGTAAGTGAAATATGATGTGATGACACCTTTCTATATGGAAAGAGTCAAACTGTGTATTGTGGGTGAACGATGATCGTTTGTAAATCCTAAAGGAGTAAAACGTTTCGGATTCATGACAACATCTAAAATTGAAAATAATATTTTTGTATTTCTTATCGAAGATACGGTCACGCGTCAGCCGAAACGTCCGAAAACCAATTTATTTCCCATCAGATACCCGTTGGTCGATCTATTAGCAATCGAAAATTTACACATAGTCTATAATTTTGGGAATCAATTTTACTGTGTGCAACCAGTACCGCAAGGAACCGAACGAAATCGTGTAGAAAATCCATTAAAAGTGTACAAAACTGAACAAAAACCGAATTTCTGACACAGATTATTTTTCATTTTGTATTTTTCCAGCAACTTAGCAAATTGAGTATGAAGAACTAACGTAATGGATTAGTGATAACCTCAGTGTTCGTGTTTTACTCCGCATTAGCTCCAGACTCAGGCGATAATACCGGTTCCATGACAAAATAATCTGAATGATCACTGTCGACGAACTCCGATGGCTGCTTGTCATTGGTAAAAACATTTCGACTGGCCACACTAAACACGATAGTAACGGGTCGATACCTCCGGCTTTTTGCTACCGAACTCGCCAACGGTGCAAGTTTTATTAAATTTTACTAACTTAAAATTTTACAAGTAATTAAAAGCGATCTTATTACTGCAACGAATCCAATCATAAAGCTATAGGATACATCAAAATGTAGGTCAGTATTTGTTATGTAAATAACCGACCGTAAAACTTGATGCGTTTAACGTCCTAGAATAACTTCATCGCATACACAATTTGGGGTTTATAGGGTAATAGAGAAACTTTGAGCAGAAACATGGGGTCGCGTTGAAAGGTGACCTCCGAACTCAAATGGTTCATTGAGTGTAGCAGCTGAGCGGCATCGTCATCCATTCAGCCGTCGCTATCGGCCGCCGCTCAGTGCCGATCCTAAACACGGAACGCGTCACACGCGCCAGCAACGTAGGCTGCGTAACAGTGTGCCTTTGCCTTTTATTTTTTTTACGCACGCTTGGCGGGAAGTTTGACAGATCGTTTTATTTTTTATTGAACTTTAGAAAAAAAGTGGCAGCCATATTGTACGAATTATTTTATAGTGAAATGAGTGTTTGATTGTGAAGCTATTATTTTGCAAAACAAAACAAAGTGTTTCAAAATGATGACGTCTGTGTACCATGAGGTGAGTGCACGACATTTCCCACTTGGCATTAAGTTGTTTTTGTTGAGTAATTGTCTTCGCAAACTGGACTCCGCCGTTGTTGACCTTTTATTTTTTCTCCTTATTTAGATAATTAAACGTTATGAGTCCAAATTGCAGGGTATTTATGATTTTGTAAAAGAGAAATATTTTTATTGTTTTTTTTTTTTAGATGTTTAGTCAAGTTCAAGTGTCATGGCCGATCATATAATTTGAATAGGCAAAAGTCGTTATTATTCAGGTCTAATTAAACATTAATTTGAAGAATTAAAAATAAGGCTACTTAATCAATATTTTTGAACACATGTGGCATTATTCAACTAATATGTTTTTGTGTTACTAATTATGTCGCCTTGTATGCGAAGACGGAGTAATATGACATTGTAAATATTAGTTTAGACACTGCATCCGCAGCAGGTAGTGTAAGTTCAAGATTATTTAGCGTATGTCCATATTATGATGTGTGCGTAAATAATTTATCGAATTAGTAAGTATTCTGATACTGATAGGATGTGAGCATGAACAGTTTACATGACATAAAATACTCGAAGATACGTGTAACCTGTGGAATTTATTGAATTTTTAGCGAAGATAAATCGATCATATCTATTTGACCGATAAAGTCAAAAAAACTGGCCAAGTCCCAGTCGGACTCGCACATTAACGGTTCCGTACTACAATACTAAAATCGTTTCGTCAATAAAATATCGTTTCTTTTTTGAGAACTCCCTTTAATTTATAATTTTATTATTTGTTGTTGTATTATCTCTTATTGTTTATGAGATACAGCCCGCTGATATATATACGGACGGACAGCGGAGGTTTGGTCCCCGTTGGCACCCTTCGAGTACGAAACCCTAAAAAAAGATAACTGTATTTTTTTTTGCCCACACAAATTCTCACGGCATTCTGACCCCATTCTTATCTTAGGACAACACTTGCATCCGATGACATTCGCAGAACACTAGACACGTCTCTGGGCTCATTGTAACACGCTTTTTTATATTATCAACACGTCATATCGCATTCAAAAGGTTGTGTTACATGGCCATTAAAGCATCCTACACGTAAACAGTTCCTGATGCATACAAGCATATCTTATGACTTCCAAAAGAGTAGAACATCTAATTGAGAAGCGGAAAGCATCAACCGTCTATCCAATTAAAAAAATAAAACAGACCAGAAGTCCTACACGCGATCCATTTGACGACCTCAACTGAACTGGTAAAAGGATGGAGCTATACACCCTTATTTTTTAATTAGTACAAAAAAAAATGGGCTCTATCCGTACCCGTTACTGATCATATTTATGTAGTCAAAATTAAAAAAAAACGAAATCCCAAAATTGTTCACGAAAATTTTTAATTAATATTTTAGGTCTTTCGGACCAACAGCAGTCCGTTGACCACAGTTTGGGAGCCAGTGGTCTAAACTCTAGAACCTCCGCACTCCCATGTTCGACAACAACAATCAGGCTTACGACCATTCGACCAGCGAAGCAGTCGCTTTATAAGAACCCATGTTGTACATATTAACATATCTACACTTAATAGTGAATGTTTACCCAGTTCATTATCAATGCTGATCTGTTTGTTTGGGCAACGGAACGCAAGCAACGCAACGTGCTATCGCCTAGCTTGTTTGATGTTTACTTTATGCTGTTTGTTTGTTTACAATCGCCAGAAACTCTCTGAGATTTACATCTATGGTCTGTTGGAATCTTTTTTTAGAACTGTTAACGCAGCTGCCAAGTCAATTAGTGTGTGGTTGCTTCTCGTCAGACTTTTCGGTCCTTTTTTATCAATGTTTCCATAATTATGTCAGAATGCTTTTGTGACCTCGTTTGTTTTTGGTTTTTTGCTGATCCAGGCATGTTTAAACATAGATGATTTAGTCAAAGTGATAGACCACGTGACACTTCGATAGTATCAATATTAAAATACATTTTAAACTTTTTAACAGTCTCCGTTGGTTTGTCGTAATCCTTTTGAGATCACTGAAAAGTATTTCAGAGTGAAATAGAAACATTACTAACGGTTAAGTTATTGAGAGAGTGCTCTACTCTAGAGACAAATGTAATGAATCACAAGTCATCGAGTGAAAAATAATGAGAGCAAAATAATTAAGATCTTCATAACATTTATCATAATATTGTCTGTAGTTTAGCTTTGGAATAACAAGAGTTTAAAAAAATGATGTATCTGACAATTTTTCATGTAAAATAAGAAAAGTACATGAATAGAGAGAGTAAATGAGCAACATACTGTACACATAACGACACATAAAGAGTATCATCATCTTCCTGCCCTTGTCCCATCTTATTTGGGGTCGGCGCAACACGTTTTTCTTCCCTTCTATTCTGTCAACCATCATGCTATCACTAACTTCCTTTTCTTTCATATCATTGTTCACACAATCCATCTATCTTTTCTTTGGCCTCTCTCTCCCTCTCCACCCATCCACATGTATACTCATAACTCTTTTAGTAACATGCGTTTCATCTCTCCTCTTTACATGACCATACCATGACAAACGACTCCCCTTCAACTTTTCAGTCACTGGCGCCACTTTCAAACTTCCTCTAATATACTCATTTCTCACTTTATCCATTCTCGTCACACCACACATCCATATCAACATTCTCATCTCCTTCTTTTGCAATCTTTTTTCATCCATCTTTTGACACATAAAGAGTAATGACAGGAATATTGTTTATTTATTTATTTATTTATTTATTTATATATACTTTATTGCATACCAAGTTACAAATTTAAGAAATTGAATTGTAATACAATAAAAAACATACAATTGGCGGCCTTATCGCACTCGGCGATTTCTTCCAGGCAACCCAGAATGGATAGAGATTGCCTGGACACAAAATGGGGTTGCACTTGGTGCAAATATAAAACTAAACAAAAACTTAATACTAAAATAGATACACATATACATACATACAAAATATAAATATATAATCAAGAGAAATAAGTGATGAAACGAAGACATGATCACAGTGACAAGTAATGATCCTTCACAAGCCTCTTAAATACAGGCAGTGTTTGCGCACGCTTTATTGCCACGGGCAATGCATTCCATAGACGAGCGGCCTGGACAGTAAAAGACTTATCCAGGAAAGTAGTCGTATGGATTGTTACTCTTTAGTTGTAGTTTATGAAGACCTTATCTTACTTATAGAATATATCATAGCCAAAATTATTATTCTTTCTATGGCCCAAATTACTATTCCTGCTGATTTATTTATAAAAAAAAACTCCTAATTGAAACTTTTATTTTTTACTAATTATTATTTCTACTCAAACACTAACGATGTGATTTGAATTTTTATGGTTTGTTTTCGCTATCTTATCAACACAATCTGCGGACCGTTTCTAATAAAATATTAGCTTTGCTTATCGGCATCGTTTTGCGTCATTGAAAATAACGAATAAGTTTTAAAAATATTTTTTTACCATGTGTCTACAGAAAGTAATTCTGTGACGAGACAATTTTTTTTTAAACATTCTTCCTGACTAGGAAGGTCTCCTGTATCGTGAGTGCGTTCACAAACATATGAAATCACAGACAGACACCCAGACCCCGGAACATAGATTGTTATGAACCTATTTGGTGTAGACATATTGTATCGATTAAGGAGAATCGCCAAATTTAAGTGGCAGTGGCCTGGGCACATTGCGCGTAGAACAGATGGTCGATGGGGCCGAAAAGACCTGGAGTGACGAACACGTACCGGAAGTTGCCGCGTTTGAAGGCCTTCCACAAAGTGGAATAATGATGTCTTGAAGGGTGTCTAAACTGATGACCAGATCGCAGGAATCCGATGGAGAACGCACAGGACCACACGTTGTGGTGACTCTTGCAGGCCGGTGTCTGGCAATGGAAACCTTTCGGCTGAAACGACGAAGTATCAATTTATTTCTGAGCCCGTTGTGTCCCTCTTCTACAGGGGGCAGGTCTCTCTTCCTTTCTTCCACTGTTCTCTGTTCTTCATCCCCAATTACAATTCCCTCTTAATCCTTGTCAAACAATATTTTTTCTGTGCTTACCACGTGTCGCCGGATACTGTTGTTCGGGTTCCAGCAGTCAGTGGCTGTCTTCACTCAATTTTATTGGAACATCTGGCAGATATGACCTTCCCAGTTCCAGTTTAGTTTGGCGTACATATCAATCGTATGTATCAACTGCAGACCTAGCTCCTGTTGAATATAAAATCTTGGTTAGATTCTAGGTCAGCCAAAGTGTTATTCATCAGGATTTTTTCAGTAGCAGTCCAGTAGATTCTAAATTTGAAGCTTTTTTTTCCTTTTATAAAATTATCCAAAGTTAATGATTTATAATGTGGGTAATCAACGAACTTAACCGTCAAATAACAGTATTTAGATAACTTTCACCATATAACCGCTTTCAAAATAGTGATAATGTGTGTGATACCCATCATTACATAGTTCACGGGTACTTTGTAGCTTTCACTGCTAGCATCATTGTTTTGACCATTATTTTCGTATCAGACGCTTCAATGGCAGAAAGATCCATCATCTTTAAAGTTTCTCTTTATATAAAACAACGAGCATATCCCTGTAATACTAAGCAGATGAGTCACCGTGGTCCTGGAATGCAAATGGCAAATGAAAAAACACAGATTAAACAGTAAAAGTCTGACACTCAGCTTCACCCAAAGTGGGAGCAGATGTTTGATGATTTTCAACCCTCAAAAAGGGTTAAGTAGTGGGGTGTCTAAAGTACACACGCATACCAGTTCATTTAAGTCCCTTACAACAAGGGTGAAATGGTATTACCATCAACTGGACACTTTATACTCCTGCGTCTACTACTGTGAAATTTCAATCAGATTGAAAAGCCGAATAACACTCCTCCTGACTCTTGCTTTTTTGCGGTAGGAAATCATCAAAGGATCATCCTGCCCTGAGTGGAGCGAGAGGCAATATCAGACTTGTGCTTACTAACTGTGTTCCTTCAGTTGCACTTTGCGTTCCTGAATCGGGTGGAGTCGAAAGTGTTACCGCGGACCTCAGCCCGGCTGACTTGCGACCACTACAACAACGAGATAGTCCACTTATGTAAAATATCATCCGACTAACGATTTGAACTATAACCTAAGTCTAAATTATATTCAGACAGACAGCCATTCAACAGATAGTAGGATTAGATAGCCACTTTTATTTCTAAAAAGGTTATTGATATTGTCATAAGACTACCTGATAACGTGTTTGAAATCGTTTCTTATACGATTTTTATATTTAGAAGTCATGTTTTAGAAACCATTTTGATTTTATGACAGAATTAGGTAATAAGTGTCAAAAGTGTTATAAAAATAAAAAGTTTCGATAAATTCAATTGAATTTATTGTTTAAAACGAAATCGATTTGATGGCGTAATATTTTACGATGGACTGCACTCTGAATCGTTTTCAACCTTTTAAGAAACACTTATTTTGAACATACATGGAAATAATTACTTTATTTTTTTATATAAAAAGTCCATTACCGGGTTTTTGTTCTCAAATAGTCGACTGTTAATTACATAAATTTACATACAAATAATGTTATTACTTATATGGTTTAATGTGCGTGCAGTACCAAATATTTCTTAATTTAAATTAAGGAATTAAGGAACTAAGGAACAAAATGTGCATATCTTTAGATATGCAGTCATAAAATTCTTCGTGAATTATTTAATTTACTTTAGCATTTTTATATTGGCTTCGTCACGCATTTATAAATAAAATAAAAAATATTTTATTGCTGTTGTATTTTTAAAAGATTTTATCAATTAAATTAGCTTTGCATAATACAAGCTATTAAAATATGCACTAATTTTATATAATTATATTGTTTAGGTATATGGATTTCTAACGGTATAATTAAACATTCAGTGGGTAGATAATTATGATCAATATGTAACGATAATATAATAATATAATTTTTATTATTCATATATATTTTATAATCCCATACACACCTAAGTGCCATATCTGTTAACCAATCCATCGTAGCAAAGCCTAACTAAACTTTTGAGCAGTAAATCTGCTATACCTACCTTTCTTATCTGCGATAAGTACAAAAATATTATAAATGCGAAACTTTGTATGTATGTATGTTTGTTGCTTCTTCATGCTTAAACAGTTGAACGGATTTGGATGTTAATCGGCATCCAGGTAGACCATGATCTGGTCCTATGTTTCTTTTGGATAATGTACTACTTTTATGCAGGCCACTGGTATGAAAGAAATGGAAGTTAGTGATAGCATGACGAGTGACAGGGCAGAATGGAAGAAAAAAGCGTGTTGCGCCGACCCCAAATAACACGGGACAAGGGCAGGAAGATGATGATGATGATGATGCAGGCCTCTGGTAGAAGCTAGTATATAATATAGGTTAACTGTCTCGTTAGTTCACGATTTCAAGTGGAAAACATTTAAATTGTCACATCAGCAGCTTCTTTATGATTCTCTACAATAAACCTGTCTCTACATAATGTTTTAAAAAGTCAAAATTTTATATAAATTTTCAAATCGCCTTTTAACTGTTACGATCTTTTTTTTTTAGTTAATTCAATGTTTATTTACGTTAAATCTCAACCGTCATTTAGCGTTCTCCGCACGTCCATATTAACATATCGTTCAGGAGGCATAGTCTATGGTGGCCGTTGAGATGACGTCATTCCATCGGTGACTCATTATGGCGACCAGCCATGTCTGCCTCCCATTCACAAAGTCCTTACTTGAGATTATTTATAGCAGATTTGGATCAAACGCGATTAGTGATCAATATTTTATAGTCTTTTTGGTATGGTATGTAGGTATATTGATATCTTAATTTTGGCAGTTAAATTATAGTCACCAGTGTTTACAGAGTTTTATTTATTTAAAAATCGAACACTCATCAATTTAAGACAAGAGCAAAACGAATAAAAAAAATTACAAGTCGTCCTTTTTTTTTTAAATTTAAAATTGACGAATACTTTTAGATTAGTTATGCTTCATTGTACCTTATTATATTTAGTATTCTGTTCAGACTTTTGCCTTAACAATTCAGGTACCTATCTATCGGTAATGTTACCGTCTATTACAAAATCTATTTTTGATATCTAATCGGATAATTTCAGTGTTATTATTTTTTCAAGTCAATGTTCGCTTCAGTCAAATGACGTCAATTGTACCATAATATAGTATCTGACCACCAATTTTTTACTGGATATGATTTTATTTCTATGTATAGTTTTTAATGTAAAATTTAATACTTCAATAATTTGCTAGCAGTAGGTACACCGCAGACCATCTAATTTTTATTTTAAGTCCATCCTAAGATTGTCTGGTAGATACCGCTGTCAACGATAAGACCGCCATTGTATCCATAGATTTAAGTTTGTGTAAAAGTTTTGTTACTATTTTTGTGTACAAAAAAGTTTGTTCAATATTATTTTCAATTGAGTTTTTTTTTGTGACAATGCGTTGACCCTGATACGATATATTGAATGATAGTTTTTACATTAACATGAACACGAGCCAGCCAGTAAAGAGGAAGCCATTTGTTAGTTATAACGTTTTAACTACGCGAGAATGCCTTTCAACAATATTTAAATGTTTTATAATGTTTGGGTTAGAAACCTCAATTTTAGAAGCGCATAGCAGCCGGTTTGGTAACATTGATTATAACTTATAATGCGCGGGTCAGTGGGATTTAGTTACAAATGAAAATTGGGCCCACAACGTCCCAATGACCAATGGCTGACTCATCCAATATGTTCTATTTATTAATGGAAATTAACTTTCCCCTTGTCTAACCGTTAATTATGTGGGATAGGGGCGTTGATATGAGTCACTATTTATATTTCTGTTTGTGTTTGTAATTGTCCCCTTTGTGGGACAAGGAAAGAGGAGGGGGATGAGTGGTGTGCATTGTGTTTTATATTTATTTATTTATTAAAACTTAATTTATTTTTTTATTTAATCTTCATGCAACATAAAGTACAAAGGTTGACTTAATGTCTTAGGTATTCTCTACCAGTCAATCCAAAGGTGGTGAAGAGGAAAATGGCAGGTGCATAAAAAAAAGAATTGATTATTATGAAAACAAATATATATAAATAAAATAAACATACCTAAATATATATTATTTCAAAGATAACTGTTTGTTTGTACTTATCTTCTTTTTATACTTATACACAGTGTCTTCATGTCTTTTTTTTCGACTCTCCTTTCACAGCTGCCAGACGAAATTTTTTACAGAAATAAGTATCATCTTGATATCTTTTTTCTTCTAGTATTTTCATTATATGTATATACATCAATTGTGATTAAATAAATAAACGAGGAACCCTTCTCTTGCAGAAAAGGAATGAGAAGATTTCTTTTGCACCACTGCGTGTTTGCCATTTTTCCCATACCATCATCATCATCATCATCTTCCTGCCCTCGTCCCATCTTATTTGGGGTCGGCGCAACACGTTTTTTCCGTACCATGGTGTTTAAATTAATTTGTAAATGTTTTGAACATTGAAAACAAAAATTAAGTTTATTTTAAGCTAGGTTTTTATTCACAAACGAAAACAATCACTTTATTTATGTTAGAAGAAAAGACCTGCTTTTTCATAACGAGCATGCATAATTCTTGATGTAGGTATCCTTAAAAATTTATAATATATCTTTATAAAAACTTAATATGCACCACATTTTTATTGAGTTAAATAAATTGTGATCAAACTACGTCTCTCCACACCTATTGGAATAGAGACGTATTCAAATAACTATAAAATATGATATAATTAAGAATAAAGACGTTTAGACGAAGGCTCTAAAAGTTATGATCCACATAAATTATAGAAATAAAAATAACCGGAATAAACCGTTATCATGTAATTTCGCCAAAATCGTAAACAATTAAAAAAAAATGTGGAAAATCATCGTCCTGCTTTTTTAGATTTTTACTGACACTCTTCTTCGAAAACCTACTATTTTCCTTTAGTTGATCTTTTCGTTTCAGGGCCACTGTAACTCTTGCGAACTATTCCTCAGCACCTAACTGTTGTAATATGCTAAAGCAACTGATTCTTTGTTAGATACCTTTCAAGCTCACTAAGACGCCAATCGGATTGTACTGGAATATTACATAGATACAGCCGAGGATCGACAGGAGAACTTATAATATTTTTGTCAACATAGGTACGTCGCGGGCGAAGCTGCGAGCAGAACCCAGTAATGTCATAAACGTGCGACCAAATACTACGAAAAATTTGCGTGCAGGTCGCACGCAAACTTTTCGTTTTTTATTTTGGTTACCATGCATTCATTAGTGATTCACCTCTCAGCCACGCTCACAGTTCGCACTTATTTCCGCTGGCCGTGACTCTGTACCGTAATAATGTCACTGAACAAAAGCAAAACTGTCTCCCCATTCATACATGTGAGACTCGCAACTACTCCCAAGTAACTATTCTTCAATTCATAACATTGTCTTGTTTTTTTACCTCTTTGTATGTCCTTTCGTCACGCCATTCGAGTGTACGAGGCCAAGAGGCCCCTGAATCGCACCATCTATCTTTATGATACTCATATTATTCTTATTTCGTAGATAATCAAAAATGGAAATGTATGACTAGCAACTTTTTGCAATTTCGGTGTTGACTTCCGCATTATTTTTCTCGAAGCAATTATTTTGATGTCTTACGAAACAAGTGCTCGATGATTGCTGCGATTATCCAAGGAAAAAACTGGACAAAAAATGGAGCTAGAAATAATTCGAGCAGATCACTCTGTGAGTCATTGAAGGCTAGATAATAATAGTGTTGTTGCAAGGTATGGATCTGATTCGGTTTCGATACATATCTTATCTATATTGAACCGAAATCAGAAGTCTTTGCATTCAATCGTACCTTAACTAGATACCTAACGCAATCCTCAATTGAAAACATTGTTACCGAGCTTCACTATGTCCCTGACTTTTTAATTATACTCATAGATATTGTGTAACGTAAGTTTACCTTTCTGGGAACGAACTGTGTCTTCTGCGTGAAGATCGACCGTGGGAGTGCGTCCTCTTGACGGTTGACTGATGTTACCAATTACAAACAAATTAATGAACTGTTCACCGTGAAGCAATCAGATTTTAAAAACCAACCGGCGAACAATGGACTATCATTTGCCTAATTGAGAGGAAGTTTGGGTTGTAACCGAGTGAGAAAGGCCACTGGTGTTCCGTTGACGTTTGATTTTCGATGTGACCAATTTAGATATAAGTCGAACCACCAGTAGCCTTATTTGCTTTTTATGATAATCAATGAGCATCTTCGCACCTACTTCGCCCACAAACTAATCTCGATCATCACATTTGATAGGCGAGAAATTTTATAGGCAACCGAGACCGATTGACCTCGCCTCCGCTGATTAAAAAACGAAAATTTTGGGCTCATCGTTCTTCCGGACAGCCGAACGCCCACAAATCACAGTTGTGTGATACCGATAATACTCGGAGCGTGGTTCTGCTCTTAGAAATTCCAGATTATTAGCATAAACGGAGCCGGTCGGGGCGAGGCGATTGAGATAGCCAACGGCCTGTTCCGCCACGGTCCGTCGCCGCGTATCCATTCAAACGAGATCGGTTACACCTTAATTTATTCATGAATTATCTGATATATCTAAATATAAATTAAACAATAGCTTATTACGGATGTTGAGAATTTATGTGGTAAACTGTTACGTTGGTCATTTAATACGGCGCACATAATCGATTCTGTGGCTTTGGCATTGCACTTGACCTTGTGCGCCATTGACTCGTTACATCACACGTGTATGGTCATGGTGGGATGTCAACTCTGCATAGAATGCTCACAGCCTCGCCTTTCCAATGTAAGAACATCATCTTTGTCTCGTACACTGCAATTGATCACCTTGCAAATCCATTAGGTTACATCACTGATAGAACCAGATCATGCGATATATTATTATCATTGCATGCAACAATAGCTAACCGCAGACTTTCCAATTGACCTTTATTGCAGTTCGACACAAAGGTGTGTGGAAATAGTCCAAGGTTAGCCACCGATTACGGATTTGAGATCCGGTGGTCACGACTCACTCGAGCCTTACTTAAATCTTTGATACTCGTAATTGCTGTCCTGCTACCCCGCAAAAGGCTCGTGATAAAACTGATATTGAGAATTAATATCCATGCAATGTAGGCCTCGTTTA
This sequence comes from Mythimna vitellina, assembly GCA_949316375.1. NCBI lineage: Eukaryota > Metazoa > Arthropoda > Insecta > Lepidoptera > Noctuidae > Mythimna > Mythimna vitellina. The sequence continues at coordinate 5,724,948 of OX438693.1, forward strand.
AACCGACCCATATTGATATGGTTTACGGCATTATAATATAGAGTAGATACATTTGTTCTGCCGTTGAACTCAGCGGTGTGACCAAATATTCGATCTATATTTTATCCTTTTGTTACATTCAGGCAATTATCGCTAGAAATTAAAGTGCAATCGAAATCTTGAGATATTTGATTTTGGTTGAGACAAACAAAAAGATTAAAAAATGTTAAGCAGGTTACCTCGGAAGTAATATTTCGACACAAAATTAGTTCGGCTCATGACACTTCTTCACAATTCACCTGGTTGAAATTTTACGAATATTCCGTGTTGTGAACGATTGAGCGGTCCACGGTCACGAACGCGATCGGCCGTTCACCGTAACTAATTTCGATTTTATGGAATTGCATAGTGTGAGTCAATCTCTCGTCTCATCTTATTGCAAATATTTTACGTACTATACTTTGTCAACTACTCTCCCATAACATTGAAATTGGTGTTTAGTTACGGGCTTTACGCGATGCTCAAATTGATCTGAATCTGGCGTCACAATTTTATTGTCGTGTAGCCTTTACCTACATATTCCCATCTACAGACTCCCAATTTGTTCCATCGTAGTGTGTTCATAATTTCTCTCCTTTTAAGCGTAGATGCGCTGTTTCTTTACGGATACGCCTGTGATGGGATATCAACATACAAGTGTATAATATGCAAATATCTGAAAGCTGTTCGTGTGACCTACATCGGGTCGGGTTGCAGCTCGGCGGGCTGAAAGCGCACGCGCCGACCCAATCGTACACGATAGTGAATACGAGATAGGACCCGTACACAATGTTTTATTAATCAACCCCATTGTGTGGACTCTGCTTTGTGAAGCCTTTTGCAGTACACTTGACTATTCATGGATAAAAAAGATAGTTGAGGTATACTTGTGACGATTCTCAGAAGTTATATAGCTGCTGTATATGCCTCGTTCGTTCCATCAGTGCATTAATATAATTATTGTTCGCGGTTATAGTTCCTGCACTTTTTGCTTTCCCATTTCTTTCTGTGCAGGAAGTTCTAATAACAGTTGTGTAGATAACTGTACTCGAGTAACTGTATTCGCTTAAACACTGGTGTTGTCTTAAAGGACATAGTGAATGTCAGGGAATTCAATTGTCAAAGTAAATATTTTATTCTTGACCTTTTAGTACAAGACATTAATGAAAATAGCTGAATATATCAGTGTTTGAACCAAACTCACGAAACCGATAATACTATTGTGGCAACAAAAGGCATTTTGATGGGAATGGCTCTTTTTGATAAAGAATTTTATTTGTCATTGGCTTTAAATATTCTTTCATCATACTGGCTAAAAAATGTTTAAGTTATATTTTGTATTATAATTCTACAAATTATTCACTTAAGTGCCAAAACTATCTAAAATATTGTTACAACACTTTCACTCTACATGTATTTACGCTATAAAGCGTACACGAAAGAATAAAAAGTCTAAATCGGAATAAGGCAGTGTAATATCTAGCGCGGTGCATCTAGGACCACCGGCTAAGAACATTTGCATATCGGAGCTCGCTTCATCGCAAACCTGTTGCACACTGCGTACTAGTATCTATGTTAATTAACCGTTACCACGTCCTTTTTTCCTAGACAAGCTTTTTGTTCAGCTAGTTTCTTGTCTTGACTGGATTTAGAATTTCTTTCTTCAATATTTATTTGGTCTTCAAAGTCTTTTTTGCTTGTTTGACCTTCGTCTTGATTTCTATTTTAGCTGGGCTTGAATCAATCGATTTAATAGCATTCCTTGGTAATGTTACTTTAATTATTACACACTTGTTCATATCAGTACTGGAAGTTCCAATATTTGTTGATGCTTCAAACTTTAGACAGCACCAAACACGATCCGTAGCAATTTTGCCTTATCTTTGAGGGTGAGAAATAAAAAGAGAGAGTGCCAGACTTAAAGACTAAACCCCACCTGTATTTCTCCAGTTGCTCTTTGCGTTCTAGGGTCGCGGTAACTTTTCCAAAAAAATATCCAGTTAGTAACTTTAACCTTTGCAGGTATTTACACCTCTAATTGTTCTTTTTCTACAAAGACTTACTATTTCGCTTGCTTTGATGTTAATACTTTATTTAATCATTTTCTCCTGCCGACCTGATTTGCTTGAGAACTTGTACAGTTGGTAATTGGTACATAAATCACTATCCATGTTTCTCTTTCCTATTATCTTGAACATACACCGTAAGCTTAACCACATGTAACTATAACATTATTACCTATCTTCATGTTCAAGATAATATCTTTCGTCATTATTCTAGTCTCGTTCTTCTGTACCGGTCAATGTATCGTTGAGGAATGGCTATTTTGTTCTGATTATTTATTATCATTGAATAAAAGTTAATAACCCACTATTGCAATTGGTGATTGGTCACACACGTTCCGTTTTAATGACGGCTTTGTGAATTCCATTCTTAATAAGTATATCCTTAACATGATCGCGTAGATTGATTTCAGTTATTATTTCCACTTCCGTTACATGAAACATTCCAAAATAAGCATAGTTCTTTTGATTACAGCAATTAAAACTCATAATGAATATTCGTCATTATTCAATCAGTAAGAAGACAAACATGTTAATCTACTTTAGAAAAATACGGCGACAACTTAATATCATTATAGACTCAATTTATCAACATTCAGCGCGACAAATGCCCGTAATTTACTTTGTGTAAGATATTATACATTAGCAACAATAATCTAGACGTTTGCGATACGTTAACGTTTCAAAACTGTTGTAGGGTTGTCTTGAGCGACGTTACCTATCCTTTTATCCCATTAAAACGAGTATAAAGCTGCAGGATTACTTCATAATGGTACATTTATAAATAGATTTATATCTATTTTAAATGTTATATTGAGAGAATTGCTGGGTGTCTAGCAGCCCTGTAGGAACGAATGCTGGTAACATGTGTAACGTGGTGGATTATTCACGCCTGTCCGATATGTAGGCTGTTGATGGCCGTACTAAGATTGCATCGCCTACGCCTCCTAGATTAAGAAACTATCTGCTGACAAGTCTATTTGTTTGACTGGCGCTGCGTTGTTCGTTTGATTAACTATAACTGAACTGAGCTATTCTCGTAACACTGCTGTAGCTGTATGTTACTTTGTATCTGAATTTCAAATTTCATTATGAATTACTTTAGCAGTCTCTGACTTTATCATTGGCTTTTATGTACATTATATTGCAGATTTACAATTGGAATACATTTTTTATCTGCTCTTTGGTCTCTACATTATTTACATTGAAAATTAGAAATGTTGTTTGAGCGTGATCGATTCTGCTCTCATTTCATGTTTAAGATTACAAAATGTTCTATCTGTAGCTAGAAAGTAGGTACATTTATTGCGTGGGATTAACATTTGAAACACAATTTGGTCACGACTTAAAAGTTAAAATGTATGCGATCATGTCTTAGGTTTCGTTTTCTTCGTTGGCATTCTAAGTTAGTCCATTAACAAAAATGTTTATTACATTGGTTCGTATGTCACTCTCGCTTTCTCTCGCGTAGGCTGTGTCATTAAAATTCTGTCTGCCGTTGCGTGATTATAATGCAGTAAAGCTTGATTGGTGGCGGTTGAACCCGGGGCTTATTGCCAGTCGTGTTGACAATTCAATCCTTCTTGTATGGTATTGCAAATTAAATGCGTCTGTTGACTTGAAATTTATTGGTGCCAGTACGAATTTGAAACAACCGATTAACATTTTCGAACCATTTTTTCTACATGTTTAACGAGTTTGGATCTTAATTGACATTTTGAGCATCCACGCGATGCTCCACTTTTTGTTGATTTGTTGGCTTTCCGAATGCTGTACAATTTTAATTTAGAAGATTTGAAACTGTACGATATCTCTTAAGTTAAGTTCCTTAAGTTTCGTTTTTGTTATGAATCATTTATTTACAGCTTCGTCTTGCTACGTTAAGTCTTTTTAATGTTTTGGATTACCTAATTAGCTCCATTGTTAGCATAAATGATTATTGTTTTAGTTAAATTTATTAGTTTAAATCAATTACCGGTCTATTGTTAATGACTATTGCATTTCACGATTCACAGAGATTTCATCCCACGCAATAGTATTCTAGCTATAATGTTGATCATTTGTCTTGAATGTAATTACTCATCGTTCTGTTGTTTTAAAAACAATCCGAAGGTGTGTTGTCAGTCTTAAACGACTATTGTTACTTTAAGCAATATACAGTGTGAAATGAAATGCAATTAACTTCGTAATTTGTAAAATGAAAGATGCTACGGCTAAAGTTATAAGCGGTTATTGAAATCGAATACTTATATTATATAAAATATATTTTATCTGTAAAAGGGCTTGGTCCTTGTATATAAGATTTCATGGAAATAAAAATGTCTTTTGCAAAGATGACATTGGTGTTGCGTCACACAACAATCGAGGTTCTGTGTTGCAGCGATTTTAACATAAGATATTTTGAGGACGAAATCACGTAATTTAATGAAAAAGGTAAAAGATCATCAACCCACTTGAAATTGTGTATTAAGAAATAGTTTTGCTTTTTAGCCAAAGTTAGTTCCGCAAATTGGTAACAAACTACTTTTAAGTTGGTTAGTACTAGACACAAACCCATTCTCTCATAATTGTCATCATTTAAAGTTTTAAAGAACATCAAAATTTCTTCTTCCTGTTATGAGATTATTTTGAATTTAATTGCAAATACTGATTCCTCTTATAACTTCAACATATTCATCTCCTGTTCACTTTCCCATATCTCGTAGGAGTTAGATCGACTAACTCCTTGACTGAAGATGCGATAACTATCAGATAAACGCCTACTATTTCTAAACAATAATTGATGGATGATGTTGCGTTGTGCAAAACGTTGCGCGTTGCTTTACCATCATTAGCTTCGGATCGAGCTATTGTTAAATCAGTTTATGTTTGTCTAATAAGAGCTTATTTACTGTTGTGCTTTAATGTTAGATTGAGCAATGCTTCTTTGATTTCAATGATCGATATAAGTTGTAACGGTGTGACGGAATTTCAGATGCTACTTCTGCCCATGGAAAAGAACAACTATCTTCAAAAAAGTTATTATAAATTTCCAAAAAAAATACTGTACGTACAAAGTTCAGCTGAACAAAATTGGTATAGGTTGTATTTTTTTCTTTAAATGTTACTGGAAGAAGTCTAAATAAGTATTTGGAATATTATTCCCATTTCTGTTATACCCCGTACAGAAATGTTGAAATCTGTATTAGCATTAAAATGCTAATACAGATTTATACTATATGTTTGTTTTATTTTGTTTTTGTCTACTATATGGTCAAATTCCTGCCCGATTTATTTTTGTATAAATTATTCGTATGTATTATTCTAAAATTTAGTTTAACAAATTTCATAACTTCCATAATAATGAAAAGTCTTTAGGAAACAACTAAAGTTCTCTTCAATATTAACTGACGTTAGAATCAGTGTCCTAATATTTCACAATGCGGTTAGATCTTCTAGTGCTAATATAATACTTATTATCTCAGGTGTCTCAGGTGCTTATTGCACAAAATGATTAGGTCTTTGACGCTAGTTGACCGCTAAGCGGTAATCACGAACCATTTTCAGTATTATACAGTTTGTAAAATCAATTTCAACTGACAGTTATTGTTTTATAGTTACTTACAGTTTTGTAAGATCTAAGAGCTTTGCTCACCCGAAATGCAGATCTATTTGAAAATCGCGACGACCACAATAACAAACAATTGCCATTACCGGGGTTACTCACCCAAAGAAACCTTTCTCATCTCGATACGCAACACATACTATCGAAGAATAATTAATTATTCTGTTATAGCTGATTGGATCACGTAATTACCATTGAAAAGGTCAAAGTAAAAAGCTTGTTCCACACAATAATAATACCGAATGAGAATTCCTTGATGGCTATTAAACCTTACCGGCAAAGAAAATAAAAGACACTGTATGCTATCAAATAGATGGCTATCTTGGACTTATAGCCTGGGGTCCGGAAGGCCCCCTGCGTCACTACCTTCCTATCTCATGAGTTGGAAATCTTAAAGGTTATCGATTTTACGACAATCTTTACCCTTATGCGTTTTAACTAACTTTAAATTATGGCTATCTCAGCATCTAGGACTATATGTGTCTTTGTTGTCTAAATGCCTGTTTTAATGGCTAAAGCTATTTAGATTCCTATGGTTGATATTGTAATGATTATAATAAATACAATCTCTACAACATTGTATTTTTGTAATTTACTTATTCTAACTCTTGTATTTGTCATTCAGTACTTTCGATATCTTCGACAAAGTTACAACTATCGCAGTGCCTTGCATCTTTCTAGGAAACATTTTTCTGAAAAAAATAATACTATTTATATTACACGTGATGTGGAGCTTTCAAGAACGTAGAAGCTTAGACTTCATACGCATGCTTAGTCATAAAAAGATCTAACTCAATAAATAGTTTTGGGAATTACTGTACTAAATATGCTTCGTTTCACATTAGATGTACTATTTTTTGATTATATGTGGATCTTCGGAAAGCACAAGTGTCATCCTCCATATGAATAATTATATTATTCAAAGAACACACAAGACAATGTAACATATGAACAAACATCCTCACAAAGAAGCACCATGTGTAGAACTTACTTGCTTTATTCCCCAGGCTAAGAAAGAATCACATCTGTGGGTCATCTTTAGTTCCGTCCAGATGGTAAAATTTGCGAATCAGTAAAAACTGTCTTTAACTGTCTAGACTGAAATTACATCGTTACAATATAATTATCCCTACTAGTAAAAGTGGTCGCGTATTCACCAAATTGTACTGAGCTGGAGGCCAAACATGGCTCTAATACGCAATTACTAATAGAAACTAGTGTATTAATTACATCTTTTTATGTTATTAAATATCAACCTTCACCTACTGATTATAAGACAGTAATTAGTGATAGTGACATTGATAATGAGCTCTTGTCGTAGTACCTAGTATGTTTATGTCCACTTAGCTAATCAATTGCCTTATTAGCATTACTTGAAGGGCAGTTTTTCTTTATTTGGATTGTCTATTTATGTTCTGTTGTTTTATTAGTTTCCTTGTGTTTTGCTGAATAACTTCGCAAATGTTCTTCGGTCTTTTTTATACTAGCTAGTGCTTTGCTGGGTTTAGCTTATTCAAATTTTTTTATATCTGGATGTGTATTTTAGACAACAGATTAGTTTTTTTCTAAGTGCGTGTCGAGTTCAATCAATCTCAGCCTGATGATACTCATGTTATTAACTCTTTGAATTCAATCAGTTATTTAATTTTCTTGCACCATTACCTCCGTTTGATACACTACCACCATTTACCCCATAAGCACCATTTCAAAACGCTCATATTTAGGCCACTTACTTTAACGCCATTATATTTGGGGTCTTACCAATTTGCGGTAGTCATAACATTATGTACGAGCATCGTGAGTTACTTTAATCGGATTACTTCGTGCTCCCGTCGAGTGTTGCACCACATTCGTGCCAAGGTCCCAAGTGTTTCACTAATGTGAACTGAAACTATACCACTAAACGACATAATGTAAGTACGATAGTTCTTTGTACGCAGACAAAGTGTCTAAGATTTTGTGGATTAGGTAAATGTGCGTGAGGATTTCTAAATATATCGCTAATTTCGACTTCACGTATCTACTTTAATTTTTCAGTCAACAGAGGCGACTGCGTGTGACATAAAACAGTCGGTTGATGAACTGTATACACTACACGTATACCTATCAAATCAAACTTCACGATAACAATTGCGACAGGAATCACCTTTCGAATACGGCTTTCATGCCGTTCCATTTCCAATCGTGACTTTTCCGATATCGATATTCGACATAAATCTTACTCGATAATCTTTCCGATACGTTGGCGTCTCGCTGGCTCGTTTCGGCGACTCGCTTTCTCCAGCCTACAAAAAAAGTTGATACGCAAGTGTGGGACCTGTTCTGCCCATCTATTGATTGTTATTGTGCTGCTTGTAAAATTATACACACCTCTACCCGGCTTACATTACGCACTGACCGCTGGGGGCAATGTTGTAAAGATATTTGTGTTTGATTTTATCCATGAATCAAATCTTGACGTTTTACTCAATACACACCCCAGACTAATTTAATAGATTTTTTGCTGAGTCATCAATATCCGAAGCCGATAACCTACTATTAAGTTAAACAACAGTTTATTTTGTAAACCTGTAATTTAGATACCGATAACATTAATTACCTATGCGATCGAAAAACTGTATCTTAAAACGACAGACTTCCATCAAAGTCCGCGAGTAATTATGATAGCTATCAAACCTCTGTCGAATATTAATTGGTACTTTTGCTCTCGATATTAATATCGATTTTCATTGCAGCAAAGGTGTTTTTTTTTCAACAATTCTGTTCACGATGCGGGCACACCTGTCAGAGAAATAGTTTCAAATTGTGTTCATATAATATTTCGCAAGATATTATACAGCTTCGAAGTTGTGTATATTTTTTGTGCGAAATTTTAGTATGAAAGTTTTACAACCGGATGTTGTTTCACTGTCAATCTGTCTAACAAAGGGTAAGGTTCATCAATATTATCGTCTTAAAATAATTCGTCTATTGACTGAACGTCATACTCGCAACATCAATCAAGTAATTGAGAGAAAGGAGAACAAAGGTTTAAAGATAAAAGGTTTCGTAGTCGTAAAAGTGAAATTTCTTTTGTTGGGAATATTGAAATTATAAGACATTTGGTGAACAGTGTTGAGATTGACGGTGAAGATATGCGATCCGAAAGTACGGGGGAAGAAAGCGAAGTAGACTGACAAACTGTACCTACAGATCGCATCAGTTACGACGATGATGAAAAGCAACTGAAGATTGCCATTTTGATCGGTGAAGAGATACCCAAAGATTTATATGAAAAAGGTGACATGAAAGCAGAAATAATCGCATTTATAAATGTCAAAATCAACTTCTGTATTTCATATCTAGATAACAACAATTTTAGAGCTTCGTAGACAAAGTCTCTAGTAGAGACTGCAATAAAATTTAACCAGAGCTATGATATGGGATTGATCGAAAGAGTGACTGCGAACCTGGAACGCAAAAAGCTACTGAAAGAACACAGGTATTAGTCAGTAAAAGTCCGAGAGAAGTTATTTGAATCAACAAAAATTCTAAAAAACATAATTATGTAAATTCAGTGTCACTGTTGATGAATAACATCTATTACCAGCCGTAAAGTTTGTTTGTTTGTCACAATTCTTTACAGCCGCCGCGCGCCGCACCCTGCATTACCTTATTCCATCACTGCTGCAATCTTTATATGGATGAATGTGTAATAAAATGGAAAACGCTTTGTGCTTGCTTTGCAAGGACACGCTTTTGGATTCAGTTTAAGTATCAAATTATATTCCTTTTTTAGTTATCTCTCTGCTACTGTCGGCAGCTCTCTGTTTTTTTTTTTTTGCATGATGTAGTCTGTCAGTTGCAGTGACTTGCTCGAATGCTATGAATGCTATTTATTTTATTTTAATGATATGGAAGTTTTACTTTTGTGTTTAAAAATAAATTTTGTACAATAGATTTCTATCGCTTAAAACACCATAATAAAGCAAATAGAAGCAATTTGCAAGTACTTATCTTCAATACAAAATTTTAACTCTTCTCCACTATTTATTCACCTTTCATCGGAAACAGCATTCACTCATAATAATAATTCAATTTCATTCGTAGTTTTTTATCCTCCAATAATGCCTTTATCATATATTCTAAAACGTCCCCTTTAGCTGCCCCTGCAATTCGAAACACTTCAGTAAATTGCATTGACATTCCCGAGGGTGCATAAATAGCAGATGGATTGCGTTAAAACATCTGCTTGGCACGTGTGCGTGCCTTTGAATCGAACCTATCACAAAGACCTATTGAATTAAAGCAAAAAATAGCGGTATTCATGAATCTGTGACTATTTAAGCTTTGATTTGTATAAACTTAATGATCATTGCTAAAAAGCGGTACCAAACGCAGCTGATCGAACTGGCAGCTGACCTCATACACATTTGGAATAGCCTGAGATGATGACGCCTTAATGATAGCCATTAAGTTAATAAAACTAGGTCCACTCCAACAAGCCACCAATAATACTAAATATAATATGCCCATTCGTGCAACCGATTGTCATTCAAGTCTTTATAAACATGTTATTCTACTCTTAATAAAAGGAGCTTACGATCATATTACCATTGAAACTTAATCTGACACCTCGGAATCAACGCCTGTAACGGTAGTTTTATTGTCATAAATAATGATAAGTTTGATTGGTATATCCAATTTCGGTATTCATTAACGTGATCAGATATAAAACGCTTTATATTTAGTTTTTGTATAGGATTTTAACAATGAAGGACTGAATTTTAAAATCCCCTAGCTATAAATATAGCAGCAAATTATAATATAAAATTACGGTCAAACTACAAATAAGGTTTGGGGGGAATGAACCTGGCAAATTGTTAATGCATTACACATTGCTATTCACTATTATTCTCTAAATAATACTAAGAATTGCATTTATTTTACATCCCATTGGCACTATTCCAATATTTGCAACGGCTGTACTTCTTACATCTCTTTATGCTCCTCGGCGGTCCGTATGTCGTTGTAATGTGTCCTGTAAAGATCACTATCGCCTAATATATGATCATGTTCGTAATGCCACAATCAAACGCCGACGATCCGATCTTGTCCTTTACGATACAGTTTATACCGCCGTCAAATTTTTATAGGTGTATTAAAGGAGTGAAGAAATTGTATTGTGCTCAAATGTCCTAGTAACCGAGACTTACTTTGAATTTATTGAGAAATAAAATCTGTTGGTATTGCTTGTCATGCAGCTCTTATTACCAATGCAAAATATGACATGGATTTTCAAATTCAATTTCTGAATTCTTGAAAATGTTAACGCTGTTTGCACATTCCCAGATTATTTAAATCGCATGCTTTGCCCCAATTCTGCTTTATTATTTCTGTAGCATTTATCGTTTAAAGGAACTATTAAAACATTATTACCATTAAAGCGTGGGACGCTATTTAGAGTCGAAACTGGACCTTTTACGCATTGGAAGAAGCCCTCAGGCTTTCCAACAATTACCTAACTAAAAAGGAGGAATTCCAAAATTTGTTGTTACTGGCAGACAGCCTGGGATTTAGCTGGGGGCAGTTTCAGCCTGTCGCTTACGCTTATTATGATGTTAGAAAGCAAAGGAATGACCGGTTTAAGGTTTACACGTGTTTCTAACTCGCGTGCCTGAACGTGGGAGAACGCCTGAGGTTTCGTAAATGTTTCGCCAATACTTCTGTTACTCGCTTCAATATCGTCCATGTCATTATCATTTTAGTTTGGACCAATCATTTGTGTGACTTGCTTTGGGTGTTTAAGGTTATGTATGGCTTTGGTTAATATTTTGCTAATGGTGGGAATGTTCTTTTGCTGTCTTTGCGTCTTATAAGTTTTAATTCATTGGTAAAGTTACCTGCTCTTATTTTCCTCCCATCTTTGTACTCTGTAATAAAACAATATGAAATGACTGATCATTAGATCTTTATTCATAATCATGTGAGTTTTTTCCACATACATCATCGACATACAGTGGTACCGGTCCTGCCATATTTGTTATAGCAAATTGCTGTACGATATTGTTTAGTGTCATGCAAATTTTGATTTTTGCAACCCGGCTGATTAATCGTAGGCGTGATTTAATGACACAAGTATTCTTTTCATACATAGAATGATGTAAGAATGAATGTTTATGTTAATATGATGAACGCATACCTACATAATCATTTCATACTCCTGTTATAGAAATTCATTGAGACGAGAGGCGATATATTAGGATAGAGATAAAAAAGTTTAATATTCAGTAGCCAATTTATGGCGTGAAATCATTGGTATGATAATAATTTTACGTCCATATTTCAAATCGAGACCATTCTTAAGTCACGGAGCTATTTTTTAAATATGAATTTATGATTGTTGGATATCGCGGTAAGTTATTGAAAAATAACTGCTTCATAGCCTTCTTTGACGTTATCAGTTTAGATTCTATTAAGATTGTCATTCCGTTCCTAATTATGTACGTATGTGCATGACTTGTTTATTATACTAGACTTACATTAAAGTCTGCATGGGTGATTCATACTATTATCTCTGGTGATTAAAGAATTTCATGGACGTCGCCATCATTTAGTCTATTATCGTCGTTATTTGCTATCCATAACGCTAGTTTACAAATTTCAGCTTTTTTTATACCCTGAATGAAATGTATTTAAATGTCTTAACTTATCTTCCTTATAAATAAAATTGTCAGTAGAAATATTCCATTACGCCCCTTTTTTTTTCTACCTACAAGGCGACGACAGTTTAGTGTTCATTCATTCGCTTCAAACGTCAAATATTTTGTTTCGTCAAATAAGAGAAGACCCATTGTAGATTCGTTAAAAATGTAAAATAAAAAAAATGAAAATTAAAAAGAAATTGTAGCCAACTTATTGAAAATTCAAAACTCAACAGATAGGAGTAAACATGTCATTAAAAATTAATATCCTGCACTTCATCTGAGTCTTTTCCTTGAAAACTTAGGAAGTATGAGTAACGACACAAGGGAAATGTTTTCACCAAGATTTCAAGGTTTTGAAGACCGACATCGGAGATTTTGGGATGAAAACATGTTAGGGGATTACTGTTGATCCGTAATAAGGAAAACTGATACAAATAACTATAAAAAGAAGATAAAAATTTTAGCCATTACTGTTTTTTCCTATATATATATTATCTAAACCAAACAAAGTAAATAAATATTTCTTGAACCAGACGTGACTGATATTTTTTTATTCTTATTTCTGTTTGTACCTAAACAAACAATAAATTTAACAACTTCAGCTAGGGTATGAAAACCGTGTAAACTAGTGTAATCAGCAGTTTTACCGTTATTAGTATTGAGAATAGCGGCTACACAATTAATTATAACATCAATTTGTTCACGTCTTCTATGTTATTAGACATTGTTAGATGCACCTTGTATAATATTGCTTATATGAGACAATAATTAGCGTTAATGTTTGAAAGTATCATAAATTATTTTTGAGAATTTATTTTGTATTTAAGTAAAATCCATAGTTTTTGTTTTCTTAAATTTACATTCTAAATTCTAATCCTAAATCATTTGAATTTGCGGTCTCTGAATATTAAAAAAAAAGATTAATAACATTTTATATATTTTGTAAAATTTATTAATTAGATGACCAATAAATAAAAATATAATCTGTTACTTTATATTTAAAATCTAATTTTTTCCTCTTTTTTCGTCATTTGATCACCAGATTAGATTAAAATAATCTATAATCTTGTCTGAATTTTTAATCAATGATACCTATCGATATAAAATAGAATTAAATCAAGTGGTGACATATCCGTAGCTACTGCTTGACGCACTAGTGTGGTGTAGTGTCTTGCCGGACTTGTTTTGAAGTCTGCTTTTAGGCTGTGCTTGCCTACATGGCAACTCTTATATAGATATTCTGTATTACTTAATGTTCCTAGAATGAATAGTGTATGCCTAATTAAGTAGATATTGCTTCATTGTCATCATCATGCGCTTACCTTTATCGGCCTTATTCCAACGCTGCGCGTAATGTTCCACGCACGCCTCAGAGATGTCAGCAAGCTAGGGCCGCCGTATATAATATAAAGTCGTCATTATGACTTTCCAATGAGCAACTACTGACACTCCATTGAAAGGAGTGGTATATAATTGTAATCTCGTACATATTGACAAATGAATGTCTGACGTATGCGGTAACCTGCTACAATTTTGACAGTTCCTATGATTCCTATGACTTTTAATAAGCTCGATATTGTCATTCTACCACAACTCTATTACGAGACCATTGTTAGCAGATTACGAACTTTTAGTAAAATGACAATGGGATCGTGTTGGAATGACAAATTATTAAAAATAGCAGACTTGGGCCCCTGGTAACTACCCGGTAGATGATTTTGGACTGTTGTATATGTTCAAATCGCGCGGAGAACTCTGGTTGCGCGATTTAGGATTTCGTAGTTTTTAGTTCCCTTGTAGCACCATAGATGTTAAAACCCATGTTAGCGTATCTTTATTTTCAAACCCCGGACTGAACATGTGTTCCATCGGGGTTTAAAAAATCATCGTCGCCACCATTATTCACTCTCTGGGTGGCGATCATGACTTAAAGAAGCAACCGCCGACTGTACGAGTACACGCCGCGACTTGTTACTGGCGTATAATAAGCATAATCAGCCTTTTTTAACGTTCCCACTGCTGGGAGTCAGGCCTCCTCTCTCTAGGAGAGGGAATGGGCCGTAATCCACCATGCGGGCCCAGTGCGGGTTGGTGAATGTCACATGTCTTCGAATTTTATGTTCTAGGACATGCTGGTTTTCTCACGATGTTTTCCTTCACCGTTTTGAGAGCAGTGGTGATGAAATAAATTACACAAAGTAATACACCTGGCTGGGTTTGAACCCGCGACCTACAATTCGTAAGTCGGGGCCGTTAGCACTCGGCAAACACTGCTCGCAGTTATTTATTACTAGCTTTTGCCCGCGGCTTCGCCCTTATACATAAAATATAGCCTATGTCACTCAGGAATAAAGCAACTTTCTATCGGTGAAAAATTTTTCCCAATCGGACCAGTACTTTCAGAGATTACCTCCTACAAACAAAAAAACAAACTTTACCTCTTCATAATATTAGTGTAGACTTTACTAGGCATTATAGTTAGATGATGTGATCATCATAATGGCTGGTCAATTGGTATGCTAAACAAATATAAAACCATCATTTTCTTCGGTATTGTAATCATTGATCAGATTCCGTATATCTTTGGCATCCATTCATCATTGATATCTTTTCTGAAACCACCTTTCAAGCCTAATATTATAAAGGAGAATGTTTGTATGCATTTGCGTGTATGTTTATAACTTCCTCACGCTCAAACGGCTGAACGGGTTTTGGTGAAACTTATGGTCACGAATAGACTATTCTACAATAGGACATATGATATTTTTTATCCCGGAAGTATATTACCTTATCTAACCACGTGAGTGAAGCAGCTGTTAAAAAAAAAAAATGTTCTATTTCTTTACAACAACTTTGAAGCTAGTTTTAGATTAACCTTCAGGTTAGTTTAATTCAAAAACCTTAAAAAAGAGATATGCAAATCACTCGTCCCCATATGCAAATCCATCAGCATAAACCTCACCACTATTATACCAATGGATTCTTCACCATTGAACCAACTAGCGTTCCTGTATCCGTTCAACAGATCCAATTGACTGACATACACTAGCCTGTTGGTCTAGTGGTAAGTGGCCCCGACTGCTATGGCAGAGGTCGTGGGTTGGAATCCCACCCATGACCTAAGACAAATGTTTGTGTGATGAGCACGATCATTTGTTCTGTGTCTGGGTGTAATTTATCTATAATATAGACATGTATTTTGAAATATAAGTATGTTTATCAGTTGTCCAGTACTCATAGCACAAGCTCTGCTTAGTGTGGGCCTAGATGGCGTTGTGTGAAAGTTGTGGAATATAATTATGTTATTAATTTTTTGCTTACATATTCTACGAGTTAAACCTAATTGGAAATGGTCTGTCAGTGTAACGATAGCGGATATTATCTGTCCTATGCACTGCGGCACGGTAATGCGCAATCTTCCGCTGGATACTAGATCAACTGGTTATGTTGTAAGCGAAGGAAGTTTTATGTAATACTAGTAGCTACCGGCGGTTTTGCTCGCGTGAAAGTAGAAAATTATCCTAAAATAGTACCCTATGTGCTATTCCAGGGGCCTTACCATGATATATTAAAATGTCAGTCGTGCGAGCGAGAAAGAGAGACGGAGCTACATAGGGTGTATAGCTCCATCCCTCTTTCTCGCTATACACCCTATATATACAACATTAGTTTTAGTATATGTGAAACCCGAAACACGTGTCTAGTATTTTTATGTAAAGTATCTATGTACAAAATTTCATAACTGTATCATGAAAAATAACAAAGTTATTAGTTATTATATTACCTGGTTGGCCGCATAAATACATGATTACCGGGCCACCCAAGCGAGTGAGAGGTTGTTTTTAAATATTTTTGAGAAAAAATATAACATGGTGTAAAAATTATTGGAATCGATTCAGTTACTAATTCTGAACAAACTATATTCAGGTTTCGCATATACTATAAAATAATGTTGTATAGCTCTATCCCTTTAACAGTTCAGTTTAGGTCGTAAAATAGATCGCGTTGAGCTTGTGGCAGGGCCTGAGGTCATTATTCCGTTCAGCCATTCAAGCATAAAGAAGTGACAAACATACACACTCGCCTACAAACTTTCGCCTATATAATATTAAGTGTGATATAATGAAGTAGAGCAGTATGCGCAAGTAACTACGGATCTTTGTTAGGAAGTCGGTGCGTAGATTGGTTTTGTAATGTCCGATGCGGATACAAAAGAAAAGTAACTTTATTACTGTATTTTGGTGTCTGTCTAGATGCTCTTGTTAGCCAGTACTGCGGGATTATTCGAAGTCTACCCATTATTCCGTTCAGCCGTTCGAGCATAAAGTGACAAACATACACACTCGCTTACAAAATTTCGTCTATATAATATTAAGTGTGATATAATGAAGTAGAGCAGTATGCGCAAGTAACTACGGATCTTTGTTAGGAAGTCGGTGCGTAGATTGGTTTTGTAATGTCCGATGCGGATACAAAAGAAAAGTAACTGTATTACTGTATTTTGGTGTCTGTCTAGATGCTCTTCTTAGCCAGTACTGCGGGATTATTCGAACGCGAAGCAATCCTCACGCCCCAGCCCACATTAAACGCGAGCTAGTAGACGACGAGCAATGGGTAGCTCACCTTCAGACATGGACTGAGCCCGAGTCGACGACGGCACGTATATTCCACGCGCACTTCAAAGAGATGTTAGCAAATCGAGCAGGGACGATGCCCGCTAGGCCCACGGGGAATTTCTAAAAAGGAAACCCGTGGTCCTAGAACACAAAGGACAACTGAAGGACACAGATGTTGTTTTAGTCAGTAAAAATCTATCACACCCTCTCGCTCCAACCTAGTCCGAGAGAAGCCATCTTATGATTTGCCACCTCAAAAAAAAAGAAAAATAATTCTTGCCTCAAACGGAACTCGACTCACTACGAAACGATTCTTCATATCTCTAATAGGTACTTGTTAAATCTCATCTTAACTGTGATAGTCCATCCATAAGTGTACCACTTTCAGGGCTCAGACGGATCTAGACTGGAATGTTAGTCTAGAAATTACAATGTATTTATATAACTGTGTCAATCAAGCCATTCACTGGCTGCAATAAAGCTAAGAGAACGTATTCGAAAGAGGACACATACCTAATCGTTAAATTAACGACACTATTATCGACATCGATTCTTAACGAGTGGTCTAAGCGAGTAAGAAGTATCGATAAATACTATCCGGTCTTAGGAGACAAATTGCTTGTAAGCAGTTCCGGGTGGCAGCGATGCAAACAGTTAGTAGGTGGTGCAAGTGCGGAGATGATGCGAATTTGTAAATTAAACAAGATATGTCGCAAAATATTTAATTTACACATGAGTTTTATTTTTTTATTAAAACTTTATGCACTAATAAAAACACTTTACGGCGACCTTAATACCTCAGGGATTTTAGTCAGTAAAAGATTGACACTTCCTTGCGTCCGCCCTAGAGTGGAAGTAGTAATTTTATGATTTACCACCTAAAAAAAGAACTACTAGACGAACTTAGGATGGCGCAGAAACATAACATGGCAGGTGCAACTTAATAGAAGTAAAACAGAAAAGAAACATACGTACCTACTAATAAAGAATATGATTATGAAAAAACGAATTCAACTAATCAATACTGGGTTTGGATAAAGAAGGTGTTGATAAACCCAGAGCGGTGTGAGGGACGGATTTTGAATGTGGTCAGAGCAAAGAAATTAAATTTCAGAAGTCAAATAAAAAGTCCAGAAGACTTATCCAGAATAGAGAACGAAGTCAGCAAGGCTTTTAGCGCTCTACGCTACTAACGAATGAGTAATCATTTTAAAAGTGATCGATGCATGGATGCATTATCATGCGGACGTTGAAGACAAATCGCATACATTCTGATCCATTTTTAGGATTCCGTACCTCAAAAGGAAAAAACCCTTATAGGATCACTTTGTTGTCCGTCTGTCTATATGTCTATCTGTCAGGACACGAAACGAAAAAAAAACACGGCTGTTTATGTCGCAAAAAAACGTAGGTATAATTCGGCACTCTCAAGGGAATCAAAATTCATAGGGTACTTGACCTAAAATCCTGAAATTTAGCATGAAGCAAAGTCTCAAAGCACAAGTATAGGAAAAAATCTGAAAATTGTAAATTTGTAGATATGTCAAAAAAAAAAATTTTGCGGTTCGGGAACTGAGCAGTTTTCATAGGTAAATTTTGCATGGGATCCTCAGTGCGCGAGTCCGACTCGCACTTGCCAAGTTTTTTGTTACTGATTCAAATACAAGTAATTTTCTGAAATAACTTTTACAACTCCTTCTGTTTCTTCTATGACCTAAAACTTAACTAAGAATCAAATGAAATCAACATTATTCATTCTATTAGCACTCATCCTCAAAAAATCATGATCAATAAGTCTAACCATTTTCAAACTAATACTGCTTCCACTCTGAACAATTTGAACTAAAATATATAACCTTTTAATAACTGTAAGTTAGAATTATAATTTGGACCACACTGCTGCAATGTACGCTATCTATAAAAGTCGCTACCTCTCTTACCTTACGCCACATCGTGTCACCGACTGGTCGTCTGCCTGGCCTTGTCACAGTTAACCCACAAACCCAGACGTCTCTGAACGTTGGGAACTGATTTTTAGTAGAAATACCTGTTATTTTTGTCGGTCATCAATTCGACTCTATTTTGGAAGAACATTGTAAACGACAATTTGTGTTTATTGCATATATGGGTTTTCTCTTTCCTAATTAAAAATTACCAATGAAAATACTTTTCTAAAACAAAAAAGACTTTATTCATACAAGTACCGAGCTATTAAAATAGTTTCTATAAACATATTATTATGGGAATATGTAATCCGTCGCTTGAGATGATCTACCTGAAAAAGCTCGATTTTATAGGCCATGTTCTGTGAGACAAAGACCAGAATATCTAGATACTTAGCTAAACATTTGCGTTAAAATGTTGAATATATGCATCGACTTTTAGATTTAAGAACAGAAACAGACTCTTTTTCACATTTTCATGGATCAGTCTATCTTTTCCTTTCTTGTCAGAAACAGTGCATACACGTACAATCCACTTGGGCCGTAATAGATCTCGTTCGAGATCTCTTCCCAACCTAAACAGTTATATAGTATCCTGTCGCCTACAGTTAAATATATGTATAAATCGAAGATGTTCTCTACTTTGTGATGTGTCACACACACTGGTTTATGGACACATACGAGCAAACCCTTCAACGGTTGTCGTGTCACGATTAAACCATTAAAGCGGGACATATCATTGTCATGTTACGCCTGTTTGTCGCAAATTTACGACCGAAAGTCCATCATGTATTTATAATATTGCTATTATCTTACTTTATGCGACTATTATGTGTCGTTTAGAAGATTTCCTCGAAGTTGTCTCTCTTAACCCACAAACGTGTCTTCCTGAACCAACAGGCGTTTGTTTGTGTTGCACATACTTGCTGCCTTTGATTATTTGACCGACTGGCATCGTTGTCTGTTAACTGCATTTTGTTCTTCAAGCTATTTGCTTTATTATTTTCAGTCTTTGGTCGTATTGTTCCTTTGCAAATAAAATTGTCTTTAAAGAGAATTCCTATTATAAAGTCCTAAAAGTTATGTCTTTCCATTGTTTTAAATCTTCACTATTCAATACTGGAAGCGTTAGGAGTATTAATAGTAACTAATAGTTTCACCATCAACGCAAATAAAACCAAATGAGGCATCAAATAGTAGCTCAGTGCCTACTTATTAATTAAAACCAACAACCATAACGATCATAATAATTTAGTGTGCATATACTGAAGAAAACTCATAAATTATACGGAACAATTATGACGTGAAAAGTTCCTGCGAAAGTATTTTGCAATGCTAATGTAGTTACAATCCAGTTTCACATTTTCACACCGACAGTAACAGGTATAAAATAACAGGTATAAAGTAACAGGTTTGATACCGTACTATGTTTATATCACGTCACTATCCGCTACTTATAACATTTTCCGATATTTGCCTATTTGGTTCTTGTATACGGTTATTTATTTATTAATAACTTTCAGTAATAAAATGCCTCTCGTAGGTACCCAGTTGTAACGAGGTGTGTGCAATTAATCGTGTGTGCGTTGAACATGGTTTTAAATTGTGTTTTACGTAACTGCAATTTGTATTTTTACGGTTTAGTAGGCTTTTATTAAATTAGTTTCTGGTGTCAATTTGCTTGGTTATTAATTTGATACTGTATATCGTAATCACATTATGACATTACATTAATATTACCTATAAAGGTATGTATATGAGTGTGTGTATGTTTATTAATTCTTTACGCTCAAACAGAAACACAGTATCTTGTGGATACTATCTAAGTTTCTACTGAAAACAATTTATATATTTGTGTAAAACTAATCCAGTAAAGACCTCTGAAAATGTAGTAGTAAATCACCGAATTACCGAATGCTAAGAGAGTTTTCAGGCGTTTTTTCGCGTTGCCTTTTCGTCAAACATCGCGTCGTATTGCGTTAGATGAAGTAACAAGCTTTTAAACCATGCTCGATGTTGACGATAGGCGAGTGAAATAGGGCCCTCTTAACGCGATCGAAAAGTTTACCGCGTTTTGCTCTCTCATTGGTTAAGAGCTTGGAGCGGGCCAATCGGAGCGCCGAACGTCTTAAATACTATACTAGCCAACAAAATCTGATTTCGACTACTTTTTATACCTTTGTAGCGATATCTGTGACGACACATAGGAACTAAAATTCAAAATCCTACACCGCGGTATTAGAGTTCTCCACACCATTAGAACGGTTAGAACGGTTGTATATATTATATACAACCGTCCGAAATCAACTATCGGGCAGTAGCCCGGAGCAGACACAACACCCTTCTGGTCAGAGGATCCCTCTTTTTAACGAAGGATGGAACAAACTTTTTGCCTTTATTTTTACGATTTGGCTTTGGCCCCTCGTATGCCTTCCAAAGGTCCAGGACCTCAGGGTCCTGAGATATATAAATGCATAAAAATAATAATAAAGTTTATTGTCACAAAGAAACATACATACATTAGTATACACTGATTAACAAAATGCTAACTACGGTGCTGAAGTTTAATATTCGTCTAATGAAAAAAGGCAAGGATAATAACTACTTACATCATTTCAAAGAAACACATTATTTTTAAATGGAGATAAATATGACAAATAATGCTTTTACATAAATTATCCAGAATGGCAGATGACATCTTTGATACCTACTCTGTGGAAAAATGAAAAAAAATATTCAAATTAACGAAATTACAATACTAACATGGTCCACGGTCCGTGATCTCACTGGATTTCCTACTCCATGTCACGTGCAAGTTTATATTATATTCATACACCAGCACTTCAAAGGAAACGTTAACCAAACACGGCTGTATGCAGCGATGCCAAGTGTTCAAGTTTTTGTCACAGACATACTGCACATTCCCGTGACTCTGCTCGGACTCTGTTCGACATCGATGGACGTATGGCACGCGGTTTTTATCACCAATTCGAGCCATTCCGCCTGATTGATTCGTTGGCACGTTTTACAAGTTTTATGTATATTTTGTATTAATTACTTCGTCAAAAAAGTCTGCCTTTTGTGCGTTCGATGCAAATTCGTTGTTCTACTCGTACATTTTGGGAGATGATTTTATTCCGATTTCGTCTTTTCAAGAATTGGACGCCGTTTACAATAAAATCAAATAAAAAGCACGATTTTTTATGTTCAGCTTTGTTGATTTTTTAGGGTTCCGTACCCAAAGTGTAAAACGAGACTCTATTACTAAGACTTCGCTGTCCGTCCGTATTTATGTCTGTCCGTCGGTCACCAGACTGTATATCATGAACCATGACAGTTAGACAGTTGAAATTTTCACAGATGATGTATCTCGGTTGCCGCTATGACAACAAATAACATAATTATAAAACTAAAAAACAATAAAATAAATATTTAATAGTTTAGTAACCATACAAAAAACATTTTTTTGCTTCGGACTGTACGGAACCCTTCATGCGCGAATCCGACTCGCACTTGGCCGGTTTTTTCATCTGACATAGAGATGAACTTAGCAAGTACATGTTATGAATCTTACAACCTTCACCATATTGCTCAAGTTGAAATATAACAACAATTCAATTATGCATCAAAGCATGCGCAATATCAACTAATTAGAATTACATAAATTAATTTCCATTGTTCGAAGAGAGATATGATCGATTTGTTCAACATTGATGTGATAATTAGGAAGGATTGCAACATGACAACAAATAGAGTACTTATGCAAAATCAAAAGATTGTTGATGAAACAAATGATTAGAATAATAAACCTGATGAAGAAATTCTTACAAAACATATTTCACACAAACCATTTATTCATAAAGATACACAGTAATATACACAAGATTATATTAAAACAACAGTAAGCGTATTGCACAACGGAAAGATATAGAAATATACTCGTATTACACAACTGAATTCCAAAAGAGTCCGTTACACGATTTTAATAATACTCAGGCCCAATTTAAAATTAAATCCCTGATTAATGTCATCACGACATCCATATATTTTCCCCATACATCACTGTAACGGTAACACACGCTGATGCACCGAATATACCAAGTTTGACCTTTCTGTCATGACATTTTAGATGCGTTGTTGCGTACAAAATGTCAAATCCGTGCTCAGATAAATGCGCACGGACTTATTCACTAACGAACGCGTTTAAAAAACCATTTGTTTGGGTCCTTGAGATAATGGTCGGTAAATCGGTAGATTAAATAATTGCTCTTTAGGAAATGTCAATGTAAATTTGTATCGGGAATCTATTGTTGACCTAGTGCAAGAAAAGTGTTTTCTTCACGCTTTGTCTCTTAGAATTTCGATTAAAGCAAGCATGGCTATTTTGCGGTACGGTACACTCGAATTTGTTACGCAAAATTAAGTCATGTTAATTTTCTGTTGCTGGTCTTGGTCTTTTTGCATTTTTAGCTTTTAATCCGTTACACCCGTTAGCCGAGGCTCTTTTGAATACCACAAGACCACTCTTTATGACACTTCTCCTAATTTCTTGGTCTGATTAAATTTGAAGACGGTAGATATTGTTTTCGATTCGACAAAGCTTGGTTTAATGACGACTAGACTGGAAATTAACATTGATAACGCTAACAATACAATTACAGACTATATTGACTTAAGGCTTCAGAATCACAGAAATATAAAATTTCTGATATCTATGTTCTGAATCATTGAATACTTAAAGGGCTATACTTGTTGCACCTATATTTCGTATATATGTCATCATTTCATGCTCACTCACATTTCTCAATTAGTTCTCTTAAAAATAGTTAATTTTAAGCCCCTACTGTATTATTTATATATATACAATATACAATGACGAGTATATCTAATTGAGTCTTTCTAATAAACGTGTCATGTTTGTGAACGGTTGCCGTTGGTTGAGACTGGTCTTCTCTTAACTTCCAATGGCTTATTCTAATTTTTATATTTTGAGTTTTTTTTATCGTTTATATTGTTCTCACATAATGCAATGCGCCTCACCATCAGGTGGATCGCAGTCAAGCACTTGTTTATATTCAATTTTTTTTTTTAAACTGCCGTAATCTAACGTGCATATTTTTGTTGTTCTAGGGCAAGTCAGTGATTCGTCCGATAGCGTTCAAGCCGCTCGGGGGGCGTCTGTCTGCGGGCGGAGAGAGATATGGCTCCACTCCAGTGTTGGCCAGCAGACCTCCATCACACCTGACGCTCTATGGCAGTGAGTATATTAGCAACAACTTTCTTATATTCATGTGCCTTTTTATATTCTTCGTTTATACCGAAGTACTGGAACAATTCGCCTGCTGCGATTTTCTCGTCCGATTATAATTTAGGTGTCTTAAAGTCTAGAGTGAATAGACTCTTAATAAACCAGTGCGCCTCACCATCAACTATTGCATGACTACTTACCAACAGGTGGGGTCACTGTCAAGCACAAGTTTATAATATTTCAAAAAAGTGGTGACTGTTGGAGAAGATTCCGTCTTGGGAGCAGAATTTTTTTAAAACGTATTTATATCAGGTTAAGATCATCATAATCACCAGCATTATTACATTACTCATGTTTGATCAAATAAATGATTATAAATGAATTATCTTATCTTTACCATAATTATATTCTGTCTTTTATTTTATCATTAATAGGCTCCCGTTTGACCAATATCTCACTTGATGATAAGCGATAATCTGGTCGTCGATGGAGCATGCTTGCTTAAAAATTTGCTATTCATTCTAGACTTAAAATCCTCCAAGTTGTAGCCATCAGGAAACATACGTTGGCAGGGATTTCACTCCTTAGCTGTACGCACAATGATTGATGAATTTACACTCGACTAGTCACCTAGAACAACAGAGAAAACCCTCAATGTCTATGAATAAATAACAAGCTATAACTGTCAAACGGATGATTCCTGGTAGAGTCGTGTTCGAGGACAAGACTTGGAATATGGGCCAAAGAGTTAATGTTATGATTCATTAAAAGAACTTAATTTCAAGCGGTGTGCCCTACCAGTCAACCTTTACAATATATCATAATTAGTTTTATATGTTGGCTCAATGTCTCTTATACTATTGTTATCCTTTTGTTATAGCTGTTGGTTCTCCTTTGATTAAATAAATATCAAGACCTGAAACGCAATGGACAACTGAGAGAACACGAGTAGATATTTGATGATATCCCACCCCAGAAAAGAAAAGAGGGATGGACAACGTGAAATTTTCTTAGCGCTTGTCAATTTATGTACATAAGCATAGGCATAGGCATTAGCATAGGTACCTATGCTAATAAAATAAGAAAGATTTCTATTTTTGTTCGTAATAAATAAACTCAAAAAATATTGGACCGATTTCAAAAATTCTATCACCAATACTTTATCTCTGAGTGACATAGGGACGCGAGCGAAACCTCTCGCAGAAGCTTGTCTGATAAATACATTTTGAATGTTACATTAATCACCATCACTGATAGAATGTCACTATGTATAGAGATTCTTTCTTTTTTCTTTTAGCATCGCATGATTTGTGCATTGCCAGTGTCAAGTCTAGAAAGTATTTAGTTTTTGATACAGAATACAGTCACTTTGTTTTCTATTGGAATGCGGATCTAACAGATTCTAATGTTTTTGCAGTATTTAGCAGTAAATGGATCGAGTCTGACTTCTCGGCAAGCTTTACTAAAGTCACTACTACAATACCGAGATTGTTCCACAAAAAAAAAAAATCAAAAGCATTTTATTTCAAATAAACCATTTACAGGCACTTTTGAAATGTCAAGAAGTCAGTCAGTCAGAAAAAAAAAATGATGCTAATTGCACATTCCAAAGCGTAGATCTCTATGGAGAAGAATGTGCAAGAAACTCCATGGACACTCTTTTCAATCATGTATCCTGTTTCAATAACTCTCTCAAATACACTAGGAATTAATTTGCTAACAGTAAAAACCGGGCAAGTGCGACTTGGACTCGTGCACTAAGGGTTACGTACAAACGTGAAAACAGGGCACCAAGTCTGCTATTTTTATAAATTCGTCATTCCAACACGATTCCATTGGTCATTTTGCTAAAATTTCGTAATCTGTTAATTCATAATGGCCGATCATTGATCGATCAGTGGTCTCGTAATAGAATTGTGGTACGAGCTGTCTTGTAACGAATTAAAAGCAATGACTGCCCAGTGACGTTCCAATGATAGGTCACTGATCAAAGGAACTGTCAAAATTTTAGCAAATTACCGCATACATCAGATATTCATTTGTCATTACGTACGAGATTACCATTCTGTGCCATTTCTTTCAATGGAGTGCCAGTGGTTGATCATTGGAAAGTCATAATGACGCCATTATATTAGTAGATTACCAAACTTGTCAAAATCGATAATTATGAAGTCAATGATAGACCATTCTGACACTATTGTAATAGCAGACTTGAGGCCCAGTTTAACTACCGAATTGAGTTACGAAGATTTTTCCGAATTGCTAAAATATTTTATTTTTCAGATTTTTCTAATACTTGTACTATCGACCGTTCCGAAACCATTTATGTCGCGAAAAACGTATTTCGACACTCTCAAGAGAATTAAAATTCCTAGGGTAAGTACTTCCCGTTGACCTAGAATCCTGAAATTTGGCATGCAGCA
Organism: Mythimna vitellina; assembly: GCA_949316375.1. Taxonomy (NCBI): domain Eukaryota; kingdom Metazoa; phylum Arthropoda; class Insecta; order Lepidoptera; family Noctuidae; genus Mythimna; species Mythimna vitellina. The sequence goes on from OX438693.1 coordinate 5,751,549, forward strand.
AGTTCTCATAGCACATGAATAGGAAAAAGTCTGAAAACTGTAAATTTGTAATAACATCACAAAAAAAAAATACGATTCGGAAAAATCTTCGTAACTCAATTAGCTAGAAAAAATCCCATCAAAAATTTCTAACCCCTTGTCCTTGCCGAAAAAAAGAGGATTTATGACACTCTTTTTTTTTACACTATCTCACCTGCTGGAAGGCGATAATGTAGTCGAGGATGGAGCGCGCTTACCTAGAAAAAACCTATTCATTCTTGACTTAAAGATTCCCAGGTTGTAGCTATGAGGAAACACAGACTCCGACAGGGAAATCCACACCTTAGCTGCTGCAGGAATGTGTTCCCAAATCGTTTTGTGCGTATAGGTAGGATGTCCACCATATACCGGTAGTGTATCGCCGTACTGTTAAAAAATACACTGGCCTACTCTTTTCCAAGAACAACACAGGCCATTAACTTACCACATCTGTCTTATTGGCAGGCTCATCAGACGTCCGCGAAGGCCGGTGGTGTGGTTCGCCTCAGCCCGCTTCCTTATCAGCTCTGCCGCCCGCCACGCCGTCCGCTCCACTGCACCAGAGGCATCACTCCGCTATTGTGTAAGTTTACATTGGCTTTGTTTTACTTGATTCGAAATAGGTTGCGGATATCAGCATTTTCCTACTTTTTATCCTCTAACAAAAGCAAAGGAACCTACCCCACACTTTTCGTCTGATATCGTGGAAGGGTATTGAAGAAGACACATTGACTGATAGGAAAATTGGGATCAGTTCATGGGGAAGAAGATGATCAATCAACAATTACATTAACCGCTAGTGTAATAAAGCTATGGAGACAGGAATCCACTTTCCAAAGTTCAATCTTCAAGATTTTTTGGCACAAAGAGTAGGAAACTTAAAACTTAGGCTACGTTTATACCCAATAGGTAATAGGTACATGGTACATAGAATGGATCTTTCGGCCACGATAGGTACATAGGTGACGTTGAATGGCAATGCTAAGGCTTTAGGTGAAGAACGAGCCAGCCCTCTAACGACGACATTGAGTGGCTAGAGGGCTGGCTCATTCAGTCTAGTCGGTGAGAAATATCTTTGAAAAGATGACATGCAGTCGAATTTCATGACGTTTCGACTTCAAACGACTCAAAACTGTAATTACCGACAAGGTTACAGTATTTGCGTTACTCGATGTTCTCAGAAGCCACAACCCGCCGTACCATCAACATGAAGAAAAAGATCACTATCTAGTAATGAACTACTGAACTCAGATTGTATCGTTTCGTTTCCGCTAAGCCTAAGCTCTGCTCCGCTGAACCAATGACATCACTCCATTGTAAGTTCAATTGTTAAAATTAGGTCCAATTGAAATATACACAAAGTACCTAAAGCACTAAGCATGTATTGTACTGCGGGTTTACCCGAATGACTAGTACTGAAAGGTTTTTTTCAGCAAAAATCTGACACTCCATCTCTCACTGACTCAGAGCGAGAAAAGTTATTTGATCACCTCAAAAAAAACATGACACACAGTACCACAGTACCACTTTTTATATGACCAATATTATTTAGGCACATTTTGATCGTATCAGACTACAGGTGTAACGCTTTATAGGAACCACAATACAATGTTGTATTGTGTCACTATACATTGTGTCTCTAAATCGCACACCGGAACAGTGTATTTTTGCCAATAGCGTAAATACCGGAGAATGGTTCCGTCGCTTCTAATTCCTAACGTTACAGCAAAAGTTTCAAGCCTACTTACTGCGTATCCAATTAACCTTGAGGTGAATGCCTGGAGCATTAGGCTTGTATATAAAAGAGTGGGCTTACGTTGCCAAAAATAGTAAAAACCTAGAAAGAATGGAAGGAAGCCTTTGCCCTGCAGTAGGACACTACGACTTATATCGAAGTACGTTTCCATACAACCGCTCTTAAGTTACATGTTTTGTAGTGGGCATCGATTTCCCTTTATTATTTATTTTCATAGAAACGACGACATGTATCCGAGGGTGATAAACGACCTTTTATGATGTTATTACACATCTTTCTCTAGAAATGTTGGATACACAGCTATCTTGTGGTTATTATATTATCTTGGCTTCTATAGAAATCAAAGCATAATTGTGTAAAACTTATAGTAAAAATCTCTGAAAATCTGCTAGTTTACGTGAACTTCGGCCATCCATAATGTTCTCATATATTAAAAATGTAAAAGTCAAGGCTTCTATGGAGTACATCCATAGAAGCCCATTCGTGTCGCCATCTCCTTTTGAGCCTTCTGGGTCACCGATTTCTTATGTTTTGGGCTATTCCAGCCCTTGATAGAGTGAGAGGGAGTATCAGATTTGTACTGACTAAAACCCACAAGTATTTCCTTAGTTTCCCAACTCTTTTGAACAATCCTGCAGCCCTGGGCGAATCATTAACTTAAATCATTATCATTATAAAATATTATGATTGATGTCATTGACATATTAACCTAACAAAGGACGAGTTCTTTGACAACTATTTATTAATTAAACATTGACTATCATTTAAATGTTTATTTTTACCGTCTTTTTTCGAACAAATGGTTTGCCTTAGATCAACATGAAGCTCTTAAGTTCTAGGTCATACAAATGTTTGTTTAGACATTGTAGCGACATCAAACAATTCATACAATTCTTTTGACTGACTGACGTTGTAATAAAGTTTAATTTTATTTAATGGTAATCCAATGACAATCCAATGTAATTTAATGATAATCCAATGCAATGTAATTTAATTTTAATTTTAACATTTCATTGTTTGTAATTTTATGATATGTATGGTCTGTATGTGATTATGGAACTAAAATGAGTCTTTGGTACTCGAAATAAATAACATAATAACGCTACATAGAAATTAAAATTTTCGTATTCCTATAAAAATTTAATTTTGACATTAGTTCATTTTATTATTTAACCTTGATTATTGTTTAATTTTTTTTTTCTATATGTCATATCATGCTTATTACTTTTAATTAATATTTTCATAATTATTTAGAGCCATGTTCACTCGTTTATGCATAAGCTGTGGTTGCCTATAATTAAGAGGACTAGGTTACGTGTACCAATTTTTATTTCTAAGTTTTTTATTTATTTTGTAACACTCGTTGCTGATCCTTAAATAAATAAATAAAATTCAAAATCATGCATCGCAATATCAGAGTTCCCCGCGCGATTATAATATATTATACAAAAAACCGAAATCAACAATTAGGCAGTTACGAGGACCAGATACAACACCCGTCTGGTCGAAGGATCCTCCCTTTTCAATGGAAATTAGCGGGACTTTACGCCATGTTCCGTATACATCTAAAACATTATCTTCCTGCCCTTGCTATTTTCTTCCATTGTGTCCTGTCAAACGTCACACTATCATCGTGACTCCCCTATGACACATCACTCCTCACACAATTCATCTATATTTTCTTTGGCCTCACTCTACCTCTCCATCCAACCGTCTGTCGTTAGTAACATTTGTTTCACTCCTCCTCTTCACCAAGTGCTGTGATAATTCCATAGTGGATAAGACAAAGATCCGATCCCTACACGCATGTTTCAAAACATCCCAAAACATAGTTTCCGACAGTGTGCGCTTGCATAGTTTCCGAAGGATCCTTTTCCTTGCCGATGCCGATAATGGGCGCCTGGCCTTAAGTAACTCATTATAAAGTCTGTCTATAATTAATTTTTCCTCATAAACAGTTGAAATAAGATCGTCATCATTAGTAATGAAGTTAATACTTCTGTAACAGAAAGTCGTTGTATGATCACGCGTTTTCGTGTGGGTAATTGTTTGAGTGAAATGAAATCTGTTTTAATACATATACTTTCTAGAAGAAGTAAATTTGTTTACTTTGTTGTTGATGTAATTATATTAAGGCTTGAGACAACCGCAGTGTTTGTTTATACTTTCGGAATTAATTGTTTTTTTTCCACGTACTGGGAGACGCAGCGTTGGAAGGCCTCTTACAAAGTGGATTGATAACCTGGTGAGGATTACGGGAATCCGATGGACGCGAAACGCACAGGACCGGTCATTACGGCGACACTTGGGGGAGGCCTATATCCGACAATGGACGTCTTTCGGCTGAAATTATGTATAAATCTTTTAGATTTTTTATTCATTGGCACGCTAGGGTCACCACGCACGGGTCGCATGGAACACCACTCTTTTCGTTAATTTAAACTTGATGATGCCAGTATTTTCTAGCCGACTACCCAGTGACGGATTAAGTCAGTGCGGAGCCTGTAGCCAATTCAACCAAGGGGCTCCTGTGTAGACCTATTTAGTCTATTATTCTTATTCTTACTCTCAATAACACAGCGGATTTTAAGATTGGGTAAGATACGTGGAAACTACGGTAATGAGGGAAATCTAAGAAATTGACTATCATATTCAATGAGATAATTAGCTGTATTCAGTTTTTAATATATATACTTTGACTAGACTTTTTTTTTGTTTAAGTGCAGGATATCCGAACGAGCGGGGCCCCCGAATGCGTGGGGCCTTTAGCATAAATGGCTAAATGGCTAATCCGCCACTGCGACTACCCTGAGAAGAAACACCGAAACAAACTTAGAGTCTTTTTTAAAGTCCATACAGTAAACATGTAATGGTTAATGCATTTCTTCTCTAGCAAGCAACATTCACAACATGGCCCCTAACACATCTTAAACTTTACACAGTCGCGCTCCATCCAGAAATAGTCACAATAACTACTAATAGAGGCGATGACTTCACTCCATGCACCCTCTTAATAAAGAACACAGAACTCCGAACGAGAATAGATTGCAAGTATGAAGTACAGTCACAGTAGAAATAGGCTCGTCACCTTTTGGTCTATTTCTGCTCGCTCCATGCATGAGAGAATCTGCTTCACTTCCCGACTTAGTACAAGACTTAATGTCATGTCAATATCGCAGAATGACAATTAGTTGTTTTAACTTCAACTCATTAGTGAAAATGGCATTTATGGAAGAGATACCACAATTTTGCCAATAAAAGGTGCGAACTATTAATAGACCAGGGCCTCAAGTCTGCTATTACAATAGTGTCAAAATAGTCTATCATTGGTTTCATAATTGTTGATTTTGAAAAGTTTGGTAATCTACTAATATAATGGCGTCATTATGACTTTCCAATGGTCAACCACTGACACTCCATTGAAAGAAGTGGCATAGAATGATAATCTCGTACATATTGACAAATGAACATCTGACGTATGCGGTAATCTGCTAATATTTTGACAGTTCCTTTGATCATTGACCTACAATTAGAACGTCATTGTGCAGTCATTGCTTTTAATAAGCTCAATATTATCATTCTACCAAAACTCTATTACAAGACAACTGACCGATCAATGATCGATCATTATAAATTAGCAGATTACGAACTTTTAGCAAAATGACAAGGGGATCGTGTTGGAATGACGAATTTCTAATAATAGCAGACTTGGGTAGTGTTGTAAAAATAAGCGCTGAGCGTCGAGCGTTGAGCGCCGAGTCGACGCTATTGAGCGTTAAAGACTCGAGCGTTAAACGCTCGAGCGTTTAAGACTCGTGAGCGTTGAAGAGTCGGGGCTCGACGCTTGAGTTGCGCGCTCGAGCGTCGAAGCGTTATCATTTTAACTGGGAATATATAAAAATTTATTTGACTAGAGGGTAATCTTTAATCATTATGACGCATGACGTGCCTTAGATGCACTTCGACCCAAATCTTTTATGTTTAGAAAATATTTCTATATTTTATCTTTTTGCGTTAATAATGTCAAGTGTTTCTCAACAAATAGAAAACGATAGCGATATCTTTAATGGTAGTGATTATTAAAAGTTGCTGCGGTTTATTAACATGAATAGTAAATAAGTACAACAAAAATATAAGCTCTTTTTTTGTTTTGTTTAGTCATTACATAAACATTTTTTTTTTTTTGTTAAATCATTAATAGTTTTTTTTTAAGATAATTATAAATAAAGTTTATAGGAATAAATGCCTGTTGTCCAGCTACATATACTACCTAAGTGAGAGTGTTTTTTTTTTTTTTTTTTTCTGTCTATTACCAATATTATGAATATATTTGTAGATAACCCATGAAAGGCGAAAAAGTCCCGAGGGAATTGATAATACTTTCTGTAACATAAAAAATCCACACAATGGTAGTTATTAATAAACTGATTTTTTCTTTACATACTTTGTAAAGGCTCGTGCTCAAACTCGAGTCGAGCGTCGAGTCGGCGCTATTTATTGAGCTTTTTTTCTAAACGCTCAAGCCAGCGCTCGAGCATTTTCGAACCGACTCGAGTTCCGACTCGAGCGTTTTTAAGTTGCTCGAGTCGCGACTCGAGCGTTTTAGCGCCGACTCGAGCGTTTTTACAACACTAGACTTGGGCCCCAGATAGATTGAAAAATATTTAGGTTCAAAATAGAAACTTTTGTTCGCAGACATTTGTTGCAGACGCAGATTAACATTATGACTCCATGACATAAACTCGTAAGAGTGAAACAGAGAGAACCAAAAACAGTTAGTTGCTAATTATTATATAAACGTGACACTGACAGACAATTAAGTAAAACAAACATGATTTATATTTCATAAAAAACCGTACGGTTGAAAATGTAGTTTCAAGTTACATTAACCTTAGTGTACGATAGATATAAGCTATTTTTATATCTTTGTTTTCAAACGGCTACATATAGTTTTTATTTTACTTGCATTAGTTTCCAAAAAAATTTTTTTTATTATTTTTTTATTCTCATTCATTTATTTATTTGCAATAATACATAGAATTTTTCTTTTTTATTAAAGTTTTAAGTTAAGATGAACAACCTTAAATTATTTATAAATAAATTATTCTTTAAGTTGTCCTGACTTGATAAAACAAATAATTCGAATGCTGACGAAGGTATAAACGCGTCGACTGTACTCACGTACTTTCCACGATGTACCCGTACAATTGACACGTCAATGACACACAAGACGATGCATCTGTTCATTAAACTGAATAATTAATGCTGTTAACATTACTGTGGCGTGATGTGTATGTTGTAGACAGAGACGAGAAGAAGGAGTTTATTAAACTATCTATCACTATGCCTGCGTTTGCAAGATTATTCAAAAGAGTTACCACGGCCCTGAAACTAAAAAGGCAACTGAAGGAACTTGGGTGGGATTTCTATACCTACAAAGGCGTCCAGTACACGGTCATGTAAGCGTCAATCAATTACATCAATCATGAATGATGGTTTTTGTCAGTCAGTATCGTGCAAACGTCAATCAAAACATTGACTGTGGTAAAACTGACAGCAAAACCTATCGTGTAATGGATGCCTTACATCATATAAATAAAACTCCTCCTTCTCAGTCACTGCAGTGAGTCTGTGGAACTCCCTCCCACACTCCCTACGAGACAGCCCTTTGGATGTCTTCAGGAGGAAAATTAAAGAGCATTTCCATTCCATTTTAAAATTGTACACTGTATTGTGATCTCTCTCTATCACTCAATGGTTTGCTGGAAGAAAACTCAACTTTGAGTTAAGCTCGCCTATGTACATAAACTCTGTTATCGACTTATTTTATAAGTTGTTATAGTGTACAATAAATAATTAAAGAATTAAAATTTAAGTATCTGTTTCTAATATCAAATTCATATTTTGTACTAAATTTATATGAAAGTATATCTATCTATGTATTCGACACCTAAAACCCATTTTTTACTGTCTATCAGTTGCTCCGGTTAATCTTCGAAATGGCTGGACCTATTTTGACGGGAAATAGCTGATGTTATAAGGAGTTACTTTTGTTTTAGAAAAAATCTTGCAGTTATGACCAAATAACATTGTTCTGCTTTGCGACTCTGACACCGTCGAAGTCGTGGCTGTATATCTTCTTTTTCTTCTTTGTCCGTCCCTGCTCCCATTATCTGGGATCGGGTCTCCTCACAATTCTGCGCCAGGGCAGTCTGTCCTGGGTGGTCAATTTTGGCAATTTGGACTTCCTTGAGGTTGCTCTCGTATATATAAATAAACTAGCTTCTGCCAGCGGCTTCTCTCGCGTGGAAGTAGGTTTCTCCATACAAACTTCTAACCCCCGTTTTACCCCTTAGGGGTGGAGTTTCGTAAAACCCATTCTCAGCTGAAGTCTACACCCTATAAGGAACCTACCTGCCAAATTTTAAGTTTGTAGGTGTTACAGTTTCTAAGATTTCGTGATTAATCAGTGAGTGGTATTTCGCTTAAATATATATAGATAAAAAATTTATCTAAGTGCCCAATTCCACCTTGTAACTGCGACATAAACATGGTTTAGCTCCAGTAGCTGTTGTTGAATGAGTTAGGAGCCGTAAAATGTTACTGAATCATTCCAACAAGTAGCGTGTTCATTCACCAGAAAGACCAGCGTATAATTTAATAAACAGTAAATAAATATACGTTACGCGTCCGGGTTTTTTAAGAAAGTTTTTTGTTCATAGAGTAAAAGGTAAATACAGTGTACTTAGGAAATCAAGTGCTGTGTGTGTGGGTTTAAGGCGAGTGCATAATATACGTAGGTACTTCACCACTAGTAGGTAGGTACTTTGGACTCGGTTATTTGAAAAAAAAAGGTTAATGTATCTTTTGAGGTTTCAACAGACAGAAAAATTATCATACAAAACACAATAGCATAATCTATACTTCATATTATAAAGGTGAAAAGTTAGTATGGATGCACTAATCAGCTCAGCTCAGAAACTACAATTTGAATTAATAAAAACTATTTTAGTGTTGGATAGTCTCTTTATCGAGGTAGGATATAGGCTCTATAAAATCACACTACGGCCAAAAACTCAAGCGAAACCGCGGGAAACAGTTAGTTAATTTATAAAAGGAAGCACCTTAAAAAAATATATCAAAAATAACAGTATTAAAAAATACATATTAAAAATAAAGATAGTAACACTATGATACAGCTATTTATTTTGGCAAATGAAACTTTAACATAGATTAGAAAAACCATAGTACAGTGTGCGCTTCAAGGTTGCAGCAAAAGGAAGTCCAAGTCAGCCTGTGTCAGGTAACTGACGCTAATATTCTGCTGGATCCCTGTAGTAGCATACAGACACCGAACTGGACTAAGAAAGACATTGAAAAAACATCCGCATACCTAAAAAATCCATATAATCAAGGAAAAAGCAACAGACCAATTTCAACGAAAGTTCCAAACAAAATTGCGCGAAACTTTTTCTTTCAGATAAAATCGCCGCACAAAAAGGGACATACCATTACACTTAGTTGCATAAAAATTCACCTTTCTTTGAAACCATCTCGTTTAGCATTCATTTATAAAGCAAAAACATCGTTGTAAATTGTAATGGTGTATTTACTCATTTTGCGTGGTTTATTCAGTAATTATTATCAAAGCAGTAGCTTAACGGCGCGGTTGGCACGCGCCCACATGCATTCGTGCTCTGAACATAGTAGCGGCCAGCCGGAGCGTACGCTATATACGGTGTTTATTTATCAAATGGTGATTTTATACGTGTTCCAGTGAATAAAATGGTGAAATGTATTGAAAAGTGAGAGTTTTGTGACATGTTCAGGTGAGTTTTGAGGGAAGAAACGTGCTTGTTTATTTTTATTTTATTTTTTTGTTAGTGATGCTGTAATTCTGGCTTTGAGTGTAGTCTTGTTGTGACCTTCGTATCTGTGTTATGCAAATTAAATAACGAATGATTTGAACCGAAGTCAAATAATTGTACGTTACGATCTGATTATTTTATAGGATATTTAAATGAGATTTCTAAATTAATATCCCGAGTTATCGCCCAAGCAATTACTTAGGTATTCAATGCGGAAATAAGAATCAAAATATGATCATTATTTCTTTGCTAAGAAAGCACTTGATTGGAATCCATTGATCTAGTTACCTAGTATTCAAGCAGCTTTCATTACAATAAAAACAAGTTCTTATATTTCTTACGAACCTAGGTATTTTTATTTTTTGCGTTTTCATAGTCACGGTAGAGTGTTTCTCAATGATTAAAAAGATGAGAATAATGGTATAGAAGGCACTTGCCGTAAAAAACTAAAATGTTAGACGAGTCTAATTGAAATATTTTTGATTGAAGCAATGAATATAGAACGGTATAACGTAATACAGACGATTTTTTTAGCGTCTGACTGTCATTAGTTCGATAGACGTATTAATTGGTCTTCCAATTACTTCTGTTGTTAGTGTTACTTCAGTGAAAGTAATTAAAAAGAAAAAACTAATACTTTACTCAATGGATATTGAGTCTTTACTCATAAATTATACACCTCTTAATACTTTATTAAGAGGTGTATAATTTTTCTCTTATTTTCTCAATATCCCTCAAATATCAATCCAGTTGGTGGCCCAGTTATTCTCATCATCTTCCTGCCCTTGTCCCATCTTATTTGGGGTCGGCGCAACACGTTTTTTCTTCCATTCTATCCTGTCAACCGTCATACTATCACTAACTTCCTTTTCTTTCATATCATATCATATTCTATGTCGAGAATATAAACCCAAACACATTAGATAATGTGATATCGAAAGGAGATCGCATGAGTTAGGTTAACGAACTGGCATGTACAATATACTTGTAAGGATTTTGTTATTCTAGAATAGGTTTAAAAATTAAATTCGGACATAACCATTGTAGCGCGATTTGCTAATGTTGAATTCTTGAAGAAAAGTATAGAAGTCTTTATAAAACTGCCCAAGTATTTTCATTGAGATCAAAGTCCCGGACCTCGAAGTAATTCGTCGCAGTGTGACAGTACTTTATCTGATTTATTTCTTCAACACTGCTCTCAATTGTTACTATTTTAGGGTACAATAAAGTTTATTCTATTCTCTCAAAACGGTGATAGAAAACATTGTGAAGAAACCGGCATGACCTAGAACCAAAAATTCGAAGACATATGACATCCACTAATCCGCACTGGGCCGCGTTTGGATTACGACCCATTTACCCTCTTTGAAAGGAAGTCTGAGTCCCAGCAGTGTGAACATTTAAGGCTGATTATACTATGTTATAAACAATGTACTTATGTTGTTATAACTTGTTACTACGTTTGGTTTTTGGTTAATCAATTACAGCTCAATGGCTGAACGGATTTAGATGAAACTTTAAAGACCATGACCTGAATTAGCAACACGGGTGGGTATTAGTCAGTAAAAGTCTGACACTCCCTTTCGCCTCCTCGCTCCACTGCAGTGCCTTTTTTGGTGGTAAATCGTCAAATGAATTGTCGGAACGAGAGGGCGTGTTAGACTTTACTGACTAAAAACCTACTTGTGTCCTTCAGTTGCCTTTGCGCGGTTACTCTTTCAAACGTTCCCGCAGCCCTAGTAAGTAGCCATAGGGGCCCAGAAGGTTCAAAGCCTACTGGGGCCATGGGTGATGCGAAAGAGATCCCCGGGGCCCTGGAAAAATGGCAAAGAAGAAACAGGAGTGGGTTTTTAGTCAGTAAAAGTTTGATACGCCCTCGCGTTACGCCCAAGAGTGGGGGATGTCATTAGATGATTTTCCCACCTAAAAAAAAGCCCTATTACGCCCCTTCAGTTTTCCTGACATCTCTTTGAAACGCGCGTGAAAACACTACTCGCCTTCGACTTCACTATTCTCCTGGGAACGCTTTCCTCACAAGCTTGTAGCCTTTCATAAGTTAGGTATTCCTGTCTTTATCACACTGTTTTAGTTCTTAAATCCCCCTTATCATGATCAATCGATATTTACTCAAGGATTATAGAAATAGAACACCATCATATCTTCGTCATCAGATGAACAATCCTTTTCGAATAATGGCCTCTAGTCACGCTAGTTGGAGGTCAGGAGATCGACAATGATTGAATGATGTCATAATTGGTTATAGGGCGATATAGACAGGGGTTCATTATATTGGTTGATCAAATACATGAGTAAATCTGGGTTCTCATCATTGTGTTGTGTCGTGTCGCAGTTGGTTGGCTACTAAATTCTAGGACTTTAACGGTCTATTCTAGGACTTTAGACGTTTCTTACGAAAATAAATATTACGAAATTTGCGCATCTTAAACAACTATTTAATCGTCGTGGATTTGACAGTTCGCGCGTTTGTCAGAATCTTCATGACTAAACTAAGACAACATCTGTGGGATCAGTTAGTAATTGATATAAAAACTTATCGCAAGATCTTCATGTCTAAACGAACAAACAATCTCGTGACTAGCTTTTATATAATTATAAATAAACATTTTACATATTCTAGTAAGGTAACCGTTTAGTAACCAAATACTTTTGACACGAATAAAGTTGTATTAGCAGCTTCCCTTCGAACTATCAGCAGAAGTGGGTTAGCTACAGCTGCTGCACCACAGACCAAGGAAACACCTCAATGGCGAATGCTAGAAACGTTAGCTAAACATACGAACCTAGAATGAAAGTGATTGTCAGCAGTCACCTGGTATACATAGAATAGAAAAAAGTAACAATAATTAAAAATAAACAATAGCATAAGTAATAAAAACTATCTAAATCAATTCCACTGGTCTCGACAGATGCGGTTGGCCAACACTTCGAACAACGAGTGGCTTTTTTTTTGTTTTTTGTAATATATAAGAGAAATAGTGTCTCTAAATTTAAATTTCAAGACAATTTGTATCCATCGGATTCGGAACCACCTCATATTATTAAAAGGCTTTAAAAAATAAAAATATTGTAATGAAAATTAAACTTTTCCTTGTGTGCATTGACGTAGTTTGTTGTTTCAAAATTGTATATTTATCTCAAATTCAAACATAGTGGCTGCCGACGTTGTGATTCCGTGTTCTATATTCAGTACCTACAGTCCTTACTAGTGAATGAATAGGTGAATGGACCATAGTGTATAGAGGCTATTGTTAATGCACTATTGTGCAGTATGCGCCCAATCAATAAAAGCGAAAGTTTTGTTATTTAGTACTTAAGTGGGCCTAGGAGAAGCTGCGTTGTTTCAAAATGTATTGTTTCTAACAGCATCTTTAGGAGGGTCGTATAGGGAAAATTTGTTTTAATAGAGTCGCAAGGGAAATTTATTGTATTGTAGACACTAACAGGGTCATGTGTGACTTCTTAGTGATTCGCCTTTGTAAAGAAGAAAATTGTTTTTGTTCAGTATTTTCTGACTTACATGTCATAGCAATCTTAAGAGGACTACAGGACCTGATCGCGAGTTTTATAATACACAATAGTATATGATTTACTGCAGTAAACAGAATCAGAATAATAAATGTTATTCTTCAGGATAAATGCTATGTAGACAGTGTTTTCAAAATATAACACAGTTAATTAAGTACGATAAAAATCACGATGCCTGAAAAAAATATTTTTATAGATTAAAAACCGGCCTATTACCTATACATGCAATCATTCTAATTTTTTTTTAAACTGTAGAGTTTTAGTTACCTGCTAAAATGCTTCATATTTTGCAAGCATTGAGTCTTAGCACATCTTTTTTTATTTAAGCAGTCCGAGTGACCGCACTTTAGGTCCTATAGTCCTCTTGATAAATAATAAATCTAGAACTAGATATCATTTCTTTAAACATCCACACTTATGCAAGATCCCAAGGAACTTCACTGTTTTTAATATCCCATCTTTAAGCAATTCAAAAGGCATGATTGATTTTCAAAAAACAATCAACACACATATTGACAAACAGAGGTATCTCGTTACTCATGACACATGATTTTAAAATATTGTATTTATCAACAAATTCGCGATTATTCATATATTTACAATGAATATTATCAATGCATACAGTTAGACTTCCTTTACAGTCATTCACTCCTAGATAAGAGAAGTAGGTCGTTTATTTAATTATCTATTATTTTTTACATTTTATGTTTCAGTCTTATCACTATTTTGTATACTAAGATAGTTTATAAAATGGCAATGACCGAAAGATCTAACATTAGGTTTTTTGTTTTTTGTTTTATTGGGTGGTAAAATCATCTTATGACAAATCCGCTCTTGGGCGGAGCGGCAGACAGTGTCAGACTTTTACTGACTAAAAACACACTCCTGTTCCTTCTTTGCCTTCGTCCCAGGGCCCTGGGTGTCGTTTTCACACTACCCGTGGCCCCAGTAGTAGATGGGTATACCATACTAACGAATGAGGTGGAAGAAACAGTGAGAAAGAGGCAATGCTCTCACTCTAGCCGCCGCAGGAAACGCCCTGGGCTTTGGAATTCGCAGGATGATTCCCGGCCACCGTAGGTACGGGCTTGCGGACGACGAGCAAGGGGTAGCTCGTCCGATAAGGATCAGGATGGGGTCGACCAACGCCGCGTAGTGTTCCACGCCGAAGGTGTGCGCTAGGGCTAACGACTGCCAGGAAAGCGCCATTGTTTGAAAGAGTCACCCTGAAACATAAAGGGCAGCTGAAGGAATACAGGAGGATTTTAGTCAATTAAAGTTTTTTGTAATCGCATATCATCAAATAACTTTTCTCACCCCGAGTAGAGCAAGAGGGATCTCGCTCAGAGGCGTAGCTACCCCGTCATATGCCTAAATTCGTAACATGTTATCCACAATCTTAAATTCTCATAATGATAAAAGGCCAGGAGTGAATGAATAATGACTACATGATACTTTGTAAATAGTTTTTAGCTCCGCTCCTTTCGCTTTAGCATTTTCTAATACAAGATGACAATAAAAACTCAACCTATTTTAGTATCTACCTTCTGAATGATCCATTAAAAGCTCATTTTCATTTTCGAAGCCTCTCAAGGCACTATTTCTATACTAGTAGAAAACTATTCCGTACAAAAAAACAAACTTCAAAAATATTTGATATAGGGCCCCATTAGGACTAGCTACGCCTAGCTATACTTGTTCTGCGATTTCGGCGGTCTCTCCAATCCAGTGCCTTTAGCTCTAGCTGGAACGCCCATACCGATCTGCTCTGACTTTCGGTACCTCGGGTCACTCATCCAAGGGGATGGTGAGGTAGACCGGGACGTAACACATCGGATCAACGCAGGATGGATGAAATGGAGACAGGTCACGGGAACAACTTGTGACCCACGGATGCCCCTCAAGTTGAAGGGTAAAATCTACAAGTCCGTGATAAGGCCTGTCATACTGTATGGATCAGAATGTTGGGCTGTGAAAAAGACGGATGAAAAAAGATTGCATGTAGCGGAGATGAGAATGTTAAGATGGATGTGTGGTGTGACGAGAATGGATAAAGTGAGAAATGAATATATTAGGGGAAGTTTGAAAGTGGCACCAGTGACTGAAAAGTTGAAAGGGAATCGTTTATCTTGGTATGGTCATGTGAAGAGGAGGGATGAAACGCATGTTACTAAAAGAGTTATGAGTTTACATGTGGATGGATGGAGAGGGAGAGGGAGACCAAAGAAAAGATGGATGGATTGTGTGAAGAGTGATATGAAAGAAAAGGAAGTTAGTGATAGCATGACGAGTAACAGGGCAGAGTGGAAGAAAAAAACGTGTTGCGCCGACCCCAAATAACACGGGATAAGGGCAGGAAGATGATGATAGGACTAGCTACGCCACTGATCTCGCTCCACTCGGGGCGAGAATTGTGTGTCAGACTTATAGTGACTAATACGCACTTGTGTTCCTTCAATTGCCCTTTGCGTTCCAGGACTGTAGTAACTTCTTTCGAGCCGCAGCCCTGGAAACTTCTTAACTTCAGCTTCGTTCTCCGCAGTTACATTGCTCGTTAAGCTGGTTACGTTTGTTATCCACGTATCAGCATCATCTAGCAGCCTACCTAGATCCGTGACAAACAACCTGGCGTAACTACCCTCGCAACACTTAGTTAATTACTTACACTTTATAATTACGTTGTAATTATGTTCTGTTTCTACACATGGGAAGGAATAGACGATAGTTTGACAAGAATTATAGTCGACTAGATAGTTTATTTCAGACATTTCACTTGGAAGTTGTGAAGTAACTAGAAGTTTGTTGATTATTATTATTATTATTAACCCGTACTGTCTCACTACTGGGTAAAGGCCTCCCTCCATTCCTTCCAACGATCACGATTTTTCGCTTCTTTTTTTCCAATTTTTAAGAAAGACACCCAGGTCGTTCCTTCATCTTCTTCGTGCATAATCTGCCGCGGCCCCGTGTCGTTGTGTTTGGGCACTAATCCTAAGTTTTACAGGCCACAGAAGTTTTTCGATGTTTTTGTTTGTTGTTTTCCAACTGTGGTCAAACTAAGTTCTATGCCACAGTCTATATTCTGAATGGTCCTCAACTGAGAATCTTGAGTCTCTGATTATAACCTACTATAGTTTTATTGCTTAATGTTTGCCCTTTTCCGTTCTTCTGCTTGACTTTCTTATGGATATCTTCACTAGTATTAACAAGAAAGTCTTTAGTGTCTTTGTTTTATAATATATCTACCATTCTCAACCAAGTCTATCACTGTGTTACCATCAGATGGCTAAGCAGTTAACAAGGTACTAGTTTATATCAATAAAAAAAAGTTTACTTCAGCACTATCCTTCTGACCTGCAGTCGCATTGCTAATTCCATCTTCTACAGCGAGAACCATAACTATAAATTATGAAAGAGTAATCTTGACCTGCAGGTCTTATTACAGCCACTCCCTCTCACTCAGCAAAGGCCTGAGTCCCAGCAGTGGGAACATTATGGGCGAATTATGCTTTACTGATTTCAACCAATTGATTCTAACCGTGGAAGCTAATGCCAGCTGGCTTAAAACAAACAAGAAGTCATGCATGATTACCTAGCACGCGTGTATAACTTAAGTAAGTTTTCCGTAATGGCGAGTTTCCGCGGTTATTCTACAAATAAACAATTAGGGATGGCGATTATTCCTAAATAAGGTCGATTTTAAGTCTAAAGAATCGATTCAGTAACAAATCGATTTCCTAAAGATCGATTTCTTGGTTACCCTGCAGGAGTCTTAAAAAGTGCGTTACAGATAATCTTACAATACAGATGTGTTTCATGACTCGTAATTAATCGAGTGTACAATATTCACATAAAAATTAGCTTGAAGAAAATTGGTGCTTTGAACTTTTTTATATAATACGTTCGCGTGGCTTCGCCTGCGTAATAATAGGTTTCTCCATACAAACTTTAGACCTCCATTTCATCCCCATAGGGGGCGAATTTTGGAAAATCCTCTCTTAGTGCTCACTTACATTATAAAAGAAAACCTTTTGCAAAATTGCACGCTGATAGGCATTGTAGTTTCGGCTGTGCGTTGATATGTCAGTCAGTCAGTTTCTCCTTTTATTTCGAAAAAAAATTGAATTTCGATTTCAACTTTTTAAGATCGATCCACAAAAGCGATCCATGGTTCAAGATCGATTAAAAAAAAATCTTGTCGTTTCGTCGATCTCAGAGGTCCTACCACGAGCTCTTAATGCGATCAATTTGACGACCTAAACTGAACTGTTAAAGGGATGGAGCTATATAGGGTGTATAGCTCCATCCTTCTTTCTTACTCGCCTGACATTTAAACACCTCATGTTAAGCCCCAAATCGCCATCCCTGAATACGGCCTTAGATTTTCCAGATAATGAAGATTGAGAACTGTTATGAAACGTTTAATTGCATGAACGTCTTCGAGTTATGATTGTTGCAGTTATGATGAGCTAGAACTGTGTAAGTGTGATTGTTTCGACCTTCAATTGTAAAACCTTAGGCTTGCGTTATTGCTATAATATTATAAAACCTCCCAACCGAATTTCGATGACTGCGACCAATCTTAATGGAGAGTATCCAAGTACGCAGGAGATATTATAGTGCAAAAACATGAGCGAAAACACAGGTCCACTCTCAGTTCCTTTTTTTTTGATTTGATATAAACTGGTGCTTGACTGCTATCCCACCTGATGGTAAGCAGTGATGCAATCGTTGATGTTGAGGCGCACTAGTTTATTAAGAGCCTATTCACTCTAGCCTTGAAGACACCCAAATTATAATCGGGGAAGACTGCAGCAGGAAAATTGTTCCATTTCTTCGTTTTTCACGCAGTATAAACGACGAGGCGAAACCTCCTTTACTCTATATATGTATATGGTTTGTGTAAAATACCAGACAGAGCACGCAGACCAGACAAATGAGATACAAACTTGACGAATTGGGTATGTAGGTAACGGGTGTATGGCCTGAATGTAAAATGATACAGTTGTTGCGAAAATTCGTTTATAAGTAATATTTTATTACTTGGACTAACATTTATACTTGAAACTTGGCATAAATAGTAACCTAAATAGGTAAAAAAGGTTTTCATTATCCGTTATTTAAAACTACCCTTTTAAAATTATTTAAGGGGTGTTAAAGGTAATATAGGATAATATTATTTCTAGGGTTTATAAACTTGAAACTTGGCACAAAGTCTAACCGAAATGAATAATAAAGACTGTCAGTTTAAGGAATGTTTTAAGTTTATATGAAAATATTTCGCGAACGAAGTTGCGATCAAAGTGCTAGTAAATAAAATTAAGTCAACTGCCCAATTCCAAACCTCCATCCATCCATTACTTTATTAATGGATGGGTTCACAACACGGCAACGCATATTTACATTCTATACAAGGCCAGAACGCAAATAATCACGTATACTTCATAGTGACCTAACTACCTAACCTTATTCCATCATATACAGTGCCAGTACGAATAGGGACTAATCATGCGTAGATGAGAATAATCTAATCGAGCAGTTTCCTATGGCGACGTTCAGGCCTTGTATAGAATAGAAATATGGCACGGCATCATCTTCAAAATGTTAAGTAACTTCATTCATGACTGACTCTCGAATGACGTCACAGCCCGCAAACATTAGCTTAGCCTTCATTCAACAATTAATTAGACTCCCATTCATAATAGATGGTTATAAAAACAAGAGCATCGCTTCACTGGTTTAGGAGTTTTGTTAATAAAGATGACCTTGTAAGCTAGTATGTTTGTGTGAGCACAACCTCTGTAACGACTGAAGCGTTTTAGATGAAGCCCCATAATCGTCGCTTAGTCGGCAATGACCTGAATTGGATTTTTTACGCTAAGACGACCTTATTTTTTTCGCTTCTGCTAGTAAACATTATTGTCTGGTTTGATATATATTTTTTTTTCTATAAAGACATAGTAAAGTGTATTTTCTTAATGTTGGCGCATTTCTTTGTATAGGATAGGTGAGGTGGCTCTTGTGAGTTCCCTAAGTAGGCGCGAGGACTTCGCGGGTGCTCGAGGGTTCGAGCACCCATGAGAAATAAACAGTAGGTGCCGAGCACCCCTGAGAATAGACATCAAGAAACATATCAGTAATCGCCTCTTCGGTTACGTATAAATTATAATATTTCTTGATAATGAATAACGGTATAATTTTATAATTTTATCAAACATGATTAGTAATTAAGTACGAATGTATGTAAGTAGGACATTTATTTATTTTTCGGTCGATCAGTGTGTATTTCTTTTCTCACACTCCGCCACTTTTTCGAGTCATCAAAAACCCGGCGTCCCTGTCCCTAAGTATCACGGACCTTTAGATGACACAAGAAAATATCATTCATCAAATCATTTATTTATTTATTACATGCTTTATACACACAAAAGTACAGAGGCGGACTTTGGGGTTTGGCATTTTCTACCAGTCAACCTTAAGTTGACGTGGAGAAAATAGTGGTAGATAAAAGAGAGAGAAAATGGCGAATACAAGAATAGATATACATACTAACAAACCATAGATATAATACAATATATATACAAAACTGCCCTCTGTCACAGTCGCTACGGCTATAATTCTCACACTTCTCACTGTTGTAATAGGCATTACTAAATTGGAAGCATTAAAATCCGCGAAAAATTTCATCACTGACATATCTAAAACCTTCATAAATCTCTAACAATAGGCTTGTGGAGATGAGGCCAGGAACTACGGTCCGTCGCGTCCACATCCATCTCATTTACATGTTGTTAGGTAGTTACTAGAGGTAGGCCAACTAGTTGCTGCCAATAAAATCCTTATTTTCTAGTCTAGTCAACTTTATAGTCGGTAGCTAGTCTGCGATTAGTCCGCAAAAGATTCGTGGGTACGAACAACAGAAAAAAGGGAAATTAAAAAAAATAATCGTTAGTAATTTTTTTCCGTTTTATATTTTTATTTATTTATTTATTAATCAGAAAACAAACGGTCACACAGTTTTCATATTTTAAATCTAAACATTAAAATAAAAAGAAAAAAAAAATCGTCTTACAAGAAAAGAGAACCCTGGATTATTTAAAAAAAAAACAAAATATTTTTATACTTTTAAGAATGAAATTCGTCTTACAAGAAAAACCAAAATTATTGTTAAAAAAAATCAGTCACTAATCGGAAAAAGCAACAATCCCACCCTTTTACCTATAGTCGATCACTTACGTGCCGACAATTCGCCTAGTCTGCTTATTCCAAAGTCGAACTCGTCTCTAGTAAATACTCATAGACTCGTATTGTATGTATTTAAATGACTATATGTCTTGGTATCCGTGACAGCTATATTTCACAAAACCAACGTTTCATGTACGGAAACTAGTGGTTTGAGGAAGGGTTAACTTCGACGTCGTTCTACGTAAAAATCAGGCGTGTTACACGTGTGCGTCGGTCTAATGTAGTTCTAACTAAGGAATTAAGCGGGGCAACGTGTAAAAAAATGTGGATGGTCGAATTATTAAAGATCAATAACAGCACACTATTGTCTCCTTTTTTTTAATTTCTCCTTTCGTAGGTCTGCTTAAACATTTTTTTATAAAAATGTCAGTTCCTTTGTACTCATATTATTATTATATTTTATCTATTATTTTTCCCTTTTTTTGTGTAAAATTATCCAATAACTCCTTTCACTTCAGGTGGAGCAAGAGGGAGTGGGAAACTTTTATTGACTAAAGCCCACCTTTGTTCCTTCAACTATTTTTTAAGGTTGGAAATCATCCAATGATGTCTCGGATCTAGGGCGGAGTGGGAGGGCGTGTCACACTTTTGCTGACTAAAACCACACCTATGTTCCTTCTTTGCCTTTGCGTTTCTTCAGGTGCCCTTCGAATTCCTTGCTCCAAACGTTTAATTGCTTCTTATATGTACACAAGCCTAAATAATCTGATACAAACTATTTTCAAATGACTGTACTCGTATTCAATTGTTCTGTGTGGAGTGTTGAAACTTTGCAAACCTAACTGTGAAACTTGACGCACTGTTTCCGCTTTTCATTATTTATTATTTCAACAATTATACACACATTGGTTGTTATTTAAATTTACTTAGTACTGTTTCCGGTGTTGAGGAATATCTATTACCATTGGCATTATATTAATTGTTTTTCCTCAATTTAATTAAATGCGTGGGTCATACTAGACCCATTTTTTTTTAATTGATATAAACCAGTGCTTGACTGCGTCCCACCTGATGGTAAGCAGTGATGCAATCATTGATGGTGAGGCGCACTAGTTTATTAAGAGCCTATTCACTGCCTTGAAGACAACCCGCAGTGGGCTCGCGTGGTGGATTACGGTCAATTCCCTCTCCTAGAAAGGAGGCCTGAGTCCAAACAGTGGGAACATTATAAGGCCGACTATGCTATGCTATGCTTGAAGACACCTAAATTAAAGTTGGACGGGAAGACCGCAGCAGGCAAATTGTTCATGCGAATTCTCTACGCGATTGGCTATCTTCGGGAGCGATAATTTAAAATGCGTATAAGCAAACGTTCGGACTCTAGGCAGTTAAATTTTTTAATCCCACTGAATGGTGACCTTGGGAAAACGGTGGCATATTGATCACGTACTGCCCTGCATTGCGAATGCCAGGAAAGACTCCTTTACTATCACCATACATCCCAACAGGCATTACAGAAAAAAACATAAGTTTCGGATTGTCTTTTAAGAGGTCACGGATTCCCAAAATCGGCAGCTCGCAAAATATTATTTTTTTATCTATATTATTTTTGCGAGCTAAAATGTACTGCAGTGCTACTTACATTTGACTGATAAAAGAAAACACTTTGTATTTCTCGGTGATGATGAGTTCTGTGACTTATCCAATGTATATGTACAATATATATATTATATTATATTATGTATAGCGGAAAGGTGGTGGTCCCTGACACCAGGCTGCAGACAGGCTCAAGAAGCCATGCCATACCTAAACAAAACCCTTACCAGCAAACTCTTGCGTTTGGACAGAGGTAGCCTGCGTCTGGTAGCTGGGACTATCACCGGACACTGCTCACTGAACAAACACTTCTTTGCAATGAATATAACGGATAGTCCTCTGTGCAGAGGCTGCATGGAGTCAGAGGAAACTGTCGCGCACGTGCTCCTCGACTGCACAGCCGTCAACGAAATAAGAACACGAACTTTGGGAACACCGAATTCACTCATAGATGCCCTGAGAAAATTGAAAAGACTCATCTGTTTCTGGAGTGAGGTGGGCTGGTTGGAGTGAAGGCCGCGATGGCTCACGCACAATAGTTCGCCAAGGACTAAGTGCGGAAACCAGACCACAATAGATAGATATATATTATGTATGTTTCTCTATACTTAGTTTCCTACCCATAATTCGCTTTCCCGAGAATAAACCGCACCATAAAACATAGCCCACAGCATCCATAATCTACTTTCTAGTGTTTCGCTGGTCTACAACACAAGTGGTATTCATACAATCTATTACATTGTTATTACGAATTTGCTCCGCTATCTATACGAAATAAGAACGGCCATAGTATATTAGTAGAAGAAAATTATAGGTATTCGAAATCTAAAGCAACTGGTTCATTGTTGAAGTTTTCCAGAAAACTATACGGAGTTAAATGTTTTTTGTTTTATTTTTTTCCACAACTATCACACAAAGTCGTCTAGTCCCAAGCTAAGCAGAGCTTGTGTTATGAGTTCCTACTAGACAACTGATAAACATACTTATATATTATCTAAATACATACATATTATAGATAAATTACACCCAGACACAGAACAGATGATCATGCTCATCACGCAAACATTTGTCCCGGGTGGTAATCGAACCTCCGGCATTCAGAACCACTAACCACTAGACCAACAGGCCAGTCAAATGTTGCTTCCCTTGTTTTTTTCCACCTGTTTGGCTGGTTTGTTAGTTGGTCTCACAGTCATGACCTGGGTTCTGAGGATTTGGGTTCGATTGCCAGTTGAACCGCAAAGGGAATGGGGACAATGGAAGGGGCACAGATTGGTTTTAGTCAGTTAAAGTCAGACACTGCCTCTCGCACCCTGAGCAGAAGGAGTTGTTTGATGATTTTCCAGAAAAAAGATTGAGTATTAAAAATTGCACAGCAGCAGATTGAGAGCTCGAGATATGTTACAGTTACAACCGTGCACGATGGTCCTACGCCTGATTACTCGTCAGCCGTGTCGGGCTGCCGTACCATCGAGCTATGGGAGTAAGTGCTCATGAGTCAAAAAGTCAAAAGTTTTTTATTTCATATAGGCCTACATGGGTACCTACTTATAAAACGTCAGAAGCTAGTGCACGGTTCCAAATTGGTCGTTTCCTATAGAGAAGAACCGGCAAGAAACTCCATGGTTACTCTTTTAAAAAAATAAAAGATTTTACAATATTACCATATTACAGTATAAGTAGATATTATGTAAGGACTAAAATTGTACTAAAAAGTACAATAAAAATAATTATAATAAAAAGTGAGTCTACAGTGTTCTCACATTCGCATTATAAAAAAAAATCAATGCCGGACTAGTCATTCACAGTCTGAACTTTGTTTAAGAGGACTATTGTTTCTACACTGTTTACAAAATATATTCGTTGACCATAACGCTCTACTTTCAAGAGTTTTCTGTAACAGTAAATTACACATAATAGTATTTAATTCATTCGTATTATGAATATCTAGAGCAGAAATCTACGTTTAAAGTTATTATTGGGAAAAAAAAACATTGGTAAACATTAAAGGTTTGCTCATTACACCAGCTCAAGGTCTTACCACTGACGTTTAGTGATTTAGACTTCACTCCGTACTGCCCTGCTAATTGAACTTGCAGTAATCTGTGTTCCCTGACTGCTTCAACCCGGGAATCTTTAAGTCAAGAGTGAATAGGTTACTTCTAGGTAAGCGCATTCCATCGTCGACCGCATCGTCGCTTTCCATCAGGTGAGATAGCGGTCAAGCGCGAACCTATCAAGAATAAAAAAAAAATCGTCATTTTCGGGATTAACTGACTCGGCAAACGTTCTGCTATACAATTTATCAAAGAAAAAATGGGGTGGGGGTAGAAGGGTAAAAAAAGCCAACGACCTATTGTCAGACCTACGAAATACACACAAAAAAATCATAAAAAATCGGCCAAGCTGTTAAACGAGGAGTTGATTTTTATATATTAGACATTATATTCTTCATAAAGGTAACAAGGGATAATAATCGTAACTAGTGAATAATAATCGCATACGGAAAACTGCCTCTAGATTAAATTAAAAAAAACTACGTCTTATATGCCTCAAGCTAAAGGTGATCAACACTACATCATTCAACAACATAAATCAATATTTTATCGTTTAATATTAGCAAATATTTGCTTTTAAATATTTATACACAGATTTATCGACATTTTTCAATTATTGACTAATGAGTCTCCCATAAAGTTGATTACCTACTAATATATCAACAGTATATAGATTCATGCTAACATTCATATTTGCTATTATGAAGAATATATTAATCTTTAAAATTAGTTGCGGTTTTCACAACAAAAATACGCGAAATTGTATTACCCAAATGGAGATTAGCTAAGACCAGAAAGTCATTCTTAGTTAACAACATAGTAGGCTTTTATAACAAACTGCCAAAGGCGGTAACTGAAAAAAGCGTATTATAAAAGAAAAGCTAAAGACTATGTCGAAGACACGCTTGTTTGGCAATAACTACTTCTGCTCATGTGACCCCCTGGTAACTCATTAATATTGTGTCTATTAACTACTCCATCTTATTTTAATATATACATACATGCAATTTTTTTTTAAAATTATATAGTCTTCGATTACCTTAAATTCGTCAGTCATTTATTTTGTTAACATTTCATTTATTGATAGTTGTAATTATTCTTTCTAGCTTTTTTTATACGGCCTTTTTATAACGTGAATGTGAGAACACTGTAAACTCCATGAATTCTTAGATTACTTCCTATTACGACTCACTTTTCTTAATATGATTATTTTTATTCTGCTTTTGGACACAATTTGGGACCATGCACTAGCTTCTGACATTTTTTAAGTGCCCATGTAGGCCTATAAGAAATAAAAATATTTTTGATTTTGATTTTTGAATCTACCCAGCCTCTGTCTGGGGCCAAGAATCGGCCCTGGTATGAAAGGCAACGAAGAAACAGGAGTGGGTTTTAGTCAGTAAAAGTCTGACACACCCTCGAGCTCCGCCCAAGGCCTCATTCACACGGATGTTATTGGATGATTTTCCCACCGAAAAAAAAATCCTGCCTCTTCCAATTGTGTAGGAGTTGGCTGCCAGGCAAATCTACGGCGAGTATCCATCCTTACATTGTTAAAACTACTACGGTCCGGTCTAAGCGTTTCGCCTCGTCGTTTATACCGCGTACATCGAAGCACTGGTACAATTTGCCAAGTGCGATCTTCCCATCCGATTATAATTTAGGTGTCTTCAAGGCTAGAGTGTATATAGACTCTTAATAAACTAGTGCGCTTCACCATCACTGCTTACTATTAGTGGGATCGCAGTCAAGCACTGGTTTACATCATTTAAAATACCTGATGCATCTGTATACCAGTATTTTACATATAGCAACTATCTATCTGACCTCCACCATCCTGTACATAGGTACAGAGTAGGGTATGAAGAGAGGTAACAGTACCTCTCATCATAACCTCATCAAACCTGACATTGGCACGTCCCATCTACAATTAAAACAGGCGCAATAGATTCATAGTGCGCAGACCAAGTCACAGTAGGTAACGCTCGGGCAGTGAAGCGAGACGCGCCACGGAGCGAGACCTGCCTTTCATTATTATGAACATCGTTAGTTGCACTTGTTCCGAGGTTGATTCCTTAACACCTGTGTTTTGATTAAAAATAACTGCCCTTTGGATGGCTAAGGGATTCTTCGAGAGTCCCTGAAAGGAAAATGGCAATTGAAGGAACAAAAGTCGGACAGTCCCTGTCGCTCCACCCTGAGCTTTCTGTCGCTCCACCCTGAGCTTTCTGTCGCTCCACCCTGAGCTTTCTGTCGCTCCACCCTGAGCGGTAGAAGGTTAAACTTTACACCACAGAAAAAAACTCCCTCACGCCCTTGAGGGTTATTTTGCAACCAAAGGGCTGATGATGAAACTAGACCTCGCGTGAAAACTAATGGACCTTCAGATTTACCCTGAGTTCAAGTCGACATTACTACATTTACTTGTTACTATACGGTCAAAAGTATGTTGGCCACTCTAAAATTAGGCGTCCTGAACTATAGCGGACACTCGAAAAAAATTGCAATAAACATTCACCATTATTATTCTTAAAAAGAAAAAAAAACTGCGCAAGCAATTGTTTAAAGTTCGCAGTGGTCAAGATATTTTGGCCGTATTGTACGTTGAGTGAGAATTAGACTTGGTGTAGAGGAGGCAAGGAACAAAATTCAGGTGGGTTACCGTGAAGTTTAAAGTAAGATTGATTTATTCTTATTCCATTGTGGGTAAGAGACGGCGCTAGACAACCTATATAGCTCTGTCTCTTACCCACACTGGAATAAGAATGAAACAATCTTACTTTGAACGTCATGGTAACCCACTAGATCAGAGTAGGTACCTTCCGTATATCTCTGCGGTAAATGAAATGAAATGATGATACATTGGTACTGGCCCGATTTCGAAACCGCAACCCCATGCATAAGAGGCGATGGCCTTAATCACTGAGCATTCAAAAACAGTCGGGTGAACAGTTGGTTACCAACTTATTTCCTAGAGGACACATTCCTACCTACTGAATCTATGCCCACTATGAAATAACGCAGAATGGAAAGTACAAGTCCAATTTTCTAAACACGTATCTCCATAGTCGGCTACATAATATCAATCAAAGACGCATTACATAACACAGATAACCGTAAAAAATCAACAATAGTAATATAATCGAAATGCATCAATCTTCGTTAGTGTAACTTCATTCATACAATCGTCATAACAAATTACTGTTACATAAAACATGGCGGTATTTACTTAGAAGACTATGAGGCTTTCTGAGACTCCAAAGTTTTAAAAGACATGAATATTATAAGCATAGTCGGCCTTTATAATGTTCTCACTGTTGGGACTCAGGCCTCCTCTCTAGGACAGGAAATGGGCCGTAATCCACCACGCGGGCCCAGTGCGGGTTGGTGGATGTCACATGTCTTCGAATTTTTGGTTCTAGGACAAGACATGAATATTTAAATGTAAATATTCACAGGAGAAACAAGTTTGTCAACATAGCCTGAAGAATCGCCAAACTTAAGTGGCAGTGGGTAGGGCACATTGCTCACAGAACAGAATATGGTCGATGGGTCGAAAGGTTCGGGAGTGGCGACCACGCACCGGAAGACTCAGTGTTGCCTCCCACAAGGTGGACTGATGACCCGATGAGAAACGTGGAAATTCGATGGATGCGAGACACACAGGACCGTTCGTTGCTGCGACACTTGGGGGAGGTCTATGTCCAACAGTGGAAACCTTTCGGTTAGCTTTATGCTTTTTGATTATTTGTAACCAAGTACGTTCTTAATGAAATGTCATCACGTGTTCATAAATCTTCATACCGCCAAAAAATACTTACACAAAGTTATATTAGTACATCACTGATAAAATATATCGGTGTAACATATTTTGCATACAAAAGTTCACGCACAAGTAAACAAATTACAACTTAACGTATCTTTTTACGAAGTACAGCAATCTTAAATCCGGTCCTAATTGACCAGATTACGAAACTAGGTATTCAGGCCCCGGCGACGCTCAAAAAGGTTGTAAACAAAATAATAAAATATCAAACGCCTTTACAGGTTTACCGTTCGACGCCAATTGCTATCTGCGCAGAATCTTAGATGCAGTACGACACAAGAAGAGTCAAGAGTCAAAGCATTTATTTTAAAACTAGCTGTTGTCCGCGACTTCGTCCGCGTCAAGTTCTTAAAAATGCACAGACGTACCTAACTAATTATTATGTGCTTCATTGAGAGCATCTAATTCATTTATTTTTTCCACAACTTTCACACAACGCCATCTAGTCCCAAAATAATTAGAGCTTGTGGAATAAATACTAGACAACTGATAAATATACTTATTTATTTCTAAATTTATATATTATTATGGATAAATTACACCCAGACACAGAACAAATAATCGTGCTCATCACACAAACATTAATTTATCCTGAGTGTGAATCGAACTCACGGCCTCTGGCTTGGAAGTCAGAGCCACTGACCACTAGACCAACAGACCTATAATTCTAATGGAAAATACAATTTGCACTTAGAAATCAAATTGTGGTAATTGTGGAGTTATTAAGCCATTTGTAGAACCCCAGTGCAAGATAAATAAATACATAAAATGATAAATATATGTTAAATGAGTCATATTATATTATGACGCCGTGTGTAAAATGTAGGTACTAACGATGTATCTAGGTTTGCAATTTGTATTAGTATCTTAATGAATGTTGTAAGGAACGTAATTTATAAAATAATAAGTAGGGAATCTTATCTTTATATGACTTGTTTTATATATATTTAAATAATGCACCTGGTGTTGGTGTAATATGCGTAATGAATGTTTTTTTTTTATCGTGAGTGCGTGCACAAACATGCTAACTCACATACACAAGGCTGGAACAACTATCAATAGGCCATATAAATATTTGTTCTATGAGGGAATCGAACCTACGATACGAAGCGCAGCAGCCAATCACTCAACCACAGCGTCAATAGTGCCGTCAAAGTAATAATAAATTAGATACACGAATCAAAACACTCTTACTTGGGTTCCTCACAACTCGGTTCCTTAAAGGGAACTACGAGTACCTATCTATCTCTGGTTAAATTAATCATTGTTTCCTTGTCTTCCAATCTCTGGCAAAGCATAGCTTAGTACCTGCCCTCCTAATCAAGTTACAACCGTTTCGTTTCGATTCTCTTTTCGTCGATCACCTCGAGTAGGCCACACCTCCGATTCCTTTATTCTGAAGTTATCTCAACGCTCAGTCACGTGGTCAGAACAAAGGAATAGGAGGCGTGGCCGACTCGAGGCGATCAACGAAAACAGAAACGAAACGAAACGGTTGTAACTCGGCTAGGAGCAGAGCTGTTGTTTCAAAACTTAACCTTTTGAGTAGCGTAATAACAGACACAATATAAAGACAATGACCGAGTGAACGCCGGCATTCGCTCGGGGTTTAATGAAATAAAAAAAGAAATACACTTTTTAGTTATCAGCTCAGCCAAACTAAAATAGCAAAATATGTAAGTACTACAGAAAGGTACATAATCATTACAAGTGCGCCTATAAAATGTGGAGAGTTCCCTCGATTTCTCCAGGATCCTAACATTAGATCCTGACATGATGGCCATGGTACCACCTGGGAAGTATACCCATTCAAACAAAAAAATAATTTTCTTCGGTCAGGTGTCTTCGAGTAATCAAGGAACTTGCATAAAAAAAAACTCCAATGAATTTAGAACCTTCTCCTTTTTTGAAGTCAGTCAAAAACTTCTGGTCTATTCCATCTCATATTTACAGTAGCCTAACCTAACATGACCTGTTCTGAAAACGGTGAAGGAAAACATCGTGAGGAAACCGGCATGTCCTAGAACCAAAAATTCGAAGACATGTGACATCCACCAACCCACACTAGGCCCGCGTGGTGGATTACGGCCCATTCCCTCTCCGAGAGAGGAGGCCTGAGTCCCAACAGTGGGAACATTATAAGGCTGAATATGCTATATATAACCTAACATGTTCCGAAATACACCTCTTACTTTTACTTTTTAATATTTTCCGATGTCACCTCCAAGGTTTAAGCTAAAGTTCCTCCAAAATTGTCATAACCCTAATGTTCTTCAGCTAACTACAACGTAAACCTTTCTCTTTTCCAGCACAAAGTCGAGTTCAGTGTTGAGCGGCGCAGACAAGGAACCTGTGCCTGCACCCTCGCCTGCAGACTCTGGAGTCGCTGAGCTGGAGAGAGATCAGCATGACTATGGGTAAGAATTAATGTTGTTATTACTGCTTAGAAGTAGAAGACGATCAGAGAAATTGGATGGATTGTATGGTAGATAATAAGTCTTCTCCCGCCCTTGGGCGTGTCAGACGTTTACTAACTAAAACCCACTCCTAATTCCTTCGTTGCCTTACATTTCAGGGCTGAGTTTTCCTTTCAGAAACGAACCCATGGCCCCAGTAGACTTCGACCCTGCTGGGCCCCTACGGATTACCCAAATCAATGAAATATTATTTTCATCGATCTCAAAATTGTTGCCTTTTGATTAGACGAGGACGAGATTAGGGATGCCCCCGTCTAACATAATTATCTTTTTCTCCCACTGAATTTCTGACAAGAAAGATTTTTTTATTAATAATTTTTATTCGTGACATTCATGATATTTTATCCGACCGAAGGACTTGTATCTATTACAAAAACTTCGGTCGGATACACAGATGTGACAAAAAAGAGGACTTCCAGTATTGCCCATTCAAATAACAGAATCTCCAATTTTTCGCTTTATGAGTGTCGCAACCACAGGAACCTGGTTTCCATAGAGTTTGCGGCTGTTTGTAGGGCAAACGCTAAGATTATGCACAGTTAGGCTCAACAAGCCGTAGCCAGTAGCAACAACCGTATGATTGGCGTCACACATATCTACTACAGAGTGGTGTACTCACCAGCTCGCATCCGAAAACTACAATAGGATTTTAGTTTTTTAAATGAATTAATTGTTAATTTCAAAACTAATACTTATCTGAGATATAACGTTCATTTTATACCGAAAACCACTTGTTTACTTGACCCCTTTAAAAAAAATGGTGTTTACACGCCAGATTTTTTTTTTAATCACAGTCTTTATATTGTTTAATTTTTTTTTTTCGTGCCGAAGTGGACAAAATACGCCTCCGTCACACTTTTTTGTACTGATTGATTGTCGGTAAAAAAAAAAATAACGTATCATCTGCATTAACTTAGGCTTAACCCA
Source organism: Mythimna vitellina (assembly GCA_949316375.1). Lineage (NCBI taxonomy): Eukaryota > Metazoa > Arthropoda > Insecta > Lepidoptera > Noctuidae > Mythimna > Mythimna vitellina. The sequence continues at coordinate 5,782,805 of OX438693.1, forward strand.
TCAAAAGAACCGAGTATTTTCATATATAAAAATACCTATGCTCGCATTTTTCTGGTATCTAAGTCTATCTGTAGCGCCATCTATGGCGTCACATAAGAACTATTCCTGCATCGCGCAATTAAAGTTCTCCGCGCGATTTGAACATATAGAACCGCCCGAAATCATCTATCGGGCAGTTGCCCATCAGGCATAACACTCGTTTGGACGGAGGATCCTCCCTTTTTTAAGGAGGTTTGCGGGACTTTACACTCTATTCCGCTTACCTCCAAATATCTATATCTTTGGCATTTAGGAAAGTGTAACTTCCTTATCTATGTTCCACTACCGGGCAAAGGCCTCCCTCTCCCCTTTCCACACACGTCTGTCTTGATTGTGATTGCGAGCCAATCCCTCCGGTAAGAGTCAAAATCTTCGGACCATTGAAAAAAAAATCTAAATCGAATCTAGGCCTCCAATTTAATGTTTTCGTTTTAAAAATATAAACAGACAATTTCACAATTTTTATTTTATTTGCGCCTGAAAGAAAACAATGGGCAATAAATAGCCCACCCATCACTGTTTTGCTTATATCTTCAAATAACAGGAATCTCGTCGCTATAAATATTCAACTCTCAACTATTTTAGTATTAGTAGGTTGGGTTACGAGGTTTTACGGTAGACCGCTATAAAATTGTACAGATCCGTACATCTGAGAAAGGAATGTATTATACTTTCTAATACTATCGCTTGCTTTATGTCTAGAGGTAAAACTGAGCGAGGCTTCATAAATTTATATTGGCTGAATTCTATGCTTCAAGACGCTCACTGATAATTGAAAACATCAAAATTGACAGTTACTAGCAGACCTAGTGGAAGACCATCAAAGGTCGCAAAGAACGCATATGATGTAGGAAGCACTTGACTGTAGGTTTTGCTATCTTTATCTTATTTTAACTGACCGAACTTAACAACTCAAAAGCGCTTGTAAATTCCTTGATTGAAGTAAATGCTTTGAGTTTGATGCTTTTGATATATAATACCATTCTAACTCAAAATCTCTTTGCACATTCCAGCACAACAGAACGTGTCCGCAGCCACGAGGTACGCGTGCGCGCCGCCCGAGGTCTGATGATGCAGAGCTTCGGGCGCTCCCGCGACGAGCGTGACGCTGAGCTGGCGCGAGTGAGGCGAGACCGCGCGCTGCTGCGGCAGAGGCTCGAGGATACAGAGTGGAGTCTGTGCCAGAGAGCTGGGGAGATAGCGCTGTTAAAGACACAGCTTAAAGATGCCCAGGTTGGTTTAAAACTTTTAGATGTTTTGCCGAAACTGAGGTCGATCGAGATTGGGTATACCGAAAAGTCTTTTTTTTCCGTATTGGTTTCATAAATAACTTCTCCCGTTCTGAATCAAGCCAGTTTCAGACTTTAACTGACTAAAATCTACCAAGTTCCTACAGTCTGTTGTCCTTTACATTCCAGAAGAAAAAATACCTAATGATATTTGAATGTCATGTGATGTTCAAAGCATCAGGTTGTTGGTTCTGTGAGCCCAGCTAGTTCTTCTTTTTGGTCCCTTATTAATTTGTTTATACCAAACTCTTTTAACATACTCTTATCTATGATTCCAGAATGAACAAACAGCAAAAGGACACGAGTACCTCACCCTGAAAGCTGACTGTCGCCAACTAAGAGAAGTCCTTGACAAAAAAGAGAAGGAAATCATGAGGCTGCGAGCAGAAACGGACGAAAAAGAAAAATCTATCAACCGACTGCAGACAGAAGTCGACAGGCTCACCAACGACCTCATGCAAAGCGTGTCAGACCTCACGAAGACAAAAGAAAGCAGCAAGAATGAAATTGAAAGACTAAAAACTGAACTGAAAGAGTTAAGGCAAGAACTGTCGGACATATCCCTCAGTGGATATGAAGGTATCGAATGTGGGAGGACCATGAGAGGCATCTACGACGTCTGTAAAACAAACGAATACCACTGGAACTCCAGTGATAGCGCCCTAGAAGACGCCGAAGTTCAAAGACTGAATGGTGAACTCCCTGACTCTTGCAACGAACCATGTGCAGCTACCGCTATAGTCGACAGACTCAAATGCGAGCTCGAAGTTAAAGAGACACAGTTCAACAGCGAAAGGAGAAAATGGTCAGAGGAAAAGGACAAGGTACTAAGATACCAGAAGCAGTTACAACTCAATTATGTCCAAATGTTCAAAAGATCTCGTACTTTAGAGGCAGAAGTGGACGGCCTCAGACTAGAACTAGAATTATGCAACAAGAACATGAAAAACCTGAACAAACATAGCAAGACTATTGAGCTATAAACATTACCAAATTCAATAATTTAATATTTATATTTTAATGGCTATTTTTCTAATGTAAATATAAATTAAGAGAAAAGGCGAAATGGCTTGTTAGATAATAATATTAACAGAGTCACAAAGACAAGGGGATGATCGAAAGGTATATAAGTTTGGCAGATCATGGTTTGAGGAAAGTAAACTATGAGGATTTCTTGCCTTAGAGGAACAATATGATACTGTAGTTGAGTTTATCGAAGTTATGTTAGTTTATTGCCGTTATAATACTCAACTAGCAGATTTAGGAAAGGGCCAGGAGTGTTAACCGATTGGAGATAAATGTACGCAAGCTGGTTACTGAAGTAGAGATGGAGCTATACACCCTATATAGCTCCATCCCTTTAACAGTTCAGTTTAGGTCGTAAAATAAATCGCGTTAAGAGCTCGTTTGTAGCACCGCTGGACAGCTACTAAAGGCAAAAAGTACAGTTTCTTGAAATTCAATTAATACACTAATTGAAATTTGAAGAAACTGTACTGTAATATGTTGAATATGGTTTTAATTTAACTGTTCAAAAGATGATGCCGCCTTTTATTTAAAGATCGTGTAAAATCGTTACAGATGTAGGCATCATCACACCGTATCCTTGAAATGGTCTACTGCAGTCCAAAATACTAAAATACAGAACTATGAAATCTACTTCGCAATTTCTTTGCATAAGATTATTAAATAACAAATTATTGTTTCATATCGACTTAGAATTGGTGTTGAATTTACTGTATTCAACAGATAACATAAATGCACATACTAAAAATAATATATTCAGAACTACTACTACGGCTACTGAATCGATTTCAGCTGTTTTTATTAAGTATTTTTTTATCCTAAAACATTTAAGAATCTAGATTGCGTCACTAAGAGTGTTTGTGTATGTGTAGACATCAATACCGATGCGCTATCAATGTATTGCGTGGATTCTTATATTATTTGCCTACTATTATGATAACTAATTTCTTATAAAAACATTAAATAATGGCATTTAAGTAAATTTCACTGCTTCAATTATTATTGTAACTTAATTTTCTAATTGTGGTATTTATTGGAGTTCAATAATCCAGTTACATGTTACTTAGGTCACTACACAAAATGACAGCAAATTTTCGTCACACGCTCAATAGATGTCGCTAATTTAAATTTCCTCCTAACAATGACAATTGACAACTAATTCTTATAACATCATCATAATCTTTACGTGCACGTGCGTCATTGACGTAACACTTAATAACGTATTTAAATAGTATATTGAAGACAATCGGTTCACACTCCCACGTCCATTGTACATTGTATTAGAGTTATGTTGATCGTACTTTTGTAACGTAGTGTTAAGATATCGTAATAAACTTCTTTGAAATATTTATGGTATTTTTGTTTTTTCTCTTTTCCAAGAAAATATAATGGTGACGTCTTACTATTGTAGTATCTTCTTACTTACTGCATTACAGAATTAGTTTAATTAATTCTTGAATGGACTGCATAGCATTCCTATCTGAAAATACAAAGACTTAGCGATTTGTTTTCACATTTAATAAATACTTAATCATCGCTTACTATCAGGTAAGATAGTGGCACAAACGCGAGTCTATCAATAATAAAAATATACTTTTACCTTATATTTTTTTTTCGCTTATATCGTTAAAAATTAATTAAAAAGAGCCTTTTTAAATATTTTAGGCCCGATTTATTGCAGCGTCAGTCAGCCTTCATCAGGTCCTCAAAAGTATAAGTTTATGGACACATTGAACGTATTTATATGTAATTGTACTTATCTTATTTTCTAAGTTTGTGATGAGAAATTTCACGTACACAACAGTCAAACGCTACTAGCCACGCCATCTATCGGAATTTTCCGTACCTACAACATTTTACCTTGGAATTTTCTAGAAGTAGATATCATTCGTCATGCTGCTTGAACGCCCTTGTTTGTAATTTACAAAGTACTTTGGATTCAACGTGGCTCTTAAGCACGTACGAATACATTTTCTATTCGTATGAAGATTTGTTATAGGTTAGTTATGAAAACTTTCTAATAATTACGATAGGTTTTTAGCAAATAAATTCGTAATATTGAACACTGTTAAGCAAGTTTTTAAAACAAAACTATAGAAAATTTTAATTTGGAATCGTATGGTTGGCGAGTTTTCGTAAATAAGGTTAGACTTCAAAATTAAGTTTTTTTTTTTAAATAAAAAGAGGTATGATATGAAGGGAAATGAGGTGAAATGGCTTCTTGAATAAAAACACAGTTTAGTGCCACGTGTTTATTGCAGACACACTTGCATACATTGGGGCAGAACTATTCAGATACTCTTAATAAAAAAAATGAGATCAATGAACACATGGAAAATACCTAAACATAAAAAGAAGGAACTTTTTCATTTTAAAACTTAGGTTTAAAGCTAAGACCAAGGTTCCTTCCTCTGAAATTAAAACCCTCGCCTTGTTTTTCAACGTTGTTTCTTGAGGACTTCGCTGGTTCCACCTGGAAACAATGTGGAAATGTCAGTATTATGTAATGTCAGTATATCTAGGTGACGAAGAACAAACTTATGATGTGAACCTGTACCATGACGTCTAAAGTAAAATTGTTTCATTCTTATTTCCAGAGTGGGTAAGAGCTGGCGCTAGACAACCTGTATAGCTCTGTCTCTTACCCGCACTGAAATAAGAATGAAACAATCTTACTTTGAACGTCATGGTAACCCCGTAGGTCCCGCTATTCTATACTAATTAATTTCGTAACGTCATCCATGACAGTTTCTAATTCATATAATTTCATTCATATAATCATGCTAAAATCCCTAGTGAGGGTCGCGGCAATTCGATGCAGGCGAGACGCACAGGACCGTTCGTTATGGCAACACTTGGGGAAGGCCTGTGTCCAATAGTGGACGTTTTTCGACTGAAGGGATGATAAAAATGCCTGGACGCTTTTCTAATGGTAACCAAAAGTTGATGACGTTTTTTTTAAGTAGGAGTCATATCTGGAGAGTGGTGGAGAGCACAGGTGGAGAGAGTGTCAGACTTTTTGTGAACAATACCCAGTGTTCCTTCAGTTGTCCTTTGCGAGGGTCACAAGGCAGTTAACTCTTTCGAACAATGGCACCCTGGCAGGCCGTTGCTGATATTGACTTTTGATTTGGCAAGGAGTTTCAGTGATTTGGTTTATTCTGGCGACCTTGATCATGCGCCTGATTATAAACACATAGCAGCATTTCTCTAGTACGTGAGTGAGCTTACAACTGTTAAAATATTGCTAAGATAAATAGAGCTTGTAGAATATATCGATGATATCATCAGTGATAATGTCTCGGACGGTGTCTCATAGTTCTAATAGTGACCGTCATGATTCATCACGTCTTTCAATGGAACTTTAAGATGTACAGATGTATACCTACGTGTATGAGATCATAGAGGATCTTTTGTAGATTCAGATTCAAGTTTTCATTCTATTTCTGTTTAACAACATGGTTATGGGGTTGACTGCTCTACACCATCTTACAGAATGAGCTGGCTATTCATCATAACTTCTTTTCTGGGGGCGAGAAATCTTCAGATGTTTGCTTCCGCTGTGGGTCAAGCAAGACTGCGAACCGGGAAACCTTTACTGACTAAAACTCACTTGTGTTCTTTCAGTTGCCCTTGTTTTGTTCCAGTGTCACAGTGAGTCTTTCGAATAACCCTCCCTAGCAAGCATCTTGCATCGGTCCTAGCGGGCCACTCATCATAAATCCTCTTTCATGCTTCCTTCGCTTATAGCACCTGTATTCTACACTAGGGTCACACACGTCAGTCCGATCCCCATAAAGATGATGACCTGGCTAATTGTGGGTATCAGCACACCATACTTATGACCCGAAATAACTGGGACATGGATGGACCATTTGGACCATAAGCATAAGCATAATCAGCCTTTTTTTTAATGTTCCCTCTGCTGGGACTCAGTCCTTCTCTGTAGGAGAGGGAAATGGGCCGTAATCCACTAAGCGGGTCCAGTGCGGGTTGATGAATGTCACATGTCTTCGAATTTTTGGTTCTAGGACATGCCGGTTTCCCCACGATGTGATGAAATAAATTACACAAGGCAATGTGCCTGCCCAAGTTTGAACCCACTACAATTCTTACGTCAGGACCGTTGGGTCACCACTGCTCTCTCATTTACCACTATGTTTGTAAAGAATCTGGATGATATTGGCACAAAAGCGCTGGAGTTGACAGCGCGACTTCAAATCTTTTCTGGTGAAAAGAGGTGAAGTCACGCTGTGGGTAGAAGGGTAGAAGGTAAAGAAGATGATAACACAGGTACCTGAGTTACGTGAACAACATCTCCAACTACAGGCCTCTTCCTCCACTTATACCACCAGTACTCCACGCCCAGGGTCACACACGCCAGACCGATCCCCATAAAGATGACAATGAACACTCCTCCGATGTTCTGGATAGAGATCCCGTCAGATTGGTCGTCCTGTTTCTCGCATTTCATGGTCTCTGGGTTGTTGTTCCACCAGATCTCTTTGAGCTTCTCCAGTTTGCGTTTGTTTAGGAGTTGGAGGATTCTGTAATGAAATTCGATTTCATTATATGTGGAAGAAGCTGTTTATACATAACTAACCTATTTATTTTTGGTGGGAAAACATCCAATGACATCTTCTGCTCTTGAGCGGACCCACTCCTGTTCCTACTTGCGCGCGTAGAACACTACGCGCCGTCGACGACTTGTGCTTGGTCTGGACGCTTATCGGACGATCGGACGGCGAGCTACCCATAGCTCGCCGTCCGCATGCCTGCGCCTATGGAGGCTGGAAATCGGGATCGAGATCCCGGCGGCTGAAGCGTTAGGCACCTTTGCTGATACATAACTCACTCCTGCTGAAAAGCAAAAGGCAACTGACTGAAACAGGTTTTATAGTGAGTAAAAGTCTTACATTCCCTCTCGCTCCACCCAGAGCGGGAGAAGTTATTTCATAATTTACCAAAAAACAAAATGAATGCTAATATTTTAAAATGCAACCAAAGTTAAGTGTATAATGTGATGTCGCAACTACTTCATCATCTTATGACCTTAGATGACTAGATTAGCCGTAAGTGGCTACTGCTAGAACTACAAGCGAGTATGTATTCCATTCCCCTTGAAATACGATCTTGTTATAAATTGCTATTAGTTGAAACTGGAATAAATTGTAGCTTTGCAGCATATTTAACTACTTAGTTAGACATTTCTAATTTTAACATTAGAGACACCTCAGGTTAAACCTTCATTGTGTAATAGAAGTTAGTTTTCTATCGATTTTCTTGACCTATGGGGTTACCATGACGTTCAAAGTAAGATTGTATTATTCTTATTTCAGTGTGGGTAAGAGACAGAGCTATACAGGCTGTCTAGCGCCATCTCTTAACCACACTGGAAATAAGAATGAAACAATCTTACTTTAAACGTCATGATACAAGTCCTAGTCCTGTACCATGACGTTTTCCATTTCCAGAGTGAGTAAGAGATGGCGCTAGACATCCTGTATAGCTCTATCTCTTACCCACACTGAAATAAAAATGAAACAATCTTACTTTGAACGTCATGGTAACTCCGCGGTTTGTGAGCTGATAAACTAGGTAAGTACATACGTCAGGTATACGTATGTACATCAAACTGAAAAATTATATAAAGGTGAAAGTGTTCAAGTGTTTGTGTGTTTCATAAGCTAAGATAATGATCTTATGACTTTTCACGCTCTAGGTTTCCACTCTTGGAATTCTAGCCTCCTCTCTAGGAGAGGAGCCGGCGGGCGGACCCGGTGCGGGTTGGTGGATTTCATTTGTCATCAATGAGCACGCCATAATTAAGGCGGTAAGTCCCCTCTTTGAGAAGTGGCTGGAAAGGCAACACGGCGTCCTTACCTTCCGCATGATGCAGGTCCTTACCGGACATGGCAAGTTTGAGAGGTTCCTGCACCGGATTCGTGCGGAAGAAGCGCCCGCGTGTCACCATTGTATGGACCGCCTGGAGGACACGGTAGAGCATACGGTAGAGGTGTCCGTCGCCTGGGCAGAGCACTGCCGTGTCCTCGTCGCGTCGGGGGGATCGGCGGTAGCGATCTCTCGCGCCGGGCTTTGGTACAGGCCATGGTCCGGAGCGAGGAGGAGTGGCAGGCGGACGCCTTCTTCTGCGAAGCAGTAATCCTAGCAAAGGAGGCGGCCGCACGCGCGAGGCAATTGCTCTCGCGCCCCAGGGGCCGGAATTCCGATCCCGATTTCCGGCCACTACAGGCACGGTCGTCCGACCGTCCGGTAACCGTCCGGAACGAGCCCAAGTCGTCCACGGTGCGCAGTGTTCCACGCGCCTCAAGGAGAGGTCAGCAACCGTAGGGGCCCAGCAGGGTCGAAGCCTACTGGGGCCATTGGTGATGCGAAAGAGATCCCCGGGGCCCAGGAACAAAGGCAGAGAAAGAACAAGAGTGGGTTTTTAGCCAGTAAAAGTCTGACACGCCCTCCCGATTTTCCCAAAAACGAAAAAATATGTCATCATTTTTTTTGTTCTAGAACATGCCGGTTTCCTCATGATGTTTTACTTTACCGTTTTGGGAGAAATGGTGATGAAATAAATAATACAAAGTGAAGAGCCTGGCTGGCTTTGAACCTACGACGTACAACTCGTAAGTCAGGGTTCATGAATTATTGCGCCTTATTCGGTTGACTTCGGGTGAGTTCGTGGCTGGTGCCACTCCCGCCATTATACTCAATAAATGAAGGAAAGAAAACGGAATGCTTATAGGATCATTTTGTTGTCCGTCTGTCTGTCAAGCTCCTTTATTTTGAGAACGCGTGGAGGTATCGAGTTGAAATCAAAACCTTGAAGCTGTGAAAAAATCAAACTTCTAAGAAACGAAAAAAAATATAAGAAAAATAAAGCATCGACTTTTTAGGATAACAATTCATTAATAAATTGATATAGTTAAATGCTGCAATATTATTATATTTATATTCAAATATCGTGAAAATACCCTTTGAAGTTTTGATTCTATTCGCCCCTGAGTTTCTATTCACCCCATTTGACTGTACCAAGAATAGGTAGGTGACCAAGAATCCTGAAATTTGGCATAAAGCAAGGTCTCATAGCACAAGTATGGGAAAAAATCTGAGAACTGTAAATGTGTAGTTACGTCACAAAAAAAAAAACTTTTTTTACGATTCGGAAAAATCTTCGTTACTCAATTCGGGAATTGAACTGTTTTCAAGATAAGTTTGTACAGGACCCTTAGTGCGCGAGTCCGACTCGCACTTGCCCGGATTTTTTTTCAGTTATTGTTTTTTATTGTGTAAAAATGTAAAAAGAAATCCTTTCAGAAATCAAAATATTTTTAAGTCTGATAAAGTTACAGTTTTATTTTAGAAAGTAGTTCTGTTTCGATCGGACACTACTTGTATACTACTTTTACTTCTATTTAATAAGGAGAATGTATGTTTTTCATAATTATGACTTTTCACAAGAAAATACTATCCAAGCATGCAATGCTATCTAATTTTTAACAACCATAAACGATAGTAACTTTGCTGTGTCTACATCACTATTTACCAATATGTTTATTGATATTAACGTTAGACATAATTTTGTTTGCTTGGATATTTGAAGTTCGATCGGTTTTGTATTGACCGAAGAAATGTAGGTGACATTAAAAATTAATGTCATGAAAGCTCTTTCGAGTTCCAATCGATAAAAGGTGCTACATAAAACGGGTAATACTTATTCATAGGTAAGTTGAGTAGTATTGGCTCATAATAGGCCTCATCGGAACGCTTAAAGTCACCAAAAGGGAAATGGAAAAGCCTATGCTGGCAGTTTCCTGGCGTAATCGCATCAGACATAGCCCGAAGTGGCAGAGGGCAGGGCACATTGCTCCCAGAACAGGTGTCGATGGAGCCGTTGGAAGACCTCCCGCAAATTGTACCGATGGCCTGATGAGGGTCGCGAGAATCTGGTGTATGCGAGACGCACAGGACCGGTCGTTATGGTGTCACTTAGGGAAGGCCTATGTTATATGTCAGTGGACGAGTATCGATGAGATGATGAATAGATGAATGGTGGCACCGGAACCGAAAAGTTATGTTGACATCGGTCGTTATGGTATACGGGAAAGACGCCCTGGGCATCGATAATCACAGGGTGATTCCTGGACAAAGTAGGTGCAGGCTTGCGGACGATGCGCAATGGATTGCTCGCCGTCCCGCCATCTGTTAAGGACCGAGCCCAAGTCGACAGCGCGTTCATCTCAAAGAGATGTCAGCAAAACTGAAGGGACCTGGTAGGGCTGATACCTGCTAGGGCCGCAAAACGTTTGAAAGAATTACCGCCGTTTCCCACACTGTTTGACATAGTACATCCAAAATAAAACATGATATGGTTTCCTCTTATTATTAATTCTGTCTGTGCGGAAACAGAAAAACAAAATATAATGCCATTACAAAGTTATGAGCCAGCAAAATTTCTGTTTTTTGATGATTTTACCGCAACTTTAAATGAAAAAAATTAACAAAAATCGTACAAAATCTCCAAAAAGAAGTCGGTACCGACAAAGCTTTATTACCGAAGAGTTCTATACAATTTATTTGGAATAGATTTATGCGGTTTTTTTTTTCATTATGTTCGATTTTCCAAGGCACTACTCTCGGAATTTACGAACCGTCTAATATCATTTTCGAGTGGTGTTTGTGTGCATACGAGTAATACGTTATGCATCTATAATAGCGTCTCAATGCTCATATTTGATAATATCGCTGTCGGACATAAGGTCAGATGACTATGAGACATCGCACTTTTTGGCCTCACCCATCAGCGAGTTCGAGCCCGCGACTAGTTCAGCCTTAAGGGACGAATTTTGAAAAATCCTGTCTACCTCACCTTTGTCATAAAACGAAACTTTGTACAAAATTACACATTTCTTGTCCCAGTAGTTTCGGCTGTATGTTGATATATCAGGCAGTCAGTTTCTCCTTTTATATATATATAGATTTATACGCCGAATCGACTAAATGTCAGCGCGGTCACCTTTACTTACTATTTGCATAGGACATTAACTGCTTATAAGCATACCGGCTTAGGTCTTAGATATATACTCGTGTACACACACGCACGGCATACGTAGATAGGTACTGGATTAAGGCAAAAAAAAACTTTTATTTTTACAAATTTCGCCTCGTATACCTTTAGGAAGTAAGTACATGAAGAAACTTGCCAAATTTTACAGTTTGATTTTTAGTCCTAGCTAAGAGATTGACAAAATATGACATTGAGAAAAAAAATCACGTTTAATTTAATCTAAATTAAATTCTTCGTTCTAAGAATATAATTATGTAAGCTAGACCAAAAGATTATTGCCTCTGAAATTCATTATTAATCTGTGGCAACACACCCGACGCCCCACCATTCACAGGACTTCCGCGCACAAAAACAAGATAGCAACGCTAACATCTGGGAAACCATTATAATTTAACTAAAAACCATAATAAATAGTAGCAGGAAGTATTACCTACTGATTTATTTTTATCGTAGCTTGTGACATAATCAGCCTTATTTATAGTTATGTTCAGCTTAAAATACTGGTTTACGGATTCTAAATTCAAACATTTAAAATTAATCCATAGAAAATTTTAAATGAAGAACGGATGAGTATTTAACCCATTATAATAACATGTATGTAATTTTATGTTATACTAGCTGACTCGGCGAACTTCGTACCGCCTAATAATGTGATAAATTAATAACGGCTCGACCGATTTTGTGAAAACTTCACATAAACTATCTACTAAATAGTCCGAACAAAGCCTAAACATTTGGTTTGGATAGGTGAGCCCGTTCTTGAGATATAAAATTACAACGAAAAGTGGCATTGATTTTTATATAAATTTAGAAGATATAAAGACAATCAGCAATGACCTAATCGGTTTTTAAAGTAGGTTTTTCCAAAGAGATCACACGAGTGACTTAAATTACAGTTTCGGTCGTTCGTATATTATAAACTGATTTTTATTCAAATTCCTTATGTTCACAGTTGCACGTGCGACTGTGATTTTGACGCAGTACAGAACAGTTTACAAGGTTCGCTTTATTTCCCGCGTTAAAAAAAACCATTGCGCATCAAAAGTACCTATGGAAAACTCAACTACGCATATTTTGAGAGAAAGAAATTTTATATACAGTATTTTAGTCACGCTTCTGAGCATAGAGTCGTAACCGTAAGGAAGCCGCGAGACGGTTCACATAAATATTGTCTATGAAAACTGCTCGAAAAATGGCGGGAAGTTGTGAACTAAGGTCATTGACCGACAATTTATAACGTAGAGATTTAAGGCTATGTAAACTAAATTCAGGTAAGTTCTACAAAGATACTGAAGTCTGTTTACTTAGTCGAAATATGGTTCAATGAACAAAATTGGAGGAACGTGTACGATACAATGTGCAAATATTGCACATTGAATGGAAATTTAAATTGGTAGTTTTAAAATACCGAACTTATTTGCATTACAATGAAACTAAATATCACCCAATAATTATTAGTAATTGAATGAGCGAATATTTTTCTCATCATCATCATTTCAGCCGACAGACGTCCACTGTTGGACATAGGCCTCCCCTAAGTGTCGCCGCGTACTGGAAGTCACGTACCGGAAGACGCAGCGTGGAAGGCCTCCCACAAGGTGGACCGATGACCTGGTGGGGGAATCCGATGGATTGTTTTCCCTATTTAGACAAAAATCTTATATATCTATATAATTATAAGAAATTCGTGTTAGTTACATTATTTATAACTCAAGAACGGCTGAACCGATTTGGCTGAGGCTTAATTTTGCTTGGTGGGGAGACAGCTTAGAAATAGTAAACGAACAGAAATTTAGAATTAGAGTAGAGTAGGATAGAATAGGGTAAGGTAGGGTAGTGTAGGGTAGAGTAGGGTAGAGTTGGGTAGAGTTGGGTAGAGTAGAATAGAGTAGTCCGTTGACGGGAACGAAACCGCGGGCAAAATCTAGTATATTTATATATACATATAATATATTCCACAACTATCACACAACGCCGTCTAGTCTCAAGCTAAGCATAGCTTGTGTTCGGAGTTCTAGACAACTGATAAACATACTTATATATTTCTAAATACATATTATAAATAAATTACACCCGGACACAGAACAAATGATCGTGCACATCACATAAAATTTTGTCCTGGGTGGAAATCGAAACCACGACCTCCGGCATAGCAGTCAGGGCCATTAACCACTAGACCAACCGGCCGTCCTGAATGGATATCTGTCTACTTCCTACTCACGACAACACAGAAAAAACATTAAACGGTTTAAATTAATATTTAAAGTACTCACGCATTATTAAACTGGTCTTTCAAAGGAGATCCTTGCTGCACGGCAATCGCATATGGTTTTCTTGAAAACTCGTCCCCAACCGACTGAAGATCACAGCTGGTCATCACATGATACTTCACATCAGTAGCGTCTCCTAACCAGGCAAAACCTTCACTGGAACTCTTGGAATCCCTCACTCTTTGAAGCGCTTCCTCTATGGTGTTTGGTAAAACGGCCTCTTCCATTGCTTGCCACATTTTGGAATACTTGTCGCTGACTGGATAATCCCATACGGCTAGTTTTGCACGTTCAACCTCTTTTAAACTGTCGTTTAGGCTCATTTCTTTCCATATTCTAGAATAATGAAATGTTTTTTTCTTAAAATAAGACTGGTTGAATGTTGCCAAAAACAAACCACAGACAAAAAGAACACAACACTTTGACAGTTCATATTTTTTAAATTTGATAGGCACTTTATTTAGTTTTATTATCGATAATTTAACTACACAGTATGTGTACTGTTTGAAGTCAATTGCAATAGTGACGTTTTTGATTTAATGGCAAAGTGCATAGCGGTCTGTGCTCATGCTGACTCATTATCACTATAGTTCATTACACCCAGTGACACCTAATCGAAAACGTCTGAGCTATGAGACAAATAGCTCGTTAAGTCCACATTAATATTCATTGCATCATTTGTACTAGAATAAAAAATAAAAGAAATACATAATCTTTCAATGGATGTCGAAATTGAGTCATTATTCTTTTCATAGCGACAAGGAAGTATTCGGTATAATGATTAACTCAAAAAGCTTTCGAAAAAAAGACACAATGAGCATTTGCTGGTCAAAAAAGAGGCAGCTAACAACGTCGTGACGATAACCACGTCATTTGTGTAAATTTAGTAAATCTCACGGTTTGGTAATTTTGGGCAACCTCATAAGCTTTATATCTACAAAAAAACCGGGTAAATGAGTGTCGGACTCGCGCACTGAGGGTTCCGTACAAACTTACCTATATAAACAGTCCAATTCCTGAATGGAATCTCGAAGATTTTTCCGAAACGCATAAAAAAGTTTTTTTTTGTGACCTAACTACAAATCTAGTTTTCAGCTATACTTGTGTTATGAGATCTTGCTTCATGCCAAATTTCAGGATTCTAGGACAACGGGAAGTACCCTATAAATTTTGATTTAATTGAGAGTGTCGAAATATATGTTTTTTGCGACATAAACGGCCTTATCTGTTCTTTTTCGTTAACTTTGAAATTTGAGTATTTCACAGCTTCAAGAGACCGCAGACTTGAGTAGATATGGTTTTAATTTCAACTCGATACCTCCACGCGTTCTCGAGATAAAGGATCTTGACAGACAGACAAACAGACGGACGGACAACAAAGTGATCCTATAAGGGTTCCTTTTGAGATACGGAACCCTAAAAAAACAGTCCATTTCAAAAGTCCTGGGCTCTATGAACTAAATTATTAACTATACTTTCTGGTGGTACATCTGATTGCAACCGTGTTTTGTTTTCCGAGACAAAATGATGCCCTGTTGCATTAAATCCGCATATGTACGTATCACTACTAACGTTAAAATAAATGTAAAACAAATCATCATCATTTCAGCCGAGAGACGTCCACAGCTGAACATAACGTTTTCCGTAACGTCGCCATATTGAGCGAGCAGTCCTGTTGCATCCAGCGGATTCCCGCATCTTTTACCATCGGTCATCGGAAACTTCATCGATACTAAAATAAATTGGGAGAAGGGAAGAGAAGGGGAATATCAGTAGTCTCTAAAATGCAAGGTGATGTGTAGACTTGTGATTGGTTCGTGCACCACCTATATTTAGGATGTGTTCTATGCATTCGAAACAAGAATAGATGCAGGGGCGCCCTTGACCGAGAACGAACAAACTTCACTTGGATGAGTATACACGTTCTAGAATAGTCTATTGCAAAGTCAACTGACGTTAGTTTGACAGTTAATACGTCAGAACACGACCGGGACCTTTACCTGACGTGTTAAATGTTAAGCGTGCGAGGGAGAAAGAGGGATTGAGCTATACACCCTATATAGCTCCATCCCTATAACACTCTCATAGCCATGCGGTCCACCAGCGGCTCGTAAGTTTTCGAGTAAGGCACGCCACCTACCTATATGTTGCATTGCTTGCCATATAGGCGGCCGGCGTACCGTGACTTTCGCGCTGAAATCTATCAAAATGGCTGTCTTTAGAACATTTTCGCCGTGGCTTGTGCGGATGGGTCAAGATGGGTCCGTAGCCCCGGCGGCCGGCATGACTTACTGGAATTGTAAATTCCTATAGGTATTATGAGTGGCGGTGAGAATGTTAACAGTTCAATAATTAGGTCATCAAATGGATCACAATAAATTATCGTGGTACATCTGGCGTAAATAACAGGGAACTCATGAAAGACGGGCGCGTATTTCATTATTACTTAGCTACTTTATTTTTTGTCGCGAGTTATATTGAAATGGTTGTCAGAAATGTTGTTTATTTAAATTTTAATATTGCACGCTTGTTTTCTCATTCTGATGGGCAGAACTTGATTTAAAATTACCTTGGTTGTAACCAAGTTGATGTTTTAAACTATTGTAAATTAAGGCCAAGGTAAGCGGCAGTTCAACATCCATGTTCACTGACAAAAAACACCGTTTCGGATATTAAAATTATTTTACGATACTAAGTAGCTTAGCTTAGTCGACCTTATAATGTTCCCACTGTTGGGACTCAAGCCTCCTCTCTAGAAGAGGGAATGGGCCGTAATCCACCACGCGGGCCCAGTGTGGGTTGGTGGATGTCACATGACTTCGAATTTTTGGTTCTAGGACATGCCGGTTTCCTCACGATGTTTTCCTTCACCGTTTTGAGAGCAGTGGTGATGAAATAAATTACACAAAGTAATGCGTCTGGCTGGGTTTGAACCCGCGACCTACAACTTGTAAGTCCGGGCCGTTACCACTCGGCCACCACTGCTTTTGCACCGATACTAAGTAGATACGAGTATTTCTTTCTAGAGAAAAATCTTAAGAATTCGGTCCATCCTCGACAATGGCCAATAAAAGAATTGTTTTCATAAGCCTTAGCTATTTCTCTCAATTGAATAATAGAAACTGACTCTGCCGCTTATCTTCCTACGAGCCCTAGTAAGAAGAAGGGAAGTAGGTCACTATTACTGTACTATGCTTACATACAGAGATACCTACGTAAACGATAAACTAGCCCATATCACTAGCGTTGTCGTAAGCAGGGAATGTTACATCATCATGCTTAGGGCGGAATTCACCAATAAAATTAATCGCGTTTTAACGTCTGGCTCGCATAATCGCGTTTAGCCGCTGTCACTAGTGTCACTTGTAAAAATACAACAAAAGAAAAATACAGACAAGTGACACTAGTGACAGCGGCTAAACGCGATTATGCGAGCTAAACGTTAAAACGCAATTAGTTTTATTGGTGAATTCCGCCCTTAGTAGCTTTATACTTCTGTCTAAAATAGGGTTTTTTTTTTGAAGCGGGTATTAATGCAGAGTTAGACTTTTGTATTCCTTCAGTCGCTCTTTGAGCCTCAGGATCACGGTAAGTTCCGTGTCACTACCATACCACCATGATCGTGCCACCAGTTGTGCGGTCAAGAAAATGCAAGCAGGTCCATGGTGGGTACCTCACCTGGGCACTGTTAGCCACATATTCAATCATTTCTTTTTGCCGTCACGACTTGGCTATGCCGCCATGGTGGCATTCCAGTAAGGCACGGCTCGAACTCTTCCGAACAACCCCGCAGCCCTAAATTAATAGGGCTGGTTTAAAAAAAAAACTGATTTTAATAAGAAAACTCTTATCATTTCCATAAGCTACATATCTTGGGATGGCATTTATTGAATTTTGTCAGCCTATATGCGGCTTGCGCACATGTGTATCAATCGATCACCAACGTTAAGTCTGAATTCAGAGATCAAATTGTGATTTTAGCTGTGATAAAGTGATGGGAATAATTAGGATAGGTCTTGACTTTAGTTATTAATCTAAATCTTAAGACTGAAAGAAACCTTTTCAATGTAACTTCATAATCCTAGTACTGTAGAGACTCTAGCTTTCATCAGGACCTCTTTAAGTGATTTAGAACTCATGGCCATAAATAAAAGAAGCAAACACTAATTCGAATTTTAATATGAAATAAGTATATTATCAGATGATATTTAGGACGGACGACAGACTAAAAAAAATCGTGGGAATTAATCCTAAACCTATTGCCTTTCTATTGTTTCCCATCCCTACAGTAGCGATCTGATAATAATAAATAAAAAAAATATGATCAACACCATACCACTACAACATACAGCAATATCCTATCGTTTTCATCGTGTATTAAAATGTAAGGTTGCTAATGAGCGCATGACCAGTTCCTTTAGCCCTGACCTGAGTATCTTTTTTGGTGTTATGCACAGCGAGTGCTGTTCGACCTTCGTGACACCTAGTGCAACCAGTTATAGACAATGTAAATAAAAGAAATGCAGTAAACTACTGTACTGGTTATAAAACCCGGAATATTTAGAGGAGACTAGAGGATATTCTTTTTTTTACTATTGGCTTCGAATTGATCGTACATTTAAGCAATGTCACGTTCAGTATAAGTACGAGTAGTTCAAAGAAAAAGTTAGGAAATGCGTGTTAATCAAGTATATTCTTATTTCAAAAGAGATTTTCCACTACGAGCTACGACAAAAGCGCGGTAGCGGGAACCGCTCAAGATGGCGTCCAAGCAAATGTTGCAAGTATAAAAAAACTTCGATTTTGTAGACTAATTTTTGTTTAGTAAGTATCTGAGATTTGAATAATATTTGATGTTTTTCCTTGACTTTTTACTCTATGAAACGTCTACGATTCTGCTAAAGGGCCATGGAAGTATCAGCTAATTAGATATTGGGCAGTTGACGGACGTAGGCCATAATTTTCATACATTTCATGACTTAATTTTACATCTACTTTTTAGCTAACTGACTGGCAATTAAGACACAATAGAACCTCCCTCCTAACATAAACAAAAGTTTCATAACATTGAAATCTCTGACGTAATAAGGAAGAAATCTCGATCAATCATTTTGTATGTACTTATCGTGTTGTCTTTATCTTGATAGGCAAGCAAGTACATAATTGGATATATTGACCGATAATAAAGTGGAAAAAATACAATTATTTAGCTAATTACATGCCCCTGAACATGTTATATACAGAGCCTCCCTTTCCCATCTTTATAATGGGGTCTCCTTCCAGTCTAAGCAATTGAAGGTGAATATCAGTATGGACTGCCTTTCAACCCAATGAGGGTTTTCTAAAATGTCGTTCACACCAGGTGGCAGCACTGAGTCGTCTGGTCCAGGCACCTGTCAAAACGCTTGTGTTGATGACAATAGTTAAATTGACGTAAACGTTATGTAAACATTTTTTTAAAGTACAAGACATCTCGGCTAAGTGGCGCTGACTGGTGGTGTGAATTTTCCTGAAAATTCACATAACTGAGTATCACGATACTCTTTGGCAACACTGGTTGGTTAATGACATTGGCGTTCAAAACATGGCTCTAAAAAGTACATTAACATCTCCGCAACGTCACAAGTTTATTTTTCGCCACCACACTAATAAAGTTGCTAATTTTAATAATGGAGTTGAATGACACCGTACCTAATATTTGATCGTAGATTGAGATCCCAAAAACAATGATATTAAAAAGACGCTCCTTATCAGAGAATTCACATTTATTAAAAGTGCCAGTGTTGTTTGACCGATAAAGAATGATAACGTTTAGTAGGCTGTGTGTACGTACGAATAAAATATTGTATGGAGTTTTGTACACAGGAACCAAATGAGGTTCAACAAAAGTATTCTGGGAGGGATTGACATTATGCCAATATTTTTTTCATGTACTGAAAGTTGAGGGCAAAAGATCTCTCCAACACGATGGATGGATCTCATCAAATCTATGCCACATTGCAGCATTAATGACATCTCCAAAGCTGCCAAACGCAGAGCTGCATGGCGTTGTATCGCAAAAGAGGCGGTGGCGCGAGACTCAACCGAAACATGACCACGACCGCTCTGTCAAGAGTCCACGACTAAGGGCTATATTTCACCGGGACTCCATGGCGGCGCGACCGGTTGCGCCGCCATGGTGTCCATAAAGTACCAAACTAGACACCATACAGACACAAGAGTCGCTACAACACACTGAGACAGTATCAGCGCCGCCAAATTGCTTGCGCAACCAAACGGACTGAGTAACTCTCTATAGAGCTGTATACATTTTGTTGGTGCGACTGGTCGCGCCGCTATGCGCCATGGTGTCCCAGTGAAATATATAAGGATGATGAGGAAATCTATTGAAACGGTGCTTAATTATTTTCGGTTAATTTGGGGCCGCACTTTGTTGTCCGCCTGTCACAACCTTATTTCTCAAAAGTGCGATTTGTAAAAAACTGAAATTATAACAAATACTCAGGATTGCTAGCCCTTACAGCAGTGAAAAAAATTAACTTCTAGATCAACGCATTCTAAAGAAAGGCCGTTTATGCTCCGTTTAGGTCGATATCTGTGGTTCAGGCGCATAATTTGACACTCGTAAGGATTTCAAAAATTATAGGGTACTTTCCGTTGACCCAGAATTCTGAAATTTGCCATAATGCACCTTGCATTATAGCAAATTTCAGAATTCTGGGTACAGGAATAAATCTGACAATCGTAAAGTTGTTTTGTCACAAAACAAATACGATTCAGAAAAATCTTCGTAGGTAAGTTTATAATTTTATTATGGAACCCTTAGTACGCAAGCCCGACTCACACTTGCCCAGTTTTTTTTCTCTCCTGAAAACTAGATTCAACACCAGAAAAAGTGCTTCCAAAGAAACGATACAACTGTTTTGAACAGTAAATTCTTCCGACCGAGATGCGTCTGCGCATTCTGTAGGGCATCCACATTTTAATGAGACTCGCCAGGGTTGCCAGATTTAAAGAGTTACTGCGGCCCTTGATCGCAAAGGGCAGCTGAAGGATTAAGGTGGGTTTTAGTCAGTAAAATTCTAACACTTCCTCTCGTCTCACAGGAAGTGTGTGTGAAATGGTGGAGGTTTATCCTCCTCCACATAAAAAAAATGGATTCCATATTCAAATCTCTCTGAGATGTATAGTAGACTAAATATTTGTCACTTCTTCCAACTGCGCCACAAGAAATAAAAAAATAAAAATATACATCTACAGAAAGCTGCTTTTGAAGTTAAGAAAAAATATTCTTCTTTCGGCTTATTACGGTCATACTTCGAAATTTGAATTCAGTTTTTCCAAATGAGGTCGCATTCATCTTCTTCTTTCTTTTAAATAATGTACAAACATTAACTTAGAAAAAAAAAATGAATCATTGTAAGACCTACTATCCTCATTCAGACACACTAGGTAACCTAAAATGTATTTTGGGCACTAGGTTAGGTATAGACCGTTGTCATGTGATAATAAATTAAGAGATATTTATCGTATGTGCGTAACACTATTTTCGAAAAGATAATAAAACACGCACAATATTTTTAGCCCCTTTTCCTCGAAGTTAATTAAACCGAAGAAAGCATGTACAGAGATGGAAATAATAATAATAATAAAAAAATTATTCTTTCACAAAAGTGCTTTGGCAAATAAATCTATGAACAGTAATATGCACACATTTTTTTTAGCAGCTGGAGCCAAACTAGGTGGAACCTGTATTTCGAACCCCTCGCGTTACATTTCATAATATAACTTAAATGCTTGCATACAATACCTAAGAATACTTCACTAAAACAAAAAAAAATCTCGTGTATTATTAATGTTATGAATTGTAACTTCTTTCCTTCATTCTGATTTATCTGGTATCTAAACAAAATCCGATACGAGCTGTGATATTAAAATAGTAATTAGGTAGGTACATAATTAGTACAATAATGAGATTTAGGTCAACTGGACCCTCTCGCTACTGGACCCGCGAGTCTAATTGATCCCGTTTTTTTTTTCTGTATTTTTATTGGTTAACTGGACCCCACATTCAAACCTAAAAAAAACATCTATTAAGCTACCGATGGATACAATCGAATGCTAAAGAGGCTAGTCAAAATAACATTGTTAGATTTTTAGGAAGTAGGACACCAACTTCTTAATCAACATTCATTAATATTCCTAAAAACCAATTAATCTGCATAGCCTTCTCTCAACTACATCGAACCACACGAATTAACAAAATGCAGCTAAATACCAATATTTTACGTCGACTGATCATCTGACCTCCACAACACAGTAGCTTGATACCACGATGACCTTTGGCTAGACTGGCTACCGACTGTAAAAGGTCTTCAAATGACAGCTGGGACCAGCAGTTTAAAATGCTTTGCGAGATGCGAAAAGACCGACCTCGGACGGCAATCACTTAAGAGGCTCTTTTTTACTCGCCTATCGTCAACATCGAGCATGGTTTAATTCATTAAACCCCAAGCGAACGCCGTCGTTCGCTCTCTCATTATCTTTCTATTGTGTCTCTAATTACGGTATTCGAAAGGTTAACGCAATTAACGCATCTAACGCAATTCAACGCGATGTTTGACGAAAAGGCAACGCGAAAAAACAGAGATAACGCCTGAAAACTCTGTTAGCATTTGGTAATTCCGTGATTTACTCGAATATTTTACTAAACTTGTTCTAGGAAAAGCGTGTATTTTTTAAACCCTTAAAAGTTAAAAAAAAAAATTGTCGTCATTCAGAATCTTGATTAAATTTGCAAGGCTCCTATTGTTATACTTTTTTATTTTTTGAGTAAATTATGAAGTGTCAAAGTTCATGCAAAATAACAGAATATCAGAGGTCTTTACTGGATTAGTTTTACTCAAATTTATAAATTGATTTCAATAGAAGCCTAGATAATATCCACAAGATACTGTGTTTCCAAAATATGCAATGAAAAATGTGTAATAAAATCATAATCGCGTAAGAGCGGTTGTATGAAAAACAGTGAAAATGTATGTCGAGTTGCATCCCCTTAAAAAGTCTTCATCATCTTGTTCTGTCCCGTGTTATTTGAATTCGGCGCAACACGTTTTTTGCTTTCATTCTGTCCTGTCATGCTATCACTGACTTCCTTTCCTTTCATATCACTCTTCACTCATACCACACATTCATCTCCGCTACATGCAATCTTTTATTCATCGAAATTTTCCTGAAAAGTGTAAAGTTTGGTAAATCTTAGGATTACTGTGAAATACTCACTCATAGAACTTCTCCTCAATGTTAGCCATCCTCTGGAAGTAAGTCATCGCAGAAGACCCGTTCAAAGGAGCATATTGTATCTTGTATTGTTTGGACAGGTCGTCCAGGGACTCAATAGGCGTATCCAGGCGTGACACTGTCAGGAACGCAGCCAAGTTTGCCGTGTAAGATGCGATTATGATGAAACTGTCGAAGTTGTAACGCTGATTATAAGGTCGTTTACGGACTTTTAATAGCCATGTTATGCTCCAAATATGTTACTTGGATACCTATATTATGCATGACTAGCTTTTGCCCGCGGCTTCGCCCTCTTACATAAATATAGTCTATGTCACTCAGGAATAAAGCAGCTTTCTGACAGTGAAAAAATTTTAGCAATCGGACTAGTACTTTCAGAGATTACGTCCTACAAACAAAAAACAAACTTTTCCTCTTTATAATATTAGTGTAGATAAACATTGATCACTAATAATGAAGATACGTTAAAAAGAAATCAAAATCGCGACAATACGTTTATAGCCCAACTCATACTACGAACCGGTTTAAATTGAGTCAGGCAAATTCAGAATTCGAAGCAGATTCGGGCCTTAAAACTATTAAAACTTTCAGTTTACCGAAGTGAGAGCTACGAAGAAAGCTTTTCAAAAGAATCTTAACAACTCCCAAACAAGTCTTAAGAAGCTCATGAGTTTTTCTACTAAGCCTGTCTGTAATGGAAGGTACATTCCATTACTAGAAGAATTCTAAACAACACCAAAAACATCCTAATTTTCTTAAATAGGTAGGCACTATCCGTATAATATCTTACCCAAACAACCACCAAGTAGCAGCCAGTAGCCGTCCAGACAAGTTCTTCGGCGCCTCCCCCCCTCCTTGAGGAGTCAGTGACGTCATACAGAACCATAGACACTCCTTCAACGTAAATTCCCTCTTTTCCTCGTCTTCCTTGTATTTCTCTCTGTTATTCTGATAGCTGTATGGACTCCATTTGTCAAACACCCACATTAGGAAACTGAAAAGGCTTAATGTTTTAGCAATGTAAACTTAACCAACATTGTTTAATTTGTGTAAATATTAAAATAAGTAGGTCATTGGAACGAACAGAAATGAATATAGTGTAATTTTGTAAAAAAAAATATTTTCGACATTATTTAGGGCATAATTTTGGAATTAGGTAAAATCACGGAGTAGAGAAAGAAGTTCTTCTCTACTCCGTGATTTTATCTAAGTTCAAGAACTTCTTTCTCTACTCCGTGAATAAAATTCATATCTAGAATTAGCACAATGAGGCATAAGTTAAAAATGATTGAATTCAGAAAAGAAAAAATATAATTAGTCTTTCCAGCCTAAACAAACGTGACTCCACATAACATGCTTATCTGCTAGCCCGCAAAGTTATACTTATTCGTGCCAGATTCAAATATAGTCGTATATGAACTATACGAGTGTGTATAGTTTTCAGTCCCGTTAAGTTCTGGTATGAAATCATGTGTGGGGACAGAAATAGCAAGGATTTAGGTCGACTTTTCCTCATTGAACTGGCACAGATTACTTAATCATTCGTTATGGCATGGCAGGGGCCTCGTAATGCAGTGCGTTGGTACTGGCAGTTAATATAGCAATAGAGTACTATGAAAGTCTGCTGCCGGTATCTTTTTTTTTTAAACAAAATATTTACTTATAAATATTGCGGATTACTTTTTAAATTGATACTGGCTAAATGCACTAACAGTGCGAAACCAAAAGAAAAAATATATACGTTTTGGCATTTTCATTTCAAATTTCGAATGCAAACGATCACTAAAGAGTCTTTAGTTTTGGTTTCCTTTCTTTTTTACTGTATTTATTTAAAATGTTGTCACCATTTCGATGTTTTTTGTTTAGTGTGAATACATTCAAATTCAGATTATCACTGTAATATACCTCATTATGTACCAACTCACAAAAAGTTTCAGCAGTACGTAGATACATAATGTTATGCTGCTATAGCTAGTAAGTTGGTGATAAAACAATTTTGAATCCTAATATAAAGCATTAAGGTTGAAAATTACGAATCCGAAGTTTAGGAATTACTTGTTGCTATGCATATTCGTATTACTTTAGTCTTTCATTAAAACTGTGACTAATTTTTGGACGCATATCGTCCAAAGCAAAAAAGAACGTTGCGCTTCGGAAATTCAATTATCTTTGAAATTAAAATATTATTCTGTAACAGCTCGAAATCCAGGTTTCAAACTTTTGTAGTGTTAATGAAAGGTACATATAATATAGGTAGCTATATTATAGGGATAGCTATACATACTTAGTAGTTGTTAATGGTTGGTATGTATTTCTTAGAATTAATAGGTATGTGGCGGCCCTGAAACGCAAAGGGCAACTGAAGGGTCGGCAATAATCTGCCACACCCTCTGGCTCCACCCAAAGCGAGATGAATCACTTGATGACTTCTCACAAAAGAAAAGGCATTAATATTCTTACTTCTGTACCTAATATATAAATAATTAATTACTGAAAGGCAACAAGTATTGTAAAACAGCCTATCTAACCTATATAAGTAAAAACCCATACGATAGACATACAATTTTGCTCAAGTACCTAACATATAAGTACAAAACTTTACTTCAAGTTCAAGAAATTATTGTAGACTATGTAAATGTAAAGCTACTACATAAACCCCAAAAGTTAAAGGACAAAAGTCTAATTAATAAGGGTTTCCCTGGCACGTGCAATACTAGCCGTATTCATAAATAAATAGTAACATGGCATACACGGGGTGTTAGGTCCATCGTTTGACCTCGTTCCATAAAATCTGATAAGAAATAATATGGCATCGATGGGCAGGTGGGCACTGCCCATCGATCGCGTCATGTAACATAATAAATGTCAAAACGTCACGGATGAACGCCCGTTTTCAGATTATTTACGCCACAACGCTCTATAACCGCTAAATTAAAATACCAGTTTTCGATTTAAAAACACACACCATCTCTCTCTTTCACACCAAAAAGAACAGGGATAAAACAATAAGGTCACCTGCAAAGAATTCGGAAATTGTTGAATATTGTGGAGCATCGATCGGAACAGGTTTCTGCAACGCTATAGCTGACCGAATGATGTCATTCCATTACCTGGTAAAGAAATAAGCAGCGAGTATCGATAGCCAAACGTCATTCTCCAGAACAGTTAGGAATTTGAACAGGGACGTTGGAGTTCTCGGCAGTTTCATCATTATTGTGATCCCAACCAAATCATAGTACGGTACAGTGAAATCGACGACATTTTCTCTTTCAGCCATGACGGACAGTGACGACAGCCCTATGTCCGCTTTCTTATCAACAAGCTCTTTTATAATCCCGTTCCAGTTTCCATTCTCGTCCATAATGCCAAAGTTACCGTCCGGTGCCAAACTTATTTCGTAATCGAATTTAACGATTTGCCGAATCTCCTCTATGAGATCGATGCAATAGCCTTTGAAGCCTTTAGGAGCTTTGTCGTCTCTGATGATAAACGGCCTTTGCTAGAAAAAATAGATTTTGTAAGCATAGCTACCAAAGTTATGCGTCTCTTATCAAAATTCCAGGCGATGCAAACTCGAGACTGACATAGTTGTTTGAACAGTTTGTTGTTAAGTAAACTGTAATTTTTTGGTATTTCATCAAGTTGCCAACAGAATTTTAAACAATAGCGGAGTTCATTTACCTACCTCGACTGTGACGATTCTGTATACTAGCTGCGCGGAGTAATTACTCATGTTATTGGAGTCAGTCAAGGTTAGGTTCGAGGAGAGGCCAGCTTTCCAGGAACCCAGCGAGTGGCTACTTATAGAAGCCCCATCTTTGACCGTGATCGCGAGCAATTCGGTGCTGAATTCCATGTAGCTTCTTCCGTTCATGGGGTCATCTTGCGGAATAAAAAACGGGGCATATGTAGGCGTCTCTTTTATCTGTGAATAAAACCAGACTCGTAGTTTAACCGGTAGTAAATGGTCGACTAGGTAATTACTTATATAAAAAATCGTTTCAGCCTAAATGTGTCAACGCACCTCTTGGAACGCCGTTTTAAGATCCAAGGTCCTGTTTGGTGTATTCTTACCGTCGTAGTCGTCACATGTAATATATTTCATGTCGTTTGGCCACTTGCCAGAGTCCAGTAGTGATCTGGAAATTCATAAGCGTGAACTCTCATGGAATAAGCCAGGATATATTTAGACAAACCACATTGCACGCGGTGTACTAAAGTAGAAACTGGTACACTAGAGCAGGAATAGTAAAGGTCATTACTTGATAGTTAAAAATGTTCTTAAAGACAGGTCGAAGTAGAAGGCGGATGTGATTTCTGGCTCGCCGTTCATGCTGTATGTGGTTTTAATCTTTCCCAATCGGTCTCTACTGTTGGCGTCTGGTGTCGGCCGCATGTGCACGATCGTAGCGTTCTTACAACCGCAGCTAATGTCGCCCTTCTCCAATGATAAAGCGAACCATGCAGTTTTCCTCCCAAAATACTGGTTTTTATCTGCAGCATCTAGAACATTCTTGATCGTTCTTAGGCTCCCAACGATAAAGAAGTTCACGATATCTAAGTTCCGAAGACTTTCCAGTTGGGTTTTTATTTCGTTCGCTTCAAAACTCTTCACGGGCGTAATCACGTGTCGGGTCGGTATGTTTTGTAACAGAGACTTGTATTTGTGGTCCATAACTGTAAACAAACATATTTTATTATCAAGAACCGTTAAAATGACTTGGTAACCAACAATAAATTTAATTAACGGATAAAGCTATGCGGGCGCTATCTAAACAGTTTCGAACTGGGAAAACCTTGAAAACCTTGACATAAACGCTATATTAGCACGAATTTCACGCTTGGCGTGGAGTACATGTCATTACTGATTGATACGATAAAACTGGACGTTTATAAATATCTTTGATTCAAAACTACAAAGTTAAAACTCACCAAAGTATTCGTCGAAAATAATAGCAGCGTTTGTGATATCTTGTTTTGTGACAATAGCTCTTATAGCTTCTGGTAGAATATCAGCAGGAGGCATGACTTGCAGAAGAAACTTAGTTTGATTAGCATTCAGACTCCTCCATTGCCTCAGGTCACCGACTTGGCCGAACGAGCCGGATATGGTTGGCAAGCCCAGTGCTTCTGTAAACGATTTAATAGTTTCCGAACCCACGCCGGTCATCGTGAAGTCGAGAACAACGTGCGGAGTCTTTTTCGCCAAGAGCATGTCATTGTACTTTCTGCAAACTAAAAATGTTTAAATCAAACATAATCTTTCTCTAATCTTGTTTAGCGGCTATTTTATTCAATGTCAATGTTCTAAATTGTGAGTTAAAACTATTTGAGATGCATGTCTATAAAATTTACTGTATTAATGACAGCAATCGCCACCTCATATAACTGCAACTATTGTTATATTTAGAACAAATATCTACACAACAAAAATGTGATAAGTTGATACCTAATCTTAAGAAACGCTATCTGTAGGTTCAAAATTTGGAGAATTTTTCTTACCATTCTCCAAAAAAGCCTTTGCATCAGTTCTGTTTCCTACAACAATGACAGGATCAACAGCAAGACCCAAGCTCGGGTTACGTCTCACGTATTCCTTCGCAACTTCAAAAGCCTTTTCAGCCAAAGCATTACTCTCCTCGTTTATCAGTACTGAAAAAGTAAATAAGCATTTCTGTATGAATGTCTATTTTAAAAATTATTTCTTTTCTTACGTCTCGCTGAAGCGTATTCCAGCATCAATTTGTTTGTTTGTACAACAATGAGTCATCCGGACGAGTTGGAGGAAAAATCATACAGTTGGGAATGAAAGGTCGAAAACGATAGAACAAAAATATGACTTACAAACATTGATATTTTGCGTAGTTTGCCCGAAAGCGTTGCAAATCAAATAGAATAAGAGGAAAATAGAAAACGCAGACATGTTTGTTCCCATCACTATTTCGTATCGCACATCGTAACTGCTTCCCTCGCAATAACCCAGTGACTGATCGCCAAGCTATCTGACCATCGACTGAAGGGTAGTTAACCCAATTATTCTGTGTACTGTATAGTTTCCACGGCAATGTCCGACCTTGATTCGGCCTCTCTTATTGATGAATCGGTCATCGCTAATAGGTACATGTTTGTCCAAGAACACAAACAGACAACATACACTATATATTATGTACTTAAAGGTACATTTAGACATATAGGTAGGTACCTCCTGTATTGACCTAGTCATTAGGTTGTCTCATCGTCTAATATCATTTATGTGTCCGATGACGTCAGGACAGACATATGCAATGCGACTACGACGTGCCCTTATCCTTAGTGGCAGAGCAGGAAAGCTATAAAAAGTTAATACTAATCCGCATTCAGCACTAAGTATAGCATATCTACCTTAGCCACATGAAATAATGAATATGAACACAAAGCGCAATATCGCCTGTTAGGTATTCAAATATTTGCAGATTATGAAGGAAAGTGCCATGACTTTATCACCAAAATACCTACTACACAAACAAGTTGCACAGGTATTGTTTTTTGTAGAGTACCTACTAAGTATATAGGTAATAGTAGATTATGTTACTAGGGGATACAGCAGTTTACGCGGGCATGTTGAATTCCGACCGAAACGAAGGTTGTTAAGTTTGGATCCTATAACTCCCGAGCACTTCGAGAGAGTTGATATAGAAATCTGAGTGAAGTATGGAATTCAGGCTGCCCAAGACAAAGACAGCTTTATTCCCTTGTTGGATACTCTACTTTTACACCTTTGAGATAATATACTGACACAAATTAAATACTTATTAGAGAAATATAAGTATTATTTACAAGCTAATTTTAACTATCACTCGACATGATTTGAGATTTGTAACTTCATAAAAAAAATCACTACTAAATTTAATTTTCCATAACGCTACCGCTTTATTTATTTTTATTCCCTGGGAAACACCCACACTGCATTAAACCCCTAGGGTCAGTACTTGCTTTAGCAGAGTTTATAACATGTATAAGAACACTATCGAGCAGGTAAAAAATTATGTTCAGCCCGTGCGTCCTATTATGAACATAGGAAAACCAGGAAATTTAATTATTTAGTAGTGTGCAATACATAGTTTTAATTATGTTTCTTTAAAAGTATTGCTGTCAGTTGAACCAAAAAACTAGTTTTAGAATAAAAACAAACTGATAAAAAGAAGATAAACTGTGCAACAGAGGCCAATATTTCATGTTCATAATCTTGTTCTCAAGTTGCTTTCTGACATTGATAAAGTTTCGGTTTGTTTTACAATAAGGTAGGTATAACGAAAACAAAAACATATTTTGATTGGACTATTTTATTGCCAGAAATGTTTTACAAACACTAACTCCACGGTTGAGAGAAGTAAAGTGTAAACTGTACACGCTACTTTAAATCTAATACTAAATGTACTTTGAATCAAAAGTTATTACATAAATTGCAAGATACAATCTGAAAGAGTTAGTCACAACTTTAATACAATATTATATCCTAGCAAGAACACACAAGTGTAACTTACTCAACAATATTAATGAAGATTCGTTTCCACTGGGTTATCTTACATTCGAGGTCTGTTACTATCACATTATAAGAAAATAAATTAGAAAAACAGGAGATATAAGAAAAATAAAGTTGTCCATAGAAATTACAAACAAAAAAAATAGCACACAAAAGTTAGTTATGTCAATATGAACTATCACCTTATTTGTCAACTTTGAACTTTAATTAAATTCCAAATTCTTAAAATTAGTGTTACAATGTGAACAATTATTTTAAATAACGCGCCTCCCTAGCGTGCCGGTTGGAATTCACAAGCGTAAAACAATACGGCCACATAAATCAGTTGTGTAGGATCAAAGCAAACACCATCCAATTTGTGAGGAAGTTACTTGTTCACACTGCAAACCGTAACCAAAATGTCAAAGGAATGTTCAAATGGTTAAGTAATAATGCCTATGAAATACAAAATGTGCGTTTTTTAACTGCTAACTTAAATTTACAACTGAATTAATTATCTAAACTTTTAATTAATCTTAAATCTTTATCTAAAATCCGTTTTTCGGAAGCTGTTTTATAAAACGCGTCGTTCACAGAACGGATCGTGAATTGATTTCACACTTAGTGAATTACTTTGGCAGTACATTACTGGCGTAATATGAAAACGATACACGTTACTTTCATCAATTCAATAATCCACCGCTACTAGTCTGTTGAGATAAGACACCAATACTCAAAAACAGCATACAACACCTAAACCGACTCATGCAATAATGTTCAGTTCACTGCGATGCACACTGGTCGCCATTGACAGTAACATTAAATTTACAATTTACAGGTACTTCACAGGTAAGATTTAATACAATGTATTATAAACCTAAACATAAGTGCGGTCACAAAAGAGCTCAACTCTTTATTGTACATGCAGCTTAAAAATTGTAAATAGGAACTACCAAGACTTCCTAAGTGTTAGGGTATCTAAAAGTTTGCAAGTGTGTTCACACAACACAGGTATTATGTTGTGTGTTTTGGGGTAAGTTCTATTGTTTGTCATCTATTGTCTGTAAATTTTGGCATGTTAGGAAGTCCGAGTAGTATGAGTTTTGTATTGTAAATGTAGATATGTATCCGAGTTGAGTTGAGCCCTAATGAACATGGTTGCATTGCAGTAAACCAAGCGAGGTAGTTTGGTAAGAAGTTTTAAGCAGCCGCCTCCTCTGCTTCGGCAGGGGGCGCCTCTTCCGCTACTTTCGCCTTCTTCTCTGGCGTGGTCTTCTCCGCGTCACCATTGTCGGCGGACACAGATTTCCTCTTCACGCCAACTTCTTTCGTTTCTGTAATAAAAAAGTCTGATTGTTAACTAAACCATTACGACCACAGTGTTTTGAATTATTTTATTTTATTATAGAAGATCGTAATTTTTCGGGAAATTAATATGTGAGAAATGTTTACCTGTGGCATCACCATTTTCAGTGGCGTCATTGCTCTCCTCGGCATCGCCGTTCTCAGCGGGCTCGTCCTCGGTGGCTGCCTCGCTGCCGTTCTCCTCCTTGCCGTTGCCGTTGCTCTCGGGGGCTTCCGCAACCTTTTTGGCGGGAGACTTCTTCACCGGAGACTCTTTCGCCTCAGATGAGGTGACCTCCTCGGCTACGACGTCCCTGAAAGCGTGAACGTTTTAATGTTATTCACAGCTAATTAATTCTCTTATAATCTTAAATTAATACCGATTGTGCGATAAGCTTAGTAGATTTTTAACAGTTTACTAATAAATACAAGCGTGATATATTAACGGCACTGAATGTCGTAAAATCTTCAATCTAAATACCTACGCACCGTGGCTAATGTGAAGTGCGCGAGTCAGTAACGGAACATAACAATGCAACAGTTCCACACGCGGGCAATGCTCAGCGGCTAAGTGGGGCGGCATAAAAGGAAAAGTCTGCCGGAACAAAAACAAGTGGCTGTTGCGCAAGGCTGCATGTGGGAAAGTTGCAACATAGGAAACTGAACGTAACCGTGATCACCTTTGCTGAATGAATACGTTACTCGCTCCAGTAGGTTACACTTCACGGCAAGCCGTAAAGCGTTAAAAATAACTAATGACAACACGCGTCGCCCGCGATAACGTAACCGAACAGCAACCTGCCTGAGTTGCAAAACTCGAGGTCTCGGCGAATTCAAACGAGCGCGCGCCGGCGTACGGCGACGCTACGCGCCGGCACGCCGCGCAAGCAGCGCCATCTTGGATAAAACAAGCGGCCCCGCACCCGCCGCCCGGCGTGCTTTTAACTTTTCCACTTCATTATAATACGCTATAACAGGAAAAACCATCAAATCTAATCGACACAACGCATTCTCCAACACTAAATGCGCCTTAAATCTTACATTCATAGGCTCAGAAATCCGCTTTATTAGATTATCAGTAAAATAACATTTTCCCGCGTGTCTTATCTTTGGCGGCGTTTACAAAATAAGTATCACCAAACTATCAGTACATTACAAAAACATATTTTGCAACAATCGCACAAATAAAACGAACCGATAAAAATGTTATAACACTGAGGAAACACTGTAAATTCACAGAAAACACGAATTTCACACATAAATAGGAAGCCATTTTGATCACGTTTCCGAAGCCGCCAAAAATTTTCTGTATCGCAAACTTACTAAAACTGAATTAATTCAACGGAAAAACTTACTTCTTTTCGACGGCTGCGTCTGCCATTATGTTTTTAGTTTTAGGAGATACTTTTAAATTATAAAGAAATAATTATAAGCACGTGTTACGCACAACGTACAACAATGTTCACCGCACAAACACCGATGACCAAATGAAGGAGGAAGAAGGAAAAAATATAATGCGGGACGCCTCGCGCGGGGGACTCGTACTCGATGTGAAGCTAGCCGCGTCTACTTCAAGATAGAGAAACAACCTACTGCGATTTACGCTTGCTAGAGAGAGATAGTTATAGATTTTAAATACATCTTCAAACAACCTTGAAACCATACTACGAACAACACAGGCAAGCAACATATACCTATCTCTTTCTGGCCTGTTTAAAAAATACAATCGTTAATGTTCCAACAAGACAAAATAATAAATGGGTTTTCTTCTGGAAAATTAAATATAACAATATAGACGATTTTACGTCTAGACCGTGAACAATTAGCACTGTTAGCAGATATTGTTTTACTATTACTATAAAACTAAACTTTAGACCACAGCATTCCAAGCCACAAGTGCCTACATTACACACCTTAAGTATGTACCTACCTAGGTATTTCAAGGAAAGCTAAGAATCAGAATGTACCAATTGGGCGGAGGTACCTACTATCAACTATCCACATAAAAAATACTTTTTAAAGTCGAATTTAACGCTAGGTACCTGCTTCATTGTTTCAGTCGTTATACCACGCACCTTACGTATTACATGAGTACATACATAAACAGGTCGATCGAATGTACAAACCAATGACTATACAACCAGAAACCGAAGTAATTTATGACTATACATACCTACGCCACGCTTATCTATGAAAGGTATTGGCCATTTTTCATTCATGTGTGTAGTAAAATAGTAGCGTAGCCTGCATACTGTGTAGGTAAGTAAGTACAACCTTCTTATATGCCTTTCAATTAGCCTTCTCGATGACACAAGTGTTTTAATTAATCATTATCGAAAAGGGAAAATAGGTTCCTCCTACAAATCTAGAAAGACGTAGGTAAGTGTTGTTTCCGTAAAATGAAGTGTCCGTGAAACACAATTTGCGTGCGTTAAAGAGTTCAATGGCCGATTGTCTCGTCAGTCGTCAACCTACCTGTTTTTAAAGTAGATAGTTTAGTAGGTAGAAAGGTAGGTTACCTAGGATTTCTACGAAAAGATTAGACATTTATTTCTGCGTTACTCGCATTTTAATTAAAGAATCTTCTAATTACGTGATCAGTCATCACACCACGTTGCAATGAGAACGCGTTTATTTCCCGCCAACCTGCGTTTGCTTGTGCCAGAAAAACGCAAGTCCGAGTTTTGTACGAATGACTCCTAAAGCCAACGTCTTAGGCAATAACAAAACGTCGTGCCGTGTAATTTTATTCTCTATTTCAATCTAATAAGAGTCACAATGTTTTGAACCGGACGCAGAATATAACGTAGTCCCGTGATAGGTCGATGGCTTTTTATAAGAAATCTTGGCACTAGTTTGTGATTTCGTCAGAATATGAATTCGTCAAGCAGAACAGTCCGTGATCCGATGTATCCACGTGCATTCATGATACCTACAGGTCTCTTCTTACCCATCATGAACTCAATTATTGTATCAAGGCTTGTCATGGGTATATGGCCCATGCATGTAAACATGGCCTATCATCTGCATACGATGGGGTAGGAGAGCACCTAGTAGATCATTGCAACTAACTATTTAAATGATGTAGAGAGCTACCTATTTTAAAACATTAAACGAATCTCTGACGTCATTGTTTTATTTAATAAACTTACATCGGTTCCGGTAGATAGGTAGGTACATTACAGGCGCTACAGTTCGACACCGGTGTTTTTGTTACTGGTCACTTGACATTTTCGAATAAATAAATAATAATTTTAAAACTTAGAATTATAGTAACATTTTGAAACAAGCTTTGTTCTAATAAGTGCAAGCGTCCAGTAGACGGTGCTATTTTAATCTTTAGTAGGTTGTTATAAAGATTACATTAAATTGGTCGAGTTTGCGGGATGAAACGTTTTGGCAAGATTGGATTATCGATCTAAAAATATTTTTTTATCTTTTGGACCTTATTTCAAGGGAGTAAAGATTAAAATTGGTTGAGTTATATTTAGGATACATTCAGAACTTATAAAACAAAGTAGATTCGTCCCTACGTAAAATGTATGCTTATGTACCTGTGCCTTAACACATGTATGTAGAATTGGGTACTTATACATTGTGACATACTTATTTTTTATACCCAGTTAGTAAGTAGGTACCTCTATGTATACTTGGTTCCAAATTTGAATACTCCACAAGTTCGCATCTTGAGGCGAGCCGACCGACGACGCGCGTATCATTTGACATCTATCAATGTATGTACCTATTGGTTTTAATGTTTGTACCTACTGCAAAAAAAAACCAAACAGTTGCCCATACCTACACAGGAACTTCATCAAATAAGTTAGATAATTGCATAGATAGAATGGAGTGATGAATGTAGATAGGAACTTAATTGGAGTGCGAAAGCAGGCGAATGTGGAAAAATGTGGATAAAAGTAGCGTGCGTAATAGGTACATATGTGGATACCTCTACCTAGATAGGACAAGCAGTAGTAGTTTTACGTATCAATTTTACACATAAACTCATGAAGTCATACTGTAATAGTTTATTGTATCTATGATTCCATCACAGCACTTTAACAGTTTAACTATAAGGGCGGTTTTCGTAGTTTTAGAGACACAACTGACGTTGCCGCTTCGTTTGCTTCAAATTAGTCACAGTTTAAGAACTTTCTGGAAATAAGTTGTTCTTATAGTTTGAGGCCCTACAATGACATCTTAGGGGCAACGCAAATAGAAGACGGCGAGACGAAGGTACGGTACAGACACGGCGCAGATACGGTGCAGGCGCGATATCTGCGCAAACAGACGCGGGGACGGTACGGCACAGAGTATTATTATACAAGGTGCTATTTAGTGGAAATAACATTTAATACACCTCCTTTCGGTTTTTTTTCGAATACTAATTCCCTCCTTTTGTATCATTATAATTCCTATGTACAGTCGAGAGCACATCAAGTGTAACATTGCGCTACGAAACCCGCCACTATTACAAGTGCAATAAAGGCGTGCTCAAGGTCAAACTGTATAGCTTGATGTGCTGTCGACTGTACTTATGTTTGCAATATGTAACCGCTATGTTTGCTATTTAACTACTTTAAAATACGAATAACATCGAAATACATAAATCAAATCATAATAAGTTAAATTACATCGGATTTTCATTAAAATCATGGATTAAGGCTGATTTACTTTGATACAGTAGCCAGCTACTGTATCAATGTAAATCAGCCTTTAAATATCCATATGGACGAAAATTTGAACAGTTTAAAATATATCGCTACGTATCTTTGTTCATACTGTATATAATGCGAGACGCCGCTTGCGCCTACATCTGCTGGCTTCCGAAGTCCTTCTCTTACTTTTGACAATACGATATGGTAACATTCCAGTGACATTTTATAAACTGTGCGAAAACGATCAGGATATTCATATAATGTTTCCATTATTTTATAGTACCTGTGCTCTTCTGCATTTCTCCACACTGGATGTATCCAATACCTTCTTGGTCTTTGCTGTAAATTAATAATCTGTAGCAAAGCCAGTGCATCTTCATCTTCGTCTGAAGAGGAATACATGTCTTATCCCGTCAATATCACGCTCTATAATGACTTAACTTGCCGTATCGTCCCCGCGTCTGTTTGCGCAGATATCGCGCCTGCACCGTATCTGCGCCGTGTCTGTACCGTACCTTCGTCTCGCCGTCTTCTATTTGCGTTGCCCCTTAAGGCGGGTTGAGCTCAAATTCGTCTAGTGTGGACCGACTCTAAGAGAGACTCTTTGAGAAGAGCCGAGCACGGGCACTACACGAATTTGAGCTCGGCTTGTGCTCCGCTCGTATTCAGCTCCTCTAGCGTAGACCCACCTTAAAATCAACTTAATTCCGGTGCGAGAGAGACAGAGCTATAAGTGCAGCCCATTTCGCACTATCCCTTTCTCGCACCAGATTTATGATGGACT
This sequence comes from Mythimna vitellina, assembly GCA_949316375.1. Taxonomy (NCBI): domain Eukaryota; kingdom Metazoa; phylum Arthropoda; class Insecta; order Lepidoptera; family Noctuidae; genus Mythimna; species Mythimna vitellina. The sequence continues at coordinate 5,820,095 of OX438693.1, forward strand.
TTATGATTTTTTAACATCGTGTTCATAATATAGGGCTTACTTTATTACAAAATGGCCTAATAATCGTTTTAAAAATCAAGTCCCACGAGGACGAAACTAAAATTCCTAAATAAAATTTGCTATTTGATTATCGACGGTCGGCCAAGACAATGAGAGTTGAAAATCCAACAGTGCAATAATATTTTGACTTTCATTTACGCGTTCCCTAGCATTAGTGAAAACAGATAAAAACTTCTAAGTAGATAGGTAAGTACCAATCCTACTTACCATCGGCCGGATGATTTCGAGAAAAAATCAGTGGAGGTTTTAATTAGTATACGCAAATTGATTCCTTGAGGATATTATGATGTAAATTGTAGGAAATTTATCCAATAACGTAAATAATCAAACTTCTTCATAAAGTAGTCTGTAAATATCGAAAATAAGGTTCGCTTGGGGAACAAGAGGAATTGGCGAAGTTTTGTATCACAAGTGTCTACAGAACCTTACTTACTTTAGATATAATTATAATCGGCCTGGATATTGAGCGCTCGACGAAAGATCGCTTTGCGCATTGTACACATATGGCAAAGAAAATGTACACCTATTTTGTTTTTTCTTTTACCTGCTATCTTCTTAATTTTGGTTGAAGGTAAAAGTAAAAAAAAAACATAAATAGTTTAAATCAAAGTCGCTGTGTTTCTCTCTCTGTTTTTCCGTTTACTTATTAATCATGCAACAGGATGAACAACACCACACCAACACCGATTTTCATACGGTTTTCATTATCTTTTAGAGAATTTCTACCGGAAGGTATGCATATTGTAGCAAAGACGAAAATTTCAAAGATTTGTAACACCTCTACGAAGAAATTCCTAACATTTTACCTACTTTTGAAAGGAACTTTCTCTGTGTGCCTGTTATGCGTTCTCGGCAAAACTATTTTTGGTGACATATAACCACTAATAAAATAACCAATAATAACAATAAAATCGATGGATTAAAAATTACGAGTCAATTTATTGGCACGGAAGTGTACTCGTCGTCGTTAGGTACATGCAGCAAGCGCAGGGAACCAATCACGAGTGACGTCTATGATGCGATGCGCGGCGAGCCAATCACTGACACTACCCGCCTCCGCGTCTCACTTCATACCACCAAAAAGACCTGATATTTTACTTCTGCACAAGTAACATTCAGCGCTCAAGGTCCGTGCCGATAACTGTACCTACCAATGCGAAATGATTGAAGCAGTAAAATAGAGCTGAGTAGTTTTTTTATAATGTTCACTACCTCTGCAAAGCTTGCCGAGAAGGCTGACTCGATAAATCAACTATTTGCTGACAAATATTTCAAAAACAATAAAATGTGTTATATCCACATTATAATGGGAAAAAAAATTAGGCACCTACTGAATTCTGGCAAATGCTCATTATACCTGCATTAATATTACATTATTATTGCCATCCATTATGCGTACAACTAAAGAAGGAGTAGATTTCCCTCCCGGAGTTTGTGTTTCCTGATAGCTATAAGTTACTTAGGGGTCTTTAAGTCAAAAGTGGTTACTTCTAGGCAAGTGTGCTCCATTGTCGGCCATATCATCGCTTACCATTAGGTGAGGTTGTCTTCCTGAAAAACGCGAGCCTATCCATATTAAAAAAAAATGCACAAATCGTTCGAATCCAAGAAAAAAAGTACTTAGATGTTTTGGCCCCTTATTTTTACTAGTAGAATACCGGTGTTTTGAATAAAGTTGCACCGAATGAGTCACAAAAAGGATGCTATAGACACGCGTGACGTCATCTGATCTGTGAAAGCGACCCTACAATCCTGTGGTACGAGCATTACCTTCCCTCCTCACCCCACCTATTTAGATTGTCTACACGCGCGGACGGCAACGCGACGGGGTCGTGCGAATCAGCTAGGGCTGCGAACGACAGATTACAAAACCGTTTTAAATGGCTGTACCTACAGACAGATACAATAATACAATGACGAAGGTTATTTAGGGTTCCGTAATCGTATGGCAACAACGGAACCCTTTATTATTTCGTCCTGTCTGGTTGTCCATTATGCAGCCATTTTTTTGCGTCTATTATCTTCATATAATTTAATTCTTCTGAGTGTACGTGTGTTTGTCAACTAATTCCTCTCATGCGTCCCGACCGATTTGGATGAAATGTGTATACCTATGTATATTTAAGTGGGACCGTGGCCGTGGGATGGTTTGAAAATATAATTGGACTCGGTAGGTGGCGCTGCAATCGGGTTCTCAATTTTTTTCTGATAAAAAGCCAGTTTTCAGACAGGAGAACGTCTGTCGAGACCGCTATTATAGCCAGTCTATAGTAAAAATATTTGCATTGCGTGTTACATACATCTTCCTGGGACAAGGGCAGGCAGCAACAGTATTATTTTTCTCTTCCATCCTGTCCTGGCACCCGTCACACTATTATTAACTCCCTTTTCTTTCATATCCCTTCCCACATCAATCCATCTTTTCTTTGGCCTTTCCCTCTCCATCCAGCTACATGTATACTCAGAACTCTTGTCTACTCTTCTATGTATGTAACATACGATATTAAAAATAATAATAATAACTACACCAAAGTACCGAGGCACTGGATAGAGTTATTCGTACAGGATAAGCGTAATTTAAACCAATATGGTGTGCTGTGACACCTGCGTGTGTGACATGGTAACGCAAATAACAATAGTACATTTATTTATAGGTACTCGTACAGGTACGTACGTGCTGCAGGAATAATCATAAAAATTAGCTAGTTAGCTAGGGCAGGCAGGGGCCCGGGGCCCTTGAACACAGAGAGCAAAGGGCAATGCGGGAAGGGAACACTTGGTTTAAGGGCCGACGCTGCGTTAAACGGACGCCTGCGCGGTCCCATACAAAATGCTCCATGTCGCGGTGACCTATACATTAGGCGTCCATTACACGATAGGTTTAGCTATCAGTTTTGCCACAGTCAAATATTTTGATTGACGAAAAACCTACCGTCTAATGCGATGACTGACGTTTGACGAAAACATAATGACGATAACATTCCGTCATTCAAACAGCATTCATGATTGATGGTTTTGATTGACGCTTGACCGTTTAATGATCGCGACACTGTGCAGGTAATAATCCGGTTTCCGCTACGGGGACCGTCGTCGGGGTATCGCACACGACACATGCCCGACGTGTGCCCGCGTGGGCACCTGCGCGTTGGCCCAGTGAGCATAAGTGTAATGCCCCGTTTACACGTGGGCCCAGCCTCGGCCAATCGCCTTCCCTAGCCATTGTGTTAACGAGCAAACTACGCTTAAACAATGACGATTGGCCGAGGCTGGGCCCACATGTAAACGAGGCATAACACTTCGTCTCGCACCATCTAGAGCGGGAGAAGTTATTGATGATTTCCCACCTACAAAAAGGGTCGTGGGGCTCTTTGAACCGGGACCGCAGTTCCAGCTTCCACCTATAAAAATAATTATTTTTATTGAGTACTATTTGCAGTTAGTGATAGTTTGACGGGCGACAGGACAGGATGGAAGAAAAAAAACATGTTGCGCCGACCCCAAGTAATATGGGTTAAGGGCAAGGCAGGAAGAAGAGGATGAGTTTTTGGAGACCACAGGGACAAAGGTATTAAAATACAGTTACCAAAAAAACTGTATTTATTTGTGGACCCAAAATGCTATCCATAAAAAAATATATAGGTGGAAATTGGGACCGCGGTCCCGGTCCACAGAGCCCTACGACCCAAAAAAGCTACATTATTATATCTTAGATACTTACTGCCTTGCATGTAGCGGAGATGAGAATGTTGAGATGGATGTGTGGTGTGACGAGAATGGATAAAGTGAGAAATGAATATATTAGAGGAAGTTTGAAAGTGGCGCCAGTGACTGAAAAGTTGAAAGGGAATCGTTTGTCTTGGTATGGTCATGTAAAGAGGAGAGATGAAACACATGTTACTAAAAGAGTTATGAATATACATGTGGATGGGTGGAGAGGGAGAGGGAGGCCAAAGAAAAGATGGATGGATTGTGTGAACAGTGACATGAAAGAAAAGGAAGTTAGTGATAGTATGACGGTTGACAGGATAGAATGGAAGAAAAAAACGTGTTGCGCCGACCCCAAATAAGATGGGACAAGGGCAGGAAGATGATGATGACTTACTGCCTATAGATACTCAAACTAGAACTATGACTTATACTATGTTATGGCTATATCATATTTTATGGGTAGGTAGAAATAGTGCGTAAGTGCTAATTAGTTGATGGCCTATCACACGACAGCAAAATAAATATTATTCAAGAAACCATGTCTTTGTATTGACGTTATAGTTAGTGGATGTCCTTTTCACGTCATTATTATTATTAGATTGTTCCAGTAAAAGGGCAAAGCTATCATTCTAACCTTACCGTTCTACTGGAATAGCATCAAATATTTTTCCTCGGTCTGGGCGGAGCGAGGGCACGTATCGTGTAAAAGTCAAACTTTTAGTGACAAAAACCCGAACCCACACGTGCTCCTTACGACCCTGGAACGCCACTCCGACTCGTAGTAACTCTTTCAAACAATCTCGTAGACAATGTCTGTAGTCAAATACATATAGTCACCCTTTAAAATTAAACTGGTTCCTCGAGCGCCGATTGTATATACGTCAGCTCCCCTAGCCAAGTTACAACTGTTTCGTTTCGATTCTCTTTTCGTTGATCGCCTCAAGTCGGCCACGTCTCCGATTCCTTTGTTCTGACGTCATCTCAACGCTCAGTCACGTGGTCAGAACAAAGGAATAGGAGGCGTGGCTGACTCGAGGCGATCGACGAAAGAAAATCGAAACAAAACGGTTGTAACTTGGCTAGGGGCTGTACAACTTGAGTGACCTTAAAAACGCTTAATTGTCGTTTCGTACACACGGGTATACGAAAATTTTTCGGCCGAAATTGTTGGTCTCTATATCTTCGTTTTTCATAGAAAAATCCAGAAAGTTTTATTTTATTTCTTTTTTTTTTTGGTGATTTTACGTAAAAACGCGCAATTATGTAATAATAATACCCTTACGCGCGAGGGGTTAAAAGTATCTGCAATGCTACCACGAGCTCGCGATCCATTTGACGACCTAAACTGAACTGTTAAAGGGATGGAGCTATATAGAGTGTATATCGCCATCCCTTTTTCTCGCTCGCATGACAGACATGTTAATACGTCATAGTTAGACCCCTGATCTCTATGGAATAAAGTAAAAACAACAGGGAATTGGTCGCATAACCCGTTCGTGCTTCTGAATTCCTCATTATACACCTACTTAGCTAATTACATTAATGTAAGCACCTGACGTTACTTCACGACTACACACCTATCTGAAATACCTTATCGCGTTTACAATTTCAATGATTCTAGCCTTTACTATTATTAGTTTTATTTAAATATGAGCCTTAATTTCTACATAGTAAGGTTGATTATCGTCTGGATGAATAATCTCTCACGCTTGTAAAGGGCGGCTACCTTGTCTATCTTTAGTTGTGTGCTGATTGAAATAATAGCTGTGACACTGACACAGTGACTATAAAATGAAAGCTGAATATTATATTTGCCTTTGCAAAATGAATGACGATGAGAATGCGGTAGGAAACCAGCTCTTGTCGATGGTAGATGCAATGGCACACACACAACGCGTAATAACGTGATTATGTTTTTGGTTATTATGTACAAATTTTTTGTTGATAAACTTTAATCGTATAGAAAAGGCCCTCCTCAGTATATCTTCAAATAGTAGATAGGCTGTGCTTAAAAGCCTTAACTAAAATTTAGTTCCGTTTTTCACCGACTGCCTAGATAGTCAACGTCAAATAGTTTAAGAAATATACTGAGCGCACTGTATAGTAATTGTACGAGTGGCCCCCGGCCGCCTGTTCGCCCTATCGAATGGATCCCGCGCTATGCGGTGCACTGTGCTTGTTCGGCTTTTTGGGTCAATTAAACCTTGCTTGTTTCTCAAAAACAATCTCCGATAGCATAGGCTTTTAGTTGCAACTTTTGCCTTATTCAGATTTAAATCCGCTCGGGTCGCTGTAATACTGGCCACTATTGGCGGTTTGGTTGTTACTTGTAATCCTGACACTAAAAACTTCAATGTACGATAACGAAAACCAGTCTGGCGCCGCCGCGCCGGTTTTTTAAAAGGCATTGTGTACACTATTACTTCCTCACTTTTTGTTTGATGTTAAGTGGCGAGATACTTAAAAAAAAAGAACTTAAAGTCTGGCGTAGCTTATTTGTAAGTGCAGATTTAATTTGTGTTTTGTTACGCACATGTCGGCACGGCACTAGTGTTGCCAGGTTCGATTGGTTTAAATCGCAGCAGATGTGAAAAAAATCGTGATTTAGGGTTTTGATTGTTAGATAGGGACAAAAATAAACTTTTTTTTCGAGGTGGGAAATTATCTAATGACGTCTCTCGCTGTATGGTGGAACGAGACTTTTACTGATTAAAACTAACCTATGTCCTGCAATTTTACCCTTTGCATTCCAGGGCCGCCACGGTTACTTTTTCAAAATTTCCCGCAGCTCTCGCAGGCGTCGGCCCTAGTGTGATTTTGAACGCATTGTCACACTCAGTATAATGATGATGCGAAATGCGACTGATGTAATACATCTTTATTTTTGATAATTATAATAGTTTTTTATAAATTTATTGATTAAGTGTCCCGATCAGGCGCAAATCGGGACGCATCGCCAGATCTCTGAAAATATAATATATATTCCACAACTTTTACACAACGCCATCTAGTCCCAAACTAAGCAGAGCTTGTGGTATGAGTACTAGACAACTGATAAACATACTTAGGTATTTCTAAACAAACCTACATATTATAGATAAATTTCCCTCAGACACAGGGGCGCCGGCTTTTAGAAAACCTCATGGGTGCTCATGCTCATTTGATGACTCGAAAAAGTGGCGAAGTGTGAGAAGAGAAATGAACACTGATCGATCGACAAATAAATAAATTTAATAACTAATAATAAATTGTGGCAACGTCACATACATTTCTTTGGTCCCACACTAAGGTTTTCCCTTGGAATAACGAACGACGAAGATACCACAAACAGTCGGACCCAACCCAAATATCTGTTTCATCAACAATCATTTGTGTGCGGAAATCGATCCCGCGACTTTTTCGTCTCAACTAGCGCTCTAAACCACTGCGCTAACAGGCGATTACTGATCTGTTTCTTGATGTCTATTCTCAGGGGTACTCGGCACCCGATGTTTATTTCTCACTGGTGCTCGAGCCCTTGAGCACCCACGGAGTTGGCGCCCCTGCCGAGACACGCCCGATGGATGCGAGACGTACAGGACCGTTAATAGTGGCGACACTTGGGTCTTTCGGCTGAAATGATGATGATAATGACACCCAGACAATGTACCACACCTACAATCCAGGGTGAGAATCGACTCCGGCATAGCAGTCAGGGTCACTGACAATTAGACCAACAGGCCTGTCGATACCTGAAAATCGGGACGTCACGCGCATATCATCCTGGCAACACTAGCCGGCACCCTCTCTGAATCGAATCGTGCCGTTTCGCCCTTGGTTGAATTTATGTTGATAGATAGGGTTGTGTAGTTCAGTGTGTTGCCTACCTACCTACACAATACTGGTATTGTGTGAGTATGCGACAGGAATTAAATGGGGAACTATGGAACCCTTTTTTCTACTGTGCGCGTCTGAATATTATGGGTTCTAGTGAATGTAACAATGCAGAGTTCGAAGACAGAAATGTAATAAAGAAAAAAAATCAGATTGTTCATGAAATTGTGACTCCTTTTAATACTTAAGTTTTGTATAGCGCTATAGTGCGTCATCTACTAAATGAACAGTCTGAATTAGGTGGATTTTTTTGAGGCAATAATTTGACTAAGCTTAATAAAGTGGATGGTCCGATTTTAGCAAATTTATTTATTGATTATTATGAGTAACACCAACAAATCTCATTTATGCTCCCATACACTTAATTGAGTTCAGCGCCATTTACCGAGAACACAATCATAATCGGGGCAGTATTTTTTAAGGGTGGTTTTGGCAATTCAAATCTTTCTTCTGCCGTCCTAGTAGAACGCACCTCTAATAAAAATACAATGCTGCACTTATAAATATACGAAAAATGTGCATTGAAACATTCAGTTATACTTCTATGGATATTGGATTTGGGCCAAGAACGGTGTGCAGTCACGATCCCTCGTAACGAGAGGTTCAAACCTTTAGACTGGTTCCAATTCTTTTTTCTAGTCATTATTGCTAAGTTATCTAGCGACCTACCCCAGCTTTCCATAGATGTTGTTATCCCAATATCGCGACAAAAAATAAAGAGTTGCTTCATTTTTTCAACCTGGGGCCTCTTTAGGCCCGGGGCCCATGCATTTTGCCAGCCTTGCCACCCTGTAGTTACGCCACTGGTCTACCTGGGTATCAAGTTTTATCGAAAGCCGTTCAGCTGTACGAGCGTGAAGAAGTAACAAACATACATACACACACACAAACTTGCGCTTAATTATATTAGTGTGATATTATTATTCAATGTGTGGAATACATAAAGATGAAGTAGATGAAGACCAGGTTCATCCTGAGAGTTGAAAGGTTGGAGTCGCGTCACAAGATCAACTTCAAATCTTTTGTTGTACGGGTACCGACTCAACATCTGGAGACTTTCATGAAGGAAGAATTTTTGCCGACGGGTGTCGTGTAAACGGCGCTTTCGCGGAAGGCTACATGACACACGACTCAGTGGTGTCATTTAGCCTTCAATACGTCGCCGACACAACGTAGTTTTATTAATAAATAAAAATAAAATGTTATTATTATGTATTCAGTTTATTATTTTTAAGATTGTTATTTAAGTATATGGGCCTTAGTAACCTGAAATAGTTATTATTATTATTATTAATGTAAGGGTGGAACTAAATTGGTTGTACCGAATTACACATTCCTATGCTTCTATCCCTTTCTGTCACATAATACCGTCATGGCGTCATTTACTAGTGCGAGAAAGGGAACGGGAGTGTGATCGCACGCGTCGGAATCGATGTGGCAATGCCGACATGCGCTTTCTCACTGATTTACATCAGTGAGAGTTAGGGTTGAGTTACCTTAACCCTAATAAAATCAATTTGTTTTCAGCCGGGAGAAAACAGAAATACTGTTTATCTTATTAAACTGCTGACGCAAAAATGATAGATGATAAACTAATAAATAGTAAATCTGTAAAAAATTAATAAAAAAGAAAACGCTTAGAGGAAACAAGCAAAACCACAAAACATCGGCAGGGCCCGTTTTGCCGTCACCGTCCGCGTCGCTCGGAACACATATTCTGCACCATAGATGTTTTATCGTTGCCGTGTATACCGGCCATTATAAATCTATGTTCTGCTGTACAGATGGTCAGTCAACTAACATGCCGACAAAAATTTGAGCGAGTTACCAACATAATAAAAAAACCGGTCAATTGCAAGTCGGACTCGCGTAGAAAGAGTTCCGTACGATAAATATATATATTCTAACCCATTTTTTTTTTAATCTGGCCCTTTAGCTTTGTGATAACTACCGGATTGTAGAGGGAAATTGCTGTCTTATCATATGCTTACTTAGTCGCGCCATTAATACTGATACAATTACAAAAACAATGTTTTGAATTTGGAATCTGTCATTCTTATATGAATCATTGTGTTTTGTCGTACAATATCCTTGGTTTTCTCATTTTCGCGCCAATTGGCCACTCCATTTTGATATGCCAAAAATATTTATATAATTTAATTAAAAATGAATACGTTGATAAAATCCAAGAACCGCCAAATGCGTAGCTCACAAAAAAAAATACTGATAAGATTTATTTTTTACTATTTAAATTAATTAATTTTTTGAGCAATGTTCCGAGTTTATGCTCAAAGTTCTTTAAAATGTTCCTAATTAGTCAGCAGAGTATAAAGTGGACATTATCCGATTTCAGTGACGGTTTGGTGGAGCTAGCTATCAACGAGCGACTGAACTGAGCCATGTTTTTGTGAAAAGGTGTAAAAACAGCACAACAAGCAGAAGTGTATCAAGATATGATTCTTAAGTGGCAAAGCTTCTTAACAACACCATGTTCCATAACCAAGAATGGTCTTTTCAGAAAGAGTCAGCACCGGGTCATAAAGCGTGGTTGAAAACGAATTTTTCGGACTTCATCAGAGAAGAAGATTGGCCGTCATCTAGTGCCGATCTTAATCCGCTGGATTATGATTTGTGGTCAGTTTTAGGAGTATGTTTATATGGTATGCTATAAAGGCCATGATAATTTGTAGTCCTTAAAATAATCGCTATGATGGGCAGTGTACAATTTTCCCACGTAGTGAGTGCGTGTATCTATTGATAACTAAGGCGGTGGGTAGGGTGAGGAAGAGGGAACTTCCACGCTTGCACAGAAGATGTTTTGGGCGTTGAGTTTCACAGGGCAATTCCCGGACTTGCGGAAGGCAAGGAATATGTAGCTCACCACACGATGAGACCCAGGCCTGGGCCGACGATGCGTTGTTTTGTTTTATACGCGCCTCAAACAGATGTCAGCATGATTGACGAGGACCGTCAGGGCCGATGCCTGGCACGGTTACAGGATTATTCGAAAAAATCACCGCAGGCCTAGAACGCAAAGGGCAACTGAAGGAACATAAGCGGGTTTTAGTCAGTAAATGTCAGGACATTCAGCTTTCGCTCTACTCGAAGCGGGAGAAGTAACGATATTTCTGGTCCTCACAGCCCGTTTGCAATAAGTTTTTAATTGTTAGTTCCGTATTTACTCCCAAAAGTCGCTCCCATTTTTAGGGTACCGAAAGGGTAAAACAGGACCGTCTGTTCGACCGTCTGTCTGGCCGTCTGTCACCAGGCTGTATATCATGAACAAGATAGACAGTTGACATTTTTACAGATGATGTATTTCTGTTGCCGCTATAACAAAAAATACAAAAAATTAGAATAAAATAAATATTTAAGGGGGCTCCCATGCAACAAACGTAACTTTTTTTTGCCGTTTTTATAGACTCGCACTTGACTTTTATGGTTTGGTTCAAAGTAAATTCATATTGAACTACCAAATTTCAACTTGATCAGTCCAGCAGCTTAGGAGCAAATTAATTGCGAGAGACAGACAGCCACATAGACACTAGTAATCCTAAACGTTCCGTTATCGGGCGTACCGAACCCTAAAAACAACAACTTTTGAATATTTTTGTACTAAAAACTTTAATTAAATGCGTTATGAAGCACTAATTATATTATTTCACGTATATGCCGGTTGCTACGTTGCTTCGTCAAGGTTGTCTGCTCTCGAGCCTGTAATAATAATAAAATAATTTTGCAACTGAGCTGTGTGCAGACTCATAATACCTACTGTGGATTTCAAGGAAAATACGTAAGGTTACCGAATCGAATCTAGTTATTATGTAAAATTATTTTGTTTGGCTGGTAACTGAAAATAACTTTTTATATTTTTGTTATAAATATTTTCGAACGCACCTTTACGTAAATAAAAAATATTATACGTGAAATGAAAATAATGATTATTGTCTATTGTTTATGCACACAATAAAATATTGTTGTGTACCTTTCTTTAGATACCCTTGGCATGTTATTTTCTATCTCATTTATTAAACGTATACATTCACGCACTTATTTCGTTTTCCATTGATAAGATACGCTCATGTTTTATAGGTGAAGAATAAACACAAAAGTTAATAATTTTCACAAAAATATCTAATGGAAAGAAATCGATTCAATTTAGTTATGCAACATGCCGCTGTGGCAGTCGTGGCAGACTGGCAGCACGATCTTGAAATACTGTACTGTACAGACAGCTACAAAAATCTGCAAAAATGACAAAGAACGTGCTGCCACCTATGCACAAAGTGAGAGAACTAGTTCTATGTTGCCACATAAAATCTTATAATACCAAATAGTAGAAAGTAGTATTTTCTTTGAAGTATTCTATAAAACATTTTTTTCAGAGGTGTTGATGTATGGTTTTTAAAAAAACTCTTGATTTATTTTGAAAACGTAACCAACAAAGAACACAAACGATACTATGGAAACCATTTTTTTATCTTCTGTTTCTGTTCTTATAAACTGTTGTGTATTTGAGATTAAACTGTCAAGGCTGTGCTGTAAGGTGGCTCAGTACATAATTATATGTATATTAAAATGTCATGGTTGCCCCATAGACTGGTCAACTCAGTCAACTGGTTATGTGAAGTTGTGAACTATAATTTCGTAGTTTAAGGCGAAAGTACCGAAATTGATAATGAAGTGATGAGTAAAATATTCAAAGTGCTTCCTAGATTAGAACCCACTGCTGTTTATTGAATGCTTTGAATTTGTTACTGTATTGAAATTCGACAGCAGTATATGAATACCCACCACGTCTATGAAGTTTGGTCTATTCTTTCGTAGGTTTTTGTTAAATTATCATGAGTTGACAGAACGAACCAATACCTAATGTTTTAATTTGCTTGAAATTGTTAAATCCGTCAGTGTTGTTTATATTCTTCATCCGCTTCTCTTCGAAATCCTCTTTCACCTGATCGAGAAATTCCTTGACACTTCCAACGGCATCAGCCATCTTATTAGCATTCAATCATTATTTATGTTTGCTTAAATCGGCAAAATGTACTATTTTTTCTCGATTTCAGTGTTGGTCCTGTAGTAAAAGATTTTCATTATGATGAGCGTTGCGTTTTTTTTTTTTTTAAACAACCAAGGAAACTGTATTTCAGTGCACAAATATGTTTATACAATGGTAGAGTGCTCCACGACACAACAAAATTTTATTTTTCATTTTTATATGTTAGTTAGTGATAGTATGACGGTTGACAGGATAGAATGGGAACGACCCCAAATAAGATGGGACAAGGGCAGGAAGATGATGATGATGCCAGTGTTTTCACTTATTTTCGTTTCCATATTGTATATAATTTTAACTAATGTTGACCTTGTTAGGTACCTGATAAGAATAATATTAATCGATTAGACTAATCTACCAAATTCTATTTTTAAAATGCATCTGAATGATGACAATAGATGTTTCATTATATTTGAAGGCTCCTTAGTTCGACTTTGATAGCAGAAAAATAAAATTGATTCGGGCTTTTATTAGAGGACTAGTTTTCTTTTTTATTTAGCCTTTACTTTCCCACTGCTGGGCAAAGGCCTCCTCTAACTTCTTCCAGGTATTCTTTTCTTGAGCCTCCTCGAACCAGTCCTTGCGGTAGGCGTCTAGGTCATCTCGCCACCTCTTCCCAGGCTGACCTCGGTGGCGTCGTTCGTCCTCAGGTACCCACTTTGTGGAGACTCTTTCCCCAACGATCAGTTTGCATGCGGCTGATATGACCCGCACAAACCTATTTTAGCCTGGCAGCCTTTTTTCTTATGTTTAAGATCTCAGTCTTTTGGCGCAATATAGTGTTCCTTATTCTGCCAGCTTTTTTGACATCCAAAATGCTGCGCTTCATTGCTCATTAGCAAACCCCAAGGCGAGGCTTTTGCGACTCGGTGAGTGACTATGTCTGAGCACAGTAGGTTAGGATGGGCTGGATACATATATCGATGAGTTTTCGCTTTAGGGAGATCAGGAGGTCTCCCTTCATTAGCGTCTTCATGGACCAGTAGCTTTTCTAGGCGTTTTCAATACGGCGATGCAGAGGACTAATGGAAAATAATAATTCCCATTGTAGTGGTTAGTTTTGAATGCGTTAGTGGTGTCCTATCGTCTTAATCAGAAATTTAAGTAATGGTAGGTTTTAAAAATAGTAGTTTTTCAATTCTATTAGGAGAAATTGTGTTGTTGACTGGCAACATTATTTTAATTGACCGCCACCCGTGAGCGAATCGTCGCTCGATCTCGCTCTGTCGATCGAGTCCGGTTGTGGAAGCCATTTTATTCTTGTGAATGTGACAAAGTACTTTTTGTGATTTTCCGTACAAGGAATCGTGTCAATGTGTACCTGCATTGAGTGTATTTCGTGACGTGTGATCGTGATATCAAAATTGAGAATGTACGGGTTTCAAATTGGTTTGTGTTGACCTGCCCCGTTTCTTACGCGGTCGCACAGCAGGCATCGATTAGTGCAGCAAGGCGGCCTCTAATAACGGCGAATCGAGGGTGTAGGACCAGTTTGTGGGGTGCGCCATGGGCAACAATGCTGCCACCGCTAATAAGAAGGTGGACGCCGCCGAAAGCGTCAAGGAATTCCTCGATCAGGCCAAAGAGGATTTCGAGGAGAAATGGAAGAAGAATCCTACCAACACCGCCGGATTGAACGATTTCGAGCGAATTAAAACATTAGGTACTGGCTCGTTTGGTCGAGTCATGATAGTTCAACATAAACCTACGAAAGAATATTATGCTATGAAAATATTAGATAAACAGAAAGTGGTCAAATTGAAGCAGGTTGAGCATACGTTAAATGAAAAGCGAATCCTTCAAGCTATCAACTTCCCCTTCTTGGTGAGCCTCAAGTTTCATTTCAAGGACAACTCCAACCTGTATATGGTGTTGGAGTATGTGCCTGGTGGAGAGATGTTCTCTCATCTGCGCAAGGTGGGGCGCTTCTCAGAGCCGCACTCGCGCTTCTACGCGGCTCAAATCGTGCTGGCGTTCGAGTACCTCCACTACCTGGACCTCATCTACCGGGACCTCAAACCCGAGAACTTACTCATTGACTCGCAAGGCTACCTCAAAGTCACAGATTTTGGTTTCGCGAAGCGTGTCAAGGGCCGTACGTGGACGCTGTGCGGCACGCCCGAGTACCTGGCGCCGGAAATCATTCTCTCCAAAGGATATAACAAAGCCGTCGACTGGTGGGCGCTCGGCGTCCTAGTATACGAAATGGCGGCGGGTTACCCGCCGTTCTTCGCCGACCAGCCCATCCAGATATACGAGAAAATCGTTTCGGGTAAGGTCCGCTTCCCCTCGCACTTCGGCTCGGATCTGAAGGATCTGCTCCGCAATCTATTGCAAGTCGATCTGACTAAGCGCTACGGCAACCTGAAGGCTGGCGTGAACGACATCAAGGGCCACAAATGGTTCGCGAGCACCGACTGGATCGCCGTCTTCCAGAAGAAGATCGAGGCGCCCTTCATCCCGCGATGCAAGGGCCCGGGCGACACCAGCAACTTCGACGACTACGAGGAGGAGGCATTACGTATCTCATCGACTGAGAAGTGTGCGAAGGAGTTTGCCGAGTTCTGAGCGCGTAGTGTGTGCCTGCGAGCGGACACTCCCGTGAGTAGGTGTTTTTAGTGAATCTTCCGTGACATTGTGGTCGTGGAACAGTGACGAGTGCGTCTCTGCCACAGCTTTGGGTGATTATAGACGCTGAGGCGGCCCCTGGCTGGCACCCCATGTGGATCAAATTTGGAGTGTAGGCAAGATGATAGTAGAACTGATTTCCGAAATTTCGGTGGCGTTCATTTGCTTAGTGCCCTTTCAAGTTGACATAACATAGAGCAGGTAGACGAGCAGAAGTGATCCTTGTTCTGGTGATATCCTGAGTGTTACCACTGACACCCTGTACCTGCAGCGCGCGCTCAGCACTCAATGTCATGCTACCTGGTCGTTCATATGGTACATGGTAGTTCGCTGTTGGTAGCATTGGGATGTGGTGAGCTTTATTATTATATAATATTTTTTATTGTTTTTACGAAATCAAGAATACAATTTTGTAATATGTAATTATGATCAAATTTTTCTTGTTGCTTTTAAGAATTCACGATCGAATTTCTCAATTTCGATTTTATCTAATTACATCACCAAACCATCAACTTAGAGCAATTTCAGCGACCATCACTAATACTTTGGTAGATTACTGAATTGAATTTCCTAAAACTATGTATTATTATCTTGATGGAATGTTATCATTAATTATGTATAGGTTCTAATTAATTGACATTTCGTTATTGGTTTTATTATAGTGTTAATATTGTTGTATCAGTTGATATTTTTACCTAAGTAACTATAACATCAAAATATTGAAGAGATTAATTTATTGTATATGTATTCATTGTAGTTGTGTTCACATGTGCAATTTGACCTGTGTTTGTGATCTGATGTGAGGTTTCATTTGAATTTTAGTGTAATTTGTATTAGTTCCTTATTTTGTAGGTTTAAGTGTAGTTATGTTGATTGTGGAGTCAACCATACAGAATGTGCATGAATACACTTATATTCTAAAGTCAGCCTCTCAACAAACTGTGCTATGTGACCTGGCCTTATTGCTAGCATCAGTTTATATAAAAAGCAATAAATATTGTTCATTTAAACATATTCCAATTTGCAACAATATTTCTGTCCTGTTAAATGTTTATAGTTTTATACATTACAACTTGGTATTCAGCACAAAATAAGCCATGAGAGAATTTTTATATATGAGATATTGTTTTCATTAAGAATAGGAATATGTTTAAAGGTACCTAGTGTTAGATCATTGAAGCGCGGCCTGAAGTCGCGTTGATATCTTGTCATTGAGACTGATGTTATCAATAAGCATGTGTATAATGAGAACGAAATCATTATAATCCGGTTCAGCTATATTAATTTTGGTCCCACCATTTCCTGGTGATACAGCAATGTTTAATTGGCAATGTTTACTATAAAGTTTGTTAGCTATTAGATGTAGGACTTTGAATCCAGGCTGTACAAATAAATATTTAGTAATTCGTAGTGCATTTTACATTGTGTATATTGTGAGCGTCTGTGGTAATAGTTGTTAGGTTGAAATCATGGGAAGGTTACTTAACCGCTCTGTGCACATTCATATTTATTAAAAACATTACTGATGTGACTTGAGCTATGTCTGATGCATGAATATGATTGTCGTCTTTGAGTTAGTACTGTCCTCGTTCTTAAAATTGGAACTGGTCAAGTTATGATAATAACTACTCGTAAAATCATATCAAATTGTACACTAAATTAATCATTTTGGGTCAATGTATATTGTAAATGATGCATTCTCAATCTTTTCTATGATCAATCAATGTCAAACTTCAATTATGAATTTGTATTCAAATTGCTTGTTTATACTTTTTTTACTAAGCACTGTGCTATTAATGTAAACAATGTCTTGTGGTGAAATGTCCATTGACAAATTTTTTAAACCTTGAAATATAATATCATTTTCTTTTTATTTTATTAATTAATTTAGTATTAAAGTAAAGACCTTATTATTTTTATTTGGTGCCATAATTTATTATTTTGGAAATGGTCCTGCTGTGTAAATATTTAGATTAAATTGTTAATGTTTTTATTCTCTTAATAATTAAATTCATTGCCTACTTCTTAACAACAACAAAGCTATGCTAAATTGGTACTCTTATCGCATATTATGTCAGTATTAAACTTTGCACCATTTATATAAGTCATAGTAGAACAATACTTATGTAGCTAGTCACTTCATACTTATTAATTTTGTAAACTAAACGTCGTTTCAGAAGGTGGCAATGTTAAAAGCTTGGTGTCCAAACACTTAGATATTTATTAAGGGTTAGTTAGTAGAATTTATAGAATAGTTAATTTCAACGTTTTAAAAGTGAGAGTCTACCAAGTATTAGCAAAAAGCACGCTGCGGTCCCATCTGGCGCCATTGAGCCGAAGGCAAACTAATAAATAATAATTCTCAGATTGCTTTCGAGACATTGTTCAGTGCGACAGTTGTTTTTAGCGCGAGTTGTTTTATCTATTTTCTATTGTCTGAGCAGGTTGCCTGTGGACTAATGAATTATTTGCTACATTGTAAGAAAGCGACATTCACCAATTAGACATTGTTTAAAAAGATTCTAACGTTCTTTACAAAATTCGCGTAATCTAACTCCTGCAGTTTCGTAGTGTCAATGCAGCCTTTAATTTTAAAATATTGTATTGACTAAATAAGAGTATCTGATGTTTACCCTTCGTTACAGTCATTGTATATAACTGTAGAGTGATCGTGACCAGTAATTAGGAGAATCGGTATCAGCTTTGATATCCGCCGTCTTTCATTCCAATTAGCTTCACAACTTGCTCATCGACACAATATGAACGTTCTAATGTGAACATTTTAAGCCATTTTGGATATTATAAACATTAGTGTGGCCGTATGTGTATTTGCGAACCGTCTTTTTATATCTGTGCGTATTAAATATTCAAATGTTCACATCTAGATCTATTATATCGAGTGCCTATAGCATTGAAAGTTCAAGTGTAAAAAGTCAGTTAATTTCAATAATTATTTGTCACCATGTATTGATCTTCCATAAAATTACGATGAAATTAAAATATCGATGTAACAGTAAATAATGGTTTGATTTTATTATCATGAAGGTATTCTATTCCAGTTTTGTTCACGTTACGTGTATTTGGCACATCTGTTTTGAGACGTACCTATGCTGTTGGCTTGGTAGCTGGATGCGTCGAAGATAAAATGTCGGCGAGGTATACGTGTGTTGTATTGTTTGACGTTGTTCGCACGTTTATAGGAGCACGGCGGGAGCACGTGGGGCGACGGGCCGGTTTAATACGTGGCTTCCTAATAAAGCGGAATGCTCTGCCCGCCGCACGCTCTTCATCATTGCCAGACAGATCAAGATTTGTTTCATCGCTCAGTTTCTATACTAGATGCAATAATTCACTATTATTTTCGTACAGCTGCCATTTACACACCCATTTCTCGGTAATTAAGCGACGCCACGCAGATTTTTTGTCTGCTATCAATTCCAATTAAACTGTTTCTTCTGTTATTGTTTACTCCAAATGTTTAATTCTGATACTGATAGCTATGTTTTTCTGCACGATTAGATCTTTATATTGTGCTCGAATAAAATTAAAAACACGCGTTTTTATTAATTGCGTGACTGTAATCTTTATATTAGTAAGTCACGTTTTTGTAGGAAACTTGAAAAATCACATACGTTCGTTAAACTATAACGAATTTTCCATTTTTCACCCACGCTCATGTTTGTGCCAGCACATTATAGGTATGAACATTATGAACTGTCTAAACAAAATGTGCTAAAAAATCACATTATACGATTATTTGAAATTCTATTGCGAATGGTACGGTGATATGACGTAGATATAGGTACTAATATTTTAACATGAATGACTTGCCCACTCGCTCTAGGCTCTCCAGCTTCGCTCCCGAGAGGGCGTGTCAGACTTTTACTAACTATAAACTACCTATGTTCTTTCATTTACCCTTTGCCTTCTGGGGCCAAACGTTCCCTCACAAAATTATGAATGACTTACGGCATTACTATTAAAACCTATGAACAAGGTAACTTATGAAATGCACCCAATGTGTACGAATGTAAAAAAGGCCATGGTTACTGATTCATACGACTATGTACCTAGGTAGTTTCGAACCACGCCTATTTGCCCACGCTGAGGTAAAAACTTATGGTTTTATCTGTTTATTTAGAGCGCTTTGTAATAAGTTTTAATAAACCATCTAATTTATTGTATTAACTACACTATTTGGATGTTTGTTAAAATGTAATTATCTTCTAGCCGTATCAAAGTACCTACGTATGTAGCGTTCGATAACCTTTAGATTACATTACTAATTTGTCATGAACACACAAAAATTATTGTTAGTTCGTCATTCATTTCACAATCGCAAAATCTCTGCCCTTTAGATTTCGTCCTATTCTTACATGCGTAGGTATACATAATACCACGGATATCTATGCATAATACCAATTATGGGTTTATGAACCATGCAAAATGTAATTATTCCATACATACCTTGGTACATCGAAAGTAAGTGCATGTAAATTCAGGGAAATATTTAGCAAATTGACTAGGTACCTACTAACGTGAATTGCCCGTTTATTCAAAACGCCATTAATTCTCTTATTTTATAATGAGTCTCTGCACGTGTTGGTTTCGACTGTTAATGCAGAGAGTACTTGTCATAAATAAATAAATAATTCTGAAATTAGCCGCAAAGTGCTGCGCGACAGCGGCACTATCGCCGCGTATTTTGTAGCGCTTCTTTGTTATTCTGGTTATTCCATAAATAAAAAATACGCGACTGCTGCGCTGCACCCGTGCTGCAGTCGAGCGGTACGCTACTTTCAAGGCGGCCTTAGAAATAGGAATTCTATAAAAAATCACAGCAAAGTCAACATTACATTCAAAGGTCTAAAGTCTTCCAAATAAGACTTCCGGGAGCCGTATGTACTTACCCTATGTCTTCGTATTTCCCTTTGTGGAATATTATAGTTCTCAGTCAGTTAGCTTCATATTTCTGTATAAATATGTGAAAGACATGTAAGCACCCACTTCATAATGAATTTACATATCCATTCGTTAGTTCTTAACTACCACTACTCACCACAAACATACTTGCATAAGCGATAAGATACAGTAAAATCATCGATGTAACGTGATTTTACTGTATCTTCGCATCCTTCATCGATGTAACAACGTTGGTATAGTAGGATATGTTTTGATTTGTCACGCGATCCGCGTTGTGGGAAGTAGGATCATTATCATTCCACACAATAGATGTTTAGTTGGAAACATGGGCTTAGTAACACGTGCCAAACGAGCTCGGGCCAGAAACGATTAATTTTCTACTTGCAAATGAGCCATCTTTTGGCTTTAAGTTATCGTTGCCGTTTTAAGTAAAATATTCATTGTGTTTTGGTGCAGGACTAGTGAGAGCTCGAGCGGTGCCAAACTGCTAACATTTAATATTATGTTCTACTGAATTGAAATTCAATTTCGAAAGATTAGACGTAATAGTCACTAAATAGTAGCAATTCAAAAAGGCTAGATTGCAGTTCTGTCATAGGTACGCCTGGTATTTCAGATGCAAGGTCTAAGTATAGATGAAGGTGATCACATAACTAACATTAGATGAGCCGCCTGCTTGTTCGTCTGGCCTAAGCGTTTTGTCTATACCTTTAATTTTTTCTTCATAGCTTGTTTATTGTTTAGGTAATTCACTTCGATTGCATTGGTTATTGCTGATCTTTTATAACATCCACTATCAATCAATAATTCATCCCCCATCACTTCAGAAACCTGGAAAGTGGAGTTTCTGTACTAAAGTTGCTTTAATGTGTCAAATATTGATCGGTCCCTAAGTGGAACACACATAATAGACCTGTCGGCACTCATGTAACATTTTGCGCTTGCGAATAAGTAGGTGTGTTACCTATAAGGCTGGTTCGTTCTCGCAACCGACTGTTGCAACCTTGGGGCCTGAGAAAGCATATGTTACGTTACCCAGCAGAGTATACGCGGCCCGACATTGCGGAATAATCTTTGCTTATGAACAGGCGTCGCTCACAAATTACAACATCCTCTTTAATTTCGGTAACGAACGAGCGCATTAGTTTGAGCTAAATGACAACTTTTCTATATTTAAAACCAGTTCGCTACTCCAACATGTCGACGAAAAATATCCTTGAATTTAAATAGGTATGTTATTATCAGCCAACACGGGCTCTCTCGCTGTTACGAATTGATTTGACTTGATTAACATCGTGGACAGCTTGTGTTTTTTAATCGGAGATGTCTGGTAGGCAGAGTGTAGCGGTCCATTGCCCACTTTGTGATTGCCACTTATTTACAGTCGGGTTTATAGACTTTGTAGTTAGGTATCCGTGGTTGCTCGACAAAGTAAAAGCTAGGGATCAAATCCATCCTCTCGTATTTGTTCGCCAGATGTCCATTTTCCACTCGACAAAGTTGTAACGTCATCGGTACTACACACATGCTAATTTTCACATTCAAACACGGCAATATCATCCAAGGTTTGAGGCGATTTGGTTTCGTCTCGCTCTTGTCGCTATAATAGATAGCAACTAAAGTCACGTGTTTTCTTGGTTTTCCCACGTCGTCGTTTGTTTATTCTTCTTACATGGCGAATTTTTCTTAATTAACACCTTTTTGCTCCCAGCGTTCTGCACAATGTTTTCGAAAAGTTGGAAAACATTTTTCAATGTCAATTTATCCTTTTAACTGTACAAGACATGGAGTAATAACATAATAAACTGTGCACACACTTGAATTATTCATGAAATAACAACTTGTCTTTTAGTTACGTGCCGCATTTATAAAAACTGTATTAAATTCCAGTCAAGATAAACCGAGTTTTGTAGATAACAAGTTTTTGTTTGGCGAGTTGTTAAAGGGTTTGACGCAAGTTGCCGTTGTTGCCTTTAGGCGTCTATTAGAAAATTGGCGGGTGTAATGTATTTTCCATAATATTCATAGCCGTAAAGCGGAGTGCTCACAAAGCAGCCGTTTTACGACAGTAGGTCAGCAGACCCGTTCAAGGTTTATAGGAAACGGTCTAAGAACGTTTTGTGTCAGCGTTCTCTTTATGATTCAGATTCTTTTAATGTGGGACCACCTTTGAAATTTGCTTTTCGTCTGATGGGACAGATATTGAACAGTTTCCGTTTCAATCATTGCTGCCTTTGAAGCTTTTTATGGGCCACTATTAAATGCTAGTGTAAGGTAAATATTTATTTTAGGTTCTTTTTTGTGAATCAGTATTAAGTATCTATTTAGTAGATTATCTTTCAAAATCTGGTATAGCCTGAATCAGCTCTGGCTTCATTTTACTTTCGCGACCTGTTTTGCAAACGTATCTAATTCGAGTACCTACCAACGTTAAAAAAAAATACAAATTGTACCGCAGCCTTATTTATTTAATTAATTTATTTCTGTGGCCCTGGAATATAAGGGGTAACTGAAGGAACATAGGTAAGTTAGTCATTAAAACTGACATTCTCCACCCAGACCAAGGAGTACTTAATGTGTCTTTTCACTCCATATTTTAATGTGAAACACATTAGCTTTTCTCTTAGGGATTCTCATCAACTTGAAGAACCTTTTGCGTATGACAAAGTATTCCCAGGACCGTTCGTGTGTAATTAATGTTTCAAAAGTAACAGAAGAAAGCTCTCATTCATTACACGCTTTATCAAAAGAAATAAGTGTTATAAAAGTAGTCAATTTTCTGTAGATTATAATAAAATGTTTTTTTTTTCAATGCCATGGTACGCATGAGATGTTCCACGCACACTTAAATAAATTTAGCAAAATAAAATTGATATTTCGGAAGTCTGCCGACTTTCGAAATTAAAGTTATTTTGATCCTTTTAATGTTTTTTTTTAGTGATTTCGATTTTTTTTTTGTAAAAATGTTTTTATTTCACACTTTTTAGTTGAGATACACTTATATACAACCAAAGTGCCTATTTCTCATGACAATTCCTATTTACCCAAACACAGCTAACATTGTTTTATTATAAAGTTTCTGTGTCTACCTTCCACATTCCGGCTCCATTATCAGATCAGTTCGATAGCACCTTATTGCCAAACTGCATTGCATGCCAATTCTAATAAGCCCAAACACGGCTAGGATACACTGATTAATTACAGAGTTCCGGTGCCTAACTTCAGGTCACTTCGATGATACCATTTGCAACATAACTATTCAGAACCATTTATTTATTTGTAATGTCATAGTCGTTTAACTATCTTCAATGTGATATCTATGTGAGTATGAAGTTCAGTAGGCCATTTCTGGTTTTCTTCATCAGTTCCACTTCATCAAATGTTACTTTTTGATTGTAAGTGCTTAAGTTCTCGATGAAAATACCAAAATCACTATATGGTTGTCTATAATATTTGAGGAGTTACCTCAATTCCTCATAGATCCAATCATCAGAACTGGTTTTTTTTTTTAAGAATCCAGTTCTGGCACCAATCGAAAAGCATATTTGAGGAGTTCCCTCGATTCCTCATAGATCCAATCATCAGAACTGGATTCTGAAAAAATGGCACCAATCGGAAAGCATAATTATATGATATGATATGAGTTCTGAGGTAACACACTTAAAAAAAAAAAAACAACCGAATTGATAACCTCCTCCTTCTATTGAAGTCGGTTAAAAATTGCTGGTAACTAAGGAGATTGGCTGTGATTTTGGTTTGTGTGAATGTTCCAGGGAAGCTTGCGAAATTCAAATTTTCAAAAGCTTTTATTTGCAATTTACAGTTCAGTATCAAAAATGTAGTATATGTAGTAGGTACCTAACAAAAAATATTTTTGCGGTAGTAACGACACGAATGTACATATTTACTATCATTAAAACCACCATCAAAACGATGGTTGCAAACCAACCTCCCAACCAATGTGACCTTGCTAGTTTCAATCCGTGTAGATTTCAATCAGTTGTAAACCATGACCTTCAACGTCCTTGGTTGGGAGGGGCATTTTCCCAACCACCGAACGTGTTGGTTTACCTGAATCCATGTAGCCGCAACATAAACCAAACACATAAACCAAGATCACCTTGTTTGGAACGCTAGTTTGCAACCGTCTGGTCACCCCTTTACTTAGAGACAAGATAAGTTTTCATTAAAATGGCACATTTTTTTTCTTTTAGGCCCATACCTTCCTGAGACCAAGTAACGGTACTGCCAGTTCGCGCAGTCAAGTAAATGAATGCAGTTCTATAGTGTGTACCTCAACTGTTTGTCACGTAGTCAACTATACATTTTTTTGGCGTCATGACCTGGCTACGCCTCCATGGCATCCCAGTGAGGCACGGGCCTAAAGGATCAGAAAGTGCATCTGTGTGTACAAACTTGTGCACTAATTAATATCTCCTACGTACTCGGCTTATCGCTCTAATTGAGATTGATAGGGAGGATTAAGAGGAGGTGAGTCTATTGATAAATAAACCAGGCATAAATCTAGTCCCATCTACTATTGACGATACTACTAATATGAATTTTGTGGACAATTTTAATCTTAAAAACATCAGCCAAATTGAGATTTGTTTAGAAGAAATCGTGACGTAGTCCGTCTCTGTCGACCTTTTTTTTTTATTGGGAAAATCATCTAATGACATCTCACACTCTATTTGCTCCGGCGGAGCAAAAGGTAGACGGATTGTTCGTATTCCTTCTTTGCCATTGTTCCGTGGCCCCAGTGGGCTTCGACCCTGCTGGGCCTTACGGTTGTTGACATCTCCTTGAGGCGCGCGTAGAACACTTAGCGCCGTCGATGACTTGGGCTCGGTCCGGTCGGTGGCCGGAAATCGGGACCGGAATCGGCGTCAAAGCGGAAAGGCGTCTGGGGCGCGAGAGTCATTGCCTCGCGCGTGAGGCGACCGCCTGCCACTCCTCGCTCCGCACCATGGCCTGTACCAAGGCTCGGAGCGACAGAACGCTGCCGCCGAGCGCCCCCTGGGACCTAAGAACTTGAAGTCGTTCTTAGGACTAATCCGTCTACCTCAACTACTTCCTACTCATAAAACGTTATTATACATTTGATTACTCGATTAGATAAATAATATTCTAAGGTCATGTGCAATAAATTTGCTACTATTACCGACGCATATTTAGGAGACGAATTAAAGTTATGATGATTGGTCGTTGGGCGACTAGTTATTAGTTCAATTAATCTTCAGTTTGGAGAAGTGAGAGTATGGCGCCAAACTTGTGATAACTAAAGATCGTTTCGAAGATTTAATATCTGTCGTCTTGTAGGCTCTTATCGCCATTTTGCCTTTATCATAATTGATTTTATAACAAGATTATATTGCTGTAATTTTATTCAAATTTTTAAATGTTTTATTTTACACTACCTAGCTGCTAGCCTGCGGTTTTGCCAGCGCCAGACCAGCACAATGCTATTTGGTTCCATTTCAACAAGATTTTTTTCGCGGAACCCTAATTCTTTTTCTAAAATAAAAGTAGCTTCAGCTATAACTCTTTAGAACATCAGCTATCTACCAGTAAGGGTCCTGTCAAAATCGTTGTTGAATATGCTATTTAATGAAAATAAAATATATATTTTTATATTACGAACAGACATTTCAATTTTATTTATCTGTATAGATGATCCTCCCGACCGAATTTCGATCACGGTGGCCAATCTCATCAGAGATTAAGCAAGTATACAGAAGATATTATACTTAGTACACAAGAGTGTAAACACAAACAGAGGTGCATTTTCTTTTTCTTTACTCTCATAGTTTGATGAGGTACGGCAATCCGACACGACCGGAGAGAGATCAGGAGCTCCTGCTCCTGCTGGTCCTCCAATGTGTTTAAATGCTTTCGGTAGCATGGGGTGTCATACCACAAACTTTTAGACTCCAATATGCTCTTCTTCCTTGTCGGTATCACTCTTGACAGAGAGGTCGTGGTCATCACATCAGGTGTTGGTGGCAAGCTTCACATCACGCGACCACTCCTCTCTGATGGCCGCCTTCCTCGTGCATTCGTGCAGTAATGATGAGCCATTTACTGCCGTTTTAATCTGGTCAGTCCACCTCACGGGCGGTCTTCCTCGTGGCTTTGACCCTCAACCTTTTCCTGGACTACAAGTCGCTCAATAGTCACTTCCCCTCGGCGGCATACGTGATCAAAAAAGGTGAGAATACGAGATTGTACCAAAGATGATAAACGCTGCTTGATGCCCAGTTCTCGAAGTATGGACTCGTTGGTACGGCATTCAGTCCACGATACTCCGGTATGCTACAGAGTACCTAATTCTTAACTGACAAACCCATTAACAATTTTCGCCCGTCCAATGATCGTGAGACCAACGCGCAGCCTTATTTCACAAAGGCCCATATAGGCAAATACGTAAGAAGCTATTAGCATAATCAGCCTTTTAATGTTCCTACTGCTGGGACTCAGGCCTCCTCTCTAGGAGAGGGAAGGGGCCGTGATCGACCACGCGGGACCAATGCGGGTTGGTGAATGTCACATATCTTCGAATTTTTTGGTTCTAGGACATGCCGGTTTTCTCACGATAATTTCACCGTTTTGAGAGCAGTTGTGATGAAATAAATTACACAAAGTAATGCGCCTGGCTGGGTGTGAACCCGCGATCTATAACTTGTAAGTTGGGGCCGTTAGCACTCGGCCACCACTAAGAAGCTAGCACGTTTCCAATTGGTCGTTTTTATACTCATTGCAGCTTGACCAGACATATAGTTTAGTCAATAGACTTGATCACAGTGCCAGTGCGGCGCTCCTTCATAGGATACATGTCACCTCCTTTCCTGCACAACAATCTTCACCGTCTACGACATCAACGAGGTCAACGATAGAGTTATACAGGTGTCTACATATGTATTGGTCGGGCATTGACCTAAAAGAAGAAGAGGGTCAGACTGTCCCCCATGCTCGAGAGTTCAAAGTGTCCTCATACGCTTTTGACTGACCAAAAATACATACTATGCGTTCCAAATAAGAATAGGAAAGACAATGACCTCGATCTGTCAAATGTTGAGTGAAAAGTACGGTTTGCAAAGAAAACTTATTTGCGTATCAATAAAGGGGTTCTGTTTTATTTGTGTTACTAAGTCTTAGTTAAATCTAGGTGAAGTAAACGTTATTGTTTAATATAAATTAGTTAAACATATTGTTAAGTCATAATTAGTTTAAAAAAAAAACTATTTTCTTTTTTATTTTCATTGTTAGGAACAATTCGCCTTCTTCCATTTACCACTACTCAGACACTTCACACAGGGACGCAGAGATGAGCAAAATTGAAGAACTGGATTCTGATTAAACTTTTTTCGTTCACGATTCGTAAATAAATTAAATTTTAAAAATTTCTTGTTTTGCTCACCCTACTCAATTTCTTCGATTTGACAATATGACGTGACGTCACAACATGGCAATCGATCCTGTTCTTATTTGGAACACATTATAGGTTATTAATAAAGGTGTTACCATACGAATTACACGTATTGGGAACACATTCATTATGCGTACAGTTAAGGAGTGGAATTCTCTGCCGGAGTCTGTGCTTCCTGATACCTACAACTTAGGAGTCTTTGAGTCAAGAGTGAATAGGTTACTTCTAGGCAAGCGTGCTCCATCGTCGGCCACATCATCGCTTACAATCAGGTGCGATAGTGGTCAAACGCGAGTCTATCAATAATAAAAACTGGCCAGCGCACGAAGGGTTCCGTACCGTTTGCAGCAAAAAACCGCAAAAAAAACACGTTTGTTGTATGGGTCGCCCCCTTAAATATTTATTTTATTCTGTTTTTTGGTATCAATTTGTTGTTATAGCGGCAACATAAATACAACTTAAAAATGTCAATGGTCTAACTATTACGGTTCATGAGATACAGCCTGGTGACAGACGAATGGGAGTCTTAGTAATAGGGCCCCGGGAGTAAAATCCTTTGGGTATGGATTCCGTACCCAAATCGTAAAACGGCATTTACCAACTAATGCCATTTATTCATGCAGCGTTGTATAAATGTGTGAACTACCTAGTTTTAAGAGAATACCGGGTCCAGACAAATATCTAATGTGCAACTACAATACACTACTAATAAACAATACTTACGTACAAAAGGAACAGAAGACTTTCTTTGCTTTGCTCTAGTCATTCATTCACTGAGAGTTCCGTATAATTCTTACCAATGAAAACAGTTCAATTCCAGAATTGAGTTACGAAGATTTTTCCGAATCGCAAATACAGTTTTTAGAATTTTTCCTATACTTGTGCTATGAGTTCTTGCTTCATGCCAAATTTCAGAATTCTAGGTCCACAGGAAGTACCCTATGAATTTTGATTCCATTGAGAGTGTTGATATTTACGTTTTTTGCTACATATACAGCCCTACCTTTTTTTAGGAAAACAAAGTGATCCTATAAGGGTTCAGTTTTTCCCTTATGAGGTACGGAACCCTAAAAATGTGGTGGCCTTTTTCAATCAACATTCACAGCAAATAAATGAGTAAGACCATGGATCATACGAATGGAATTAGAAACATCCGAGTAATTTCCTCCAGAAAGTGTAAACAGGTAGGTCAAATGATTATTTACAATTTATGTGTAAACGTTAGATTTTTATGTATTTTTTTTTTCAAATAAAAAACTAACGTTAGTTTGTACACATAAATTATAAATAACATAGCAGAGCATAATAATCAGCCTTTTAATCCCACTGCTGGGACTCAGGCCTCCTCTCTAGGAGAGGGAATGGACCGTTATCCGCCACGCGGGCCCAGTGAGTATTGGTGGATGTCAAATGCCGGTTTCCTTACGATATTTTCCTTCACCGTTTTGAGAACAGTGGTGATGAAATAAATTACACAAAGTTATGCGCCTAGGTTTGAACCCGCGACTTACAACTCATAAGTCAAGTCAAGGTCAAAAGTTTTTTATTTCACATAGGCTTACATGGGCACTTATAAAACGTCAGAAGCTAGTGCACGGTTCCAAATTGGTCGTTTCCTATGGAGAAGAACCGGCAAGAAACTCCATGGTTACTCTTTAAAAAAAAATTGTTGTTACAATATTTTTGTTAGGGCTGTTACGACTGGCCAACACTACTCTATAAATTGTAAATAATCTATCTAATAAGAAGGAGACGGTTTACCATTGTTCTTTGTTCATTTTATTTTGTTTTGCATGATATCTCTATATTTATTTATTATATACTTTATTGTAGATAGCTTTTGGCCGCGACTTCGTCCGCATAGAAGTGGAAAATGGTTTTATTAGGTTTTTCGAGATACGAAATATGAAATATTATTTATTATCTTCGTCCTGTGTGATAGTCCATTGAATTGTATCTTAAGATAAAATATTATAGTATCTTAGCCGTGTGCAGCGCTCCTTAGTGAACTCCACTGCGGGTGACGTCACTTACCACAAACTTATTATTTGCGGTTGGTACAGTAATCGGGTCTATAGGGATCGAACCGCAAAATTAAGTTTGTTTTTTATTGTCTATACTTTTTTGGGATAAAAAGTACCCAGTGTGGTGCCCAGGATATTAAAGAATAATTATACCAAGTTTCATCGTAATCGAACCGGTAGTTTTTGCGTGATGCCTGAACAAACAGACAGACAGACAAAAACTTTTTTAATCACATTTTTGGGTTCGGTGTCGGTCTAGTAACACCCCCTGCCATTTATTTTTTTGATATTTTCAATGTAGAGAATTTTCACTTCTACAGATTTATTATAAGTATAGATATACTTTATTGTAGATATAACACGATACATAAATTGGGCGGCCTTATCGCATTCCGCGATCTCTTCCAGACTAACTCAATGTTTCTTTAACAAATC
Source organism: Mythimna vitellina (assembly GCA_949316375.1). NCBI lineage: Eukaryota > Metazoa > Arthropoda > Insecta > Lepidoptera > Noctuidae > Mythimna > Mythimna vitellina. The sequence continues at coordinate 5,850,231 of OX438693.1, forward strand.
TAATCAATTTGCAACGTGTTTGATGACGAAATGCTTTGTTAGTTACTAGTCTACTATTAATTTTCTATATTCACATGTTTTAACCAGTACAATTATATATGAACAAAGTAAACAAATTCTGAAAGTGATAAATTATAAACAATGGTCGGAAACTGTTTAGAATACACAAACCTGAAATGAAAATGTGTGCCGCGCAGTGGAAAGCTATGAAGTAGATACATATTTAAATAACCAGTTTAATATTGATACGAACCGTATTTATTTGTGGACTAATTTGATTGGAAGCGAATGATACATAAACAATGGAAAATCAACAGTGATATTTCCAAAGCATGTAGTAAATAGAGTTTTCGAGAGCAGTGGTGATGAAATAAATTACACAAAGTAATGCTCCTGGCTGGGTTTGAAACCGCGACCTACAACTCGTAAGTCGGGGCCGTTACCACTGGGCCACCACTGCTCTGTCAATAAAATAATCATATTAAAAAAAAAGTGAGTCGTAATAGGAATGAATCTAAGAATTCGTGGAGTCTATAATTTTTTCACATTCATATTATAAAAAAGAGGCTATATTAAAAAATAGCAAGAAAAATATGCATAATTACAACTGTCAATAAATGAGATGCTAACAAAATAAATTACTGACGAATTTAAGATAGTTGAAGTCTAAATAATTTGAAAAATATTGAAAAAGCAATGTGTTAAAAAAAAATGTAAGTATTATTAAAACATTTTGAAGTTTACTAACACTTCAACAATCATTTTCAGAGTGCCTAATGCAAGTTTGTTTTACGTTAACGCGATCGACACGAGTATGACGTTCGGCGCTCCGATTGGCCCGCTCCAAGCTCTTAACCAATCACAGCCAAATGCAATAAACGTTTCGATCGCGTTAACGTAAAAACAACACAGCTCACTGTTCTTCAAACATTACTCATCGTAGGATTGGACCTTCGTCTTGTCCTTGCTTCGCAGCTATGTAAATGCTAAAGATTCAAGTTGAACGTACGAACGTCAGATAAGCGTTCGAAACTCTAAAATTATCTTTGGCTTCTTGTCTAAAGACTGCGTATCTTATCTTCGGCGATAATACGGTCGCTTTCGGAAGGTACATGCCGAGGTCGCGAATCTGCTTGCTTTGGAAAACCCTCATTAAGATGTGGATTCCTAAGAAAGGCGCGTTTGACCTCTATCTCCTACCTGTTTTTATTTTTTTTTTGGGGTGGGAAATCTTCAAATGTCTTCATTCGCTCTGGAAGGTGCGAGAGGGTGTGTCCGTGTATCCACCTGTGTTCTTTCAGTTGCCCTTATTGTTCCAGGACCACGGTCCACGGGAACGCTTTCGAATAATCCTGCTGTCCGACTATCTCCTACCTGATGGAAATTTTTTGTATCCATTTCTTATGTTATAGGCTTGCGTTTGACCACTATCTCACTTGCACCAGCCAAGTTACAACCGTTTCGTTTCGATTGTCTTTTCGTTGATCGCCTCGAGTCGGCCACGCCTCCTATTCCTTTGTTCTAACCACGTGACTGAGCGTTGAAATGACGTCAGAATAAATGAATCGGAGGCGTGGCCTACTCGAGGCAATCGACGAAAAGAGAAACGAAACGAAACGGTTGTAACTTGGGGGCTGGTGTTAAGTGATGATGTGGCCGACGCTGTAGCAGAATTTTAAGTTTTCCTGTCGAAAAAACAAAATCGATCAGATGAAAAGCTAAATATTTACCTACCTACTTGCTAATGAAGAAGTTTTGAGAAATGATAATAATGGAAGTACAAGGAACATCAAGGGAACTTCCTCAAAAGGGAAACTTCCCTAAAAACAAACGGGAAACAATAATTAATCGCAGAAAAAGAAAGTCTCGTAATTAGCCACCTGAACTCATCCCCTATGATGGATATAGTTCTTCTATTTCAGATGCATAGTGCACATTATTGCATAGTGGTCATTCCAACTACACGCACAAAACGTTTTGGCAACACATTCATTGTGCGTACAGCTAAGGAGTGGAATTCCTTGCTGGAATCTGTGTTTCCTGCTAGCTACAACCCGGGAATCTTTAAGTCAAGAGTAAATAGGTTACTTCTAGGTAAGCGCGTTCCATCGTCGACCTCATCGTCGCTTTCCATCAGGTGAGATAGCGGTCAAGCGCGAACTTATCAAGAATAAAAAAAAAACAAATGATGTCATTCCTCGCGATTCAGTGTTATAGTTTTCATCTGCCCACTCTAATTATTATGAGAGACTGTAAACCCAGGATTGCCAGATCCATCAATCGCAGGGCGTGGTTGGCGGGACCGGCGGGTGACGTCATACGCGAAAGAAAACTCCGGTCTATTACTGGACGAGTGAGAAGGTACCTACACCTACCCATATATCCTCGAGTTGAGGCATCTTTTACATCGGTTCAAACAAACAAACAGTTGAAACTTTGAATGTTATTTTCGCAAGAGGTTATCAAAGAAAACATGTGGATTTTGTTTGTTGATAAATGCGATATAGTCACAGTTTGCCTCGATTTGAATGAATTAAACACTTTGGTGTTTGATAACATTGTTCTTAGAGTGGTTTGAAAGCATTGGAGTGGTTTTGCATGCTACGGCCGTGTGGCTAAGAGTACCTAAGACTAAGAATTAAATTAGCTGCGGGATTTTTCAATAGAGTCACCGTGGCTCTGGAGCGCAAAGGGCAGCTGGGGAAACACAAGTCTGTAAAAGTCAGACACTGAAAGAAAGAAAAAAAAAAGAGTTTCATTACGACGAACCTGGCGCATACCTTCAAAAATAAAACAAATAACAATAAAGATTCTATATAAGAAGTAGTAAGATAATAATAACAGTAATATAATATTCCACAACTATCACACAACGCCGTCTAGTCCCAAGCTAAGCAGAGCTTGTGTTATGAGTACTAGACAACTGATAAACATACTTATATATTTCTAAATATATACATATTATAGATAAATTACATTCAGACACAGAACAAATGATCGTGCTCATCACACAAACATTTGCCCTGGGTGGGAATCGAACCCACCCTCCGGCATAGCAGTCAGGGCTACTAACATCTAGACCAACAGGCCAGTCAAGATATGCATCACATCCGCGCAAAACGGCCAGCGTTCAGCAAAATGCAGAGGCTCTTGTAAGACAGAGCCACAGCCACAGAATAAAGGGCCTATTACACTACGCGATATTCAACACACGATATTCAGACTGTCTTATTTTTTGTTCTGATTAAGACAGTCTGACCCTTATTACACTACGCGATATGTCGAATCATAGACTAAAACTGTCTGAATATAGAGTGGTGTAATAGGCCCTTAAGTATAAGCGCAGCGCTGATTTTTAGCGCCAGCCGTCATCGGTATATACTTAAAATCACTGAATAAACAAACTAAAGACATAAATAATAATAAAAAATGGTTATTATGAGATACGTATAACGGTACAGAAATAATAATAAATAAAAACAACAAAACACAGTTGGCAAATAAGCACTGATTTTATTCCTAGAAGGGCAAACAATTTAGTAAAATTAAATATTTTTATTGACTAATGCATTTATATTAGGTACATAACAAAGTATATACAGCCTAGATATCTAGAAACTAATATAATTATCAGAATCAGTCTATGAATTAATGTCTCTTATCTTAGCTACCTACTAGAGATATGGGTTACCGAGGAGTTTTGCACTTGACGTACAAATGTCACTGATACCGTTATCATTCCTAGACTTTATCACCAACACCTTTTCTTTATTCTGGATAATGTCCAATTTCTTTTGTTTCTTGAAAATATTCCTTACCTATTATTTATAAAAGATTTTGCAAGTCCGTTCAATATTAAGTAGGTTATAAACTTTTAAAATTTAGTGGAAGGGGAAACTGTCAAATAACAGAATAAGGATGAACATACTGAACTGTGACGTCACCCACCGCTATTAGGTTACGTAGGTATTCACATAAGAAATACCAGAGATATTACTCTTTCTCATACCAATATTTATTTATTTATTAAAACTTTATGCAACACAAAGGCATTCTCTACCAGTCAACCAAGGGTAGTGAAGAGAAAACACGGTAGGTGCATAAAAAAAAGAAAAGATTAACAGGAAAACAGGGAATCAAATGTATATCTATAAAATAAACATACATAAATATTTAATACAATATAATACTACATATATATAAATATATATTATTAATTTAAGGAAAAATGAAAGGATTTTTGACACTACTCTGCTATTTGTGAAACTAATTCGATATTTGATAAACTAATTACTGCTTCATATAATAAGTAATTTTAATGCTTATTTCAGAATAAAATTTCTTTGCAGTGTTATTTTTGGTGAAGTATAAAATATTATACAAAAACAAACAGGCAATTAAAAATATTCCCGTTAAAAATGCCACCCACTGCTTGAATGCCCTAAAAGGCGAAACAAGTCATGATGAAGCAGTGCTGTTCTACTTTTACCGAAACGGTATTGATATTTTTGTTTTCATAATGAGACTTTCCTGTCCTTATCACATTAATATGGGATAAGGGCAGGAAGAAGAAGAAGAAGAATGAGACTAATAGTGTTAATTGGATTTATTAATTCTTAAGTCTTAACCCTAAAGTGCTCGCGCTTTGAGCAATTTGCAGCCGCACGCGACTTTGGTGGAAGTATTTTTTTCTGTATCGGTCATTTGGGTTTTGAACTTGCAATACAGATAGGACGGATGTGAAGCCAGCTGCTAGACTACGTTTCACCTATGTCATAGTCTTATGTATTATGGTCACCGTACAAACAAAAAAATGGATAAGTGCGAGTCCGTCTCGGACACAGAATAAGTACTGGGGCACTGAGGGTTCCGTACAAACTTATGGAGTCTCGAAAATATTTCCAAATCGAAAAACCTGTGTTATGAGACCTTGCTTTATGCCAAATTTCAGAATTATGGATCAACGGGAAGTACCCTATGAATTTTGATTCCTTGACAGTCTCGAAATATACGTTTTTTGCGACATAAACGGCCGTATCTTTTTTTCTTTAACTCAGAAGTTTGATTTTTTCGTAGTTTTAAGGGGCCGCAGACCTGATTACATGGTTTTAATTCCAACTCGATACATCCATGCGTTCCCGAGGTAAAGGGTCTTGACAGACAGACGGACGGATAACAAAGTGATCCTATAGGGGTTCCGTTTTTTCCTTTTGAGGTACCCTAAATTTTTAAGTAAGTAAACTTTTACGAGCGTAATTTATTTTTTTCAAAAACATGAAAGTGTAAATTAAACCCAAGTAGGTAATGTTTACACTTAACCTCTAATTTTGTGTTACGATTCACGAAATAAAAGGTCATGTCCAGTCCGAATTGGCGGAGGACTAATTACGTATGTAAATGCTTTCGTTTTTAAAATGTATGACTTGAGGGCGCTTGATGTGGCACGCTTTTTATTAGCGCCGAGTGTAATGTGACGCGATAAACTCAATTAACTTTGTACACATTTCCTTTCACGACAGTGTGGGACGAACGAAAGAGATAGCGATAGACCAGTTTCTTAGTGAAATGAATCGTTCCGTAATTAGGAAAAACTACTAAACTTATCTATATTTTTTGACAGGCCTGTTGGTCTAGTGGTCAGTGGCCCTGATTGCTATGCCGGAGGTCGTGAGTTCGATTCCCACCTAGAACAAATGTTTGTGTGATGAGCACGATCATTTGTTCTGTGTTTGGGTGTAATTTATCTATATATGTATGTATTTAGAAATATATAAGTATGTTTATCAGTTGTCTAGTACCCATAACACAAGCTCTGCTTAGCTTGGGACTAGACGGCGTTGTGTGATAGTTGTGGAATATTATATTATTTTTATTGTACTTTTGAGTACAATATTGACTAGTCTACACTGTCCTTACATGAGGTATACTGATACTGTAATATACAAATATTTTAATAACAACAATTTATTTTTAAAAGAGTAACCATGGAGTTTCTTGCCGTTTCTTCTCCATAGGAAACGACTAATTTGGAACCGTGCACTAGCTTCTGACGTTTTATAAGTGCCCATGTAGGCTTATCTACAATATAATATTATAAAGAGGAAAACTTTGTTTGTTTGTTTGTAATGAATAGGCTCAAAAACTACTGGACCGATTTTAAAAATTCTTTCACCATTCAAAAGCTACATTATCCACGAGTAACAGGCTATATTTTATTTTGGAAAAAAGTAGGGTTCCGTAAGATATTTGAGTTTTTCGGACACAAGGTGTAAAAAGTCAACCAGAAAAGTTACTTATTTTGCGTACGCTGCCTAAACTATAAAAGATAGAAACATAAAATGTTCTAATTAATTGTAGATCTTATAAATATCTACCAAAGTTTGTTAGGAGAAACCTACTTTCACGCGGGCGAAGCCGCTGGCAGAAGCTAGTGTAAAATAAAAACATTTTTGAATTTTGAATATGAATATACTAATATTACGTAGAGGAAAGTTATTTGTATTTTTGTTTGAAAACTATTGCACCTATTTTACAAAAAATATCAGTGGAATGCTACTTTATCACTCAGTGACTGCGACGTAGATATTTTATTTCACGAATGCGAATGGATCTTGTTTGTTTACGTAAATTCCCCTGCACATTTTTGTTTGCGTAAACTATTTTCTGTGACGCAGCGTTCCAAACTTACCACCACTGGCGCAAAAAAAGTGCATGTATATGAACATGCCACATAACTGCCTGCCTGCCTGGTAGCAGTGGTGGCCGAGTGGTAACGGCCCTGACTTACGAGTTGTAGGTCGCTGGTTCAAACCCAGCCAGGCGCATTACTTTGTGTAATTTATTTTATCACCACTGCTCTCACAACGGTGAAGGAAAACATCGTGAGGAAACTGGCATGTCCTAGAACCAAAAAATCGAAGACATGTGACATCCACCAAACCGTACTGGGCCCGAGTGGTGGATTACGGCCCATTCCCTCTCCTAGAGAGGAGGCCTGAGTCCCATTAGTGGGAACATTATAAGGCCGACTATGCTATGCTATGCTACATGAACCTACACACACCTCCGAGACTAACCCGCCTTAGTGGGTTTTTTTTTCCGGTGGGAAAATCATCTTATGACATCCCCCGCTCTTGGGCGGGGCGGGAGATAGTGTCAGACTTTTACTGACTAAAAACCTTCCCTCGTTGCCTTTCGTACCGGGGTCGAGTCTTCCTTTCAGAATCAGACCCTTAGCCCAAGTAGGCTTCGACCCTGCTGGGCCCCTACAGTTGCTGACATCTCCTTGACGTGCGCGTGAAACAGTACACGCCGTCGACGACTTGGGCTCGGTCCGGACGGTTACCGGACGGTCGGACGGCGAACCGCCTTAGTGGGATAAGATAGCCATACCTACCTACCCATGTCATTTTGATAATTATAAATGGCATCGGTAGCGCTATGACGTCAGAAGATATTAATATACCTCACGCCATAGTACCAGAGGTTCATAAATAAACCGGGATGGAGGGGGTCAACATATTATAGAATTAGCATCTTTGGATAATTTGTTAGTAGCGATTGGTACACGTCATGGTTGACGTCATAAACGTTGGATGGGTGTGTAGAAAGTTAGGTAACATTGGACTGTTGACAATGATACGTGAAATCTTAACTGTCCGTTATCTCCTTTGCCTGACAATTGTAAGCATTTTTTAAAATAATAATAATAATAATAATAATATAATATTCCACAACTATCACACAACGCCATCTAGTTCCAAACTAAGCAGAGCTTGTACTATGAGTAGTAGACAACTGATAGACATATTTATATATTTCTAAATACATACATACTATAGATAAATTACACCCAGACACAGAACAAATGATCGTGCTCATCACACAAACTTTTGTCCTGGGTGGGAATAAGACCCCTGACCTCCGGCATAGCAGTCAATTCCACTAACCACTAGACCAATAGGCCAGACAGATATACCGTTGTCTGTATGATGGGGCACAGATGATAGGGATAACAGGCATACACGGGTTAACTGGACCCATCTATTGTGCTGACATCTCTTTGAGGCCACCACCGCCACACCAGTACACCACACCACCACACCGTCCTTTCCGGACTGCCGAACGGCGAGCTACATATTGTTCGCCGCCCGCAAGACTGCGTCTACGGTGGCGGGAAATCATACTGCGACTCCTGACGCCCGACTCCCGAGGCATCTCCAGCAGGGGACGGACGTGAGACTTGTCTCTACCTCACGGTTTCACCTGCATCTTTAGTTATTGTTGCGCTTCTGTCGGTCGTAGGGGGATGTTATAATAGCCCATACTATCCGCCATGAACCTCAGCCAGCTATCTCAGATGTCTCGGAGATTAACTGGAACAAACAGAGATAGACAGACAAAAAAATATATGAATTTTTGTTAAAGATACTGAATGTACATTCATGTCTATATGCATTTATTTAAAAAATGTTATTTTGATATTACCTACAAGCTGACACTTGAAATTTATTTGTGTGTATATAGAATAGATAGGTATTTCTTTCATGTTTATTATGAACATGAACGTGTTGGAAATTCAACCTGTTATGCAACACTGGCAGGTTTATACAATCCTAGCACCTACTAGGTATACTTACCTACCTACCGCATGCAATGATGTATCATTGCATAACTAGACTGTGAGTAGGTACTGTTTTTTTTTTTCTTTTGATTTTGTACAGTTTCTGCATTTTATTTATTTATTTAACCTCCATGTACAGTAGTAGTACATAGGCGGACTTAATGCCACAAGGGATTCTCTACCAGTCAACCGTTGGATTAAAAAAAACAACATTGGTAGGTGTGCACAATAAATAAATAACAGATATTGGAAATAGAATTTAGTATCGTTAAATAAAGCCACTTAGGCTTGTAATAATAAAATACGTATATATGCTAATATAATAAACTAATAAATACTATGATAAATATGTAATCATTGTAATTAAGAGAACTCAAAATATAACAATTATAATTATGAATTATTATTATTTTGTTTATTATTATTTTGCCAGTGTCTAGTTTAAAAAGTACTTTTTTTTAATATAGAATACTGTCACTTTGTTTCCTATTAGAACGCGAATATAACACATTCTTATTTTTTGCAGTATTTACCAGCAAATATATCGAGTCTTTCCGGCAAGTTTCGCTGAGGTAATCAATGCTACAATAAAATACTTGACTCCATTTTATTGAGATCGCGATTTGTTTCAATGATTTGAACTTGAGATAAAAAACTAGACCAATTTTGCATCACAATGTCCACCAGGAATCAATTTGTGAATAAATTAAACAGCTACTGAACTTCATTAGAAAAAAAATCGTCCAAAAACTCTCCTTAGGAGTACTTAAGAGACTACTCTACTAAATAGGTACGTAATGCATATTAGGTTTCCAGGTAACCAGAGGTGCTACGGGAATTTTCGGTATAATGTCGTGGCCAGATCTTAGAAATTGATTACTTCATGATATGGCCAAATAAAATTGACCAGATTGTTTTAAACGTAAAATTTTGATGATATTTCAATCCTCGTTTGGCCTACTTTCTTTAGACCTTTTATTATCATAGAAATCCATGATATGGCCAAACGAGGATTGACATATCATCAAACGTTAAGGCCCCTCTGTCCTTTAAATCCATTTCTTTGCGAAATATTGATTAATTTACATAATTACGCTACGTACATTCTGAAGAACACTTAACCAGCAATTTTTTTTTGTAAACATATTTCTAAAGATCAAAGCCATTTGAAAGGAGTAGGGAAAACAAGCGAAAAATATCATGTTGGTAATTTTTTTTTGGCAAAATTATTAGTCTTACGAAGAAATCATCACGTTAATCTTTAGTAACAAACATTTTTTCAAACCTATTGACCTAGCCGTTACCGAGGAGTAGGCTTCAGAAAGTACTGTTTCATAGCACTGCTCGGGAGTTAGGGCCTTAACGTTTAAACGATCTGCGTCCCTAGCCAAGTTACGATCGTTTCATTCGCGTCGAACGCCTCGGGTAGGCCACGCTTCCGATTACTTTGTTCTGACGTTATCTCAATGCTCAATCACGTACTCAGAACAAAGTAATCGGAGGCGTGGCTTACTCGAGGCGTTCGACGCAAACGAAACGATCGTAACTTGCCTGGGGGGGCTGGCTACTTTTAGCTGGCCATATCATGAAATGATCAATTTTAAGATCTGGTCACGACATATACACTTCCTTGCCGATTTCGGCTACGGTGACAAGTTACTGTCATCAGTGCAACTACGGATTCCGATCATGTGCTCTTATATGGCTAATAATATAGCCTATTCTCGCTGTAAAGGTAAGGCACAGCGTGGACACGTCAAAGCACCGTTGATGTATAAGTATTGGATTTTGGAGGGTGGCTAATTTGGATGGTCACTCGCCTGACTTCGAGATCTATCTTCCGCTGGTCTTTAAAAGTATAAATATTTTGCATAATTAAGCCTCTCAAATTAGGTCTATCCATTGTCGTCTCCTCCCAGCGCGAGGGTTTTATATTGCATTTTTTCATGTCTTTTCTGAACGTCCTTATACCTGTTGAACTGGTCACCTTGTTTTCGCTTACCGTCCTTGAGTTCAGAAAAAAAATGCGGAAATGTACGATGAACTAGATGAGGTCTGTGTATCCTAGCTGATTACACCGAAACAAACTTAAGGGTCAAAGTCTCTTTTAAAGTTCATACAGCAAATATGTTATGATCAAATTGTATGAGAAACGTGCTGGTGTCTGCGATGGCCTTTTGAGAAAAGATGCGGAAGATTTGAGTGGACCTGTCCTGTAAATTGTAAGTACCTCATTATTGTAACTTTATGACTCCGAGAAATCGATGGTTGTAATTAAAACTATGACTTATTTCTACTTAATAAGGTTATTTTATGCGTTGCTTGGCCTAAGCGCAATTACCTAATACAACTAGGGTTGCGAACTTACCGCAAAATAAACTACAATACTCTAGAGTACGGTTGACAACCCTATAACTGTCTTCCTAAACCTTCCAAAAGTACTTAACTATGCCGGTAGGTACAGGAAATAGTGGTAGGATATTCGGCTTAAAGTCGTTAATTCCTGTTCTTGAAGAGTTCGCTAAAAACCTAGTTAAATAATTAATCTACAGTCATCATTATATGGATCAGAATGTTGGGCTGTGAAAATGACGGATGAAAAAAGAATGCATGTAGCGGAGATGAGAATGTTAAGATGGATGTGTGGTGTGACGAGAATGGATAAAGTGAGAAATGAATATATTAGGGGAAGTTTGAAAGTGGCGCCAGTGACTGAAAAGTTGAAAGGGAATCGTTTGTCTTGGTACGGTCATGTGAAGGGGAGGGATGAGACGCATGTTACTAAAAGAGCTATGAGTTTACATGTGGATGGATGGAGAGGGAGAGGGAGACCAAAGAAAAGATGGATGGATTGTGTGAAGAGTATATGAAAGAAAAAGAAGTAAGTGATAGCATGACGAGTGACAGGGCAGAGTGGAAGAAAAAAACGTGTTGCGCCGACCTCAAATAACACGGGACAAGGGCAGGAAGATGATGATGACAGTCATCATCATCATTTCAGCCGAAAGACGTCCACTGTTGGACATAGGCCTCCCCCAAATATATTATATTAGAATATTGATTGGTTTTAATCTACAGTAATTAAAACCAATCAATATTCATACAATCGCGTCACTTACGTAAACGTAGACAGTAAACAAAAAACAATCATCGATACAACACAAAAACCAAGCGTGCAGTGTTGCCAAGTTTTACATAAGCGAATTAGCAATTTTTTTCACAAACTGGCATTACGATGGCCTGACATTGTTGGTGTATTTTTGTCCGTCTGTCTTCGTCGAGTGTTTGGCACCAATTCAACGGTGCCTCAATGACGGGCCGGTGTCTATTCTTGTCTGACATTGCTCTTGGTGTTAGGCCACCACAAGGACAGGTTGGCCGTGCTCTTGTATTAATAAGTATTTTATACGCGATAATTTTAAACTTCTGTTTGACATAACGTTCGAAGAAGACAATTTGGAAGAGGTGTGTGTTTATTTATCATTTTCAAGTAGTCGAGTCTGTCTTTATTTCTCGGTAAATGAGAACATAGAACAGGAATCGATAGATCGAAGAATTTGCTGATGCAACAAACCTTCTTAATCATCAGCATTCAAACTCAGTTATTCAACTGATAAACAATTCGATATAAATATTTATATTCGAACAAAAATGCAGGTGATGCACTGTTGAGAAACATCCAGACAGTGTTTACTTTTATATTTATTGTTTCCAAAACTTGCCAAGTCGTAAACGTTGCCACAGGGAAAGGCTTGACGTAATTCCGAAACTGCAGGAATTTGTCGATGAACCTTGTCGGTAATCGATCGAACGGAATCGTTTTACAATTAGAATTTTTTGCAGATAAAGCCACATTTTTACTAAGGGACACTTGTGCCTCTGTTGCCCGACACGTTTCGTGAATCGCGCGATGTCGCTCTACGTCTCTTGCTACACACGGAATAGTCGGCTGGCCACACGTCGACGCTCCGTGTCCCTCTCTCGACAGCCGCCCGACAATCTGTGAACAAAAATGATGATCACTTTCTGTTCCGTAAAATAAAAGTGTAGTGTAGTCTACCAAGAGAATATTGCCCTTCTCAGTCGACATACTATTTGTCACTGGGTAGTGTGAACAAGGTAAATATCGAGCAGTATTGTCCCACAACGGGTCAAAGGCGTAGAGACGTACCTCGTAAATGTCTGGCGATATGTCTCTGCGATATGTCCCCTAAAAAAACGGGACTTAAACTTGCGGAACGTTGGAGTGACTGAAGAAGCCGATGATAAATTGGATAATAGAGATTTTGCACAGCTTCTATTTTAGGATTGCAATTTTGAACTCCTACGAAAAATGTTGTCTTGAAAACAGTCAGTCGGAAAATCTCAATTGGCTGCATAATCTAAAAGATCGATTTCAAGACACTTGTGGCGGCAACATTGCCATAATCATATAGAGCAATATTTCCATACTCTAGCTCTTTTCTTTTTATTACCAGTCCAGTCCTAGGCCTGCCAGCTCGTATGATGGCATAGTCACAGCCATTTCCATGTGATAGCTGCCCAACCGCCATCTGCTCGTTGTCATCATAACGATACATCGTGATTGCACATTTCAGTTGGCCTCCCACAAGCGGGTCTTACCAACTGAAATTTCATGATTTTCCCACCTAAAGAAAAAAAACCAGTCATATTTACGGTTCGAGAAGTCGGCTTGGGTTTTGATTTCATCTAAATCTTGGTTATTATATTGTCTAACGAGCAACACTGCTTAACACTAGATGCATATATCGTACCTTATTTTGATATATCTGGTTCCCTCATCATCGACTACAAACAACTCAACGTAGAGATGGGAAGTAGGCATGTTACCAAACACTCGAGTCAGTTTTGTTCAAATCGATCAATTGAATGTCTGTCCAATGGAATCAAAACAACGACTCGTGAGTCGTGCGAATGCAGCTCTCGTAGGCGTCGGACTAACAATCGGCCATAATTGGTGCATTATTACAAACTTTGATCCCATTTAGCGCATGTTTAGCTCTAATGTTATTTCAAGATGGGTGTTCTACAAGGTTGTCTACTGTCCTGTTTGTGAAATTGCGAAATTCGATGGTAATTTTTGATAGTCAAAGAGCCTTATCAAGACATTTTGAAATGTCACAATGACACCTTATATAGCTCCATTCTTTTAATAATTCAGTTTAGGTCGTAAAATGGATCGCGTTAAGAGCTCGTGGTAGGGCCTCAGTTCCATGTTTCCTACAACCTGCTAACATACTCCTTTTTTGTGTTATTGAGGGTGGGAAATCATAAATTAATTTCTCCCACTCTGGGTGGAGAGAGATTCGGAAGTCAGTGTTTCTGGTATTGTTTGCTTGTTATTTAACACCGACTTCCGAAATTAATTTTAATCGTTTTAGTGTTTTATTTTTATAAAAAGTTTTTTGAGAAAAAAAAAATTGTAAATCGGTCCATAAAGACGGAATTCTGAAATAACCGAATTGATAACCTCCTCCCTTTTTTGAAGTCGGTTAAAAACCCCGTTGCTTTCAAGAGCCGTCGCGTTGTGACTCTTTCAAACAATCCCGGGTTAATATTATTATTAAACGGCAAAAAAGCTTTTTTCCCTAAAGTTCCGTTCAGTGTACAACCCTAGTGATGTACTGACGTCGATACTCACATTCATCGATAATTACAAACCGGTGTTCCATCGTCTTCATTGAACGTCTGATACAAAGGTGTTTGGAAGGCCAAGTATAAATATTTAGTTTCATGTGTTATCGTCATGTACATGTGTGTACCTATATTGTATAGATAAGAAATGTAACGCGAGGTGAGACAGCAATTATAGGTATTACACAATTTCATTGTTTTATATAATATTATGATATGAAGATGTTTTGAATAAGAGGATTGTTGGATATGGTTCTTGAGTGTTTTAACATTTCCATTGATTTATTTTTAAAATAAATGACACCTATTTCAATTCACAGTGCACTTCCATGTTTTTTTTTTAATTATAAAAACATCCTTCTGTTATAGAAAGCATAATATTTTTTCAAAAGGCTGTGTTGTTTTACGCATTAAAAAAAACCCCTAAAAAGGTGATTATACTTTTATTTGGTACGAATTGGTGCTTGACTGCGATCCTATCTGATAGTAAGTAGTGATCCAATGGCCATGGCCTGTACCGAGGTCATCGCCGCCGCCGATCGCCCCCACGAGGACACGGCGTTGCTCTGCCCAAGCGGGGCACACCTCTACCGTGTCCTCCGGGCGGTCCACACAGTGGTGACACCTGGGCGTCGCTTCCGCACGAATTCGGTGCAGGAACTTCCCGAACTTACCGTGTTCAGTGAGAAACTGCGTCATGCGGAAGGTGAGGACGCCGTGAGTTCTTTCCAACCAGGCCTCAAAGAGGGGACTTAAGATTTTAAGTACATATATAAGAAAAATAAAATAAAAAACCAGAAAAAATACTAAGAATATTTTAAATGTAAAATTTAAAGGTTATAGAATAGGTAGCTTTTTTATATTATTATGGGTTTGGGCGTGGGTTTCTTTGGACCGGGACCGCGGTTCCAACGTATACCTTATATTAAAATAATAATAAAAAATTAGTAGTAGTTTTGGGACCACAAATATGCCTTTTTCCTTGTGGTCCCAAAATACTACAAGAAAAAATTGCTGGAAGTTGGGACCGCGGTCCCGGCCCAAAGTGCCCCATGAACTATTATTATTACTCCCGCTCACTAGAAATTACTCCTTTACATCGATAACTAATGACTAAATAAACAGTACAGTGATTTTTATAAATGAGATATGATTGATATATAAGAAGATATGACATCTTCAAAACAAAATGGAGACATTCAATTGCTGTGTTTGCGAATATAAAAGATCAATGAGGGGTCAAAGACACAGGCTGACCTTATTAGGAATAAATATAATACCTAATTATGTCCTATATAAGGATGTGCGTAGGTTCGAACGGTGCATCATATCTCTACTTATAAGGAATAGTTAAATGCGAGGAACGAGTGAGTATCGAAGTTCCGATTAGAATTTAAAATGCGTTGTACATCCGATTCGATGGTTAGTACCTACAGCACCTGGGGTTGCAGGATTCAGAAAAGTTACCGCGGCCCTGGAACCAAAATGGTAACTGAAGGAACACAGGTGGATTTTAGTCTGTAAAAGTTTGACAAATCCGGTCGCTCCGCATAGCGTAAGTAGTCATTTAGTGATTTTTCAAGGCCTGATTCTTTCAAGACAACCGGACAGAAGGTTACCCATAAGCCTGCGCCTTCGGTGGAATCGCCCTGTGACCCCCGGCCTGACTTGTGGTGGCAGCTGGGACATGAGGATGTTATTCTATTCCTCACTGCATTTTTCCAAACTTTGTACACGTGCAACCTGTGGGTAAAGAATACGCAGCGGGCATACAACTTTGAAAATATGACGTAACAACATGGCGTAAAAATCGATCCTATTCTTATTTGGAACGTATTGTAGGGTGCATAGCTCCATCACTCTTTCTAGCTCGCACGACTGACATTTTAATACGTAATGTCAGGGCCTGCACAAACTTGAGATAAGACTGTCTTAGACAGACTTGTCTACGACGTCGCAGGCTTGTCTAGGCCACCGCAGACTTGTCTGCGACAAGATTGTTTTGAGACGTCCAGTTTTGCCAACAGTTACACTAAGTTATCACTAGAGTCAACTTTTAAAACCACCAGAAAACCACTAACAAAAAATTATTCCACATGCAAAATCGCAAAATTTCCCACTAAAAAAATGTGTGTTGTACGAAATAAAATAAGTAGGTATATAGGTTATTAGTTTTCTGTAATAATAAGTGAATAAACAATCAGTTGATCAAAATACCATTTGTGGGTAAATTAACATTGTAGGTAAATCAACATACTGACTGTGTGCTTTAACTTTGACTTTGACTTAACATATAAATTATTCAATAACAGCTATGTATTAATTTGTCTTCAGACGAATCATTTTTATTTGCACTATCACCGTCGGTATCATATTGATAATTATGGATTTTATGGTGCTGATTTACACCCGAGTGACCGCATATTTAGTAAGAAATTGAATTTTACTAAAGCACCAGAAAAATCCACTAGCCACTAAAACCAATATTTCGCAATTAAATGGGGGATTAAAACCACCAGTTTTAATGGAAAATCCACTAAGTTGGTAACACTGGCTGTACGCCGCTAGACTGTTTTGTCTTGATGGTGTGTGCAGTGTCGTAGACAAAACAGTCTTGTCGCAGATAAGTCTGCGACGTCATAGACAAGTCTGTCTAAGACTTGTCTTGTCTCAAGTGTGCGTAGGCCCTTAAGGCCCCAGATGCTAGTACACTGTTGCTTAGATGTAGTTGAATTGGTATTTCCAATGTACTAACATTGGAAATACCAAGCTAGTGTTGGTTTTACTATGTTTTAATTACTTACAATGGAATAATGAATTTCCCAAAAAAATGCGAGAGTTTTTGAGGAGGAGTTTTTTGAGGCCATACTTTAGATTACTTTTAGTTAGTTAATTTTTATTTATTTAGTGTATATAAGGATAGTTAAGGGTTGATTTTTTTTCAATTTTAATAGCTAGTTTAATATATCTGAAATAAAAACCTTTTTTCGCAAATTTCCAAAAATCAATTGGGTATTGATGATATTTTATGTATTTAATTTATTTAATTAACTTATTGTAGCAATAGTTTACGCAACTTGCTACTTAATTAATTGAAAGATATTGTGATGTGTAAAAATAATGTTTATTTGTTCAGTGTATTCTATTCTATTTTTTTTTTACTAAAATGTTTTTTGAGAATAAATAGGTTTAACAAAAAAGTTTTAATTGGATTACCGCACTAGTGCGTAATGGTAGGTAAACAAAGTGTCACAGTTAATATACCTAAGTGCAATGCAATTAGAGTCACCTCTTGAACAAGTGTGTTGAAAAAGTATTTTTTTAACGAATCTTTATCTGTTTATTTCCACGAACAAGTCCTTTTACAAAAGAGTATCTACACCTTCGTCTTCAAACTTACCTCACAATGTTCCTACTCGTTAATTTTCCTACCAATTCTGTAATATTCCGCACCTAACTTCATTTATCTATCTTTATTATTCGTGTCAATATAATTTATCTCGTCGTTCCAAGTTTCCATTCCGCCGTCACTCGCTCGCAGTCTTGACACATTATTATCATGTTATGCAAGTCATGCCAAGTAATTTGACTTAGCACCAGTGTCTGACCGAAGGTCGATTTCTGGTCGAAGTTGAATTTGATGAGTCGGTTATCACCACGACCTATGCCCGAAGCCTAAGATTTAATAACCCTAAAAACCTCAGTTCAACATTGGCAAGGGCAAGTACGTTTTAAATGCAATGTGTAACCCTTGTTGATAGGGCAATAAATAAATAAGTCTGTAGGTAAAATCTGCGGGAAAATAAAAAAGTAGCTCAAGTCCCGACAAAGTACAACTGTTTTGAAGACTTATTACCTAACTACAGCGATGTTTTTCAATTCGGCGCGCGGATTGTAATACGGCGTGTTATACAAAATGGCTTCGACGTAATAATAGATAGATTTTTTGTAGATGTACAGAGTCTATACAATTGCCTTGTGGCATGTAGGTATCTGCTAAATATAAATATATACAAATATAGTTTTTCAAGTATAGTTCTGGTTGCAGATATCATAAAGATTAAACTTACTTTGCAAATTGCCGAAAATGATAAAGTAAAACTAAAATTATTTATTTAATCATCAATCAATATTGCAAGCCGACCAAGACGAAGGTGGAGAGACGAACTTAACTCTTACCAGAGACACTGGCCCGCAATTGGTTGATTGCATCACTGCTTAGCATCAGGTGGGATCGCAGTCAAGCACTAGTTTATAGCAAAAAAAAAAATAACCGAAGACATACGTGAGTGGAAAAGGAAGAGGGAGGCCGATGCTGATTTAAAATGATAATATTGACATTCGTAACAGTTCGTTCAACTTCGTTTTTTTTTGGCCGAAGGAAGCCGAAGTCGAAACTTCGGTCGCTCATTAGACAGCGCGCGAAACCGGCGCCATTTTTAGATCAGTCTCGTGTGAATGCAAATAGTATACTGAGATGGTTCAGAATAAATGGACGGGAAGGGAAGACGTAATTAGATTAGATGTGGGTTGTAAAAGTTTTCGTGTGGGACACAGAAAAATAACATGATTTTGTAATCTTTGAGAGTGTTTTTCAGCATTTATTCTTGAAAGTTGGGTGAACTTTTTTTCCAAATGGAAAATCATGACTCTTCTCGCTCTAGATAGAGCTAAAGGGAGTATCAGACTTTTACTGACTAAAACCAGCGTGTGTTACTTCAGTTACCCTTTGCGTTCCAGAGCCACGGTAATTCATTCGAAAAATCATGTAGCCCTGGCAGGCACCAGCCCGGGTGGATTAGCATAGCATAGTCGGCCTTATAATGTTCCTACTGCTCGGATTCAGGCCTCCTCTTTAGGAGAGGGAATGGGCCGTAATCCACCACGTGGACCCAGTGCGGGTTGCGGGGTGCGGACACAGCCCCATTTTTTTGTATTAATAAAAAAATAGGCACTCCTACTTTTTTATTAAGTTTTTTTTTAACATTCCTCTTTCTCGCTCGCATGCTTGACATTTTAAGACGTTATGTGAAGGGCCTTGGTCCTTATCGGACAGCGAGCCACTTAGTTTTTTTATCCAGATTTTTCGACATAATTTTTCCTTGCTATCATCATTATGCTATGCTTGCATCATCTTGCTGCCCTTGTCCGGTTTATTTGGGGTCAGGACAGAATGGAAGAAAAAACCATGTTGCGCCACATGGTTTTTTCTTCCATTCTGTCCTGTCACCCATTACGCTATCACTAACTCCCCTTTCTTTCATGTTACTTCTCACACAATCCATCCATCCTTTTTTTTGGCCTCCTACTCCATCCATCCACTCATAAGAGCCTGCGCACATTTGACTGTCTTAGACAGAATTGTCTACGACGACAAGACTATTTTGAGACGTCCAATGTTGCCAACAGTTACACTAACCTACCACTAGAGTCACCTTTAAAAACCACCAAAAAACCACTAGCAAAAAATTATCCCACGCATAAAATCGCAAAACCTCCCACTAAAACAATGAGTGTTGTAGGAAATAAAATAAGTAGACATTAGGATATTAGTTTCCTTTAATAATAAGTGATAAAAATTAACAATCAGTTGATCAAAATACCATTTGTGGGTAAATTAATATTAGTAGGTAATTCAACATACAAATTATTCAATAACAGCTATGTATTATTTCGTCTTCAGACGAATCATTTTTGTTTGCACCATCATCATCGGTATCAGATTGATAATTATGGATTCTATGGTGCTGATTTACTCCCGAGTGATCACATTTTTAGTAAGAAATTGAATTTTACTAAAGCACTAGAAAAATCCACTAGCCACTAAAACCAATATTTCGCAACTAAATGGGTGGTTAAAAACACCAGTTTTAGTGGAAAATCCACTAAGTTGGCAACACTGGCTGTACACCGCTAGACTGTTTCTTCTTGATGGTGTCTTGTCGTAGTCGAAGACAATTCTGTCTAAGACAGTCTCGTCTCAAGTGTGCGCAGGCCCTAACTCTTTTAGTAACATGCGTTTCATCCTTCCTTTACACATGACCATACCAAGACAAACGGTTCCCTTTTAACTTCTCAGTCACTAGGTACTTATTAAAGTAATCGTCATGATGATTATGATGATAATAATCTATCTTTCAATTAATAATTTAAAAACTACACCAGTGAACATCAAAGAAACAATTTTTACGTCTTATTTTATTTTTCTCAAAATAAATCTTCGGAGGCCGACGGGAAACGCCCATCGCGTGTTTAGAAAACATTATAATAATTTTTATCTTATTTTAATTTTGTATCATTTTGACTTTTAAAACTAGATATACTAGGTTTTTATTTAAACTGCGAATCAGATTAGGATAGTGCAAAAGTCGTATTTATTTTTACATCTCGTTATTTTATGGTATATAGTTCAGACGGAAACATCTGTTCGCAATATTGGATTTAGGTACAAAGACTTGATTGATGCTTCTGTCTGATTCTACCGGATTAGCGGGAAATTTGGAAGAGTTAACGTGGCTTTGGAACGCAAAGGGCAACTGAAGGAACACACGTGGGTTTTCATCAGCAAAAGTCTGAAACTCCCTCATGTTCCACACAGTGTGGGAGAACTTGTTTGACCTTTAATTTTGAAATACATTTATTCGTTTGTAACCTAAGTGTAAACTTGTAATTGGTTAATTAAGTTTTTTAAATAAAATAAAGTGCACGGATCTGTCTATCTGTCTTAGTCTTTCTTGTGCTTTTTTTAAAATAAAATTAGCCTAAGTTACACCTTATAACATCAGTTATATATTTATCAGTGATAGTTTCGTCGAAATCGGTCCGGTATTTGTGCCCCCATGAAAACGTGACCTTATATTGAAGGTTCGATCACGGTTGAAACCGAAGCTGAAGTTTAAATTCGGTTCCGTTTCCGGCCTTGAAGTCTAGTTTTGGTCGGACTCTACTGAGATAGTATTATCAAGTATTATGACATTGATCGTTCTTAGGGTTTCGTACCCAAGGGGTTAAAAGAAAGAAAGAAAGATTGAAAAAATGTTTATTCGTACCTCACACATACAGTAGAATTTTAGTTATGGAAAAAAAATAACAGGACCTTATTGCTATCACTCCGTTGCCTGTCCGTCGGTCTATCACCAGGCTATATCTCATGAAAATTACCGCTCCGCCCAAGAGCGATCATTAGATAATTTTTCCCACCAAAAAAAAAACTGTTGAAATTTTCACAGATCATGTATTTCTGTTGCCGCTATAACAACAAATATTAAATCAGAATGAAGTAAATATTTAAGTGAGGTTCCCATACAAAAAACGTGATTATTTAGACGTTTTTTTTTCCCTTCCTTCGTTGAAACCTTCGTGCGCGAGTCTGACTTGCACTTGCCAAAAAAAAAAAACGCTAAAAATTTATGAAGATTCAACACATGAATTAATAATGTAATATAACATTTGATAAGCCAGCCTTCCAACGCGTTGACGAAAAAATTACAACGCGGAAGAGTCGGGCAGTTGGCTCGGCATTGTTCCAGCGAACAGCCGAAGATATTATTATGTATGTACATAGTTATTTACAGACGGAAAACTGTCTGTAGTAAATGTTTTACTAAATTTATGGGGAAATATATGAAGTTATCATGTTGTTTTATTTCAGTGGCTTCGTTAGTGTGAAAGTATGTTTCTCCGTACAAACTTTGAACCCGCGTTTCATTCCCTTATGGGGGAAATTTTGGAAAATATGATTTTATTTTATTTATATGACGATTTTTGTACATGGAACTAGGAAATAGTCTTCACATTACTTTCAAGTTAAATTGGTAATACATTACAAGGTCAATCTACAAAAAAATATTCAGATAGCTTATTTCATAAAAATTTAAAGAACGTAAGCTAATACGCGTATTTTTTGAGATATTGTCGTTTTAGTGAACGCGGGGAAGTCGTGTCACGGATCTTGGGTCGGATTCTTAGTTTGTCGCGCGTGTGTTTAAGCGCGCGGGCGTTTTTAATGGATGACCGGATAAGGAAACTGTCCAAAATTCCACGTTTCGAATCCCAGTAGTTTCTGCTGTGTGTTGATATGTCAGTCAGTCAGTTTCTCCTTTTTAACCGACTTCAAAAAAAGGAGGAGGTTATCAATTCGGTTGTACATTTTTTTTTAATGTAACAAATATTACCTCAGAATTGCCTATTTCTCATGACATTTCCAATTAACCCAAACACTGCTAGGTTACATTGTTTAATTATGAAGTTCCTGTGTCTACCTTCCACCTTCCGGCTCCATCATCAGAACAGATTCGATAGTACCTTATAGTCAAACTGCATTTCATGACAATTTTAATAAGCCTAAACACGGCTAGGATACATTGATAACCATTTTCAACACTCATAATCATTTATTTATTTTTATTGTCATAGTCGATTAACTATCTTCATTGTGATATCTACGTGAGTAATATAAATATGAAGTTTCGTTGGCCATTTCTGGTCTTCTTTATCAGTTCCACTTCTAAACATGTTACTTTTTGAGTGTAAGTGCTTAAGTTCTCGATGAAAATACCAAAATCACTATATAGTTGCTTATAATATTTGAGGAGTTCCCTCGATTTCTCATGGATCCAATCACTAGAACTAAATTCTGAAAAAAATGGGACCAATCGGAAAGTATATCCTTTGTGAGAAAAAGAAAATCTGCAAAACGGTCCATAAACGACGGAGTTCTGAGGTAACCCACATAAAAAAAAAAACAACCAAATTGGTAACCTCCTCCTTATTTTTAGAAGTCGGTTAAAAGAAAATAACCGACTTCACTAAAAATACTTTAAAAAGATCAAAATAACTTTAATTTCGGAACTCGGTCTTAAATAAGAAACAAACAATACCGAGAAACACCGACTTTCTAAAAGTTTTCTTATATATATAGATTATCAAATGGAAAATTATTGTGTAGTCCTCCGTTATTTTGAAGATGAAACTTGGTTATGAACTTCTAATAGGCCAGCCCAGCCTTTGGGCAATTGTAATTTTAAATGTCACGTTAACTGTTGTAATTGGCTGTCGTGCCAGCTTTAAAGGTGCCTATTATAGCACAAACGAATTATATTCATAAAACTGCATCGTCATCATCATTTCAGCCAAAAGAAGTCCACTGTTGGACATAGGTCTCTCCAAAGTGTCGCCACAACGAACGGTCCTGTGTGTCTCGCATCCATCGGATTCCCGTGAATGTCACCAGGTCATCGGTCCATCTTGTTTGGAGTCCTTCCAACGCTGCGTCTTCCGGTACGCGGACGCCACTTGGCTCCATGGACAATCTGTTCTGCAAGCAATATGCCCTGCTCGCTGCCACTTGTTTGGCTATTCTTCGGAGAATCGCCAAATGGACATAAGAGGAAAGAAACCCAAATGATGAGACGGAAACCACAGTTTTCCAATTGTTTACACTTTACAAAGCTTATTTGCATATATTTAATGATTCATTAATGAATTCATCATCTCATTAATTTCCCCTTGTAGGGTAAGTCTTATAGAAATTCTAGAAAGGAAAACCGAGGTAAGCTCCTATTGTTTGCAAGAGATAATGATCAACAATCCAACCAGGCTTCATGATAACACCATTTTTAGGGTTCCATACCTAAGTCGGCAAAAACGGAACCCTTATAGGATCACATTGTTGTCCGGCTGTCAAGACCCGTTTTCTCAGGATGGCATGGAGGTATGAATCTGAAATTAAGATCAAATACTCAGGTCTGCTATCCCAAGCAGCAGAGAAAGAAAATATTTAAAATTAACTTCTACGTCCACACAATTTAAAGATAAAACCGTTTCTACTCCTTTCAAGCGCATATTTTGCCCCTCGCTAGGAAATTAAAACCTACGAGGTAATGCCCGTTGATCTAGAATCCTGAAAATTGGCATAAAGCCTGGTCTTATAGACTTAAAAAAATTACTTGCGACACTCAATTTGGGAATTGAACGATTTACATAGGTAAGTTTATACGGAACCCTGCGTGCGCGAGTCTGACTTGCACTTGACCGGTTTTTTTTTGTGGTGGGAAATCCAATTGCGAATCCAATGACTTATCCCGCTCTAGGATGGGACGGGAGGCATGTCAGACTTTTACTGACTAAAACCGCACCTGTGCCCATCAGTTGCCTTTTGCTTTCTAGGACTACGACTTTTCTTTTCAGAAATTTCCCGTGGTTCTAGCGGACCTCGGCCCTATTGACCCTCTATGTGTAAACACCAGCTTCAATGACGCGAAGTGTCAACTAGGCGTTTGGATAAATCTTTAAATAGTCTATGAGCTCTCGGACCCCATAGTCCAACAGTATCATCCCCAAACGTCTCGACAATATAACTGCCAAAATAAGTAATTTTATTTCCTCAAATCTTCATCTTTTTATATCCACTTCAGCCCCACGTGGAAGTAAACTTAACAAGCAGGTATTTCAAACTTTTAATCTTAACGATGAACGTGGCGAGGGTAGAGAGTTAACCTTCCTTTGCTGGTCCTTCAAAAGTTTTAAAAAGGACCAGCTCCTGAGTTCCTGACTTTGCATTCTTAACTTCAAGTAAATAAGATAAGCAATATAGGTCACCTGTCTCACCGCTAGCGATAAGCGAAAATGCAAGTACTGAAAGAAAAAAGAAGATGAGACAGGGGAGAGGGGACAACAACCCCCCCGGTTGTTGAAAAGAGTTAGTGAGTGTTTTGTTATAAAACTCGCAAGACAGAACGAGTCTTCTAGCAAGTTTTTTTTATTGTTACCTCGGTGTTAGGCTTAACTAAACGTTTTGGGAACACATTCATTGTGCGTACCGAGTCTGTTTCATGATAGCTGCAATCTGCCCTCCTAGCCAAGTTACAATCGTTTCGTTCGCACCGAACGCCTCGAGCAGGCCACACCTTCAATTCCTTTGTTCGTCATCTCAACGCCCAGTCACAACAAAGGAATCGGAGGCGTGGCCTGCTCGAGGCTTTCGGCGCGAACGAAACGATTGTAACTTGGCTAGGGGGGCTGGGGTCTTTAAGAGTGACCAGTGTAGTCCTAGGAAAGCTTGTTGCACCGCTGACTACATTATCGTTTACCATCTGGTGAGATAGTGGTTTCAAAAGCGAGCAATAATAATAAAAAAGAGCGAGAAAAGTTAGACTCATTTTTTTCTTGTGTGGAAAATTATCAAATTATAAGGTTGTAGCTATCTGGAAACACAGGATCCAGCATTGAATTCCACTCCTTAGCTGTACGTACATTGAATGTCGTAATATAATCTGGGTTTCGGTCATTTACAGTGATAAATATCACTGTAAATGGCGGGCGTAGAATTTCGCGTAGCTTAACTAAACCCGACGTCATTTCCTACAAATTCTGACCTGATTATTCTTCGATAAATTTAACGATGATAGTAAAAGGATAATTTTAACAATTACCTCAAGTTAACTTCGAACTATCCTCATATGATGTATGGGTAATAAATGGGACCAAGCTAGGTTAGTCAGCGTAGTGCGCACGTGACTAGTATCAAATAGGGTTTGATGTAGTACATCCATAGGTTTTTTGTATGTCGTAACTCGTTGGTAATAAGCGCTTAAAGTTTTTTTTTATTCATATAAACCAGTGCTTGACTGCGATTCTACTTGATGGTAAGCAGTGATGCGTTGATGGTGAGACGCACTAGTTTATTAAGATAATAATTTTGTTCGCGAATGGATGAAAAAAAATGGAAAAACACTGCGCGTAGTATTTTCTAGTAGCAATTGTTATGAATAATTTATTTATATATGACCAATTATGACAAGTTTTCGTGGACTGTGGGTATGCGTATGGGTATCTGTGAGTGTGTTTGTGTACTTATCAGGCTCCAGTGTGAGGGTCAGACGGCGGTTCCATTTCCGCTCTTATTCGTCGCAGCGTGATGTTATATGTACAGCCTATAGCCCTAAACGAAAGAGCTATTCAACACAAGAAGAATTTTTCAATTCGCACCGGTAATGTCTGAGACTGGCGTGTTCAACTCTTCCGAAATGGTTTGACTGAATTATGTGTATGTTTGGTAGTTCTGAGAATAGGTTGTAGGCCATTTTTTACCTAGGAGCAGTGATGGCCGAGTGATAATGGCCCCGATTTACGAGTTGTGGGTCGCGGGTTCAAACCCAGCCGGGCGCATTACTTTGTGTAATTTATTTCATCACAAATGCTCTCTAAACGGTGCAGGAAAACATTGTTAGGAAACCGGCATGTCCTAGAACCGAAAATTCGAAGACATGTGACATTCACCAACCCGCACTGGGCCCGTGTGGTGGATTACGGCCCATCCCCTCCTCTAGAGAGGAGGCCGGAGTCCCAGTAGTGGGAATATTAAAAGGCTGATTATGCTATTATTATGCTAACCCTACCCTTCATATTTTACAGCTAGTGTAATTATATAGAATAGAAATGTATTAAATTCTTTACGTATCTACTCTCTCAAAAAAAGTATTATTGACAAAGCGTTAATAATTTGTGTTATTGACATTTTTCTTTTATTTTTACGTGAGTTATGGGCCTATTACACTATTCAATATTCAGGCAGTCTTAGTCGATGTCGCGTATGTAGGTAATAAGGGTTAGACCGGTCTTACTCGAAATAAAAAATAAGAATTCTGAAACGATTATTTCAAATATACCAATAACAGACACTTTTAAATTGTCAAAAAATCGGTCAGACAAAAAATAAAAAAAGTGAAGCTAAATTGCATGTTTCAAAGCGTAGATCTCTATGGATAAGAACGTGCAAGAAACTCCATGGACACTCTTTTGAATCATATTAAAGGAGAGTCTGAATCTAAGACGAGAAGAGAGTCTAAGACAGTCTGAATATCGTGTAGTGTAATAGGCTCTTAAATGTTGCTCTCGCTTCTAAATCCCCAAGGCTTTCAGAGCGATGCGATGGAGTGACAGCATGCGCGGCAGTTTACAGATTAGACATAAAATCGAAGATGAAAATATCGTATATTTCTATACTAATTGGGGATGGAAAGAGGGAGGAAAGATTTATATTTTCATATGTAATTTATTTATTCATTTGTTTATCATCGGAACACTTTGCTTCAACCTTCAACTACACTAATGATTATAAATTTTATTTATTTATTTATTTTTCTTGCTTGTTTTATATGTATAGTCTCTTCTTTATAATGTGAATTACACTGTAGACTCCGTGAATTCTTAGGTTACTTACTATTCCGACTCACTTTATAATATGATTATTTTTATTTTACTTTTTAGTATTGACCGGTTTACACTGTCCCTACATAATATCTACTTATACTGTGGAAATATTGTAAGAACAACATTTTTTTTAAAAGAGTAACCATGGAGTTTCTCGCCGGTTCTTCTCCATAGAAAACGACCAATTTGGAACCGTGTTCTAGCTTCTGACGTTTTATAAGTGCCCATGTAGGCCTATGTCAAATAAAAAGCTTTTGACTTTGACTTTGAATGGAGCATCAAATAGTTCAGAATCTGTGATTTTTGCAGCATCATGTGCGCGCTGGAGTGGTAGAAGTCAAAGGGGGCACGAAGGGTCACGTACGCTCTCATCAGGCTAGCGTTTCTTCAGGATTCGACATGTTCCACATTATCACACAAATTCTTTTTTTTTTAATTTTGACGTTCGAACGATTCACTCTTTAAAGAAATATTATTAGAGTTGTAACAATTTTATAAACATTTTGAAATTGTCGCCACCGGTACATGTTGGACATCCCACCTATACGCACAAAACGTTTTGGGAGTGTTCCCAATGTGAACTTCCAATGTGAATGTGTATTCATTGAGCGTACAGCTAAGGAGTGGAATTCCTTGCCGGAATCTGTGTTTCCTGATAGCTGCAACCCGGAAATCTTTAAGTCAAGAGTGAATAGGTTACTTCTAGGTAAGCGCGTTCCATCGTCGACCGCATCGTCGCTTTCCATCAGGTGAGATAGCGCTCAAGCGCAAACCTATCAAAGAAAAAAAAAATTGTTTCACAAACATAATGAATAAAATAAACTACCGATTTCACCGATAAAATGTTACTTCATCACTGATTGACATAAGCTGTACCAACTAAGTATAGTAAGTATATAATAGTGGATGTCATAACATCTACTATAAAGTAGGGCAAGCTGCACATATTTTATTTATTTTACTATTTATGTACACACAAAAACAAAAATAGACAATACAAAGTAGACAAGAGTACAAAAGTACTGCTTATTTCCAAAGAAATTTCTTCCAGCAGACCTGCGAAAGGAGAAATTAAAAGAAATGTAGACAATAGTGTGTAGGGAGCAAGAGAAGAAGAATGTGTATTTGTGTGTATTTTTCACATTTTACGTTTTATTTATGTTCATAAAAATCGGTCTTATCTTATATAAAAGGCTTATTATATTTTATTCGTATTTTATTCTCTATCCATAATGTTATAAATTACCGGCAAACAATAGTGAAATGATTGTCATAGATTTCATAATTTAATTATTCTGTACAATAGAGCAAGTCGTCTTAGAGATTACTGCCTTATTTTTAGAGGTGGAAAATCATCAAAAAAATTCTCTCGCTCTGGGTGGAGCAGCAAGGAATGTCAGACTTTTACTGATTAAACCCACCTGTGTTCCTTTAGTTGCCCTTTGCGTTTCAAGGCAGCGGTAACTCTATCAAACAATTCCTTAGCACCTCTGGGTACCTGCAAAGAAAGAAAAGAAAAACAATTTATTTCAGGTTATAACTAGCCTAGGTTACATATTATAAATATTTTATAAGGAAAAAATACGTCATATTCGATTACCCACCCAATAGCGTAGTCTCATATGCCGTCATAGGGAATTTTTGGCGGGATTTAACATCACAATGGCCACTTGGTCTAGAATCCCCTAGTAGAAATTAAAAAGAGATTTTTATTGAATAAAAAAAGAAAGAAAAAGAGATATTCTTTTTGTGATTTTTTTGTGTGTTGGGTTCGATTCCCACCCAGGACAAATGTTTGTGTAATGTGCATGATCATTCTGTTCTGCGTCTGGGTGTAATTTATCTGTAATATGTATGTATATAGAAATATATAAGTATGTTTATTAGTTGTCTAGTACCCATAACACAAGCTCTGCTTAGCCTGGGACTAGACGGCGTTGTGTGATAGTTGTAAAAAAAAAAATAGTCTCGTTGTTGCCCGTGCAGCAATTCCATGCTCTGTGTCCTCTCTTCGTAGATACACAATCGCGCGATGCTATATAATTGAAGTAAAGAGACTTAGCATAAAGTAATTATAATTAACAAGGTGTAAATTATGGCAGTGCAATTATGGCGTTAAAAACTGTAAATAGAAGTCGAGTTATGGTTTATTTTTATTATTTCACTTTATTTATGATATGGAACTTATTGGATTTATTTATATTACAATTTATATATAATATACACATATAAGTTACTAGCTTCTGTCAGCGGCCTCGCCCGCGTGTAAGTCGATTTCTCCATACAAATTTTGGACCCCCGTTTCATGACCTTAGGGGGTGAATTTCGGAAAATCCTCTCTTAGTGCTCGCCTTCGCAATAAAAGGAAACCTTGAGAAAATCACGCTCCTAGTCTCAGTAGTTTCGACTGTGTGTTGATATGTCAGTCAGTCAGTTTCTCCTCTTATATATATAGATTATAAAATATTCTTTAACTAAATATTTACATCTACTATGGGGTTTCCTAGATAGGAATGCCTGGAGTCCCAGCAGTGGGAACACTATAAGGCTGATTGTGTTTTTATGTGGTTTTACTAGGTAAACCTAACTATCATATGTGTTTAAACAAAAAACCGGCCAAGTGCGAGTCGGACTAGCGCACGAAGTGTTCCGTACCGCCCGTAGCAAAAAACGGCAAAAAAAATCACGGTTTTTGTATGGGAGCCGTACTAAAATATTTATTTTATTTTGTTTTTATTTGTTGTTATAGTGGCAACAGAAATACATCATCTGTAAAAATTTCAGCTGTCTAGCTATCACGTTTCATGAGATACAACCTGGTGACAGACAGTCGGATAGCGGAGTGATAGCAATAGGGTCCCGTTTTTACTATTTCGGTACGGAATCCTAAAAATAACAATGACCTGAAGTATATCATAAGTTGTGAAAAATCGGAAAAAGAAATCAGATTTACGTTACATATGGACACTTTTTTTTCTCGGGTTGCGGAAAATGTAAGACACCAAATTCTTTTAAGGAATAACCCGTTAATTTAATTTCA
The DNA here is from genome assembly GCA_949316375.1 of Mythimna vitellina. Lineage (NCBI taxonomy): Eukaryota > Metazoa > Arthropoda > Insecta > Lepidoptera > Noctuidae > Mythimna > Mythimna vitellina. Next base: position 5,880,761 of record OX438693.1, read on the forward strand.
CTAGAAGGAAAATTCTTCCTTCTGTTTGTTATATAAAGTTATGAAATATAATCACAGGGGTATTTCAATTCTGGGCGGTAATACGGTAAGTCTCTTCTTTAATGAGAGCCTGGAGAGATGCCATGGCGTCCTCACCTTGCAAAATGTAGGTCCTCCACCAGGACGGACATGGCAAGTTCGGGACGTTTCTGTTTCGGATTCAAGCGGAAGAAACGCCCGGGTGTCACCATTCACAGTTTCTTTTTTAATATGCATGCACGAAAATCCGTTCAGTACTTTATGAGATAATCGTGAACAGACCGACAGACGCAATCAAGGACTACGATTAAAAAAATGCGGGATATGCTCACACTTGACTGGTATTAATGGTAAGGATGATGTGGTCCAGAAAAAAACACGCTAGCCTAGAAGTAATTAATCACTCTAGACTTAAAGGCCCCTAGGTTGTAGCTAAAATGCGTATCACTTTGGACTTTACCAAAACCTATAAAAGTGTATTTGATATACATTTTCTTCGCTTATCAGCACAGAATAGAGTAAGGCGTAGGTAATGTTTATGTCTCGTGGTAAGTCGTTAAAGTCAATTGATGGAAATAGGCAACAATGGATTTGTAATACGTTCTTTTAATGTAGAAAATGATTGCTTTAATGTGTAACTCGTGTAAGCAGTGAGTTTGTTTTCAGTATGATTTACAGAGTTGCTGACTATTTGGACACAATATATTCAGATACAGTGTCTGGAAAAATATTGAAATAAAAATGTGCTAATACATTTTTATTTAATTTTTTTTTTACTCACGATTCGGACACACTGTTTAGTACAATCAGATAAAAAGATTTAAAATATTTTTTTTAATGGGGAAAAAGGGCTTTACCAAAACTATTTTAGGGTGGATTTATGGCGGCAACTTCGGGTAATAAATTTCGTTATATTATATTTAAAAAAAAACCTTTTTTTTATCTGACTGTACTAAACAGTTCAATAACATTGGTGGTGTCCGAATTGTAAGTGAAAAAATATTAAAAATTAAAATGTGTCAATTCGGACACTGTGTCCGAATATATTGTGTTTGAATCGTCACTAACTCGATTTACGATTATCCCCGTAGGTAAGAATCTTTCTCTACGTAGAAATGTACTGTCGCAAATTTGTTACAAATTAATGCGGGTTCTCATGGCGAAATGGCGACAGCGACTGTCGTAACTCAGCGCTGGGTACAGTCAAACGGGGTGAATAGGAAACACAAGGGTGAATCGGCTCAAAAGTTTGATCTTCGCGTTAATTAACAATTTTTCCCAGCATTTAAGTACTCCTGTTTATTCATTAATTGTAATAAAAACGGATGCTTTGATAGATATCAATAATATAAATATATACCAAAGGGAAAATTTAACCAAAGTTTTGTTCCTATTCACCCCTGCGTTCCTATTCACCCCGTTTGACGGTACGCCACACTCATGGCAGTAAGTTCCCTTTTAAGGAGTGACCTTTCTCACCTTCCGCATGACACATGTCCTCACCATACATGTTAAGTTTCTGTTCCGGATCAATCCTTTTTTCCGAATTCATTCCGGTATCACCATTGTGCGGACCGCTCGGTGGATATGGTGGAGCCTACGGTGGAATTTTACGCGTTCTTCTTCTCCACCCTAGAGCAGGAGAAGTAATTAGATGATTTTTCACTTCCCAAAAAAACAACAAATAAAACGTTTACGTAGAAAATTTTAAGAAGAAAATGGTAAAACTAAAACTAACAACAAAGTACTCAGGGGAGTTCGAAAGTTTCAGTCTAACATTTTAAAATTCACGGCGACAGTTTTCAGGCGAGTGGTTTCAGCTCTCACACACTCGAGATCGCAGCATCTCGCGAGCTCGCGAGAACTCAAACAAAATCAATTTTGGATGCATTAGCACTGTTTCCTGCCATTTTGCAGCAATAGCCAACTTTGTACGTTGATGGTTATAAATGAGTTCAAGGATTAAATATTTTTTAAAATTCTTTTTTCATAATGTGAATGTGAGAACACTGTAAGCTGCACGAATTCATAGATTAGTTTTATTTTTCGATCCACGTTTTTATTTTTAATGTGCTCCTGGGTATACCCAGAAGCATTGTAATGTAGACGGGTTTATACTGTACTCTCATTATTATTAAAATATGGAAATATTGTGAAATCAATCATTTTTTTAAAAGAGTAACCATGGAGTTTCTTGCCGGTGCTTCTTCATAGGAAATGATCAATTGGACTATGCACTGTCTGGTGTTTTGTAAGTGCCCATATAAAATAGAATATTTTGAATTGAACGTCTAGATCTGAAAAAATCATTTATTAAAAAAATCAGTACTCACATAATGTATATGTATGAGTAGGTACTATTTTTTTAGTTATGTACAGAGGCCAGCGAAAGTGCTTGGATACCTTAACGCCTATTTTCCCTTGCACGTTAAAGTTCAAGTTTTCAAAAATTTAACTAGATGGCGTTGGTTTCTTCACAGCTCAGTGGCGTCCAAAGGCAATCCCACAAAGTATAAACTTGACTTTTAGTCTGACAGAAAATACACACATGCGTCGTCATTGTCATCAACAACTGACTGTAGTTCATAATTTCATCATTTAAATTGGAGTCAAGTTGACCTAGCGGTTTAGCACGTGCAGATAGATGGGTAAATCAATAAGCCGTGAGTTCGAATCTCACGTAGTACTCACACTTTTTGTAAGTTTTGAATAACAAACAATAGAAATCGGTAGGAATATTATAACAAAGCTACAAGTGGATATTTATTTATTTGTAATATAATATTCAAGTGAGTAGTTACTCAGCAAAACGAAAAAAAAAATGCAGGTAAACAGGCTCATCAAACAAAAAGGCACTATTAAAAAAATAATATGTTTATTCCTTACAATTTCTTATTCAAATTCAACAATCACCGTTTATTAATCACCGAATAAGATTATAATATTATATATAACTTCTTATTGAGGCCATAGCTTAAGTATTCGTTTCCAAAATTGGAAAGAGGATTGAAGCTTATGTAACCTTAACAAACAAACAAGAGACCAGATAATTTTATCCCAAATGTCAAAAGGATGATGATTAGGATCTAAATGTAGGCTAAAAACTATAAAATTGCACAACAATATATCAAGTGTTCATAACTTTTTTAAGTTGTTTTAAATACGGGTATTAAATTAAACACACATAACAAGGTCTCCAGTTAATACAGAGAATAAGTACTGAGTAAATACTATTAATTCAGTATTATAATTATTTATCATCTTGACGCCACAAACATAACCGTCTGTGTTCACTGGACTTAAAAGTTTTTTCATCAGTAAAGATGACACTACTCTAATCAAAGTTTATGTAATCCATATAGCAAGGATTTCACAACATGCCTCCGATGATGCATCTTTTAGCTAAGTATGAAGAGCACGACGAACAGTGTCAACGCTTGTGTCAAATAAACCAGCATAGTGGTTCGTCGACAGACGTCCATTTTCTTCGTACTCCCTTATCATGGTTTGACGCTGCAACATGTTTATTAGTTTTAGTCTGCCAGCTCTTTTCTGGTGTTTCAAAGAACCCTCTTCTTCAAATCGTCCTACCCATAGAGCAACTGTTTTCTCTGCAACAATAAAACAAAAATATATAATACCCCATAATGATTATTATAAAGGAGGTTTTTGTTATATAAAAGAAGAAAAAAAATCTACTTACGTTTACACCGGTCTCTCTGGCTATTTCTGACAAGTTTTTACCTTGATTATGCAAAGCAATTATTTGAGCTCTTTTTACTAAATTCAACAATCCATATCTACACATTTTGGTAAAATAAGTAGACAATACATCTGGTTAAAAATAAAATTCAACGAAAAGCGCTGGAACGAGATAATCGAAATTAACTTAGCGAACAATCAATTGAGCTATGTCATAACTCTGGTCTAAGTATTATTTATACTACCTACTAGTTATTATTTTTCAATCTATATTCAACCTACCCTCTCAAGTTTGAAAACTAAAACATAGATAATCAAATATTTATAAATCGATATTCAATTTTAATATCTTCATCTCTTTAAAATAAACTATAAATTATTTCAGTGTTTGAAGAAACAAAAAGAAAGTACAAAAATAAACATTAATTAAGCATTAATCATTTGAAGCACAGCGACGCCATCTATTAACAGTACAATGTAATGTTGTCGATAGCAACATTTCAATCCTGGTTTCACGCTAGATGGCGTCATTTCTCGCTTCACGCGATTTTATTTCTGTACTATCCATGCACTTTAGCATCTGTCCGTACATAGGTGTGTAAATAGATAAACATATACATACTTACCATTTGTTTCAATAAACTTCTTATTTTAATTCTTTATTGTACACCATGATAAATTACAAAAAATGTGGGTATCATATCATTCAGGTACATAGGCGAGCTTAACTTAAAATTAAGTTTTCTTGCAGCAAACCATTGAGTGATTGAGAGAGATCGCAGTAGAGAAAAAAAAAATTCTTAATTTTCTTAAATCGATGGTTTTCTCTTCCCTCAAAATTTTTGGGCCCAGTATGTTGTTTTTATGTCCTCAAAAGTGCAGAAGTAGACTTTGGGCACTCTAATAAGTGGGCCTTCGTCTGGTTAGGGGCGCCGCACTCGCACTGGGTGACAGGAAATCTAAACTGTGAATACCAGTAAAACTGTGCAAAAAAGTAAAAAGTGTCCAGGATCAGGGTAATTTGGCTTCTTTTCTGTGAAAATCACAAATAAGACATTTTGGTTTTCATAGAAAAGAAGGCGACATAGGAGAAGCATCATATTAATGCTAAAAAGGCGACAGTTGGTGTGTATGTTTGTTATTCCTTCACGCTCAAACGTCTAAACGGATTGGTATGACATTTGGTTCGGGTAGACAATATTCTGAAAGCTGCAGACAGCAAACGCATTGATGCCTTTGATATATGGTGCTGATGTAAGATGCATCCATTTTGGGAGAATTCAAAATCTCCTCACAGCTGTCATCAGTGTTTTCGCAAGATTCTACAATACTTCGGGGAGACAGTGGCAAACTTTTTTTTACTGGGAAATCATCCAGTGGCATCTTCCGGCGGGGCATGTTTTTTTTTTTTTATAGCGTGTGAAAATCATCTTATGACAAATCCCGCTCTTGGTCGGAACGGCAGATAGTGTCAGACTTTTACTGACTAAATACCCACTCCTATTCCTTCGTTGCGGATGTCAGACTTTTACCGACTAAAACCCACTCCTAGTTCCTTCGTTGCCTTTTATTCCAGGGCCGGGTTTTCCTTTTAGAAGCAAACCCTTGGTCCCAGAAGGCTTCGGCCCTGCTGGGCCCCTACGGTGCCTACGGCCCCTAGATGGGAAAAGGCCTCGTGGGTGCAGCCCAATAAGTTGGGCCGAACAAATCCGCACCATTCTTGACAGAAACAGATGCAGGAATATCAAACAAGTGAAAGTGATGAAGCAGGGAGCTCGCGACCCTCAGCGTTGAGAAATACGAAGCCACAAGGAGACAATATCCTTAAATAGAACATAAGAAACTTCTCATCCCGGGGGTATATTCTATTGGAAAAATTATTTAGGTTATTTACAAGTGGGGAAAACACCGGCAGAAGTTAGTAATTTCATAAACTATGTACAAAGATTAATCAGTTTACAAGGTCCATGGCTCCGCCTGGGGTTCACAAAACGTACTGAAAAATTTCTACACGTGGATGCTGATGAATTCCAATCTATGTCGTCCATGTACAGTACCGTAAGTAGGGCAGTGCCAGCGGTGGCCAGGCACAGGGCGCCAAAATTTTCAAACTAGGGCCAAGTTTTGAATCATACTTGGTAGTTAGTAGTATACATCTATTGCTTATTTTATCGTGGAGTTACCAAATATGATATACACCCGCCCTGCCTGGATTGCCGATTATATCTAATTATTTTTAGGGTTCTGTTGCTCAAAAGGAAAAAATGGAACCCTTATAGGATCACTTTGTTGTCCGTCTGTCTGTCTGCCTGTCTGTCTATTAAGATCCTTTATCTCAGGCACGCGTGGAGGTATCGAGTTAAAAATTGAAATCATACACTTAAATCTGCAGTCCCTTGAAGCTGTGAAAAAATATAACTTTTGAGTTAACGAAAAAAAAGATACGTCCGTTTATGTCGCAAAAATTTTGTATTTAGACACTCCCAAGGGAATCAAAATTCATAGGGTACTTCCCGCTGGCTTAGAATTCTGACATTTAGCATAAAACAAGGTCTCATAGCACAAGTATACGAAAAAATCTGAAAACTGTAAATTTGTAGTTACGTCACAAAAATAATTTTTTTGCGATTCGGAAAAATCTTCGTAACTCAATTCGGGAATTGAACAGTTTTCATAGGTAAGTTTGTATGGAACCCTCAGTGCGCGAGTCCGACTTGCAGTTTTTTTTAATAATTTTGAGGGCCGGATAAGATTATAATTTTTAAAGGGGGCAAATATTGAAGCTCGCACCAGGCGTATAAAAAGCTAGTTACGGCACTGCATATACGCAGTAGCATATTCAATTTGTATCTTCAAAAAACGAAACATTAATCCGTTTGCAATCCGCCGCATCGGGTTCTCTTCATCTTTTCCTCGTCAAAATGCAATTTTCCCGCACGAACTACTCCAAGTATATTGCTTTTCTCCCTTACAAAGCACGTATGTTTCTTCTTTCTCGTTTTCTTAATACCAAAACAATATTTGCGGAGTCTACGTGTGACCTAGATTCCTTCAGGATGCTGTAACGGCCCGTCAACGCCTGATAGTCACATCTAATCTAATATAGTCTAATTTGTTCGTTCCAGATTCTGGTCGGGTCCTGCTGTTGCTGACGTATTGTTAGGATTTATTTCTGGAGTATGTCGGGCTGATTTTCTTTGGTTGTTATGATCTGAACGGAGGTGACTCTTGTGTTATATGTTTTTTTTTGGTTTGCGTTAGTAGTTACAGATGTTTTTTTGATTTTGGTGTAATGCTCTATTTTGAGCACAAGCACATTGTAATCACTACATAGTATAAAACAAAGTCACTTTTCGTGTCTGTCTGTTGCTGTATGCTTAGATCTTTAAAACTACACAACGGATTTTGATGCAGTTTTTTTTATTAGATAGAGTGATTCAAGAGGAAGGTTTACATGCATAAAATACGCACAATATAATAGAGGAACACTGATGATTTTAGTGGTTTTTAATGTGATGTCGTAAACAAACACATTTTTTGCGCTTACATTGCAAACGCTGGCTGAACCCTAAGAGATAGATCAAAATAAGGTACTACAGTATTGTAAACCTTAAAAAGGAAGTGATCAGCATTACACCCGTGCGAAGCCGAGGAGGGTCGCTAGTAAATAATATAATAACAATAATAATAAATTTTTTGATAAATTTAGAACTAGTTCAGTACATTCTTGTGTTACAGAAACACATGTTTACTTAGACTGGTTAGTGGGTACAGTACTGCTCTTCTAGATAGGTTTCGAGGTAACATTGTGTATCCGGTTCGTGGGACTAGAGTAGCTAGTTTTCCAATTGTTTGTAGTTTCAATCGTCATCGAAAATGCGAGGCTGCTATGCATAAAAGAGACCTAACTAATAATTTTTTAAGATTCAAATACCTTCTTTTCCAGTTAAGGGCCTATTATTACACTACGCGATATTCAGCACACGATATTCAGACAGTCTTATTTTTTGTTCCGAGTAAGACCAGTCTAACCCTTATTACACTACGCGACATCGACTAAGATTGTTGGAATATCGAGTAGTGTAATAGGCCCTTTAGGTCTGTTCATGTTTACACGAATATTAGAATTATTAGATTCACTTCACAGTTTCACACTACTATTATAAAGGCGGAAATTAGTGTGAGTGTGTGTATGTTTGTAACGTCTTCTAATATATAAAAATGTGGCACATGGTTAGACCATTTTCTGGAATATCACATAGAATACTTTACAAAGAGAAAAGCCGAGAATTTCAAAGATTTGCAGCACCCATGCGAAGTTGAGGCGGGTCGTTAGTGTTTTATAATTTACTAGCTTTTGCCCGCGGCTTTTCCCGCATACATAAAATATAGCCTATGTCACTTAGGAATAAAGCAGCTTTCTATCACCAGTACTTTCAGAGATTACCTCCTAGAAACATAAAAACAAACTTTACCTCTTCATAATATTAGTGTAGATTGTTATTACGAATGAACCATTTACCTTTCTTTCTTTTTCATGTATTTTCTCAGAACAGTTGTGGTTATAATGAATCATTGTGGTTAAACATGAAAAACAGGAAAAAAATTACAACACTGTTGAATGGAGTGCCATTAGGTACAAAATAACTATTATATCACTCAAACTGCAGATATATATAGAATAGAATAGAATTAACTTTATTGAAGGCCAAAATAGTAACAATTCTACAGAAACTTAAATCTATGGGTACAATGGCGGTCTTATCGCTGACAGCGATATCTACCAGACAATCTTACGATGGACTATGAGAACTACCACTACTAGATACTAGTGATGTAACGAATGTTAAATTTCTCACATGCGCGAATGCGAATATTGAAATTCAATATTCGCAAATGCGAATGCGGATGTTGACTTTCAAATAAAGTTCGCGCAAAATGTCATACAGGTTTGACATTTCGTGTCAGCTAAGTTTAAACCGAACATAGCAGAGCCATTACAGACTGATTGAACGTAGTTAAACACATTAAGTTCATTTGAAAAGATTTATTATGATTTGAGGTTAGTTAGTATTATTGTATTTGTTAAATTTAAGTGATATAAAAACCTGACTATGACTCCAAATTTCTCTAACATGTTATTTCGTTTCAATTAGTGACACTGAAATGCTAGTTGTGTAATAGAAAAATATTAAGTTAAATATAAAATTATAAAATCATATCAGTTGTATTGGAAGTTGTATTGGAATTCTATATCCATTCAATCAATATATTACCATCAATTATAACCTTTTTGTTTGTCAAAAATATACGACGAACATTCGCATGTTTCTTGCGAAACCGAATGCGAATATTCGTTACATCACTACTAGATACTATATGTAGTTACCTCGAGATATTTTTCTTTCATATAATAATAATACTAGTGTTTATTTAGATGGAAATATGTACATTATCTTTTTTTTTTTCGAGCTGGGAAATCATCAAATATCTTCTTTCGCTCTGAGTGGAGCGAGAACATGTGTCAGACTATTACTGACTAAAACCCACCTGTGTTCCTTCAGCTGCATGCGGCGGCGACCTCTCGCGCCGGTCTCTGTTTCAGGTCATGGTCCGGAGCGAGATCCCAATGGGATGCGGTTTTCTCCTTCTGCGAAGCATTTGTGTTAGCGAAAGAGATGGCCGCAGTCGTGAGGGAATGGATATCCTCACGCCCCAGCCGCCGCCACAGGAGGGGTATCGGGAGTCGCGGGGTGATTACCGGCTACTGTAGGCGCGGGTTTTCAGACGATGAGCAATGGGTAGCTCGTATGTCGTGGGTATGGGAGACAGGTGGTTTTTAGTTGATAAAAGTCTGGTTTGTCCTCTTGCTCCACGCTAGAACGAGAGAAGTTATTGAATGATTTTCCGCCTCAAAAAAAGGGCCAGACACAAATAAATACATAACATCTCATGGCATTTGTTCAATTTATAGTGAGTCTATATCAACGTCCTGGTTTGTTTGTCAAGCTTTGGCAAGTTAGCCCTTGTTCCGCGGGGATTTTCTGAAAAGGAAACCCACAGTCTGACACGCCCTCCCGCTCCACCCAGGGCGGGATGATGCGCCATGATTTCATACCTGATGATTTTCCCACCCAATAAAAAAATAAACCTTAAAAAACAACCATATTTTTTCCCTCAATTTGATTTAGCGTTGATCTCGTCCATGTGGTATTTTCCTCTCATAGCAAATATCAGTTTAAATCGGTGAAGAACGAAATGCAATAAGTTGCACTACCAAATTGAAAAAAATCTCTAAAATGAATTGCTTGTCCGAGTATTAAATTTTTCCTGGATACGAATCGGCTGTTATAGTACGACTATTATGAAGTATATGTATAATACCCCTAAATCTGTATTTATGTTTATAAGTCCTTCATGTTTAACTGATGAAATAAGGTACCAGGATCGCTTGTATCACAAAGTCAACATCAATATTATAAAGGTTGCATTCCTAAAGCAAATAATTCTGTACCTAGGGATTTAATGTAGTAGGGGCGTTCCCTAGGGAATAATGTGATTTGAATTTGGAACGTCAAAAACCGTTGACAAAAATAAACATCAAATGAGTTTATTTAATTATCAAACTAGCCACTAACAAAAAAAAAATATTGGTGTATCTCTACAAAAAAATTGAAGAGCGCTCTTACAGAAAATTAAAACTTGGTAGTGATTTTTTTTTTAAATTTTGAAACATGTCGATTGATAGTTAACATTAACTTGTACTATGTAGTATATAATACCTATATTTCTCTACTATAAAATTTGTTTTGAGTAGATTGCCTTTTAATTAAGTGTTCACAAAGAAGGTGTAAAAAGTAAAGTATCTAAGGGGATAAAGTTGTCTTTGTCTTGAATTCCTTATTTCACCTAGGTTTCTATTTTAACTCCCTTGCAGTGCTCGAGAGTTTATTATGTTATTCCCTCACTGCATTCGGGAAAACTCAGATACTTTGCAATCTTCGTTGGCTGGCGAAGCCGCTGGCAGGAGCTATTTTGTAAAGGTGAGAAGTATCACGCGGGTGGAACCGCAGGCGTCAGCTAGTATCTGATCCTTTTTTCCTTCATTTGAGTTGTTTTGAAGTTTCTGCCATTAGGCATCTAAGTATTGTTTAGTTTGATAGCTTTTCTTATTGTTATTTTCATCGTTTTCACGATTGGACATTTCGGATTGGTGATTGTGAAAGTTTTAAGCGAATATCATTTCATAACTTCAATGTCAATCTATTGGAATAGGTTTTATATGATTGTAGATTATATATACTTTTAAACTCTAATTTTCGTAATATTCTTTTGTATTTTTATGCACCTGCCACATTTTCTCTTTACCACCCTAGGTTGACTGGTAGAGAATGCCTAAGGCATTAAGTCCGCCTTTGTACTATTGTGTTGCATTAAGTTTTAATTAATAAATAAGGATTATTGTCAGATAGTTTTCCAAATTCGACTGACCTGATGGTCTAGTGGTTAGAGACCCTGACTACTATGCCAGAGGTCGTGGGTTCGATTACCAGCCAGGACAATGTTTGTGTGATGAGCACGATCATTTCTTTTGTGTCTGGGTGTAATTTATCTATAATATGTATGTATTTAGAAATATATAAGTATTTTTATCAGTTGTCTAGTAATCATAGTACAAGCTCTGCTTAGTATGGGATTAGATAGCGTTGTTTAAAAGTTGTGAACTATTATGTGAAATTACCTTCAGTATTCCACATATGTTGCCTTTCCTCTACAAAAAATGAGCAAGCCATCTTCTAGTCTCTCATATTTATGGTAAAATAAAATAGTCATGCCCTTGCCATTCATAGATTAGGTATATTCATTCAAATGACCTGCAGTATTCCAAATTATCTTCAATATTCCAAATATTAACTGACTTTCCTCGACACAAAATGAGCAAGCCTTTTCCACAGCAAATTGATTTCTTTCGGTAATCTCCTAGTCTCTCGTATTTATGGTAAAAAAAAGTCATGCACTTGCCATTCATAGATTAGGTATATTCTTTCAAATTACCTGCAGTATTCCAAATTACCTGCAGTATTCCAAATTACCTTCAATATTCCAAATATGCTGACTTTCGTCTACATAAAATGAGCAAGCCTTTTTCACAGTAAATAGTAGTAGTACCTCCTCGTAATTAATTAACTTAGCAGCCCAGGTGTCTGGCTTAGATTCAGTGAACAGCCAACAATCTATCTCGGTTTAGTGTCGATGTAGCCTTAAAGCTAGAATCCTCTTACACTTAATTAATTAATGGTTACTAACTTATTTACTGAACATCTGGGTTTGTAGTTTGTATAGGACGATATTTGTTTGAAGTAAAATTGTCGGAAAAATAGTAGTTATAAAAATAATAAGGGCTTGATTCAGAAAGTGGTACTCCTGGACACGGCTCGTATAGTTAGGAGGTTCTTCTCTCTGGATCCCTGACCGCCGGTAGCTTGGACTCTGTTCCCGATACCGGTGGGCTATTATTTTTTATATTTTTAAATGTTTTTAATTTTTTTATTGGAATATTTAAAAATATAATTTATATGTTATGTTGAAAGAATAAACGAATAATAATATTCCACAACTATCAAACAACGCCGTCTAGTCCCAAGCTAAGCAGAGCTTGTGTTATGGGTAATAGAAAACTGATAAACATTCTTATATAATTCTGAATACATACATATTATAGATAAATTACACCCAGACACAGAACAAATGATCGAGCTCATCACACAAACATTTGTCCTGGGTGGGAATCGAACCCACGACCTCCGACTTAGCAGTCAGGGCCACTAACCACTAGACCAACAAATCGGTCAAATTAATTTAAAAAGTTATTGCCACGTTTTCTAAACTGAGGGTAAGTTACCCCTGCGAGAGTAAAACTGGTAATCTGCAGGGGATTAGGTAAGGCTTATAATCAGCTGGTAACTTATAATAGGCCAATAGGATTGAACTTAGCTCGCCATTAAAAACTTTACATCTGCAAGTTTTTTAATCTTACGTTTAGTGAAGTCTTTGAAGATTATTATTACGTATCTGATTGTAAGAATTTACTAAATTTTTTGCAGTATCTGTATCGTCTGAGGAACTTTTAGCGCGCGAAGACGAAGACAATGCTTAAGCAGGCTTTAATTTTCCCTATATTCGATTATGGTGACGTGTGCTGCTTTGACCTGAATGTGGTGTGGTGTGGTGTTAGACAAGCTTGACAGGCTCTTCAACAATTGCATCCGGTTCATATTTAGCTTAAGAAAATATGATTATATTTCTAGTTACGGATCTGAACTCAAATGGATGCTTATTTGCCAGAGAAGAAGTTTGCGCGCACTTCACTATTCTCTCTGCTCAACTCTCCCACCTCTCCTTTTTATTAACCGACTGCAAGAAGGGTTATGTTAATCGCGCGTATCTTGTATGTTTGTATGTATGTATGTAATATTCTTTATTACCTCATATCTTCCAAACCGCTGAACGGATATATATAATTAAGATATCGTTAGATTCGTCTTGATAACCCAAATGTTCTTAGATAGGTGACATTAAAAAAATCCAACATAACGACTGTGAGATGCTATATTTTATAGCAAAAAAGTTTTTTTTTAAGTAGTTCAATAAGGGTATCAAATTAAAGGGCTCATCATGAGGATTTCAAAATGGTATGTGGTTTCCACAACCGGTGAGGCCTTGAAGTCGGAATTGCATCATTTGATTCCGTCAAGTTCGTTCCACATTGGACCACCAGACGCACGGCGTTGTACATGGTGGACATTCCACTCATACTTACAAAACGTTTTGGGAATATATTTATTGTGCGTACAGCTAGGGAGTGGTATTCCCTGCCGGCGTCTGTGTTTCCTACAACCTAGGGGTCTTTAAGTTCAAAGTGAATACTTTTAAGCGAGCGTCGACACATCATCTCGTACCATCCGGTCAGATGTCACAGATGTCAAGTCAAGCGCGGGCCTACCAATCATAAAAGAAACCCGACGAAAGCCTGACCGCGACAAGGTTAGCGTAACCTTGCAATACGGTCGATTACTTTGTAGCACCGAGCTCCTTTAAAATAACGTATAAAAATTGTAATTTATCGTATATTTTGGCATATAGTGATGAATAGATTGATGTTTTCCTTAGCATTATGTTGTAAATTGAATGAAATTTATACGCTTGTAAAGTCGGACGTTTTATTTACTGTAGTTATGTTAAATCATTTTTATTCTTCATGTATTTTGTGGGGAAACTATCCTAGACTTCGAGAGAAGTTGGTTCTAGTAGGCCAACATACTGCTGCGAGATTGTTCGAACGAGATATCGCGGACTTAAAACGCTTTGTATTTCTAATCAATTCCGTCTTTTCTATTCTTTACGTTCTATTATTTCTATTCTATTTTTTCTACTTAATTTTTTCCATTCAATTCTTTCTATTCCATTCTTTATATTTTGGTCTTTCTATTGTAAGTAAGTAAACCCTGACAGTAAACCCGGAGAGGGCAACTGACTGCACGTTTCAGCCAAATCCGTTGAGCCGTTTGCGCGCGAAGGAGTAACAAACATGCATACATCTTTAAAAACTTTCCCCTTTGTATAATTATTGTGATGATATATATATTTAAATACTAGCGGCCCCGGCAGACGTCCGGCCCAAAGCTGCCAATTTTTCAGATAAAAAAAATGAAGAATCCGATTGCAGCGCCACAATTTATTGTGCGTACAGCTGAGTGGAAGTTCCTGCCGGAGTCTGTGTTTCCTGATAGCTACAACGTAGGAGTCTTTGAGTCAAGAGTGAGTAGATTACTTCTAGGCAAGCGTGCTCCATCGTCGGCCACATCATCGCTTACTATCAGGTAAGATGGTGGTCAAACGCGAGCCTATCAATTAAAAAAAAATATCCGGGTCTTTTTTTATAGTTGGAAAATCATCCAGTGACATCCCACGGTCCGCATAGCATAGTCATAGCATAGTCGGCCTTATAATGTTCCCACTGTTGGGATTCAGGCCTCCTCTCTAGGAGAGGGAAAGGGTCGTAATCCACCACGCGGGCCCATTGCGGGTTGGTGGATGTCACATGCCTTCGAATTTTTGGTTCTAGGATATGCCGGTTTCCTCACGATGTTGTCCTTCACCGTTTTGAGAGCATTGGTGATGAAATAATTACACAAAGTAATGCGCCTGGCTGGTTTTGAACCCGCAACCTACAACTCGTAAGTCGGGGCCGTTACCACTCGGCCACCACTTCCCGCCGGGTCTTCACCGGTCCGGATGCCCGCAAGCAAAGCCCGCATCTACGGCGACCGGGTCTTATTGTATTTTCAAACTATCCAAATATACCCACAAAATTACATGACAATCGAACAAGCCGTTTAGGAGGAGTTAGGTGACAAACACACGTACAGAAGAATGATATAGATATAGAACTGAGGAACCTAGATTCTAGTCCGCAAAAGCCATAACAATTTACGCAGTTACACTAATATTTGCCCTCCGACCATCTTTTTTTAACAAATTTATATTAATCAACAACTATCCTCAACTTCCTACTATCAATTAATTAATCTTCATCTATCTAACGCGACATCTGTCCGTCTCTGTGTTCGTAAATAACTGTACCTTTGAAATGGACACATTTAGACACAGTGTCTGGATTGTGTATCCGGGTTGAGGAGATATTTTTAGACAGACGTAGTCACGGGTAAAGCTGGAGTCGGTAATTGAAGGGGTAGACAGAAGAGGCGGGTCTCAAAATAGAAGGGATTTTTTTTTGTGCTATATACTTGCAAAGTTGCAAACAAGCGGGTGGCCCACCTGATGGTGAGGGATTTCCGTCACCTGTGAACATTTGAGTTATCAGAGGTACCTAACACAGGTCTGATGTATACCGTATTTTTTGGGGTTAGATAATCATTCAACGACTACTTTCGCTCTAGGCGAGAGGGCGTGTCAGATGTTTAGAATGAAAAAATAAAAAAAGAAAGAAGAAAAAGAAGACAGAAAAAAGAAAAAAATAATCAAAGTAAGAAAGAAAACATTATGTTTATTTGGTACAAAAAGAACAAACAAGTATTAAAAATTTTAATTAAATATAATTAATTAAATTAATTTTACTGACTGAACCCCAAATTGTTCCTTCAGTTGCCCTTTTTAGCGAGGATTGCATAAGGCAACTGAAGGACTCAGATGTGGTTTTAGTCAGTGAAAGACTGACACGCCCTCCCACTCCACTCTAAACCGAAAAAAACAGAAATCATTGAATGAAATTTCCCACCTTAAAAAAAGCTTATTGTTAAATGGGCGCATTCAGGGATATATTTGTGAAGCCTCAAAAAAAAAAACAAATCTCAAAATAGAAGGGCGAGACAGGGTAGCGTGCTCGCTCACAAATAGCATTTTTATATGGCTCTGTGTTCAAAATTATGGTAACACCATTTGCTGACGCGTGACGTAGTCATGAAGTGCCCAAGATAATATGGGACTACGAAGTAATTACACTAGGTAACTAATCTAATCTCGAAGACAATCTTTTCTTTTGTTCTATAATAAAAAAGGTGATGTTTTATCCTGTTGGAATTCTGCAATTCGTTAATTAAGTTTATTACATACCTACACATCTAAACAGTAAACATCTATTTATGATTTATCACTTTGTATACGTTAATATATGCTTATATATACTTGTACATTTATTTATTTAATTCTCATATATAAAATCTGATTTTCATCCGTACCTACACTCTAAGGTTCAGTTGAAAACCAGCGTCAGGCAACTGCTTCGTAGTTGTCTGGTATTATGCTGAACTGGACCTATTTGGCGTAGCCGTGTGACATATTGTTATTGTTAATTTTACTTCAACGCTCTGGACTAAGTGTTTCGCTTCGTCGTTTATACCACGTACATCGAAGGACTGGAACAATTTGCTTGCTGCGGTCTTCCCGTCCAACTATAATATAGGTGTCTTCAAGGCTAGAGTGAATAGGCTCTTAATAAACTAGTGCGCCTGACCATCAATGATTGCATCTCCGCTTACCATCAGGTGGGATCGCAGTCAAGCACTGGTTTATATCAATTAAAAAAAAATCTCCTTATATTTTTTTTTTTTATGTTTTTAGTTTGTAAATCAATTATTATTTGTTGATTAATGAATCATGGTGTGCTAAATAAACATATTTTCTTTTTTTTCTTAATTTTGTATGCATCAAAAGTGAGTTTTTTCTGAGACACCCTGGACAAGTTGGCATTGAACTTGTAGTTGGTCATCTAGGTACTTACATTCTTCTGTGATCTCCTCTCCTTATGTAACAGTCACAGTTCTCTCGAAGCTAACTTCTAAATGAGTCTGACATTAGAATTTTTTCTCGTTCTTAAGAGCGTCCTTTTTGAGGTACATTTCCATACAACCGCTCTTACGTGATTATGATGTTATTACACATCTTTCTCTAGATATTTCGGATACACAGCTATTTTGTGGATATTATCTAGGTATCTATAGAAATCAAAACATAAATTTGTGTAAAACTAATCTAGTAAAGACCTCTGAAAAATTTCTATTTTACGTGAATTTTGGCCCTCCATAATGTATTCATATATTAAAAATATATAAAAGTACTACCATAGAAGCCTTGCAGATTTAATGGAAATTCTGATTGAAGACAATTTTTTTGAAAACTTTTCAGGGTTTAAAAAAAACACCTATTTCCTGGAACAAGTGAAATATTCAAGCAAAACGGAATTGCCGAATGCCAACAGAGTTTTTAGGAGTTATCTCTCTTTTTTCGAATTGCCTCTTCATCAAACATCGCGTTGGATTGCGTTAGATGAAGCAACAAGCTTTTAAACCATGCTTGACGTTGACGATAGGCGAGTGGAAAAGGCCCCGTAGGCATGTTATTGATTTATTACCCACGGAGAAGACGGAGAAGGAAAACATAGTGAGGAAACCGGCATGCCCTAGAACTAAGAAATCGAAGACATGTGACATCCACCAACACGCATTAGGCGCGCGTGGTGGCTTACGACCCACTTCCTCTCCTAGAGAGGAGCATGAGTCCCAGAACTGGGAACATTAAAAGGCTAATTATGCTTACTTATGCTTAATTCTGAACCAATAACGTTTCATCATCATTTCTGCTGAAAGACTTCCACTGTTCAACATAGTACCGTTAATAATACCATTTATTACCTGTGCGTCTCGCATCCATCGGATTCCCGCAAAGTTATATATATTTTTCTTTAAAGTATATTGAAAAATGTTTCAATTAAGTCGTTAAGCAGGTAGACGCAAGATTGTTAAAAAACCATTGTTATAATTTTATTATTCCTAAGATTTATAACCAGAAACAACGCATGACCTTTACTCAGCTCCGAAAATACAAGTCGTTAAATATACGGTAAAATTATTTTAAGTATTCGTATTCGGGCCAATTATTCTTAATAATTTGTGTAAATATTAGGTAAGAAGATATTATAATTTATAGAGGTATACCTGTACTATAATTCTTTGTTATGTAATTAGTGCTCGGGGTGTCGTGATGGCCCAGCGGTTAAGAAACCCGCCTCTCATGCATGAGGTTGTGGCTTCGAAATCGGGCAAACACCAATGTGAATTTTTCAATTCATATGTACTTTTCTAAGTTTAGTCAGGACATAGTGACGCTTCGTACCTCGGAAAGCACGTAAAAGCCGTTACTCCCGGTTGTCATTCGTAGATCTGTGACAGTCGTTATAGGTACCTATAATAGCAAGACGCCAGAAAGTCTGACCATCAGTCTATGTGAAGCAGTAATGCTAGCAAAGGAGGAGGCCGCACGAGTGAGGCTCCTCACGCCCCAACCGCCGCCAGGATTCTGACCCCGGTTTCCGGCCACCGTAGGCGCGGGCTTGCGGACGGCAAGCAATGGGTAGTTCGCCGTCCGATCGTCCGGTAACCGTACGGACCGAGCCCAAGTCGTCGACGGCGCGTACTGTTCCATGCGCGCCTCAAGGAGATGTCAGGTCTAAGCCTACTGGGGCTATGGGTTTGTTTTTGAGAGGAAAACCCAGCTCTGGAATGCAAGGCAACGAAGGAACTAGGAGTGGGGTTTTAGTCAGTAAAAGTCTGACACGCCCTCTCGCACCGCTTAAGGTCGGTGCGAGAGGGCGTGTCGGGTAATGTAATTGCATGATAACCCACCTAAAAAAAATATCTCCTAAAAGATTGCCAAATAATATAAAGCCAGGATATTGATTAACAATAAAGCATTCCATTAATTTGTCAAACCTTTTAACCCGGTTTCTATAATTTAACTGTCATGTCCGAGATCTCGCAAATAGTTTGTCGTTCCGTCCAAAACAATGTCGTCTTAATACCTACCAAGTAATGCGGATTTATTGCGACAATGATATATCTAGGAAAATCTATTAAATGAATGCGACACGCGACATTAGCTCTAATTGTCAAAATAGTCGCACGGGAAAGTGTGTGCGTGCCAGATGTAAGAATGAACGATATGAAGACCGAATTTTATGAACGGAATCACGGACAGAAAAATTAAGTGAAAAGTATGGAATTAGTATGTATGTGTTATATTTGTAAAAAGATTGGTATGGTCGTTTGAAGATGAAGGATGAAACGCATTTTACTAAAAGAGTTATGATGGATATGGATGCATGGAGAGGGAGATCAGGCCAAGGAAAAAGATGGATGGCCAATTATGTGCGGAGTGATATGAAAGGAAAGAGCGTTATTGATAGCGTGACGGGTGACAGGACGGAATCGAAGAAAAAGTAACGTGTTGCGCCGACCCCAAATAACACGAGACAAGGGCAGGAAGATAATGATGATAATGATACAGGTGAAAATAATAAAGGAAACAGAATGGTACTAGAAGAATCTTTGAAATTAGAATATATATCTAAGCAGATTTATTTTTTAGTAATTATTTATTACAATAATTTATGTTGTGTGGGACTTTTTCATAGAGAATTCAGGATAATTTTGTTTATTTTTTATTTTTTTTAACTTGATTTTTAACAAAAAGCTTATAATTATTTATAAGCTTTTATAATTATTTAAAAGCTTTTAGCTATTTAGTTTAACGTCTTCAAAATAAGTGATCAGTTTATAACATAGAAACTAGGTTACTAAACCGCAGTTAATTAATCCAAGTCTTTCTTCATGGGTTTGCAGAAGGCGAGAAATGGGTAGCTCGCCGTCCAGCCGTCCGGTAATCGTCCAGATCGAGCTCGAGTTGTCGACTGCGCTTAGTGTTTCACGCGCGCTTCAAGGAGATGTCAGCAAAACCGTAGGGGTCCAGCAGGGTCGAAGCCTACTGGGGCCATGGATTGTGCGAAAGAAACCCCCGAGCCCTGGAACGAAGACAAAGAAAGAGTGGGTTTAAGTCAGTAAAAGTCCTGCTCCGCTCGGGAGACGTCATTGGATGAATTCCTACCTCAAAAAGAAAGTCATTTCTTAATTGGTTTCAGAACAACAGTTTTCACGTGGAATAAAAGTTCAAAAGAACGATAAAAAATAACGTTCACGTTCTATTTTTAAACAGCTTTTATTCATTTTCATTCGAAATACAAAACAGTTTTGGAATAAAATTGCGATTCGTATCGATATCACGATAGACACGATTGCATGTGAATGGACTCTTCGGGTTTCATATTCATATCGATTTTGCCAATATAAAATACGAGCCATATTTTTGCTGTGAATAAATCTATTCCTTTCTATTTGCTTGCCTATCTCGACTCTCAATTTTTCTTTGTGGTTATTATTGAATTGAATGAAAAGATATCGAGTGGTTGCATCTTTTTTGCATTAATATTCTGTGGCTGTCGTGCCATAATTTTTTGTAGCTATAAGTTATACTAATAAGGTTGGCTGGTTATAATAAATTATCTTGCTTTAATCTAGTCTCATTCAAATTCAGAATTATTCTATTGTTTTGTAAATATAATAGCCTATCGTTAGGTAAATTTTTTGTAACGGTTCATTTTATTATTTTTTGTTAAGATATAAAATTATTTCAAATAGAGTCACATTCGCAATAATATTAGGCATTGAAATAAACCTTTTTCACTGTCTGTCAACTGATTTTCGTCCAATTCCGTATGTATAAGGATGGCACCAAGGTAACGGACATAGCCCGAAGAATCGTCAAATTTAAGTGGCAGTGGGCAGGGCACATTGCTCGCAGAACAGATGGTCGATGGGTACGAAAGGTTCTGGAATGGCGACCACATACCGGAAAACGCTGCGTTGGAAGGCCTCCCACAAGGTGGACCGATGACTTGGTGAGGGTCGCGGGAATCCGATGGATGCGAGACTCACAGGACCAGTCATTGTGGCGACTTTTGGGGAAGGCCTATGTCCAACAGTGGACGTCTTTCGGCTGAAATGATGATGATGATGATGAAGGACGGCATTCAAAGAAAAAAAAAACTGGGGAAGTGAGGGTTCTGTACAAGCTTACCTGTAGGTAAGGTCGCACTCTTATGTATAAGAGTATGTAAATAGTTCAATTCCCGAATGGAGTCTCGATGATTTTTTGAATCGTGAAAAAAGTTTTTTTGTGACGTAACAACAAATTTTCTGTTTTCAGATTTATTCCTATATCTATACTATATGAACTTGCTTTCTGCCAAATTTCAGGATTCTGGGTCAATGGGAAGTACTCTATGAATTTTGATTCCTTTGAGAGTCTCGAAATGCACGTTTTTTGCGACATAAACGGCCGTATCTTTTTTTTCGTTAATTTAGAAGTTTGATTTTTTCACAGCTTCAAGGGACCGCAGACCTTACCACCTTTTGGCTTAATATGCAGGCGACGCCGCCGGCAGAAACTAGTCTCACTAATGTTATAAAGGTTTTTATTAGACCCCTTCTGGGTAGATGTCAATTATGAAAATTAGGTTGCAGCACCGTGGCTTTTTTTTTGAGGTTTTACCACAGTGGGGTCTAAGTATGAGAACATTGAATAGTGAGCGCAAAGTTAGCGCATAGTAGTTTTGGTGACATCGCTGGCAGAAACAAGGCTCACTAATTTGATAAAGGTTTTTGTTAGACCCCTTCTGGGTAGATATCGATTACGACAATTAGGGTGTAGCACCGTGGCTTTTTTGAGGTTTTGCCACAGTGGGGTCTAAGTATGAGAGCGTCGAATAGTAAGCGCAAAGTTAGCGCATAGTAGTTTTTGCGACGCCGCTGGCAGAAACAAGTCTTATCAATGTGATAAAGCTTTTTGTTAGACCCCTTCTGGGTAGATGTCAATTATGACAATTGGGGTGCAGCACCGTGGCTTTATTTCAGGTTTTGCCATTGTGGGGTCTAAGTATGACAACGTTGAATAGTGAGCGCAAAGTTAGCGCATAGTAGTTTTGGCGACGCTGCTGGCAGAAACTAGTCTTACATAATGTGATAAAGGTTTTTGTTAGACCCCTTCTGGGTAGATGTCAAATATGACAATTAGGGTGCAGCACCCTGGCTTTTTTTTTTCAGGTTTTGCTACAGTGGGGTCTAAGTATGAGAATGTTGAATAGTGAGCGCAAAGTTAGCGCATAGTAGTTTTGGCGACGCCGCTGGCAGAAACTAGTCTCACTAAAGTTATGAAGGTTTTTGTTAGACCCCTTCTGGGTAGATGCCAATTGTTACAATTAGGGTGCAGCACCGTGGCTTTTTTTTGAGGTTTTGCCACAGTGGGGTCTAAGTATGAGAACGTCGAATAGTAAGCGCAAAGTTAGCGCATAGTAGTTTTTGCGACGCCGCTGGCAGAAACAAGTCTTATCAATGTGATAAAGCTTTTTGTTAGACCCCTTCTGGGTAGATGTCAATTATGACAATTGGGGTGCAGCACCGTGGCTTTATTTCAGGTTTTGCCATTGTGGGGTCTAAGTATGACAACGTTGAATAGTGAGCGCAAAGTTAGTGCATAGTAGTTTTGGCGACGCCGCTGCCAGAAACTAGTCTCACTAATGTTATAAAGGTTTTTGAGTGCGTCTTCACGTTTGTTAAGTCTTTACGCTCGAACGGCTGAACGGATATTAATGAAATCTGGCACACGCGTAGAATATTGTGAAGGCGTAAATGTAATGAAAGACTTGTGCTCTAATTTTACTGGTTTATTGTTAGATGTACTTTATAATACGTCTTTACCTATGAAATTGCCGTTTTTAACCAACGAAACACTAAAAAGTGCAAAATAACTTTAATAGTCATTGATATTGCTTGCCCTTTGAAACGCATAGTTTCTACGTTGGAACTCTTAATATGAAAAAAAACGTTTTTTTTATTAGCTTTCATGGTTTTAAGTAAGTACTTGTGATATTACAGAAAATACAATACACAAAGAAACTAATAAATAATTAATTTCGAAAAAAGAATAACGTACCTTTAATACAAAGTTTATTTGAACTTATAATTCCAAGTCAATCCAAAGATATAAATAACACTTCAACTCAACCCATTTAAAGAAAAACGGCAATTTCTTTCGACAGCTGTCCTGACTTACCTGACATTATGAAAACCATCTCTTTTTCTTAAAATACGAACACCTATTCTTAATAGCATAAACCTTAAAAAGATTAATTATCTTGTCAGTTTGCAAGTTAATTAGAGTAATAGCAGCATGCGACCTCTCTTGATATCACAAATTACATACTCATAGATTAATTATTGTACACCAAAAAATCCAAATTATATTAGGAACTTAAAATGAATAGGGTGTCACAATGGGCGGTCTTATCACTAAAAGTGATTTCTTACAGACAACCTTTGGATGGATTTGTCTGAGAAGGAGAAAAAGATACGCAGGTAGTTCGTGGTGTACTATTTACATATATACAATATATAAACTAATAAATAAAAACATAACAATTGTATGTGTTAAAAAATAAATTACATATTATACAAAAAATATATAATAACACATAGCACATAGGACTTTTTATCTAGGGAGTAGGTATATTCTCTTAGGGCAATTCTCTACTTTATGGCGGGCGAAGCCGCTAACAACAGCTAGTTAAATAATTGAGAGAGTAAACGTTTCAGGCGTAAATAAACTGATGAACGGAAACACAGAAACGGGCAGCGAACAATCGAATGAATTATGAACGAGTGAGTGAGCGAATGAACTAATTACGGAAAATGAAATTAATTACAGATACGGCCTCGGTTCGGTTACTGCAACAACGGTTAAATTTACATTTAATGACTACTTTTATACAATTGTTATCTTATCGAATAACCTACTAGAATAATTAGTATTACTAACTAGTATCTGCCACCGGTTTTGCCCGTTTGATAGTCGAAAAATATCCCAAAGGATTGTATTCCCGGAATAAAAAATATTCTCGTAAAAATAAAAATTTAATTCAAAATGGTTTTTATTTCACGTAGACCTACATGTCTGTTGTACACTTATTATTTTTTTAAATGTCTGTCCTGGTGTGCAATAAAGAAATAAATAAATACATGGGCACATAGAAAACGTCAGGAGCTAATACACGGTTCCATTGGTCGTACCCTATGGAGACGAACCGGCATGAAACTTCATGGTTACCCCCGTCATAAAAATTATCCTATTTCCTATTACAGGATATGGTCTACTTGTGTGCCTGATTTTATTCAAAACTATTTAATCATTTGAGCATGATGGAGTAACAAACATACAATAGGTACACATTTTTTTGGAATTTATTTTTGCACATAGGACTTTTTATCTAGGGAGTAGGTATATTCTCTTAGGGCAATTCTCTACTTTATGGCGGGCGAAGCCGCTAACAACAGCTAGTTAAATAATTGAGAGAGTAAACGTTTCAGGCGTAAATAAACTGATGAACGGAAACACAGAAACGGGCAGCGAACAATCGAATGAATTATGAACGAGTGAGTGAGCGAATGAACTAATTACGGAAAATGAAATTAATTACAGATACGGCCTCGGTTCGGTTACTTCGCTTGACTTCTATCTCACGTGGTCGACGATGGAGCACGCTGGTCTAGAAGTAACCTATTCATTCTTGACTTAAAGACCCCTAGGTTGTAGCTATCAGGGAACACAGAAAAAAAAAACTATGAATTTTATATTAACTGTGATTTCACTGGCTTGTTGGTCTAGTGGTTAGTGGCCCTGACTGCTATGCCGGAGGTCGTGGGTTCGATTACCACCCAAATGTTTGTGTGATGAGCATGATCATTTGTTTTGTGTCTGGGTGTAATTTATCTACAATATGAATGTATTTAGAAATTTTAGTATGTTCATCAGTTGTCTAGTACTCATAGCACAAGCTCTGCTTAGTTTGGGACTAGATGACATTGTGTGATAATTGTGGAATATTACTATTGCTGTGCATTGAATTGTCACTGATTAGACATTTCTACCAACTATTGTTTCTTAACTGTAAGTGTGTTTGTTTTAAGTACCATGCGAGAACATGCGCACGAATACAAAATTACATCAGACTATCTTTTATACAATAAGTGATTATGTGCGTACAAAATGTTGCCTGGTAAAATCACTCTGCTGAGCCTTTTTACAGCTTCTATGTTCGGGTCGGTTTCCAGTCTAACTGGATGAAGCTGGATACCAGTATTTTACTCGAAGCGACTGCCTATCTGATCTCCTCAACCCAGTAATTGAGCATTTAATGAAATGTGACGTCACCGCCATTAGGTTACGACTGCACATAAGAGATAGCGAGTTCTTTCCGCCTTTGTCACATTCTTTCTTATACTAATATTATTTGTAATGCTAATTGTTGCTTAATAACCAATTTTGTTGCTGTTTCCTGGAAAAAACGTTTTTTGTATTATTTGTTGCTTAGTATAAAATCATCATCATCATTTCAGCCGAAAGACGTCCACTGTTGGGTATAAGTGTTCCCCAAGTGTCGTCGTAGTGCATCTCGCATCCATCGGTTTCCCACGACCCTCACACGGTCATCGGTCTAACTTGTGGGAGGCCGTGGTCGTCACTCCAGAACATTTCGTCTCCATTGACCATCTGTTCTGCGAGCAATGTACCTAGTCTACTGCCACTTAAGTTTAAAATATTGTGCAAAAATTAACACAAGTTCCAAAAGGTGCGATTTTTATTTTTAGGCCATAAATGTACACATGCCTGCAATATATGTATATCTCGCACAAAAGGAATTTTTGGCGATATTTTTTCGAAAAAAGTTCTGTGGTTGTTTTAATTATTCACAAATTAATTCTGAATAGTGCGATGTAAAAAAATAAATAAACACAGAAGTTTGTGCCATAACAAATGTTGATTGATGTATATTATACAACATTAAATTTCATCATGATCATCATTTCAGCCGAAAGACGTCCACTGTTGGACATAGGCCTCTCCCAAGCGACGCTACAACAACCGATCCTGTGCGTCTCGCATCCACCGCACTCCCGCGACTCTCACTAGGTCGCCGGTCCACTTTGTGGGAGGACTTCCAACGCTGCGTTTTCCGGTGCGCGGTCGCCACTCTAGAACCTTTCGGCCCCATCGACCATCCGTTCTACGAGCAATGTGCCCTGCCCACTGCCACTTCAGTTTGGCGATTCTTCGGGCTATGTTGGCGACCTTGGTTCTCCTGCGGATATCTTCATTCTTTATGCGATCACGCAAGGAAACTCCGAGCATAGCCCTTTCCATTGCCCTTTGGGTGACTGTAAGCCTTCTGATGAGGCTCATTGTAAGCGACCATGTTTCAGTACCATATGTCATCACTGGCAACACGCACTGGTCATAGACTTTCGTCTTGAGTCACTGAATTTAGTACACAATTTAGACATTAAATTTAGTATATACGAAACCCGAAACACGTGTCTGGTATTTTTATGTTAAGAATTTATGTACAAAATTTCATAACTGTATCATGAAAAATCACTAAGTTATAAGCTTGTTATGTTACCTGGTTGTTCTCACAAATACATGGTCACCGAGCCATCCGGGTGACTGAAGGGTTGTTTTTGTGGTTCTGCTCCTGCACCTGCTGTGCGCTGGTGCCTAATGGCTGCTATGACTTGCCGTGACCTGTGTTGTACTTAGTGTTGGCCGTGTCTAAGTTGTGACCTTTTTAAATGTTTTTGAGATAAAATATAATATAGTGTAAAAATTATTGGAATCAATTCAGTTACTGATTCTGAACCAACTATTTCGTTTCATATATACTAAAAATAATCTACACTAATATTATAAAGAGATAAAGTTTGTTTATTTGTTTGTAGGAGGTAATCTCTGAAAGTACTGGTCCGATTGCTAAAATTTTTTCACTGATAGAAAGCTGCTTTATTCCTGAGTGACATAGCTATTTATTATATATTCGGGCGTAGACACGGGCTGTATATTACATCACTATTTTATGTAAGATATTTGCCTTCTTTTGAGCAAGTTACAGCCATTTGTGTAACGGCCTTTACTCCGGTCCTGTACCTAGTGGGAGAAAAGTGTGCGTCAATGTCGTTGATATGAAAACAACAGCCGCTATACAGATGACGTAAATCAGACAGCGGGAATGAGTTTAGTTCGCACATGTAATCTACATAATAGTCACTGCGGCGTTCGCTTTATTTTTAGAACTGAATTGACCGACACTACAGACTATTTTGAAGTTGGAGTTGAAGTTTAAAATACAGTACAAAGCAATTTTTTTCTTCAAACTTAGGTACAGATAGCGGCACGAATCTTGAGCGCTCGGTTAAAGAGCGGGAATCGCTTTGCACATCGTACACATCGGCGAGCCAATCACTGTACAAGGATTGCACTCCCTGCCCCCGCAACTCTTTTCATACCACAAAAAAAGACCCGATATTTCCCTTCTGCGTGCTTCTGCGCAAGTAGAACTGGAGAAGTCGGCGCTCAAGATCCGTGCCGGTATCTTTACCCCACTTCAAACGTAGGTAACGTAAAATTCTTGTAACGATATAAGTGTCCGTCCCTCCTTATACCAAAATACCTAAAGAGAATCTATACAAACATTAAAGTGTCTGTTTGTAATATCAACATATTTTTTTTTACTAAATGCATATGAAAGTATATTCGATACCTATAACAAAAAAGCAGTTAAAAAACAAACATGTTGTTGGTTTCGGCTAATCTCCTAAACGGCTGAACCGATTTTGACGGGACTTTCACTGATAGATAACTAAGTTATAAGATACCTCTACGTAAGGATGCTGACTCTCCTATGTTACTAGAAGAAGAGACAAGAAGCTTATTATTGCGCGAAACCTTAATTGAATTTCACAAAATAAAAAAAAAACAAAATTGTAACTAAATGGCATCGTATGAAGTTGCGGACACCAACTTACGACATAATATGATAAACATGCAAAACATAGTTTTGCCTATCTATAAACTGTATTATATTATCTCAATTGTATACTATGACATTGTGACGTCAGGCCAAGTTATTAACATATAGGCACAACTCATTTGAGTATCACGTAGTCTGTTAACGTCAGTGGAGATTTGATCAGTCGTTATCAATCTTATCAGGTAATCTACGATTACCGCAATGTTCTACTCGCATTACACGTAATGTAAGGTATTGATAAAATCGTAGCCTGCTCTAGTAAATACACGTCAGTTTTATTTATTTTTCATGGCAACATTTTTGTTTTTGCCTGTGGTTCCATAATTGATTCTTCAATAGTTTAATGCAATTTAATGCCGACATGTAAAGTTGCCATTTAAATGAAAAAAAAAAAGTAATGGGTAAGTGCGAGTCGGACTCGCGTACAGAGGGTTCCGTACAAAACATGTGTAAATGGTTCAATTCGTGAATGGAATCTCAAAGATTTTTTCAAATCGCAAAAAAGGTTTTTTTTTGTGACTCAACAACACATTTGCTGTTTTTAGATTTATTCCTATACCTGTGCTATAAGGATTCTGGGTCAACGGAAAGTACCCTATGAATTTTGATTTCCTTGAGAGCTGAAATACACTTTTTTGCGACAATAACGGGTGTAACTTTTTTTTAACTAACTTATAAGTTTAATTATGATCTTCTAAGGGGTCCGTTTATTCCTTTTGAGATACGGAACCCTAAAAAAGGGAAAAAATTGGTTTTAAAGAGGATACAGAAAGCGTAATAGTAGATTTGATAGATGCTTATGAAAATGAGTATTTTTTCATATTATTTTTAAAACAATATTTTGCTATTCTTTTGTGAGACCAAACATTTTGTCACTGTTTGTAAAAAATAAATGTATGTTCAATCATTTACATACCGAGTTTTTTTATCACTTTCAGTGTAATTCTATTTTGTCTCTGCACTTATTCCTCTGCAATCATTACTAATGATTAAAAAAAAATATACACTATAGTGCTTAACTGCGATTCCATGTGATGGTAAGCAGTGATGAAATCGTTGATGGTGAGGTACTAGTTTATTAGGAGCCTATTCACTCTAGCCTTGAAGACACCAATGATGAAAATTCCTAGACATAAAATAGAATCTTCGCTGCGGCATGTCTTGTTATTTCCCTGTATTGTACGAGTCCAGTACTTAAAGTATTTTACGACATGTAACAGGAAAAACTTGTGTTTTTATAATGATTTTAAATGACTAATTCTTTTTAAATTGGGTGGGGAATAACATCAACTTATTTTAAAATAAAATATGTGGTAGAGCTCAATGTTAAGTGCAACAAAAAATTGCTTAATTTTGAAGATTTTTTTTTCCAGTATACTTGCGAAACGGGAGTTGGCAGAAAAAGAGACATCGTGTGTAAGAGTAATAGGAAAAATAAATACAATAAAAAAAAACTTAACTAATTTATTGATTCATTATTTATTTATTTAAAATTCATGTACAGTAGTGGTACATAGGCGGACTTAATGCAACAAGGCATTCTCTACCAGTCAACCTTTGGGTTAAAAAAGACAACACTGTGGTAGGTTTGCACAATAAACAAATAACAGATACATCAAACAGAAAAAAATAAAATAAAAAATAAGTTATTAATACAGTAGGTAATGATTTGTACTACAATTCATGAATGAATAGACTGAAACGAAGAAAAGAAATGAGTTCTGGAAAAAATGGTCAAATAATGGGAAAATTCCCTTTAAAGTTTTGTTTCTTTTCATCCCTGCATCCCTATTTACCTCTAAATTCCTATTGTCCCGGTTGACGTACCCTAAATCCTTATTGTCCCTATTTGAGGTATCATGAATCTCTATTGTCCCCGTTTGAGGTACCTTGAATCCCTATTTTCCCCAATTGAGGTACCCTGAATTCCTATTGACCCCTTGTGAGGTAACCTGAATCCCTATTGCCCTCATTTGAGGTACCCTGAATCCCTATTGTCCCGTTTGAGGTGGCCTGAATCCCTATTGTCCTTGATTGAGGTATTAATAGGCAACTATGACGAAATAAAAAGATAGTGTTGTTGCACATTTCTTTTAAGAATTGCAAAAGTTCTTCAGTTCTTACTTAAAAGAAGCAAACAACATGCTGCGATTTTTAAATACACCTTGTATTTAAAAATCGTAGCATGTGCCGATTTGTAGGTTTTGCTTATTGGGTTATTGTAAACTCATCACAGTTTTTTTCTTTTCTTTTTTCATTTGTAATCATTCGATGATTATAAACAAATTTGTGAAGTGCGTTGTGTCATGCCAAGTTTGCCTCCCAGCGGAGACAACTCCTCAATGTAAATGGTTAAACCTGGTCTGGTCCCAGGATCAAGCGCTGTTTCAAGCGGGTTTCACGCCTGTTACGTATTAGCTGGGTAGCTAGATCATTAGAATGATTTGCTAGCCTTTTCTTGTAAGTTTCAGAACTGTACTGGATTTCTTCTTTCACAGTACTGATTTGTAGGTTCCCATGTATTTCGGCATTTCTAACAAACCATGGTACACTTGTTACATGTCTTAGTATAATGTTTTAAAGTCGCTGTATGGTGTTTATATTGGAGTCACTAGCGCTTCTCCACAGTTGGACACCATACATCCAGCTTGGTCTGAGTCACAGAATTTAAAATGAATTTATGGAATTTAGCAATTTGTGGCAAATCAAACTGACGAGTTTAATGTACCTACGTACGTATATGTGTATTTATTACTTTCATAATCAACATGTAGGTATAATTACTAGACTGGCGGAATGTTCTAAAGAATTACCTGGCCTTGGATCACAAAGGGTAACTAAAGGACACAGGTGAGTTTTAGTCAGTAAAAGTCCGACACGCCCTCTCGCTCCGCCCTAGAGCGATCGAAGAGGTTTTAGTATTACGTCTATAGTATTTAATTCAGCGAGTCTATATTCAGGCAGTTTCAGGGTTATCTCGTCAACTCGTAACGCTCGCTGATAACACAGGCTCGCCGTTGGCAAACTGTCTTGGCATTTGTCTACAAGTAATATAAAAATGTGCTCAAATATTTGGATTAACATTTTTCTACAAAGCGTTTTTTACAGTAACAGTTTAGTATCCTTATTTAATTAAGACTAACTTCTTCTCGTGGTTTCACTTGCGTGAAAGTATGTGCTTATGTCACTTAGTGATATAACAGCATTCTACTGGTGAAAGAATTTTTTTAATCGGTCTAGTAGTTTTTGATTGAATTCATTACAAACTAGCTGCTGACCGCGGCTTCACTCGCGTGAATGTAGGTTTCTCCATACAAACTTTGGACCCCCGCTTTATCCCTTTAGGGAGTGAATTTTGGAAAATCCTGTCTTAGTGCTCACTTACGTCATAAAAGGAAACCTTGTGCAAAATTTCACGCTCCTAATCCCAGTAGTTTCGGCTGTGCCTTGATATGTCAGTCAGTCAGATTCCCCTTTTATATATATATAGATAAAACTATTAAATCTTTCCTCTTTACAATATTAGTATAGAAGTGTCATCATCATATCAGCCGAAAGACGTCCACTGTTGGATATATGCCTTCCCCAAGTGCCGCCACACACACATGAACGGTCCTGTGGGTTTCGCATCCAACTGATTCACGCAATCCTCACTAGGTTCTTGGAGAACCTCCTCCGCCTACCTTGTGGGAGGCCTTCCAACACTGCGTCATTCCAGGACCTTTCGGCCCCATCGATCATCTGATCTGCTAGCAATGCGCCCTGCCCAAAACTTAAAAAAAAAATCGCCAAACTTAAGTGACAAGTTTGGCGAATTTTCGGACTATATCGATATCTTTATAAGTATATAAGTCTTTGCACCATAGTGCAAAGATTGGAGATTATTCAATGACCAAAATTGAATAACCTCTAAAAGTCCAAACTCAAGGTTAGCCAATGTGCTATGGAGCGCAGCATACTATGTGTTAAATTAACGGATCATGTTCGAAACACTACACAACGCTCCACAATGCAATTCGTTTATGTGGCTCAAAAAGCTGCATGTCTAACTTAAATGGGTGGGACATGTCTAACGAGCAGTGGGCCCGTAAAATACGGCCCGTAATATCACACAATACTCATCGTACTCAGACACAATGACACGGGGCCACGGCAAACCTCAAAGGAGAAACGAGACCACGGCACGACTTGGATGTCTTCCTTGGGAATTAGAAAGAGGAAGCGAGGATCCGTGATTGTAAGAAGGAATGTAGTTAGGCCTTGACCCAGCAGCGGGACAATACGGGTTCGTAATAATAATATAGGCGTGGGAAAAGTGTGTCATCTTTGCGATTGGAACATTTGTATATGAATCACTGAAAAGTTCATTTTGAAAAAAAAAAATAAAAAGTTGGCTCAAAAGATACAAACGGAACATTTGAAACATCGACTTAATTGAATTTTGATTTGAGAATAATTTAAAGCAGATGTTTTTAGTTCAGGTCATTAATTATATTTAAAATATTTACGTTATAATTTGAATTTTAGAAAGACTGCTGGTCGCTTCAAGTAAAGAGTGTTTCAGTGATCCAATTGTTTCAAATGATGCATTTAAAACATTACTGACGTTCCAATCTTTCGGAACACTAAAATGTTTCGAAACAGTGAGTCGGTTCAGTAAAGAGTTAAATACGCCTATAATAATAAATGGTACTACGTTTCATGAAAAGTAGACAGTTTTCATAAAACGTAGTACCATTTCACTCATTTCACTTAGACAAGTGCTTTCTACGTGTTGGCTTCGACCAATGCATTGTATGCCTTCCAAAGGTCAAAGATTCCAGGGTCCTTACATAAGTAAATACATGAAAAATAATAATAAGAACACTCTGTCAAACGATATTTGCATATAATTTGAATATTAGGGACAATTTGAAAGTAAAAAATCTAGTTCAAAGATTTTCTTGCAGACTTTTGAAATGTCAACTTAGGTTGTGGCTTTTGCCCTGCGTCGTGACACTTATTAGCTATGGTATTCACAAAGGTGCAAGTTCAAGTAGTGGTCATTTTCAGCCTGACCTACAAATGGTCGGTCACTAAATTCAACGACAAGACAGATATTTTAAGTAACGAATCAATATAGATGACATTAACACCTTAGGACGATCAGGTTGTTTGATGAACCGAAAATTGTATCATTTTCGTACCACTGAGTAATGAACGTGAGAATAAGCACATCTCTGTCATAAGCGTTACAGACCGCCCACTCTGTATAGAGCCTGCATGGAGGACGAGCAAGCAGCTCATCTGCTTCTAAGCTGCTCAGTGGTCGCTGGAGGGCAAAGTACTTCGTGAACCCTCCGTGAAACGGTCAGTAACACATGGCGCTGCTGGCCTTCCTTGAGGAGCTGGGGTGGATTGAATGACACAATTGTCCCACCCGTACGCAAACTACGCACTTTAGACGTGGAGTTGTGGACTCTAGCCCGGGCCCAGCAGGGTCAAAGCCTATTGGGGCCATGGGTTCACTTCTGAAAGGAAAACCCGGCCCTGGTATGAAAAGCAAAGAAGGAACAGGAGTGGGTTTTTAGTCAGTAAAAGTCTGACACACCCTTTCGCTCCGCCCAAGAGCGCGAGATGTCATTGGATGATTACCTAAAAAAAATCCCGAAATATAAATACAAAGAGGCGTTCGATGCGTTCGCGGGGTCTGGCACGTATTGGCGTCATTAATAATAATAAAAATAAATGGTGTCCATTTTGACTGCTCGGCCACAGTGGCGTAGTAGAATAGCGCTTTCGTCAGCATTATAAAGGAATTTGTAGGTAAACCAATTAGCTCAGAAAGTTGTAAAGAACCATGGCCTCGCGGTTGAAAAATGAAGAACCGCGCGGCCACTCAGTTCTGTTAAACGAAGCAGAGTAGAGGTCCCATTTACTAACCACTGATATAATGATGACACTTAGCAAAAAGAAGCATGATGAGCAGTGGTGGCCGAGTGGTAACGGCCCCGACTTACGAGTTGTAGGTCGCCGGTTCAAACCCAGCCAGGCACATTACTTTGAGTAATTGATTTCGTCACCGCTGCTCTCAAAACGGTGAAGGAAAACTTACTGAGGAAACCGGCATGTCCTAGAACCAAAAATTCGAAAACATGTGACATCCACCAACTCACACTGGGCCCGCGTGGTGGATTACGGCCCATTCCCTCTCCTAGAGAGGAGGCCTGAGTCCCAACAGTGGGAACATTATAAGGCCGACTATGCTATGCTAGCAAAAAGAATGGGATCCCTACTATGCTCCTTCGTAATGCTGATGTATGCGTAATTTTACTATGACACTGTGGCCGAGCAGTCAAAACGGACATAATAAATATGGTGTCAATAAACTTAACATTAATAATAGTCTAGTTTAATAATATGCTATGTCACTGTTGTCACATAATATCACTTTGACCGTCGAAATCTGCGCCTAATTCATTCGGCCTTTGTTCAAAATAGCCTAATTCTCACTTCGCATGCTGCGTTCACTTGTAACTTTCTGTTGATAAATAGGTATTTTATTACCTCATAGCATAGCATCGTAGCATAATCAGCCTTTTAATGTTTCCGCTCCTGGGACTCAGACCTCCTCTCTAGGAGAGGGAATGGGCTGTAATCTACCACGCGGGCCCAGTGCGGGTTAGTGAATGTCACAAGTCTTCGAATTTTTCACGATGTTTTCCTTCACCGTTTTGAGAGCAGTGGTGATGAAATACGAGTAAATTACACAAATTTTATTTGAACAGAGCCTAGAGACTAGGGGAATAAAATGGAATAAACAGATATAATACAAAAATTAAATTATAAAATAATAAACAATAACATCATTAATAAATAACTTAACGAGATGCTTTATAGGCAATGTTGTTTGACTAGCTTTTTGAAGCTGAAATCTAATTGCAAGTTTGGCCTTTCTTTCGATTTATTATTCGTAGAAATATATCTTGTAAGCAAGTATCCTAATTCTATTTATGCTTGCTTGTAAAATAACGTAAAGGTTGCGAACTCCTTCGCCCACAGCTCGTTAGATTGTTGGCAGAATATTGTAATTCCTTTGTGGCCTACTAAAATAATCTTTCGGTTTCTCTGAACCCTGTTCAGATTAACTCAATATTTTCACGTGTTTTAACGTTAATATGAAAATGCGTGGGCAGCTTACATGTTATATATTTTATGTGCTTATAGGTACGGTTATTTATTATGAAAGTATAATTAACGACTGTAACATGTAATTTACGTCATGTTAAAAATATGAGACAAACTGTTTTAATATTAAACAGCCAGATGTCAACATTTTAAATTGCCTCTTGGCAGCTCTGAAAACCTGCAATGCATGGATTTTAATTGATTAATAAATAATAAAAAATTAAATAACACTAGCTGTCTGCTCCGGCTTCATACGGACAATTTTTTTTTTTACAATCAAATAATAATATAATTCGGTATCGTACTGGCAAGAGGGACATTAGGGATACAAGTGTTGTCACTCATTCATAAAGATGTAATACTGCGTCGGCGAGGCTGGCAAGTCAGTGGTGTTGGAAGTGGCCGAAGATAAAGCAGGCGTCTTACAAGAACACACTGAAAAGAAATAGAAAGAAAAAAATAAAGAAGAATCAGATAAATCCTCTTCATCTGAATCAAGTTCAGACAGCAGTTCTTCAGACTTGGAGAATAAAATTAGGTCGAAAACAGAAAAGACCAGTAAGAAGAAGAAGAATAGTAACAACCTTTATAATTTAGTTAGGTGCAGGTGGGTTTCAGGTTTTATTGGCCCACGGAATAACATTTTGCATACAAACGAAATTCCCCTTTTTTACCACCGTAAATTTGAAATTTCCAAAAATCCTTTCTTGACTTATCGTCTGTTACATAAAATAAAAAGAAGCCTGGTGCAAAATTTTACATTTCTAGTTCCAGTAGTTTCGGCTATTTGCTTTTCTGTGTGAAAATTATCCAGTGACATCCCCCGCTCTTGGGCGGAGTCGGAGGGTTTGTCAGACTTTTACTTACTAAAAACCCATTCCTGTTCCTTCGTTGCCTTTCATATCAGGGCCAAGTCATCCTTTCAGAAGCAGACCTTTGGCCCCAGTAGGCTTCGACCCTGCTGGGCCCCAACGGTTTGCTGGCATCTCCTTGAGGCGCGCGTGGAACAGTATGTGCTGTCGATTTGAGCTCCGTCCGGACAGTTACCGGATGATCGGACGGCTAGCAACCCATTGCTAGCCGTCCACAAGCCCGCGCCTATGGTGTTTAGAAGTCGGGATTGGGATCCCGGCGACTGGGGAGTAGTTTCGGCTATGCGTTAATATTTCAGTTTCTCCTTTTTGATATAGGTACATAAATGACTTAAATATTAACTAAATACGAATATTAATAACCAACCTGTGTATAATAATAATACATTATTTTATAAGTAAGGCACTACGGAAAAGTACAAGCGGGATCAAATAGCAATAATCCAAACATACCAAACCATGGTTTACCTGTGTTCTAGCATCCATATCTGTTCGGCCGTTGAAACATGATTGATTAACAAACAAACAAACACACATTTTCGTCTTCCAGTTATTGGATATATATATATATAAATTCTGGTAAATAATATATAAGGATTTGTCGTCGATATCACTTAGAATTTCATTCACACAGAGACAGGAACTAATCCTTATCAGCTTTTTACGTGGCAGCAAGGAAAATGGATTTTTCATCCGCTTTTCAGGTAGAGATGGGAAAACATCGACAAAACCAGGGCCTCAAGTCTGCTATTACAATAGTGTCAGAATGGTCTATCATTGATTTCATATTGTTGATTTTGACAAGTTTGGTAATCTACTAATATAATGGCGTCATTATGACTTTTCAATGTCCAACCACTGACATTCCATTGAAAGAAGTGGCATAGAATGATAATCTCG
Organism: Mythimna vitellina; assembly: GCA_949316375.1. Lineage (NCBI taxonomy): Eukaryota > Metazoa > Arthropoda > Insecta > Lepidoptera > Noctuidae > Mythimna > Mythimna vitellina. Next base: position 5,917,748 of record OX438693.1, read on the forward strand.
TACATATCGACAAATGAATATCTGACGTATGCGGCAATCTGCTAAAATTTTAATAGTTTCTTTGATCAGTGACCTAACATTAGAACGTCATTGTGTAGTCATTGCTATAAGCTCGATATTTTCATTCTACCATAACTCCAGTACGAGACCATTGACCGACCAGTGATCGATCATTATGAATTAGCAGATTACGAACTTTTAGCATAATGACAATGGGATCGTGTTGTAATGACGAATTTACAATTATAGCAGGCTTGGGACCCAGTTGTTTCGATCTTTATTGTGCTTCAATGATTTTTGTTTTTTTTTTTCTAACAAAGCAACTTATAAATGACTAGTTTTTTCTGGCGCCAAGCGTAGCCTAAAAAACATAATGTAATCAGCTTTATATATTCCCACTGTTGGGACTCCGGGCTTCTCTCTAGGAGAGGGAATGGGCCGTAATCCACCACGCGGTCCCAGTGCGAGATATCATTTTTTTTTGGTTCTAAGACATGCCGGTTTCTTCTCAATATTTCTCTTCACCGTTTTGAGAGTAATAGTGATAAATTACACAAAGAAATGCGCCTGGATGGGTTTATTTATTTGTTTAAATTAAATACAGCCACATCACATACATTTCACATCCATAGAACCAATAGAATAATAACAGGACTAATGCATACGACAATTAAGGCGTAAACTACTTTATTCTTGTATATGCGAAACCTGAATATAGTTTGTTCAGAATCAGTAACTGAATAGATTCCAATAATTTTTTCACCATGTTATATGTTTTCTCAAAAATATTAAAAAAAGGTAAAAAGTTGTACACCACCGACACTAAGTACAACACAGGTCACGGCAGGTCATAGCGGGCATTAGGCGCGTGCGCACAGCTGGGTGTGGGAGCAAAACAACTCCTCAGTCGCCCGGATGGCCCGGTGTCCATGTGATGACCATGTATTTGTGCGGATAACCAGGTAACATAACAAGCTAATAACTTTGTGAGTTTTTACGATACAGTAATGAAGTTTTGTACATAGATTTTTTACATAAAAATACTAGACATATCACATAACATTGTAAACACTTAGTTCGCAATAAACGCTTTGATTTTGACTTTAGACTCGTGTTTCGGGTTTCGCATATAGGTACTGAAACTAATGTTGTATAGCGCTCACTATAATAACACTGCCCCCTTCAAAAACATAAATTAACAGTTAACATACACTTACACTACAATCTACACAATATGAACACAAAAAAAAACTGAAATTCAAACACATGATTAACAACACTTTTGTTTGACATCGCGATCTACAATGTTGACATGTATCGCAAATATATAAAAAGTTATGTTTATACCGTAGAAGGGAATATTACAATGCTGAATCATATTTTATAAGTGTAAATATGCGTAATAAATTAATACATCTAAAGTGTTAAAAATAAAGCCCATTATGACATGACTGCTAACGTCACTCGGAGCGCGTTACATCACGTTGTTAGAAAAATCAAAGTTTGACAGCAATCTGTATATTTATTACGTTGTGACGTAATAAAGATTTTAACAATAAACTAATTGACTCAGATTTTTATTAGAAAACTAGTTGACCTGACGAACTTCGTACCGCCTAACAGTCAATGAATCTTTAAAACAAAGCCTAAGTAATACTTATATCAAGTTACATTTTAATGTATAAAGGTTACCTACATCGATTTCGTACATATTACGTGATGCGCACAACTAAAAACTTCTAAAGATTTATTTTTTACAGATCATAAATGAAAAAAAAAAATTAACAACGTCATGATACCTAATCGTAAGTCGAGGCCATTACCACTAGTCTACGTCTGCTCTCCAGCCTGGTTTGAATTCTATATCCATAGAAAACTAGAATAGAATAGAGTATTAAAATGAATGTCATTTTTCTGAGATAAAAGTTAGCATAATGCACTCTGCGATTGTGTCATTTTTTATCAGCAAAAGAAGTTTCAGAATAGGATTAGTACCTACGTACTTTTAGAGATAACCTTGTACAAACATTATTATTATTATTATTATTATTTTATCATTATTGTTATTTTTTATTTGTATGTATGTATTTAAGTATATATTTATTATTGTTTTCTTAATCTAGTTTATTATTATGTTGCACCTACCGTGTTACATTTCTGCACCACCCTAAGGTCGACTGGTAGAAAATGCCTACGGCATTAAGTCCGCCTTTGTACAGTGTTTCTTACTAGTGCATAAAGTTTTAATAAATAAATAAATAAATAAACATATCAACAAACAATTGTATATGTTCCAACTTTAAACTGTGTACTTTGTCTAATATAGTTATTTATTTTACAAATCTATATATATAAAAGGAGAAACTGACTGACTGACATATCAACGCACAGACGAAACTACGGGGATTAGGAGCGTGAAGTTTTGCACAAGGTTTCCTTTTATGACGTAGGCGAGCATTAAGAAAGGATTTTCCAAAATACATCTCCTAAAGGGATGAAATGGGGGTTCAAAGTTTGTATGGAAAAACCGACTTTCACGCGGGCGAACCCGCTGGCAGAAGCTAGTGTATTATAAAACAATTAACTACTACAATTATATACACTGGGTGTGGCGTAAATACTGGTCCAACGTTAACGGGTCAATACCTCCTATATTCAGCTATCATATGCCACAATTTGAACCATTTTTTACCGTAGGCCTCAGAATAAAACTGTTCTGTTTATATTTTTTGAAAATAACACTAATTTGGCTCTAACTTCAACAAAAACATTATTTTCCTATTTGGTTTTTTGTTTATAACTGCTGAATACATATGCAGATAACTTTTATACTGTAAACTTAATGATATTAAAGAAAAAATGTGCTTATTTCAAATTTTAACTTTAATCTTCAGAGACTCATGAGATTTTGGAAGCGAATGTAAAAGAATTGTACTACAATGCCTGTGCCCATTCTTGAAAAAAATGTCCATTAAATGTAGATTCTAATTTATATATGTATACTTAATAATAACTGATACCATAATAATTAAAAAAAAAAAACTTGAAAAGAACTTAGGACAAAAAGGACTTAGCTCGTGGCTGAGTTGTAAAGGGCCTATTACACTACTCGATATTCAGACAGTCTTAGTCGATGTCGCGTAGTGTATAAGGGTTAGACCGGTCATACTTGGAACAAAAAATAGGTCTGAATATCGTGTGCTGAATATCACGTAGCGTAATAATAGGCCCTTTACGCGCGGTGGAGAGAGAAGTCGCTGCTACTATAAATAATCATAAATATTATGTTACTGAAAAACTCCTCTGCATCACAATCGACTGGTAATGTGTTTGAAGACTAGCGCCATTTCTGCGCACTGTATGGCAAAGCCTTTTCTCTGCCGAGGTAAATATTTTTACAACGCTTTCAACTACGTAAAAATGATCTAATGTCGACTTCGTGGCCCCGTAACAGCGATTTTATTTTTATAAAAAAAGAAATCTTAGTAACTATTCAAGATTTTTGTTTTTATCAGACACTTTTGAAAAACGTGCTTTATTATTTTGTGTAATTTTCAATTATTTCCGTGACCTAATCTCGTAGATATACAAGTTTGTAATCGTAAGTTAGGGTCAGATTTGTGATTTTTTTTTATCGAGTCTACTAATTTATGTCATGTTTTGATTTTTACTCAAAGGTTGGTCATATGGTCAATTTTAACAAAGTAATTTTTCAAGGTGTTTTCTTTTATATTTGTGGATTTCCAGATGTTTAAAAAAAGTTAAAAAGTAGTAAAACCTGGAATTGAAGAGGTTTTTATACAATTTACAAGCACTCGGACGCCATGATTTGAGAGTTTCAACTCCAAATTTCTCCAAAAAATAATTGCCAACAAGTTCATTATAGTTATTTCCACGAGTATCGGGACATAAATAGCGTTCCGCACTAAAGGCCTACCCATCTTTCATGGAAATAAAGACATGCCGTCCGGTCATGGGATTCTAATACAGCCGGAACGTTGACGGTTGCAAGAGTCGCTAAGATTCGCATGATGATAGGGGGTGTATCGAAAATTTTGCCCCAGTGAAGCCAAAGAGGAGAACAATAGGGAGCGTCTTGACGTAGGGAAGCATGGAGGCGATCGATAGCGGAAACCTCTCGCGTCCCGACCATGGTACGGATCTAGAGGGAATGAGAGGCGTCGCCTCCTTCGGCGTAGCAGTAATGCGAGCAAAGGAGGCTGCCGAAACCGTGAGGTGGAGACAAAGCACACCCTGGCTCCCACCGGAGATGCCAGTCGTCCAGCTGTCCAGTGCGGGAGAAGTCATATGATTATTTCCCACGTAAAAAAAGACGTAGGGAAGCAGCGAGGCGGAACGTGGTATCGTTGAACAAAGTGCCTATGTTTGACGACGGTAGGTAAAGGCGTGCCGTGGAACAATGTCCATGTGCCTGAGCGTTGAGATGACGTCAGAACAAAGGATCGGAGGCATGGCCGACTCGAGGCGATCGATGAAAGAAAATCGAAACGAAACGGTCGTAACTTGGCTAGGCTTGTAGCTATGCCTCTTTCTTTCATAAATTCGAAAACGAGACAGCGACTGTCACAACACACAGTGGTCGAACACTGGCTCGACTACATCATCGTTTAATATCAGGTGAAATAGTAGTTTGACGCTTGCCTATCAATTATAAAAAAAGTCAAGGGCTAAGAACAAGGGCTTGGGTACGAGGGCGTGGGCGAGGGGCCGATTCGCCCACGCCTAGCTACTCTACTGACGGTAGTGCATGAAAAAATCTATTATTTTTAGAAAATTGAGTTGTAAGATCTAAAAATGATAACATCAAACATAAAAAAAATAACAAGTTATTTATAGGTTACTACACAATCATATTTCCTAGTAGAAGTGATATAAATAGCATTTTATATTGAGTGTGTTACTATGGCTTGACTATAAGAGGAAATAACACATTGTTTGGCATTCACATTTGATAGGTATAACTAAACTGTATAGATAAGTCTGCTGCTTTTTAGGGTTCCGTACCGAAAGAGTACCAACGGAACACTATTGTTAAGCTTCCGCTGTCCATCCGTCTAGTCTGTCGGTCTGTCCGTCCGTCTGTCAGCAGGCTGTATCTCATAAACCGTAAGAGGTAATGAGACGTGAATAGGCTCTTCATAAACTAAAGCGCTTCACCATCAATCATAAAATCAAATTACATCATTGCTTACCATCAGGTGGGATTGCAGTCAATCATTGCAAAAAAAATGTAGAGTTAAAATTTTCACAGAATATTATGTATTTTTATTGCTACTATAACAAAAAATAATAAAATTAATATAAAGTTAAAAATTAAAGGGGGTGTCCCAATACAAGAGACGTTATTTGGTCGGCGATTTTTCTTCTTGCCCGCTTTTATTATTGTTGTACGGAACCCTTCATGTGCGATTTGGGCTCGCACTTGACCAGTTTTTTGTTATTAATTTACAAACATTCCACTCCGAAGTTTATCGAAAACAGAGCTATAAACTAGAAAAACACTAGCTTGTGCTAGCGGTTTTGCCTGTGTGAAAGTAAAAAAATATCCTAAGGCAACATACTCCCGGGAAAAAGAGTATCTTATGTGCTATTTAAAGACATATCTTGGAATAGACCATGGTCTTCCGATGTGCCAAATTTCATCTAAATCCGTTCAACTATTTGATCATTACGGAGTAAAACATACATGCTAGCTTTTTTCTATGAAATTAGTGTGATGATATTTCTCTGCCAGTCCAAAGATTTAATATTGATGTTTGCCAAAATTTTGTTGGCTCTAACGCTACATTTGTTGTTATTTATTGCGCACATACCTCAATTCTGAAAAACTATCTAATTTGTGTCATAATACAGATAATTTGTGCCGAAGATTCACCAGTCGGAAATTCACAGTGATTATAATAATATCTGTTGGTTTAGGTAGACGTTTAAGAAAACAAACATCGCTTATTTTCGGCCATTAGTATAGTATAGCATTCAGTCTTTTAATAATAATAATCGTTTATTTATCAGGAAATTATTACCATATTAAAACACTACAATTTACACAAAATACGCACATACATACACAATTATATAGATTGATAAATTCAATTAATTCCTTTGAGCATTTCAACTAAGAAATGAAGACCTTAGTTTTCTGTGACAAGTGTAGGGAATAAAAGAAAGAAAGAGTTTTTTTTTTCAAAAAGCAATAGTCAACAACAACAAAGAAACGATTAAATAGGGGCCAATATTTAATTTTTTCTTTGCAAAACCTATAGGTTTTTTTTATTATTATTATTGGTAGGCTCGTGTTTGACCACTCTCTTACCTGATGGTAAGCGATGATATGGCTGACGATGAAGCACGCTTGCCTAGAAGTAACCTATTTACTCTTGACTTAAAGACCCCTAGGTTAAAATTATAGCTATCAGGAAACACAGACTCCGGCAGGGAATTCCACTCCTTAGCAGTACGCGTAATGAATGTGTTCCCAAGATGTCCACTGTGTACCGATGGAGCAACGCCGTACATTTAGTGGTCTGATGATGGATCGGATTTGGTAGTTTGCTGGTAGAAACTGCCTGAGGCATTAAGTATGTCTTAGTACTCTTTTTAATGTAAAGTACCAAATAAATATGAAAATTGGTAGTTGCATTTTATCGTCACAATCGCTTACCTGCTCTTAGCCTGTATTCTGTCCGACCACCGTAGGCGCGGGCTTGCGGACGGAAATCGCTGTCTGAAAATCCGGTAGACCAAGCCCAAGTCGGCCCCGCGTTGGATTCCATGCGCGCCACAAAGGGATGTCAGCAAAATGGAGGAGGCCCTCTAGGGCTGCGGGATTCTTCGAAAGACTTACTATGGCTCTGGAACGCAAAGGGCAACTGAAGGAGTACAGGTAGGTTTTAGTCAGTAAAAGTCTGACACTCCCTCTTGCTCCACCCATAGCGATAGTAGTTATTTGACGAATTTCTACTCAACACGAGGGGTCTCAGCCCGGGTTGGTGGATATCACATGTCTTCGATTTTTTTCGTTCTAGGACATGGCGGTTTCTTCACGATGTTTTCCTTCATCTTTATTTCATCATCATCGGTTTTCGGAATGATGATGAAATAAATTACGAAAAGCAAAGCGCGAAAAGCTGTTTGAAGTTTTGAACCTAGAACTCGTAAGTCGGTAGGTAACCATGGTACCATTGGCTCACCATTGCTCAGATGCCTGTCATTATTTCTTTTTTAATTTACTGTTGATAACCTCGTGTTTAACCACTATTTCACCTGATAGAAAGCAACGATGCGTTCGATGATGGAGTGCACTTGCCTAGAAGTAACTTATTCACTCTTGGCGTAAAGACCCTCCAGGTTGTAGCTATTAGGAAACACTCCGGCAGGGAATTCCTCTCCGTAGCTGTGCACCCAATGAATGCGTTCCCAAATTGTTTCCTGAAAAGGGCAATAAAATAATGATTATCCTAAGTATTTCCTTTATCAACCTTCTTACCCATTTTTGTCTCACGTGCAAGTGTCCAGTCACAACACTTTTAGAGTTCAACGGCACCAATTTACGTCACTCATAACTTTGGCAGAGGTAAATTATATAGTTTTGTTTATTCTCAGATATGTAGTTGTGCATAATGGCTGGTTTAATGAGTATTCTATTGGCCTTTGTATTGCAGCTATCCCGTTATTTTGGTCTGTTGTTTAATGAGGAGACGAATGCTGAAAATGGGTGTTGGAATTAATTTTAGAATAGGTAAATGTGTATATTTTTGTCTGCGGGACATACCGTCTGACTTTTAATGACTAAAAACCCACTTCTGTTCCTTCTTTGCTTTCGTTCGACGGCCCTGGGTTTCACTTCACACTACCCGTGGCCCCAGTAGGCTTCGATCTTGCTGGGCCCCTACGATTGGCTGACATCTCCCTGAGGCGCGCTTGGAACAGTACGCGCCGTCGAAGACTTGCGCTCGGTCCGGACGGTTGCCGGACGGTCGGACGGCGAGCCACCCATTACTCGCCGTCCCGATTTCCGGCCACCGTAAGCGCGTGCTTGCGCGCTTACGGTGGCCGGAAATCGGGATCGGACTCTCGGCGGCGGTTGGGGCGTTTCGTCTTTGAGATTTGATACTTTCATAGATTGGGTAAAGTTAAGCAAGGGTCGACGCTCTTAGCTCGCCGTCCGGCCGTCCAGTAAGCAAACCAAACTAGAGTCAACGGTGCGCTGTGTTCCACACGCACCTCAAGGAGTTGTCAGTAATGGCTGCCTGTGCGGGCACCCGTCGCGTGACGTCATTCGTGTGTCGTGTTCCTCGTAGCGGAAACCGGATTATTACCTGCGCAGTGTCGCTGGTTCAACTTTAACGGTGTGCATGTAGTTGTGTCGATAATTTTTTAAAATTTATTATTACGTAGCAAAATGGCGTGGGGCGCGACTGCCCACGACGGGTGGCCGCGCGGCGAGCCGCAACGAGCACTTTAATATGTGACCGCGCGGGCATCCGCTTAACGCAGCGTCGGCCCTAAAACTGAAGTGTTCAGTAGGGCCGATGCCTGCTAGGGCTGCAGGAACGTTTGAAAGAGTAACCCTGGCCCTGGAACGCAAAGAACAACTGAAGGAATGCAGGTTGGTTTTAGTCAGTAAAAGTTTGACACACCTTCTCACTCCACTTACAGCGGGAGAAATTATTGAAGATTTTCCACCATAAAAAAGGGTCGACGCTCTGAAACTGCCTACACTCCTGGACCAACATCTTTCTAGTTTATGTAGGTTAGTATTTACATAAATGCGATATATATATTATTTGTGAAGCCGTTAGCAAAATCTAGTGCTTCTACTATCAGCTTTACCCGCGTGAAAGCCGATTATTATACACGATTTCACTCGCATCTTTGGCTATAGACTTTCTCGAAATATGGGCTACCCGACACTGAAATATTTTTTCAATTTGAACTTGTAGTATACACAACGCCGTCTAGTCCCAAGCTAAGCAGAGCTTGTGTTATGGGTACCAGACAACTGATAAACATACTTATATATTTCTAAATACATACATGTATAGATAAATGACACCCAGACACAGAACAAATGATCGTGCTCATCACACAAACATTTGTCCTGGGTGGGCATCGAACCCACGACCTCCGGCATAGCAGTCAGGGCCACCAACCACTAGACCAACAGGCCTTTAACATTAGTATAGATAAAATATACTTCTGAGATAAAAAATACACTAACTGTGAAAACAATCTCAAATATAACAATTTTAAATAAATATTCGATACTGGAAAAATGAAATTACGTAGGGGACATTTACCTAAAATGTACCTTATGATGATTGATGTAAGGGTATTTTACGCAAAACGTAAAATTGTCCCTTATGTTGATTTATACTCCAGCGCCCCTAGCCAAGTTACAACCGTTTCGTTTCGAAATCACCTCGAGTCGGCCACGCCTCCTATTCCTTTGTTCTGACCACGTGACTGAGCGTTGAGATGACGTCAAATGCAGCACTGGAAGGCCTCCTTTCATGGTGGACCGATAACTCAGTGAAGGTGGCGGGAATCCGATTGGTGGGAGATTAGGTCCAATCGTTGTGGTGGCACTTGGGGTCTATGTCCAACAGTGGGCGTCTTTTGATTTTCTGAAATTATGATGATTTACTGCTCTAATACAAAATATGTTTTCTTTTTCACATTAATAACTACACCAATACCATATAGGTAAATATTATCAACATTCCGTATGTTCAAATATTATTATTAATACAGAGAAATATTTATTTTAAATTCCTGTTTTCCCGATATATCAGGAATTTATAGGTTTCAAATAACAGCATAATCAAAATATGAACTGATTAACCAAATAGATTTATTGTTATGCAATTATATATTCACGAAAAAAATCACAAGTTCAGAACTTAAGTTTTTTGCAAAACTATTTTTTTTCTAAACGATTTCTTGCGATCAATATAAATGGATTACAGATAGCGGCACGAATCTTGAGCACTCGGCGAAAGAGCGGGGATTGCTTTGCGCATTGTACACATCGGCGAGCCAATCACTGTACAAGGATTACACTCCCCGCCCCCATATTTATTTACATACCCCTAAAGAGACCCGATATTTCACTACTGCGTACTTCTGCGCAAGTAGAACTGTAGTAGTCAGCGCTCAAGATCCGTGTCGGTATCTGTACCCTGTATATCATACAACCCTGGCGTCTTGGACTTTTGGAAGGCGTATGAGATGCCGAAGCTAACCCGCATATTCCTTTTTAGATCCTTTTCATGGAGGAAAATAATGGACACATGCATGTCGCTAGCAGAACCAGGGACAGGGACCATCAACCAGGAATTACCTGCGTATTTTTTCTCCTTCTCTGTCAAGTCCATCTATAGTTGGTCTGTATAAATCACTTTTAGCGATAAGACCGCCCATTGGTACTCCATATTAATTTTAAGCTCCAACTGTAATTTTTTTTCGTGTATTATAAGAGTACCAACCATCTATCTGACCATGAGGCGAGATCAAGGGAAAAAAATATCTTAAAACTGTTAGCTTCTGCTAAAATTTTCAACCCTGTTTCGTGTTCTCCGATAATTTTGAAAAATGCTCTCTTAGTGCTCGCCCACGCTTAGCTAGCTAGCCTTAGGCAAAATTTCACGCTCCTAGGCTCTGTAGTTTCGGCTGTGCGTTGATATAGTAGGTTTCCCAACCCTTCCGCATTGCCCGGGAGACTCCGGTAATAGTGGTTAATCTCCCGACTTCCCGGGATGCAATAATTTTTCCCGTTTTTCTTCCGCTTTTTCACAATTGCGAGTTTCGAACGTGTTTTCTATACAAATATCAGTCGCGGCAAACTTTTGAGCGTACTAACAGACTTCGATTTTTTATGTAGAAACTTTTATGATTTTGTGTTAAAACACCGGCTAATATTAGATAATACTCGTAAGCAAAGTAACTATAAACTTAAAAATTAATATATGATAAAGTTTTTTTTCACCACCCCTCCCCCTCCCCCTCCCTTTTTCTTTAAATCCTCTCGGGTTGGTCCTATTGAGAATTGGCAACTCTATCCACTGGTAACTCTATCTTGGTTTCTTTTGATTTATTTTTTTAATTGAATAAATTGTTTTAATTAATTTTTATTTTGACGTGGAAAGGAAATGAATTGAATTATAATATAATTGTGTACGTATGTGTGTATTTGTGTAAATTTTAGTGTTTAAATATGGGAGTCATTTCCTGACAAATAAATGATTATTATTATTATAATTATATCAGTCAGTCCGACCAATTGGAATCGTGCACTAGCTTCTAAGGATTTCTAATACCCAAGTAGACTTATGTGAAATATAATGAGTTTGAGTCAGTTCCTAATTTTATATATAGATAAAACAACTTTTATATAATTCAAATTCGACTATATAATACGCTATCGACTTACCATCTCGTAGTTACTTATTCTGAAATCGAATAAGCGTTGAAATCCACCTGACTTTCAATTCGACTTATGCCATTTCATTTTAATGTCAGTTGAAAGACAAATAGGAGTACAAGAAAAACAGCATTTAGCAAAAAAAAGGAATATTGATGTAAAAAAAAACCGTTCGAGTGCGAGTTGGAATCGCGTAGAGAGGGTTCCGTATATTTTGATTAATAGTTGTCTGACATATGTATAAAAATCTTGTAACACAGTGTTGGTTATCGAACTACTCTCAAACGGCTACACCGATTTTAATGAAATTTTTTATGTTTATTTTGTAGGTCTGGGAATAGGTCGTAGGTTATTTTGGAAGTCTTTATCATTTGCTGTGCAGGTTTGGTGTGTTGTGTAGTAGGGTCACTCGAATGATAAATGATTGAAACTCAGAAAAGATAGCATAAGCATAAGCATAATCAGCCTTTCAATGTTCCCACTGCTGGGACTCAGGCCTCCTCTCTAGGAGAGGGAACGGGCCGTAATCCACCACGCGGGCCCAGTGCGGATTGGTGAATGTCACATGTCTTCGAATTTTTGATTCTAAGACATGCCGGTTTCCTCACGATGTTTTCCTTCACCGTTTTGAGAGCAGTGGTGATGAAATAAATTACACAAAGTAATGCGCCTGGCTGGGTTTGAACCCGCGACCTACAACTTGTAAGTCGGAGCCGTTACAACTCGGCCACCACTGCTCCCCAGAAAAGATGCTTCACGATATTTTGTATATTTTTTTATTTTATTGTTGACAGGTTCGCGCTTGACCTCTATCTCACCTGATGGAAAGCGACGATGTGGTCGACCATGGAGCACGCTTGCCTAGAAGTAACCAATTCACCCTTAAATTAAAGACCAGGTTGCAGTTATCAGGAAATACAGACTCCGGCAGGAAATTCCACACCTTAGCTGTACGCACAATAAATGTGTTCCCAAAACGTTTTGTGCGTGTAGGTGGGATGTCCACTATATTGGAATGGCACACAAATCGAGCTCGGAGAGCGACTACTCTAAACGTATTATTCTAGACAATCAAATTAGGGTACTATGATGATGTAATTATTGTGCAATTAATCATGTGACAGAAACGATATATAAGTAGGCACAATTTAGTTGTGCCGCATGTTTCACGTAGTACGCGGTGGGCATTTAAGATTGTCAGTAGGAACAAGCTTTTTTCCCCGCTATTGGGTGGAGCGAGAATAATGTCAGACTTTTACTGACTAAAAACCCACTGCTGTTCCTTCGTTGCCTTTCGTACCAGGACCGAGTCTTCCTTTCAGAATCAGACCCTTGGCCCCAGTAGGCTTCGACCCTGCTATCATTGAAAAATATGTTCTTCCATACATTTCATCTGAAAATATGTGTTTGTATGTACAGTATGGAGTAACTAACTTCTGCCCGCATGAGAAGTATTTTGTTATCCCATGGGAATATTAAACCGATATAAACAATATCCGTGCACTAATTGAGGCGTGATTAATAAACAAATATCCACACTTTCATATTAAACCTTTTCACTTTTAAGGGTTAAATAGGGTATTTTACTTTATATGAGAAAAAATCTTAAAATATGTTATTAAAATAGCTTAGGTAAAATGCAGTCGGTAAGTGTTAGTTCATAAAATGATAAAATAAATTTTAAAATTCAATTCAATTTTTTCTGTTTTTATTATCTGATTATCGCCTTGAAATAGTAGCTATGTTATTACGTCATTCGGCTGTGTAAACTAAAGTGACAGATGTCAACTGTCAACTGATCGGCCATATTGAGCGCATTTGTTTACACAGCCAACTGACGTCACGACCAAAGTAAATATGGCGTCCACTGTTTTCTACATTTTTGTCAAATACGCGCGAAATTTGAAAACGTAAATTTTAAATGCATTTCGGTAATTAGCGGCTGAATAAAAATTTTGTTTTTTTTTAGTGGTTTGTTAGCACTATAGAATTTAATTGAGACGCTTTTAAAAATGAGTGTAATACCCTATTATAGGAAATGCCGATATATTTGTTTTATTAATTAAATGTAGACCAAATTTCCAGGAAATCTTATCACGATTAAAAAAATTACATACATACATTGCCTTATAGGCATCATAAGAAAAATCTGTGTGTACAATTTGAGATTTGTAGAAACAAGGGTTTTAAGGCTGGGTGTTGACGCATCGGTGAGTCCGGAGTTTTCTCGTATGTAAATAAAAGATGCCACCGACACTACTACTACCTACTACACTACTACCTACTACTACTATACCACTACTACTACTAGCTAGGACTAGCTAGTTAGCTAGCTAGGTTGTAATATGTGTATACTTACTAAATATTTTTCAGTAGGCTAAATATAATATTTAAGGTAATAATAACTATTTTATTAATATTTGTATGCCACTTTCTGTGGCAGAACCCAGACTATTTAAATATATAAATATTTTGTAATATCTTAATATTTTACCTATGTGTATAAATGAACTTTTTGTATTTGTATTAAATTTTATAATGTTGCACAGTTCTTTCGAAGCCCATGTGCTATTCTAGACACAATGTTTACTTTCAAACCGTGATAAAAATATAGGTATTTAAGATCATCACAACAAGCTCTTTCATTTTGTATGTTGTTTCACGTAGTACAGTTTGTAAAAAGTGTTTTTTTGTAGTTCTTTAATGCCCCATACAATTCACCTCCATTTGTTTACGTTATACATATATACGGTAACTGGTAATTAGTGACCAATACTTAAACACGTGATTGTACTTATGTTTACAAAAAACTTTCCCAAAGAAACTTTTTTTTTAAACTAATTAGTTTAATCACAATGACAAAACATCTGTTTGAAACTTTGAATTTCTGTTAGCGGCGCGGCGCTCGTTATCGATATCGTAAGTAATGTACCTAAATGGTTCGATAAAATAATATCTAAAGACTGTTGCTGCTGCTGTTTTGTTATTGTGATTAAATTAATTAGTATAAAAAAAAGTTTATTTGGGAAAGTTGTTTGTAATCATGAGTACAATCACGTGTTTAAGTATCGGTCACTAATTACCAGTCACCCTATATATACATCAGTGCTTCAGTTACAAAAATTCATATGTTTACCAAATTTCAACTTCACCGGTCCATTAGATGAGTTGGCTTCGGGTTCCTGGAAGGAAAGGCAAAGAAGGAACATAGGAGCAAGTTTTAGTCAGTAAAAGTCTGACAAGCCTTCCCGTTCCGCCCTAGTGCGGGAAAAGCCATTGGTTGATTTTCCTCCTAAAAAAATCGTTCCCCTAGATTCGGTGCAGATTGGCTGTGCCTGTGCCAGACGAAAACACACAATAGATCGTGCATTCCGTTCTTTCTATTCAGACGAAGGGAACCCTAAAAAACAACGTCATTTACATAAAAAAGACCACGCCTTTTCCCACGGGTTCCATTAATCTAACCATACTGTTTTCACGTAAAATCTTTTCCAAGCAATGTCGTATTGTATTCCCTTGAGAGTGTTAATTATAGCGGTCGGTTCAGTAAGGTAGGACGTTCTTGTTCGACATTGGACATACATATATAATCAAGTTAACAGTCCACTAAACCAGCAGATACCTAGCTATTAAATGTGTCAGTAAGTACTAGTAGGTTTCATTGTCTTGTTACTATTTGTTTCCTCTGAATAATCGGTTTTTTTATGTATCTGTCATGTTGTTGTTTCTTCACACCCAACGCACAGACGCAGTGTTGGAAGGCCCCCTACAAGGTGGACCGCTGACCTGGTGAAGGTTGCGGGAATCCGATAGATGCAAGACGCACAGGACTTTTCTTTGTGGCGACATTTGGGGGAGGCCTATCTCCAGCAGTGGACGTCTATCGGCTGAAATGATGATGATGATGGATTCGAGGCGAAATACGCGTTTTGAGTAAACCATGATAAAGGAACTAGTAACACAGACTATTCAGCCTATCACGATTTCCGGCCACCGTAGACGCGGGCTTGCGAATGGCGAGCAATGGGTAGCTCGCTGTCCGACCGTCCGGTAATAGTCCGGACCGAGCCCAAGTCGTCGACGGCGCGTACTGTTCTACGCGCGCCTCAAGGAGATGTCAGCAACTGTAGGGGCCCAGCAAGGTCGAAGCTTACTGGGGCCAAGGGTCTGATTCTGAAAGGAAGACTCGGCCCTCCAATGGCAACAACACACAACAGTCTGCCAACAACCAACACAGTCAACAGACTGGTAGAGAATGTTTAAGTCCGCCTTTGTACTTTTATGTTGCATGCAATTTTAATAAATAAATGGATTGTATGTTTATCAAGAGTATACGGGGTGGATTTTATGGTTATCGGTGAACGTTTCTAGGAGACCAGCCATAACTTATTAAGATATTCTGAACTACATTCACAGATTTTGGAAACAATTACAGTTACCAAAAAGACAAAAAAAAATTATCGATCCTATTTCATGTAGAGATCAAAGTATTCTATGGAACCATTTAAGGTATGAGTAGGTACTAGAAATGGTAGAAATCGCCAAAAACTTTTCCCATAAATTTTGTACTAAAAAACAACAAACCAGGCCAAAATATTATTTAATATAGATTATTTTAGGGCTAACTGAAATTCAAGTACAGACACATACACCTACATCAAGAGCAACGTAACTAGACGATATCTATTTGCCTAAATATTAATTTCGTCGTTGAGTTATACCAATCTCTAAAACAAGCCACAATACATCAGACCGTTGAATTGTTTTTATTTTTTATTTAGTAAGTAGTCAAAAGTTATCTAATATGATTATTTAACAAATCTATTTTTAGTTAGTAATTATTAGTTCTTTTTTCAAACACCAATATGAGTAGGTTGATTGGTGATAGCATGTCACCAAATCAACCTATGTGTGTTTATAACACCTACTTACGCATGTAAGTATAACATCAAATTATTAAAAATATAAATAAAACTTAATTGGACATAGAAAATAAAAGGAAATTACTTTCGGCAGGTGCTAAATTTCCCAAGCATTTAATATTGAGTATGGAAGTGGGTCACTTCTGCAGAGCGTAGCTAAGCGTCGGCGAAGTGGGCTCTCGCCCATGGCAATGGCCTCGCACCCAAAGGGGCCTTGCGTGTGCGAGGATTCTTTAACTACGAGGGTTTGGTTTTACATTTAATATGCTCGCGTTTGACCATTATTTCACCTGGTGGTAAGCGAGGAAGTGGTCGAACACTGGGTCGAGACAGTTACTTTCTCGTTTTCGAATTTATGAAAGAAAAAGGCCTCGCTGATGCGCCTTCGCCCACATCTAAATTAGTCCACACTACACCTCTGCACTTCTGTTACTGTGTTATTAGATTCTAAGGTCAAACTAGGAAATTCACAGGTGTGTACTGGTAATAGATTACTAATTTAGCTGTATTTTTTTTGAGTGCGATTTATCCAATGACTTTTCCTTTCACGGAAACCGACTTTCGTCTACGTTCTCAGTTTTGCCCGAAACCGAATTAGGTCTCATATTTGTGGGGAAAAAAATAATTGATCTTAAGCAGTTGTTCTCTTTTTAATGACGTATTAACTATGTAAATCATTCAGTCTTGATATTGGTGGTACAAAACTAAATTACCTTTTACCTGATAAAATAGGTGCAACGAAACATGTCCGATCGCAGTCACCTCTCAAATTCAGTTGCGGTTTCGGCCGTAAACTGAGACCAAAAACGAAATTCGGGTTAAGTTTCGGCCGTGAAAGCTGTTTTTGGTCGGACATTTTAGGTTTAGGTTTCAAAAATGTTTTAACGAAAGTACTGAAATTTAGCCGAATCTCGTTTTGTAGCCGTGACTAGGCCCAATCCAAAACTTAGGTTAAACACTACCGCCTTTTTCGCTGAACCACCTTTTTATGATTAACAAAAGTGAAAAAATATACCGAAATATTAACAAACAAAGCAAGTTTGATCTGTTTTTATTTATGAAGGTATGTGCGGCGTATATGATATGGCCATAAGCGGTGCGAATCTGAAACAAAGGCGGGGAGCTACAGTAGGTAGCCATTTTGTTTTTTGAAATTTGAATTCGTGCTTAAATAGACATAGTTACCTAATTAGCAAGCTTTGTTGTGTATTGTCCGTATCTAAGAGGCGTAAACAGCTAATTACTGAAATGTAGTTGACCCTCAGTCGAACAAGACACTGGCTTTTTATTGGCACTTATTGTTCAGGTGGCCATGATGTTGATCATCATGATCTTTCGACTGAATGTTTGGGACTGTTAAAACATTTTTGTTCTTGATGAGCCAGCGTCTGACTTTGTTCTGGTCTGATAAGGTATAAAGGATGAGCACAGAAGATACTGGTTCATTCTTACTTTGGAAGCTAATGGGTTATACTGTCGTCGTTATCAAAAAGGGCATAGCTAACATGTTTTTTTTTTCTGTTTTTAAATATACATCACTAGTTTTTAATTAGTATTAATATTTTAAGGGCTTATTAGAACAGGTCTTGTTGTTATTTAAGTAAAGTCTCAATAAATAATATTCATAAACAGCAAAGTTATTAGTGTTTGTTTATATCCCAAAATGTCACTCAATTTATGGAAATATTGTACAGGCTATTGATTATGAATGAAAAACACTGCGCGTAGTATTTTCTAGTAGCAATTGTTATGAATAATTGATTCAATTATGCATTTACCAATTATGGCCAATTTTCCTGGACAATTTTGGCATTTCATTTTTTTTAATATTGACTGCACAAATATGATCAGTAACGGGTACGGATAGAGCCCCATTTTTTTGTACTAATTAAAAACTAGTGGTGTATATTCGGAATCAGAATTCCGAATGTGAATTTAACTCAATATTGCTTCTCAGCTGGACAAAGGCCTCCCTCCACTCCTTTCAATGATCACGATTCCTCGCTTTCTCTTTCCAATTCCCAAGGAAGACATCCTGGTCGCCCCGCCATCTCCTTCGTGGTCTGCCGCGGCGTCGTGTCCCTGTGTCTTCTCAGATCCACCGATCCTTGGTTCCCACCAATCCTGTGTTTCACCGGCACACAACTCGTTACACATGCGGCAGACATGTCCTGCTCAGTCCCATTTAAGTTGGTCAGCTATCAGTAATTTAAAAAAATTAAAGTGAGTTAGTTGGAGCAATTTACTCTTTTTTTATGCTTGATAGGTTCGCGCTTGACCGCCATCTCACCTGATGGAAAGTGACGATACGGTCGACGATGGAACGCGCTTACCTAGAAGTAACCTATTCACTCTTGACTTAAAGATTTCCGGGTTGTAGCTATCAGGAAACACAGATTCCGGAATACTCTTAGTGTCACATACTAACAACATAGCAGAAGTAGATCTTAGATTAAATACTGCTTACAAATAGTAAGGGCCCGTCTCCACAGCTCTAATTTCCATCGGTATCTCGTTCCTCTAGCGAAGCGTTCCTTTGTGGGTACGAAAAATATGCAGTTTCGTGGAGGCGTTGAATGCATAATGAATTATAAGCTGGTATGCAAACGACTGCATCCGCTAATGCATTCACTTACTAGAATTTAGTTAGGGATTTATGAAAAGGAACGTGTATAAATTCTGTAACAAACTATTCTGTAGGTACCCTAAATGCTTTCCGCATTAGAATTTTTTACCTTTTTTTTTTAAGGAAAAATATCAAATAAATTCTCCCTCTCTTGGTGGTGCGAGATCTCCCCCTCGCTCCACTCAGAGCTAGACTTTTACTGCCTAAAACCAACCAGTGTTCCTTTAGTTGTCCTTAGCGTGCCAGGGCCAAGGCAACTCTCTCGGACAGTCTAGCAGCCCTAGTGTAATATGAGACTAAGAAGGATTTGAACCTAGGATACTTTTATTTTCAAATGAAATTAATTATAAGACATTTATTTCAAATAAACCATTTACAGACAATTTTGAATTGTCAAAATGTCCGTTAGTCAAAAAAGTTAAACTAAATTGCACGTTCCAAAACGTTGAACTCTGACTGAGAAGAACATGCAGGAAACTCCATGGACACTCCACGAAAAAAACTTCTTGAAATTGTGACCAAAATGGCTGGCTATATGCTGTTGCAAATTTGGCGCGGGCAAAGTCGCGGGCTCCAGCTAGCATCTAATATAAATAACATGATGTACCTAGTGGTGCTGGACCAAAATGAGAGGCGTGCAATTATTGTTGACATACCGTCTCGCATAATATCCCGAAAATCATCAATGATTGCATCTCCGCTTACCATCAGGTGGGATCGCAGTCAAGCACTGGTTTATATCAATTAAAAAAAAAAAAAAAAAAAAAAAAAAGATAAGCAAATCAAGTGACTTGGCTCGTGAAACTGTCGACATTTGGGATGTGGACTCAGTGATCATTGTACCGATAGCTGTGTCAGCCGATGACATAGTAGCCACGAGCTCAGACTTACACCTTAGCTGGATCTTGTTATGGGCCGGATCAAAGACTTGATCCAGAAGAACTGGAACAATTTGCCTACTGCGGTCTTCCCGTCGAACTATACTTTTGGTGTTTTTAAGGCTAGAGTGAATAGGCTCTTAATAAACTAGTGCGCCTGACCATCAATGATTGCATCTCCGCTTACCATCAGGTGGGATCGCAGTCAAGCACTGGTTTATATCAACTAAAAAAAAAAAAAAGTGGTACTTCTGGACACGGCTCGTATTGTTAGGAGGTTCCTCACTCTGGCTCCCGCTCCCAATACCGGTGGGGTACTTATTTTATTTTTGAAGACTTTTTAAGCAATGTTTAGAAAATTTATAAGATTTTCCTAGTTCAATTCAAAAGGACCTCAAATAAAAAAAAGTTATACGTATAAAAAGTTTTTTTTTTGTCTTAAAATGTGAAAATAATGAGAGTATTTTAAATAAGGAGTATGACAATCGTATTTTTGCAAGATATACGTTTTCACTTTTATTGTTTGTATTCTTTTTTTACATTTGTAGTGCTCTTGAATACAGCAAGCGATATGTAAAAATAAACGGACATTATTGGTACTATGAAAATTCTTAACATATGATTGTCTCATACGTTCCAAATCGTGTGGTCACGATTCCTCGCAGACTGTACGTCACCCAAAGACACGGTAACTGGTAATACCTGTACAGACCGGTCTAGTTTATTGGTTCGCTGTATTTTTGTACTGGAAGTGTAACAACAAGCAACATTTGGTTTGATTGAGCAGCTGAGAGATTGATAAAAGATAAAAATACTACTGAGTTGGATCTGGAAACTGGTCGTAGAAAGTTGGCGTAGATACTTTGTTTTGTTAGGTACCAATTTTTTAACCGACTTCAAAAAAAACGAGGAGGTTATCAATTTGGTTGTTTTTTTTTTATTATCATTATTTTTATTTTTGTTACCTCTGAACTCCGTCGTTTATGGAACGATTTTTAATAAATTTTTTCCCCTTATAGGATATGCTTCCAGATTGGTCTCACTTTTTTCAAAATCCAGTTCTGACGATGGGATTCATAAGGAATTGAGGGAACTCCTCAAATATTATAGGCAACTATATAGTGATTTTGGTATGTTCATCGAGAACTTAAGCATTTACAGTCGAAAAGTAACATTTGATAAAGTGGAACTGATGAAGAAGACCAGAAATGGTCAACGGAACTTCATACTCACATAGATATCACAGTGAAGATAGTTAAGCGACTATGAGACTAAAAATAAATGAATGGTTCTGAATAGTTACGTTGAAAATGGTATCATCGAAGTGATCTGATGATGATGATGGAGCCGGAAGGTAGGCACTGAAACTCCGTAGTACCAATACCGACTTATTAGAATTGTCATAAGATGCACTTTGGCTAAAAGGTACTATAGAATTGATCTGATGATGGACCCGGAAGGTGGAAGGTAGACACAGGAACTTCATAATAAAACAATGTAACCTAGGAGTGTTTGGGTTAATTGGAATTGTCATGAGAAATAGGCACTCTGTTTATAAGTGTATCGCAACAAAAAAGTGTAAAATAAAAATTTTTGACAAATAAAAAAAATTACCGACTTCACTAAAAAAAAACTTGGCCAAGTGCGAGTCGGACTCGCGCCCTGAGGGTTCCATACAAACTTACCTATGTAAATAGTTCAATTCTGGAATGGAGTCTCGGAAGATTTTTCCAAAAAGAAAAAAAATAATTGTGACATAACAACAAATTTACAGTTTTCAGATTTATTCCTATACTTGTACTACCTTTGTTTATGCCAAATTTCAGGATTCTGCAAAAAAGTATTTTGTTTTGTGACGCAGGTAACAATAAATTTAATATTTTCAGATTTATTCCTATACCTGTGCTATAAAACTTTGCTTTACGCAAAATTTCAGGATTCTGGGTCAACGGGAAGTGCCCTATGAATTTTGATTTTTCTTTGAGAGTATCGAAATATACGTTTTTTGTGACATAAACGGCTGTATCTTTTTGATTTTTTCACAGCTTCAAAGGGCCGTAGTCCTGAGTATATGGTTTTTAATTCAACTGGATACCTCTAAGCGTTCCCGAGATAAAGGGTCTTGATAGACACACAGACAGACAGATGGACAACAAAGTGATCCTATAAGGGTTCCGTTTTTTCCTTTTGAGGTACGGAACCCTAAAATAAACACAATTTGTCAGATTAGTCACGAAACATATCAAACAGACTAACATTAAATACTAGAGTCAATATTTACCGCCGTTTCAATACTCTTCTAGATCAAGCTATAAATATTTGACATCCATTAACATATTGTATGGTTGTAAACGGGATCAGAATTACATTACGTACATTTGGTTAGCAGCCAAGATATCAATCTTGTACTTTGGAGTTCATAACCCAAGAACCTATAAGAACTATTATAAATGTAGGCAAAAATAATGGTGTAAATTGTGGCGTGAAGTGTTTTAGGATTTCATTCTACAGTAAAATATCAATTTGGGTGTATTTTATTTTGACTATTGCGTTAGGTTAGAACACTGCTCTGGTCTAGGCTAGGCTGAATTACGAGTTGTAGTTTGTGGATTCGAACCAACAGCAGGCACTTCAACACAGTTACCACCACCACCTCCTCCAACACTACCACCGCTACCACCACCACCACCATCACCACCACCACCACCATTTCCACTTACATACATACATTTATTACATCAACACTGCTCTTAAAAAGATGCTTGAAAATGTCAAGAGAAAAAACCAGAACTTCAGGAACGTTTGATAGAGTAATCAGGGCCCTAGAACGCAAAGGGTAACTGAAAGACACAGGTAGGTTTACGTTCGCGCAGAGGACACGGTGGAGCGTATGCTCCGCACTGTATTGTGAAGGTGAGTGCAGCTTCGGCGGAGCTCCGCCGTGTCATCGTGTGGGCGATCGGCTTGACAGAGCCAAAACCTAGTGGGGCCAAGGGTCGAATTCCGAAAGGGAAACCCAGGGTCTTGGACGTTTGGCAAAGAAGGAACATAGATGTTGTTTTAGTAAACAAGAGTCTGACACCTCCGGGCTCCGCCCTAGAGTGGGAGAAGTCATTGGATGGTTTCCAACCATAAAAAAGTAGGTTTAAGTCAGCAAAAGTATGACACGCTGTTTGGTGCTACCCTAGAGTGAGAAAAAACATTTGGATGATTTCCCATCTCACAAAGAGGGGTTTTTTTTTTTTATTGGTTGGGAAAATCATCTTAATGACATCCCCGCTCTTGGGCGGAGCGGGAGATAGTGTCAGACTCTTACTGACTAAAAACCCACTCCTGTTCCTTCGTTGCCTTCGTCCCAGGGCCCCGGGTTCCGCTTTCACACTACCCGTGGCCCCAGTAGGCTTCGACCCTGCTGGGCCCCTACGATTTGCTGACATCTCCTTGAGGCGCGCGTGGAACAAAACGCGCCGTCGACGACTTGGGCTCGGTCCGGACGGTTACCGGACGGTCAGACGGCGAGCCACCCATAGCTCGGCGTCTGCAAGCCCGCGCCTACGGTGGCCGGAAATCGGGATCGGAATCCCGGCGGCGGTTGGTGCGTAAGGACCGTTGCCTCACGCGATCGGCCGCCTCCTTAGCTAGCATTACTGCTTCGCAGAAGGAGGCGACCGCCTGCCACTCCTCCTCGCTCCGGAGCATGGCCTGAACCAAGTCCCGGCGCGAGAGATCGCCGCCGCCGATTGCCCCCACGAGGACACGGCGTTGCTCTGCCCAAGCGGGGCACACCTCCACCGTGTGCTCTACCGTGTCCTCCGGGTGGGCCACACAGTGGCGACACCCGGGCGTCGTTTCCGCACGAATCCGGTGCAGGAACCTCCCGAACTTACCGTGTCCGGTGAGGACCTGCGTCATGCGGAATGTGAGGACGCCGTGAGGTCTTTCCAACCACGCCTCAAAGAGGGGACTTACCGCCATTATAGTGGCGTGCCCAGCACTGGGTCGCGACAGTCGCTGTCGCCATTCCACCATGAGAACTCGCCGGAGCTCTGTCCGCCATGCTGCGACTTGTCGCGGCAGCGGAGTTTCGCCCCGGCGTTGCATCTCCATGCGCCGTTCGTGCATGAGTGCAAGGACTGTTGCCTCCAGATCCCATGGTTGCTGGCCAGCAAGGAGGCTCGCCGCTTCGCGGGAAATCGTCCGGTATCCTCGCACCATCCGTATGGCCATGACCCTCTGGCACGCGTTCAGCCGGGCCGCCGGCTGCTTCCGCAGCCCCGGCGCCCACACCGGCGCGCCATAAAGGGCCATGGACCGAACGATCCCCGCGTAGAGCCTCCGGCAGGAGGCGTCTGGACCCCCAAGGTTGGGCAGGAGCCGCCCGAGGGCAGCCCCAGTCCGATTTAGTTTGGAAGCCAGACGTCGGAAGTGCTCGTCGAAATCCCATCGGCTGTCGAGAACGAGTCCCAGGTACTTCATCGTTGACCCGACGCCGATGTGGACTCCTCCCACCGTTAGCTGGGAACCCGGTGGTGGCGCGTTCCGAGGGCCGTGAAAGCACATGGCCTCGGACTTGTGCAATGCCACCTCGAGTTCCAGCTCCTGGATCCTGCCAACGACTGTCGCGACCCCGCGTGTCGCTAGTTCGACCGCCGCCTGGTACGACTCTCCCTGCGCCAGGACCAGCGTGTCGTCTGCGTAGCAGACCACGCTGACCCCGTCAGGGAGGTCGCCGCGCAGCACGTAGTCGTATCCGATGTTCCACAAGGGCGGCCCTAGTACCGATCCCTGCGGAACACCGCACGACATCTCTCGACGTTCCCACTCCCCCTGGTGACCAGGGTAGGTTATGTACCTGTCTGACAGGTACGCCTCGACCACACGACAGAGGTAGTCGGGCATCCGGTGATACCGGAGTGCCCTCCCAATGCTACTCCAGGGCAGGGAGTTGAAAGCGTTGGCGATGTCCAAAGACACCGTCGTGAGAGCTCGCACGCACATAATGGCGTCCACCGTGGAGCGCCTCCTGCGAAAGCCGAACTGGCCGTCCGCCAGATCCGGCCCCACCCGTGTTAGGTGTGCGACGAGGCGGTCTGCAATTACTCTTTCAAAGAGCTTGCCCACCTCGTCGAGCAGCACAATGGGCCGGTACGCGGACGGAGAGTCCGCGGTGCGCCCCGGCTTCGCGATGAGGACCAGTTTCCCCGTCTTCCAGCGAAGTGGGAACTGGCCCCTCTCCATGCATGCGCTGAAGAGCCCTCTTAGTCGAGGCCCGAGAGCCTCCATGGCCAGGACCCATGCCTTCCCAGGCAAGCCGTCGTCGGGTCCTGGGGCGGTATTTTTGGCATTCAGCCTTCGTACCGCCACTCTCATCTCTACCTCGGTCACCTCTGGAGCGTTGTCGTCGTCGCCGCCATCGTGGTCCGCGTCGGACACCGCTGGTGGCGGAGCCATGGGCGGGGGAGAGTGTTCCCCTCGCGTGGGGAACAGAGTGCTCACCACACCCTCCACGAGCTGGGGCCGGAGACTCTGCGTCAGCGGGGGAGCCCAGGGGCGGAGTTTGTCCCGTACCAACTTGTACGGGCGTCCCCATGGGTCCCCATTCAGAGTCCCCAGCCACACGTTGCGGGCCTCAAGTTTGGCCCGCCTTATCTTCGCTCGGAGGGTGCGCTTTGCCGCTCTGTACCCCTCGTACAGCTCCGCCCCTCTGGCCTCCGCATCCGGTGGACGGATGCGGCGCCTGCGGTATCTGGCATACCGGCGTCGCGCGGCATTGCACGCGTTGCGCAGTGCCGCAATCTCCGGCGACCACCAGTATACCTGGCGCTGAGCACGTCCTGGAGGGACTCGGGGCATTGCCGCGTCGCAAATTTGCGACATGGCCTCCCGGAACCACTCTGCCTCGACGTCTATGTCGACAGGCCTGTACGGTGCTTGCACCCAGGCCTGTACCGTCGCGGCTTCCAGGAGGAGCTCCCGGTCCATCTGCCTCAGCGCCCACCGCGGACCACAAGGATTCTGTCGGACCGGCGCAATCAAGGTTTGGGCGGAGACGTCGAACCGGATGTACCGGTGGTCTGAAAACGTCTCCACCCCCTCCATAACGCGCCAGTCGACGACACGCGGCGACAGAGCGGGGCTGGCGAACGAGATGTCCACCACTGAGTCACCCCGCATCCGCACACACGTGGGGACAGAACCCCGATTTAGGACGACCAGGCCTGTCTCCAGAGCCCAGTCCTCCACCATCCGACCCCGCTGGTTCGTGAACCGGGAACCCCAAGCCAAGTTCTTGGCATTGAAGTCCCCGCAAACGACCACGGGGAGGGAACCAAACCCAGCGACGACGGCTTTCAGCTCCATTAGGGAGATGTGAAGATCGCCGAGAGATCTGCTCGGGGACAGGTAGACGCCTACCACTGCAATGTCCCCGAAACGTGCTGCCACGCAACCCCGTCCCCTCGTGACGGCCTCGAGGGTCGGGGTACCGGCGGCGGCCGACGAAATTAGGGTCACCGAGCCGTCCAAGTCCCGCACCCAGTCTCCCCTGGGCAGGACATTGTACGGCTCGGAGACCACGGCGATATTGATCGACCACTGCGCCATGCTCTGGAGCAACAGATCCTGAGCGGGGGCGCAGTGGTTGATGTTCGCCTGAAGGAGACGTAATGGGGTCGTTATTGACAGTCCATTACAGTGTCCTCCCGAGCCCCCCGTGAGGGCCCTGCCGCGGCGGGTGCGACGGCGACAGCGGCGGCAGCCAAGGAAGCGGCTGCGGCGGTGAGTACGTCCGGGTGGATGGGCCGTTGTACTTTGCCCTTGGCCTTGGCGGGGGGGTCGCAGGACCTGCCCCCAGCCCGGTGGTCGGCCGGCTTGCCTGCCGCCGCACATGCGTAGCAGTGCGGCGTTGCACGGCATTCGACGGCCTTGTGACCTGCCTGACCGCACTGGTAGCAGCGGTCACTGCGGTCCACCTCCACGGCGCAATGGGCCCCCACGTGGTGCCCCACGTGACAGCGGTAACACCGCAGAGGTCTGGGCTCCAGCAGTTTTACCTGCGCGGAGACCCAGCCCACCAAGAGCCTACGGCCTTCAGCCGTGATGGCTTTGGCCGCCGACACGGGGCAGCTGACCGTAACGGCCCGCATGCCCGTGCACAGCACGGATGGTGCCAGCCCGCACTTGATCGGCCTGGCATCCTCCCGCCCTGACGACGGCGGCCACCACCTCTTCCACCCTAACGGAGTCATCCAGACCCATGATGCGCACGTCTATGCACTTTGTGGGCCTGGACACTCGGACCTCCTCGACGTCCAGGGACGCCCTGATCCTTGCGGCCAGGGCGTCCGCGGCAGAGCCGCTGTCCGCACCAGGGACCTCCAAAATTCGGGCCCCGGTTGCGGTGCGCCTCATTCGGAAGCCTTCAGAGGCTCCGAATTCGTCGAGGTGATCCACCACCGCCTGCTTCGCCTTTGCCATGACGGCGTTGTACGTCACGCCCTTATTTTCCGCAGCTGGCTGTAGTGTGATCACTACAGCTGCGGAATTCGGGGCGCGAAGTCTGGCCGCCATGGCCCGCTTCTTGCGCTGCTGTCGCCGCTCGCGCTTCTTCGCCGCTTTGGCCACCTTGCCCGCCTTCCTGCTGGCGCCGACCACCGTCCATTCGGCGCCAGCCGAGGGTTCTTCTTGAAGCAGGGGAGGCGGCAGGCGCGGCCTAGTCGCCGCCGCCGCGGAAGGCCCCGCTGATTTAGCGGCAGGCGCCGCTCTGCCTTTCGGGGGAGGAGCAGGTTTTCACAAAGAGGGGTGAAAATTCGAGGACACTATGTCCTCGAGTTTTCAACATTCACCACTCCACTCTCTGTTTACCTGGTGAACCGCACCTAATTGCACTTTTCGATGCTTCTATCATTTTCTGACACTTAGAACCATCGTTTATTAGAGCTAGACAGAGAGCTGGAGTGCGATCGCATATGGCGGAATCGACGAGGCCAACAACTTTCATAGAGAGGAGGCCGTGACATAATCTTTGAAACTTTCGTCCAAAAACAAATGAATAAGTATCTTCCTTTTGGTATTGCAAAAAGAAATTGACCTGTGAAAATCTTATCAGTTACTCACAAAAGTACAAGAGCGATGTGTATTGTTTGTCTCTTAATAAATAGGTACAGTACTTGTGTCACGTACATAGATAAATGTTTCGAGATTAAACCTTTTGTGACATTAACAGCTATAATATGTCTGTAAACTTGTATTGATAATATTAAACTTAGTTTAATAATTGAGCATTACGAATATCCAATATTGATGTCAATTTTTGCCCAGAGACTACGAGCTTCTAACGCGATCCAATTGGCGACCTAAACTGTACAGTTAAAGGGATGGAGCTATATAGGGTGTATAACTCCATCCTTTTTTTTACTCGCACATCTGATATTTTAATACGTCATTGTAAGACCCCAGGTCAGGTCAGCTTAGTACGGATAGCATCATCAAACGGTTATTATTTTTTCTAAGGTATTTGAATGTGAGCTCCTCTCACATTCACTCTCACTCTTAAACGATTGATGCAGCTGTCTGTACTTAATGAATATGTCGTGGTCAGATCTTAGAAATTGATCCCTTCATGATATGGCCAAGTGAAATTGGCCAGGGCCTCAAGTCTGCTATTACAATAGCGCGTAGCGCCAGAATGGTATATCATTGATTTCATAATTGTTTATTTTGACAAGTTTGGTAATCTACTAATATAATGGCGTCATTATGACTTTCCCATGGTCAACCACTGACACTCCATTGAAAGAAATGGCATAGAATGGTAATTTCGTACCTAATGACAAATTAATGTTTGACGTATGCGGGAATCTGCTAAAATTTTGACAGTTCCTTTGATCAGTGACCTACCATTAGGACATCATTGTGCAGTCATTGTATTTAATTTGTTACCACGGGCCACGAACGCAGATCTGGGCGCGTCGGACTCTCTGTTTTTTAGATTTTTATGGTGTCCATAGATTTTATATGGCAACTAGACTTGTAGAGCTACATTAGATCCACAACACACCACGCAATGTCACACGACGCGCCGCTACGTACAAATCAGGCGTGATCCACGTGTGCGACGATCTAATGTAGTTCTAGCTTGAATGCAAAGGGCAACTGACGCACACAGTAAGGTTCTAGGCTGTAATAGTCTGACACTCTCTCTCGCTCCACCCTTGAGCAGGCAAAGTGATTCGATGATTTCCCATCTCAAAAAAAAAATTACAATCTTGTTAATTGACAAAAACATTTCACGTACTGTATGACCAATTAACTCAAGAGTCAGAATAAGAATGGCGTATACAGAATTCATTTTCAGCGAACAAAATATTTGGTTGAAAAAAAAAAAAAAGATTTGTGAAACAAAATACCGTCGATCCAGCTTGATGATGAAGGCTATTGTTGCTGAAAATATTTTTATTACAATACGTCCATAGCTCCCCAATTAACGAATTTTTGCTGACTCGATATGACAAACCGACTTTATTCAAGGCTTTTGTTTTCATTGTTCCATGAAAATATAAAGAATTAATTGTTCATGTTCGAGATTTTACTTCGATTTTGTATTTACACAAAATGTCATGATGGTCCAGTGGTTCAGGCCTCTCATCTATGAGGTTGCATTTTCGAATTTTTCAGTTCATATGTTCTTTTCTAAGTTTATCTGCACATTACTGACATTACGTGCCTCCAAAAGCATGTAAACGTTGGTCCTGGTTGGCAGACAGTTCCACAGGTACTCAGACACCAGAAAATCTGACCTTCAGTCTATCCAAGGAGTAACGTGTTGTCCAGTTACTAAGTTGTGGAGGTCTGATAGACAGTTCATCATCATCATCATCATCATTTCAGCCGAAAGACGTCCACTGTTGGACATAGGCCTCCCCCAAGCGTCTCCACAACGATTGATCCTGTGCGTCTCGCATCTACCGCATTCTCTCGCGACTCGACTCGCGACAGGTCGTCGGTCCACCTTGATAGGCTGTTGCTCCGTGTAAAACACGGGTCTTCAGCCGCATCAGGTTAGACTGGAAGTCAACCCCAGCTAGTTGGGAAAAGGTCTAGGAGGCCAGGAGATGACAACATGTATGATAATAAACGTCTATCTTAAAAGTAGTATGTTTACAATCGGTTTCTGAATCCATTTTAGCTGTTTTTAAAATAGTTTTTATTTATCCTAAGATATTTATTTTTTTCTTGATAGGTTCGCGCTTGACCGTTATCTCACCTGATGGAAAGCGACGATACGGTCTACGATCGAACGCGCTTACCTAGAAGTAACCTATTCACTCTTGACTTAAAGATTCCCGGGTTGTAGCCATCAGGAAACACAGATTCCGGCAAGGAATTCCACTCCTTAGCTGTACTCACAATGAATGTGTTCCCAAAACGTCTCGTGCGCATAGGTGGGATGTCCACCATGTATCAGTGGCACATTGCCGTACACCTGGTGGTCCGATGATGGAACGGGCTAGGCGGAAATCAAGCATTATAGGATTTTTTTTTTCCCTACTTTGATAAATCTTGATTGCGTTACTAGCCGTGTTTGTGTGTAAAACTGATGCGCTACCAATGTAGTGCATCGATCTCTATATTATTTCGATTGTGCAAGTGCGAAACTTTTACATGTTTGGACATACCATCCGTAGTGAAAGTTCTTTGGAACGTTTAGTGGTATAAGGAAGAGACGATCTATGACCACAACCACTCTACTAGGAGTGTACGACTAAGGAGAAGCACAGGGTGACAACCTGCGTAGTACAGCATAACTGTCTCTATCTTCTTCATTAATAGGGTGACAATCTACGTAGTTAAGCCTAAATGTCTCTATTTTCTTCATTAACAGGGTGACAACCTACGTAGTATAGCATAACTGTCTCTATCTTCTTCATTAACAGGGTGACAACCTACGTAGTATAGCATAACTGTCTCTATCTTCTTCATTAACAGGGTGACAATATACGTAGTATAGCATAACTGTCTCTATCTTCTTCATTAACAGGGTGACAACCTACGTAGTATAGCATAACTGTCTCTATCTTCTTCATTAACAGGGTGACAACCTACGTAGTATAGCATAACTGTCTCTATCTTCTTCATTAACAGGGTGACAACCTACGTAGTATAGCATAACTGTCTCTATCTTCTTCATTAACAGGGTGACAATATACGTAGTATAGCATAACTGTCTCTATCTTCTTCATTAACAGGGTGACAACCTACGTAGTATAGCATAACTGTCTCTATCTTCTTCATTAACAGGGTGACAACCTACGTAGTATAGCATAACTGTCTCTATCTTCTTCATTAACAGGGTGACAATATACGTAGTATAGCATAACTGTCTCTATCTTCTTCATTAACAGGGTGACAATATACGTAGTATAGCATAACTGTCTCTATCTTCTTCATTAACAGGGTGACAATATACGTAGTATAGCATAACTGTCTCTATCTTCTTCATTAACAGGGTGACAACCTACGTGGTATAGCATAACTGTCCATATCTTCTTCATTAACAGGGTGACAATATACGTAGTATAGCATAACTGTCTCTATCTTCTTCATTAACAGGGTGACAACCTACGTAGTATAGCATAACTGTCTCTATCTTCTTCATTAACAGGGTGACAATCTACGTAGAATAGCATAACTGTCTCTATCTTCTTCATTAACAGGGTGACAATCTACGTAGTTAGGCGTAACTGTCTCTATTTTCTTCATTAACAGGGTGACAATCTACGTAGTATAGCATAACTGTCTCTATCTTCTTCATTAACAGGGTGACAATCTACGTAGTATAGCATAACTGTCTCTATCTTCTTCATTAACAGGGTGACAATCTACGTAGTATAGCATAACTGTCTCTATCTTCTTCATTAACAGGGTGATAATCTACGTAGTTAAGCGTAACTGACTCTATGTTCTTCATTAACAGGGTGACAACCTACGTAGTATAGCACAACAGTCTCTATCTTCTTCATTAACAGGGTGACAATCTACGTAGTATAGCATAACTGTCTCTATCTTCTTCATTAACAGGGTGACAATCTACGTAGTTAAGCGTAACTGACTCTATGTTCTTCATTAACAGGGTGACAACCTACGTAGTATAGCACAACGGTCTCTATCTTCTTCATTAACAGGGTGACAACCTACGTGGTATAGCATAACTGTCTCTATCTTCTTCATTAACAGGGTGACAATATACGTAGTATAGCATAACTGTCTCTATCTTCTTCATTAACAGGGTGACAATCTACGTAGTTAAGCGTAACTGTTTCTATCTTCTTCATTAACAGGGTGACAATCTACGTAGTTAAGCGTAACTGTCCCTATCTTCTTCATTAACAGGGTGACAATCTACGTAGTTAAGCGTAACTGTTTCTATCTTCTTCATTAACAGGGTGACAATATACGTAGTATAGCATAACTGTCTCTATCTTCTTCATTAACAGGGTGACAATCTACGTAGTTAGGCGTAACTATCTCTATCTTCTTCATTGACAGGGTGACAACCTACGTAGATTAGCATAACTGTCTCTATCTTCTTCCTAAACTTCGTTCACATACAAATCCTGCTTTTGACCTGCTTTTCGAAAATGCCTGAGATCGTTCCTCATTGTATTTCAACTTTTTCTATGAAAATCTTTTACACTTTCATATTTCAGCTGTATCAATCAATTTCAAACACAGCCAACTGGTTTATCCATACATATTCATAAGGAAGATACAAAATTTAGTCAAGATAAAAAGACAGATCTGGACTGATGGAGAAGGATGTCGCACCGTAATATTTTGACCACACGTGATTGCAAAAGAATTAAATAAACGGATTTGTGAAATAAAAGAAAAGTTAATAAAATAAATAAGGTTTTTTTTAAGTCTAGTATCTACAATACAGAAGAATATCAGCGCTGCGTTATAATATGCTGAGTTGGGCACCCCCACCCCCACTGGTCTCGCTCAGATTAACTTTTTCCTTTTTATTAGGCATTTTTAGTTTATACGATTGTTTGAGGTAAGAATAGAAAAAAAGAAATAAAAAGAGTTTATTTACGACAAACATGGCACATAACTTAAAAATATATTGTATCAAATCTATACAAAAGAGTGAAGTTGTGCTACACATCCGCGTAAATCGGTCAGCGCTCAGCAAAATGCTGAGTGTTAAATAAACATTTTTTTCTTTCTTTTCTTTGTTTCTTTCATTGGTTTCTTTCTTTCTTATGAAGTCAAATAAGTATCAAAGCATTTCCTGACCGACATAGCAATCATAAACGTAGCATCAAAAGCATCACAAACATTTAGTCCATACCCACACTTTGAACACCCAGTGTGCACTTGAACGGTCGCACATATAAAGCCCACGCCAGAAAATCTTGCTAGTTCGCAGACGGTACATTAACAGACGCTGCTGAATCATATTCTGCTTACATACGCGTTTATAAAGCCTCGTATAGACAAGATGGTACAAATATTGGTTTTATTTTTCAGTCTTTAAAAATACGGTCACTCTGAAGTTGGAGTTTCGAACTATTGTGCATAAGTAGGTACTCGAAAAAACACGCTATACGCTTTCGCTATAATATGATTTTTTATATTGTCTTCTGGTTCTTTTTTTAGGTGGGAAATAGGGTTTGGGAATTCCCGACAATTTCAAAGTCTCGGGACACGAGACTGCCTACAATCAACATCTTGGGAATTCCCGGGATTCCCGAGATTTTTAAGTTGTTTTTTCTTTTTTTAAGTCGTCTAGGTAATTCTTTTTTGAAGAATTTCAATTGAGTTAATTTCTGGTGAAAAATTTTAATTCATTAAACCCCAAGCGAGCGTCGGTGTTTGTTCTCTTCATTTCAAAGTCTCGACACAAAAGTCCCGGGACTCGAGACAACTAAAATTATAAAAAGTCCCGGGACTTCAAGACAGGACACGTCCTGGGACTCAAACTAATGGGAAATCATCCAATGACTTCTCCCGCAGTAGGGCGAAGCAAGAAAGCGTCTCAGATTTTTACTGAATAAAACTAACTTCTATTTTCCTTCTTTAACTTCGTTCCAGGGCTCCGAGTTTCTTTTTCGCACCACATATGGCCCCAGTAGGCTTCGATTCGACTGGGCCCCTACAGTTTTGCTGACATCTCATTGAGACGCGTGGAACACTATGCGCCGTCGACTTGAGCTCGGTCCAGACTGTTATCGGACGGCCGGGCGAGGAGCTAACCATTGCTCACTGTTCGCAAGCAAACAAAATATTGATATTCAATTAAAATAATCTAGCAATAGCAACGGCTAAACTGGGATTGGGCGGGTCACATCAGCCGCATGCACTCTGACCGGTGGGCGAGAGTCTCTACAAAGTGGGTACCTGAGGACGGACGACGCCGACGAGGTCGACCTGGGAAGAGGTGGCGAGGCGACCTAGATGCCTACCGCAAGGATTGGTTCGAGGTGGGTCAAGAAAAGAATACCTGGAAGAAGTTGGGGGAGACTTTTGCCCAGCAGTGGGACAGTATAGGCTATTAAAAAAAAAGCAACTGTTAAAAAACTCTTAATGCATGGTGGACGCTAGAACCACACTAATATTATAAGGGCCAAAGATTGTGTGTATGTATATTTGTATCTATGTTTGTTACTTCTTTACGCTCAAACGGATGAATGGAATTCGATGAAACTTGGTACACGTGTAGGCCATATCCTGGAATAGCACATAGAATACTTTACATCTCGGGCGTATATTCCCTTGGCCAAAATTTCTACTATCAAAGCCGCTGGCAGAAGCTAGTTTGAAATAAGACCAATAACTGATACCCTGGCTACCTAAACAACATTGACCGATACGTGACGTCATCACTGAAAGTGTATGATTCAATCCGATATCTGTAATCAACAAATCAGCTTTCAAGATAGTAAAAAGTATTTTAGATACGTTTCAACTCACGTATTTGTTTGGGTAACTGCAAACTGTTCAATTTGATTCATTGTTTTTTAAGTGGATCTAACGGATCAATTTTAAGGAAAACAGAATTTTTACTGGTTTCACAGTAGGCTTTTCGCTTCTTCTTATTGCTAGAATGCAATGCGCTTTCTGAATGGATCGGTGTGTTATTTGTTCACCTATACATCACACTAATAATAAAAAGGTGAAATTTTGTGAGTGCGTATGTTCGAGCATAGCATTATTATAGCAGTTCGAGCGTACAGAAATAAAAATTATATGAAGTAAGTAACACACATTACTTCATATAATTTTTATTTCTGTACGCTCGAACTGCTGAACTTATTCAAAGGGAAGGGGGGCGGAGACGCGGGAAAAGTTATTGTTGAATATTCTAAAACAAAATACCGATTTTTACCTCACGTTACCTACGTACGTCAGGTAACCATTGGTATTTTGTTTTTTTTAAGATCCTTTTCTGTTACAACAATTGCACTGTCCCATTTCTACAACTACGTATCGATGGCTTATAGTGAATACCTCGTAACTGTGAAATACGTTACTTTTCAGGAGGCACAAAAAACCAAAATAGACCTTTAATATCATGTAATTATAATGGGCTTCTACGTGTTTTATTTATTCAAATATTTAAAACTATTGATTTATTTTAAACGCTCGTTTCTCTTGTTTTTCTTTTTTTTTCTAAAAGTTTCGAAGCTCCATTGCGAAGTTATCACACCAATCTGACTCGAGCAAAGTATGCATTCAACATCGTTGATGGCGGTACTAGTATCAAATCAAAATTTTGCGTCATATAAGATTATGTGTTACGAGCTTTCTTTTCAGAAATATAATGAAACAAAAATCACCTAAAATTGCATAACCGAGGTTTTCACTCTAAACCATCGGTATAATCTTTGATCTAAATAGTCATCTACCTGCTTATAGAACATTATTTCAGTCCATAACAATAGCACTTCTTCAAGCTTCTTGTACTCTTAAAATTTAACCTAGACGTTTCCTCCGCATCCCGTCTAGACTGCTTTAATAATCCTGTTACCTCACAGACTCAAAGGAGGATAGTAATGCAATTTCAGGACATGCATTTTCAGAGCATTTTTCGGGATATTCGACTAAGCCGTTGATAGCTTTTACTGGTTTTACGGGGAAACTGCAAACTGGTTTAGTGGAGAGCGTTTGAAATTCATTGCTTTTTAGCCTTGAATTCCAGTAACATCTGCTATCTGGACAAGAATTTCAGTGGACTATATGGAAAGCACTAAATTGATTGCGCATCCTGGTAGGCCGCTGCAAATACTGAAACTTGGCGAAATGTGGTTATAAAGATTCGTCGGATACTCTTTTTTTGGACTTTAAAAGAAACTTTGACCCCTGAGTTTGTTTCGGTGTTTCTTCTCAGGGTAGTCAGCTAGGAAACACCGGCCTCATCTAGTTTAAAACGACGAAAAAAAAAATTGACGTGTAAAAGTGTTTTTTTAAACCTACTTACAAAATAAATATCATTTATCATCTCATATACTCGTATTGCATGCGAACATGAATCAAATGGGCGCCGTTTTTTTCGCCGCTTTGCACAGTTGTTAATGTTATTTTTTAAACTTACCTATTTTTTATTTCTACTGTATGTGTGAGGTACAAATAAACGTTTCTTTTTCTTTCTTTATTTAAGTGCCCATACGTCTGCACTTTGGAGGTCTTAATGAATGCTACTGATACTGCAATCAACGTCGCAAAACAGTTTAAGGAGTTAAGGACTTCACCACTGACTGGAAAATCAGAAGAAAAGTTTCTAATTCGTCTCACTTTTGCTAACTAAAAACAAGGATATTAATGTTGTCAAAATAATAATAATAATATTTTTTTATATATTTTTTTAATTTTTATTGAAATATTTAAAAATATAATTCATATGATATATTTATAAATAAATGTAATAATAATATTCCACTATCACACAACGTCATCTAGTCTCAAACTAAGCAGAGCTTGTGCTATGAGTACTAGACAACTGATAAACATACTTAGATATTTCTAAATACATACATATTATAGATAAATTACACCCAGACACGGAACAAATGATCGTGCTCATCACACAAACATTTGTCCTGGGTGGGAATCGAACCCACGACCTCCGGCATAGCAGTCAGGACGACTAACCACTAGACCATCAGGCCAGTAAAACAGTATTTCCATATCAGGTAGTAGGTAATTTGTTTAATCTACATCAAAATGTATCTTTTATTGTCGACACTAAAAGTTTATCAACCTCTAATAATCCAATTAACTACCTACTGAATATTTAATCGTTCTGCAAATTGACTATTAAATTCCAAACAGAAGACATAACAGTATCCATTAATTTCTAACACGTCTTCGAAGCCACATAACCCATTTGAACAAAGCATTTCTACAACAAAGACTGAACCGTTCTTATCTAGGTCTTCCAGCACTTCGCAACGACACACACTCGTGTGAAACTCCCTAAGGATTATTCCGCGTATGAAATTTTAACAAGAACCGCCATAATATCCGTCGCATTACACATACGAATGTACTCAAAAGGAGTCTGTTTGCGGCCGTAGCGCTCATTTTTAAACTCAGAACCGGTTTGCAGCAGTTTCAGCTGGATGGGGCCGGTTTTTCGTGGTTTTATGAAGAGATGTTATTATTGTTGGGTATACTCGTTAGTTCAATTCGTTTGAGTGGTTTAGTATTTATATTTTGTTTTGGGTAAACGGTTTTACGCGAACATCGTTAAGGTTTGAGCAGATTTTTCTTAGTTTTGCTGCGGTTGCAGCATGAGCTTAGTTTCTTTTTAGGGTAGTGTACCTAAAGGGTAAAAACGGGACCCTATTGCTAAGATTTCGCTGTCCATCTGTCTATCATCAGGCTGTATCTCGTAAACCGTGACAGCTAGATAGTTGTTTCACAGATGATGTATTTCTGTTGCCGCTATAACAACAAATATTAAATAGTTATTTAAGTGAGACTCCCATATTACAAACGTGAATTGTTTGTCGTTTTTTTTTTTTTACGGAAACCTTCGTGCGCGAGTTTGACTCGCTCTTGGCCGGTTTTTTAACTGTGTTTTGGTCTCGGTAAAGTTTTGTTTGTTCTTAGTGTACGGTTTTATCGATGTTTTTAAAAGAGTGAAGAACTTTCTTGCTGTGTTTTCTAAATCTAAATTAATAATAGAAATATTAAATTAAAGAGGGAGGTAAAAGTGATTATCTCTCTAGATGTATCTTTTTTTTGGTGGGAAACCATCAAATGACTTCCGCTCTTAGTGGAGGGAAGGAAAATCTGTTCAAACTTTTACTCACTAAAACTAATCTGTGTTCCTTTAGATGCCCTTTGCGTTCCAGAGAATTTAAAGACTTCCTTGAGAAAAGTGATTGATTTCCATCAAATCAAATCAAATCATCTTTATTGTGGTTTAATATAGGAATTAAATATTCTACGAACGGCTATTTCTTACCCTTAGGGCGTACGATATAGTGTAGGTGTACACACCTATAGTGAGTTTACATGCAAATTATCAGGTAATGAAATGTTTGTTGGAGTAACAAATTTTAATAAACAAAAATTTTATAAATGAATGGAGTCTCTCGTTATTATCATGTTTTTCATCAATTATCTATGTATACAAAACGCATCATGCCCCAGGCAGATTATATTTTAGTTTGTCGGCAAAGAAGTCCTTCATAGAGTAATAGCATTTGTTCACTAACAGTTCATGGAGTTTCTTTTTAAATGATTTTATTTCAGTCATTGCTCCTATAGGCCTTGGATAGGAGAACTATCCAAAATATGACCACAAATTTATACATTCTATATAAAACCGATTTTTTGTCAGTACGTTGTTTTATAGTCACATACGGACTCTTACAAGTTGTTGACTTAAATGACACCGTTATCATGAACTGATAACACGGAACGGTCGTGATTTGAATCAACAAGTTTGACCTCTTGACCTTGTGTTTCGGGCAATCCCGAAATAAAGAGCGTGACTCAAACTGTTGTTCAAACTAATTATTAAATGAGAAGAATTTTCCTTATGTTTTTTTTTGTTATTGTTCGATTGTGATCCGTATGTCTGCAAAGTGTAATACCATTCCGAAAATTGATTTATTGACGCCTTTT
The DNA here is from genome assembly GCA_949316375.1 of Mythimna vitellina. NCBI lineage: Eukaryota > Metazoa > Arthropoda > Insecta > Lepidoptera > Noctuidae > Mythimna > Mythimna vitellina. The sequence goes on from OX438693.1 coordinate 5,956,757, forward strand.
CCTTTTAGAGAGTAGGCCTGAGTTCCAGCATTGGGACCGGATCTTTTTTTTTGTGGGAAAGTCATCTAATGACATCGTCCGCACTTGGGCGGAGCAAGAGGGCGTGTCTGACTTTTACTGACTGAAACTCACTCCTCTTCCTTCTTTGCCATTGTTCCGGGGTTCTCTTTCGCATTACCCTTAGGCTTCGGTCCTGCTGGACCCCTACGGATTCTGACATCTCCTTGTGGCGCGCGTGGAAAACTACACGCCGTCGACGGTTTGGGCTCGGTCCGGACGGCGAGCTACCAATTGCTCGCTGTTCGCAAGCCCGCGCCTATGATATAGGAACAGGGTCTTAAAAGGCTGATTATGCTGTTATGCTATCAGCGCAATGGTTGAGTAATTGGCTGCTGCCCAGCTTGTGGCGGATTATATTCCCGCAATAAACAAATATTTGTATGATAAAGAAAACAAAGAATATATTTAGTTGTTCCGGGTGCAAGTGTCTTGTGTGTGTAAGTGTACATGTTTGTAAACACAACCACGACACAGGAATCATTCCTATAGTGGACCAACGTTTAAAAAAAAAGTTTTATGGTTCTTGAGTGAAAACAGCGAATCGGTAAACAAAAAGTGGGACATGCTCAGGCAAGGTGAAGAAATAATATTTGCAGAGTGGCTTGTTCACGACCTTGCCACTGTGAGCGGTAGCTAAGCGCGGTGCGGCGAGCGGTAAGATCAAAAGTATGAAAATGTTTGAAGCATGCCACGAGACGCCGCTCATAGTGCCGCGCGCCCGCGTACTGGTGCCGCCCTTCTTGCTGCGCCGCTCGCCGCTAAGACCGAAGTCGTGAACAGGCCATTATGACGCGAGCGACCGTGCGTTCTGTTACACGCGCGCCTCAAAGATCTGTCAGCAAAAATGATGGGGTCCGCTAGGGTCAATACCTGCCAAGGCTGCGGGATTATACGAAAGTTACCCTGGTTGGCCTTGGAACGTAAACGGCTACTGAAGGAACGCGAGCGGGGTTTAGTCAGTAATGCTTGACATTTTATTTCGCTCCACCCAGTGCAGAAGAAGTTATTTTATTTTTTCCTATCGCAGAAAAAGTAAATAATACATTACGTAAAATGTAGTATTCTGTTGTGTTATAATCTGCCTATTCGTAAAAGGTGTCAGATTATGTAAATGTAATAATTTATTTATAACGGATAAAACTGCCTGTATCAGTATATGGTATCTGTAAATAAGGAAAAAGATAAATCATATTAATTTTTGTAATGATTACCTAATTAATTTGCTAGCGTTCATAGCAGACGGATTCACAAATAGCGTTCTTGGAGATTTTCAAGGGTTTTTGCTGATGAAGTGTGACTTCAGACCTTTGCCAATGCACCAGGAAAAGTAACCAAGAGTTGTGTTGCTTCAGAGCAGTGATGGCCGAGTGGGAACGGCCCCGAGTTACGAGTTGTAGATCGCGGGTTCAAACCCAGCCAGGCGCAATACTTTGTGTAATTTATTTCATCACCACTGCTCACAAAACGGTGAAGGAAAACATCGTGAGGTAACCGGCATGTCCTAGAACCAAAAATTCGAAAATATGCGACATTCACCAATCCGCACTGGGCCCGCGTGGTGGATTAAAGCCCATTCCTTCTCCTATAGAGGAGGCCTGAGTCCCAGCAGTATGCAGTATATGCTATTATGCTATGTGTTTCTTCAATGCAGAACAACAAAAAGGATAAACGAAAATAGTACGAACAAAACGAATTTACCTGTGGATACAGGCAAAATTATGCAAATATTTATAGATTTGACCTAGTCTCTGGAGATTATTTTTTAAAATATAAAATCATCATCTTTTCAGTTGAAAGATGTCCACTACTGGACACAGGCCTCCTACAAGTGGCGCCACAATGACCGGTCCTGTGCGTGTCGCACAGAGGATTAAGAGATTCCCATCAGTTTACCTTGCGGGAGGTCTTCCTACGCTGCGTCTTCCGGTACGTGATCGTCACTCCAGAACCTCTCGGCCCATCGACCATCTCTCCTGCGAAAACACAAAATGATGAATGAATCTTCAAATTTCTGAAATGGAAACCCTCGGTTCTAAAATGTAAAGTGCAGGACACAGGTATGGTTCAAGCCAGTAAAAGTTTGACACGCTCCATCCTAGACCGTGAGAAGGTATTGAATGATTTTCCATCTCAAACAAAAAAAAAAACCTGAATGATGTGGTGATACTTGAGGTAGCCTTATGTCTAGCAGAAGACATCTTTCGGTTGAAATGGTGATGATGATCACTTCACTTGCATTTAATTTGTGATATGTCAATAATTTATTTATCGAAAACGGCTGCAAAGGAGGAAGGTTGATAATAAGAGGCATTAAAAATAGTTGGAAACGGAAACTTTTTTTTTTTAAGTATACACTTACACACACATACGATGGGCGAAAAATGCTTCCTGTCAACCCTTCTTCTTTTATATTCGAAATATATAGCATAATATGCTTATGCTTTATATTTCGAATATAAAAGATCGACTTTTTAATGTTTCCACTCAAGCCTCCTCTCTAGGAGAGGGAATGGGCCGCGTAATCCGCCACGCGGGCCCAGTGCGGGTTGGTGAATGTCACATGTTTTTGAATTTTTGGTTCTAGGACATGCCGATTTCCTCACGATGTTTTCCTTCACCGTTTTGAGAGCAGTGGAGATGAAATAAATTTAACAAAGTAATGCGCCTCGCTGGGTTAGAACCCGCGACCTGCAACTCGTAAGTCGGTGCCGTTAACACTCACTGCTCTAACTTCGAAATGTAATACAGAAAATAATATCATTGAATTGAACTCCTTTGACCTAGAAAGGCAATCCCAGGCTCAGCAGCTTAGTTTCAATCCGATCATTTCCGATTGCGAGAAATCTTTTGCGTGTAATTCAACACTATCTATATTTTATACTAGATCTAAGATGGCGCCCGCGATTTGGTGCTAAATTATTCGCCTTGCTCCAGTTTCCAACGTTCATTAGAGATTCTGCTGCATAATAGGTGGGTACTGAACTTATTGTTGGCTACGATCTTGTGTTAAAATGCAATGTCAGCTGGTTTTCTTTTCATAAACATTTGGAAGAAAAGAGGGGCAAGTACTCTTTGTCTTTATTATATTGTTGAAGGGTTTTTTGTTTATTGAATTGAAGTATCAGATCTTTTAATAAAGAGGATAATTAAATACAAATGCTTCTAAATGTACTGCTGGTAAATGAAGTGAAGGTCGCAGGAGAAACAAGGCTGCCGACATAGCTCGAAGAATGGCCAAACTTATGTGGCAGTGGGCAGAGAACATTGCTCGTAGAACAGTTGGTCGATGGGGCCGAAAGGTCGACCGCGTACAGGATAACGCAGCGTTGGATGTGGACATGCAGGTGGACCGACGACCTGATGAGGATCGTGAGTATTTAACGTATGCAAGACGCACTGGACCGGTCGTTTGCACAACACTTGCGGGAGGCCTATGGCCAACGGTGGACGTATTTCGGTTGAAATGATGAAATGGATGTAGTAGTTACTTTTCAGAAAAAAAAATCTTGTAGAGGTCAAGAGGCCTTAATCTCACCTGATGGAAAGCAATGGATAAGGTTTGCCATAAAGTGATCGAATTCAGAAGATTCCTGTTCACTCTTCGACTAATGGGTCATAGGTGGAAGAACATAGACGCTGATAGAGAGTTTGATATTTTATCTATTCTCATAATAAATATCCACATTAATGAAGGAGCGAAATGTATCAGTGACAGCTAAAGACAAACTAAGCTCACATATGTTTAGTATGCTATGCATTATGCCACCTAGACTCTTGAATTTGCTTGAAAACAGAGGCTTAGAAACTTGGCATACGCAACGCTGTCATATGTGTCCTAAGTAAGACCTACTGTCCCCGGACGCATAGCTTCATAGACAAGTATTCGTCATTATTCGCTTGATGTATGCCCGTTCACAGCTTACATACAAAACTATGAAAGCCTGTCGTCAAAGCAGCAGCGTCGTGTCGTCGTCGTGTCGTTTCAGGAGGTCTACTCTCTTTCTCCGAAAAACGAAGTTTCGATCGAAATTTCACGATTCCATTCGTTTCTGAAATTTCGTAGGAACGAAGATAACTCCTCAAATAATTGCCGACGGATATCTTTGTTGCGACTGAGTCTCTCATTTCCCACAAACTGTTAGTAAGGAATTTGCGTAATGTTGACCTGGTAGCGCAGGTGTCGACGGGTCCTTGTACGCTCAAAACGTACTTCACGTAGAGATGCTTCAATTAAAAGCATTATTGATGCCGTTTTAAGCTCTTTTCTTACAAAATCCACACAAACGAAAATCAAAAGGTACCTAACGCTTTTGGTTTCGTCAGTTTAACGTTAAAATTTTTCCACCGCAAAAAAAAAGAACTAGTCCTTCTGTCAAGATCAAAGTTTCGTTCGGAACATTACGAATTAGAGTAGGTTGAGAGAATCTCTACGTCAGATCATTCTCGTTTCGACGAAATTTCGGAAGCGAAGGGAATCGTGAGAAGAGAAAATCCCCTCCCCCCCTGTTACGAATCCGTGGACAAGTCGTCAAAGTCAACATCAATAAAAAAATTCCGTAAACAAAACACACTCGCCAATTCGAAGTTCAAAATTGGTGGTAATACTTGTAATTTAATTATACATTGTTACTAGGTCGCTACAGACGCAAGTACGCATAAATTAATTGTTGTTATAGCCGTTTTAAATTGAATTGGGTTTTGCAATTACACTGTCGTTCGTACTCTAGCTTTATCAACATACCTCGTTCTAGTTTCAGTTGATACAATTTATTAACTGTAGGTACAGTCTATTTTTATAATTAAAATTCAATTAAAAATAAACGGTGTTAGCACGTTTCACGTATTATTCGTCTAAAAGAGTGGTTCTCAAACTGTGGTCCGTGGAACACTGGTGACCAGCAAAAAAATTTCAAATTTTCGAATTGAAAAATGACATTGATGCGGTTCGATTGTCCGTTGCGTCACTGTTACATGGTGGACATCCCACCCATACGTACAAAACGTTTTGAGAACACATTTGTTGGGCACATATAAAGAGTAGAATTCCTCGGAGTCTGTGTTTCCTGATAATTAAGACCTAAGGGTCTTTAAGTTAAGGGTGAATTGGTTACTTCTAGGCAAGCGTGCTCCATTGTCGACCACATCATTGTTTACCATCTGGTGATATAGCGGCAATATACCCGCAAGTCTATAAAAAAAGGACGATTTTAAGTTTTATCAGAAATATTGTGTTTTTCTAAAATGTTGAGAATAGAAGTTTACTCTTTTCTTGTGCCTATCGCCACGTTTCTATATCACTCTCATCCAGGTATTATCCACGACGGCAACAATGTTGTCTGCTCATCTCGCCACCAGACGACCAACATTTCTGATTCCTCTCCTTGGACACCACTCGGTAACCGTCCTACTCCACCTACCAATATTGCGCCTTACCAGGTCTTCTATCCAGCTCCATGGCTGATAATGCTCGTTACTTTTATTTTTTAACTAATACAGGTCGAAAACTGTGTGGTACTTTCCTCAAAAGACTCATCTAAAATATTAATCTGCATGGTTGTCATATGATTTGATGTTTGCTGTATGGACTTTACAAGAGTCTTTGGCACCTTTATTCGTTTCGGTTTCTTTTCAGGATAGTGAGTTAGGAAACACCGGCCTCATAATATAGTTTAAACTGACGAAAAAATGTAAGTGTAAAAGTGTTTTTATACGGTTTTATTTAACTTAACCTGTTTATTTGGGTCAAATCTAGTGATTGAAATTTTACCCGTTCCTGTTGTTTAAAACCTATTTTCAAAATAAATACAATTTATTATTAACATAGATATGCTACAACTTTAGAATTTATGGTATGAGTTTTTTTAGATAGCCATGGTCCAAAGTGGTCCCAGGTCAAAAAAAGTTGAGAGCCACTGGTCTAGAAGCATTGAAATATTCTTTCTTTAACGAAGGTGAGCCAAGTTTTTTGAAAGTAGTTTTTATTTACGTATATTTTTTTCTCTCTTTTGCAGTTATGTTGCTCCTACGTAGAACACTCATTTACTTTTATTTTTATTTCATTTTGTCATATATAAATATTTCTTTAAAAAAAAAAGATCATTTTAAAATACAGACATTTGAAATTGATTTATTATTTTAACTGATTAATTTGTTTAGTTTATGTCTAAGTGAGTCCATCTTTCATTATACTCCCGGGGTTCTGGACCTTCGGGAGGCAAACGAAGGGCTGAAGCCAACTTACAGAGGCCCCTTACAGAGGCCCTCTTTTCTTGGAACTCTGCTACCGTTATTAAACCAAAATCAACTTAGGCGCTACTTTTCACTCAGACTTTACTGAAGTGTCTAGAAAGAAACCTTAATAAATTCAGCACGGATAGTCAGTAGGCACGCAAAAAAATATTCTTCCAGACAATGTAATGAGTTTCCCCTCTCGAAAGTTTATTCACTCCAAGATATTTCTATGATAATAAAGGTCTATTGGTCTGGGAGTCTTGGCTGAAAAACTTTTGCCTACGTACAATGAGTGCCTACCAATCACGCAAGATGTAAAAGATGATTTTCTCCAAATATATTTGTAACTCAGAATTTTTTGACAGTCGTTACGTAAAGTCAGACAAAAGAAAATCTGACACTAGTCTTGTAGATGTGTGCTGTGTTAATAATAATAATAGCATTAATTTTCGGACCACAATGAATCCATAGAATAGTGTTAGTAAAAAAACTTAAAACTAATGTTAGTGTCTTTAAAAATATAATTTAATACCTGCAATCGAACCTCACACTATCCACGCAGTATATAATACATACTCGTAGATGTATCAATTCCGATCCAGTGACGCAGCATTGAGCCCACCTATCGCACAACACGCTCAGGTTGCCGTGGGAACTGGCAAGCACTCGCTTCAGGATCGAGGCAGACCGCTTTCGGATTCAGGCATGAAAGCCATCAATCCTCGCCTCAGCAAACATCGCCGACGACCTACAAAACCGCGGCAGCCCCACTAGCATCCTGAACGCGTTGTTGTACTGCACACGCAGGGCGTTGTATGCCCTTTGCGTTTAGGTATACGCACACAGACTGTACGTGTAGAATGACTGGCAGTAAGCTTTAAACAGTGTCATTTTTACTTGCTTGCTACAACGTGCAAATCTTCGGATCGGCATATTACATCGGACAGCCAACGCCCTGCTTTCTCTCTCTATGTCCAGATCATCACATAAGTCATGTCATAATGTTAATATGTTGTTGAGGTCATGTAGGTAATTACTTCATGTAAACTGCTGGTAATCAGCTGCGTCTGATCATATTACAGACTCCATTGAGGGAACAGATGTCCTTGCACCCCAGCCAAGGACCCCGACCCCTATTTTCAGCCACCGTAGGCGTGGGCTTTCGGACGACGAGCAATGGGTAGCTCGCCTTCTAGCTGTCCAGTAACCATCCGGACGAAGCCTGAGTCGTCGACCGCTCTTAGTGTTCCACGAGCGCTTCAAGAAGGTGTCAGCATACCGTAGGGGCCCAGCAGGGTTGAAGCCTACTGGGGCTATGGGTTGTGCGAAAGTGTACCCCGGGGCCCTGGAACGATGGCTAAGAAGGAACAGGAGTGGGTTTTAGTCAGTGAGCATCCTCCGCCCAAGAGCTGGAGAAGTCATTGGATAAAGATAAAGCATTTTGTTTCAAATAAACCATTTACAGGCACTTTTGAAATGTCAAGAAGTCAGTTAGTCAGAAGAAATGATGCTAATTGCACGTTCCAAAGCGTAGGTCTCTATGGAGAAGAATGTGCAAGAAACTCCATGGACACTCTTTTCAATCATGTTTTGTAATTACAAATTGTTAATCTATGTTACACGTTTCTTGGTGATTTCCCATATAAAAAAAAAAACCCATATGGATGTCACTAATCCGAATTAAAGATTATTTTATTTTTTCATTTTTATAGTTTGGATTACATATGCAGACTGAAGAACTTAAGAGTTTTTTGAAAACATACTTTCATGGTAATGGTTTCATGGTGGTGGGAGGCTTTGTTGAAAGTTGCCATTGTTATTTCACAGGAGAAAACCGTCTTTGAAGTTAGCGTAACGTATTCATGTTCGTGATTGTACTTACTATGAAGTTTGTTATTGTTTATTTCTGCGATACAAATCAGGGTTCCGTGGGTGTTTGTGAATGTTAGGAGTCTGTATTATCTTTTGTGATATAAACTAAATAATGTCGAGTGGAGGCTTTGTTCTTGGTAGTGATTTATTCGCAGTTTGCTAATCTTATTTCGCAATAACGAGTCACCGCTTTTTTTTTGCTGAGGTGGTACCTCATCAAATAATTTATCCCGCTCTAGGGTGGCGAGAGGGCGTGCCAGACTTTTTTTTGACTAAAAACTAACGTTGTCCTTCAGTTGCCTTTGCGTTCTAGGGCTACGGTCACTCTTTTTGACGTTCCTGCAACTCTAGCAGGCATCGTTCCTACTCTTCGCCCTTCAGTTATGCTGACATCTCTTTGAGATGCGCGTGGAATACTACGAGCTATCGACACGGGCTTGGTCCTTATCGGACAGCCGGACGACGAGCTACCTATTAGTCGTCGTCCGTAAGTCCGCGCCCGATGCCCTGAGCGTCTCCTTCGGTGGCAGCTGGGGCGTGAGGATGTCCGTTCCCTCACAACGGTCGCAGACATCTTTGCGAGCGCTTTCCATTCCCTCTCCCTCCGGACCATGACCTGAACCAGAGCTGATCGCGTTATGTCGCCGCCACCGATCGCCTCCATGAATGTACGGCGGAGTTCCTCCCAAGCGGGGCAGGTTTCCGTTGAAGTTGTCATTGCTAAACTTCTGATTTGAATTTGATTTTTTGCAGAAATTAAGCTTCGAAATAGGAAAAAGATATTGAAATATTATGTGTAGGTACTACTGTAGGTACTTAATATCTAATATCGAGGAAATAAATCTTATGATCGGCGCCGCGATTAGATTAGAAAGATTACTTTTTATAACATAGATACTGCATTTTATAAGCTTGAAATTCGGGTTTTTACCGTAGTTTTAGGCATTGCGTAACACAAGTTATTCGCCAAACTGGTTTTAGAGCTATATACAATGGCCCACGATGGACAATTTCACTGCATATATTATCCGTTTCAAATAAAAATAGAATCGACTTAGCGCCAGGTTGTGACGTCATAGTTGTCAAATCGAATCGGTTAGGTGGAGTGAACAAAAGATATTTTTTAAATTGAATTTATTAACGAATCATGAAAGAAAAAAGCTTAATCAGAATCTAATAGTTCTTCGATTCCGCTCATCTCTGCATCACTGTGTGAAGTGTCTGAGTAGTGCGTATTGTAGAAGACGAAATGTTGCCAACCATGAAAATAAGAAAAAAAACCATTTTTTTTTTCTAAAACTAATTATATCTTAAATAATATATTTCGCTAATTTAGATTAAAAAATAACGTTTTGTGTGAGTCAGACTCGCGCACTAAGGGTTCAGTAAAACTTACCTATGTAAATAGTTAACTTTCCGGATTGAGTTTCGACGATTTTTAGGAATCGCAAAGTATTTTTTTTTTTTGTGACGTAACAACAAATTTACTGTTTTCAGATTTATTCCTATACCTGTGTTTAAGACCTTGCTTCATGCCAAATTTCAGGATTCTGGGTCAACGGGAAGTACCCTATGAATTTTGATTGCCTTGACACTTCGAAATATACGTTTTTTGCTACATAAACTGTTGTATCTTTTTTTTTTCGTTACCTTAGCAGTTTGATTTTTTCACAGTTAATTTCAACTCGATCAGACAGACAAATAGGCAGACGGACCACAAAGTGATTCTTTATGGGTTCCGCTTTTTCTTTTTGAGGTACGGAACCCTAAAAAAACTGTTATTGATACGCAGATAAGTTTTCTCTCCAAACCGTACTTTTCAAGTAACATTTGACATTATAGAGGTCATTGACATTCCTATTTTTATTTCATTCTCATTGTACCTATCACTGTATCCACAAGATAAGGTTGTCAATAATTCACCATGGAGATTCGATAGCTTCTACAAGCCATTAGACTGACTTCCGGAATTGTTTCCCAAATGGCCAGTTTCCTATACTGAAACATTATCCGTTCGATAGACTTTCGCAAGTAAGTAGTATTCAGGAAAAGAGCGCGTTAAAAATATCGCGTAAACTGCTGATGTTTTTCTGCTGATGGCGGCGATCGAGATTTTAACAAGGAGGAGGTTTTCATTTTGCTTGTATTTTTTTTATAGATAGATTGTTACCTCAGAACTCGGGTCAAGGCTTCAAAGTCTTGAGCACCGGCGTGCCCAGTCGATTTTCAACTGTTTATATTTCGGAGAGTGTGCGTCGGAATTGCATAGCCTAATTCCGCCTAGCCCGTTCCATCATCGGACCACCAGATGTATGGCGATGTGCACCGGTACATGGTGGACATCAAACCTATACGCACAAAACGTTTTGGGAACACATTAATTGTGCGTACAGCTAAGGAGTGGAATTCTTTGCCGGAGTCTGTGTTTCCTGACAGCTAAAACCTGGGGATCTTTAAGTCAAGAGTGAATAGGTTATTTCTAGGTAAGCGCCACATTGTCGACCACATGGTTACTTTCTAGTCCGAGATTGCGGTCATGCACGACTCTATCAACGAAACGAAAAATTGTTTGAGAATTCACACCCTCTTTTTCTCTTGTTATTTTAATCTCTCCTTTGGCAGGTCTGCTGGAAGCAATTGCTTTAGAATTAAGCAGTATCTCTAAACCTGTTGTTTCCTTGTGGGTACACAAATTATTTAGTTGCGCCTTACACCAATTACTTTGGGCATAGCATAGCATAATGAGCCTTTTAATGTTCCCACTGGAGGGACTCATGTCTCCTCTCTCTAGGAGTGGGAAAAAAAGGGAACTTTTGGGCGGAAACACAAAAATTAAATGCAGCTATCCCAAGACAAGCAAAGGAAAAAGTAGAGCGACGAATATTAGGTTTTGGGCCAAAAAAAGAAAATTAGGTGAGGAGCAAGCACACTGACTTGGATTTCTACTTTCTGCTTTGATCGAGCAGAGCACACGATCACTACGTAGAAATGCAATTTTTGGTACTGTTCTTGGATAACAGCTAGGTTTCACATGCGTACTAGTTCGCAAATTGAAAATAATAAAATATATAAAGCACTAGTTTCTAGGCGCGGTTTTCGAGCGGAATTCTTTTTTTCAAACACACAAACCAAGGTCACCTTGGTTGGAACGCTAGTTTGCAACCGTCTGATCAAGCCTTTAGTCACATACATTTCTACCCTACAATTGAAATTATAAATGGTACGACTCAACATAATTCTTTATTTATTTTTTCTTCTAGACTAATGAAAAAGTATTTAGGACATATAATTGGAAAGCTATGATCTACGGTAAAGATCTATTTGTGTTAAGGTGACCCTGGCTTTGTAAATTATGAGTAGACATCAATCAAATTAGAGCTACGATTAAATGGAACCATTTAGGTAATAGACAAGTGATTAATAAAAATGATTAATTAATCCATATGAATGTGACATGCCTAGTAACTAGTCATTATTAGTGATGTTTGTTAAACCAACACTTCAACACTTTACATTCGAGCTCGTAGGTAAATTTTATTAGTCGGACGATTCCATTTTCGAAGTTAAGCAACGTTTATCGAGGTCGGTCCGTTGATGGGCGTACATTTTCAACTGACTTCAGACTGAAAAGGAGTAAGTTCTCAATTCAGTTGTGTTTTTTTAATGTTTTTTTTTTACCTCAGAACTCCGTCGTATATGGACCGATTATAATTTATTTATTTTTACTTTAAAGGATATGCTTCCAAAGGAAAGGAAGGTGGAAGGTAGACATGGGAACTTAATATAAAAAAAAAATGAATCCTAGCAGTGTTTGGGCTTATTGGATTTGTCATGAGATGTAGATATATATTTGGGCTATAAGTGTATCAGAACGAAAAATTATGAAATAAAATTTCTTTAAAAAAAAAAGACAGACTTCAATACAAAAAAAACACCGTTAAATAACAAACAAATAAAATCAGAAACACCGACTTCCGAAACTAAAGTTATTTTGAACGTTATAGTGTTTTTTTTTTTCGGTTATTTTTTTATCTTTTGAAAAGTTTTGTTTCATACCGAGGCTCCTTGACGTGAAAAACACGTTAAGCTGTTGATCCTGGCTGTCATTCGTAGATCTTTGATAGTGTTATCGAGAAGTCAGAAGCCAGAAAATCTTGGTAGGGGGTATCGTGGCACCAAATTTCTGAGTTGTGGAGGCCAGAAAGGCAGTCGCTTCATGTAAAATACTGGGTCTCACCATGGCAATGCAATGTCAAGAGCGCGACTGAGAAAGAGGGATGGAGCTATACACGCTATATAGCTACACCGAGTGCATCGAGTGCACCGACCGCCTTCAGCTCTTTGGAGTTGAAATTTCCTCAGATTTTGAAGGGTTCATTGAGTCCAAAACCAAAGAAACTGCTAGGAAACTAGGCGTTCTTGCAAAGGTCCGACCGTATTTCACACCGGGACAGGGACTTCTTATGTTATACAAAGCACAGTTCCGATCGTGTGTGGAGTGCTGAAGTCACATATGGGCTGGTGCTGTAAAATGACCTCTAGTCTCTTTGGACTAGGTGGAAAGGCGTGCGAAGAGGCTAATTGGTGATCCAAATTTGGTTAAGTCCAATCTACAAACCTCGAGTACAGGCGCAGGGCAGCCAGCCTTTCGGTAATATAAAGGTTGTATTTTGGAGATTGTGCGCGGGAATTGCGTATCGGACAACCCGACGTACGGAAAATATCCACCCTTATGTTATTGAAACTTCAACGGTCCGGACTAAGCGTGTTGCTTCATCGTTTATACCGCTTACATCGAAGGACTGGAACAATTTGCCTGCTGCGGTCTTCCCATCTAACTATAATTTAGATGTCTTCAAGGCTAAAGTGAATAGGCTCTTAATAAACTAGTGCGCCTCACCATCAATGATTGCATCGCTGCTTACCATCAGGTAGGATCGCAGTCTAGCACTGGTTTATATTAGTTAAAAAAAAAACCCTTTAACAATTCAGTTTAGGTCGTCAAATGCGTCGTGTTAAGAGCTAGTGTTAGGGTCTCTGGTCTTCAGCTGCAGCCGATAAGACTGGAAGGCGACCCCAATATGGTTAGGAATGGGCACGCCACAATCGCGGAGCGTCTCCAGCCGCCTGATGCAGCTCCTCACCACACATGTCAAGTTCAGCAGATTCTTGTCCCCAATTCAGTCAGAAGAAACCGTGGTCCTGGAATGCAAAGAGCAACTCAAGGACGCAGGTAGCTTTTAGTCGGTAAAAGTTTGATACCCTATCGCTTCACCCTATAGCGGGAGAAATCATTGGATAATGATATATATGTATTTTATTATTACAAATAACTTATTTTTTATTTTATTTTTTCTGTTTGAATTATTGTTATTTGTTTATTGTACAAGCCTACAACAGTGTTGTCTTTTTAAACCCAAAGGTTGACTGGTAGAGAATGCCTTGTGGTATTAACTCTGCCTATGTACTACTACTGTACACATCAAAAAAAAAATCTCTAAAAAATTTTAAAAGAATTGAGACGTGTACAACTGTTTACATCATTCCAAGTATAAGTAATATTAAATTGCTAATATAATGAATGATCTAATTTTAAACGCCCTCAATTGACCTTGTAGAGATTTATGTCATCTGACCTCCTCAGTTGCGATCTATTTGCATTGCAAGTAATTACTTTGGCAGAATGCTGGATTCCTTGGTCCCACTACATTCGTTTGAAATGTTTAATTATGGCGGCAATAATTTGTATTAAACGTGAAATGTTTGCAAATAATATTTGATATGTTATCTTGATGCGTGTAATCCTTGAACAATGATAAATAAGACAAAAGTAATTTGTTGGGTAAATACTTTTTATCAACAAAAAATGTTAACTTTAAAGTGAAATTCGTTTCATATGTTGTTAGATTTGACCCTCATCATTTGTTTAGCTTAAGAGATGGCCATTTTTTTGGGTTGGGAAATCATCTAATGACTTGTCCCGTTCTAGGCCGAGAGGGCATGTTAGACTTTTTTTGTATGATATAAATTAGTGCTTGACTGCGAACCCAACTGACGGTAAGCAGTGATAGAATCGTTGATGGTGAAATGCACTGGTTTATTAAGAGCCTATTCACTCTCCTCCAAAGAATTCCTGTTTTTGGCGGAATGAAATTCTTTAGAGGAGAGTGAATCGGTTCTTAATAAACCAGTCTATAATAGGATCTCTATTGATCCAATTTTACCAACTAATAAATTGGCAACCCATATTTTTTTGTGTAATTAATATAGTTATTTATTATTATTCACTCAAAACTTGAAGACACCTTATTTTTGCTGACTAAAACCACACCTATGTTCCTTCAGGTACCCATTGCGTTTCAGGACCACGGGTTTCTCTTTCAGAAGTCAACCAAGCCCCAGTAGGCTTCGGCCCTGCCGGGCCCCTATGATTTTGCTGACATTTCTATGAGGCGTGCGTCGAACATACGTACCGTCGACAACTCGAAGAGTAGACCTGAGCCCCAGCAGTCAGAATATTATAAGACTGATTATGGGGGAGACACAGTGATATTTTCAGTGCAAATTGCAAAATGATTTTTTTTAACCGGAGGATGAACGTTACGTTACGTTAAAAAAGTAGGAGATTCTCAAGTAGTCTGACTGGTATTTTTAACATAAAAAGTTAATGGTCTGGTTAAGTGCAAAACTGAGCCAAATGTGTGCAGTAGGGAAAAGTTTGAGGATAAATCAAGATGTTTTCCAAAATAAATAACTAGCCGTCTATTGGATTTAAATTAAATTCGTTCCAACTGGAATGGATTTATATAAGGTCCCATTAAAATAGATGTACAAACTTTTAAAAAACATTCAGACCACCAAAATAAAGACAATGATAAAAAAAAATAAACTGTACATACTTACAATGAAAAAAAAAAACAGCTAACGAAAGTTTACTAAAAATGTTGGTTACAAGATGCATAAACACATCTCATAATACTACAAAATACCTACGCAACGTCACCGGCCGCCGAGTTCATTGATCAGTTCATGCCTTCTCACTCTAACATAGCCTTTCGCAGGCGCCCGCGTCGCTTGCTTGCCGTAAATGACAATGATGACGCAATTTCAGTTTTCGTCGTGCAACCGAGGCGGTAACGTGTTTCGCGAACGTCGAATGTAAGTGTGTGAGTGTTATTACGTACCTAGGTAGTTATCACAATCGACAACAATGCCTTATTACGCGTACTCCAATCAAGAATACTTGGAAATAGTATACGACAAGCCCAAATCCTTTACCATGAAATATTTGGAAGGCGGCCGAGCCTTGCGACAATCCTGAGAGCAGTACAGCGCCATCGTGATTAAGGCACCTTCATGCCACCAGCGGTTGACGCAGGAAGACCGCGCTATGCAGTGCATCTTGAAGAAGACATTTTAGACTTTAGACGACACCTCACGGCGAACACGGCCGATGCTGGTAGTGTATTCAATGTCAGTGATTTGAGTGTTAGTGACCCGTATCATTACACTCGTGTGCAGGAACTAAAAGTGAAGACACTCTTTTAAAAGTGAAAAGACACATAATTAAACGCGCCCGCAAGTGCATTGAACAAAACAGTAGGCATGTTCAACAATTAATCTAAACCTACCGGCGTAGTGTAGTAGTATTTCAATTAATTACTGTAAATAGGGCTGATTCTAATTTTTAAACACGCCTGAATCAGTGTTTTACTGTTATCGAACTTTAAAATAATCAAAAATGATTCATATCAGTACACTGTTTCCACTGCGCGCTTGTTTATTTACAACTTACATACTGCAATAGCTTTGATACCTTGATAACAGTTCAGCACGCAATTAGACAGTCCAAAGCCTGGTAAAGTGTGTTGGGAAATTAGAATCTTTTCTTAGGCACCTAGACGGTTCATAATCATGTGTGTTCGAGGAAAGTTTATACACACTCGATGGTAGCCTGTTCTTGAGTTGCGCGTACTTACTATCTTCTACTTATCCAGACTAGCAACACTATCCTAAAAATGCGGTGTGTAGACAACTGAAAGTAACTATTACGATTGAGTAGCGTAGGTAATTAGAAACAATAGAAAGATAATGACTGGGCGAACGCCGACGTTCGCTCGGGGTTCAATGAACTAAGCGCGCGACGCGCGGTGCGAGGCGCGAGTTTAAGTACCTACCCTTATTGGATGTGTTTATTCTTGAGTGCCATTTATTATTTTATAAAGGTCAAAATAAAAATACTTTAATCACTGTTTTTTTTTCTTGGATATGTTTGGTTAGACGTACTGAACGCTGTGTTAAAATTTGTCCCACTATTTTAATGGGACCTTATATAAATTAGCTTCTGCTAGTGGCTTCGCTTGCTTGAAACGTAATCCCGGGATAACAAGTCTTCCATCTTATGTCCTATTCCAGGATTTGGTCTACCCGTGTGCTAAATTTCATCCAAATCCGTTCAGATGTTTGAGCGTAAAGAAGTAACAAACATACACATTCGAAAAATTTCGCCTTTTTATATTAGCGTGTTTATGAAAATGGATGGAGAAAGAGAGGTAGGCCAACAACAACCTTACAGCTACAAGACGCCTCATGCTTGAACTAGCGCACCAAAACAATTCTGTCTACTAGCGGGAAGCGGGGTACTATCTTCTGTTTGGTTCTGATTGGTACGGGGGAGCGGGGTACTGCGTTCTGATTGGTCGAGACATTAGATCTATAATCATATGTGTTGACAGACATGCGTCGCCTGTTATTAGACGTCTTGTGGCTGTAAGGTCGTTGGAGGCCAAAGACAAGATGGATGGATTGTGTGAGGAGTGATATAAAAGAAAAAGGGAGTTAGTGATAGCGTGACGGGTGACAAGAAAGAATGGAATAAAAAGTGTGTTGCGCCAACCCCAAGTAATATGAGACAAGGGCTGGAAGACGATGATGAATGTGTTTCACTACCATCATTTCAGCCGAAAGACGTCCACTGTAGACATAGGGCTCCCCTAAGTGTCGCCATAACGAGCGGTCCTGTGCGTCTCGCTTCCATTAGATTCCCGCGACTCTCACCAGGTCATCGGTCCACCTTGTGGGAGACAGTCCAACGATGCAGAAGCGCCACTCCAAAACCATTCGTCCCCATCGACCATCTGTTCTGCGAGCAATGTCCGGGTCCACTGGCAGTTTGGCGATTCTTGCGAGCTATGTCGGTAACCTTGGTTCTCCTGGGGGTATTTTTATTTCTGATGTGATCACGCAAGGAAACTCCGAGGCATAACTCTTTCCATTGGCCCTTTAGGTGACTTTAAGTCTTCTGATATCACAAAAACGGTTCGAATATGTTTATGTTTTCATAAACATATACGCGCTGATTACTATATAGTCGTTTATATTTCTTGTTAGTTATTCGATATCGTCAACTGTTTATTTCGGTACCTAATGTTTTGATTTCAACGTTCACTGCGCAGTTTTGTGTGGAACTTTCGGGAGTTAACAAATATTAATTTCAGAGATTCGTTCGACGTTAGAATTGACGTCAAAACGGACCAATTTAATCTGTGCATAGAAATTTCATTGAAAATATTAATTTGTCTAGCATTTTTCCAACTATGATGAGGTTGTCGACTTTCAGGAATGCAATAGTACCTATCTGGCCTCCGCAACCCATTTACTGGGTATTTGGCAAGATTAGTGTCAGATTTTCTGTTTCGAACTTTCCGAAACGACGGTCAAAGATCTATGATGATTGCTTAATCCCATCTCGGCACCTATTTTTTTTTTGAGGTGAGAAATTATCAAATGACTTCTCCCGTTTTAGAGTGGAGCAAGAGGGCGGGTCAGATTTTTACTGACTAAAACTCACCTGTGCTCTTCAGTTGCCCTTTGCGTTCCAATACCACGGTATCTCTTTCTTAGTCCTCGTCAGCCCTATTATGCATCTACGGTTTTGCTGACATCTCTGTGAGGCTTACTCCTAACTGGACGACCAATACAAGCCGCCTACGGTAACCAGGGATGGTCCTGAGCCTCCCGATACCCAGGATTTCTGTTCCCTTACGAATTTATGGGTGTCGGGATGGGACTAAATCGATGGTAAGTGAGACCCAATCGATTATAATTTTTGTGTCTTCAAGGCTAGAGTGAATAGGCTCTTAATAAACTAGTGCGCCTCACCATCAACGATTGCATCACTGCTTACCATCAGATGGGATCGCAGTCAAGCACTAGCTTACATCAAATTAAAAAAAAAAGATCAATAGCCTAAATTGCTTTTCGAGACACAAAGGACTCTCAGTGTCACCCATCAAGTGCCTGTCCTCTGCAATCTCTAAGATGTTTTCTTCTACTCCGACAGGTTCTTTACCGGGAATTTTCAAGCCTCATAATATACGTAAACAACACTGTGACATTGACAAAAATAATCTCATAATACTGAATAATCCTTAAAGCTCAAAATATAAAAAAATATATTTCTAAAAATAAACAAAACATTTTGAAACGTGACTTTAACGTTTTAATTTACTGACAATAAAACAAATAATCTTGCGAAGTATATCCGTAGATTACGGAACTCCCTTCTTCTTTAAGATAACTTCATATCGGCTTTACCTGCTTTACACCAACGTGCTTGCCCGATTTGACCGAAGTGTAGGCACGTGCATCGTGCAAAATCATTCTGCAACAATGGATTGCTCTAGGCCTCTCAATTCCACGATTCTTAGATAAGAGTTGTGTATCCAGCTGCTATTATACCCTGCGAAGAATGTTGTTCCTCCTAGCTCTAAAGGCGACTCTCTGAACGTCTGCCTATTCGCGGCCTCCACTCAAGAAAAGGTCTCGACGACTGCCTAAGAACCTCTTGGCTCGTTTCTTAATGGAATCAAGCGCAGCGTTCATCAGCTCTTGTCTCGAACTACAGAAAAGCAGATCATTCATAAGCGACATTTGGTCTGTTAAATAATTTTGCTGTATTTTTTTTCTATTTACTTGTATTGTACTAGTAATATTTTATTACCGAAAATATTTCTTTAGGTACAAAGGAGAAATAGGTAGGATGCCTCGTTCCGAGTTAATTGGGGTCGGAGCATACGTTTTATTTTTCCATTCTTTTCTGTCACCCGTTTCATATCTTTCCTCACACAATCAATTCATCTTTTTTTTGGCCATACCTACATATGTATCCTTTAAAATCAAAAGTAGCGAATTTGGCAAAGAAAATACAACATATCTGATACAAACTTAAAGTCAGGTCACATCTATTCTACTTTTCCGTTTGATATTTTAGCTCTTAAAACCACCGGCAGCCCGCAGAACACAGGAACCAGAAGTCAAAAGTCTCTCCGCTTATTCTGTGAGCTATATCGACAACGGATCGTGGTTCTCAGTTAAAAAAAACGACGGAATATGCATCGTGTAAATCGTCCAGCAATCTGGATCGAACATCTTGCTGGAATTTTACTGAAATACCATCATGCATACACATGGTGCGTAACATACGTTCTCTAATTTGCACGGTAATGTTGGCAGCTTTGTAATATTGTTGTAATGTATGCAAATAGGTGCGAAGCGTTAATGTTTCTCTTTGAGATCGAGGGGCCGGCTATTGTGGTCTAATCGGTGATTTCATGGGTATGCCAGCGGTCGTGGTTTACATATGTTTTGTGACTGTGTTGAGGCCAGGAGTTAGTTTATATATTGGGTGATCTAGTTAGGCTACAGGATTGTTCGAAAGAGTTACCACAGCCTTGAATCGCAAAGGATCACTGAAGGAATACAGGTGGGTTTTAATCACTAAAAGCCTGACACTCCCTTTCCACCCACAGCGGGAGAAATTAGCGGTCACTATCGAGGATATATTCGGCCAAAAATTTACGAAATTTATTAATGTTAACCATTATTGAAAAAAGAATAGAATACTTAAACTTGATTGTACACCAAAATACGTTAGTAGTAACACTTTTACAGAAACTTATATCTATGGGTACTGTGGCGGTCTTATCACTGACAGTAATATCTACTAAACAACGTTTGGATGGATCGTAAGAACTTAAATTTAAAAGGTACCCCCCTTTTTTAGCGGTACTTCTGTGTACTGCTAACATTCAAAGATGGATTGATATGAAAGAAAAGGGAGTTAGTGATAGCGTGTTGGGTAACAGGACTGCATGGAAGAAAATAGTACATTTTGATACAAGTGCAGAAAGTTTGTCATTGAAACCGAGACGGAATTCGCAAGAGCCGTAGGCACTCGCCTATGGCTCTTGCCCTTATGCCCTTGCAGCCCAGCTCCATAACACACTCGTGTTATGGAGCCGAGGGCTGCAGTGACAAATTTGCATGTGTATCAAACGACTTTTTTCAATACACTTACGAAATAAATAAACGGGAGTTGTTCGGCAACTCATGAGGGACGACGCGCGCCCAGCTCAATACGGTAAATATAATGAAATTGTGGCGGGGGAGATCACATGCATTTTTCTGCACTATTGCGTGTCTAAAAGCGGTCTTATCCCACTGCGGGTATTCGAGAAAGTGTATTGAAAAACAATACAGGACAAGGGCAGGAAGATGATTATTATGATGATGGTAGTTGACACAGGAACACCTTTTGTTACCTTTTGTATTCCAGGGTGGCTTTCTGGAACGATTCCACAGCCATAAGACATTTCGGCGGCGGCGATCTCACACGCTGGGCCTTGATACAGGCCATGGTCCAGAGCGAGGAGGAGTGGCAGGCGGTCGCCTCCTTTTGCGAAGCAGAAATGCTAGCAAAGAAGGCGGCCGATCGCGTGAGGCAATGGTCCTCACGCCCCAATCGCCGCCGGGATTCCCATCCCGATTTCCAGCCACCGTAGGCGCGGGCTTGCGGACTGCGATCAATGGGTAGCTCACCGGCCGACCGTCCGGCAACCGTCCGGACCAAGCCCAAGTTGTCGACGGCGCGTACTAATCCACGCGCGCCTCAAGGAGATGTCAGTAAACCGAAGGGGCCCAGCTGGGTCGAAGCCTACTGGGGCCAAGTGTCTGATTCTGAAAGGAAGACGGTACGAAAGGCAACGAAGGAACAGAAGTGGGTTTTTGGTCAGAAAAAGTCTGACACTATCTCTCGCTCCGCCCAAGAGCGGGGGATGTCATAAGATGATTTTCAAACCGAAAAAAAGCCATAAGACATTTTACCTCAATTTTATTGTTCTATCTACCGTTGACCTTGGAATAACAATAAAAAAAGTTAGAATGACATTGTACTTTTTATAATTGTTTAGATAACACTATTTCAAGACTGAAGATTGGGTAATCTGATAAGAATGAGATACTCAAATGCTATGTCGTATCGAAAACCACATTGCACCATAATTACGAAAATTGAAATGATTTTACTTATTTTTTTGTTAGGAATTAATTTCTAAACGATGCTATTAATTGCTCCTGTAACGTGGGTGCGTTCCAAACATTTTTTTAAAATTGATATAAACCAGTGCTTGACTGCGATCCTACCTGATGGTAAGCGGAGATGCAATCATTGATAGTCAGGTGCACTAGTTTATTAAGAGCCTATTCACTCTAGCCTTGAAGACACCTAAATTATAGTTGGACGGGAAGACCGCAGCAGGCAAATTGTTCCAGTCCTTCGATCAATCCTGGCGGAATCAAATCATGCAATTCCTGCGCACACTCTCCAAAATGTAACCTGTAAAATACCGATAGGCTGGCTACCCAGCGCCTGTATAGGCTGTAGAGGCTTTGTAGACTTTATTTATACTCAAATACCTGAAACAATTGCCTATAGGTCATACAAACGTTTGTTCCGTGTAGGAATCAAACACGCGATGCGCAACGAAGCAGCGCAATGGTCAAGCACAGGACCAGACGTGCCGTCAAAAATTAAATGCAGAAATGATCTGAATAAGAAATATGCCTTACACTTGCTATTCCGTTGCCAAGCTGATAAGATCTACGTATTCTAACAAAACATATGCTATCATACGCTTATCAATTGTCTTGAACGATAAGGTCAGCTGAGCAACTTTGTACCGCTTACTGCCCTGCTTACCTACTAAGGTATCAAGCGCGAATGATACGCCATGTGTGACCAATTACGTATATTTTGTGACTGGTCACTGAACAGTTTAAATTGATTGTTAGTTGTTGATTGTTGTTGTTTATTAATTGTTGGTTGTGTTATATTCTCATTCCAGCGTCTAAAAGTGACACAGACAACCAGTCAGTAACCGATCTGCTTGACGCACTGAACTAATGATGCGCCTGCGCTGGCGACGTCGCGTGACCCCCAATGATAGTGTTATGACGTTTGTAAACAAGCGTCGAGCGAAAAATAAACACGACGCCATTTTAGATCGATTGAGCGTGTTTTTGCCTTATTCAGATTTATTTACGTTTTTTTTTATGCAATGATAATTGGTTGTTTTGGCCACAGTATTGTTTCTGCTGCGTTATTGAGGCAGAGCAGCCACTAGCGTCCTATTCTTATTATGCACGGGCAAACGAGGTACCCACGGCCTAAGTTCGGGCGGCATGTATATTCCCGAATAGCATACTCTTTGAAGAACATACGTTTGTAACCCTGTCACTACTCACTCTGTCAGCGTAGCTGGAAACATGGTTCGACTGTGTTACCATCACTGGTACCACAGTCTGCGACGGGAAGGGGGCAGTGACTGTGTGTCAGATTAGAACAATTTCTTTTTGTGAATTTGAACCTCTAAAGACAATTTTAAAGCATATCAGACGTTGCGGAATTGTTCTAAAAAGTTATCGTGGCTCGGAAACATAAAGCGCAACTGCAAGAATACGGTGGATTTTAGTCGGCAAAAGTCTGACTCCACTCAAAGCGAGAGAAGGTATTTGATGATTTCCCACCGAAAAAATAAACATACCTGAAGATCTTTTTATCTCTGACAGAGGTAAAAAGTCATAAATGATCTTGGTAAGTTTACCACCGATGAAGAAGATTTGGTGATAAAAACCAACCGGCCTGAGGAAGATCATCCTACATATCAACATCAAATGAATCATTATCATGATCGTCATGACATGGAACTTAGAAACACTTATTGTGATATTAGGTTTTGCCCAGAGGAGTCGCCACCACCACAACCAGATAAAAATAGCTATGGCCATCCTAGGTACATATTCAGTATTTAAAAGAATCTAAAAGGATGAAGATTTCCACAGGAAAACCAAGGTCGCCGTCAGATGTTTGATGGGACCGAAAGCATAGAACACTAATGTACAGAAATCAATCTACATACAAAGCGCGCTCGAGCAACGCACACATAGACACCGCTCACGGACACGATATCTCAGAGCGCTCGGACCAGTGCTAGCGCGAGTGCAGCCGCTTGAGACACGTATCTGTGAACTTTTTTGTGCAATTTTCGAGTAAAAACAAGTTATTTTACCTGTTCATTGGACAGTTGTTTAAATTTAACATTAAATGGTGAATTATCCTTTTTCTAAGCTACCAGTTGTGTCAGAAAGGTACCTAAATAGGTAATTTGATGTACTTGTATTTCGATGGTTCGTTTGATGTGACGCAGAACAGGTAGGTAGGTAAGCGCACGTAGGTAAACAGTATTAACATAGGAACTGTTTGGCGAGCGAGCCACCGCGCCCGCGCAGCGCCGCCATGTCGACATGACGGCAACCCTAGCGCGACCGCCGAGCTGGAGAGGTATGAAAAGTGAAGTACATACATAAGATTGATTTCTGTACCCATCTATTTTGTGCCGTAAGGTTCTAGAGTGGCGACCGTGCACCAGAAGGCGCAGCGTTAGAAGGCCTAGGCCTCCCACAAAGTAGACCGATTACCTGGTAAGAGTCACGGGAATGCGATGGATGCGAGACGCACAGGACGGTACATTGTGGTGACACTTGGGAAAGACCTATGTCTGACCTATCTTTTGGCTGAACTGATGATAAATGATGAAAGGATGTACGATAACACGCCTCTAACCTGCAAGACACAGATCTATAAAATGTATTCCTTTTTTTCCGACCGTCTACCATTTTGCTTCCGTCCCCAATTTACATCTAGTTTTTCACGATTGCTGAACTATTGTCACTACAGTTTCGTAACGAGAAATTTGCACATTTCGAATCTCCATGAAACACAGCAAACAGAATTCCGGTACAGGAAAAATTCAAAATGGAAGCTCTGTCCGTTCGAAATTCAAATAAAAAAATGTCTCCAACGGTTCACCGCTTGGGAACGTTTGCAATCGCAAAAGATAATTAAAAGATTCTGTGGTTTTAATTAGGGTGAAGAAAGTCCTGTTTCTGTTGAATTAATAACGAGTTTGCGTGGTTCTGTCTTCATTATTTTTATTGTTTGTAGATATTCATTCTTAGTACTGAATAATAAGACGTCATGTGCGTCACGACCTGTCACTACGGCCATTGATAAGATCTAGGAATAACTGTTTATTGTTTCTAAGGGTCAAAGTGGCATTTCTTGTATTTTTGTGGCGCTTTCGCATGATACATTGATAACATTAGAACTTGAATTTAAACGCTTTTTAGGTACAAGAATTGGCTATTTTCTTTTGAGTGTGAGAAATCTAATACCTTTTCTCACTCTCGGTGGAACGAAAGGGAGTTTCAGACTTAAGCTGACTAAAACCCACAGTTGCCCTTTCCAATCCACGGCCGCGGTTATTCTTTCATACGATCCCACCCGAGCAAGCATGGGCCCTGACGGGTCCCGTCGTGAAATATGGGCCTTCTCAGCAGTTTTCAGTTTACATAATCACTTTAATAAAGGCTTGAATATTTTTAACTAATTCAGCACTTAATTCACAAAGTAAAATTGGTTAATTCGTAGTGTATATCCGTTCCCTAACGCGTGCGGCCGCCTCCTTCGGTAGCATTGTTGCTTCGCAGAAAGAGGCGACCGCCTGCTATGCCTTCTCGCTCCGGACTATGGCCTATACCAGGTCTCCGTGCGAGAGGTCACCGCCGCCGATCGCCCGTCTGAAGACAAAACGAGGCACATATCCACCGTATGTTCCACCGCGTCGTCCGAGCGGCCCGCAAAAAGGTGACATATGGGCGTTTCTTCCGCGTGAATCAGGGGCAGGAATCTTCCGGACTTTCCATATCCGATGAGGACCAGCGTCATGCGGAAGGTGAGGACGCCGTGACGTACGTTCAGTGACTCCTTAAAGGCGGTAAGTCCCCTACTTACCGCCATGATTATGGCGTGCCTAACTCTAAACCTAGGTAGTATAAGATACAGAGTTAAAATAATGACAAAGAAAAACATATTCAACCTTGACACAAGTTGATACCCATCATTACAGTTTTTACTGTTTACTGAATGTTTTTATGATGAAAATAAAAACATTTTTATGATTCACCCAGTCGTCCTAACGCTCGATATAAATTGATTGTTTCAAACGAGACAGTTTCGCGTGCGTCAAGGTGAATCGTGACAGGCCACCAATTACGATTATACTGACGTTATTGACAGGTAATTAAATATTATTTAACACAGACCCCGATTCTCTGTGCGATCATTCTTTTTGCTACTGAGAATAGCAATCGTTTTTTTTTAAATTGATATTATCCAGTGCTTGACTGCGATCCCACCTGATGGTAAGCTGAGATGCAATCATTGATGGTCAGGCGCACAAGTTTATTAAGAGCCTATTCACCCAGCTAGGCGCATTACTTTGTGTAATTTATTTCATCACCACTGCTCTCAAAAAGGTGAAGGAAAACATCGTGAGGAAACCGGCATGTACAAGAACCAAAAATTCGAAGACATGTTACATCCACCAACCCGCACTGGGCCCGCGTGGTGGATTATGGCCCATTCCCTCTCCTAGAGAGGCGGCCTTAGTCCCAACAGTGGGAACATTATAAGGCCGACTATGCTATTCACCCTAGCCTTGAAGACACCTAAATTATAGTTGGACGGGAAGACCGCAGCAGGCAAATTGTTCCAGTCCTTCGATGTACGCGGTATAAACGTTGAAGTTTCAACAATGTAAGGGTGGATACTCGCCGTTCCTCGGGTTGTCCGATGGTAGAAAGGAGATGGCGAAATCAAGTCATGCAATTCCCGCACACACTCTCCAAAATGTAACCTGTAAAATACTGATAGGCTGGATTGGACTTAACCAAATCTGGATCCCTAATTAGCCTCTTCGCATGCCTTTCCACTGAGTCCAAAGCTGCTGGATGGTATTTTGCAGCACCAGCCCATATGTGACTGCAGTACTCCCACACACGGTCGGACCTGTGCTCTGTATAACATTATAATTGTTTATATTTGTATGAATTCATCATCATTTTAGCCGAAATACGTTCTGTAGTGCATCAGGGATGTATGTTGAAAATCGCGTCGACTGTACTACGATGCGTAAAAGATGCGCATCCCTGGTGCGTAAAGTGCTGGGCAGCGCCAACAGCATCCTTAGCATGATTGCTAGTTGGCTGGACTGTGGCTACATCAATCATTGTTCCGCCATTTGTCATGGAATGGCGCAGTAGTGATTGTTTTTTTTTTTATTACATGTTTTGTTGTGGGTAGTTTTAAGTATTACTAACACTAGTTTATAAGAATATTGTTACTAACAAATTGGACACCATGGTCTGAAATAAAGTGTTTATTATTATTACTGCTAGACATTGACTTGGGAGTTCCCAGGTGTCGCCAAAATGACCGGACTTGTGCGTCTCATATCCATCGGGTTCCCTCGACCCTCACTAAGTCGTCAGGTCACCTTGTGCGAGGCCTTCCAACGCTTCGTTTTCCGGCATGTGGTCGCCAATCCAGAACCTTTCAGTTCAATCAACCATCTGTTCTACAGGCAAGTGGCCGTGGGCTGGGTACGTTGCTTGTGATCAATGTGCTCTGCCCAATTCCACTTAAGTTTACCTTTTCTTCAGGCTATGGCTTTAACCTTGTGTTGATTAATCACTCCTAATACTGAAAGTCATCATGATGATTGACAGCTACATATTAACCCAAGGCTTTTAACTATCTACTACCGGCACTGAATTCGCCCGCAAGAAGTCTAATTTTATTCCAAGAGAACATACCTTCGGGAAAAATTACCCTTCGTCCTATTCCAAGATAAGGTCTACTTCTGTGTGCCAAGTTTGATCCAAATCCATTTAATTGTTTAAGCGTGAAGGAGTAACAAACATATATAGCCTAAAGGGATGACCAGACGGTTGCAAACCAACGTCCCAACCAAGGTGACCTTGCTAGTTTCAATCCGTATTGACAGCAGTTGTAATCCATGACCTTCAACGCCCTTGGCTAGATGGCGCGTCTTCCCAACCACCGAACGTGTTGACGCGTGGTTTACATCTATGTAGCCGCAACATAAACCAAACACATAAACCAAGGACACCTTGGTTGGAACGCTAGTTTGCAATGGTCACCCCTTAAGAGTGTGCGGCTGCCAGATTTCACTCTAATACAGACAAAATCGCACAAAAAAATACAACTATCATCTATATTAGTGTGATATTTTGAATTCAGAATTACACTAATTTTATATGTGTGTGTATGTTTGTTGCTTGTTCGCACTCGAATGGCTGAACGGATTTTGATGAAACTACTACTACTAGTATACGGGTAGATCATGTCCTGGAATAGCACATAGGATACATTTTATCCAGGGAGTAGTTTCATCAAAGTTACCTTAGAATACATTTTTTATTATCAAGCGGGCGAAGCCGCTAGAAGCAGCTAGTCAATATTAAAAAAAACTGGGCAAGTGCGAGTCGGACTCGCGCACTGAGGTTTCCGTATAAACTTACCTTTGTAATTAGTTTAATTCCCGAATGGAGACTCGAAGATTTTTCTGAATCGCAAAAAAAGTTTTTTTTGGTGATGTAACAACAAATTTACTGTTTTCAGATTTATTCCTATACCTGTGCTATAAATTCTTGCTTTATGCCGAATTTCAAGATTCTGGGTCAACGGGAAGTACCTTATAAAATTTGAATCCCTTGAGAGTGTCAAAATATACGTTTTTTGTGACATAAACGGCCGTATCTTTGTTTTCGTTGACTTAGAAGTTTGATTTTTTCACAACTTAAAGAGACCGCAGACTTGAATATATGGTTTTAGTTTCAACTCAATGCTTCCACGAGTTCCCGAGACAAAGGGTCTTGACCGAGAGGCAGACAGACGGACAACAAAGTGATCCTATAAAAAATCAACAACTCGTGCGACAAAATTCGTGAAGAACAATATAAATCACGGTACGGTAAATACGTTTAGAAAACAAGAAATATTCGCAGAATAATAGATGCAATGTGTTTCCGTTAGTTACTATATTTAGTAAGTACTTAGAAGATAAGGACCCAATGCTTCAAGTACTAGCAAAATATGAGAACACTGTAATTTATGACAATAACATGACAAAGTTTATGGTCTCGCCATATTCTTCGGCGTGAGACGAAGGTTGTTGACCGAATGGAAATGAATGAGTCTGCAAAGTTGCTGTATTTGTATGGTGCGATAAGTTTTTATAATAAATATTTTGTTGTTTGATTGTTAATCATATTTTCGGAAAATTGGTGTGAAAATGGGGAGACAG
Source organism: Mythimna vitellina (assembly GCA_949316375.1). Classification (NCBI taxonomy): domain Eukaryota; kingdom Metazoa; phylum Arthropoda; class Insecta; order Lepidoptera; family Noctuidae; genus Mythimna; species Mythimna vitellina. The sequence goes on from OX438693.1 coordinate 5,985,487, forward strand.
GTGTCGGAGACATTCTTTAAATCAAGAGTGACTATATGTATAGGTTACTTAGGCAAGCGTGTTCCACGCACCGGAAGGCACAACGTTGGAAGGTCTCCCACAAGGTGGAACGATGACCTGGTGAGAGTCTCGGTAATTCAATGGATGCGAGATGCATAGGACCTTTCGTTGTAGTGACACTTGGGGGAAGCCTAATGATGATGATAATGATGAAGCGTGCTCCACGTCTTTGCTTACCATTAGAATGCCTAGCCTGCCTTTTCACGTTAACGCAATCAAAATGTTTACCGCGTTTGGTTCTCTGATTGGTTGAGAGCTTCAAGCCAATTCAATCCAGTCAATTAGGCTAATTTCAGCCGAAAGACGACCATTGTTGGACATAGGCCTTTCCCCCAGGTGTCGTCACAATGAACGGTCGGTGGTGGTGGGTCTCGCATCCATCGGATTCCTGCAACCCTTACCAGGCCATAGGTCCACCTTGTAGGAGGCCTTCCAATGCTTTGTCTTCCGATACGTAGTCACCATTACAGAACCTTTCGGCCCCAACGACCATCCGTTAAGTTTGACGATTCTTTGCGCTATGCCGGTAACCTTGGTTCACCTGCAGGCCTATCAATAATAATAAAAAAGGTAAAAGGGAGTGCTGAGTACCGTTGAATTAATATTCTGGGTACGCCCGAAGGTGTCAAAATGATTTTTTAAAGGATAACTCAATGAATTTGATATGCTTAGTGACATGCATGACTAACGAACCTTCTTTATTAAAAGGACCATTATGATTGACTAATTGCAAAGGGTGGAATCAAAAGCGTTATGAGAACTTGAAAGTATGAAAGAAAAATGAATTGAATGAGGTATGAATAAACTTCAGGCTGGTGATCGGTAAACAATGGGTAACTCGCTGTCCGAACCAAGCCAGGGTGGAAGGTACTTTATGTTCTACGCGCCTCAAAGAAGCTGATATAGCTGCGAATTTTTCGAAGGAGTTGTCGTAGCCCTCCCAAAAAAGGGCAACTGAAGGACCATAAGTTTTAGTCAGTAAAAGTCTGACATTCGGTCCCGTTCCACCCAGAGCGAGAGAAGTTATTTGATTATATCCCAGAAAATAATGCATATACCTAAATAATTATCGAAATATATCGAGCACTGAATGTCTTTTTTTCGTGGTGCGAGAGGGCGGGGTGTGTCAGACTTTTGCTGACTAAAAGCCATTTGTGTTCCTTCAGATACCCTTTGCGTTCCAAGGCCACGGTAACTCTTTCGAACATCCGCGTAGCCCAGCAGAATGGCCGAAAACTTAATAAAATAAAAACCACTATCTCTAATTCTAAAAGCCACAGCCAACAAAGCCACCTGTATTTTGCTCACTGAGCACTGCTCCAAGGAGTGTTTTTGAATGGGCGTTTAAAACGCAATAAACTCGGTAGTGGTCATATTTTATTTTGACGTTTTGTTGCTTACGTTATAGTGTTCTTGAGTTAAGACTATAGTGACAATATGTTCCGTTTTGACTGGGACTGTCCCCTTTACTAAAGCATCTGTCCCGCTGTCTCTAAACAAAATTCCGGAACGAAATATAGTCCCCGTTTTTCAAATCCGGTAAGAGAAAAAATCATTTATCTTGTAGCGACATCTATCGCGTCACATAAGAAAATCCTGAATCGCGCAATCAAAGTTCTCCGCGCGATTAGAACATATAGAACAACCCGAAATCATCTATCGGGCAGTTGCAGCCCACCAGACATAACACCCGTCTGGTCGGAGGATCCTCCCTTTTCAACGGAGGTTTGCGGGACTTTACACTCTGTTCCGCCTACCTCTAAACTGGTGACCCTCGACAAAGAACGTCAGCGCAGCCTTCGTGCAGCTACTACCTCGTGACGTCATCATCACTTCCTCAAGCTTTCGAGCAGCGAGCCATACAGCCAGCACCCACGGCTATAAAGGGTATCCTGACCACCAGCATGCCTACATGGTCATACCTGGTCATCACCCTCAGCCTCATCAGCGACCTTGGCGAAGCACACTGCACCTTCGGCCAGTCACATGAAGAGCAATGAAGAACCTCTCCTGGTCGACGCAAGCAGTCAAGCCACTACGTCGCACAGCACCGCTCCGACTCACTGGAGCCAGCAGCACTACTCCGACTCACTGGAGCCTGCAGCATCATCCCGACTCACTGGGACAGCACCACCCCGACTCACTGGGGCATCACCGCAGACAGTTCCGACTCACCGAGAACTATGCGGCATTCGGTTCCGACTCACTGGAACCAACCTACCACTGGCCTGGCACGCATCAAGAAGCATCAAGAACCATCGATCTCCGATCTCCGGAGGGGAGTGATGTAGCGACATCTATCGCGTCACATAAGAAAATCCTGAATCGCGCAATCAAAGTTCTCCGCGCGATTAGAACATATAGAACAACCCGAAATCATCTATCGGGCAGTTGCAGCCCACCAGACATAACATCCCGTCTGGTCGGAGGATCCTCCCTTTTCAACGGAGGTTTGCGGGACTTTACTCTCTGTTCCACATACCTCCAAAATCTAATGAATAAATTGTAGATCATCATCATCACTGTGCCTCAAAAATGTCTGAAAAAAAAAACACAGTTTCCTGTTCTAAAGACAATGTAGATAAATAAGGTAAAAAAAAAACATGCAATAAATTTTATTGTTATTTAAAATCATCACCCAACTTTGTTAAAGCAAATTTATTCTTCGACAAACTAAAAAAAATAAATGTTGTTAAAATTTAATAATAATTAGCGTCAGATGAACTAGGGTCAAAGTTGGTGATTAATTTATATTTTTCACAATGTTTTTATATTATAATAATCAAAAAGAAGACTATAGAGAACACTAATTGTATCTTTTTCTAAATAAAGAACATTGAAAAGGTTATTTATTTACATTATAGCGTCGGTGGGGAACGAATTAAGACTCGCACATTAGGTCTCATATCTAGACTTTATTAACAGACTGAATTAAGAGAAACAGATACAACGATTTTATTTGAGAGCGCGCCGTTGCCGCTCGAACGTGTCACAATCGAACTGTCAAATCACTAAACGCGCTCTAGCGGACGGCACAGGAAATAACGATCTAGGGTTGCCACGCTATAACATACTTTATTGTACAACAAGGTAATAAGCTATACGATTTGAGTCTTAAATAATAAAAAAAAACACAATTGGTCTTATCGCATTCCACGATATCTTCTTAGTAACCTGAAATGGACAAAGATTGCCTGGACTCATAATAACATTGTTTAGAGCATATTGTCAGTCATTTTATTGCAGTCTGTGGGTCAATCACACGCCATATAGTGCTCTGCGTGTTCAATACAATGATGCTTTTAGGGTGTTGATGGGGTTACCGCGCTACTGCAGTGTAACCTGTATGTTCGCAGAGGCAGAAATTAAAGGCTTTCATGCCATTATGCGCAAGCGATGCGCCTCCATCATGCGCAGGTTACGCGTCGGCCACAACATAATCCTGAAGACAATAGCGGACAGGTGGGACAGTCCCATACTGGAGCATTAGGTACGTCTGCATGCCCCTATGGCATAAAAATTGTTTTCGGTAGTTATAAGTACTAACACTAGTTTTTAAGTTCTGTGTATACTAAACCACTATGGACTTTGTCCGAAATATAAGATTTTGGGAAATATAATGGGGTTGAATTTCAAAACAAGTTCTTAAAAATTAAAAAAAAAGTTTAACAAATCTTGTATTTTTTTAAATCTCCAATACAACCTTTGTGATTGGCATATACTAAATCCATGTCCCATTATGAATAAATAAAAAATGGTCAGTTTAGTTATGACCCCAGACGTCTGTTATATCTTCTTCTCAGTAATTTTCCAGCTGAAAAACCTTCAATGTAAAATAAATGTACAAACAAATAGTGGGCGGATAGCTGTGTCGTGTGCATAATGGCTAAGAATAACTCCCTCTCTTTGCGTGGGTGACGCTAAATGTGACTGAGGTGGTGTCAAGAACATGGGTAAGAAAGACGTAAATACATTTGTTATTTTCATTGATGGGTTGTTTAATTTGAGTGTATAAGCAGGATGGATGTAACTTTATGTATTTATTTATTTTATCGGTCAACTAACAATAGTATACACTGAAAAATATTAAAAAAATGTCTAATCAATTTCTTACAGGTTCATCATCATCATCATTTCAGCCGAAACTGCTGGACATAGGCTTCCCCCAACTGCCGCTACAATGAACGGTCCTGTGCGTCTCGCATCCATCGTACTCCCGTAACCGTTACGTTAGGCCTTCCAACGCTACGTCTTCCGGTACGTGGTCGCCATTCCAGAACCTTTCGGCCCCAATGGCCATCCATTCTGCGAGCAATGTGCCCTGCCCATTGCTACTTACGTTTGGCGATTCTTCGTGCTATGTCGGTGACCTTGGTTCTCCTGCGGATATCCTCATTCCTGATTCGATCACGCAAGGAAACTCCGAGCATAGCCCTTTCCATTGCCCTTTGGGTGACTTTAAGTCTTCTGATGAGGCGCATTGTAAGCGACCACGTTTCAGAGCCATATGTCATCTTACAGGTTGTAAGAAATTTTTACAATTGTTACAGGTTGCGGGCATCGTATACCCCATAAAATAAATAACTATAATTATACTTCAATTTTACAAACATAATTACATATATAATTTTTCTGTACCTGTGTTTGTCACCTATCTCGTCCTAATCGGTTTGGCCGATTTGGGAGAAACATTGTGTGTATATTTGAGGTTCTTGGACGGTTTGAAAATACTATCGGACCCGGTACGTGGCGCTGCAATCGAGTTCTCATTTGTTTTCTGACGAAAAGCCAGCTTTTGGACCACTAGTATATGTGTAAGTCTTCTGATGAGGCCCGTTGTAAGCGACCACGTTTCAGAGCCATAAATCATCTTACAGGTTGGTTGTAAGAAATTTTTACAATTGTTACAGGGTGCAGGCACCGCATACCCCGTAAAAGTAATTACTATGATTATAATTCAATTTTACACACATAATTACATATAATTTCATATAGTTTCTGTACCTGTGTTTGTCACCTATCTCCTCCTAATCGGTTTTACCAATTTGGGTGAAACATTGAACAAACAAACAACAGTTGTGCCCTTTTTATTTACGACGGCAGAATTTTCTAAGACTACGCGGGCGAAGCCACAGGCAGTAGCTAGTACTACATAATATAATCGTTCAACAAATTCTTGCTTGAGCCATATTTCAGTATCATATCCGATCTCTATATTTCACTTTCTAAGTTAATAATCACGTGTTGTAGAAAGGTAAACGACACATAATTGAGTCGTAGTACGGTAACTAGAAATAATTGGCTTCCACTCTGTTTGTTTGAGACTATTTACTTACCTAACCCTTGTTCTTTTTACAGGTGTGGGCGAGAACCACTACCATTGTTTCATTGTTCTAGTTTTTGTCTTTGCATTTATTATTAAAAAACAATTTCGTTCTGTAACACATGTTTTTGTTTCTATTCTTATCAAGCCTTTTCTCTATTGGCTTGTCAATCTTTTTTTGTGACCAGTTTTTAAGGGGATGCAACTCGACGTACATTTTCACAATTTTTCACGCAACCGCTCTTACGCGATTATGAAGTTATTACACATTTTTCATTAGATATTTTGGAAACACAGTATCTTGTGGATATTATCTAGGCTTCTATTGAAACCAATTTGTAAATTTGTGCAAAACTAATCCAATAAAGACCTCTAAAAATCTGCTATTTTGCATGAACTTTGACACTTCATAATTTGCTCAAAAATTTAAAAAAGTATAACAATAGAAGCCTTGCAAATTTAATCAAGATTCAAAATGACGATAATTTTTTTCAAAAAATTTAAAAAAAAGGTTTAAAATTTATAAACACGTTTTTCCTGGAACAAGTTTTGTAAAATATTCGAGTAAATCACGGAATTACCGAATGCTAACAGAGTTTTCAGGAGTTATCTCTCTTTTTCGCGTTGCCTTTTCATCGGTTTGCCTTACATGAAGTAACAAGCTTTTAAACCATGCTCGATGTTGACCATGTTAGACCATGTCCAACCTTCCATCCTGTATCCCGTGCCCTGTTACCTGTTCACGTAGGTACCTAATGACAGCATCAGTGGACGGCATTCCCGTGACCAAATACTGGGCCAGAAAAGGAATTTAAATTGGAAAATAAATATTTTGTCATCGACACGCTAAAAAGAAGATGTAATCTCTTTTGAAATTCGGATAAAAAAATAAAAAATAAATATATTAATTGTGGTAGGGACTTTTCAGGGAAGGAACTTACAGGAGGTAACTCGTAAACATGTGCTTCCTTTCCACCCTTACTTACTGAGCGTAAACGGGGTTATTAACGGAACATCAAAAGTTCGCACTGGGTCTTCGAACGAAGGATTCTCGGAGTCAAAATCACAGACCGCATTAGAAACAGAGTGCCTAGTGCGAGTTAGTTTGACGTTAAAGGGATGGACACATTTATGACGTTCGGCGCTCCGATTGGCTCGCTCCAAGCTCTCAACCAATCAGAGAGCCAAACACGGTAAACGTTTCGATCGCGTTCACGTATACAAATCGCACTCAGCGCACAGCATACTTCGTTACAAAATACAAATCCCAGACGTAGGCAACTCAGCCATCAAACTAAAATGAAATTGCCCCCCCTAGCCAAGTTACGATCGTTTCGTTTGCGTCGAACGCCTCGAGTAGGCCACGCCTCCGATTCCTTTGTTCTGACGTCATCTCAACGCTCAGTCACGTGGTTAGAACAAAGGAATCGGGGGCGTGGCTTACTCGAGGAGTTCGACGCAAACGAAAAGATTGTAACTTGGCTAGGGGGGCTGGGCAGGCTATATCTCATTTTCATTTAGCAACAGAATTGAACTATTGCAGCCGCTGACTAATTCCCGAACTGCTGGAGCTGGTGATACGGTAAACCCAGGTGGGATATAGCGTATGGAGGACAGAGAAAAATGGTAGAAATGAGTCCTTTGCCCTGCGGTTGGCCACAACTGGCTCATAATTATTATAACGTAGTGGGAACTGTTTTGATAAAAAAATGTAAGCGAGACACCAACGTAATCTTGTTTTTCTTTAAACAGTTTGAGCGTGAATCCATTGGCAAAACACGTCATGCGGTTAGTAGGAGTGAAGAAGACATTTCATTTTTCATTCATTCCATTCAATTTAAGATTATCTAAAAACGAAATCTTAAATGGTTTTTTCATTTGACGGAATTGTCAAAACTTTTACCGCCTTTTACAAAACGCTAACAATACGCTTAGTTCAAAAACTGACTAGCGTATTCTGAATTTAAATTTTGAAAAATTGAATTCAGAACAAGGTGTTTAAAATAATCACGTGTTTTTTTTTAATATGGCTGTCTTGAATAACAGAAAAAAACATAATTCAATGTTATATTACAGATTCATTATCAGTAGTGTTTGTTAAAAACAATGGGCACATGAACTAGTAAAATGGTTAATTGTTGTTTTGTTAGTTGATTTCTGGGAAAATTACATTTGTAAGTAAACATACAAACATCTGGTTTCGTCATTCTTCCTAATTTGTCTGTAACGCTTCCAAACACAAAATACATAATATATTCCCCGCTTTCCAGGAATAATGAGCTGTCAAATAGTACTTAATAGAGTATTACCGATTTATTTAACGCAAACTTTGAGCTACATAACGAAACTTTTTAGGAAGAACATCGTAAGCACCGATAAGCGTTTTTTTGCAGGAATAGGTTTTCTCTTTCCTAATTAAAAAATATTCAATAGTAACTATTCTTATTAGGTCAAGTAGGTAGTTATTAAATATGAATAATAAGTTGTTTTTTTTAGAAAGATTATCACAAGTATTTTTTAGGGTTCCGTATCGAAAGGGTAAAAACGGGACCCTATTGCTATCACTCTACTATCTGTCAGCCTGTCACCAGGCTATATCTCATGAATCGTGATAGCTAGACAAATGAAATTTTCACAGATGATGTATTTCTATTGCCGCTATAATAAAAAATACTAAAAACTGAATAAAATAAATATTTGAGTGGGACTCATACAGCAAACGCGATGCCATTTTTTGCTACGTACGGCACGGAACCCTTCATGCGCGAGTCCGACACACAATTGCGGGGTTATCATGACGTTCAAAGTAAGATTGTTTCATTCTTATTTCAGTGTGGGTAAGAGACAGAGCTATACAGGTTGTCTAGCGCCATCTCTTACCCACACTGGAAATAAGAATGAAACAATCTTACTTTGAACGTCATGGTACAGGTACCTGTCGGTTTTTAATTATGTCATACCTACGATGTTCTTCCTAAAAAGGGTCGCAAAATTCTTGAAAGTAATGACGTAAACGTAATCTTAACTTATCTCTTTAGAGGTCAGAAACAGCGCTTCATCAAACTTTTTCGCTTTGAGAGACAGGTTTACTGTACTCCCATAATCGCAGGAGCTAGAACGCTACATCGTATCGCTTCCGTGGACTTAGCACAGTTCCACCCCAAGCCTTTTGGTATCCTCATGCCCCAACCGCCGCCGGGGCTCCGATCCCGATTTCCGGCCACCGTAGGCGCGGGCTTGCGGACGGCGAGTAATAGGTGGCTCGCCGTCCGACCATTCGGTAATCGTCCGGACCGAGCCCAAGTTGTCGGCGGCGCGTACTGTTCCACGCGCGGCTCAAGGAGATGTCAGCAATTGTAGGCGCCCAGCAGGGTCAAAGCCTACTAGGGCCAAGGGTCTGATTCTGAAAGGAAGACTCAGCCCTGGTACGAAAGGCAACGAAGGAACAGGAGTGGGTTTTTAGTGAGTTAAAGTCTGACACTATCTCCCGCCCCGAAAAGATGATTTTCCCACCGAGAAAAAAAAAGCCTTTCGGTATAATACGTAGTTTTGAAAACTTCGAGACTTCGAACACGTAGCCGTAAATAGTTATTACTGGCTCTTTCCTGCTATTACAATTTGGGGTGGTGAGACAATTCCCAGAGTACCTTAGGGTGCGTGTTCACCGTGGATTAAACTCAAGGACGTTTTACGCAAAATTACTGCGTACTGTGGGATGGTTAGAAAGAGTTACCGGAGCTTTGGAACATCAAGTGCAACTGAAGGAACACCGGTGGGATCAGTAAAAATTTAATACCTATTCCTTCGTAGTCTACCCAGAGCGGGATGAGTTATTTGATGAATTCCCACTGCAACAAAAGTAGTATTGTATACATGCTTGTTGGGTGGAAAATTTTGAGTTTACATGCATGCTTTAAGGGTTTTGTTTTTTAATTTGATGTAAACTAGTGCTTGACTGCGATCCCACCTGATGGTACAGATACTGGCACGAATCTTGAGCGCTCGGCGAAAAAGTGGGGATCGCTTTGCGCATCGTACACATCGGCGAACCAATTACTGTACAAGGATTGCACTACCCGCCCCCGCGTCTCACTTCATACCACTAAAGAGACCCGATATTTCACTTCTGCGCAAGTGGAAGCCAGCGCTCAAGATCTATGCCAATGTAAGCAGTGATGCAATCGTTGGTGGTGAGGCGCATTAGTTTATTAAGAACCTATTTACTCTGGCCTTGAAGACACCCAAATTATAATCGGATGGGAAGACCTCAGCTCGTTCTACCCAAGAGCGGGGGATGTCATTGGAAGATTTTCTCAACTAAAAAAAAAACATAATTTATTTTAAAATCTTACATTTCCATTATTTTCTCTTTTCTTCTTCTTTTCTTCTATTTTTATTATATTGTAAGGTAATCTGTGGCTGTTAATTAACACTAATAGGAGAGTAATTTTTCTTGGAAACCGCTTTTATATAATTTTTATTGTCGGTTATGCTTATGGTACTAGTTAAGCAGATACGGTTACTAATCAGCAATGCTAATTGTGGCTTCCTTCATCGTTCCACCAAAAGGTGAAGTAGCGTGCTACTTGATACATGCGAAGTAGCGTGCTCACAGATTGCGTGCATCGCCTAAGACGCGGTGTGCACGCACCCTTACTAATGAATTCCCCATTAGTACACGAACGCCATCACAATGACGCTGTAATCGTTGTGACGTCATTGTTTTTAGTTCCGTAGGGTAAAATGGGTGCCTATTACTAAGACTCCGCTGTCTATCCGTCTGTCCGTCTGTTACCAGGCTGTATATCATAAACCGTGATAGTTAGACAGCCACAGACGATTTATTTCTGTTGCCGCTATAACAACAAATACTAAAAAACTAAATAAATTCAACATTAAGGACGCTCCCATACAACAGACGTGTTTTTTTTTGGTGGTTTTGTAGATAATGAATTATACGGAATCCTTCGTGCGCCAGTACGACTCGCACTTGGCCGGTTTTTTTTTTAATTTCCCTTGATGAACAGATTACATGGGAGAGTGTACTATTATTGTCTTTTTTAAGGAAAATCCTGTTTTGTTTGATACTAATGTGCAAACAGACAAATAAGGAAATCTGATTGTATCATTAAATGGAAATCCCCTTGATTAGGACAAGGTTCTTCACAGAATTTGTTTTTGAGGATAACGTAACTTGATTTATATTAGACGATACAAATTAAAGGCTTTTATTGTGAGGATACCATTTTTTTAAATGTCAAAATGGTACGGAACCTCGTAGGTGTCACTGAGGTTAGTTTAAGGTGGGTCAGAAAAAGAAAAGTTGGACTAAATATGATGAGGCCTTTTCCCAGCAGTGGTACTGCTCATATTTTTAAGGAACGTTTATATTCACATCGCAGTCCCAATATCTCAAAAACACCTGCAATTACCCTATTTGACAAGTATTTGAAATTACCATGATGTTTATTTATTTATTTTAGTTGGATCACCAACGAGTGTCACAAAAAAAATATAGAAATAAAAATTGGTATATGTAATCTAGTCCTCTCAATTATAGACAACCACAGCTTATGCATAAACAAGTGAACATGTCTCTAAATAATTATAAAAATATTAAATAAAAGTAATTAGCATGATATGACATATAGAAAAAAATATTAAACAATGTAAAATGTTAAATAATAAAATAAAAAGAATGTCAAAATTGAACTTGATTAGAATACGCATGTCAAACAACTTATAATAGGTTTGGAATACAAATTACAAATTAAATATATTAAAATAAAAGTAAAATGTCCTGAATTAAATTACATTAAATAAATTCAAAATCAAAATCCTAGATTAAATTAACTTACGACTTCATAAAACAAAATATGTTGCGACTTAAATGAGAAAGCTTTTTAATTTATAGAATTTGACTTCTATTTTTTTAGTGCCGCTCTATGGTGAACTTGCACCATTCATATCTATACCTAATTATGTAGGTTAAAGTCCTTGCTTTCATTTAGTGCCATAAAACAGTGACTTTCTGAAGCCTACTCCTCGGTAACGGTTGGGTTAATAGATTTGAAAAAAAAACAATATAGATTCATATTCTGTAATATTGTCGACATATGATTTTTTTTATGACTGATACTATTGACAAAAAAACACATTAACCATATGATATTTTTTCGCTTTTTTTTCCTACTCCTTTCAAATGAATTTGATCTTTAGAAATATGTTTACACAAAATAATTGATGATTAAGTGTTCTTAAAATGTACATAGCATAATGTAAATCAACCTATATTTTGCAAAAAAAATGGTTTTAAAGGTCAGCGGGGCTACATGCGGGCGCAGGCGGCAGTACGAGTATGTGTGCATTTAACTCCACCCAGCCCCCCTAGCCAAGTTACAATCGTATCGTTCACGCCGAACACCTAGAGTAGGCCACGCCTCCGATTCCTTTGTTCTGACCACGTGACTGAGCGTTGAGATGACGTCAGAATAAAAGAATCGGAGGCGTGGCCTACTCGAGGCGTTCGACGCAAACGAAACGGTCGTAACTTGGCTAGGGGGGCAGATGTTCAAGGGATACCTACTTACGATTAAAACTATATAGGTACTAAGTAAAAAATAAATAAGTGTTATTTCTCCACTCAACACGGGCAGTTTTATTATCATACCTGGTGTCTATAATTTTATCTGTACATAAACAGACTATCGTCGTAAAGCCGTCAAAAAAAAAACATTTTTTACACGTACCTATATAGTTTAGATTCGAAAGACACGTACTTACCTCCAGAAGGTATTTTAAGTGAACAATTTGGCAAACTGTCCCCTATTTTAAGCGTAAAGTCTTGTTCGTTCGATGTTCAATAAGAGAGCCATTCAGTTAGGTTCGTTCGAGCCTGAAACAGTGGCCACGTGACCGACATGGTAATGAATGATGTGACCGCGTTAAAGGAAATTTGTCTGAGCAATTTTTAGGAGCAGTTTACGGGCTAACTGTAAATGATAAATGATATTTAGTTTTGCGAATAGGTTTAAAAAAAAAACACTTTTACACGTGAATGTTACCGCCTGCTTAAACTAGAGGCCGGTGTTTCCTAGCTGACTACCATGAGAAGAAACACCGAAACAAATTCAGGGGTCAAATTCTCTTTTGAAGTCCATGCTGATGTCCTTACATAGAACCATGTAGATAAGTGTCTGAGGCGGTCTTTTGAGGAAAGAACCATACTTATTTGAGTGGACCTGTCCAGTCAGTGCAAGCATTTGTGAGTATTTGTAAAGCTCAACTAAAAATAAAGGATTGGACCTTAGAATAAGTATGCGTTGGGATGCGGCTATTATTCGAAATTACAGTGGTCCTGAAGCCAGTATGCGACTGACACGCCCTCTCTTTCTGCTCAGAGCGGTAGAAGTTGTTTAATAATTTTCCACCTCAAAATAATAATAACAATGAATATGCGATGTAATGGAATTTGAACTTCATTTTATACGACATAGATTTATTTTTTCTATTTCATAATTATCTCAAGTTCTAAAATGTAAGAGGAAGTCTGCTTTGTAGTGGGAAATAATCACTGGTTGGTCAAAATACAAGTTATATTAGCATGGTTGTCCGAGTTCCTATTTTTTGCCAATTGTTAGGTCAACAAAAAGCTATCATCATTAAAATAGATACCTAGATGATTATTTGAGGATGCTAACCCCCATAAAGATAATTCGATCATATGTGTCATATCTAATGTTGAAAACTATGAAAATAAGACCGATAGATTGATGATATCTGATAATTTCTCAAAAAACAAGATGATTGAAAAGAACCGCTCTTGCATCGCTGTATGGAAGAAACGGTAATCAATCATTGTATTGTAGACGCAAGTGGTCAAAACATAATAACTCATACAAAGATGTAGGTCAAATTGAAGAGTAAGTGATAAAAAAATCAATCAAAGAGTCAAAGTTCACGAGTGAAAACCTTCCGAGATTGTAAACAATGGTAGAGCATAAGTTATCAGCCCACTGTCTTTTATATTATTACATAGCTTATATTATGCTGCCTGCCTGGTACACAGGGTTGGGCAGTGTGGGCAGCGACACCCACGGACGTATGGAATAGTTTGCGAACTTATCTCTTCTATTTTCATGGTCCCCTGGTACATGGGGACGCGTTTGCACTTCAGTTTGAACAGGTGGGCGGGAAGGTTTGTTTAATTGTGCTTTCATTTAAGTGCATATTAGATTAAGTTTGTTTAGATGTGAAGCAAAGGATTTATTTGGCGTATGATAACAATGGGGTTCCGCTTACGTGACATTTTCTAGAATGAAAAGTTGTTTATAAGGGAATGAGTAGCTTCATACTTAGCGTAAGTAAACAATCTCATTAGATTATAAACTAGAGAGATCATAAGCAAATAAATACCTCTTTAATAACCAATAAAGGATAAAAATTAAATTTAGTGATCATATGACACTTTTGACTTTTACTGACTAAAACCCGCCCTGACAGGCATCGGCCCTAGCGGTATCCATCAATTATGCTGACAACTCCTTGAAGCATGTGCACAACACAACGCACCATCAACTCAGGCCTGGTCCTTGACGGACGGCGAGCTACCTATTGCTCGCCGTCCGTAAGTCTGCGGTCGCGATACCCAAGCGATTCCAGATGCCCAGTCTTCTGCGGGCACTTATATATACCGACGTTAAAAAATATTCATGGATTTTTCTGTCCTCAAGATTCCACCAAGCTTGAGATATAAGTTTACGCGAGCTGCGGGCCTAAAAAGGTCACAATGGGCAATTCTGCTAAAAGCAAATCATTTCCCGAATTGCTGCCTACTTATGATGTTTATGCAATTCTTCTAATAATCGCAAAATGGTTACACTAATTGGCCGAATCATACTCAATTCATTTTTTAGCAGAATCATATTGTGAATATTGCCACATGAAAAAAATTAAAATCTTGGTTTTACTAGTTTTCTTTTTTCTTAGCTTTTTATTTATCGGATTATTATTTTGTATTAATTTGATTGTATTTAAATATAACTTTATTATTTTAGGGTAATAATTTATTAAAAAATGCAATTAAGCCTTTAAAAACGAAGTTAGAAATTCCTAAATCTATGGAAATAATAAATATAAATTTGTTAGGCTGGCAACATACATAATTGTTTACCCTTTGCTTGTGTCAATATTGTGTCAACATGATGTAAGCGAAAATCGGTTGAAAACAATAAATTGTAATTTTAAGTTGATTTTTCAAGTGCAAAATCCCAAAAATGCTTGTTTTTTTTAAAAATAATCTGAGGCAAACCATCCGCTTGTAAACTTTAGGACTGCATTTTAAGAAAGTGAAATCAAACCAGCATCTACTTGTGTATTTCTTGTGAGTTCGAAAGTTTACAACAAAGTAAGTGCTTGCCCACTAATATTCTAATATTAATAAGTTTTTATACCTACGCAACTAGATATTAAATGACAATTTAATTGTTTCAGACCGCACGCTGGCTTCTCTAATGATGAGGCTTGAAGGATTTTGTCTAAGGTGGAGATGTAACATACCGCAGCTGATGCCAATACTACTCAAAGACATCTAATACAAAATTTGAGATGCCTTGCAGATGCAGCTCAAAGATATCTTTGCTATTTTAGATTGCATGTAAATTTGAGTCACTAATGAATAATTACATTCTTTTATCCATATATATGGTTTTATTTTGGTAATAATTTACCTAAGCTTGTTTATAATATTCTATAGATGATAATATTAAAAATACTCTAAACTCTCTACTTTATTTAAGAACAGTGTACCTTAGTGTTCAGGGTGGATACTTAGTACTATTTAACTATTTGAAGAGTGATATCTAAACTTTAAATAATTTATGTTAGAATCTTTATAGCTTTAATAAATATATTATGTAGGTACACATTGTAAATCCAATAAAATTTTGTGATTATGAAGAACATTCATAGTTTCACCTTTTGAGTAGCGTAATTAGAGACAATAGAAAGACAAAGACTGAGTGAACAAGGCGTTCGCTCGGGGTTTAATGAATTAAGCCATGGGGAAGTGACTGAGGTAGGTTCTTGCTGCCCATTTTTGATGACATAACCCAGCTGCATAAATGCTTTAGTGCTCAATAAATATATACAATACTTTTTTTTAAGTCTGTTTAACCCGATAAACTCGGGGTTCGGCATTTCATAAATTTCAAGCCAATTCCACTTTTCGAAGAAATACACTTCGTTTGCGACATAAAAAGCTCTCAGTAATGCGCATGTCTCCTAAAAAATACGCGTAAAGTCCTAAATCTGCCATTTTTTAAGTTTAAATATATAATTCCCGAGACATGAATTGTAAGATATTGCTTTTCAGTAACTTCTTATGATTCTGCTAATGAACTCTAAAGCGATTCATAATAAGTGAACCATTTTACGAATTTGCTGTCAAATAGACCCGTCTGTCAAAAACACTGTCAAATAGATGAATTGCCGAATTGAATCATAATATGAATATTGTTTACGTATAGAAATATGAACTGACAATTCGTGACCATTTTGCGATTTTTAACATGATTCATAATATTTTCCTATACGTTTCTGCTAAAGTGACCTTTTTAGCCCTCCTGAACTGATAAAAATTTGGACCGCAAAGACGAGGGGCTCTTTTTTCTGTCGACAGTCATGTGAGCAACATCTAGTCTGGGGACTGTCTCATAGCCCGTTGTGAAGTGAATATGTAAAGTCTACATCATAAATAAGTTGTATGATCTGGTATAGTTTATTTATTGCTCGTTACTCACACATCACCCACAAAATGGGGTCTTTAGAAAGTACTTCCACTGTAATCGACATCCTAAGCTGACATATGTTTCTGTATCTCAGATTGCAGCAAAACTTATTGCATTACGAAATATTCCAACACAGCTTCATTAATAACTCATGCAAAACAGTTTACAACATGTTATGTTTCTAGTGCAATCAATTATTTTCCCATTAATCGTGCAACAGCGTTGTGACGACATATCGTGACGGGAGTATGATGTACAAATGCAGGCTGACGTGTAAACATGGTACATACAGCGATGGTATTTGTACCATTAAAATTACGTCAAATTCTTACCCACCTGCACTAAAAGTAGGGTTATGTTTTTCGAGTGTAAGTTCATATGTATGTATATTTAAACGGCTTGTTGCACTTTAGTTTTAGGTGTCTTTGGTTTCGTCTTTTAGTTGTGAGAGTATCACTGGGTACATCAAAGTTATAAAATAAAATGGCGAATTTTTGGCGCCAAATTATATGTCCTCAATATTTTTTTATTCGTGGCAGTCATTTTCGGTATCAAAATAAAGGCCATGGGAAGTTGATTTCAAAAGTATTATTCACTAAAAATAGGGAAATAAAAAAGTTGACAGTATCAAAAAACCCAACCGCAGAAAACGTTCTAAATAAGTTACTTTAAGATGCGACGCCATCAACTGACTGCTTAATCAATCCATGAATAAATGTATAAATTCCACCAATGACATCAGAACCCACACTAAGATTCCTTCCTAGTGTGGGGTCTATATTTACATTTGATAAAATACATTCAGCCGAACATAGAACCTCCTTCTTTTTGAAGTCGGTTAAAAAAGAAAGTCATTTTGTTTATTTGTTTAATGCATTTTTCTTTAATGGTCTGCAACCATCTTCGCATTATTACCTTTCTTATGAAACCAGTTTGGGGCACATCAGTTGGATCGTTTCAAAGTCTATAGCGAAAATAGGAAGAAACAATATTTGCATTTTATATATTTAGATTATTTATTTATTAAACTTCATGCAACATAAAGTACAAAGGCGGACTTAATGCCTTAGGCATTCTCTACCAGTCAACCTAGGGTGGTGAAGAGACAATATGGTAGGTGCATAAAAAGAAAATTTTACACGAAAAACAAGAGCAAAAATAATAATATATATATACACAACATACACATAATTAAAATGCACATACATATATATTTAATATAATACATAGATACGTACGTACGTAGATATGTAGATTGCATTTACATATTATATTAAGTCCTTACCTCAAAAAAGAGCGTTTTTTAAAACGGGTTACTTCGGAATGTGATATCTTCAGATTGATTTGGAATTAGAAGAAATAAATATACACATCACATTCACTAATTGATTATGAATTTATAATTATTAGTCAATCCGAAAGTAACCCGTTTTAATATGTACGTATCGTATTTTCTTCGTACAATCTATACTTATAATAAATCAATAGAAGTGAAAATTCTGTACATTGAAAATATTAAAAAAATAAATGGCAGGGGGTGTTACTAGACCGACACCGAACCCAGAAATGTGATTAAAAAAAATTTTGTCTGTCTATTATTTCAGGTATCACGCAAAAACTACCGGTTCGATTACGATGAAACTTGGTATAATTCTTCTTTAATATCCTGGGCACTACACCGGGGACTTTTTATCCCGGAAAAGTATATACAATAAAAAATAAACTTAATTTTGCGGTTCGATCCCTAGAACCGATACTGTATCAACCGTAAATAATAAGTTTGTCGTAGGTTACCCGCAGTGGAGTTCACTAAGGGGCGCTGCACACGGCTAAGATACTATAATATTTTATCTTAACCTTTTGAGTAGCGTAATTAGAGACACAATAGAAAGACAATTAACGAGTGAACGCCGGCGTTCGTTTGGTATACAATATCGCTCGCCATACAATTCAATGGATTATCACACACGACGAAGATAATAAATAATATTTCATATTTTCGTATCTCAAAAAACCTAATAAAACCATTTTCGACTTCTACGCGGACGAAGTCGCGGGCAAAAGCTAGTATAATAATAATATTATCAGGAAGTGCAATTGTACTTGTATTGCAGAGTTCATTAATTTGAACATAAAATGCATCTTGGCTATTTATAACCGTCGCCAATGAAATGAGCTTTTAAGATACCGTATCAAAGTCAGTTACCTATTCACGGCTCGACTTGGCTAAGGTCGGACATTCACTGAGGTCGCTCGAGCCAATGAACTTGGAACGTTTCCTATGCAGAAACAATTGGAACCAATTGCCAAATATCGTCCCATATAAGTGAAGGGGTCTTTTTATTTGATGATCAATTTTGCAATTGATGACTCTTGTCGTTTATTACCTTTTAGTTTTGATAGGAAGGAGCTCTTGGCTTCGTAGTAACAACCGTCTCGGTTAAGCAACACTTACTGAGGTCGGTCTGTTAATGGGTGACCATCCTTTAGATATCGAGACTAGGAATTTTACGGAGGTTCATTTCTGATTACGCAAGTTTGTTGTTTTGTTTGTTATGTACGAAAGCCGTAATTAACCATCACAGTTAGTACTTACTATTGTCTGTTTGTATGTTCATAATGTTGTTTATGTACTTATTAAAGTACCGAAACCTTACGACCTTTGTTTAGGTGAAAATTTGAAGTACCTTCCATACTTACTGAAATATTTATGTCTATATGCGGTGGAAATATACACGTGGGTATATGGACGACGAGCTATGGGCAGTTCGTCGTCCGGCCGTCCGGTATGGGCAGCCGTCGACGGCGAGTAGTGTTCCACGCACACATCAAAGAGATGTCAGCAAAACCGTAGGGGCCAAGCAGGGTCGATGTTCGCTAGGGAATGGGGAATTTCAGAAAAGAAAACTCCTAGAACGCAAAGAGCAACTGAAAAACATGGGTGTAGTTTTAGTTAGTAAAAGTTTGATACGCGCTCCACCCTAGAGCCGAAGAAGTCATTGGATGTGCTCTAAAGAAAAAAATAAAATAAAAAATGTAACGGTATTGAGAACGCACTCCTGTTTTGGAAGTCAGCTAAGAATAATTATATTGCAAATCCTGTTATTTCAGCATTTCCTCCACTTATTCCAATTAAGCAGATTATGTTTGTCGTTGCTGTGTTGATATAATCCTACTAATATTATAAACGCGAAAGTTTGTATGTATGGATGTTTGTTACCCTTTCACGCAAAAACTACTGAATGCATTTTGATGAAACTTAATACACGAGTAGACCATATCCTGGAATAGCACATAGAATACTTTTTATTCCAGGAGTATGTTACCTTGGGATAATTTTTCTACTATTACGCGGGCGAAGCTGCTGGCTGCAACTAGTACGCCATAATCATCTATAGTACTGTTTTACTCGTAAACAATAATAATAACCCCAGTATCTCTATGTTGACGTCGTGGTGGGGCTTGCGCTCAAACAAACCTCATCGCCGTATCTCTACGTTGACGTCGTCGTCGGGGCTTGCGCGCTCCAACAAATCCTAGGTCTTTATCGGTAGCGTTTGCTTTGCCGTAACATACGTGGGGTGAGAGGCCAGGCTAAGAGAGATGCAATCCGCAGGGCAGTTTTGTGGCGAACTGTTGGGCTTTAGCGATCCCATGGACCCGATCTCCCGGGAGAATCCCTGTTCTGTGTCTGTTCTTCGACTCCGGCTTGCCTTTATTGGCCGGCCGTAATGGATACTGACGAGGAACAGAGCTCCCACCTCTCTCTTGCCTTTATTGGTTGGCTTGAGTGGAGATTGGCAAGAGCAAACGTGCTCGGGAGAAGGATGTACAATACAGTAAGATGCTGGTCTTCTTAGATCTTGACCGTACTTCCGGGATTGTCCTGATAGCTGTGGTATACCTCTCCACTCCTCGAGCACCTCAGGATATGTTGCCCTCTAGTTGCTACGTCACTTCGTGCTAGCGACCGTTTTTGGGGGCCTATTTATTGATTGTGCAAGTCACCCCCTGCCTTTTATCGATGGATATAATAACATTGTTCAGCTAGAGGCCATAGTCTTAACATAGTTCCAGGTTAACAGTCCACTTAAGACTCCAACAGCCATAGTCCTATTATCTTTGTTTTCCATATGTAGCAATAGTTATTCACCAACTGGGGGTTGTCCTTGGGTGCACTAGCATAGCGCGTACAGGGATAATCGTCGGTTGGTCCCACATTCCATTAAAATTATCTAAAGGGCCTCTGCGAGTTGGCTTTGGACCCTCGTACGCCTTCCAAAGGTCTAGGACCTCAGGGTCCTGAGATGTATAAATACATAAAAATAATAATAATAAGAACTTTATTTTAGAACTTCTTGATCTAAAAGATACAGATCAATATTTATGTTAGTAAGTACTTAAGAACTATGTAAGTAAACCACACAAGAAACTATAGAAGAAAAATAAATAATACATTCCAGAGTTTGTTATGAAATTCTACCCATGAAGCCTTGTCTTTTGCTGCCAAATTCCTGACAAAGCTCAATGAATGGAGACGAAGATATTTCATTCACTCAATGTTCATCAATGAATGGATTGTCGTCTTGCGTCATTCATTTGTTTTTCTAGTTGCTCCTATTTCAAGATGATGTAATACGAGTAGATCATGTAGGTATGTTACTTTTTTATTGGTTAAATACTGTTTGGTTACAGTTTCTGTACATCTGTGTAATATATATAAAAGGCATAGTCCTGACTCACTCACCGACTTACTGACGCCTAGTCCAAACCCTTTTTTTTAGGTGGGAAATCACCCAATGACTTCTCCCACTCTAGGAAAGGACGAGAGGGTGTGTCAGACGTGAGAGAAGTGGTGGCCGAGTGGTAACGGCCCCGACTTACGAGTTGTAGGTCGCGGGTTCAAACCCAGCCAGGCGCATTACTTTGTGTAATTTATTTCATCACCACTGCTCTCAAAACGATGAAGGAAAACATCATGAGGAAACCGGCATGTCTTACAACCAAAAATTCGAAGACATGTGACATCCACCAACTCGCACTGGGCCCGCGTGGTGGATTACGGCCCGTTCCTTCTCCTAGAGAGGAGGCCTGAGTTCCAACAGTGGGAACATTATAAGGCCGACTATGCTTTGTGTGTCAGATTTTTACTGATTAAAACCCACTCATATGGTTTTTCTTTGTCTTGCGTTCCAGGACCCCTGGTTCTCCTTTCAGTAGCAAATCCATGTCCTCCACCCATGCTTCAGTAGGCTTCGGCCTTGCTGGGTTACGGTTTTGCTGAAATCTTGAAGCGCGCGTGGAACACTACGCGCCATCGACGACTAGGTCTCGAGCCGAATCACTTTCATCTTTTTTGGTCCGGATGGTTACTGGACGGCCGGGCGGCGACCTACCCATTGCTTGTCGTCCGCAAGCCCACGGCTACGGTGGTTGAATATCGGGGTCAGGGTTCCGGCGGCTGAGTCGGGAAGAAGTCCATTCCCTTACGCGTGCGGCCGCCTCCTTTGCTAGCATTACTGCTGGTGCCTCGGAAAGCACGTTATGCTGTTGGTCCTGACTGACCGATTTGTAGATCTTAGATAGTCGTCGGTTAGACTGGCAGCTGACCCTAAAATAGTTGGGAAAAGGTTAAGCAGATCAATTGATATGGATAGGTAATGACAGAAATATTCCACACCAATTCATATTACTATTCGCAGAAATAATTTAAGTTTTTAAATCATCAGGGTCAAAGGTGCACAATTCAATTTAAATTTATGTAAGCGACTTTTAATTTTGTTTTTTCTTTTTAACAGAAAATTGGTTCACTTTTTGGTTTGCTAAAACGAAATCTTGCTGATAATAGACTGTACGTACCTATGAAAACAAACCGAACCTAAAAATACAAGTACGTAGGGACCAACAGGGCCGTAGCGCCCGCTAGGGCCGCGGGGAATTTCTGAAAAAGAAAACCGAGGTCCTAATAGGTACGCGAGAGCAACTGGAGAATACAGGTGTAGTTCTAGAGAGTAAAAATCTGACACGCCCTCCTGCTCCACCCTAGAGCCCGTTAAGGCTGCAGGAAATTTCTGAAAAATAAAACCGTGGTCCTCATAGCGTACGCGAAAGGCAACTGGAGGTTACAGTAGTGATTTTAGAGAGTAAAATTCTGACAGTCTGTCTAGGGTGAAGCAGGAGGGCAACGAGGAGGGGAGGGGATTTCTCCCGAGAAATCATTGGATTATTCCCAACATCAAAAAAAAAAAAACACAAAAACTATCAATATTTTGAATATGGTAAACAACAATAGTACACACAGTGTATGTTTTTTTTTCAACATAATAATTAGGTAACATTCACGATATTTAACTGTGATCAAGTGAAAACAATACGGACGCAGTAGTATTCACTGGCCCCACTGAAAATTGTAGGTATAGTACGATTACTATCATCGCATCGATATGCGCAGACGTCATTCCACGTCAGTGTTTGCGTTGATGATGTACGGTGACGCCAGATATTATTTAATTTACACAAATATATGTTGGAATATAACAAAAACAAATCCATCCTACTTCAACACTATGGTCTTTCTCTCTCTAACCAATAAATATTGTATTTCATTATTAAAGGACAGGATGTTTGACAAACCATCCTACCCTTTTTATTAAGCCAGTGTGTCCAGTGTTAAGAAGGAAGCACACAATACGCGCTGAATACTCGCGCTGGCAACACAGAACTTTGACACTGACTAATTGCGAGTGCCCGTACGCTGACCCAAGCAGATTAATTTCTAGAACAATTTCATCTAATTAAAGCCTATAAACAAACACATTGTAGGACTAGTTAATTGCGTTCCTAACCTTGTCTCCATTATGACGGGGTCGGCTTCCAGTCTAATCGAACGCAGCTACATGATGAATGCTGTACTGTACCTACTTTGCAGAACATTAGCTTACTATCCTCTCCTGCGTAACGTCTTCACATATATACTTAAATATACATATAATTTTATAAATTACGCAGCATAGCTCTACACACCTTATGTCATTGAAATTATTATAAAGCTAAGCTATCTGAATAAATAGGGTCTAAAGTTGTCAAAAAATAAAAGGACCATTTTGACATCTGTCAAAAGAAATACTCTCAATATATTCCATCATATTATTTAACGCGCCAAAAAAATGTTTGTAATTTTTTAAAACACTTTATGTAATTCATTATTATTTTGTTGTTTCTTTCTGTTTCGTTCCAGGTTACATTCTAAGGTATTTCTGAAATGTCAAAACTTGCCTTTTATTTTTTTTATTTCTATCTGTGA
Organism: Mythimna vitellina; assembly: GCA_949316375.1. Taxonomy (NCBI): domain Eukaryota; kingdom Metazoa; phylum Arthropoda; class Insecta; order Lepidoptera; family Noctuidae; genus Mythimna; species Mythimna vitellina. Next base: position 6,008,960 of record OX438693.1, read on the forward strand.
CGTTCATGCTTAATTCATTAAACCCCGAGCAAACGCCGGCGTTCGCTTGGTCATTGTCTTTCTATTGTGTCTCTAATTACGCTTCTTAAATGCTATTGGTACGATCTTGATTTTGATACGGAATAAGCTTGAACCCTTTTTTTTAAATGGGTAGTCATTTGACTTCTCTCGGCCTAGACTGGAGCGAGAAGGCCACAGGTGTCACACTTTTACAGACTAAACCTCTCCTATCTTTCTTCATTTGTTTTTTACGTTTTGGCCATTCGGTTTTGTCTTTCTTTATTTGTTTTTGGCGTTCAGGCCATTCGGTTTTGCTGACATTTCATTGAGATCACACACTACGCGCCATCAACTTTGGCTCGGTTCTTACTAGACTGCCGGACGGTGAGCTATCCGTTGCTTGTCGTCCGCAACTCCGTCCCTTCATGACCGGAAATCGCAATGTGATTCCCGACACCCGGAGCGTCTTTTTTAGCGGCGGCTGGGACGTGAGTAGGTCCGTTCCTTTATAGTTTCGGCCATTGTCTTTACTCGTATTACTGTTTCGCAGGAGTTGGCCACTTCCCAGTCTCCCTCGCTTCGGACCTACCTAATCTGCATGGAGTCAACCCAGTTATTCAGTAACACGTCTTCCTTTATTATTCATTATTACTAACTAATGCCTGACTATTTTGGTATCTTCCTATTCCACTTGTACGAAAATTAGGTCACTCTAATTTGTGGTACAAAGCGAATTTTAGGCAAACTTGAATGTAGAACGGAAATAGGTACAAACGTGTTCGATTCGAGTTAGGTAGGTACATGTATTTTTAACAATATATTGGTTTTAATATTATGGAGCGTAATTATTTATTTCGTAGTTTGAATGAGGAAACTACGAAATAAATAACCACGCTCCATAATATTATAACCGATATAATTTCCTTATTCAAATATCAGTATCTATTTTCAGGAAATAAAATAATAATATTCGTATAATTTTTAAAAGTATTAAACAATAATGCTTTGCCTATGAGTTTTAAAGTAAAAATACAGGCCCCCGCGTTATTTGCAGCGTTCCGTACCCAGAGGATAAAAACAGGACCCTATTATTAAGATTCTCTGAGTCCGTCTGTCTGTCATCAGGCCATCTCATGAAATAGCTAGAAGGTTGAAGTTTTTACAAATGATGTATATTATGTTGTTGAAAAATACTAAAGGATAAAATGAAAGATTTGTTTACCGTTTTTTGCTACGGACGGTACGGAATCCAGGACAGAATGGAAGAAAAAAAATCGTGTTGCGCCGACCACAAATAAAACGGGATAAGGGCAGGAAGATGATGATGGTACAGAACCCTTCTTATGCGATTCCGACTCGCACTTGGCTAGTTTTTTTTATCTGCCATTATGAAAGCAATTTTTATGAAGAAATTTCATATATTTAGCATTCACAAACAATATTTAACAGATCAGTAGACTATAACCAAACCAGTTTGAATTACCGTAGGTAACTAAAAATAATTGCGAAATTCAAGTCTACTGTTGGAAATTAACGAGTCCCAATGGGAATAGAAGAATTTAAACCGTGCGAACTTAACAGAAACAGTTACAAGGAAGTTTATGGATCCGAATATTCTCGTCCAAAAGTTATTCGATTACGTACATCCTCTCTAAATGATGAATATTAATAAATACATGTTGCTATGAACATCACGCGATCGTAAATGGTATAAGTACAGCAATACTTTACAGTATTGCGTAATCATAATTGCCATGTTATCGATTAATGTATGTTTTGGTAAGGAAGTTTTACAATTATAATTAAGAGCCGGAAGAATTGTGAGGACAATATTACACTTTTACAGACTAAAACCTACTTGTGTCCTTCAGTTGCCCTTTGTATTCCAGACGCAGTAGAACGGGGCGACCGCATCACAGTCCTTCTCGTCCCAAACATCGGCCTGCTCCCCTAGCCAAGTTACGATTGTTTCGTTTGCGTCGAACGCTTCGAGTAGGCCACGCCTCCGATTCTTTTGTCCTGAAGTCATGTCAACGCTCAGTCACGTGGTCAAAACAAAGGAATTTTTGAAAAAATCATCAGTGAATTATTTTTATTTTGTGTTTTGAATCAATAGTTACGGTAGTGGATCGCGGCATTTAAATGAAGCGAAAAAACAAGGCACTAACTTAATTATTTTGAATTATGTTTGTTGCTAATGTCAATAGAATGTAGATTAATGATTTTGCTCGACTCACATGTAGAAACCCTTCTACCTCTTCAATCAGCATAGATACTTTTAAATAAGGACTAATCGTGGATACTGGTTATTTAGTGTGGATCACATTATATTGTCTATTCATCATAATATCTCATGAACTGTAAAGAAATAAAAATAAAGCTAAAACTTTGTATATCTACGTTCTTTGTCCCTCCTAACAAAGGGTCATAGGGGCCCCATTATCTTAATGTGCCTAAGGCCAACAATAGGTGAAAGACGGCACTGCTCTTCCGTATGCTCTACTGTGCCGTCCGCGCGGTTTATCCCACCTGAATTCGAAACAGGATCCTCCCGAATTTGCCATGTTTGGCGAAGACCTGCGTTATTTGGAAGGTAACAGTCGCTCCACCTAGAATAAAGGAAACTACTCGCAAATAATTTCTCACCCTTATAAAAAAACATAGTGAGTAGCAGAGTAGGTAGGTACCTAAAAAACTTTTCAGTTGTCTACCTTCAACTATGAAAAACCAACTTAAAGTCCGTGGATTGTTCTACCTGAACACTAGAGCCTAGACTTTGTCTCGCCACGCTGGCTTATAAGGAGTGTTCTCGCTAAAATAGCACGACACGCCTGGTATATGGGACACATCTCGCCCGAGGTGTGGGCGGGGAACGCTAGTGGGACCAAGCTTTAAGGTTATACTGGGGTTGTCCGAAAAATTATGGTAAAAAAAATCTGACGTGTTGTGTCTGAATTCTGCAAAATGAAAAAAAAGAACAACTATAGATTGTGATAGAGACTAATAAAAAAGTAAGTACAAATTAAAAACATTGATTCTGTTTTAATGTGATTTTATAACCAGGTAGGGCTTGTCTACGGCCAGTGCATTTTGCCAATGATGATATGGCGTTCACAATGTGCCTCACCAGAAGGCTTAAAGTCGAAAGAGCAGTGGAAAGGGTTATGCTTAAAGTTTCCTTGCATGATCGCATCAGGAATAAAGATTTCCATAAGAGAATCAATGTTACCGACATAGTCCGAAGAATCGCTAAACTTAAGTGACAGTGGGCAGGAAATATTGCTCTGCAAGCAACAGATTTTGTATGATCATTTGAAATCATTTTTGACGGGACTAGTTGAGCTTTCAAACAGAAAGTATGGCTGTCTTGTACGCTAGACTTCATCTTACAGCCTCGGGTCAAGGTTGAAAAGCTTTTAAATCTTAATGCTCGAGCTGCCGAGTACGAGAATTGTGGTAAAGTGAACACGAGTAAAATATTATTTATAAGCTGCTTTCAACGTCTTCGCCCGCGAGAAAATAGATAATTATCTCAGGAAAACATACTGTCGGGATAACAATTGCTATTCCAGGACATGCAAATTCGTCCAGCCAGGGGCGCTGGCTTTTAGAAAACCTCATGGGTGCTCATGCTCATTTGATGACTCGAAAAAGTGGCGAAGTGTGAGAAGAGAAATGCACACTGTTCGACCGACAAATAAATAAATGTCATACTTATATACTGCGTACTTAATTACTAATTATTGTTGACAAAATCATATTTGTTTATTTATTTAAACTTCATGTACAGTAGTGGTACAGTGGCGGAGTTAATGCAATAAGGTATTCTCTACCAGTCAACCTTTGGGTTCAAAAAGACAACACTGTAGTAGTTTTGAACAATAAACAAATAACAGATACTTCAAACTGAAAAAATAAAATAAATATAAAATTAAACTAGTGTTCTTTATATTATTATAATTTATACGTAACCTAAAATGCGATTACTGATTTGTTTCTTGATGTCTATTCTCAGGGGTGCTCGGCACCCACTATTTATTTCTCATGTGTGCTCGAGCCCCCGAGCACCCACGGAGTCGGCGCCCCTGCGTCCAGCCGTTTGAGCGTGAAGGAGTAACAAACATACACACACGCAGATACATATAGACTTTCGCCTTTGTTATATTAATGTTATATGTTAGTGAACTTATTCTACACACTTATCTAATACTGCAAAAATTATTTGAATTCTTTTTACCAGTTTTGCACCGATACAAATAGTATGCAGTAGCACCTGAGTTTGTTTTCTGGCTTCCTTCTATCATCATCGTCATCATTTCAGCCGAAAGACATAGCCTCCCCCAAGAGTAGCCGCAACGAACGGTGCTGTGCGTCTTACATCCATCAAATTCTCGCGACCCTCACCAGGTCATAATTCCTTCTGTTGTCTTCAATAACTGAGATTCTGCTTTGCCAATATTCTTAATACTCAAAACCACTATATCACTACTATACTATACTACTATATGTATTATCACTAATGGTTAAATGTACTTCGCAATCTTAGCTTGATTGACCGTTTCGATTCAAGACACGATTGATACGGTAATTATTGGATCCATTAATGTGATACCCACTATTATAAGATAGTAAAGTGCCACAGTAATGACAGCGATTAGTAGTCTATCACTCTTGTGGTACAGACCGGTTTGTTATTTGATTCCGGGAACTGCTAATGTCCGCGAACTTAGAATGCAAAAAGCAACCAAAAGAATACGGGACGGTTTTAGTCAGGAAAAGTTTCACACTCCCGCTTGTTCCATCCAGAGTGTGGGAGAAGTTAATATCCAATAATTTCTCTCGCTCTGGGTTTCTACCCGCAATAAAAAACAAGGTTAGTCACATGACATTTCGATAGTGTTTGTCAATCTCATTCAATTCATAATAATAATAAATAATAATAAATTTATTTGATCCAAAAACATCTAATTAACACACAAGAGCTAAACAATCTCGGGTTATAGATATAAACTGTAAGATATAATAGTAAGATATAAATATAAACTGTGGATAGAATCTTGTGTACAAAATTGTTATATCTTTTAGTTTAGTCAGTACATATATTTAGTTGAGACCATTTAGACCCCAAACTAGGCAAAAAATGCCTGTATTTTGGTAGTAATTCATACTTAGGTACATGCAATTGCTATTGTATGAACGTATGTAAATTCACTTACATAAGTACGTTTCCACTTATAGAATGTCACATGTTAAAACCTCTGGTCATACACGCATGCTGGTTGTGAGTACTATTTATTTATTATTGTTATTTTGTGCAGCCAAATAGTCACATTGATAAGCAAAAAAAAAAAAAAAAAACAATCTAGAGTCTGCGATCTGCGCAAATGTTCGAAAGAGTTACCATGGCCATGGAACGCAGTCCAACTGATAGAACATAGGAATGTTTTAGTTAGTAAAAATCTGACACGCCCTTTTGCTGCACTCATTTTTTAACCCTATATCCCCTGTTACTCTTTTAGACTGATCATCATCATCATCATTATTTCTGCCAAAAGACATCCACACTGTTGGACGTAGGCCTCCCCCAAGCGTCGCCACAACGACCGATCCCATGCGTCTCGCACCCACCGCACTCCCGCGACTCTCACCAGGTCGTCGATCCAACTCCGTCGGTCGGTTTAGACTAATGTATACTGAAAAAACATGAATAATTTTCCAGGCTGCTGTTATTTGGTCAACACCAACTATGCACCTAGTATTTCTTCTTCTATATATATTTTTTTTATAACCATGGTATATTTAAAAAAAAATATTTTACAAAATGTCCTATTAAAATAAAGTATAAAACCTTGTCACCCTACATAAGTGAGATGGTGCAAAGCTTTTGTGTGCCTGTTACGTGTCCCGTGCTTTTGTTCTTCTATTGGATTTTCTTTTATCTTTTTTTCTTTTCTTTTATAAAAGAAAAATATCCTTATAATAACTGAGAAACGAGAAATCTCAGAGATAAATAATTACTTACAGAATTTTGCAGATTGAGACCGTAGTAATAAAAGCCCTCATTTATTTCTTTAGTCTTTATGAAATATCTGTCTTTAATCATATTATAAAGGGATGGGAATTACTTTTGTAAATGATTGTAGAGAGTGGGTAGGCAGGTCTATTAATTAAGCATCAAATTTATTCGCTTTTATAAAGCAATTAATACCAGATTGATTAAATCAAAGATAAAAATTACATTTTAAGCCGGATATCTCATATTGTGTTATGTTCAGTCATGCAATAATTTGTAGATATAGACACAATTCAATTTTATCATTATTTAATCTAAATTAAATTCTGCTTTCTTAATGAAGGATTGTTCTAAAGAGTTATCTCGGCCGTAGACCATGGGCCCTCCTGCTCCAGCCAGAGAAATCATTTGTTATTTCCCATGTAAATAAAGGACTGCTCTCTCTAGCAGAACACAAATATCACAAGAAAATGTTTTCTTTTGTCGTACAAACAGACAGAGGAAATTTTAAAGTAAGACAGAACTACTCCAGTCAAGCAATAAACAACAACAATACGGAAATAGTATTTCGCATACATAATTATGTATACACATACAAGACACACGTACAGTATACACATACACTACACCTAAAAACCTTAATTTTAAGTTAGTTTGTTTTTTTTTCCTATTTTTATTTTTTCTTTTGTTGTTTCATTGTTTACAACCACCTCTTTGCTAAATATAAAAAATCGAATTTCTACATGTCCGCTCCGACTCACTGAAGCCAGCAGCACTACTCCGACCCACTGGAGCCTGCATCATCATCCCGCCTCACTGGGACATCATCACTCCGAATCACTGAGGCATCGTCCCGACTCACTGGGACATCATCATCCCGACTCACTGGGGGCATCATACCGACAACAAAAACAAAACATAAACAAAAAAAAATAATAAACAAAAAAAAACAAAAAGAAACAAAAGAAAAAAAAACCAACAAACAAAAAAAACAACAATAAACAAATATAAACCAAATTAAAAAGAAAAAAACAAAAAAAAACAAATAACCTTAAACAAAACAAAACAAACCTTATTATTATTATATTCTATTCTTATATGAGAAATAAAAATGTAGAATTATGTTTAATTCTAATGTTAGTTAATTTTATTGTGACCTTATTTTTTTTGTTTTAGAAAAACGTTACTTTACACAAGTTAATGTGCTCTTTTTTATAATCAACAACATTATTTATAAATTAAATAATGTTTTGTATTCGAATATTCATTGCAATCGAATAATTGTGTTGGCAACACTGAAATATTAGTGATTATCTGTAGTAAAGTTGTCGATAAAGCTTAATTGCGGGCGACAGCTTTCTTGTTAAATTAGCGATCGTTGAGCTCGGACGCACAATTTGTCCCTTGCATTATTGTGGCGACAAGAAATATTGTAGGTTCAATTTAAAAATAAATGTTACCATGGAGTTTCTTGCTGCATAGGAAACGATAAATTCGAACCGTGCACTAGCTTCTGACGTTTCATAAGTTTAACGTAAAGAACGTTCAACTTAACTTAACAATTATTTCTAAGCGTTTATCCTGTTTTTTCTCATTAAAGTTGTGACAGAGACAGACAAATGTCACTCTCGTTGGCAGTTGTTGATACGTGTCACGCCCTTAGTCCTTTTTCTCTTCTGTCATTTTCATCCGTCCAAATCCGTGTTTTGTGAGAAAAATACGTGTTACAAGTTTGCCCACAATATTTTGGCCCACTCTCTGACGTTATTTGGTAATTTATTGGTAGCGTATGGTAATTTAAAACAGACGTAGGTTTTTTTTTTGAGATGGGAATTAATCAATTACATTCTCCCGCTCTGAATGAGGAATGGGCGTGTCAGACTTTAATTGCCTAATACTAAAACCCTCCTGTGTTCCTTCAGTTGCCCATTAGGATCCATGGCTACGGTAACTCTTTCGAACATTCCCGCAGCCCAAATAGAAATGAGGGAATGTACAGTCTCACGCCTCAACCGCCGCAACAGGAGACGCCCCGGGCGTCGGGACTCGCAGGGTGCTCAGCTACTGTAAGCGCTGGCTAGCGGACGACGAGCAATGGGTAGCTCGCCGTCTGGTCATCCGGTAACTGTCTGGACGAAGTCCGAGTCGTCGATGACGTGGCGGCGACGGCAACTGACGGACACAGGTGTGGTTTTTGTCAGTAGATACGCCCTCCCACTCTACCTTAAAGCAAAAGAAGTCATTGTATGATTCCCCATCTAAAAAAACCCCAAATAGAAGTAGGTAAACTGACCTTTCTCAGTACGCGACCATATAAATTAAGTATTGGTGGTTCCATATTTATATATTCGTGCTAAACATGTTTGTCTCAAGATTATGCAAGTCATAGTGTTGGAATGCAGTATATACATAACTAAATTAGATATCTATAAATTACAATTATTCGTGAAGTGACAGGTATAAACTTCTGATATCGCACGTGCTCGTACCTATAAGGGAAATCCTGCCGGAGGCTCTATGCAGGAATCGTTCGGTCCATAGCACTTTATGGAGCGCCGGTATGGCCGCCGTTGCTACGAAATCGACCGGTGGCCAAGCTGAACGCAAGCCATCCGGTTGGTGCGGGGATACCACACGGTTTCTTGCGAAGCGGCGAGCCTCCTTGCTGGCCTACCACAACAGTCCTCCTCCAGTGCACGCATGCACGATCTGCGCATGGAGATGCAACGCCGAGGCTAAACTCCGCGGCCGTGCCAGGTCACGGCATGGCGGCCAGAGTTCCGGCGAGATCTCATGATGGAATGGCGACAGCGACTGTCGCAACCCAGTTCTGGGCACGCCATAATTATGGTGGTAAGTCCCGTCTTTAAGGAGTGGCTGGAAAGACAACACGGCATCCTTACCTTCCGCATGATGCAGGTCCTCACCGGACATGGTAATTTCGGGAGGTTCCTGCACCGGATTCGTGCAGAAGAAACGCCCGGGTGCCACTATTGTGTGGACCGCCGTCGATCATACGGTAGAGGTGTGCCTCGCCTAGGCAGAGCACCGCCATGTCCTCATGGGGGCGATCGGCGGCAGCGTTCTCTCGCACCGGGCCTTGGTACAGCCCATGGTCGGGAGCGAGGAGGAGTGGCAGGCGGTCGCCTCCTTCTGCGCAGCAGTAATGCTAGCAAAGGAGGAGGCCGCATGTGCACGCTCGAGGCAATGGCCCTCGCGCCCCAAGCGCCGGGATTCCGATCCCGATTTCAGGCCACCGTAGGCGCGGGCTTGCGAACACCGATGGGGGTTCTCAGACGGTTCCGATCTTCAGTGTTTGTGCAGCGTCTCTCCGCAGAACATATCCCACCTTCAATCCTGCATCACGTGCCCTGTTATATCAGTGGACGGCATTGCCATGGCCGAATACTGGGCCTGGCATGAAATTTTACTAGTTTTGTCATCGACACGCTAAGAAGAGTGCTTCTTAGCGTGTCGATGACAAAACTAGTAAAATTAATCAGTGGATTAAAACCATATCTGTGTTCCTTCAGTTGCCCTTTGTTTACAGAAATTCAGATTAAGGATCTTAATAACCATATGAGTGCCAAATTTCAGCGCAACCCATTCAGTGGTTTGAGCTGTGTGTTGATAGATCAATCAGTCAGTAACATAAGCATAAGCAGCCTTATAATGTTCCCACTGCTGGGACTCAGGCTTCCTCTCTAGAAGAGGGAATGGGCCATAATCTACCACGCAGGTCCAGTGTGGATTGGTAGATGGCATAATTATGTCTTCGAACTTTTGGATCTAATACATGCCGGTTTCTTCACGATGTTTTCCTTCGCCATTTTGAGAGTAGTGGTGATAAAATAAATTACACAAGGTATTGCGTCTAGCTGGGTTTGAACTCACGACCACGACTCAAAAGTCGAGGCCGTTACCACTGCAGCACTGCACCACCACTGCTCACTGCAGTGAGTAACGGTTGCTTTTTATATCTATATTTAGATTAAATTGCCATTTATTTGTTAATAATATTGTTAAACTAGATACGGTGTCTTAATAACGTGCCCTTGCAAAGTTCTTATCAGCCTCTTGTTAGTGTTAATGTACAAAATAATTATAATTAATTAAGTTTTCTTTTAATGGACGCATTATCGAAATGTCTTTGTTGTGTTAATATTAAAGGTGTATGTTTAATTGATAGATCTGGTGGCTTTGTTACTATGAACGATAAATCCGGCAGAATTAAACTATAACTACACTGCGCACACGTGGGCCACGTACGCCGATCGGGGCGCGTCGGTCTCTATACATTTTATATGGCAACTAGACTTACAGAGTTACATTACGAGTTACTACGCCACATAACACGCCGCTACGTACAAATCAGGCGTGGTCCACGTGTGCGTCGGTCTAGTATAGTTCTCGCGTTACAAGTTTTACTTGTAAGTATCGAAAGTATAATTTAATATTAGCTTCTGCCAGTGGTTTCGCCTGCATTGTATAAGTTCTTCTTTCCATTATAAATTAAAGCCTATGAGTTGATTTCCTAATCTGTTCAGCTGTTTGAGCGTTAAGGAGTAACAGCTAAGGAGTGGAATTCCTTACCGGGATCTGTGTTTCCTGATAGCTACAACCCGGAAATCTTTAAGTCAAGAGTAAATAGGTTACTTCTAGGTAAGCGCGTTCCATCGTTGACCGCATCGTCGCTTTCCATCAGGTGAGATGGCGGTCAAGCGCGAACTTATCGAGAATAAAAAAAAATATATAGGTAGAAAGGTAGAAACGGATAGACTTTCGCATTTGTAATTTAGGGCGGAATTCATCAATAAAACTAATCGCGTTTTAAAGTTTGGCTCGCATAATAGCGTTTAGCCGCTGTCACTTGTAAAAATGCAACAAAAGAAAAATACAGGCAAGTGACACTAGTGACAGCGGCTAAACGCGATTATGCGAACCAAACGTTAAAACGCGATTAGTTTTATTGGTGAATTCCGCCCTTAGTGTAACTTGCTAATTTCGGACTTCTACTGGTGTGAGAATCCTATGTTGTTGGAAATCACAGATGATGTTTTTTGTTTGAAATCACAGTTTGGTATGAAGAACCTAATACTTTAATATTTATGAGAGCTGACATATTTTTAAACGGCCGAAGTTTGGCGCCGAAACGATTTGAAGTGGCAACCGCGTACAGGAAGGCGCAGCGTTGGAAGGCTTCCCACAAGGTTGACCGATGACCTGGTGAGGGTCGCGGGAATTCAACGCTTGCAAGACGGACAGTACTGTTCGTTGTGGTGAAACTTAGGGGGCCTCCTATTTATTTGTTAATTGTTTATTAATTGCTTGCTATATTTACAGTATGCATCAAAGCGTATAGCAAGCCAACAAACTAACAATATATAAACATAAAAAATTGATACAAACATTTAATATTTCATTACTGCTATAAAAAAAATATGTGCAAGAGTGAACGTCTTTCGGCTGCAATTATTTATTATAATTATTTTATTACGCAAATTAAAAACAAATCGAATGCAGTAATTTAGAAGACGGTCAAGTTTATTGAGGAGATCTGCATTCAGGACATAGGAGCACACGTCACAATAACCGATGATTGGAAAAATCAGGGTCTGTACAAGCATTGTCTTCGTGCTAGATAGTAACAGGTTCTTCAACCAAAAACAGAGCCCGCAGCGGTCCAGTAACCTTCTGACTAACACTAGCTACTTGAGTACGCCAGTTCAGGGTATTATTAATGCGCAAACCTAGATCCTTTACATCTTTGCTGAATGAGACGATCGTACCGTCGAACTGAACTAAAGTAATTAGGATGATATTTTTCAACCAGATAATCAATATGCCATGCAACGTGGCAGCCTTACTTTTTTATTGACAGTGATGGTCTTTTGTTTCTGACGGGAAACGGCGCAGTTTGCTGAGATACAGGCTCACGCCTAGTTCAGCTGCGGATGCTCAATCTCTTATTTATAATTAAACTGTAAGCCTAATATTTGTAAGAATGTACTGTACCTACCTACTGTTTTGAGTAAATAAATATTATTATTATTATTTGTTCTCACACACTATCATTTTATCGCTAAACGTAATATTTCACGTAATACGTAACGCACGTACGTACGTTTATGCGCTTCATAGTTCTAGTAGCGGATTTAAAAAAAAGAAACAGCTAGGCCATGTCGCACGAATGCATCCAGAGAGATGGGCAAAGATCGTCACTCACCGCAGACATCCGAGGAAAGACCGTAGCCGATAAGGTCGCCCACGAAGGTGGTGTGATGATATGAGTACGTTTGCGGGTCTGGGTTGCCAGAGATTGCACAAGACAGAGATAAGGGAGTTTTGAAGAAGAAAAAGGAGGTCCTTACCCCGCCGTGGGATACCAATTAACTAGAAGAAAAAACTTTTGATGTACCTTAATATCTTTGCTATCTCAAAGATAATCGATAAAAAAATAATCCAAGGCACAGATAGAGATTACACACAAGACAGAGAAAAGGGAGTTTGGAAGAAGAAAAAGGAGGTCCTTATCCAGCCATGGGACACCAATTAAGAAGAAAAAAAACACAGACAGAGTTTTATAAACATATTTCAAAAGAATTCTCCTAATACAGTTAAAATTGAAATTAATAGTTCAATCTTCTAGTCAAAGTAACGATCGATGTTGAGATCTTAGTTCAATCTGTGGCACAAGCTGGGAGTCTAGACTATCGAATGAGATTGTACTTTAATAAATCCACGTTGAATTATTGTGGAAGCTATCTACGAGTTATTACTTTGTTAAATTGTATGCTTTTACTTTGATGTTGTGTCGTAATGTCGAAGTTACTGGATGATTTCCCACTTATAATTTTAGAAATTCATACTTATCTGGTATAGCGCATACTGTGTCATTAGTCGTGGATGGCATTCATTTGCTCTTTGACATTCATTACAACTGCTTCGTGATAGACCAGTGGTTAAAGCACCCGCCTTTCATGCATGAGGTTGCAGGGCAAACAATTTTTTTTTTTTTAATTTGTCTATGACTTCACTGACACCTAGCGCCTTGGAAAGTTTGTACAGTCGTTGCTTTACAATATGCTCTTTAATTCTTCTACTCCTTTTTATCTTAAAGAACGCTTTCAGTTCCTTCGTGACACACTTTCTAGGTCTTTGAGATCATCGGAGAATCAGAAATTAAGTATTAGTGTGCATTCCATTTCCTTTTTTGACAAATCTTTTACTGTTCAAGCAGCTTGTCTATGGAATGCATTACCCATAGAAGTATGGCGTGCTCAAACGCTATCGACCTTTAAAACAACAGTGAAGAAGCATCAACGTTCACTGTTTCTAGTATATATAGTACTTTATTCTCCTTGTTCAATTTTGTATTTGATATTTATTAGTATATTTATTGATATTGTAATTTTTATTATTATGTGTAATTAATATTATTTATGATTTTTTGAACACTGACTGCCCCAAATCTGTCTCATTTTGTACAGTCCATCCTAAGTTTGTCTGTAATAGATTGCCCCGTGCGATAAGACCGCCCGCGCCCTTTGTACACTTTGTTTTTGTATATGTTTATCTTTTCTACATCATGAGGTGTACAATAAAGTATATAATAATAATTCCGGTTGTTACGCCACAAAGTTTCTTCAAGGAGTAGCATGTTACCAAATAATTGGGTTGTGAAAGTCTGACAGGCATATGTTTTTTTTTTTCGGTGGGAAAATCGTCTTATGACATCCCACGCTCTTAAGCGGAGCGGGAGATAGTGTCAGACTTTTACTGACTAAAAACCACTGACTACAAACACAACACACACAAAAGTCTACCACTTTCTCTTTCTCCACCAAGAGCAGGATGAGTTAGTTGATGCTTTTCCACCTCGAAAAAAAGGAGAATTTTCCGTCATTTCCGTGAACCTTATCATCATATTCCAGTCCTTGTACCAGTGTTACTCAGGGTTATCGCAAAAGGTGTTTTCTTCAATTCAATCTTATCAACCGACACGCTTTTGGAGTTATGCGGAACAGAGTGTAAAGTCCCGCAAACCTCCGTTGAAAAGGGAGGATCCTCTGGCTAAACGGGTGTTATGTTTGGTGGACAACTGCCCAATAGATGATTTCGGGCTGTTTTATATGTTCTAATCGCGCGGAGCACTTCATTTGCACATTGCAGGATTAGGTCTTATGTGACGCCATAGGTGTCGTTACATGCTATCACTGACTCCCTTTTCTTTCGTTTTTTTTAACTGTGGAGTTTCTTGCCGGTTCTTCTCCATAGGAAATGACCAATGTGGAACCGTGCACTAGCTTCTGATGTTTTAAGAGTTTTAAGTGCCCATGTAGGCCTAAGTGAAATAAACCATTTTTTTTTTAAATTTTAATTCTTTTCATACCACTCCTCACACAATCAATCCATATTTTCTTTGGTCCTTCTTCATCCATTTGGGTATATGTACATAACCAACTTATTTTAGCCTTTTCTAATAATTACTTACTAAAAGGTGTGTGTACTTTCTTGGTAACAAGGTCACCCTATATCTTTATTGGCTGAACAAAAGGTCTACACGATATTGTTTCTATGTACAGTGTCAGTAAAAATAGATTCGTAACATTTTTCTTTGAGCATGGGAAACGATCAAATATCTAATAACAATTAAGAATGATTGTGTTGTATCTACGGTTCATTTGTATATCTTTTTTGTGTTCGCCTTTTGTTCGCTCTTATTACCTAGCACTATTTTTCTCAGCATCAAGTCAAGTCAGTCAGAAAATGCCTAATGCATTAAGTCCATCTCTGTACCTTCATGTGCGTAAATAATTTAATAAATAAATGATATCAAACTTCTCACGATATATGTGGAGCGAAAGGGAGTCATCATCATCAGTTATTTCAACGGAAAGACGACCACTGTTGGACATAGGCTTCCCCAAAAGTCACCACACCTAACGGTCCAGGGCACCATGGGTTTCCCACGATCTTCACAAGGTCGTCGGTCCACTTTGTAAGAGGCCTTCCAATGCTGTGTTTTCCGGTAAGTAGTCTCCACTCCAAAACCTTTCGGCCTCATCAACAGTCTGTTCTGCGAGCAATGTGCCCTGCCCACTGCCAATTAACTTGAGTCACTACACTGATGAAAGAATTTAATAAATTAACGGAGGCATAACAGAGTAATGTACGTGTTTACATATTCCGTGTTACTATCAAGATAAGTGCGTGATTAACCCAACCGTGTGTCCCACTAACATTCACAGTCTAACAATAAATGCTGTTTACATCCAGTAGGACCATCTTCACTTAATAGTAGACCTTAAAATGATCGTTAAAATAATGTATACTATGACATAAACTTTATAGAGGTATGTAGGTAAACTATTTAAATTAACGTGTGTCTGTCATGTTCTATAGTGATGGGAAACGTGATTGATGTGATATTTAATTGATACCAGTAAATAGTCGGTACCGGAAACGTTGGTATCAATTAATTGATTGATGATGGTTTTAGTTTCGATGTCGTGTGCTGGAAATAGTTTGATGGAGTGTTTACTTTTAATAGTACTTTTTTTTTGCTTTAAAATGGTATCTGAATGAAATTTTATTTTAGAATGAACCCTAGTGGGTGTATTTTTTTAATATAAACTAGTGCTTGACTACGATCCCATCTCATGGTAAGCAGTGATGCAATCTATATCTATAATATGTATGTATTTAGAAATATATGTATAAGTATGTTTTATCAGTTGTCAAGTACTCATATAACATGCTCTGCTTAGTTTGGGAATAGATGGCGTTGTGTGAAAGTTGTGGAATATTATATTATTATTTTATAATACAATGCAGCAGTAAGTAATATGTGCATTACCAGCGCGGCATCTTCATTCGCGAAAATGTTTTCATGAACACTTTAACACTCCTTAACCCATATTTTGAAGGTAGTTTTGAATAACTAATAATTCATTAACTAATAATAGCAGTGGTGCACTCGGCCACCACTGCTATTATTAACGGCCCCGACTTACAAGTTGTAGGTCACGGGTTCAAACCCAGCCAGGCGCATTACTTTGTGTTATTTTGTTTCATCACCACTGCTCTCAAAACGGTGAAGGAAAACATCGTGAGGAAACCGGCATGTCCTAGAACCAAAAATTCGAAGACATGTGACATCCACCAACCAACCCGCATTGGAACCGCGTGGTGGATTACGGCCCATTCCCTCTGGTACAGAGGAGGCCTGAGTCCCAACTGTGGGAACATTATAAGGCCGACTATGCTATGCTATGCTAATAATTCATTTAGGTAAGTATTTGTATCATATTTCAAGTTTCTTAAGCTCAGGAATAAAAGTTTTCCAGCAATCTTTAACACCCCCGTTAAATCTTCTTATGGGGATAGTTTTGAAAAACAAATAAAAATAAACTTAAATTTTTACTTAGATCACCATTTGTAGCGTTTCAAGCATTTTGGCTTTGGAAAAAGATTTTGCATACAAACGAGATCCCCTTTTCACCCCTCTGAAAGCTGAATTTTCAAAAATATATTCGTAATATTTGCCTACGTTATAAAAGGAAGCCTTGTGCAAAATTCCACATTCCTATTCCCATTAGTTTCTGTGCGTTGATATGTCAGTCAGTCAGTTTCCCTTTTTACGGGTATGTGGGAATGTAAATATATAAAAATTAATCCCTATTTCACTTGGTCACGTCATCATGCGTGAACGGCTGAACCGATTTCACTAGTTTTTTTTTGTATTTGTTATTGTCAGGAGAAGGTTCTTATGATAAAAAAAAAATTGGTAGTTGGGTAGGGTAGAGTTGGGTAGAGTAGGGAAGGGTAGAGTAGCGTAGAGTAGGGTAGAGTAGGATAAAGTAGGGTAGAGAAGGGTAAAGTAGGGAAGAGTAGGGAAGAGTAGGGTAGAGTATGGTAAAGTAGGGTAGAGTAGGGTAAAGTAGGGCAGAGTAGGGTAGAGTAGGGTAGAGTATGGTAGAGTAGGGTAGAGTAGGGTAGAGTAGAGTAGGGTAGAGTAGGGTAGAGTAGGGTAGAGTAAGGTAGAGTAGGGTAGAAAAAGGTAGAGTAGGGTAGAGTAGGGTAGAGTAGGGTAGAGTAGGGTAGAGTAGAGTAGGGTAGAGTAGGGTAGAGTAAGGTAGAGTAGGGTAGAAAAAGGTAGAGTAGGGTAGAGTAGAATAGAGTAGTCAGTTGACGGGAGCGAAGCCGTAGGCAAAAGCTGGTATAAGTATTGATTTCTTGAACAAAAACCCTCTAAGTTTCGTTATATTTAGAAGATAGAAAACAATATTATTCTGAATAAGTTTTCTGTACGTTGGTTTTGATGGAAATGTAATTACGAAGATTCGTAACTGTGGATTTATTTCCACGGTTTCGTAACCGCTTGTAAACATTTTTATATAAAAAGTATCAACGTATATACTTGAAACGTTTATTTTACCCTTAGTGGTAGTGACAGGTTGAGATCAGTTTTCCATAATATAAAAGCTCAAATAAAATACGAGTTTCTTTTAAAGTTATTTGTATTATGTTGCCAAGCTATATTTTCCACATATGTACGTGCTCACAAGTTATTCACTCGCCTTCACTCTTGTTTTATTTGTACGTTACCATAAATTGAAATATTCTATTAGGTTTTCGTGCCTAGATCGACATGATGGCAACATGATATGGAATGAAGAGACTAAAATAGATGCGGTTACCTTTCGGTACAAGGGTAATGTTTTCAAAATTTATGAAATTGAACAAGTATGTAGGTTTAGCTACCGAGCACATTTACATAGATACGTTTTAGAGGTTCTAAAGGTACTTATTTCGTAGGAGACGCCCCGGGTGCCTTGCGTCTTCTGGTCGCAGAATTTCCGGCCACCAAAGATGCGGGCTTGTGGACGACGAGCAATGGGTAGCTCGTTGTCCACCCATCCAGTAACCCGGTAATGAATCGGCCCGAAGCGACGGCGCGGCGCGTAGTGTTTGTTCGACGCGCGCCTCAAGAGATATAAGCGAAACTGAAGAATACTGTATAGGTCTGATATGCTCTCTCGCTCGACCCTAGAGTGGGAAAAGTACAAATTAATAACCTATTACTTACATATTATTCTTGGAATAATTTTCGACTTTCATGCTGGTAAGCTTAGCATAATCAGCTTCATAATGTTCCCACTGCTGGGACTCAGGCCTCCTCTCTGGTAGAAGGAAACTAGTTATTAACTAGTTTCCAGTTATAATTAATTTACTATTTATGTACATAAAAAAAAACAGAAAAATGTATTTATTATGTATTAATACATAATAGACATAAGTACAAAGATACTGTTTATTTCCAAAGAAATTTCTTCCAGCAGACCTGTGAAAGGAGAAATCAAAGCAAAGTGATTTGTGATTGGAACATTTGCATCTGAATCACTGAAATGTTCCGGAACATCGGCTCAAAAGATACAAACGGAACATTTGGAACATCGGCTCAAATGAGTCGTGACGTCTCGTCATAGTCAAACTGAGACAGAAAAATGTTAGATGATCTGTAGGATCATTTGGAACAATTACTCAAAAGATACAAACACAAACACTGACTGTTATGAATCGTGCTCTGTCAAGTCGTGTTTTATTTAGAATTATGATTTAAGAATAATTTTAAGCAGATGTTTGATTGTCATTAATTATATTTAGGTACATTATTTACGTATTAATTTTAATTTGAATTAAAAAAAAATGCAGGTCACTTAAAGTAAGCAGTGTTTTAGTGTTCCAATTGTTCCAAATGATGCATTTAAAACATTACTGCTGTTCCAATCTTTCGGAACAATAAAATGTTACGGAACAGTAATGAGTCGGTTGAGTAAAGAGTTACACACGCCTAATGTAGACAAAAGTGTGTAGGAAGCAAGAGAAGAATGTCTGAAGTATTAATCTAAAGTATCAAATAACACATGTAAATAAATATAAAAATAATAACAATAATAATTAAACATCTATTGACTTGGATCGCGAGGTTGTCGACATGTGGGAAGTGAATACAGCAATCATTGTGTCGATTGTTGTGACGGCCAATGCTTTAATAACAAAAGGCCTCGACCAACATTTGAGGAGGCTCTCGTTGGACAGTTGGATTAAGGGATTGATCCAGAAAGCTGTACTCCTGGACACGGCGCGCATTATTAGGAGATTCCTCTCTCAGGAGCCCTGACCACCGGTAGCTTGGACCCTGTTCCCGATGCCGGTGGGCTACTATTTTTATATTTTTTTAAAAGAAATAATTAAAATGTAATAACATATATTTTAAAAAATAAAAAAGTAAATGATATAGCTATAAATAACTTCTACTATAAATAGATATCATACATAATATATTAATTAATTTATCTAAGCGTATTTTCCATATGTCATTTGTCTCACTAAGATAGCAAATGTTTTATTACATATTATAATCTACCCATTAAGTTTAACGATAACGCTAAAATGTTATGGCACGGAATTTCATGAATAATTATTTAATTACTTTGTCAATTAGATCAAGATGATAATAAAGAATGAATAACCAATGATAGTTATGTTTTGGACAAGGCTTCAATATAAATTAAGATAATGACGGACGACGGAAGGACGGTTACCGGACGGCCGGACGGCTACTCATTAATCGTCGTCCGAAGGCCACACCTACGGTAGTTAGAAATCGGGGTTGGGGTCCAGGCGGCTTTGGCGTAAGGACGTCCGATGTCTGACGCGTTCGGCCGCTTTATTCACTAGAATAGCTGCTTCACAGAAGGAGGCTATCACTTGCCATTCTTCCTCGCTCCAGACCATGGCCTGTACCAGGTTCTGCCGCGAGAGGTCGCTTCCACCGATCGCCCTTACGAAGACACGGTGGTCCTCCGCACAAGGAGGACCCATCTCTATTGTATACTCCTCCATGTTCTCCGATTATGTGTACATTAATATTGTCAAACATTGCATTTTTAAGTTAGTCAAACTTAGTACATAGTGATCGAGGTTCTCTGTTCGATTTATCGATAAACAAAAAATAACAAATTATTGCATATTTTGTAGTTTATGAATATTACTTCAAAATATTTAAAATAAGGAAACCTATTCACGTTCCAATCATTGTCCAGAGCAAAACAATAAACTGTATTTCCCCAAAATTCAATACCATACGCAGGAGGCATATGAATAGGTTATTAATTAACTTGACCAAAGTTATTCGATGTCAAGGCTTTTCACCATTTTCTATTAGTTCCAAGTGACCTTCCAAACAGGCATATTTCACTAGCAAGGGCATCCTCTACTATTACTTTTGACCTTAACTTATTTTTAACAAATCTTGTTTTCGTACCTACCTAAGATTACTTTACGATTGACGCACTGTAACCGAGAAAGTAGCGCTTACCAATAAACACTTAAAAAGTCGAGTAGGATCAGTGGCGGATTTATCAGCAGGCTGGTAGGCTTGAGCCTAGGGCGGCAAATTTGGGGACCAATTTTTTTTTGCTTCCTCATAGAAATTAAAAAGATTTTTGCATGATGGTTTTCTGATGTCTCGCAGATTGTCATTGCACATTCCGAGAGTTTATTATAAAATTTATTTTTCGTGTCATTTCAACGAAATTTTTGGATTGTAAAAATAATGCAGATGACAATTGTAGAGGCAAGGGCGGCAAAAACTGAATAGCCTATGCCTTGAAAATTTGTAAATTTGCCACTGAGTAGGACTAGAGAGTAGGAGTAGACTTGCTGTACCATTTTTCTTCCTAAAAATCAGAAATTTGATGACGCAGTGATTGAACGATTGGTTGCTCCACTGCCCTGCGTTAAAAAATAACCAGAGTAGGGTAGAGTTAGTTCCCCATCCGTTCAAAAATGCTTCGAGTTGCAACCCAGGATCGTTCTTTTATAACTCCAGTAGCTACCCTAGAGTTAACTCAACTAACTCCAACTCCGAGCAGGATAGATGGGTGTAAGCGGCCATAAATGACACTTGCTTAGCTTTGATAGTTGAACTCTACGTTCGCGTTCAAAAATACCAGTGTAGAGTATTTACTCTGATGACGTCATTAGAGTTAACTCCAATTTCAAATTTGAACGCAGGGCTGGGTGTCGCTGGTTCAAATTCCGCACGGAACAAATCGACCCCTCCTGTGCATACAGTCGTAATGTAAAAAGCGCATTTTTTCAGGAGAGTTCGTTTTAGTGATTGTTAATTATATAAATAATTCGCGAAACACTTTTAATACAGCTTTTAACCATTTTAAGATCATAATACCAGACGCTAAATGTAATAGGAAATAATAATTATTATAGTATAGATTAGATAGTTATATAGTCTGGGTCTGGGTGTCTTGTATCTATTTAGTTTACATGTTTGTGAACGCATTCACAATACAGGAGAAATTATTGCCAAGCGTGGGACAACGTTTTTTTTTTAAATAATATAAATAAATTTCTGAGATTCTTTTACTAACATCTAGCTGCTATCAGTGGCTTTGATAGTAGAAAATTATCCCTAGGGAACATACTTCTGGGCTAAAGACTATCCGAAGTGTAATCCAAGACATAGTCTACCCGTACGACAAATTACATCCAAATCTGTTCAGCCGTTCGAGCATAAAGAAATAAAAAACAAACAAACTTTCGCTTTTATTTGCTAATACTAGCTGACTCGGCAAACTTCGTACCGCCTAATAGTAAGGATAACACCTTCTACTGGCATTACCAGAACAGCATAATTCATTTTATTTGACATTCATATTTTATAATGACATTTTAATTAGAGATGGCGTTGTATTCGGATTATTTTTTGGTGATTTTTTCTCACCGTTTAAACCTTCCCTGGACTATCACGAATATTTCAAGACCAAAACTAGCCAAACCAATCCAGCCGTTTTCGAGTTTTAGCGAGACTAACGAACAGCTATTCATTTATATATATATAGATAGATAAAGATTAGTGTGATAAATTGAGATATTTAATTATGAAGATCAGTGGACCAATAAATCATTTATTCCTATATAAAAGCGTCCGATATTTCACGATCACTATGACAAATTTTCCTACAAAAGAGGAGGCACAATGAGTAGGGTTTTCTAAAACCGATCCCCATTGTTGGTACCTCAAGCGATCTATTACGGCGACTTTGCAAGACGTGACGGGAAATTGAATTTCTACAATGATCAATGTTTCATTATGTTTTATGATGATTAATATCAAAATTTTGCATCTAATAATGGTGAAGGAAAACTTATTAAGGAAACTGGTATGTCCTAGAGCCAAAAAATCTATGACATCTGACCTTTATCAATCCATATTGGGTCCAAATGGAGGCCTTTTTTTGAGTTGTGAAATCATCAAATGATTTTTCCCGAGTGCAGCGAGAGGGAGTGTCAGATTTTTAATGATAAAAACCCACTTGTCAGTTGCCCTTTACGTTCTAAGGCTTTGGTAAGATTTTACTAACATTCCTGCATCTAGTAGATCCCATCCATTTTGCTCTTTGAGGTGCCTGAGGAACGCAACGCGTCATCGACGCGGGCCTGGGCCTTACCATGATATGTTAAACTGTCTGGTGTGCAAGCGAGAAAGACCGATGGAGCTATAGACCCTGTATGGCTCCGTCTCTTTGTCAGTTCAGTTTGGATCGTCAAATGGATTGCGTTTAGAGATCGTGGTAGGGCTTCTAGTCCATACCAGACAGCTGGACGGCTAGCTAAACAGTGAAGAGGCCTAAGTCTAAAATTCTTGATACTAAATAGTTAATTAAAAGGAGTAAAATAATTCTTGTTTAAGCAAGGTGTTAAAACCTTCTAATTAAGTATCTTGAAAGACCGGTTGTTTAAAATTAAACTAAAATCATTTAATTACTTATTTCGTTCTAGTAATTGGCAAACATTAAGTATAAAAACAGAGTAGGTCTGTTATGAAATAGAATGTTTAATGTGTAGATTGCATTACTAATTAGAGAAATAAGTGTAGAATAAATAAAGTAAAAATAATAATAGAAATGATAGAAATTTCGTGTCTATTCGCTTACGAATTAGCTAATTATGAAACTTATTTCATAATTAGCTTCGTTAAAATAATGCTGAATTACGATTAGTCAAGGAAGGAAATAAAATGAAAACGAAATATTGCCCTGTAAATAAGGTACCTGCGTTTCATGTATGAGGTTGCGTATTCGAAACCGGGCAAGTGGGTAACAATATTTTTTTTTCAATTTATGTACTTTTCTAGAAAGAAAAGTACATAAATTCGATGTCGATGACGGGTCGATGGGGACGAAAGGTTCTGGAATGGCGACCGCGTGCCGGAAAACGCAGCGTTGGAAGGCCTCCCACAAGGTGGACCGATGACCTGGTGAGGGTCGCGGGAATTCGATGGATGCGAGACGCACAGGACCGGTCGTTGTGGCGGCATTAGGGGGAGGCCTATGTCCAACAGTGGACGTCTTTCGGCTGAAATGATGATGATGATGACTTTTCTAGAAAGAAAGAAAGAAAAAGAGTTTATTGCTGACACTTCGTACCTCGGAAAGAAAAGCCCTAAAAGTCCCGGTTGTCATTCGTAAATTTTTGACAGTCGTTACAGTTAGTCAGACATAAGAAAATCTGACCATCAGTCTATCCCAGGAGTATTGTGTTGTCCAGTTACTGGGTTGTGGAGGTCTGATAGGCAGTCGCTCCATGTAGAACACTGGTATTCAGCTACATACAGTTAAGACTAGAAGTCGACTCCAACATAGTTGAGAAAAGATTGAGGTGATGGTGAAGTTCATGGTTTATTATTAAGTACTTGATTTAAGATGTGGCTGCGGATCAGTTCGAAAGAATAACTGTGGCCTTGAAACGCAAAGAGTTACTGTGGCTCTGGAACGCAAAGAGTTACTGTGGACCTGCAACGCAAAGAGGTACTGTGGACCTGCAACGCAAAGAGTTACTGGAGCCCTGCAACGCAAAGAGTTACTGTGGACCTGCAACGCAAAGAGTTACTGGAGCCCTGCAACGTAAAGAGTTACTGGGGCCCTGCAACGCAAAGAGTTACTGGGGCCCTGCAACGCAAATAGTTACTGTGGCCCTGAAACGCAAAGAGTTACTGTGACCCTGCAACGCAAAGAGTTACTGTGGCCCTGCAACGCAAAGAGTTACTGTGGCTCTGGAACGCAAAGAGTTACTGTGGCCCTGCAACGCAAAGTTACTGTGGCCCTGGAAGACAACGAGTTACTGTGGCCCTGGAATGCAAAGGACAACTAAAGGTACACAGGTGGGTTTTATTTAGTCAGTAAAAGTCTGACACTAAATTTATTTTCCAAAATTTTCTTAGACTCCAAATAAATACAACCAAACAATTGATACATAAGAGCGACTAAGACATCTATCACGAGAATGGGCAATAGGGTTTATCTATGTTAGCACTTTTTACAATTTATTGCCACCCTATCACACACCCGATACTAAAACTGCTAGAAAAAACAATACTTTTTGAGAATAGTTATTAGCAGCTTATCCCTCTAAATAAACAGAATATATAAAAAAAAAAATTACAGGTTCAAATTGAAAAATTGTTTTAATATTGTACAGTCCATTTATCGAGGAAGGCTAAAGGCATGACGTAATGACCTTTAGAAGCGGAGCAATACACTAAGGGCCTGTTGCACACCTGTATAAATTGAAACACGCGTTTGAATCGATACAGACGTGCGTGTGTAGAGATACAGACGCGATGCAAACGCGCTGTCATATTGCGTTTTTAAGCAGAACCTCGTCAACTCTATCAAGATGGCGTCGGTCGAGACATCATTGATTGCATGCGCTTTGTTATTATTATTTTTTTAAAAAGAAGAAGAAAAATTACCGACTTTTGAGGGTGCCCATTTACAAGCGAGAGAAGATTCTGTGCACATTACGCTATAAAGCGCTTGTATATCTTTTTTCGATACAATCACGATGCTAACGAGCATGTGTATCGATACAAACGACAACAAACTGCTCTGTAGGATAAAAGCATGTCGTCGACGCACGTTTCTAAAACGCGCGACAACGGCGTTTTAGAAAATAAAAAAGCAAAAGAAACGTGGTGTGCACAGGCCCTAAGACGCGGGTGGTAAGAAAGTGAAATAAATTATAATTTTTTATTTTTTAATATTTAAATTATTTTGACATTATTTATTTCCTTTTTATTTACGCTAATTTGACTCAGAATTACTTACAATATTTTTTTATCGTAGTTATAAATCAGTGCTTGACTGCGATCTTACCTGACGGTAACCAGTGATGCATTAGTTGATCGTGAATCCCACTAGTTTATTAAGAGCCTATTCATATTCCTCTAGCCTTGAAGACGTCTAAATTATAATCGAACGGGAAGACCGCAGCAGGCAAATTTGTTCCAATCCCTCGATGTACGCGGTATAAACGATGAAGCGAAACGCTAAGTCCGGATTAAATTCATTTATGGTGTTAAAAAATTAACTTTAAGAATTTCGAGGGGACATTGTACTCCTCATTATGAACAACTTTTACTATGGGACAAAAAAATCAGCTGCTCCATACATTTTGACGAGTTATGCGAACATAAAAGTAGGGAACGCCGATTTTTTTTTTCACGATTTCAGGTTTGGTCCTATAGTAAAAGTTGTTCATAATGAGGAGTACAATTTCCCCTCGAAATTCTTAAAATTATTTTTTTAACACCATAAATATTTATATACCATTTTCACTGGTAGGACATAGGGCACGACTGCAATGTGTACATAAGACCTTAATTATAATACACTCTGTTCACAAATAAAGATTCATTGATTGGAATCGCGTGGGACAGCTAGTAAACAGTAATCTTATTTATGGCATCCATATTGGTAAAATACTCATCAAGTTAGCATACCTTGAAAAAAACCTCAAACCTCAATTTGGTATCGGCGCCAAAAGTGAGTGTTTCATCATCATAATATAATTTGCAAGCAAGAAAGGAGTGATGATTGTTAATTTATTTATAAACCTATGAGACGATGGATGTTTATAATTCTTGAAATAATTATTTTCTTCTTCTTAGTCGGTACACTTTTGTCAAAGTGGTCGTGGTCATCGGCGCCATTCGTCGCGGACTGCAGCTTTCCGGGTACATTCGTAAACCGAGCACTTAGTTACGGCCTTGATCTGGTCTGTCCATCTCACTGGTGATCTACCACGTTGCCTAGTCCCTTTAACTTTTCCTTGCCATGATATACATGATACTCCGTAGAGCGTCTCGTAGTGAGTCGCTCTACGGAGTATCCACGACGAGATACATGGCCGAAGGTCAAAATGCGCGACTGCATTGTGGATAGTAGGCGCTGGACAGACAAATGATTCCTTATTAAAAAATATGGAATCATTTGTACACATCTCTGTCCACGATATTCCTAGAATCCTTCTCCAGCACCACATCTTTAACGCATCAACTTTCTTCTTCAACTTCAAACATCAATTTGGTATCGGCGCCAAAAGTGAGCGTTTCATCATCATAAATATAATTTGTAAGCAAGAAAGGAGTGACGATTCGTTAATTTATTAATAAACCTGCGAGGCGATGGATGTTTATAATTCTTGAACGTATAATTAGAGTTTGTGTAATACGAAATACATTTTATGTTGCGATGCAATCTTTGTTTTTAGTGAGCATAAATCCGTTGTGAAATATTTCATATATTAACAGAAGCGGAAAAGATTAATCTGGGAAGCTGATGCTGACATTTGTAGGTCAAGTATATCATAATCAGCCTTATAATGTTCCTACTGCTGGGATCCAGGCCTCCTCTCTCTCTCATCGGACATGGTCAGTTCGGAAGGTTCCTGCACCGGATTCGTGCGGAAGAATCGCTCGGGTGTCACGACTGTGTGGACCGCCCAGAGGACACGGTGGATTATACGGTAGAGGAGTGCTCCGCTTGGGCAGAGTACCGCTGTGTCCCTGTGGGGGCAATCGGTGGCAACGACCTCCTGCGCCGGGCCTTGGTACAAGCCAAGGTCTGGAGGGAGGAGGAGTGGCAGGCGGTCGCCTCCTTCTGTGCACGCGCTCGCGCTAGGTAACGGCCCTCATGCCCCAGCCGGTGGGATTTCGATTCCAATTTCCGGCCACCGTAGGTCCGGGCTTGCGGACGGTGAGCAATAAATCCGACCGTCCTACAACCGTCCAAACCGAGCCCAAGTCGTCGACGGCGCGTACTGCTCCACGCGCGCCTTAAGGAGATGTCAGTAAACCGTAGGGGCCCAGCAGGGTTGAAGCCTACTGGGGCCATGGGTTTGCTTCAGAAAGGAAAACCCGACCCTGGAATGCAGGGCAACGAAGTAACTAGGAGTGGGTTTTGGTCAGTAAAAATCTGACATGCCCTCTAGCTCCGCCAAAGGGTGGGAAATGTCATTGTTTTCCCACCTAAAAAAAAAAATAGTTGAGGGAAAAGGCTAGTGAAATAATGATGACCAAATGGTATTTAATAATAATTTTTCCGGTACATCATCAAGATCTTCCTGCTCTTAAACCATATTACTTGGGTCAGTGCAAAATATTTTTTTCTTCTGTTCTGTCCCGCTATCACTTTTCTTCATATCACTCCTCACATAATCCATCGATCTTTTCTTTGGCCTTGCTTTCTCTCTCCATCCATCTACATATAATATATCTACTCTTAACTCTTTCTGTTACATACTGTAGATACATATATGTTAAATACATGTATTTTATTTTTTGTTTGTACCATTCCAATATGTTTTATTTACTTTTCAAGCCCATTCCCTGTTAATCATTTCTTAAAAACAAATTGAATTATAATACCAACAACGAACTCTGCAGAGTATCGGTATCAGTTAAAACTCCATTGCAAGCGATTGCACATCACTAACGACAAGGTCTAAACGCAATAGAATTGTTAATTTGTCGGGCCTAGGCGACAGTCGGGCGACATGCGGCAGTCACGTACTATGTATTTTGTTAGTATAGCCAGTAATATAACAATTTGGTTGAAGTTCTTAAACAAAATTGTATCGTCTTTTCGTTGCATTTCAATATTCTATGATTGTAGTACCTCCCTATTGATCTTCCTGCTGTTATATGTGACATATGTGGGTATTTGGATCTTTAATCACGCCGTAACAATTGCACGGATTTAAATATAACTTGGTACGTTTATGGATAGCCCATGATCAGTGTGCCTAGTTCAAGTTTGTTTTAGGCTAACACGATCGACACGTTTATGATGTTCGGCGCTCCGATTGGCCCGCTCAAAGCTCTTAACCAATCATAGAGCTGAACGCGGTAAACATTTCGATCGCGTTTAACGTAAAAACCACTTTGGACGGAATTCACCAATAAATGTAATCGCGTTTTAACGTTTGGCACGCATAATCGCGTTTAGCCGCTGTCACTAGTATCACTTGTAAAAATACAACAAAAGAAAAATACAGACAAGCGAAACTAGTGACAGCGGCTAAACGCGATTATGCGAGCCAAATGTTAAAACGCGAATAGTTTTATTGGTGAATTCCGACATTAGCGTACTGGATTGGGACAAAAAGTACTTTTCATCCTAATTGAAGAAATAGATACTATCCCCAGCATCAGCGGTTAGGAGACAGAATAACCAGTATAACTATGAGGGATTGTTCGAAAGAGTTGCCATGACTCTGAAACAAAAGTGTAACCGAGGGGACACAGGTGGGGTTTAGTCATCAATACTAATTAAGAACGTTTTAGACAGTAAAAGTTTGACAAACTCTCTTGATGCATCCAGAGCAGGAGAAATCACTTGATGATTTCCAACTAAAAATAAAAGCGAACAGCGGAGTGAAATCTTCGTCTAGTGGAAAATCGAACTCTAAAATAAACACATACCTACCTAAATAGGTAAGAGTAACATACGAAAGGGTCTACACGTGCCAAGCCTCTACCCACACAATGTAAACATGTATATGTATACGTCTTCTCTCGCTTCGGAGCTCCGCCAAACATTACTACTAAGGTCTCACAAATTCACGGCGGAATTGCATAAACAATTTCAAATCATATGCGGTGTCGGAATAACCTGTCTTGTGACCTTAAAGGTCGTTTGAACGTATTGCACTGTATTCTTTAGCAACTTTTTGAATAGTGATGTGGCTTCTTTGTTTGTGATAGTTGTTTTTTTTTTAATCTATACTTATAATAAATCTGTAGAAGTAAAAATTCTGTACATTGAAAATATCAAAAAAATAAATGGAGGGGTGTGTTACTAGAGCGACACCAAACCAAAAAATGTGATTAAAAAAATTATTGTCTGTCTGTCTGTCTGTTTGTTCAGGCATCACGCAAAAACTACCGGTTCGATTACAATGAAACTTGGTATAATTATTCTTTAATATCCTGGGCACCACACTGGGTACTTTTTATCCCGGAAAAGTATATACAATAAAAAAAAAAAACTTAATTTTGCGGTTCGATCCCTGGACCAGATTACTGTACCAACCGCAAATAATAAGTTTGTCGTAGGTTACGTCACCCGCAGTGGAGTTCACTAAGGGGTGCTGCACACGGCTAAGATAATATAATATTTTATCTTAAAATACAAAATCGCTCGCCATACAATTCAACGGACTATCACACACGACGTAAATAATAAATAATATTTTCGTATTTCAAAAAACCTAATAAAACCATTTTCGACTTCTAAGCGGACGAAGTCGCAGGCAAAAGCTAGTGTAATAATAAAATCATAAGTTGCTAAAAAAGTTCTGAGTATACATGTAGATGGATTGAGAGGGAGAGGGAGGCCAAAGAAAAGATGGATGGATTGTGTGAGGAGTGATATAAAAGAAAAGAGAGTAAGTGATAGTTTGACGGGTGACAGGACAGAATGGAAGAAAAAACCGTGTTGCCCTCCCATATTACTTGGGGTCGGAAGTAATATGGGATAAGGGCAGGAAGAAGAAAAATAAAATTTTATTTGTACATTTAGCAGTGCGTGTTGCCAGTGATGACATATGGCTCTGAAACGTGGTCGCTTACAATGGGCCTTACCAGAAGGCTTACAGTCACCCAGAGGGAAATTGAAAGCTACCCTCGGAGTTGCCTGCGTGATCGCATCTGGAATGAAAATATCCACAGGTGAACCAAGGTTGCCGACATAGTCCGACCTAGTCTGGAGTAGCGCCTGCGCACCGGAAAACACGTTGGAAGGTTTCCCACAAGGTGCACCGATGACCTGGTGAAAGTCGCGGGAATCCTTCGGATTCCTGTCTTTTGTTCGTCCGTCCTTTGTTCTGACGTCATCTAAACGCTGACTGACCAATTGACTGAGCGTTTAGATGACAACAAAGGAATCAGAGGTGCACCTTACTCGAGGCGTTCGACACAAACGAAACGATCGTAACTTGGCTAGGGGGGCTGGAGTGGCGGTTACCGGACGACATTGCGTTACTTCTTCACTCTCGAACAGCTTAACGGATTACGATGAAATTTGGAATTTGGATAGAGCATGTCCTGAAATAGTACATAGAATACTTTATATCCTAGGATAATGTTAATATATAAAAATAACATAATTAGCCTTTTATTCTAATATTCCTACAGCTGGGACTCAGGCCTCCTCTCTAATAGAGGGAATGGGCTGTATGCAATCCACCACGCGGGCCCAGTGCGGGTTGGTGAATGTCACATGTCTTCGATTGTTTGGTTCTAGGACATGCCAATTTCCTCACGATGTTTTCCTTCACCGTTTTTAGAGCAGCGGTGATGAAATAAATTAACCAAAGTAATGCGCTTGGCTGGGTTTGAACCCGCGACCGACTCGTAAGTCGAGGCCGTTACCACTCGGTTACCACTGCTCTCCTTCGGCTACCACTGCTCTCAATCGGATTATGTTCCCTTGGGATAATTTTCTTCTATCATGCGATCGAATCTGCCGGCATCAGCTAGCTACTAAATAATTTAATTGACATATTCACATAGCAACAAAATACATACAAACATGAAAAATGCATCAAATTGTAACCAATTTGATATTGAAACGCGAATTTGAGACCGTCCTAATACGGTATAAGAATGTTAATTCGAATAATCGCATTCATTTATTATTCTATAGCGATCATCGCTTTGAGTAATTGACTTGCAAGGTTAAAAATGAAGTGTTTTGTAATTGAATAGCCTGAGTGGGTAAGCGCCTCGTCCACGGTTCTTGGATTTTAATAAACGTAGGTACTTCATAATAAGGGATCATTCATAAATTACGTCACACGTTAAATATTGACAAATAATCTTACACAACTATCCCCGCGGGCTTGCGGACGGCGAGCAATGGGTGGCTCGTCGTCCGACCGCCCGGTAACCGTCCGGAACGAGCCCAAGTTGTCGACGGCGCGCACTGTTCCACGCGCGCCTCAAGGAGATGTCAACAACTGTCGGCTCAGCAGGGTCAAAGCCTACTGGGGCCAAGGGTCAAGATTCTGAAAGGAAGACTCGGCCCCGGTACGAAAGGCAACGAAGGAACAGGAGTGGGTTTTTAGTCAGTATAAGTCTGACACTATCTCCCGCCCCGCCCAAGAGCGGTGGATGTCACAAGATGATTTTCCCACCGAAAAAAAAAATCGCAACTATCCCACAACGCCATCTATTACCAAACTTGTGTTATGAGTACTATACAACTGATAAACATCTTATATATTTCTCAGACACGGAACAAATGATCGTGCTCATCACACAAACATTTCTGGGTGGGAATCGAACCGATGACCTCCGTTATAGCAGTCAGGGTCACTGAACACTAGACCAACAGGCCAGTCTTTAGTTACGTGATGTCATACATTTCAAAATCTATATCTAAGGATGAAAACGCGAAATTCTAATAAAAAAATCCAACTCTTTCTGTGATGTTGATGAATGAAATGTATTTTTTTTTAAATAAACTATTTTCGTAACTACTAGCAAGCTGTTTCAAATCAATAATTTCTAGATGCGAAATTGCAAAATATGTGGGACATTTCAGACTAAGGAGGGCGAGTCTCACAAATGTGACCAGCTGTGACCAGGACAAGGGGATCATAGAATTCGTGTGACATAATTAATGGATGGTTCCTAAGTAGTCTGTAAGGATGATCATAGTCAAAGTGGTTTCATTGCTATATTCACAATAGTCTGCTTATATACTGATGAGGCAGTTTAGGGGAATACAGCGGTTACTTTTGCGAGTATTTTTTTATAAACCAACATTTAATTTTCTACCTTATTGACTAATGTTTCAAGTTCTCGTGATGGTCCAGGGGTTAAGGTATCATGTACTCTCATGCATGAGATTGCGAGTTCGGAACCGGGCTGTACTTTAAGTTTATCTAAGACACCACTAACACCGCGTGCGTTTCGTGCCGAGGGAAAAGGCAGGCAAATTGATATAGTTTTCTCGTCGAGTCGAAGTTTCAAAGACTTGAACATCGATGCCGAGTTGCATAGCCTAATTCCGTCAAGCCCGTTTCATCATCGGACCACCAGACGTACAGCAATGCACCATCGGTATATGGTGGACATCCCACTCATACGCATAACACATTCATTTTTCGTAGGTACAGCAAAGGAGTGTCCTTGCTGGAGTCTGTGTTTCCTGATAGCTACAACCAGGAGATCTTTAAGTAAACAGTGATTAGATTATTTCTAGGTAAGCAGGCTTCATCGTCGGCCACATCGTCGCTTTCCATCAGGTAAGATAGTGGTCATGTAGGAAAAAAATAACCGAGCCATTGCCCCCCTAGCCAAGTTATAATCGTTTCGTTTGCGTCGAACGCCTCGACTAGGCCACGCCTCCGATTCCTTTGTTCTTACCACGTGACTGAGCGTTGAGATGACGTCAGAGCAAAGGAATCGGAGGCGCGGCCAATTCGAGTCGTTCGACGCAAACGATACGATCGTAACTTGGCTAGGAGGGCTGGTCAGTCCGAGTCTAAAAAAAGCAATTAGAGACAGGCTGTCCTTGGTTTATTAAAATGGGGTTCAACAATTTTCCTTTGTATCTGTTCAAGACACTGTATTAATGAGTCTGTTCCGTCAAAGACGAAAAATCTGCTAACCTCAATATATTGAACGAAAAAAACACATTCGTATTCATCACAGTACAAACAAGTGTTAAAAGAATATGTAATGATGGATGTAGAAAGTTGTTCTTGACGTTTTTGTGACCTAGGCAGGCGATGTCTGAATTATGATGAGTAAAGATTCCGGTGTGATTACTAATATCACCATTTTTATTAAGGTTTGGGTACAATACATGAAAAAACTGGGCAAGTGCGAGTCAGACTCGTGCACTGAGTGTTCCGTACAAACTTACCTACATATGTGAAAAGTTCAATACCCGAATGGAGTCTTGAAGATTTTTCGAATCGCAAAAAAAATGTTTTCTTTTTGTGACGTAACAATAAGTTTTCTGTTTTCAAATTTATTCCTATATCTATACTATATGACCTTGCTTTATGCCAAATTTCAGGATTCTGGATCAACGGGAAGTACCCTATAAATTTTGATTCCTTTGAGGATGTCGAAATGCACATAAACGGCCGTATCTTTTGTTTCGTTAACTTAGAAGTTTGACTTTTTCACAGGTTCAAGGGCCTGCGGGCCCTTGAACGAAGCGGGAACTTGAAGGTCTGCGGACCTTAGTATATGGTTTTCATTTCAACTCGATACCGCCACGCGTTTCCGAGATAAAGGGTCTTGACAGACAAAGAGATAGACAGACGGACGGACCACAAAGTAATTCTATAAGGGTTCCGATTTTTCCTTTTGAGGTACAGAACTCAATGCTTGCCGTCCGCAAGCCCGCGCCTACTATGGCTGGAAATCGGGATCGGAATCCCGGCGGCGGTTGGGGCGTGAGGACCGTTGCCTCACGCGATCGGCCACCTCCTTTGCTACCATTACTGCTTCGCAGAAGGAAGCGACCACCTGCCACTCCTATGGCCTCCGACTATGGCCTGTACCAAGGCCCGGCGCGAGAGATCACCGCCGCCGATCGTCCCAACGAGGACATGGCGTTGCTCTTCCCGCGGAAGCGGGGCACACCGTGTCCTCCGGGTGGTCCACGCAATGGTGACACCCGGGCGTTTCTTCCGCACGAATCCGGTGCAGGAATCTCCCGAACTAACCATATCCGGTGAGGACCTGCGTCATGCGGAAGGTAAGGATGGATGGGTGTTGCCTTTCCAGCCACTCCTCAAAGAGGGGACTTACCGCTATAATTATGGCGTGCCCAGCACTGGGTTGCGATAGTCGCCATTCCGCCATGAGATCCCGCCGGAATTCTTTCCGCCATGCCGCGACTTATCGCGGCAGCGGAGTTTCGCCCCGGGCGTTGTATCTCCACGCGCAAATCGTGCTCCATAGAGATCTACGCTTTGAACGTGCAATTTAGCTTTACTGTTTTTGACTGACCGACATTTTGACAATTCAAAAGTGCCTGTAATCGGTCTATTTAAAATAAATGTTTCTGATTGCTGATTTCTGACTGACTTCCAAACTCCAGGTAACTGCGGTGTGATCTTTTTATACATAGGTGTGGTTTTAGTCAGTAAAATTCTGACACTTCCTTCTACACAAGAAAAGTTATTTGATGTTGTCGCGTTATAAAAAAAACCGGGCAAATGTGAGTCGGACTCGCACATTGAGGGTTCCGTACAAACTTTTCTATGAAAACAGTATTTTTCCGAATCGCAAAAAAGTATTTTTTTGTGACGTAACTACAAATTTACAGTTTTCAGATTCTTTCCTTTCCTTGTATTTTACAAACAGACGAACAACGAAGTGATCCTGTAAGGGTTCCGTTTTTTTCCTAATGCGGTACGGAACCCAAAAAAAATTTCAGCTCATGGTAGATTTTTAACGTTTTGTGCATCTTTTTTTGAGCTGGAAATCCAATGATTTCTCGCGCTCTCGGGTGGAGCGAGAGGGCAAAGGGAGCGAGAGGGAAGTGTCAGAGTTTTACTGATTAAAACTACAATTTGTCCTTCAGTTACCCTTCGCGTTCTAGGACCACGGGTTTCATTTTCAGAAATTCCCCGTACATTTTGTCCATTTGGTATATCTACATTTATGTCCATCTACATTTTAAGTTTAATGCGGTCTTATTAACATACTCGACTGCGTCACTAGTAAACTTTGATTTGCAAAAGTATGATGTTTGGGTACAAATATCTGTTTAAATTTTGCATGCGACTGCTATATTGTTAATGTACAGTCAATGGTATTATATGGTACAGGGGATTTTATTATATCATCGTTATGTTTCTGCTCTTGGCCCGTGTTACTTGGAATCAACGCAAACGAAAAAATACATAACTCATAAGCATAAGTATAATCAGCTTTTTTAATGTTCCCACTGCTGGGACTCAGGCTTCCTCTCTAGGAGAGGGAATGGGCCGTCATCCACCACGCGGGCTCAGTGCGGGTTGGTAAATGGCACATGTCTTCGAATTTTTGGTTTTAGGACATGCCGGTTCCCTCACGACGTTTTCCTTCATCGTTTTGAGAGCAGTGGTGATGAAATAAATTACGCAAAGTAATACGCCTGGATGGGTTTGAACCCGCGACCTACAACTCGTAAGTCGGGTTCATTACCACTCGGCCACCACTGCTCAACTCACTTATATCTAATTACTAGCTTTGGCTGGCCTGTTGGTCTAGTGGTTAGTGGCCTTGAATGCTCGTCGGCAGGTCGTGGTTTCGATTCCCACCCAGGACAAATGTTTGTGTGATGATCACGATCATTTGTGTTGTGTCTGGGTGTAATTTATCTATAATATGTCAGTTGTCTAGTACTTATAACACAAGCTCTGCTTAGCTTGGGGCTTGACGGCGTTGTATGATAGTTGCGGAATATTATTTTTATTCCAATTATTTAGTTTTTTGAACATATTCTATTAAATTTTTAAATATTAAATCCGTTCTTAGTGGATTTCTAAAAAACCTATCTGCCAAATTTTAAGTTTGAGCGTGTTATATTTTCTGAGATTTCTTGATTAATCAGTGAGTGGTATTTCGCTTTTCTCCTTCTCTCTCCTTATCTCCTTATCACATATCTAAGGAGATTTAAATCTGTTGACAGTGTCAAAGAATCAAAAAGAATAAAGAAGAAACAACAAAATCATTACAATATAGAATCAACAACTTATAAAGCAATATACTACAACAGTAAGCCCAAACATTCTTCAAAGGGAAAAGTTACGACGACCCCTATGAACGCACACTTGTAAACGTGACCCAAATAAAATACTCTGACTTGTGAACACGGAATACTCGAACACACACATACGAACGTGACTACATACATAACTTATTATACTTGTGTTTCAAATCTGCACCTCGCATTCCCCATGAAAATAGAATCAACATAAATCTTAACTTATGAGAAAATAAGGAACTACATTTTAAAGTGACACTGACGTTTGCTGTCATTCGTGACAAGCAGCGCCATCTAGTACGCCAACTTGTAATTGTCTCTTATCACTAAAACACATACAGATTGTTTATTCATTAAAGTGTTGTGATTTAAAACAAGCATCCTTGTTATGTGTTGGCAACTCAGACGATCAATTCTTAATTTAAGCGGTTGACAGTTACTAACTTGGTGAAACATGTCGTGTCTTCACTGCAATCAAATTTCAACTTTAAAGTGACCCTGTTAAGGTACAGTTTTGATTATAGGAGGTATGTAGACTTATGACACAATTAGGCCGTTTCTAGTTTACCACATATAATTTCCTTGCTCTGTTTTTTTATGGGTGACATAATGTAAGTGATGTTTAAAAGTATTTATACTAACAAATTGTTAGTCTACTTTTTAGTTGGTTTTGCTTTCAATTGGTACCTCGTGTAGAAATTAATGATGAAATAAAAGGTGCCAGTGATAATGAAAAACTGGTCAATTGCGAGTCGGATACACACACGAAGGGTTCTACAATGTTAATATCTATCAAAAAACGCTGACAAAATAACGTCCGCTGTTCATACAGGACACTATATTTTTTAAATAATTATAAGTAGTTAAAAATTAAAGGGCGTCTCCATATACATATTTTAATTTTTCATTTTATGCTTTGTTGTTATATCGGCAATGTAAATACAAATTAAGTATGTGAAAATTTCAACTGTCTACCTCTTACGGTTTATGAGATACAGCCCGCTGACAGAAGGTCAGACAGACATACAGACGGACGGATGGACAGCGGAGGCTTAGTAATAGGGTCTCGTTAGCACCCTTCGGATACAGAATCCTAAAAATGAAATTGTTATAAAGCTTGACAACGTACCAGCAATTTTTAGGTGATGCAATGGTCTTCATGAATATACAAATAAAATAATGTCTTTATTGCGGTTGTATCAGTTTTTCCAACAACAGCTTTTCCTTCGTCAACGGTCTCCTCCAAAGACTGCCGCCTATTTCTGTCTCTTGCGTAATGCGTTCGGAATTGGTAACACTTTCGATGTCATCTTCCTAACATTTTATTTCATTCTTTATTAAGAACCACGTTTTAATTCAGTTGCAAGATGGACCGATGACCTGGTGTCGAGGGTCGCGAGAATTCGTTGTATGCAAGACGCACAGAATCGGTCGTGGTGGCGACACTTGGGACAGGCCTATGTCCAGCGGTGGACGACTTTCTGTTGAAATGATGATCAATGAAATGAGTTGCGAACTGTTTGCCAACTATAGACTGTCACCGACTTACTATCAGACAGCCCCCTAACAATTCATTACGAATAATGATCGGTCTGGTACTACGAGTGGTAACGGCCCCGACTTACGAGTTGTAGGTCGCGGGTTCAAACCCAGCCAGGCGCATTACTTTGTGTAATTTATTTCATCACCGCTGCTCTCAAAAAGGTAAAGGAAAACATTGTGAGGAAACCGGCATGTTCTAGAACCTAAAATTCGAAGATATGTGACATCCACCAACCCGCACTGGGCTCGCGTGGTGGATTACGGCCCATTCCCTCTCCTTGAGAGGAGGCCTGAGTCCCAACAGTGGGAACATTATAAGGCCGACTATGCTAATGATCGGTCTAAGCTGAGGTTGTGAGTGATGGGATAAACACCATGTTACCTGATTGGGGTCGGTACAGCACTTTTTGTTTTTGGCTTTATGACGGAAAACACAAGTTAAACATGCGTGGTATAGTTTATGTAATTT
This sequence comes from Mythimna vitellina, assembly GCA_949316375.1. Taxonomy (NCBI): domain Eukaryota; kingdom Metazoa; phylum Arthropoda; class Insecta; order Lepidoptera; family Noctuidae; genus Mythimna; species Mythimna vitellina. Next base: position 6,047,133 of record OX438693.1, read on the forward strand.
TAAATGCGTGTCTTAGTTTTGCAAGTCAGTAACGTGCCTCACATTACCGACTGGGGCACGTATGCCTAGTTTACCCTAAAGGGTGTATAGATCCATCCCTCTCCCTCGCTCGTACGCCTGATTTTTTAACATGTCATGGTAAGGAACCTAGTCGTCTTCCAGCTCTCTTTCTGAGCCGATCTCGGCCCCATTGCGTGAAAACTTTTAGGACCCAAAAAAAAACTGCGATGCGACAATGCATCGTAAAAATCTGCGAGCTCGCTTGACGCATTGCAAAATCTTGTGAATTGAGTCGCATCGCACAATGCATGGTCATCTGACTAGATACTACGCCGCACGAAATTAGCATAGCCGGCCTTATAATGTTCCCACTGTTGGGACTCAGGCCTCCACTTTAGGAGAGGGAATGGGCCATAATCCACCACGCCGTCCCAGTGCGTGTTGGTGGACGTCACATGTCTTCGAATTTTTGGTTCTTGGACATGCCGGTTTCTTCACGATGTTTTTCCTTCACCGTTTTGAGAGCAGTGGTTATGAAATAAATTACACAAAGTAATGCGCCTGGTTGGGTTTGAACCCGCGACCTACAACTCGTAAGTCGGGGCCGTTACCACTCGGCCACCACTGCTCTCTGCCGCACGAAATTGCATCGCAGCAATTCGCATCTCAGTTTTCTGCGATGCGGCATCGTATCGTGTCGTAACGCATTTTTATGTGCGAGTCCTTATCCAGAAGGCCCTATGATTCAAAAAACGTGACCTGTCAAATTCCATTTGTGCCTGACAGCCTTCTTACCTGTGTCACTATTCCCGTTCTAGAACATTTTATTTTAGTAATTTTGGGTACCTACCTATTTCATTGGTTCTTCCCCCCAGTTTTATAATTGACGCATTGCATGGTGACTTTTTTGAGGAAGGTACATTTTCCTCTAGTATTATCTGACCGCAGTAGTAGATATGTGAGTACGTACGTACATAATAATGGCACAATTACTATTCACAGAACGTGGTCATATTATATAATCCGTGCGATCGATATGGAGCAGCTGATTTTTTTTCGCGATTTCAGGTTTGGTCCCGTAGTAAAAGTTGTTCATAATGAGGAGTACAATGTCCCCTCGAAATTCTTAAAGTTAATTTTTTAACACCTTATACAATAATAAAAGCAGGGCAGGCAGTCCCATTATAAACTTCTAGAACTGTCTTTTTGTTGCTTCTATAAAACCGTATATAATCTCATTAAATTCCACCGCCATTTTTAAGGGTTTTTTTTTCGGTGAGAAAATCTTATAACATCCTCTTGGGCGGAGCGGGAGATAGAGTTAGACTTTTACTGAATAAAAACCCATTTCTGTTCCTTCGTTGCCTTTCGTACCAGGGTCGAGTCTTCCTTTCAGAATCAGACCCTTGGCCCCAGTAGGCTTCGACCCTGTTGGGCCCCTACGGTTTGCTGACATCTTCTTGAGGCGCACGTGGAACAGGACGCGCCGTCGACCCATGCCTCAGTCGGTAAAAGCAAAACGAGGAATCTTTATAGAATCACTTGGTCATTTGTCTGTCAAAACCTTTATCCTGAAGAATGGGTTCAATCCAGTTCAATCGGAATCAAGTTGAAAGTAAAATCAAATAAGTACTCAAGTTTGCTAACCCATGGAATAGTGAAGCAGTCGAACTTCTAAGTCCATGCAATCTAAAGGTAAGGTGATTCATGCTCCGTTTATGGCGAATTTTTTGACACTCGCATGGGAATCAAAACCTATAGAAAACTTTTCATTGACTTAGAATCGTGAAATTAGGCAAGAAGCAATATCACGTAACACAAGAAGAGGAAAACACCCGAAAACCGTTTTGTAGTTACATTAGATACAAAACTTACTTAACGTTTGTACGGAACTCTTGGTACAGAATTCCGACTCGAACTTGACATGATTTTTATCGCGCATCTTTCCTTGCCCTTCTCGAAACAAATGCGCGATGTCATGTTATATTTATTCGGACTGATGTGGAAAACACATTGCTATTTTCATCTTAAGTAGAGCCGTAACCAATTTCCTAAATGAAAAACAAAGAAAACACAAAGTAGAGCTGCTTATCGTCCGTCACGTTACGTTGAACTCGCTACGTACCAGCCTAAGTAATTACATGTAAAACGTTCAAGTAATTTCGTGCGAGCAAAGTTTTAGCCGCATCTGGGTTAATAGAGCGCAAACAGCCGGTGTTTTTTTTACTTTATCTTCACATGTTAAGGTTTTTTCAAGACATTGTTTTTAAAGAGCCTTATTTCAAGAACATCATTCCTTTTTTTAGGTGAGAAATCATCAAAGGTCTTCTCCTGCTCTGGATGGAGATAAAATTAGACTTTAAATAGTTATACCTACATACCTATGTTTCTTTAGAAAGTTGCTTTTTGTGTTTCAGAGCCACGGTAACTCGAATAATTCCGCAAAATTTTGAACAATCTCACAAAATTTTGAACAATCCCGCAAATTTTTGATCAATCCCACAAAATTTTGAACAATCCCGCAAAATTTTGATCAATCTCCCAAAATTTTGAATTAATCCGGTTTAAAGTCCTTTCAGAGTCACGGAGGATTCTCGGTTATGTTCTTTTTTTTATTACTGATAGGTTCGCGCTTGACCGCTATCTCAGCTGATGGAAAGTGACGATGCGGTCGACGATGGAGCGCGCTTATCTAGAAGTTATGAGTGATGTTATGTTATGATGATCTCATTCATACCGACTTTGGTAGGTAAGTCTTAACATTAAGAATCGCTCTGTACTGCTATTCCTACTTAGTCACGAAATCTACAAGTAATTAGGAATCCAGAAGTAAAACGAAGAACCTAGAACCAGATTAGATGGCAATGAACTTTTTATTGAAGCAGTTTTCCAAGGAGGTGGCTGATCCAGGAGATCACACAGGAGGTTACAGATTCAATAGTTTTACAATCGTCGTAGTATTCCACGTGCGCCTTGAAAAGACGCCAGCAAAACTGTAGGAACCCGGCATGGCCACGGTAATTTTTGAAAGAGATCGCACGGTCCTGGAATGCAAAGGCAACTGAAGGACAGCGGTGGATTAGTCAGCAAAATCCTGACACTCTCGCTCCACCGTAAAGCAAGAGAATTCAATTGATGACTTCCTTCTTAAAAAAAAACAAGTAAGCAAATTTAAAAATGTATTTCTCAAAGTAAATCAAGTAGAAAACTAGGTGACCAGGTGTAAATATAAAACGAATAATTAAAACCGGTATTCCAAAATGTAATTTGTTAAATGTCGTGATTCTGGGCAATGTTGCATATACATAGAGTAGCTGTCATTTCGTAAGTGTTGTTGTTACGTAAAACTGTCTATAGGTCCCTGAACTATTATGAACTTATTACCTTTCTACACTCCTTAGATTTCTTTGATTATTGTGTAAGTGTTCTCAGGGAATCCTGTTCAACAGGTTAGACGCCAATTTCAGGGTTCCGTATCAAATTCGGCAATAACTGAACCCTTATAATTTTTTAACACTTATAAGTTGTCCGTCTGTCCGTCTGCCTGTCTGTCCAGATGTCAAGATGACATCTGTCAAGACCATTATTTTTAAAAAAAACGTGGAGATATAGTGCATAAATTAATATCAAATACTTGGGTGTGCTACCCTTTGAAGCCGTGAAAAAATCAAACTTCTAAGTTAAGCTCCGTTTAGGCGCCGATCTACATACATCTAAGGACTGGAACGCGTACATCGAAGGACTGGAACAATTTGCCTGCTGCGGTCTTCCCGTCCAACTATAATTTGCTCTCTCCAGGCTCTTAATAAACTAGTGCGCCTCACCATCAATGATTGCGTCATTGCTTACCATTAAGATCGAAACCGTCCGAGAACTGTGGAGATTGTCTTTGCTGCGCCCAACTTGCGTGCTCAGTCTGTTTAGAGTTTTCCAGGTGGGCCATGGCAACTCGTGTTCAGGAGAGAGGCTCTCCGACGGCTCGACAAAATCATCAGGAGGTTAAAACTACTCCCGCCAGAGGATAGTTTGACCTTGACTCTGAAACGAAAAGTAGTAGTAGCCTAAGGAACGCGGGTGGCTTTTAGTCAGTGAAAGTCTAACGCTCTCTCATTCCACTCGGAGCGAGAAAACATATTTGATAATTTCCCACCGCAAAAAACAATGACCGTATTTTTAATTCTCACAAAGGTTATATTTTTGCCAAATAATTAAGGAAGGTTGAAGGTGTTGTCATCCGATTTTTGTCTCAATTACACCAGATAGTAGATTCCAGTCATATATATAATTTTAACTGCCTAAAACAAAGACGTACACGAATTTGGTAAAGGTGAAACGTTTATATATGTATGTGTGTTTTATTTTTGTTACTCCTTTCCGCTCAAACGGCTGAACAGATTTGAATGAAACTTGGCACATGGGAGGACCATGTCCTGGATTAGGATATAGGACTTTTTTTTATTCTAGAAGTATGTTCCCTTTGAATAATTTTCAGCTATTATCAGGTCAATCCGCCGGCAGAAGCTATGATAATAATCCTAAGGTTGTCTGGAAGATATCGCTGTTAGCGATAAGACCGCCATTGTACCCATAGATTTAAGTTTATGTATAAGTTGTGTTACTTTTATGGTGTACAATAAAGGTTATTCTATTCTAAAAATATATATTTTTTTAAATGTTATAAACTTGCTTGTGCTTGACTGCGATCCCACCTTATGATGAAGCAGTGATGCAATCATTGATGGTGAGGCGCACTAGTTTATTAAGAGACTATTCACTCTAGCTTTGAAGACACCTAAATTATAATCGGACGGGAAGACCGTAGCAGGTAAATTGTTCCAGTCCTTCGATGTACGCGGCATAAACGACGAGGCGAAACGCTTGGTCCGGACCGTAAAGGTTTCAACAAAGTAAGGGTGAATACTCACCGTTCGAAAAATATCAAACCTTATTATTAGAAATATTATTTCATTAATAATAATTCTTTATTGGCATAATAATGGTACAATTTATGAAGAATCTGATTCCCGAACTATGCGGGAGTCTATGGTCAATTGGACCCGTTCGATTAGTGTCCGCGGCTGTATGTTAGGAGTCAGCGCCCTCTAAAATTTATTAAACGCAACAGCTATACAATTTTTACAGTCAAGCTTTTTTCATATTACATTTATTCACGTAATGTAACGAAGGGTCCTGTGTACGTTGTTTTTCACCCTCCCATGGCATATTGTTCCATCATTCCGATGACATAAGTTGACTCATGCCTCCCTTGCGCACAAAAATAGATTGTTTACATTATTTATACAGGGAAACAGACGGTATGTGACTTTATTTCAAAGTTCGTATCTTTCTGGTTTTCAGGGCTTGTGTTATAAGTAACTTAAGGGAATATTTTTGAGCCAAGTCAATGTGGAACGCTGGTGTGGCATTTCTAATACAAGTTTTTTTTTTATCTTTATTTTTTAAGGTATTTTTATTTTATAGAACAATAGTTTCTACTAGCGGTCTTCCCGTCCAACTTTAATTTAGGTGTCTTCAAGGCTAGAGTGAATAGGCTCTTAATAAACTAGTGGGCCTCACCATCAATGATTGTATCTCTTCTTACCATCAGGTGGGATCGCAGTCAAGCACTGATTCATATCAATTAAAAAAAAAAAATAGTGGCTTCGCCCGCGTAAAAGTAGGTTTCTCCATACATACTGGACCCGGTTTCTTCCCTTTAGGGGGTAAATTTTGGAAAATACTCACCAACGTCATTAAAGGAAACCTTGTGCAAAGTTTCACACTCCTAGACCCGGTAGTACGGCAGTGCGTTGATATGTCAGTCATTTAGTTTCTTTTTTTAAAAGTGTTTATAGGATATAGATGTCAGCCCCATCGTAACCTAACCTAAGTTTACAATAACCACTTAACTTTTGACAGGCCTGTTGGTCTGGTGGTTAGTGGCCCTGACTGCTATGCCGCAGGTCGTGGGTTCGATTCCCACCCAGGACAAATGATTGTGTGATGAGTACGATCATTTGTTCTGTGTCTGGGTATAATTTATCTATAATATGTATGTATTTAGAAATATATAAGTAGGTTTATCAGTTGTCTAGTACTCATAACACAAGCTCTGCTTAGCTTGAGACTGGACGGTGTTGTGGGATAGTTGTGGGATATTATTATTATTATTTAAAAAAAACGTTGATTATTGCTTAGCTCTCTGGCTAGTTTTTAGCTACATTAACGGGTCAAGCCAAGTCAATGTAGCGTGTGTGTAGCTGGTGTAAAGGGGATGTTATGAGGAGAAATTTCATTATTATTATTAACTTAATAATCAGCGCAATGGATTGAATGTTTTTATACCAAGGTTAAGCTATCGGCACATTGTCATGTCAAACGTAATCTTAGCAGTATCACTTCTAGAATCAGCCATAATTTCAAAAAAGTACTTTTTCAACACACTTGCTCAGAAAGTGACTCTTATTGCACTGCTTTAACACAGGTGCAGTACACACTGACAGGTATAATATAATGGTACTCGTTACCAAACTGTGACATTTTTATTACTATTACGCATTAGTGCTATATTGTAGTTAAAACCTTTTTGTTCCACCTCTTTGTTCGCAAAACAAATTTTGAATTCGAATAATATTCCCATTAAGTTATTGCGTTCAATAGTATATAAATTAGTGTCTTACTTACTTATTTCATCCAATTTACAAGTTGAAATGGACAAATTTGACTTGTACAAACGATTTATTTAATAAAAAACCCATTATTTTTGTACTAGTAAAAAAATAGTGGTGTATATTTAAAACAACCTGTAACAGATTGTGGCAGTGGGCAGGACACATTGCTCGTAGAACGGATGGTCGATGGGGCCGAAAGGTTCTAGAGTGGTGACCGCGCACCGAAAAACGCAGCGTTGGAAGACCTCCCACAAGGTGGACCGACGACCTGCCCCCCTAGCCAAGTTACGATCGTTTCGTTTGCGTCGAACGCCTCGAGTAGGCCACGCCTCCGATTCCTTTGTTCTGACCACGTGACTGAGCGTTGAGATGACGACAGAACAATGGAATTGGAGGCGTGGTCTACTCGAGGCGTTCAACACAAAATAACGATCGTTACTTGGCTAGGGGGGCTGGTGAGAGCCGCGGCAGTGCGGTGGATGCGAGACGCACAGGATCGGTCGTTGAGGCGTCGCTTGGGGGAGGCCTATGTCCAACAGTGGACGTCTTTCGGCTGAAATGATGATGATGATGATGATGATAACAGATTGTTCACGGGTTTGTACCCACGACCTACAAGTTACAACTTGTAAGTTGGGGTCGTTAGCACTGGGCTACCATCGCTTAGTGTTAAAAGATAATAATTTAAAAGTGAATGTTATTCTAGTATTATGCGTACACAAACACATCACGTAATACTGCAATAAGGCATCATTTACACTATAATTAGACATTGATACGCAACCACAATGCTCGAAATAATTGTATGACACAACTAACGGCTAAATAATGGCAGTGATATGTGATAAATATTTGTAGTTGAATTAAAAACAGGGTTATCGGGTTACTCGGTTAGGCCTGTTGGTCAGAGGCCCTGACTGCTAAGCCGAAGGGCGTGTGTTCCATTCTTACCCAGGACTAATGTTATTGTGATAATACGATCATTGGTTCTGTGTCTGCGTGTAATTTATCTGTAATATGTATGTATTTAGAAATATATAAGTATGTTTATCAGTTGTCTAGTACTCATAGCACAAGCTCTGTTTAGTTTGAGACTAGATGGCGTTGTGTGAAAGTTGTGGAATATTATTATTATTAATTTGGATCTATATTGTGGCGACATCTATGACGGCTACATAAGAACTTAACTTCAAAATCCTGGATTGCGGTATTAGTAGTGAGTTAGTAGTTCTCCGCGCCATTAGAACATATATGTACAACAGTTCAACATGCACTTTCGGGCAGTTAGCCGGACCAGACAAAACACTCTACTTTTTAACTGAGGTTTGCGGGACTTTACATCGTGTTCTAGTATACCTTTAAAATAATAATAATAATTAGTTTTAACATAGTTCCAGATTACCAGTCCACTTAAGACTCCAAAAACCATAGCCCTATTGTCTTGGTTTTCCACATGTCACAATAGTTTTTCACCAACCGGGGGTTGTCCTTGGGTGCACTAGCATAGCGCGTACAGGGATAATCGTCGGTTGGTATCACGTTCCATTAAAATTATTTAACGGGCCTCTGCGAGATGGTTTCGGCCTCTCGTAGGCCTGTCAAAGGTCCAGGACCTCAGGGTCCTGAGATAAAAAACGAATAAAATAATAATATTCACACAACTATCACACAACCACTACAAAAATATCGCCCGCGTGTCAATAGATAATTATCCCAAAGGAAATATCTCTTGGACAAAAAGTAAAAAAAATATTCTACCCAATCCAGGACGCTGTGTGCCAAATCTACCCTAATATTATAAAGAGGTAAAGTTTGTTTTTTGTTTGTAGGAGGTAATCTCTGAAAGTACTGGTCCGATTGCTAAAATTTTTTCGTGAGTGACATAGGCTATATTTTATGTACGCGAGTGAAGCCGCGGGCTAAAGTTAGTTTCATATATAAATTTTCTATGTAGGTAAACAAACTTTGCCTAGGTATCTTGTATAAATACTAGTGTGATGAGAAAGTATGTGAATTTCTATTAGCTGTTCGGTACGTACAGTCAACAAAAATATTGGTTAACGTTTCACACGTACTTAGGGACTGGGGCCATGGGTTCGCCTGGAGCCATGGGTTCGCTTCTGAAAGCAAAACCCTGGGCCCTGGAATGCAAGACAACGAAGGAACATAGGAGTGGTTTTTAGTCCGTAAAAGTCTTACAGTCCCAAAGGACGGGAGATGTCAAAGGATGATATTCCACTTTAAAAAAAATGTATTTAGGCTGAATAAGGACTAATTTGCGTTGGGAAATAATATCACCTACGTGGATTTAAACAAAATTTCAGTGTTTGAATTTTCTTTGTAGCTTAATTTACTAATTGGGGTGTATAAGGATTTGCATTTATTTGAATCACGTATTGTAGTTTTACAGTCAAGTTATCTTCACGTTACATTTTTTGACGTAATGTAACTACATGCTAGCAAATTAATAACAATGCCACCACTACATAAGCACGTGCTATAGTTTATCATTGTGAAGGAAAACCACAAACATTATAATGTAAGTAAATTCTTACTGTATTTGCGATTACTATAATATTAAAGTTGGCGAGGCTAAAAAATGATAAATATACCGTAAAGTGAGGTTATTTTGGACCTGAGGTATAATTTTGACCTGAACACAGAGTAAGCACAGTTTCTCATGTTCCTACTGGTCAATAAGCTTTCGCCAAAGTTATACCCCAGGGCCAAAGTTACTCCACTTTACTCGGTACATTTAAAGTTTTATAGACAGATGGTAATATAACATATTTACATGATTTAAATGAGTGGTCATAAAGTTCTACGCTTTAGAATGTGAAATTTGCATCATTTTTCTGAATGACTGACTGCTTTACAATTCAAAAGAATCTTTAAATGATTTATTTCAAATGAATGCTTTGATTTGATTTGACATCAGAAAGAAAGAAAGAAAACAGATTTATTTTAAATATAATATGTTATTTTTTTACACAACACAAGTCTGTATAGACTTGCAATCTAGCACAGATTTTTAATAATACGATCATTATTTTAAATATCAAAAATATTATAAGTCCATTATGTCGTTAATATTCATGGTGGGTTTTAATAAGTAAATTATTGAACCTGTGTATGTAGACCTAAGTTATTATTTTTTATCGGAAAATTATCTTTATGCCAATTAACCTAGACTCATAATAACAGTCTGTAAGTTGTTTAAGTTTTATAAAACCAGATATTAGATAAGCTAGGATCTAGGAAAGTGGGTGCAAACCTTAACAATTTTTTTTTAATACTTGTAAACTAGTGCTTGACTGCGATCCCACCTGATGGTAAGTAGTGATGCAATTGTTGATGGTGAGGCGCACTAGTTTATTAAGAGCCTATTCACTCTAGCCTTGAAGACACCTAAATTATAATTAATTACTATTAATTATTTTTTCATGGTATAATTTAGTATACTTGATCTCATCTGATAATAAGCAGTGATGCAATCGTTGGTGGTGAAGCTAGAATGCTAGAGTAAATAGGTGGGTCTTAATAAACTACTAGTTTACCTATTCACTGTAGTCTTGAAGAAGAAATTATAATCGAACGGGAAGACCGCAGCAGGCAAATTGTTATAATCTTTCGATGTATGCCGTTTAATGTCGAGGCAAAACGCCCATGTTAGTACGGCACTGCTGGCGCAGTAGTTGAGCGTTTGGATGGTCACCCATCTACGGGCTGACCTCGGCACGCGTTGTTTAACTTTGACATTGTTGTGTGCGGTTATTTTTAGATACTTAGTCTCACACAAGACGTAGACGTAGACACAGAGAGTAGGCAGAAAGAAGAGAATGTGGGCTGACGATTTATCTGATACAGCAAGAAATGATTGTCGGAATATTATGTCTTCTCCGATATTGCTCATACCTACGGCTATGGGTTTATCTACTTCTCCTTTTTTGTCCAGACAAAATCAGTTTGGAATGCGCTCCCTCTGAACGTCAGGATGGCGACCAGTCGGTTTTCCTTTAAGGCGAAGGCACGTGAACACATTCGCAAGAAGTTGGTAGATTCATCACAGCGTTGATCGACTGTTTTTGTTTTCTTCACAATAACATTGCTTATTTATTTGTATTGTATCTAAGTATGTATTTAATATTTTACTTATTTCTTTACTGTTTTTTTCCTTATTAAGTTGCACCTGCCATGTTATGTTTCTGCACCACCCCAAGGTCGACTGGTAGAAAATGCCTAAGGCATTAAATTCGCCTTTGTACTGTGTTATTTAATAGTGCATATAGTATTAATAAATGAATAAATTTTGCAAGTGACAAGGATAAAAGAAAAAATCTGGAGGAGGCCTTGAAGAAAAACAAAAAATACTAACAAATTATAAACAAAATAATATTTAGATTTAGATTTAAAATGTTACTGGGATGGAAATGTTATATTACTCGTACTAGAACAATTAATCTATAATATGTTTGTATTTAGAAATATATAAGTATGTTTATCAGTTGCCTAGTACTCATATCACAAGCTCTGCTTAGTTTGGTTCTAGACGGCGTTGTGTGAAAATTGTAGAAAAAATAAAAAAAATCTTGCTGTCTTTTCGTCCGATTATAAATTTAGGTGTCTTCAAGGCTAGAGTGAATAGGCTCTTAATAAACTAGTGCACTTCACCATCAACGATTGCGTCACTGCTTACCATCAGGTCGGATTGCAATCAAACACTAGTAAGTTTATATCAATTAAAAAACATATGTGTAAGAAAAACAAAAACTAGAAACAATATAATAATTAGATTTAACATCATCTCATTAAGGGTAATGGGAAATAAAGGGAGTATTTTATTTATTTTATAGTTCCAAACGAACTCCTATCAATAACCACCCATACAACATCTAAATGTAGAACAGCATAATAAAGAATTCAATTTAACACCATTTTTGGCACATCACTTATCATTACATAAAGTAACCACTTGCAGAATTGAAATTGCGGATATCTCTCTGTCTCACTTTCACAGGCTCATCACTACATGAGTAAGTAGGACAGGTATATTGCAAATTCTACATACTTGTACGACGGGTTCTACCGTTTGGGTTCTGTCGAGGTGTCAAGGCTACATCGCGAAGATTTCACTTTCAAACGAGTCAATAGGTTGATGCTTTATCGATATAATCGTTCACGGTAGCCATCGAAGTATTAAGAATATTTTTATAAGTTTTTTTTTATATATATATATATTTTGCTGTATTATTATTATTATTTTATTGCCTCAATTCGGTCATAAAGTGCTTATAAACTACCAAAAAATACGAACTTTTCATTTAATCGATAAGTGCCATAAAAATAGGTGCATTTAATTTTTGTATTTTTATTTTCGAGCGTAATTTAACGAAAATACTGGACGCCATGTTGCACTTTGGTCATGACGTCAATTGGTCACGTAAACAGCTAATCGCTGACAATAAAGACGTCAGTTCATCAGTTGAAACTTTTTAGGAATCGACCAATTGGAACCGTGCTTCTGTGCTTCTGACGTTTTACGTGCCCATGTAGGCCAAAGTGAAATAAAAAAAAAATGAATTTAAGGTCATTTTTTGAATTCTTTATTTTACATGACTCTATTACGTCAAATTATGGCGACTACTATTTCACTTATTAAAAAACCGGCCAAGATCGTTTCGGGCCACGCTCAGTGTAGGATTCCGTAGTTTCCCGTCCGTCACAATAAGTGTACCCACTTGAGAGTTAATGAACGATACACAACTAGCAAGAACAAATACCACCAATGCCAACGAGAGACCAACCAAACAAATCGACAATATAATAGCTCATACCCGTCCCGACACCATCAACTCAGAAAAAATCTTAACAGCGCGAAATATCACAAAATTTTGCGCCATCTCTCGGGAAATTGGGGTACTAAGTTAAACAACTAGACGGGTTATGTATTTATTTATTTATTTAAACTTCATGTACAGTAGTAGTGGTACATAGGCGGACTTAATGCAACAAGGCATTCTCAGGCATTCATGTATGTTGGGGTTTCGTTGGTAATTTTGGATTGCGTGAACCGATTTTAATAATACTATTTTTATTTGAAAGATACGGTCACGATTATAAAATATGTAAACTAATTTAAAAAAAAATGCTTGCATATACGATAGAATTACAAACTTAATTCAGAAATAATTTTGTACAACTTTCAAAAACTGTTTAACCCATCAAGTTCAAAATAATTTTCCTAGAAAGTCTTTGTAAACTCTACTTCTACCTTTGAATTTTTTTTCATATTTTCTAAACTTATGGTTCAAAAGTGAGAGGGATACACACATTTTTTTTAACTTTTGGGGCGATTATTTCCGAAAATATTAACATTATCAAAAAATTATATACACGTTAGGGTTGAAATGAAAAAAAAAATCACTTCCCACTTTACGTGTTTTACCCTAATAAAACATTTTTTTCCACTTTTTATTTTACCACATAGTCGGCGTAATCAAAAAGAAGCTGAAATTTGGTAATATTGATACCAAATTTCAGCTTTCTAGTGCTAACGGTCACTGAGATTATTCGCGGACGTACGGACAGACAGACATGGAGAAACTATAAGGGTTCCTAGTTGACTACGGAACCCTAAAAACAAATTTAAAAAGTGAAAATGTTGAAATGTTTTTTTTTTTTTTAAATTAATGTGCTGGCCTTTCATTAGAGAATTTCAGGGGAACATTTAGGGAACATTTCTTTTCAACAAAACCCATAAATATGCATGTATCTATAAGTTTTTATTTATTGTACATATAGTATGTTTATGTATGGTGTGCTGTGCACATATTTATTTAGTAGATATATTTTTAGTTTTAAGTTTGATTTAATAAACGTGTTTAAGTTTTGTGGTGCATTTATAATTAACCTTAAGTGCAAAATTCCTCCACTTTTTTATATATGGCTTAGTGTAAAGAACCCCAATATAGATATATATATATCCTATTTTAATTGTTTTTATAAAAGTTGTACCATAACAATAAATAATAATAACACTTTATCAACTGCTTATTACTTACACTATCTCAATAGTAAACTTTTAGAAAGAAAAGAAAGAAAGAAAGAAAACAAACCCAAAAAAATATTAATAAAATGAATGAATTATTATTATTATTTTGCCCAAATAGACACACAATAAAATACATCAATATGTCGGACCATGAATACACAGAGAAAGAAAAAGAATTATTATCATACACAGTAAAATACCCTGTTACAGGGGCGCCGACTTTTAGAAAACCTCATAGGTGCTCATGCTCATTCGATGAACTCGAAAGAGTGGCGAAGTGTGAGAAGAGAAATGCACATTGATTGACCGACAAATAAATAAATGTGCTATTTAAATACTGCGTACTTAATTACTTATTATGTTTGATAAAAATATAAAATGAAACCATTTTATAAAAATTAAACTGGTTTTTATTATAGAAATATGATAATTTATACGTAACCTAAAAGGCGATTACTGGTCTGTTATTGATGTCTATTCTCAGGGGTGCTCGAACCCCCGAGCACCCACGGAGTCGGCGCCCCTGCCCTGTTATACAATTCATTTCCATTTTATTACAATTCTTATTATCAAATGTTTTTGATATCCATATCGGTACAGAAATAGAATAATCCTGAAGATTAAGTGTGCAAATCCACTGTATTGTGCATATCTCAAGTGCGTCGTAGGTAATTCTTGAGTTGTTTTATTGCAATGTGTTTTGACATTTTTTTTTCGATAATCTATATATGTATTTATAAGGAGAAACTGACTGACTGACATATCAACGCACAGCCGGAACTATTGGGACTAGGAACGTGAAATTTTGCATAAGTCTTCCTTTTATAACGTAGGCAAGCACTCAGCAGGGATTACAACATTTAAGGGGGTAAAACAGGGGTCCAAAGTTTGTACAGAAAAATCTACTTTTAAGCGAGCGAAGACACTGACAGAAGCTAGTATTAAAATATGCTACTACATTATGCTACTCATCAAATATTGCAAATAGCAATTTTATTTAAGGTAGAATCATCTAACGACTTCTCCCGGTTTGGTCGGCGCGGGAGGGTGTGTTAGACCATTTACTCTCCTATGTCCTTCAGTTACTCTTTGCGTTCTAGCATCACGGGTTTCCTTTTCAGAAAATCGGCTCTGCTGGGCCCCTACGGTTTCCTGACATGTATTTCAGGTGTGCGTGGAACACTACGCACCGTTGTCGGCCGGACGGCGAGCTACCCGTTGCTCACCGTCCGCAGGCCCGTGCCTACGATTGCCTACCATTCTTCCTCGCTCCGGACCATGGCCTGTGCCCTGGTATAGGTCAGGCGAGAGGTCACTGCTGCCGATCGCCCCCACGAGGACACTTTATGCTCCACCGTGTCGTGCTAATTGATTTGATAAGATTTGAAAGATATGCTGGTGGGTATAAGCAATAAGTTGGTACTTACATATATAGACAGCTGATGAATACTTGTTTTATAACAACATTCAGATCCCTCTTATCGTCGGGTGAAAAATTCAATTTCCGGGCAAATCCGCGTTGCAAGGAAATGGAATAATATAGGAGCTAAGTAGATTAACTTGCCTACTTTTTGTATGAGCTGTGAGATATTAAAAATAAAACATACGACTTTTTTCGAATATAATTTTGTTTACTATTGTATATTTTGTTATTATTTAGTTAGAAGTTTATTAAACAATTTAGTGTTTTAAAATCGTAAAAACAATTTTCTGGCAATTAGTGGACCTTTAAATTTAATATACATATTTCTTTTTTTTTGGTGGGCAATTCACTAGTATCTCATCTAAGAAAAGTATTTCTTACTTAGATATTTTTAGTAAATATAGAAATTACAGTTTAATTACCTACATCCTAAATCTTATCTTTCTTTCTTATGGGGATGCAACTCGACATACATTTTTCACTGTTTTCCATACAACCGCTCTTGCGCGATTATTAATTTATTTATTTGAAAATTTCTAATAACAAGCTTCCACATTATTATTATTATCATCTTAATTATGACGTTATTACACATTTTTCATTAGTTATTTTGGAAACACAGTATCTTGTGGATATTATGTGGGCTTCTATTGAAATCAATTTATAAATTTGTGTAAAATAATCCAGTAGAGATCTCTGAATATCTGCTATTTTGCATGAAATTTGACACTTCATAATTGACTCAAAAATTTAAAAAGTCAAAAAAGTATAACTATAAAAGTCTTGCAAATTTAATTAAGATTTTGAATGACCACATTTTTTTACAAAAAGTTTTAAGGGTTTAAAAAAAAACTCGTATTTCCTGGAACAAGTTTTGGGAAATATTCAAGTAAATCACGGAATTACCGAATGCCAACAGAGTTTTCATGCGTTGTCTCTCTTTTTTTGCATTGCCTCTTCATCAAACTTTGCGTTAGATTGCGTTAGATGAAGCAACAAGCTTTTAAACCATGCTTGATGGTGACGATAGGCGAGTGGAAACGGAGCCTCTTAAAGTAAGAGATTACCAAGCCTATTCGCATTTTTGACATCACTTTATACAATCGTAATCTCAATTTTACTCAATATAATCTTATCATACTGTAATCAGTCGTAAAACTATAATATACATGAATCGTTCTTTGTAATAATTCTTGAACTTGGCAAGTACTCGTATTTAGCTATTGTTTTAAATATTTTAATCAGTGATGATTAGCTATCTTTGTCCTTGGATTTGACGATGTATTTTGGGCTACAATTGCTATATTATGATCGATTATGACAAATTGTTGCTAACTGTTGAGTGGTGAGCACGATCATTTATTCTTTGTCTGGGTGTAATTTATCCATAATATGTATGTATTTAGAAAGGACATTGCCCATTTTGTTAGGAGATTTGGGCCCCTAGAAAAAAAACGCGGGCAACGGTGGTTTTAACTTGGTTTTGAAGAACAACAATTGCCTTTTCAGATCCTGAAAACAATTTTCAGTTTTACACCCTATTTTCAGAAAAAAATTGTTTTTTACAGATGATGAAATTGAGGTTATAAAACAATATTTTTTTTAATATTTGAAATTGAAATAAAATTGTTTATGTATTAATATTGATTCCAGAATTAAATAAAAACATTACATAGCATCTTCTGTTGTTAGATATTATGTTGGACTGACCACCCGGCAGTCAGCATTAACTGGGCTGTGCCCTCACAACTTATTAAAAATAAATACTTACCAATGGCTAAAACCTTCGGTTAGAAGAACTTGTGGCTGTTACAATAACCACACAGATCTATCTCAAGTTAAGCTATGCTTGGCCAGACTGCGGATGGGTGACCATCCATTACATACAAACTCATCCCGAGTGGCTGTTAATACATTCAAGCTGTTGATTCTGCGTGCTATATTTAAACCTTAGATACTCGTTATAATGAGTTCACTGTGCCATCCATGATTAACTGTAGTTTATGTAGGAAGGGTTTAATTATAGAGGAGATTAAAATACAGTAAGTTGCTATACAGCTCTTTAATTATAGAGGAGGTTAAAGTACAGTAAGCTGCTATACAACTGTTTAATTATAGAGGTTAAAATGCAGTAAGCTGCTATATGGCTGTTTAATTATAGAGGAGGTTAAAATACAGTAAGTTGCTATACAGATCTTTAATTATAGAGGAGGTTAAAATACAGTAAGCTGATATAGAGCTGTTTAATTATAGAGGAGGTTAAAGTACAGTAAGCTGCTATACAACTGTTTAATTATAGAGGTTAAAATGCAGTAAGCTGCTATATGGCTGTTTAATTATAGAGGAGGTTAAAATACAGTAAGCTGATATACAGCTGTTTAATTATAGAGGAGGTTAAAATACAGTAAGCTGCTATAAAGCTGTTTAATTAGTAAAATAATCAATAACAATAATAGACATTTATTCTTCAAGGAATATATTATCTAGAAATTGTGCTGGGGCGCTTATATCATTAAAACGACCCCAGCTTAAATACCACAATACGGTCATAGTATGAGCGCAACATCCTACTGTACGATTTCCCACTAAGCAAGTACAATAATGAGCAATGACGCTCTCTAAAGAGTTTGCCCTATGTTGCTCTCTACTTATTAATAAATATGTGTAATAAATCCTGCTACTCACATGTCTCGATTTAATTCTAGCCCTTACTAGATAATTATTTTGACCTAATATTAAGGGCAAATCTTCTTCTAATAACTCATTGCTTATTTCTACACTGTAGGTACCATTTGTCCGCACGTGCTCTCCATAGTAGGATCTTGCTTGTTTTAATTGGTAGGATCCTAAAGCAAATCTTCTTAATTCGATTAATGATAATCTTGGAAAATTATTTAGATGTGGAGCACTACTATTTATGCTTTGGAAAATCGTACGTCTTCTATTTATATGTTCCCTTTGAATAAACTCTGACAAATAATTTACTGTATTTAATCTTGACAGAGCAATATTTAGATACTCCAAAGCATCAGGTCTATCGTCAATTGTAGGGTGGAACTTATTCAAAAGGGAACAAGCTATTTTGAAATCGATCATAAGATGACTCGACGCTCTATTAAAATAGTCCTGGCGAAACAATTTAAAATCTCTTTTGATTCTCCCATTGACAACCTCTACCACCCACCGGCACATAGTTACACATCTAGATTTATTAGCCTGCTGGGTGGTTAATTGATGTTCGTTTTCGGATAAAGACTCTGGCATGTGAGTTTTATAATTATAACTTTCTAACTCAGGAATCACATCCCTAAAACCTCTATCCAAAATGAATACATCACCAGGTCTGAAAAATGAACGTATAGGACTATTTTCAGTAGCAAACAAGGTACTCATAATTGATGAGTCATTTTTTGTGGCTTCATATGGCCCTACACACTCTAAAATATATCCATGGCAGCAAACAAATAAAAACGGTTTAACAAGGTTGGCATATTTATGCAGACTATACGTTTTTTTTTGATAAGAGTAATTACTGCTGCTTTGCACAAAAACATATGTGCCATCACATATTACAATCGCAGGTTTAACATCTGAAGCCATGTTGGCATCTCCAAAAAAGCCCTCTGGAATGATTCTATTCCGTGATGCTACATTTTGGATAGTAATGTGGTTTATTCCTAAATGACTAGAAACAAATTGTTCATTTAAACAATTTCTCACAATATTCATTTTTCTTTCCAATGTGGATCTTGGCATTTTAAAAAGAGTTGATAATCTTTGATTACTGTCACCTGTTCTGAGTTTCACTAAGAATATACTCAGAGCAACAGAAGGATTTGGAAAGTGATTATATAACATAGGGTTACAATTTAGTAGTTCATTGAATTGCTCTGCAGTAAGTCCTAACCAATAATGGCATAAATAAGAATCCATTGAGTTTATGTCATTGAAGTCTAACTGTCACTCAGTAGCTTTTTCAAGTTTTGTGAAAATATCATCTACTTGAAATCCAGTAAAATCTGAATATGGGGCTTCTAGTTCATTCCAACTATTGCTATTTAAATGATATCTACAGATTCTTGCAGTGAAGGGTATATACAGTTTATGATTTAACAACAGAACTTCCTTTATAGCACCTGGTACCAAAAGACGTTCAGTATTTTCACAACCAAGGAATAGGCAATGACGTGAACTTGCAGAAACCCGTTTATACTTAAGTGAGTTAATTTTTGAAAGTGATCGACTTAATTGTTGTTCCTGACGCGGTGGAACAGGCAGTGGTAATGGAGGTGGTATAGGAATCACAGCATCTGCAATGATGTTACTGCCCATGTTATCAGATACTGGTGCCGACTCCACAGTGGGTTGGTCAGCAACGGTTTGCCTCTGTACTACTCTTGATGCAGCCTCCCAACAAGGATGACAAACTCGTTCCAAATGCAAGACCTAAAAACAAAAATATTATAGATATACTAAACATTGTTATTCAATTACTATGTACATTAAGTTTAAATAAATAAATAAGATTAAACACTTACGTGATGAGCTGGTGTCCATCTTAGTATAACATTCCTTTGAGGACAATCTTGACTAACTCTGTGAGTTCTGCGACTTGCAATTGAAAAGCCACACGCAAAACATATGTTTAGGTGTCCAAGAGCAGGGGATACAAGGGATAGACTTGTATTATGATGTCCGGTTTTCTAATAATACAAAACATTCTACACACAGGATGTCATCAGAAGATATCTGAAAAGATAACAAAAAAAAAATCTGAATTCCTAAGTATAATAGAATACATGATATATGACATGAATATATGACATTTTGTTTTTAAATTAAAATAAATGTATGATAACGTTAAAAGTTCAAGTATGCACACAAAAATCTTACTTTTTACACTATGCCATCTTTTGCTATTGTGTGCACAACGGCTTAATAAACTAAGGACACGCAGAAAGCTGATGTCTTTTCATAGAAAGCACACTTCTTACATTGTTTAAAACTAATTGGAAGTTAGCGGCCTGAATATTTGCCTGAATATTTGCCTGTTTTGTCAGACGATGACTCCTTGATTGACAGGTAGGCATCGTAAGTATTTTTATATAAATATTGTAAATGTCATATAAACTTACCAATGTAGGTGTTACCCAGGATCTCAGAAGGATAAGCATTGCTTCATCTAATTCTTCGATTTGACGTCTACGAAGATTAGGCGCCAGACGTAAAGAGCAATTGACACAACGGCGAGACAAAGAGTAGTTTACCCGATCTCTACCAGGTGCAGACATTTTTCAGGAGTAAAACCAGAATATAAGGCTTAACTAAAAACGAGTCAATTTGCTTACTTATCACTAAAACAGAGTCCAAAGCTCACTTAAACTAAAAAAGAGTCAATTTGCTCACTTATCACTAAAAGAGTCCAATATCTCAAAACAAACCCACTGTTTACTCAAATTGTAACGATAAGAAGTAAATACGGAGGAATAAATTCAACTCTACGCAAAACGACCGGCACGAAAACAATTTGAATGATGTATTGATTTGACAGATTAATCTGTTTAGTCTCGCCTCGCGTTCCGAGTTACGACAAAATCGATGTAAGCGCGGCAAACAATCCTGTAGAGCGAGGAGCGGTAGCGATTTCTTGACGGACGCGCTAACTGCCATGTTATTGTGATTCGGAACGCGGGGTAGGTGTAGCCATGTTAAATATTTTGTTCTTTGATTTACCAAATCGATTTAATAAAAGTAATATCATTTAACTATTGTGGTGTGACCGTTTTGTAGTTTTAGTTTTGTGGTAACTTTTGTTAGTATTGATATTTTGCTGTTTGTGCAACAGTTGTAAACAGTTTTTCTTGCTTTTTATTTACATAATTAAAGAGATACTTTTGCATATGATTTATATTCTTTATTAAAAGTGAATAACAATTTCAAATCGAAGATAAAAGTTTAGTGAAATATAATTACAACACAAAGCTGCGATGTTTGATGTAAATAATTTAATGCAGCTAGGGTACAGTTTTGCACTAAAATATGCTCAATCGAGTTTTTAAAATAAAATTACCACAAAAAAAAATGGCAGGGTCTTTGATGACACGCTTTGCTCGTTCACTAGACCCCATCATCCCTTTCAAACGTAACCTATCCGAGTCGGGATGCTTGGGGCATCTTGCAATTAGCTTTCGATTTGAATGGAGAGTTTTAATTTTAAGCTTATGTTTGTTCTTACAAGAGCAATGTGCAAGTTCCTATTTTATTTAGATCTTTCGTTATCATAGAAAGCCCACATTAATTATATCTCCAAACATCGATTATGATATCATCAAACGTTAATTTTTAAACGATATAGCCAGTTTTAGTTGGCCATATTATCATGAAATGCAACTAATTCATGAAATGGCTAGTCAAATCATAAAGTGATCAATTCTACGATCTGACCACGACATATATATCCTCAGATTATATTTCCTTCGTGTTTTAGTTTATTTACTACCTATTTCTATTTTTTTTTATTTTAGCTCGCCCGTTGCCTATTTTGATCGGCGATTTGAATATACGTCTAATCAGTTACATGAGACCTAGATTATGACCGGAGAAAAGCTATTGTAAACATCTCCAGTACTTTTAGTCGGCGGAATAGTAATATATCGATATTTTCAATCGATAACTACCATTTAATTTACATAATGTCTTTATCTGGCAACATTCAGGTTAAGTTTTAATGGCGGAGATAGCTTAGATTCAATAAAATAATTATTAATTATGGTTTCTAGTGCTAGGGTGAAAGAGATGTTGATGAAATAAAATTGGACTTATAAAATTACGACTTAATTTTTGAGAAGTAAATGTTCTCCGCCCGGCACTGCAAATAAGGGGCCCATCGGCGGTCAATCTCCTTTGTAAGTATGTCACTGACATCTCTTTGAGGCGCGCGTGAAACACTACGCAGCGTTGACGGATGGGGCTCAGTCTGGACAGTTACCGCACGGCCGTACGGCGAGCTACCCATTGGTCGTCGTACGCCCACGCCTATAGTGGCTGGAAATCGGGGTCGGGATCACGGCAGCTTTTCGGCCGCCTCTTTCGCTAGCATTATTACTTCGCAGAAGGAGATGAAGGAGGTGCCTGCCATTCCTCTTCGCTCCGGACCATTGCCTGTACCAGGGTACGGCGCAAGAGGTCGCGGCCGCCGGTCACCCCCCCGCGAGGGTACGGCGGTGCTCCGTCCAAGTGGGGCACACCTTTGTTTCACTGCATGCTCCACCGTGTCCTCCGGGCAGATCACATATTGAGGACACCCAATAGTAGCACCCTGCGGTGGTGTGCTAATAATATTATTGCGATTACAGATTCATCTACAATGCGTTTGTTAAATTATTAACTTTTTCTCATAACCACTCAATGCTATAAAACTTGGTTACTCAACGGGCCAATTAATTACTAAACTTTATGAAGAAAGCCGTGTAACGAAGAGAGACATTTATAAATTCTTTTAAAATTTATATAATTTTTGAAGTTTTAAAATCTCATCTCATTGGGTGAATAAGTTGATCAAAGTTTTTAGTACTTTGCAAGTTCAGAATTAAATTATCGTTTTATTTGACTTGGTGTCAAAAGAAGGATCGTTTTTGTTCAAGTGAGATTGGTAGCCTTCAATAAAAAACAAGAACATAGTTTAGTATTTTCTATTATACCATCAAAGTCATGGTGTTTTTTCAGGGTAAAATTATGCCTGCGTCTTGCGCAGGCATAATTAATCCTGAATTCCACGGGTAGTGTGAAAGCGAAACCCGGGGTCCCGGGATGAAGAAAAAGAAGGAACAGGAGTGGGTTTTTAGTCAGTAAAAGTCTGACACTATCTCCCGCTCCGCCCAAGAGCGGGATTTGTCATTAGATGATTTTCCCACCTAAAACAATCAAGACCTTAACTCGAGCATCACGATACCTTCAACGCATAAAGACGCAACTTATTTTATGAGTAAAACTGTAATATTATAAAAATATAAAATAAATATAAATATTATTTATTATTACATTCAGCGTCTGGTACTGTAATCTTCAACTGATTATATTTAATATATATATTGCAAATACATCGGTTAAAAGGATTTTCACAAATTACTTATGGGCCTCATCAGAAGGCTTACAGTCACCCAAAGGGCAATGGAAACGGCTATGCTCGGAGTTTCCTTGCGTGATCGCATAAAGAATGAAGATATACGCAGGAGAACCAAGGTCGCCGACATAGCCCGAAGAATCGCCAAACTAAAGTGGCAGTGGACAGGGCCAGTCGATGGGGCCGAAAGGTTCTAGATTGGCGACCGCTCACCGGAAAACGCAGTGTTGGAAGGCCTTCCACAAGGTGGACCGACGACCTGGTGAGAGTCGCGAAAGTGCGGTGGATGCGAGTCGCACAGGATCGGTCGTTGTGGCGTCGCTTGGGGGAGGCCTATGTCCAACAATGGACGTCTTTCGGCTGAAATGATGATGATGACTTACATATTTAACAAATACAAAAACGCTCGGAATGTTAAGTTAAATTTTTTATTTACTGGTCTGTTGTTGTATTTTGTTCTATATCTGCGTGTAATTTAGCTATAATATGTATGTATTTAGAAATATATAAGTATGTTTATCAATTGACTAGTACTCATCACACAAGCTCTGTTTAGTTTGGGGCTAGATGGCGTTGTGTGATAGTTGTGGAATATTATTATTATTATAATGTACCTCTTACAAAAACACATAGACATACAGCTATCTGCAGGATTGTTTGTTTCCTTGACCCTGGAAAGCAAAAGATAAAGAAAGGAAGAAAGAAAGAAAAATATTTTATTTGGCGGAACAAGGCGCAAATCAGAACTAACAAATTATAAGTATATTATGTGAAAAAATATGCGCCATAGCCTGATAACTGAAGGAATATGCAGTGCCGATCTATTAAATGGTTTGTCACCTGACTGCGCTTTTTTGAAATGGGAAAATCATTCAATAACTTCTATCACCCAGAGCGGGAGAAGCAATTGGATGATTTCCCACCGCAAAAAAGGAAAAATCCCCTCTTGCTCCACCCGGGGTGCAAAAAGTTATTTGATGATAAAAACACGAACGAATCATTTTATAGTTCAGTATTGTCTATTAAGGTGATCTTATCATGTCTATCAACATCGACAACATCGATGCTTTCCATCAGATGAGATAGTGGTGGTAACTGTAGTGGCTCACACTTGAGCGTGGACTCGCGCACCGAGGGTTTCGCACTTTGCCTATGTAAATAGTTCATTTCACGAATTGAAGACCTTTAAGAATCGTAAAAAAAAATTTTTGTGACGTAACTAAAAAACAGTTATCAGGCTTTTCCTTTACTTCTAAGACCTTGATTCATGCCTTTCAGGATTCTAGATCAACGAGAAGTACCGGTTTTGATTTCCAAGCGATTGTCAAAATAAGCGCCTAAACGAAGCATAAACAGCATTATTTATAGATTGCGTTGACATAAAAGTTTAATTTTTTCACTACTTCAAAGGGTAGCAGATTTGATATTTGATATTAATTTTAGACAGACGGACCGATAGACAAAAAAGTGATCTAAGGGTTGCGTTTTGGTCTACGTAGGTGTGGAACCCTAAAAATGATTTTCTTACCCCAAAACGTAACAAAGCACGCACATTCATCATCCTCATCTTCCAGTCACTAATTTGTGGTTGGCGCAGCAAGTCTTCATCTTCCATGCAGCACTATTTGACGTTATTGACAGGGCTGTCAATCACCATCTTTCTGTAATGCCATCTTTCTTCATCTACCGCTACCGTCTACCGCTGAAAGACCAGAGACTCGACGTCTCTGGTCTGTCAGCGGTAGATAGCCAAAACGCACATCAATTACCACATATAGGTACCTTCATGACGTCATATGGTACTAAAATCGGTCACATGAAGCAAATATAAAAACAATGGGCAAGGTTGCTAATTTTATTAAAAGGCTTCGCTACATTGGTAGTTATGTACACAAACGAATTAAAAACATTAGAGTGCAGAAGGCCAACTGTATTAGCAAGTCACTGTGACAAGAGTTATATAACAAGTTAGATTTTAAAAAATAGGTAGATGTACTCTTTATTGTACACTGCTGACCCGGCGAACTTCGTACCGCCTAATAGTAAGAATAATGCCATCTATATCTTTAGGTACTTATAATAAATCTGTAGAAGTGAAAATTTTGTACATTGAACATATCAAAAAAATAAATAGCAGGGGGTGTTACTAGACTGCAACCGAACCCGTTTTTGCCTGTCTGTCTGTTTGTTCAGGCATTACGCAAAAACTACTGGTTCGATTTACGATGAAACTCTGTATAATTATTCTTTAATATCCTAGGCACCACACTGGGTACTTTTTATCCCGGAAAAGTATACATATACAATAAAAAACAAACTTAATTTTGCAGTGCGATCCCTAGACCCGATTACTGTACCAACCGCAAATAATAAGTTTGTCGTAGGTTACGTCATCCGCAGTGGAGTTCACTACACGCTGCACACAGCTAAGATACTGTAATATTTTATCTTAAGATACAATATCGCTCGCCATACAATTCAATGGACTATCACAGACGACGAAGATAATAAATAATATTTCATATTTTTGTATCTCAAAAAACCTAATAAAATCATTTTCGACTTCTACGCGGACGAAGTCGCGGGAAAAAGCTAGTCTATAATATAATGACATTTTAATTGGAGATGGCGTTGTATGCGGATTTTTTTTCGTGATTTTTTCAATTTTTTTCTCACCGCTTTAACCTTCCCTGGACTATCTCGAATATTTCAAGAACAAAATTAGCCAAATCGGTCCAGCCGTTTTTGAGTTTTAGTGAGACTAACGAACAGCTATTCATTTTTATATATATAGATCATAACGCCGGGCTCAAATATAGGCCATGGTTCGAAGCTAGGGGGACACCCTAGTTGCCGAAACCCCGAACTACCAGCTATCGTAGGCGCGGGCAACGAGCAATGGGTAGCTCGCCATCCGACCGTCCGGTAACCATCCGGACCGAGCCCGAGTCGGCCCGAGTCGGCCCTGCGGTCGAAGCCTAGAACGCAAAGGGCAACTGAAGGATCTTAAGTGTTGTTTTAGTCAGTAAAAGTCTGCCCGCTCCGCCGTAAAGGGGAAGAAGCCTTTAGATAATTTCCCACTTTAAAAAAAAAAACCTTATTTTTTCCAATTCTGGGACTCATACCTCCTCTCTAGGAATGAATTAAATGAATAGTGGAGAGAACGGTCGTAATCCACCATGCGGGTCCAGTGCAGATTGGTGGATGTCACTTCTTTTAGATTTTTTGGTTTTAGACATGCCGGTTTCTTTACGATGTTTTCCTTCACCGCTTCGAGAGCAGTGGTGACGAAATAAATTACACAAAGTACCGAATACACCTGGAGGAAACCGGCATGACCTAGAACCGAAAATTCGAAGACATGTGACATCCACCAACCCGCACCGGGCCCGCATGGTGTATTATGGCCGATTCCCTCTCCTACAGAGGAGGCCTGAGTCCCAACAATGGGAACATTATAAGGCCGACTATGCTATGGTATGCTATACACCTTGCTGGATTTGAACTCACGGGTTACTGCAACTTGTAAGTCAGGGTCGTTACCTTTGGGCTGTAAAGAGAAATATAAAGAGCTATAGTTATTAAAAACAGTATACTTATTGCTTTTAGCTGAAGCCATACTACATATATATATTCACAAGCCGATTTCGGCTACGATGACTGGATTCTGATTTAGTGCAACTACGGGTCACGATCATGTGCTCTGATGTGACTATTAAGCCTATCTTTGCTGTAAAATCTTTGGTTAAAACACCAAACAAATACATATATATATAATGTTTAACACGTGATGTAAATGTGAGTTTGTATGTATATATACGCGTAAATAAACATAACAGCAGGTGTATATTGTAAGCAAACTTCTATTGTTCTGTTTTGCAAAGGAACATTCAAGGAAAACTTGTAAGGTACACAAAGGTAACAAAGTTTTTACTGTTTACAAGTTAGAGGTATCAAGAATTTAAGCAAAATTTTAACTGTTATTAGGTATTTCTATAGGAATTTCTAGTAGTAAACTGAACGAATTACGGTGGCACAGCAAACTTTGCTTGGTTTGGTCACGATGAAGAGATCAGCCCTCCTAGCCAAGTTACAATCGTTTCGTTCGCGCCGAATGCTTCGAGTAGGCCAAGCCTCCGATCTTACATGCGTGCTTTTCGGTACACGTAAAATTACCATCGTATTTTAGCTGTGAAAAAAGGACACTGTTATATTCGCACTATATAGCTGTCTCCCTCTCAAAATGGAATCGTAGTATTTACACGCAAAAATATGGCGTCTGATCTGTGATGAAGTTAGTTTCTACACTTTTATTTTGGTGGAAAATCAAGAGAGTTATGTTTTTTGTGACCTATGTTTTTTCAATTGCCCTTTGTGATTCAGGGCCTCGTGCAAGATAGTTTGATGGTGCAGAGCGGTACTTCTGCATCTTTCCTGTTTAAATAACTCTGCATCGGTCCACATTCACACCTGTGGTTGTCAGTCACCACAAACCGAGTATTATAAAATAATATTCGTGTAAACTGATTTGTATGGCTTTGAACACCTGTCGACGATTCAGTTATATTGAAATAAAATGCGGAACATTCCAATGAGTAACGTTTTGTTGTTCTATTGGATGGTTAGCATATTTTATTTGTGAGTAACCGCACTTTTAGTTTATTTTTATCAGTTTAGTAACGTAATGCTGAGTCAGAAAATTCTTCACCATATTTGATAAATGATGATAAAAAGATTGAGAGAGACTTGTGTAAGAAGTGATATGAAAGAAAAGGGAGTTAGTGGTAGCGTGACGGGCGACAGGATAGAATGGAAGAAAAAACGTTGCGCCGACCCTAAATAAAATGGGACAAGGGAAAGAAGTAAGAAAATGATGATGATGATGATTTGATAAAGGAATCTGTAAATATTCAAATAACTTCTGCCAATCTGGATGGGCGAAGTGAGAGGGCGTGTCAGATTTTTACCGATGAAAAAAAACCTGTGTTTGCAACGCAATCTAAAAAGAAAGGCCTTTTAGTTGCGTATTTTGACACTCTAATAGGAGCAATGATGGCCGAGTGGTAACGGGCCCGACTTACGAGTTTGTAGCTCGCAATCACCCTTGCTCTCAAACGGTGAAGGAAAACGTCATGACCAAAAATTCGAAGATATATGACATTCACCAACCCGCACTGGACCCTCGTGGTGGATTACATTCCTACCCCATTCCCTCGCCTAGAGAGGAGGCTTGAGTCCCAGCAGTAGAAACATTAAAAGGCTGTTTGTTCTATATGCTATTATACAATAGGATACTTGTCTTTGATCTAAAATCTTGTGTGGCAAAAAGCAAGGTCTGATATTACAAGTAAAGAAGAAAATCTGAAAATCGTTTGTAGTTATTATTATTATATCTAGCCAATACTGTTGAATGTTGATCTGCGAAAAAGATGGATGAAAAATTATTGCATGTAGCGGAGATGAGAATGTTGAGATGGATGTGTGGTGTGACGAGAATGGATAAAGTGAAAAATGAGTATATTAGAGGAAGTTTTAAAGTGGCGTCAGTGACTGAAAAGTTGAAAGGCAATCATTTGTCTTGGTATGATCATGTGAGGACGAGGGATGAAACGCATGTTACTAAAAAAAGTTCTGAGTATACATGTAGATGGCTGGAGAGGGAGAGGGGGGCCAAAGAAAAGATGGATGGATTGTGTAAGGAGTGATATGAAAGAAAAGGGAGTTAGTGATAGTTTGACGGGTGACAGGACAGAATGGAAGAAAAATATGTGTTGCGCTGACCCCAAGTAGTATGTGATAAGGGAAGGAAAAAGAAGATTGTCCCACAGCTGGGCAAAGCCCTTCCCCCATTCCTTCCATTGTTCTCGGCTCTGAGCCATTTCTTGCCAATTCTTAAGGAAGACATCTACGTCGTTGTAGCTATAACACAAAATAATTATGGTTTTTTTTTACTCGAAATAACTGAAACTTGATTCGTGGATCGAACTTTTAAAAAGGTAAGATGTAAGTTACGTTTTTTTTTTATGTTTAAAATCATCAAATGACTTCTCGCGCTTTAGGGTTTTTTTTTAGGTGGGAAAATCATCTAATGACAAATCCCGCCCTTGGGCGGAGAGGGAGATACTGTCAGACTTTTACTGACTAAAAACCCACTCCTGTTCCTTCTTTGCCTTCGTCCCAGGGCCCCGGATTTCGTTTTCACACTACCCAAGGCCCCAGTAGGCTTCGACCATGCTGGGCCCCTACAATTTGCTGCCATTCCCCTGAGGCGCGCGTCGCGCTTTAGGGTGAATGAGAAGGTGTGTCAGACTTTGACCGACTCTAACCCACTGTGTTCCTTCAGTTCTTCTTTGTGTTCCAGAGCCTCGCAAACTAGAAAAATTACTCAGCCGTTTCTATCGCACTTTACAAAACGCTATTTCTAGTTCAAAGAACACAAAGAAATCCTCGTAAGTGTTCGAAGCAATTCACCGACCACACACAAATCGTCAAATCAACTTTCAATGAATCTTCCCATTGCACCTTTTCCACGACAAAACGTCCTTTTAGCAGAATTGGAAAACCTGCCCAGACATGTCGCTGTTGTCCGATACTATTAAAGCAACACAGTGGATATTCAACTTAAGTAAAATAAAAATAAGGTTTGTTTTTCTTTGTTGTGAGTTTTTCTTAAGACTTCGCATTTTTTACCCTATTTTACGGTATACGTTTGCGGTTTTCTACTTTTTAAGCCGGTTTCAATAAGAGGCTTTTGAAAGTTTTAATAAACTGAGGGTAGCTTTACGTCCGAACGCTTCTTAGGACATTTTCTTCTGGTTAGTAATTAATTCTTTTCGCACTCGTGTTCTTGGGTGTAATTCGAGACTGTTTTCTTGAATGTTTAGTGAAAATTGAGAACTGTGAGTGAAAAGTTTGTGAATGGTGTATTCTAACCTTTCATTTTTTACTTTCAGTAGGTGTATAACATTATAATGTCGTGGCTGTTGCCATGCTGAGTTTATCAGAGGTTGAAAGTCGGTGGGCGGCCATAGGTGCCGCCTAGCAGATGACGAGCAATGGGTAGCTCGTCGTCCACTCGTCCGGTAAGGAACCGAGTCGATAACACATAATGTTCCACGTCATTATTACCTCTAATTCTGACTGTTAACTCTCTATCTCTCTCTTAGGCAATAATTTGACTATGTTACTAAACTAAAAACAAAACAAGCAAATTTAGCGCCATCTAGAGAGAACATGGCCATGTTCGGACCCGTAGATTTAACTTTAAATAAAAATGTGATTAGTTTTATAAACAAGTAAAGCTTCTGCTAGCGGCTTCGTGCGTGTGCACATAGTATATTATCCCAAGGAAACATATTCCTGGGATAATTTATATTAACTCCCGAGAATTTCGAGGGAGTTAATATCCGTCGTTTATACCCCAGGATAAACGATGAAGCGAAACGCTTAGTCCGGACCGTTGAAGTTTCAACAACGTCAGGGTGGTTATTCGCCGTTTGTCGGGTTGTCCGATGGTAGAAAGGAGATGGCGGAATCAAGTCATGCAATTCCCGCGCACACTCTCCAAAATGTAACCTCTGCTACCCTGTGCCTGTGCTCGAGGCTTTGTAGATTGGACTTAACCAAATCTGGATCCCCAATTAGCCTCTTCGCACGCCTTTCCACTGAGTCCAAAGCTGCTAGATGGCATTTTTCAGCACCAGCCCATATGTGGCTGTAGTACTCCACACACGATCGGACCTGTGCTTTGTATAACATTAGAAGCTGCCCCGGTGTGAAGTACCGTCGGACCTTTGCAAGAAAGCCTAGTTTTCTAGTAGCTACCTTGGCTTCGGACTCAATGAACCGCCCAAAATTGAGGTCTGAGGAAATTTCAACTCCTAAGAGCTGAAGGCGGTCGGTGTACTCCACATACTGAAAAGCAGGAGCCAAGGTGAACGGGCTCCTCTTGGCGGTGAACAGACACGCTTGTGTTTTGGCGGCGTCGAATCCTACCAGATTGGTTTCGCCCCACTTGGAGACTGCCTGAAGTGAGACATTCGTACGCTCTACCATAGCCTCTCGTTCGGACCGGATTAGCTCCTTACCTGGCAGGTATCTCTCTACAACTGTGCTATCGTCTGCATACCCATAGATACCGGGCATCATCATCAACAGGTCGTTAATATGCAGCAGGAAAAGAGTTGCAGAGAGAACTGACCCCTGAGGAACTCCGGCATTAGTCGTCATGGGCTCTGATGAGTGTCCATCGACAACAACTCGGAGACCGTTCACTCAAGAAGTCTTTTACCCAGTTAATCAGACCAGGGGAAATGCCGTACGCTGGAAGCTTACTCAAAAGGCTGGCGTGCCATACCCTGTCAAAGGCCTTCCTTCTAGTGCGCCTGACCATCAATGATTGCATCTCCGCCTACCATCAGGTGGGATCGCAGTCAAGCACTGGTTTATACCAATTTAAAAAAAAAAAGTAAAAGTCTGATACCCTGCCCCGCTTAAGGGCGGGAGATGTAATTAGATAATTTACCACTTAAAAAATGTATTATTTAATTCCAACTGAATCTGTTCAGCTATTTGAACATGAAGGAATAACAAACACACACACACATACACAATTTTGCCTTTATAATATTAGTATGATGTAATAGAGTACTTATATAGCAACAGAAAGCTACGAGTGAACGCAGCATGCGAAATGAGAATTAGGCCAATTTGAATACAAGGCCAAATGAATTAGGCGCAGATTTCGACGGTCAATGTCATGATATTATATAACAGTAGTGACACAGCATATTCTTTTTTTTTAATTATTGATAGGCTTGCGTTTGACCATTATCTTTCCTCATGGCAAGCGATGATGTGGCCGACGATGGAGCATGCTTGCCGAGAAGTAACCTATTGTCCCTTAGCTAATATCACCGCATAAGTAATTTTTACCAACTTTACAGGAAACGAAAAAAACTGTGCGGTGTTGAGCGGCCAGCCGACATGCACACTGTCACTATTTTTCGAATTATGGGTTCTGATCGGCTGAAATCTTACCAATGGTTAGTCGCGCAATGAGCAATTCCATCCAAAGGCATTCAAATGTGAAAACCGCCAATTTTCGAATTTACTGGAAACGAAAAAAACTGTGCGGTTTTGAGAGGCCAGCCGACTTGCACGCTGTCACTATTTTTCGAATTATGGCTTCCGATTGGCTGGAATCTATATAATCAGCAGCTCCATCTAAAGACATTCAAATGTGAAAACCGCCAATTTTCGACTTGAGCGGTGTTGTAAGCTAAGGGATGCTATTCACTAATGACTTAACGACCTCTAGGTTGTAGCTATCAGGAAACACAGACTCCGGCAGGGTATTCCACTCCTTAGCTGTACGCATAATGCATGTGTGTCCCAAAACGCTTTGTACGTATGGTTGGGATGTCCACTATGTACCGATGGCTCAACCCCGTACGTCTAGTGGTCCGATGATGGAACGGACTTGGTGATTCTTTAACTAGCGGTTCATCGGTGGTTAGATTCTGTTAGTAGTTAAAATAAATATCCTAAGGCGAGCCAAGGTCCCAAATTACTGTGGATACTACTAATTTAGTAGAATAATTATGAAAACTGCCAAAATGTGCGATAGAGACAGCACTAGATAATTTTTATTTGTCATCGATATTATCATCGGCCATTGTTATTAATTTCCTGTAAAATGAGTCTATTGTCTCTCAGGTAATTCAAATGTTTTACATTCTTTCTATAATTAAAAAAAAAAAAAAAACGTTGCCCTACACTAGGAATGACTCCTGTATCGTAGGTATGAAAACGAACATGTAAACCCACATCCTCAAGACACCCAGATCCGGAACACCTATCAGTAGGGAAATATTTGTTCTGTGCGGGAATCGAACCCGTGACTCGCAGCGCAGCAGCCAATCGCTCAACCACTGTGCCAATCGTGCGTTCAACTTTATTCGGTTTTGGTAAAACTTTGGCAAAGGCTCGTTACCTATATGTGTATATGTTTGTTACTTCTTCATGCTTGAACGGCGGAATGGATTTCGATGAAACTTGGTACAAAATGGAGACCATGTCCTAGAAACTATTCTAAACGTATCTTATGTACTAACATAAGATACGTTTGACCTGGTTAATAAGCTTGGGTCAAAGTTATAGCTCTTTTTTTTGGGTGGGAAATCATTCAATGACATCTCCTGCCTTTGGGTAGAGCGAGAGAGTCAGACTTTTACTGACCTTCGTTGCCTTGCATTCCAAGGCCCCGGGTTTTCCTTTCAGAAGCGAACCCATGGCCCCAGTAGGTTTCGATCCTGCTGGCCCCCTACGGTTTTGCTGACATCTTCTTGAGGCATGCGTGGAACACTACGCGTCGTCGACGATTTGGGCTCGGTCCGGACGGTTACCGGACAGTCGGCAAGCTACCCACTGCTCGCCGTCGTCCGCAAGCCCGCGCCTACGGTGGCTGGAAATCGAGATCGGAATCTCGGTGGCTGGTGAGTGACGGCCGTTCCCTCGAGCGTGCGGCCGCCTCCTTTGCTAGCATTACTGTTTTGCAGAATCAGTCGACCGCCTGCCATTCATCCTAAAGTTAAACCTCTGGGGTAGAGTAACCCGAGTCTATTGTAATATTAAAACGTTTTTCATGGTCACAAGAATATATACACACGGTGTAAAGACTTATTGAACACAAATAATCACACATATTATATAGGCGAAAGTTTGTGAGCGTATCTGTATGTTTGTTACATCTTCACTCTCGAACGGCGGAACATGTTTCTATGAAACTTGGGACTCGGGTAGACCATGTCCTGAAATTGCATATAGGATATTTTTATCCCGGGAATACGTTCCCTAGGGATATTTTTTTACTTTCCCACAGGCAAAGCGCTGTTAGGAGCTAGTATATTATATTTTTAACCCGTTGAATTGCGAACATCTACTGTTAAAAATATTATTTGAATTACGATGATTGGACAGCTCCGATCTGCAACAAAGTGACAAGGGTCTAGCTTCGACGAGATTCATCGGCCATCTGGCTTACTGAACGAAAGTTAGAGTGAGGCAAATAGTTTTGAAAAGCTTAAGAGGACATGACTGTAATGAGAATGCCACTCGGAATAAACAACGAAAGCGCCAAAAATTAATTTATATATTTTATGACTTAAAAGTGTTTTTCAATCATCTGTTCCAATGAATCGTTGATAAGGTCATAACATATAGTCGGCCAAGAGTTACGAGTTATAGGGCGCGAGTTCAAACCTAGTTAGACACAATAGTTTTTTGTGAAATCATTTCATCACCACTGCTCTCAAAATGGTGAAGGAAAACATCGTGAAACGGCACGTCTTAGAATCAGAAATAAGAAGATCTGTGATAACCACCAGCCCGCACCGGGCCTGTGGTGTGGTCCATTCTGAGGGAACATTATGAGGCTTATATGCTATGCTTTATATTTCACAGGATCTATATATAACTCTCAACTCTCTTTCTCCTTGTAACCAAAAAAAAAAAAAATAGACAAAACTTTGCATGTTTTTTTTCTATTGAGACTATATACTGTGTATTCCATCAGTGTAATACTTGATCATTTAAGTAATCAAAACGAAACCATACGAATACCAAAACTTTATGTAGGTGTAGCGACATTTGTGGCGTCACATAAGAATTAATCCCGCATCGCGCAATAACTTTGATTCTCTGATGACTCCGCGTGATTAGAACATATAGAAAAGTCCGAAATCATCTATCGGGCAGTTGCCTACCGGACATAACACCAGTCTGGTCGGAGGATCCTCCCTTTTCAACGAAGGTTTGCGGGACTTTACACTCTGTTTCGCCTACCTCCAAATAGGTATAACTTTATGCAAGCGGTTATTGGGACAGTTTTATCTCTAAAAGCGATCTTAGAAACACAGCCTTTGGATGGCTCCATAATTTTTATCATACCATATAATCTTTGTCATAAATCTATACAAATATAATAAAGAGAAAAGATTCGGATTTTTTAGGGTTCCGTACCTCAAAAGGAAAAAAAACGGAACCCATATAGGATCACTTTGTTGTCCTTCTGTCTCCGTCTGTTTGTCTATCTATCAAGACCTTTTATCTCGGGAACACGTGGAGGTATCGAGTTGAAATTAAAACCGTATACACAAGTCTGCGGTTCTTTGAAGCTGTGAAAAAATTAAAATTTTGATTTAACGAACAAAAAAGATACGGCCGTTTATGTCGCAAAAAATCGTAAATTTCGACACTCTCAAGGAAATCAAAATTCATAGGGTAATTCCCGTTGACCTAGAATCTTGAAATTTGGCATGAAGCAAGGTCTTCCAACACAAGTATAGGAAAAATTCTGAAAACTGTAAATTAGTAGAAACGCCACAAAAAAAAAAAAATATTGCGATTCGGAAAAATTTTCGTAACTCAATTCGGGAATTGAACTGTTTTCGTAAGTAGTAAGTTTTAACGGAACCAGTGGCGGTTTCTTCATACATGCCGAAAATGCCTTACCAAAATGCTCGATAGAGAATCAATATCAAACCCGAACTATTTAAAAGTTCGCGCGCTTAATTCTTATCAAAATAACACAAAGTATCTACCTTTGCCACACTACTACACATCGCGATTGTTCGCGCGCAGAGTTTCGCATTTGCAGCATCTACATATAGCTATCTCGCTTACACGCACCGGCTTTTGCCGGGCTTTTAAATACTATATCTGTCTCTTTCGCACCTATGGCGACGTGCCGTATAACGAGTTAGGACCTTTTGCGTCTACAAATCGATCAGTATGGAAGATTTAAGCCGGGCATTCGTATGAAGTTGCTCGCGTATGCGTGACCTCGTCACCTTGCCAACTCTGCAGTGTTGCCGTTTTAGCAACGTTGTAAGATCTTGGAGATTTTTAACGAGTTTGGAAACTTTTTTTAAGATTTAGCAACAATAAAACTAGCGACTTTTTAAAACAATGAAATTAAATATTCAAGCAATATCTTAAAAATAAAAAAATTGCGACATCTTGCTAGATTTTTCATATACCTGGCGACTTTTTTTTTGCCTAAATGACAACACTACAACTCTGTTTGCAACTCACTTCAGTTTTATTTACTTGAGTGGAAAATAGATTTTTTGTTTTTTGTTGTTTGTTGTGTTTTCTTAGATTTTCTCAGTGATACAATTATTTTGGTGACTTACCTACAACAATGGAGGCAATTGTACCTTGTGAGGATTTAAAATGCGTTCTAGTTTTGATTGGCGAAGATAAGGTAAAATCTTTCAACTTTGCTCAGAAAAAACAGTTAATTTCTTCATTAAAAACGACGCCTAATCTGTGTATTTCTCAGACTAGTAAATCGCATAAACGAAAAATAGATCAGTGTATAAAACTAGTTGGATTGTTGGCTGTTCGCACACTATTAAGTTGTATTGCTAGTGCTGCATATTTATTCAAGCTGTTAAAGTTAGCGTATCTTCTTGTAACTATTTTAACGTGCTTTTTCGTCACTTAAACGTATCCATGAGAAATATACAAGGTCAAGAGCGTCTTTCCTAATTATCAATGATAGCTATTGAAAAACAGTTGTTGGTAGAATTAAAACGATC
The DNA here is from genome assembly GCA_949316375.1 of Mythimna vitellina. Lineage (NCBI taxonomy): Eukaryota > Metazoa > Arthropoda > Insecta > Lepidoptera > Noctuidae > Mythimna > Mythimna vitellina. The sequence goes on from OX438693.1 coordinate 6,084,004, forward strand.
ACCAACATTTTACTCTAATGTAATTAAATCATTTCTTAATAAAGATAGACGATTCCAATTAGAATATAAATAATTTATTTAAATTCCTTATTACATTCTATCTAGCTATTTTTTAACTTTCGTTTTGTAACTTTCTGTTTTGTTTTTGTCTGTAACCCGTTAGTCCTGTTACAAAGCAAGCAACTACTTACCATAACTTTGTTCCCTCAAGCAATGAAGCAAACCAAACGGCTATTATATTCAATCTAGCACTAGCATGCTTTCAGTGAGCTTTGGTTACCACATTCACCGCACGACAAGCAAGAGTGAAATTGAAGAAGAGGAAAGAAGAAGATGGATGAATTCACTTTTAATTTATTGTACCTAACCAGTAGTTTATGAGAAAATTGCGATGATACATACCTACATACTCAGTCGAAAACTGAACTTTCTTTTTTTGAAATCGGTTAAAATTTTATTGGGCTTGCCTTATTTTGAAACCCTAGGCACGCCACTGAACGGAACCCTCAGTGCGCGAGTCCGACTCGCACTTGCCCTGTTTTTTTTTCTATTGAGACTATGTAGTGTGTATTCCATCAGTGTAATATTGATCATTTAAGTAATCAAAACGAATAATACCAAAATTTTATGTAGGTATATCTTCATTCCAGATTCATTTTTTTTTATAGGTACACTACAAAGAATCACACTGAGGGTTCCGTACAACCTTACTCATGTAAATAGTTAAGTTCTCGAAGATTTTTCCTAATCACAATTTTTTTTTTGACCTAACAACAAATTTACTGTTTTCAGTTTATTCCTATACCTGTGCTATAAGACCTTACTTCATCGCCTTATTTTACAAGTAAATGTCAACTAAGTATGTTGTTTATGTCTAAACACTCTTAGTTATGTAACATGTCACCGAAAAATTGCAAACGGCATAAGATTGTAAAATATCGCGAATAATTTTTATTTACTTTTTTCTCAATAAGACATGGTCATGTTAGAAACTAATGAATTTGAATGTGATTTATCGTATACAAAACAATTTTTTCATAATATATCGAGTAATTATACTCTAATAAAGAATTATAATTATTATAATCATACGGAGTATCTCGTATCTTATCTGATCTACATAATTGTATGTATATTACAGAAAGATAGATGAAGAGTAACACAATGGGCAGTTTTATTTTTTTATCTCTAAAAGCGATCTTTGAAACCCAACCTATTTTGATGGCCCCACAATTTTTATCATGCTATAATCTTAATGTCATAAATCCATACGAATATATAATAAAGAGGAAAGATACGTATTTTTAATTTTTGTTAGTAATGAATTAACTCAAAAACTTTTGGAGCAATTTTAAAAATTATTTCAACAGTGGTATGCTATTATATTTCTGAGTGACATAGGCTATATATTTTCTTCTTTCACTTTCACGCGGGTGCAACCGCCGGCAGAAGCTAGTTATAAATAAATGGGGTTAATGTTGATTATGAAGTCCACACTTTACATTTTGCTCCGTAGGGGCCCAGCAGGGTCGAAGCCTACTGGGGCCATGGGTGATGCGAAAGAGATCCCCGGGGCCCTGGAAAAATGGCAAAGAAGGAACAGGAGTGGGTTTTTAGTCAGTAAAAACTCACTAATAATCACTATCACTATCTCCCGCTCCGCCCAAGAGCTGGGGATGTTTTTCCCACACGAAAAGAAAAAAAAAGTCTTGCTATTCGATACTGGAAATATGAAATGACGTAAGGGACATTTATGTCCTCAAATGTGAAAATGTACCTTAAAATGATTGTTATAAGGGTATTTTACGCAAAACGTATAAATATCCCTTACGTTAATTCATGCTTCTGATATTGTAGTGTCGGCCGAAATGGAGATGTTGGTAAACAAAAATTTTCCTCGGAAGATATTAAAAGTAATCACGGAAAATAGAAAACACAGGTAAGTAGTACCTACCCATTTTCCTCAAATAATCCCTTAATCACATTACAGAACCTTTCAAACAGCTATTAAGATATTAAGTAATCTATATACTTTCTCATATAGCTATCCGTACCGACCTCTAGCCTATTATTATTATTATATTCCTTTCGTGGACCCTTGGAAGGCGTACGAGGGGCAAAAGCCAACTCCCAGAGACCCCTTGAACACTTTTCATAGAATGTGGTACGGACTGACGATTATCCCTGTATGCGCTAAGCAAGTGCACTCAAGCACCCCTTTTTTTTTGTTCTCGAGGGGAAACCTTTGAAAGGCGCCCGGACTTTGGGGATAAGTCTGGGGAGTGTGGGATTTTTACCTCACTAAAACCACCCCGGTGATCATCATCAGCACATATAGAAGGGGCGCTGTTACCTCTTAAAAGACCATTCCGGAACCGCCTCTGTGCAACGCCTGTTAGGGCACATTCCTGAGGAGACTGTACAACGGTCTCCCTTGAGCCACTTTGTGCACGGTAGCACGTGATCACTGTGCCACCGTCTTCCTTGGAATCACTCGATGGGCGGGCAGAGTCCCCACTCTGCACGCTCGTGGTTCCAAAGTTCCGTCTTCATTGGATGATGCAAGCGGGGTTTTAGCGTGTTAGGCATCGAGGCGGTTGCCTCCCCAACGCCTTCTTCTCCACTCAAGCACCCCTAACCAAATTGATAATCTGCAATCGTTAACGCTAGTCGAAATGTATGGAAATGACATCATTTCAACGTTAAGTCACGTGGTCAGAAGAAACGAATAGAAAATTCATAGCCAAGTTCACATCGTTCAAAATGATAGAATGAATCATTATCGTTTCTACAATGTTCAACGCTACATCCTTTTTTAGACTCAGGCGCGTCGACATGGCTACCGACTTATCGTTTTCTACAATTGCTGACACCGAGGCGTTACCGATTGGAGAACGGAATTCGATACGAAACGGTTGAAACTTGGCTAAAGGGCAAGGACAACTCTCGGTTCGTGAACTATTGGCCTGAAAAATGATTTTGTATCCATACTAATACTAGTGATCCCTATAGACGTAGCGGGCTGTCCTGCACGAAAGATGGTTTTTCATCAAAATAAAAATGAGAATTAGGTGCAGCGCAACCTACCGAGTCACTCACTAAATATGCCTCGAAAAATATTAAATTACTTATTATTATATATTGTAAATTCTAGCTTATTATTATAATATAGGTAGGCTCTACATTCTCCAGTAAGTAAAATAAAATATATTTTTTTTGCAAAAGAAAAGAAATGAACGAACACGATAATTATGGAAGGTATTCTCGGAATCGCTGAAAAGGAAAATTGCTGACTTTAAATATTTTTTAGCTAACTGCTTCTAAAATCGATGTAAAGTATTCAGGATTTTTTCTTCTATTATGATTAGGGAGGCCGTCAGCAATAGCGAGGGCTAAATAAAAGATTTTTTTAAGCAGATAATTACGCTCTTACGTTACGTTTTAGTATTTATTTTGTAGTTGCTAAATAGAAAGAAAAAACAACATGTTTATTCTGCTCGAATAGACGCACAAATAAATACAAAAAACTTGCGAATACAAAGATTGAATAATAAAGTCTCCCGGGGTTTTTTTATTTTATTGGGTGGCAAAATCATCTTATGACAAATCATGCTTTTGGGCGATGCGGGAGATAGTGTCAGACTTTTACTGACTAAAAACCCACTTCTGTTCCTTCGTTGCCTTCGGCCCAGGGCCCCGGGTTTCGCTTTCACACTACCCGTGGCCCCAGTAGGCTTCGACCCTGCTGGGCCCTTACGATTTGCTGACATTTCCTTGAGGAGCGCGTGGAACAGTACGCGCCGTTGACGACTTGGGCTCGGTCCGGACGGTTACCGGACGGTCGGACGGCGAGCCATTTCTCGAGCCCATTGCTCGCCGACCGACTTACCGTGTCTGGTGAGAACCTGCGGAAGGTGAGGACGCCGTGAGGTCTTTCCAACCACGCCTCAAAGAGGGGACTTACCGCCATAATTGTGGCGTGCCCAAAAGTCTCACGGGTCGACCTTCGAGATTAAGCTACGCTTGCTGAGGTTAGTCTGTGGATGGGTGACCATTCATTGCATACTGAGTTTCCTCCTTGCTTCGGAAAACACGTAAAGCCGTTGGTCACATTCGTTATTCCAAGTTATTTATAGTTGTATTTTTATTATAATAAAAAATTGTCTTTTGCCCGCGGCTCCGCTCGTGTAAAAGTTGTGTTTCCGACCTTTCAAATTATATGAGTGGGTACTAATATCCTGATACTAATCCAAATCCGTGCAGCAGCTTGAGTATGAAGGAGTAACAAACATAGACTCATTTTTTAGGGTTCCGTACCTCAAAAGGAAAAATGGAACCCTTATAGGATCACTTTGTTGTCCTTCTGTCTGTCAAGACCCTTTATCTCGGGAACGCATGGAAGTATTGAGTTGAAATTAAAACCGTATACTCAGGTGTGTATCCCCTTGAAGCTATGAAAAAATCAAACTTCTGAGTTAATGAAAAAAACGATACAGCCGTTTATGCCGCAAAAACGTATATTTCGACACTCTCAAGGGAATCAAAATCATAGGGTTTTTCCCGTTATCCTAGAATCCTGAAATTTGGTATGAAAAAAGGTATCATGGCAAAAGTATAAGAAAAAACTCTGAAAACTTTAAATTAGCAGTTACGTCACAAAAAAACGTGTTTTTGCGATTTTGAAAAATCTTCGAGTCTCCAATCAGGAATTGAAGTCCTTTCATAGGTAAGTTTGTACGGAACCCCAATGTGCGAGTCCGACCCGCACTTGGCCGGTTTTTTTTTAAACGTTATAAGCTAGTGCTTGACTGAGATCTCACCTGATGGTAAGCAGTGATGTAACCGTTGATGGTGAGGCGCACTAGTTTATAAGGAATCTATTCACTCTAGCCTTGAAGACACCTAAGTTTTAATCGGAATTATGATCATATTAGTGTAATTATAAGATAGCATATATTGGAGCTATCTCCTTATGAGTTAATTAAGAACTAGCATTTATGTACAACTTTGTCCGGTTTAAAATAACCGAAGCGACGCGAACGAGACGTGAACTATTTCTACGGAATGGATTAGAGTTCCAGAGTTACTGAGCAAATTGAAACTAACTAAAATGTTACGTTCAGTTTGTTTGTTGATGTTTAATTACTTACTCGTCGATTGGAACTGAAATTGCAGTGTGTTACACGTAATGTTTGTGAAGAGAAAAATTTAAAATATTTTGGCTGTATTTTCTTGCAGTAACTTCAAATTTGTTATTATTTTAAGTGACAATCAATCTTCCAGGCCCGGGTCATGTCGGTCGGAGACGTCAGCAAAGTAACAGGGCCCTCTGAAGCCGATGACTGCGAGGGCTGCAGGATTGTTTGAAAGGGCTATCGTGGGCTTGGAACGCAAAGGGCATCTGATGGAACACAGTGGGTTTCAGTCAGTAAAAGTCTCCTCCTCTCGATTTGTCCAGATTGGGAGGATGTATTTGTCTATGGCATTTTAATTACAGTCACACACAATCAAAAATATTTACTTCTTAATTCCATACATTTCTGAGTAACGTTTGACGTTGAGATTAGATTTCGAATTATTTTAAAATATAGGAATTGATAATTCGATTAACCAAATTTAATATAAAAATTAACAAAATTCTGTGAGCTATTTCCCCTGTTCACTGCCGTTTGAGCCACTAGTACTAGTAGTGATTGGTCGATGGGGCTGAAAGGTTCTAGAGAGACAACCGCGATCTAGAACACGCAGCGTCGGCAGGCTTCCTATTATAAGTTAAATTGGACCGATGACCTGGTGAGGTGCGCGGCAATCCCATTGATGCGAGACGTATAGGACCGGTCGTTGTAACAATACCTAGGTCAGTAGTGTACGTCTTTCGGCTGAAATGATGAAGATGACAAAATTCATGAAATCATTATCCGTTGTAAAGTAACACTCAATGACTGCGCTTTCATGATAAATTAATGTAGGAAAATAGCGCTTGTTCGTACCCATTTATCATTACACTCACCATGCAATACTTCCGCACTTCAATTCCTAATGTTTCTTGTGTATCTAATATACTATTAATTATTATTTTACTATCCGGTCTCCGTTATTAACCGCTCATCTCTACCGTGACATGATGGACGATCACAATGAACTGTTTCTATTTCTTCGTTATGTGTATTTTGATTTTAATACTACCAGCTGCCAGCGTTTTCAACCGCGTGGTAGAAAATTAGTATTAAAAATTAGTATTGAACATTAGTATTGAAAATTAGTATTGATCATTAGGATTGAACATTAGTATTGAACATTAGTATTGAACATTAGTATTGAACATTAGTATTGAACATTAGTATTGAACATTAGTATTGAACATTAGTATTGAACATTAGTATTGAACATTAGTATTGAACATTAGTATTGAACATTAGTATTGAACATTAGTATTGAACATTAGTATTGAACATTAGTATTGAACATTAGTATTGAACATTAGTATTGAACATTAGTATTTAAAATTAGTATTGAAAATTAGTAACGACATTGGCGTAAGTTGCTCTTTTTCTTGTGTGACGCTAAATAGACTAAGGTCCGTATTACAGAACTACAATCAAGAATCAAGCATTACTTAAAACTAGTCTCAGTTGAAGTTTTAATTTTAGGACTTGACTTGAGCAGAGAAACTACAATCAATAATCACCTGAGCAATTTCACTTTAAAATGACATTTTTTACGTATTATAGAACAGTGCTTGAGGCTTGGCTGAGCATCACTCAATGTGTCCTTATTTTAAAATCACAATCAGCTCAGAATCTCTGCTTAGGCGAGATTCGATCTTTGTTTTCGCAAGTGTAGTCGAGATCACGCTTGAGTATAGATTATCATTAAAAAATCTTGTGGATTTGGAGTGAATCGAGTACCCACCTAATCAAAATGGATATATTTGCAGACGTAGATTATTATAATAATTTATTTAATAATGAGACAAATCTATAAATGAATAAATACAACTTTTGACTTGGTAACTGAAACCTTTAAGTCAAGTCTTTATTCATTTATATCTTTTTGAGTTCATTAGAATGCGAAAACATTCTTTTTTTTTTGCAGTATTTGGCAGCAAATGTATCGAATCAGCCTTCTCGCAAACTTCGCTGAGGTGTCAATACCAAATCAAATCAAATCGTTTATTTGACAGAAATACATTGTTTACAAGGAAAGATCTTATAATCTAAAAGTTACTGTATTCTGCCTGCAAGCAAGCGTGCAAATTATTTATTTGTATGTCATTCTTCATGTAATTAAATTATTATTATCATATATAACCAACCAACCAATAAAACTCTCAGCTCCATTTTACCGAGATCGCGCCTGCTTCAATGATTCCACATATTGCCCAGTTGTGCAGACACTTAGGATAAAAAACTACACCAATTTTACTTCACAATATCCACTAGGAATCAATTTGCGAATAATTTAAACAGCCACTGAACTTCACTCGACTTCCCGCCAAAAACATTCAGTTTCTCAGTTTTGCTGTCCACAGAACATCTGTACCTACTCTGAAAGGTTAAGGGTGGTTTTCAGTGTCAATAACGTCGTGTCGTCAGCCTCGTCATTCGGTTTTGATCCAGTTTAATCGTGCGAAAAAAAAGAATTGCAATAGAAAACAAACTATTTTTCAGGGTAACCATAAGACACTAACACTTTCACACCACACTCACACCTACATATCACACTCACACCTACACACCACACTCACACAGCCACACCTTAGTTTTAACTTAAAATTTTTACTAAGACTGTAAGTTCTGTGCAAGGTTCAGCACAATTTTAATTCTACTGTTTATTTTTGTTTTTCAATTTTTAAATTTTCAAATTTTTCAGGCTTTAATTTTTAATCTTCTTTTAAATTGTTTTAATTTTCGATTTTATTTTTTATATTCTTTTTATGTACATTTTGTTATATTCTCCAGTGGCAAAAATAGTATTATTGTTACTATCCAACTCCGGTCCCCAAGATACAGGAGTTCCCTAGTTTGGGGACCACTGTATACCACAAAACCTGAAGCCCACAATTAGCTACAGACCTATGTTTATTACATTAAGATTACTTAATTTAAGGTTCCGTTTGTAACAATGTTTCAATAAATTTATTATTATTATTATAATTGCTTACTCACGTAATCAGAGATCAAAATCTCTACTCAAGCGTAGTTTCGTTTGATTTGAGTTTGAGGATAGTTCTAAAATAAACTGAACGCTTAAGTCGAGATTCTTCGCTCAAGCAGTAATCGGTTGAACGCAGTTTAAGTAGTACTTGAGTAAGGTTCTGTAATACGGGCCTAAGACTATCTGAATATCGAGTGGTGTAATAAGCGTTTAACTCAGCTAAGTTTGCCGAGAAATCTGTTTTGATAAAGTTCTTAAACGTTGCAAAACACTAGAATGTGTTAAATTAGTATTCTGAAGGAAAACAAAGCGACTGTGTTCTGTTTCAAAATCGAATTAGGCCTACTGTCTACGGACGCGTAGCTTCATAGACGCGTATCCGTCATTTAAAAAACTGGGCAAGTGCGCTTCTGACGCCCACCCTGAAGGTTCTGTATAAACTTACCTATGTAAAATGTTCAATTCCTGATTAGTCTCGAAGATTTTTCAAAATCGCAAAAAAAAAAGGTTTTTGTTTGGTGACGTAACAACAAATTTTCTGTTTTCAGATTTATTCCTATACTTTTGGTATGAGACCTTGCTTTACGCAAAATTTCAGGTTTCTGGATCAATGGGAAGTATTCTAGAATTTCGGGTTCCTTGAGTGTCGAAATAAACGTAAACGGCTATATCTTTTTTTTCTGTTTACTTAAAAGTTTGGTTTTTTCACAGCTTCAAGACACTGCAAACTTAAGTATATGGTTTTGATTTCAATTCGATATGTCCACGCGTTCCCGAGATAAAGGGTCTTGACAGACAGACAGACGGACGTACAACAAAGTGATCCTATAAGGGTTCCGTTTTTTCCTTCTTCCTTCCTCCTTCCTTTCAGAGATTCAGTTTTTTTTTACTCTATTGACAAAGCGGCAACGACACGACGGCATGACGCCGCCGCTTCGTCGACAGACGGCAGGCGTTCACCAAGCCTATAATGACGGATATGCGTTTATGAAGCTACGCGTCTGTGGATAAGTAGGCCTTACATTTTAAATTTGACACTGGCTGAATATGTACATACCTACATACCATGCAAAGCGCCAAAAAAACGTCCTAATATTCATTTTTCAAACCGTCAAAGGTCTCGAACTCATTCTGCATAGACTATTTTTTTTTATTGGTCATGTAGAAGTTATAAACCTTAGTTTACACGAGTTTTGGACTTTATTATTGCTTGCATTGGAACTTTGTCTGGACTATTAATTACTATGGATGGTACGCCATAGTAGTAACAAATGTAAGTAGTTGTCTACAAATCTCTGATTTATTATTCATTAACTTGTATGTATTGATTCATCATACCTTTCACTATTTGAACAATATTGATTTAAGGGTTGCCTGGTTTCTTGTGTCTCTTTGAAAGGGAGGAGTAGGTTAACGACTTCTAAAGTTTCTTTAAAACTATTTATAAAATTGAGGGTAACCTGGTGGTTTAAGGTAACTTAGGAAAAGTAAATATGGATATTTTTTGTTGTTTCAGGGTTCCGTAGTTTAAAAGGAAAAATCGGAACCCTTATAAGATCACTTAAGATCCTATGAGGGTTCCGTTCCGTAGACAGGGTATGTCTGTCTGTCAAGACCCTTTGTCTTGAGAACGCGAGGTGATAACGACTTAGAATAACCACATACTCAGGGCCTCAAGTCTGCTATTACAATAGTGTCAAAATGGGCTATCATTGATTTCATAGTTGTTGATTTTGACAAGTTTGGTAATCTACTAATATAATGGCGTCATTATGACTTTTCAATGGTCAACCACAGACACTCCATTAAAAGAAGTGGATATTCCATAGAATAATAATCTCGTACACGTTAACAAATGAATATCTGATGTATGCGGTAGTCTGCTGAAATTTTACAGTTCCTTTGATCAGTGACCTATCATTAGAACGTCTTTGTGCAGTCATTGCTTTTATTATGCTACATATTGCTATTCTACCACAACTTTAGTATGAGACTATTGACCGATCAATGATCGATCAGTATGAATAAGCAGATTACGAACTTATAGCAAATTGACAATGGGATCGTGTTGGAATGAAGAATTTATAAAAATAGCAGATTTGAGCCCCAGGTCCGCAGCCCCTTGAAGCTGCGTAAAAATTTTAAGTTGCCGAAAAAAAAAGATACGCCGTTTATGTCGCAAAAACACGTATATTTCGACACTCGTTGACCAAGATTCCTGAAATTTAGCATAAAGCAAGGTTTTATAGCACAGACATAGGAATAAATCTGAAAACAATAAATTTGTTGATACATCACAAAAAAAAACCACCTTCTTTGCGATTCGGAAAAACATTCGAGACTGCATTTGGGAATTCAACTCAATAGGTAAGTTTGTACAGAACCCTCAGTGCGCGAATCCGACTCGCACTTACCCAGTTTTTTGCGATGATATGGGTGACGAAGGAGCAAACTTGCCTAGAAGTAACTTATTCACTCTTGACTCTCTTTCTTTACCCCCAGGTTGTAGGTATCAGGAAAAAGACTCCGGCAGGGAATTCCACGCCTTAGTTGTATGCACAATTAATGTATTCCCAAAACGCTTTAAACGTACGCAGTCGGGCCTTGGTACAGGCCATGGTCCGAAGCGAGGAGGAGTGGCAGGCAGTCGCCATCTTCTGCGAAGCATTAATGCTACTAAAGGAGAAGGCCGCACGTGCACGCTCGAGGGACCGGCCCTCACATCCCAGCCGGAATCCCGATCCCGATTTCCGGCCACCGTAGGCGCAGCCCGGTAACCGTCCGTACCGAGCCCAAGTCGTCGACGGCGCGTACTGTTCCACGCGCGCTTCAAGGAGATGTCAGCAAACTGTAGGGGCCCTACAGGGTCGAAACCTTCTGGGGCCAAGGGTCTGTTTCTGAAAAGAAGACTGGGCCCTGGTATGAAACGCAACGAAGGAACAGGGGTGGGTTTTTTAGTCAGTAAAAGTCTGTTATATATTATATTTTATATTATATATAAATATTTATTTTATTATATTTTACATCACACTATCATACAATAATTTATTTACCATTTCAGAAGGTACGATTCAAAGCAAACTTATTACCAAGATCCGCATAAACACTTAAGTCAAATACATAATTAAAACAAAAACCGCTAACTTTGCCCAACAGCAAATTAGCAAACTGATCAAAGATTACTACAGAATTCCTGAACAACTAATGAATTTGGGAAACCATTCTGAACTCGCTGTGAGCTCCGCGTAGCCGTCATCAACGCCAAACTGTTTTAATTGATTTCAACGGATCTCGAACGAAGATGTATTGATTGATCGAGTTTCATCACTCGAGAGTCGAGATCAAGGATGTTATTATCAGGGATATGAAATACCGGATCTGAAATCGAATAATATTATACTGGTTTCGGATTCGGTTACGGATATGATTATTGGAATTTAAAATTATGAAAGTAAAAAACAAATAGCAAGATTTGACTTTTATTTCAAGTCTAGGTTATCATTTGTTTGGCCGGGCAAAACAGACAAAAATCTGTGGTAACATGTCATTTAGGCGTCCTGTTAATGGACGCGTAGCTTCATAGACGCGTATTCGTTATCATCGTACGCCTGCTTACAGTTTACATATAAAACGATGAAACCCTATCGAAGGAGCTGCAACGTCATGCCGTCGTGTTGTCGATGGAAGATATGCTTCCGCAGACAGTAAGCCTTAAAGTCCGCCTTTATCCGAAACTACTGGTTATGATTACGGATACGTTTTTTATTTCAGACTAGCTTTTGCCCACGGCTTCGCTTTCACATGTAAATTATAATCTATGTCACTTAGGGATGAAGCAGCTTTCTATCGGTGAAAAAAATTTTGCAATTGGTCCAGTACCGTCAGAGATTACCTGCTACAAACAAAAAAACAAACTTTATCTCTTTGTAATATTGGTGTATATATCCGATAGTTTCGGTTATGGAGTTCCGTAACATAACATCCCTGGTCGAGATCCCATTTCGCCGGGGAAACGTAGACGTGAAACTTTGTGTCTGCAAAACTTTTCAATTCACGTTTATTTTGTTTACGTTCCATTTATTAAATTAATATTCTGTGTGGTAATGAAATCGTACAATGTAGGTATTTACTTTATATTATTAACACATGCTCTATCTTCAACGAGAATGCCTCTTACGTAATTCTCAGTTTCATTAAAACCCTGATGTCATTTTGTGATCTTTGCTATTTTATTTGAAAGCAGAATGTAATGAAGGTTGTATTTAATTGAAGTTTATATTGTTGTTTATATAGGTACACATATAGTATTATATATTTCTTCGGGTATAATAACGCGGACTTGATGGAACGATTGGTGGTGCAACGGAAAGTCGACGGCAAAGGCTCACGTGGACGGTCTCCAAAACAGTGGACGGACCTCATCAAATCTGTGACACACTGCAGCATTAATGACAACTCCCAAGCCACCAAACATAGAGCTGCATGGTGTTGCATCGCGAGAGAGGCGGTGGTGCAAGACTCGACCGAGACATGCGGGGTTACCATGACGTTCAAAGTAAGATTGTTTCATACTTATTTCAGTGTGGGTAAGAGACAGAGCTATACAGGTTGTCTAGCGCCATCTCTAACCCACACTGGAAATAAGAATGAAACAATCTTACTTTAAACGTCATGGTACAGGTCATGACCACCACCACTCTGTCAAGAATGTACTAGTACGACGTAGAAGAAGAAGATGAAGAAGAAATATGTATATAACTTCGAGTAAAGTTACTTAATTTTTATTTAAGATGTTAGCCTCAGGTGGCTATAGGCAAGTCACATTGCTTGTAGAACAGATGATCGATGGGTGGGACTGGAGACCGCTCATCAGAAAACACAGCGTTTGAAGCCCTTTCCTTCCTTTCGTCTTCCTTCCGGAAGACGTAGCGTTAGAAGACCTTCTACAAGGTGGACCAATGACCTGGTAATGGTTGCGGGAATCCGATGGATGGGAGACGCACAGGACCGTTCGTTGTGGCGACACTTGGGGGAAGCCCATGTCCAACAGTGGACGTCTTTCGGCTGAAATGATGATGATGATGATGATGAACGGCCTTCCACAAGGTGAACCGGTGAGGGTCGTAGAAATGCGATGGATTCGCGATGCACAGGATCGTTAGTAGTGGCGACACTTGGGGAATATCTATGTCAAATAATAAACATTTTTTGACTGCAATGATGACGATGATCTCCATAAAAAAAGAAGTAGGCAAACTCTTAGAATTTTGCTTTTGTTTCAAACGAAAATATAAATAGCGAAAAAACGTCAGTTGCTAATAAGTTCCCCCATAAGATGAACCGAGGATCTGGTGAGGGTCGCGGGGATTCAATGGAAACGAAACGAACAGGATAGGTCATTATGGTGACCCTTGAGAAAGGCCTTTGTTGAACCGCGGACGTCTTTCGGCTGAAATAAAGGTGATGATAACGTTTAATGTAAGATTAAATTAGACATAATAGGTACACAATAAATATGACGTGATAACGATTTCATTCCATAATAAGATGGACTTTAGTGGGACTTGGTTGGACATGTCTGTCGCATATCGATCGAGTAGTGGGCCGGTAAAACATAAACTTGGTAACAAGAAAACGCTCGATGGGATTGTCGCAGAACGGCAAGGGGATGTTTTTTTTTCGGTTTCTTACTTACTTTCGGACTCTTACTGACTAAAAACCCACTGCTGCTCCTTCGTTGCCTTTCGTACCAAGACCGAGTCTTCCTTTCAGAATCAGACCCTTGGCCCTAGTAGGCTTTGACCCTGCTGGGCCCCTACAGTTGCTGACCTCTCCTTTAGGCGCGCGTGGAACAGTACGCTCCGTCGACGACTTGGGCTCGGTCCGGACGGTTACCGGACGGTTGGACGGCGAGCTACCCATTGCTCGCCATCCGCAAGCCTGCGCCTACGGTGGCCGGAAATCGGGATCGGAATCCCGGTCGGGGCGTAAGGACCGTTGCCTCACGCGATCGGCCGCCTCCTTTGCTAGCATTACTGCTACGAGAAGGCGATGGTGGGGCGACTTAGACGTCTTCCTTAGGAATTGGTAAGAAGTGGTTCAGAACCGGGAACAATGGAAGGAATGGAGAGAGGCTTTTGCCCAGCTGGGGGACAGTATGGCTGCAATTTTTGGTTTTCCTTTACCTGAATTCTTGTTCTATTATTTTATTATTGTTATTTACTCAATATTAGTGGCGGCTTTAGGGGTTGGTGACCAGGGCAACCGCCAGTAGGCGCGCTCTTATCTCTCGGTCTCGCGCAACAATTCGATTAGAAAAAAGCTAATATTTAAAACTATTCTTATTATCCTTATTCTTTATTGTACACACAATTTTATATTATCAACTAGCTGTTGCCCGCGACTTCGTCCGCGTTAACTTCGTAAAACTGTACAATCACTCTGTGCTTGCAATTCATTCCGAAAGCATCGCAATTATTTATTGTACTTTAACATAAAACGGTTAAAGGTAAAAACGCAAATTACCTTCAGGATACATAACAATGTACTCGTCCAGATCCAGATGTATGAACGTCAATAAATAGAAAGAGTATGTATGGGTCATAGCAGTTGGCATTTCTGCCTACCCCAAGGAACAAACATACATAAACTAATGCCTTTTGCATTAATTTTATGTATGTTTCTGGTTTATGTTCTGGTAAAACAACATTGTATGATTTTAAACCCTCGCCACAGTGAGCACGCCACAATCGCAGCGGTAATGCCTGTCTTTGAGGAGTGACTACAGAGGCGTCACGGCATCCTTTTTTCATGCAGGACTCACCTGATGTGGGTGTTCCGGAAGGTATCTATATTGAATTCTGCGGGAAGAAACACTGAGGTGCGGATCGCCCGGAGAATACGATGAAGTATACGGTGGAAGTCAGTCCCGCTTGGTCGGAACGCCGGCGCAGCCATGTCCTCGTGGGGGCAATTGGTGGAGAAAACGATAACCAGTCTTCCTTAAGTGAAGCACTACGATCAAAGAAGGTGGGTTCCCAGCCATCGTAAACACAGGACTGCGGTGGTGCCGTCCGGCCGTCAAGTCGTCGTTAGACAGCTTTGCACCTCGTTTACCTCTAGTAAACGAAGGAGCATAATCGGGACACCAACCTTCAGCTGGGTAATGTGCACTGATAGTGTAAAGCTTAAGGCGTGAATTCAAAAACTACAATCATAATCAACTATCTTTCTCCACAACAGTACTTATGAAGAATTTGGGAGAGAATGCTTGCATTGATTGTTGCAGTTTGATCATTTTGGGAGTTACTTGTTCCCTATGATTAATAGCCTATGAAAATAACCTATGATTTTTTTGGCGTGTATTTAACTGACGTCCCCGTATATCACACAAATGTTTTCTTGATAGTGGGAACTACCCTATGAAGAGTCTCCAACTTTTGAATGAATTTCGGCGACATCTTGTGCGTGTGTATCTCCGTCCAATCGAACTCGCATATTGATGGCCAAACCGAGCAATTACTGACGCCGATTGCCTCTATGAGGACACGGCGGTTCACCCAAGCTGAATAGAACTCCACCGCATACTACACCGGGTCCTCCGGGAGATTCGCAAAATTGTAATATCAGGGTACTTCCAACCGAATCCGGAAAAGAAACCGTTTGAAACATTCACAACAATCCTGAGCTTGTGCATCCATAAAACAATGAAATTACGTTAAACAAATGTAGCAGCCGATTAGTATTATCCCTGAGATTGGCCTCCCTCAGGGGTTTGTTCCAGTGTTGGTCACCATTCACTGCAAGAAGGTAACATCCAGATGTTGACGCAAGGCTGCAAGGAATCTGAGATACATCATACGTTGTCGAACTATGATCAGAAAAACACATTTGATCCCGTTTTATATGAAGCAGTGACTGCAAATAATAAAACACGCCATTATTAGGCCGCAAGGTGCCATCATCCCGGAGGACACAGTGGCGCATACAGTGTAGGTGTGCCCTGCAAGGGCGGAGTACTACTTTGTCCTCGTGGAAGCAATCGGCGTCAGTGACCTCTCGCGCCGGGCTCTGGTTTGGGTGAGATTCAGAGCAAGGAGTAATGGCAGGCGGTCGCCTCCTTCTGCAAAGCCGTAATGCTAGCGAAGGAGGGGGCCGCAAGCGTAAGGGAACGAACGTCCTCACGCCAATCCGAGATTCCGACCCCGACTACCAGCCACGGTAGACGCGGGCTTGCGGACGTCGTGCGATGGGTAGCTAGCCGTCCGGCCGTCCGGTACCTAGTTGACCGGACTGAGCTCAGTCGTCAACAGCGCGTAGTGATCCACGCACTCCTCAAAGAGATGTTGCAAAGAGCAACTGAAGGACACATGTGTGGTTTTAGTCAGTAAAGATTGACACGCCATCCCGCTCCTACCAGAGCGGAAAAAGTCATTAGATGATTTTCAACATTAAAAAAAAAAAATGGTGCCATCATCATCATTATCATTTCAGCCGAAAGACGTCCACGGTTGGGCATAGGTCTCCCCAAGTGTCGCCATAATGACCGGTTCATGCATCGGATTACGCGACCCTCACCAAGTTATCGGTCCACCTGGGGGCCTTCCAATGCAAGATACCATGTAACCCCTTCCGAAAATTTGGCCGTGTTATTTTAAAGTCAATAATTAAATACACATAGGTATTTACTTTTATCGCCTTTGGTTACAGTAAAAGTTGTTAAAAATGCCTCCGTCTAACACCAGTAGTTTTAAAATACACAATGCCATCTATCAAATTTAATATAAAGTTCAACATTCATTGTCATCATTTTTTATACTTTGAGTCTTTAGATGGCGTTGCGAGTTGCGTGTGGTGTCATATTGAAAACTTTAAATTCATGCCGTTTGTATTTCATATGCTTTGTTTCATTGCGATGAAACAAAGCCTAAGTAATATATCAAGTTACACAGAATTTTAATGTATAAAAGCCATCTACATCGACTTCTAACATTTTGCGTGATACGCACACAACTAAAAACTTCTACAGATATATTATGTGTAGATATATAAAAAAAATTTAAGCATGCAAAATATATTTTTGCATTCTTACATTTTTAAACGGTAAAAAAACCTTATTTACCGTGAAAAAATAAAACCAAAAATTTCGCAAGAGAGCCACATGGGATTCGAACAACCTATAAATTATACGCAAGTCTAGATACGAAACCACTGCGCTACGGTCTTCGATGATGAAAATTTAAAATAGACGTTCTTATATAAACGTCATAATTAACTGGTTGGCTCCTTATCGATGATAGCGTGATGATTTTCGTTTCAGAAGTAATATTTGCAGCTAAATGGAATAATGTAATATTATTGTACGTGATTTTACTCGCCGCTTTGATTTTATTATGTGCTTTGATTAGTTTTTACGAAATATTAAGAAGATATCTATTATATATATATATTGTTTCGAAAAAATGGTAAAAGTTAGTTTTATTACAAAAAAAAGGATAAAATAATGACCAATTTTTTAACTGTAACTGGGGATTGAACTTGCGGCAATTGTCGTTCAATACCTACATTTTCGATTATTGCTCACCCCCCATAGGAAATAGCGTGATAATTTATAGCCTATAAGTTGCCCTGACCTATAAGGATTATGTATGCAAAATTTGAACAGGATCGGTTCAGTAGTTTTTGCGCCAATTAATACCACCGCAAAATAATTTTACTGTTTTATTATATGTATAGATAAAAATAGGACATTTTATGTACATAGGCGAGCTTAACCCAAACTATCGTTTTCATAGTTATAAAGTTTAAATTAATAGTAGCCTAAGTATCCAATATCTCAAATTCGATGAAGCGAGATCGGTTTTCCTTAAAGCACAGGTGTAGGCATAAATCTGAAAACAGTAAATTTGTTGTTAAGTCACAAAAACCAACTCTTTTTAAGATTCAGAAAAATCTTAGAGTCTTCATTTGGGAACTTGAACTATTTATATAGAAAAGTTTGTACGGAACCCTCAGTGCGCGAGTCCGACTCGTACTTGCCCAATTTTTTTAATCGGAAATTTCCAAATAATTCTTCCCGTTCAGCGAGAGGCAGTGTCAATTTTTTAGCAACTATAACCCACTTGTGTTCCTTCACGGGTAACCCCTTAGCCAGGGAAGCGATAACTCTTCTGAAAAAACCAGTAGTAGATATTTACTCTGTCTATAAATTATCGTTTACGACTAATTAAACCAGCTATTGAAACAGCATCCCAAATAAACGTCATTTTCGCAATAAGCGGCTTGATCAAAGGATTATTGAACAGAATAGCGAATGTCGATAAACTTCATTAAGAGCAGGAACACCTGTTTGGAAGTTGTATACCAAAACAGATGAACATCAACTCAACCAAAACTAAAGCATTGAAATATAGACTTTATGTTGCGTGACCTAAAGTGATATTTCCAAAGTTCAGTGAAAGAGTTAACGACACGGTCTACCAGTCAGGTGAGTTTCCGCAGAGTACCGAGACTCATCTGTGGCTACTGTTGTATAGATGATATTTATTTTAAAAACCCATACTAATATTTTAAATGTGAATGTAAATCTGTCTGAATCGTTACGCTGACATGGTTAAACTACTGAATCAATTTTGATGAAATTTGGTATGGCTTGAACCCCAAGTAAGGACATAACCTACTTTTTATTGACTGACATTCACGAAAACGAAGTCGAGGGTAAAAGATAGTTGGTGATATTAACAACATCAGAGATAAAGACAGAATTAGAGAACTTGACTCTAAGTCTATATTAAACTTTAGGGCCTCATCAAAAGGCTCCTAAAGGGCAACGAAAAGGCTTATACTCGGAGTATCCTTGCGTGATCGCATCAGAAATAAAGATATCCGCAGGCGGAGGCCTTTGTCCAACAGTGGACGTCTTTCGGTTGAAATGATATATTGCCGGTCACTTAGGTTGGTTACCGGCAATATAGATAGGTGACCATGACCTGATGAGGGTCGCGGGAATCCGGAAGATGCAAGACGCACAAGACCGGTCGTTATGGTGACACTTGGAGGAGGTGTCATTCAGTGGACGTCTTTCGGTTGAAATGATGATGGAACAAAGCGAACGTGCGCCCAAATTTTTTTGTAGAGTTCTAATTGATTCATGTTTCAAAAGATTGATTGGTTGCCCAATCGCTTCGTCTGTTTCTATGTGCTCGGCCACACTGGCTGCTCGGTGTGGGAAGGGGCGCGGGTGCGGGACCACGTGCGATTATCTTGGCCCCACTGGCAGCGCGGTGTGGGGAGCGGCGCGGTGCGGGGAGCTGTGTATTGCGAGCAGCAGTGCGGGGATGCACGCTATAGTGCCTGTCCGCAGTCGAGCGTAGCGATCGGCGATTCCGAGATGTTATAACAATCGAAAGTATCAGAGTCGTTAAAATAAACCATCGTAACCATAACCATATGAACGAGCTATGGCATGAGTTGCCCGCGCCGCTTCCCTCGCCCACATCCCCACTATGGACACTCAAACGAAGTTCTTATGTTTGCCGCGCTGCGCCCGCCCCGCACCCGCTTCCAGTGTGGCCGAGCATTTTAGGTTTCAATTTTGTGACGGTAATCATCAGTTGAGGTCTATATGTTTATAATGCAAACTGTGCATGTCAGAGTGTCACCGGTTTACTCATAAATAAAAATAATAGCATATTTTTTATGCTCTTTATTCTGTGGTTGTTTCGAAGTGTGAACGGCCCATAACGACATTCGATTAAGCGGTGGAGTAGCTGCAAAACACTATGTTGTATAATTTAATATCGATGATCACACCATCATACTAATTGGGCACGCCATAATTATGGCGATAAGTCCCCTCTTTGAGAAGTGGCTGGAAAGGCAACACGGCGTCCTTACCTTCCGCATGATGCAGGTCCTCACCGGTCATGGTAAATTCGGAAGGTTCCTGCACCGGATTCGTGCGGAAGAAACGCCCGGGTATCACCATTGTGTGGACCGACCGGAGCATACGGTAGAGGCATGCTCCGCCTGGGTAGAGCATCGCCGTGTACTCGTGGGGGCGATTGGCGGCAGCGATCTCTCGCCCTGAGCCTTGGTACAGGCCATGGTCCGGAGCGAGGAGGAGTGGCAGGCGGTCGCCACCTTCTGCGAAGCAGTAATGCTAGCAAAGGAGGCGGTCGCATGCGCGAGGCAATGGCCCTCGCACCCCAGCTGCCGCGATGCCAATTCCAATTTCCGGCCACCGTAGGCGCGGTCTTGCGGACGACGAGCAATGGGTAGTTCGCTAATGCGTAATACTATAATAACAACAAGTATTTTGGCATTGACATTACAGAGGAAGAGAGGTGCTAGGTGTTCTGACAAAAACACCCAACACCTTCACTCTTCATCACCCTGGATGAACATTTCCCCCCTGGATGAACTTTTCCCCCTTGGATGTGAACTGCAGTAACCGATCTGGAAATACCTTTACTGACTGCGAACGCATGTTGCCACTGAATAAATTACGTATTGAAGAGACCAAATGGAGTACCCTTCCACTGACACTTCACAGGAGATATTTAACTTGCTTTGCTGCACGTCTTGCACAACGGGCTGCATCTTCCAGGATATCATCATCATCATTATTTCAGTCGAAAAATCACATATTTTACACGGCGCTGCTCAAGTTTCGCCACAACGACCGGTCCTGTGCGTCTCGCATCTATTGGATTCCATCGACTTTCACCAGGTCATCGGTCTATCTCGTGGAAGGCCTTTCAACGCTGCGGTTTGCGGTACGCATCATCACTCCAGAATCTCTTAGCTCTATCGACCATCTGTTCTGCGAGCAATGTGTCCTGCCCACTGCTAGGTACTTAAGTTTGGCACTTGGTTTGGATTTTTTTAATTTCGGGAAGTGTGCGTTGGAATTTCACAATTTAATTTCACCAAGTCTGTTTCATCATCGGACTACTAGACGTACGGCGTTGCGCCACCGGTACATGGTGAACATCCCACCTATACGTACAAAGCATTTTGGAAACACATTCATTATGCGTAGGTACAGCTAAGGAGTGGAATTCCCTGCCGGAGCCTGTGTTTCCTGATAGCTACAACCTAGGAAACTTTAGGTCAAGAGTGAATAGATTACTTCTAGGCAAGCGTGCTCCATCGTCGGCCACATCATCGCTTGCCATCAGGTGCCATAGTAGTCAAACACGAGCCTATCAATAATAAAAAAAAAAATGTATACGACGCCAAAGATAAAGCTATATATATAGGTCACAAAATTCTGGGCAGACTAAAAATAATTTAACTTTATTGACACGAAAAGAAGATGAAGTAATTTGATCGTGCTTAAGTAAGTGTAATAAAGCTTACGGACAAAGCTCGGTATTAAACTAAATTACTACTAAAACTTGAATATCTTACTAAATAGGTTTCGGGCGAGGCTTTGTTTCTTTTGCATACATTTTAAGACGAGAAATTGTTATAGGTTAGCAAATGATAGTTGATGATATATCGACGGTATAAAGTGGAAATGTCGTATGTCGGAAATTGGCCTAAATTACTTATTACTGTATAGTTGCGCAGAAAAAAAAAGCTGCGTCGAATGGTCTATGCAGGGCCATCTTTCACCTATTATCGGCCCTGGCAACATTAGGATAATTTAGCCCCTATGACCATACTAAAGCACTATTTTTTAGAAGAGACAAAGAACGTAGATATGCAAAGTTTTAGTTTTATTTTTATTATTCTTTAGTTCATGAGATATTATTTATTTATTAAAACTTCATGCCACACAAAGGTACAAAGGCGGACTTAATACCTTAGGCATTTTCTACCAGTCAACCAAGGGTAGTGAAGAGAAAACATGGTAGGTGCATAAAAAAAAGAAAATATTAATAGGAATACAAGGGATCAAATGTATATATATATAAAAAAATAAACATACATAAATATTTAATATAATATGAACCTACATACACATAAATATATATTATTTATATAGCGAAAAAAGAAAGGATTTTTGCTATTTGTGTAGAAAATAAAGCCGCAACTTCTGATGAGTAGACAATAATAATGTGATTCACACTGAGTAACCATCATCCACGATTAGTCCTTATTTAAAAGTATCTATACTGATTGAAGATGTACCGGTAAGTTAACATTTTTGAGCAAAATCGTTAATCAGATCTTCAAGATCTTTGTTTTCGAGCAGTTAAATTTAATATATATAATGTGTGTATATGTGTGTTACCTCAGAACTCCGTCGTTTATAGACCGATTTGCAATTATTTTTTTTTCCTGTTAAAGGATATGCTTTCCGATTAGTCCATTTTTTCCAGAATCCAGTTCTTATGAAGGAATTCATGAGAAATTGAGGGAACTCCTCAAATATTATAAGTAACCTTATGGTGATTTTGGTCTTTTCATCGAAAACTTAAGCATTTACAGTCAAAAAGTAACATTTGATGAAGAAGACCAGAAATGGCCAACGGAACTTCATACTCGCTAGATATCACAATGAAGCTTGGCACAATGGCTTTACTATCTTCTTCATTCATTCACAAATAAATAAATGGTTCTGAATAGTTATGTTGAAAATTGTATTATCGAAGTGAACTGATGATGATGATGGAGCCGGAAGGTAGGCACTGGAACTCCGTAATTAATCAATGTAACTTAGCCGTGTCGCCATTTATATATTATTTTTTATGTCGTGTTCTTTTTAATATGTGTATGTGGTCTTTGTAATTGTATATGTTTTTGTTGTTATGATTATTGTGTATGCTATAATCCTGTGATGGTCTAAATAAACGCATTATTATTATTCCATTTATCTATTTTTTTAAACGTATTTTATTTCCAAATATTTCTTTTAAAAAACACATAAAAAAATATAAAAAATAGTAGCCCACCGGTATCGGGAACAGGGTCCAAGCTAACGGTGGTCAGGGCTCTGAGAGAGGAATCTCCAAACAATGCACGCCGTGTCTAGGAGTACAGCTTTCTGGATCAAGCCTATTATTATTAAATTGTGTGTGAGTTCACATCATTTTCCTCCCACCTTCTTTTGTACAGAAAAACTGTATTCTCATTTTAAAAGATGATGAAAAAATGTTGACATGTATTTTGTGTGGAGACAGGCTTCATATGAATTTATATTTGGTTAGATATTTTAATAAGTTGAATACGTATGACACATTTAGGTTACTTATGGAATACTGAAATAGGCTCTCTTGTGGATCTCTGTTTTCTACAGATTTTGTTAGAGAAATAAAATGTAAGCTTCTAGAGTATTACATTGACTAACCTGGCGAAACTAGACTCATATGATTCGTAGAGAATAAAATGTATGCTTAATGTACAGGATCAAATTAAATAACCTGGGGAAATTATATGATTGATAATAGAAACTTTTGTGACTCGCGCTGAACGAGTAACGAAATAAATGATTGACTAATGAAAAAATTAAGATATCCGCAGGTGAATCAAGGTTACCGTTGTTGCCCAAAGATTCGCCAAACTTAAGTGGCATATTTATTATTATTCTTCTTAGCGTATCGATGGCAAAACTAGTTAAATTCCTTGCTTGGCCCAATATTTGGCCACGGCAATGCCGCCCGCTGATGCTGTCATTAGATCCCTACGTGAACACGTAACGAGGCACGTGATGCAGGATCGAAGGTGGGACATAGTCTGCGGAGAGACGCCGCACAAACACTGAAGATCTGAACCGTCCGAGAACTCCCATCTGTGGAGATTGTCTTTGCTACGCCCAACTTGGGTGCGGAATCTGTTTAGAGTTTTACAGGTGGGCCATGGCAACTCGTGTCCAGGAGAGAGACTCTCCGACGGCTCGACAAAATCATCAGCATAGTATGAATATATGTGTGTATATTTGTTACTCTTTTACCTTTAAACGGCTGAACACGAACATTTGGGTTCTTGCATTTGGGTAGATCATTTATATAGTAGACACAGACATATTGAATTAAATATTCGTAGGTTATAACTAGTTTATAATTGTAGGTCGCGGGTTCAAACCCAACCAGGCGCATTACTTTGTGTATAAAATACACAAAGTAATGCGCCTGGTTTCATTACCACTGCTCTCAAAATGGTGAAGGAAAACACCGTGAGAAAACCGGCATGTCCTAGAACCAAAAATTCGAAGACATGTGACATTCACCAACCCGCACTGTGCCCGCGTGGTGGATTACGGCCCATTCCCTCTCTTAGACAGAGGAGGCCTGAGTCCCAGCAGTGGGAACATTAAAAGGCTGATTATGTATGTAAGTTATAAATAAGCGAGTTTAACATTGTAAAGGTCGATACATTGATACAATCCATATCGTAAGACTCGGGTTTTATTACAATAACCTGAATATGTCATAATTTGAAAAAGAATCTTCTTATGATTGTACGGACTATTTATATTTGGATATTGAAGGTGCTTGGAAAATCCAAGATATTTTTTGAATGTTTATTAGTATTGTAGTAAGTGGCAATGTAATATTTTCTGGCAAGCTACCAGCGAAAAAATATGAACGCAAAACAGTTATCTAGCGAGATACTAAAGGTCGTCGACGACATCAACATTAAATATTTATTTTATAAGAACGCAAATCGAATGTAATAATGAACGAAAAGTCAAGGTAGTCCGAAGATCGTCGATCAAAGATCCTTATGGACAAGAACGTGCAAACTTGCAAGAAACTCTATGTACAATCTTTTAAATTAGTAAAGAATTACAAAGTTATGGTTACATCGTTAATGTTGGTCCACACTCAAACTTTCGGCATTGACCAGACATTTTTTGTAATATATCTGTATACATAAAATGAATGTATACAAAAAAGGCGCATGAAAAAAGATTACATGTAGCGGAGATGTGTTTGAAAGTGGCGCCAGTGACTGAAAAGTTGAAGGGGAATCGTTTGTCTTGGTATGGTCATGTAAAGAGGAGAGATGAAACACATGTTACTAAAAGAGTTATGAGTATACATGTGGATGAGTGGAGAGGGAGAGGGAGGCCAAAGAAAAAATGGATGGATTGTGTGAACAGTGATATAAAAGAAAAGGAAGTTAGTGATAGTATGACTTTTGACAGGATAGAATGGAAGAAAAAAACGTGTTGCGCCGACCCCAAATAAGATGGGACAAGGGCAGGAAGATGATGATGATGATCTGTATACATAAAATAAAGTCGTGTTAGTTATTCAGGTATTCTATAGAATACCTAGGTAATGTATAGAATATCTAGGGCGTCGGGGCAATGTATGAAATATAATGAATAATATTGTCCATTACATACCTTACATAGGTAATGCATACAATTCCTAGTGATTGTATAGAGTACCTGCTAGTCCACTGGTAATATGCAAACAACTCCGCTCCGTTTCGCTCCCGCCTTAGCCTTCTAACCTAATCTGTCCCTGTCGGGGTATCATTTCCTTTCCTGGTCTCGTTTTTTACACACATTACCGTCTGCGCATTCGGTTTTGTATAGAGTACCTAGGCAAAGTATAAAATAAATAATACTTGATACATTATCTACACGTTTTAGATATTTTATACATTGCCCAGGTATTACATAGTATAGTATATAGAATACCAGATTATACAGATTGCCGGTAACAATTATTATTATACCATTTGAGTTCAAGAACGGCTGGACTGAGTTAATGATCTTTGCTTTAAAAAAAAAATCCAATTATATAAAAAAAAAACAGCAACTGTCAAAGACATTGGTCTAGGCGGTATGAAGTTCGCCGGGTCAGCTAGTAATCTACCTACATGTTAGTTAGAAAATACTACACTTAGTTAATTTAGGAGCCATCTTCTTACCTTAAATAAGGTTAGTACTATAAATTACAGGTTGAGACCATAAATGATCCTTAATTACGCCTGAGGTGATACTTAGCGACGAGAGATCCTTGCATGGGATAACTTTAATAGGTATTTTGATACTTTTCTTATTTTAAGTGCAAGTGAAGTAATTAATGAAAGATAATAATATCTAAACAGACAGGATCACCATAAAAAATGTTTAGAAATGTGGTTTTTGAACGCAGAGGGAAACTGAAGAACATAATGTGGTTTTAGCCAGTTGAAGTCTGACAAGTCCTCTTGCTCTACAGAGGAAGAAGCCATTGATGATTTCCCAGCTCAAAATAAAAATATAGTTGCAGAAAAGTCAACTGACAAGGGACGTGAACTGACAGGTCAGGTCAGGTCATTCAGGTCATTGCCATAAATTTTGTACTTAGCGCTTGGCGGGACCGGTAACAGAAAATCATTTGTCGTAGTCATAAGTCGCCTACAGGATATGAAAAATGAGTATATTAGAGGAAGTTTGAAAGTGATGCCAGTGACTGAAAAGTTAAAAGAGAATTGTTTTTCTTGGTGTTGGTCCATTCATATGAAGAGGAGGGATGAAACCTATGTTACTAAGGATGGAATTCACCAATAAAACTAAACTAAATGCGATTATGTGAGCCAAACTTTAAAACGCGATTAGTTTTATTGGTGAATTCCGCCCTAAAAGAGTTATGAGTATACATGTGAATGGAAGGAGAAGGAGAGGGACGCCAAAGAAAAGATGGATGGATTGTGTGGGAGGTGATATAAAATAAAAGAGAGTTAGTGATAGCGTGACGGGTGACAGGACAGAATGGGAGAATAAAAAGGGTTTTGCCGACCCCAAATAACACGGGACAAGGGCAAGAAGATATGATAGGATATTAGTCCAAGACATGATTTTTTTCCTTTTAAATTTAACCTTGCGCAAAATTTTATCCGTTTAGCTGTTCGAGAGTGCAAAAGTAACAAACATACACACTCACAAAGTTTCTTTTAGTTTCGCGTTTAGTCAGTTCCATAAGAATTTTCCTGTTTAATCAAATATGTACAAATGTAAAAAAAAAAAAACTGGTTTGAAACAATAAAATAAGGAAAATTAGAAGTTACGTTGTAAAAACTACCTTCTTGGAAAATGAGTTATGAGATTTGTTTGTAGTAATTATATGGAAACTAAGAATATACCCATTTTATGTTTTCCTTATTATATAGGTATAGGAGTTTAAGAAGCTTGTGGAAAAGTTCGGACAATCGCACCGGCCCATACCCAAGGTTAAGCAATGCTTGATGAATGATGATTCATTGAGGCTTGTCTGTGAATGGGTTCACACTATCTTTACATAAGTACCGAGATTCCTTCTAGCCCCAGAAAACACGTAAAAGCTTGGTCCCGGGTTTCTTTTATAGATCTCAGTCAGTCAGTCAATCATTACTGATAATCAGAAGCCAAGAAATCAAACATCAATCTCACCCAGGGGGTATCATGTTACTGGGTTGTAAAGGTAAAAAATTGTGATAACTATCTGGTTCACTGAGGGCTTAGCCAAGTTTACAATTGTTAACGCTAGTAGAAAACTTCAAATGTATGGAAATGACATCATATCAACGTAAATTCACGTGGTCGGAACAAAGGAATCGAAGGCGATACCGACTGTAGAAAGAGCTTCGAAACGAAATGGTCGTAACATGGCTAGGTCGCTGCTGTTGTATAAAATGCATAATGTCGAAAAACACCTCCGCATCGACGTCAGCTGACGGCATTGCCACACAGTATGGAAATGCTAATCCTCTGTCCAAGGTAAAAGCCGGAGCCAGAGCCGTCACGCGAAATGTCAGTATCATCCTCTTTATTTGACTTGTTTCTAATGAGAATTGAGTCGAAAAAGTTCACGAAAAGCCTAGCTTATCAGATCGTTTCTTCCAACCCCTGGTATTACTGTACAATTTGGAGATATAATAAACGGATTCCAAGCAATTGAGGGGATTTTCAACATTTTCATAAAAATAATTTGTAGGAATGACAGCGCAATTGTGAAAATGGAATTGGCAAAAGAGGGTGTGACTATAATTTGGTTTATCCATTATAAAACATATATACGTATATATATGTATAGATATATGTCTATCTGTATGCCTATGCACACAAGTCAACTGAATTGAAAACCTCCGTTTTTTGAAGTCATTTGAAAATTCATCAAAGTCGTTGTCATTGAGAAAAGTGCCTCAAACGCAGGCAGCATTGCCATCTTAAATGGAAATGATGATTCATTGGCCATAAAAAGCTCAGCCCTCTGTACACGTGAAGAGTCGACGCGAACCACTCAATGATCACTTGGCTAGTGTGTCATCCCCAAATGGCTTAAAAAAAATATAACTTTCGATACGGTGTTTAATATTTACGCCACTTGAGGTTTTCTGCACCTGCAGCGGCCGCCCAACCCGCAATATCGTGTGAAGATTAGATAGCTCAACGGTGTCGACACATGTTGCATCGCACAACAAAGGTCAACTCAACTTTCAAAGCAATATGGTCATCCCGTCAGGACTCCTTCCGCCGTCACGTGCCAAATCATTAGGTTTTAAAACAGTTGGCATAAAGGCTCGACGGATGATGGCATTATTGCTGGTGTGCCGAGCTATTCAACCAGCGCTTCTACTGCAGGATAAGCCATGGTGTCTTAATCAACTTCCAAAACATTATGGTCATCCCGTATGGCCTCTTCCTAAGTAAGTAAGGCCTGGTAAGTATGTACGGAACCCGAAGTACGCGAGTCCGATTCGCACTTGCCCCGTTTTTTTTTTACGTTGAAATCAATTGAATTTTTATTGCAGCATTGACCACCTCAATACTTCAACGATGCTTGCCGAGTTGAAAACCATTAGAATCTGACATACGCGTTCTAATGGGAAAAAGAAATAGAACTCTGAATAAAAAACGAAATACTGTTTTACTTGACCACACACAAAATGCACCAACCGTTTAAAGCCAAAAAAGGAAATTCCTTCGTAAGTATGATCATGTATCAACGCATCGATTACTTTTAAAATGGTTACCCATTCGCCAGCGTAGAGCGTTAAGGGCCTTCACAACCCTGTTTTTTTTGTTCTAGATAACCCAAGAAGGGTTATCTCCTTCTTATCTGACTTCAGAAATTCAATTTCTTTGCTCTGCGCAAAATAAAAATCTTCGATCTACAAATAATCGTCTTCTACGGTGTCCGACGCACCGCTCTGGGTTTGTCCTTTCCTCTTTCTTTGTCCAGCCGATCTCCCTTTGGAATGCGCTCCCTCTGAACATCAGTACGGCAACCAGTCGGTTGTCCTTTAAAGTGTAAGCACGAGAACATTTTCGCAAGAAGTTGGTAGATACATCACACTCTTGATTTGTTGTATTCGTTTTTCTCTCAATATCATTCTTTATTTGTATGTATGTATCTAATTATATATTTATTATTGTTCTTTTTCCCTCTCTGTCAGTCTTATAGTAATTTGAACCTGCCAAGTTATGTCTCTGCACCACCCTAAGGTCGACTGGTAGAAAATGCCTAAGGCATTAAGTCGGCCTTTGTACAGTACAATGTCTCATTAGTTCATAAAGTTTTAAATAAATAAAATTACGTTCATTTTTCAAGCAGGCAAAGGTTTTGAATTAATTCTGCAAAGTGTTTTTTTTTTTTTTATTAACTCATTTCAAACCTTTTGTTATGCTTATTTTTCTATAGCTTTTTGAAATATTAGCCTAAGTTGCCAACAATATTAATTAATGTGCCTTATTTTATTCTCTATACATATTGTGCGTGTTATTTTAAGCAAGATAGATGTATTTCATCGTTTGTGTACGAGTCTAATGTGTTTGCCTCTCAAAGATCGGAGATAGATAGTGCTAGTCATCTCAAGCATGATTGATAGGCGTTTGCAAAATAATACACATTTGCGTAAAAAAACATGACTGCATATTTTTGCCCTTGATTTTGAATGTGTATATAATATAATAATATGATATTCCACAACTATCACACAACGCTGTCTAGTTCTGAGCTAAGCAGAGCTTGTGTTATGAAAAATGAAAAAAAAAAACTTATGAACGTCGACAGTTTTTCATGCGTTATGCGCAAAAAGTATGTCCTCTTTGCTTGCCGACTACGAGGAGCCCAACATCACTCTCAGAACACTGGCTGACTGATGTTGGGACTCTCCAATTTTGGGGCGGTGGGTACGACTGCACGCAGTTAAATAAACATCTCCAGGTTCGGTGTGTCGCACCCAGCTTAGAATAAAAACCTAGTTCTAAGTTTAAATTATTACTAACAAAATATGGCAAGTTCCGAAATAAATATGTTTTTTATTACTGTACACCATAAGTAATTGATTACAGTAGCAGCTTAAAATTTATAGGGCGTGACATAATGAGCATTTTTTTAAAGATAACCTTGGCACAGAATTAAGTGGTTCACATAAACTTCATATGATTTAGATAGATAGATAGATAGATAGATAGAACATTTATTTGATGCACACAAAAATTAACAGACAATACACAAAAGTACAATAAAAATTACAAAACAAAGCACATAAATTAAAAAAAAAAAAAATTAAACAATCACAAACATCAATGTTACGAGTACCTACATTAAACACATAATCATTTCTTCTAGATACACAGCCTGATAAGTGATTCGCTTGTTGTTATCTTGTTTGCTAACTTTAGATTTAGTGTTGGTTTCAAAATATGTAAAGTAATTCCATTGAGAAATGTTACACAACGATTTTTAGGGTTCCGTACCTCAAAAGGAAAAAACTTCCGTTTTTATATAACAAGACTTATAGGATCAATTTGTTGTCCGTCCGTCTGTTATACTCAGGTCTGCAATTGAAACTGAAAAAATCTAAGTTAACGAATAAAAAAGATACGGCCGTTTATGACGTAAAAAACGTATATTTTATACTCTCAAAGAAATCGAAATTTATAGGGTTTGCATTGATTCAGAATCCTAACATTTGGCATAAAGCAAGGTCTTATAACACAGGTATAGGAATACATCTGAAAACAGTAAATTTGTTGATATCTACGTCCCAAAAAGAATACTTTTTTTGCAATTCGGAAAAATCTTCGAGACTCTATTCGGGAAATGAACTATTTACTTAAGTAAGCTTGTACAGGACCTTCAGTGCGCACTCGCACTTGCCCAGTTTTTTGATACTACGATGTATCAGGTTTATTTTCCCGAAATTAGTTACTGGGATCAAAATAATGACCCTAGTAACTATTTTATAAATGTAAATACGTTTAACTTTAACTCGAATATATTTCAAATGTTATTACTTTAGAGAACTGCCAGGGGTCAACTGGTCAAACCATGTAAAGCAGGAATTGTGCATGGTTTTAACTTGACCAGACACAAATCCGTCTGGTCGGAGGATCCTCTCTTTTTAACGGAAGTTTGTTTTTTTTTTAATAAGAATAGGTTCGCGTTTGACCACTATGTCACCTGTTGACAAGCGATGAGCTCCAACGATGGAGCACGCTTGCCTAGAAGTACCCTATTCACTCTTGATTTAAAAACTAGGTATTTACTATATAGCTATATAAGGAAACACAGAATCCCTAATTCCACTCCTTAGCAATACGCACAATGAATGTATTCCCAAAACACTTTAATGTATTGAAACCATCTACAAATCCTGTAAATGTCGATACTCGTAGAAGTTATAAATTGTGGATTCCACGACTTGGTACTCGCTAAAGCTCGGAAGATAATGGAGACGGTATAGAGTGCCGCAGGGCACGAAACGTCGGGGAATAAAACTGAAGCAATTGAAATGAGAACTTACCGCCGCATGTATAGGAGTTCATACTTGGTTTTTTATTTGTCATATTCAACAACTAACTAACCTTAAAAAATTAATACATATAGGAGTTATGAAGTAAAACGGGTCATGAGTCCGTATTTTTTAAACATACTTTTAGTTTTTTTTTTATTATTTATTCAGGGATAACAAACGGCTACAACATAAAACTTATGCTTAAGAATAACATTTTTTAAGTAGGTAATAATGTTGCAGCTAACTGCATTATCCAGAAATAAAACATTTAATTATTTATTTATTAATTTAAACTTCATGTACATAGGCGGACTTAATGCAACAAGGCATTCTCTACCAGTCAACCTTTGGGTTAAAAAGACAACACACAAAAAAAGACAATTATTGAATATTGGTTGCCACTAGATGGACATTATTTTACAATTATTACATACTATAGACGTTACCCGAAAGAGAAATTTGTGACTAAACAATTTCATTTGGATAATTTAATTAAAAAAAAAATCTTGTACAATATAAATAATTCAATTGCCATGAAGATTTTTCTTTAAAGTATTTGTTTTAAATTTAAAACATGCAAATATATCAAAGTCTATGAAATTTACAATATAAAATTCCGACATTCTATGGATCGGGCAGCGTAAGCCAAAATTTGTTCGGTATGCATTTAATGCAAAAAAGGTTTCTGCATGAACTGCGCATATATTTAGGTTTCTTCTTCCTGCCCTCTTACCTTATTATTTGGGGTCGGTGCAATACGTTTTTTTCTTCCATTCTGTCCTGTCACCTGTCATGTATCACTCCTCCTAACCTAACTCCCATCTTTTCTTTGGCGTCCCTTTCCCTCTCCGTCCATCTACATGTATACTCAGAACTCTTTTAATAACATGCGTTTCATCTCTCCTCTTCACATGAACATACCAAGACAAACGATTTCTTTTTAAATTTTATGTCACTGGCGCCACTTTGAAACTTCTTCTAATATACTCATTTCTCGCTTTATTCTTTCTCGTCACACCACACATCCATGTCAACATTCTCATCTCCACTACATGCAATATTTTTCGTCCATCTTTTTCACAGCCCAACATTCTGATCGATACAGTATGACAAGTCTTATCATGGACTTGTTAATTTTACCCTTTATTTGAGGGGCATTCGTGGGTCGAAAGTTGTTTTCGTGACCTGTTGCCATTACATCCATCCCGCGTTGATCCGATGTGTTACGTCTCGATCTACCTCACCATCCGTTTGGACGAGCGACTCATGGTACCGAAAGTCGGAACAGATCGCTATGGGCGTCCCGGTGAGAGCTAAAGATACAGGATTGGAGAGACCGCCGAAATCGCAGAACAAGTACTCCGTTTAGGTTCTACTCAATTTCAGGCCAACACTCTCCAGTCTGTGCCACACCACCAATCTGTTCTGCCCCCCTAGCCAAGTTACAACCGATTCGATTCTCTTTCGTCGATCGCCTCGAGTCGGCCACGGCTCTACTTCCTTTTTTCTGACGTCATCTCAACACTCAGTCGCGTGGTCAGAATGGTATCTAAACATTCAATGTTACATAATTCAACTTTA
This sequence comes from Mythimna vitellina, assembly GCA_949316375.1. Lineage (NCBI taxonomy): Eukaryota > Metazoa > Arthropoda > Insecta > Lepidoptera > Noctuidae > Mythimna > Mythimna vitellina. Next base: position 6,117,412 of record OX438693.1, read on the forward strand.
CTTTACTGACCTTTGTCTGTATTCCCATTGTGGTCTCAAACTGCCTCCAACAAAATGGAAAATAAAAAACAGATGAGTAAAAATGAGATGAAGTGAGGAGCCCACACACACACCTCCCGTTTTTACAGGTCCTGTTATTTCAGACTCCATTTAAATATAAAGTTTATTTCACATTACATTTTTACTGGTGTCTGTAAAAACATGAATATCACTTAAATTTCTAGGGATTTCTTTGAGATGAGTGTTCTGGTAGCGTCCTTAGAGTCGAGGATGGTAAAGCTCTTAGATTTTGTAAGAAAGATCTGCTAAGCTATGTAGGGATAAATGTGTATGATGTCAATGAATTGATTTTCATAGTATAGCTTCAACGATCATAGCTTAAAGATTTTTGTTTTTGCGGGATGCTCGGGGGTTCTCCGGGACACATTTGTCGATATTCTGGCGGTTGCCACTGTTGATTCTGGCTTTCAGGAGTTGCAGTAGTAATAACACACTTCCTACAATATAATTTTGTCACACGACGGCATTTCGTAGCTACGCTCCTTTAAAAAAGGAGTCCGACGTAGCATGTCTTACGCAGTCTATTACATCTCTCTGCTCATGTGCAACTCTTGTGGAGTTATGAATAGTTTCGTTATTTGATTTCTTCGCTTAGCTATGTACTTTGTAAGTCACTGTAAATGCAACCTAAGAAGTGCGACGTACTGAAGATGTAGGAACACGTTTCTCTTTCTTTTTATTGTAAGAGGCTTTTCGGTTCGCACAATATGTTTTTACTAGGTTGCTGAACAATAACGTGTAGACTTTATTTTAGTATAACTTCAACATTAACTTCATTTAGAGCAATAAGAGATAGAAAAATCAATTTAAGAGAATTGAGAGATAATTATTTTTAAAATTCTGTATTTTTTTTTCAACAAAAAATGGTAATACTGCGCTAATGACGGTAAAACTGTACTATACTGAACAGCGAAATAGAGAGGGGAGAGGGGCGGTGTCCCATCCTCCTTTGGGGGAGGCTTATGTTTAACAGTGGACGTCTTTTGGCAGAAATGATGAACGTTTTTAGTGCTGTTTGTTTTTTGCATTACTCAACGGTGCAGGACGATAAAGATGACAATAATATTCGTACCTACTTAAAATAGATCAGCAGACATGGATGGTATTGAGACATGTTTCAAAGCTGACGATTTCTTTGCTGGAATAAGAAAATTTCAAGCTTCCTTTCATGCAAGACTGATGAGCTGCAAAAACAATATTCTTACCACGATTTTCGAAACACTTTTATATGACATCTTAGTATTTTATTATTGTAAATTGAAATCTGTTATGTATTTATTTATTTGACATTTTTATTTTTAATGAACCGAATCTGAAATTTTATTATTTATCGAACTGAATCTGGTATTGTATTATCTATTAACTGAATCTGACTTTGTATAATTTTATTTTAAATTTTTCAAATTGTATTGTAATTGTTATGTAACTATGGGTATTCCAAGCCTGAAATAAATGAATTTATTATTATTATTAAATGTCAAGATGAATAATTCCGTGCTTTCCGGCTTCGCTCTCTATGCCAACTTCCTAAACCAAGACATGACTATCGGAATTCCCTTCTCATCAATTAGAATAGATGTCTACAAAGCCGCTTTATGTTCCGCATTTATTGGGACGCCACAATGTCTGTGCTCTCTAGTCTTTGAGTGCTATAAACGTTTCATAGTTCAGTAAATTATTTGGAGAATTACAAGAATTCAGAACGGTCTATTCGCTGAGTTTGCAGCATTAGATCTATTGAAACAGTTTATTGGTTGGGAGATAAAATTCTTTTGATTTGAAGTTAAAATTCGAAATTAGAACTGTCGGTTGCCCTACTTCTTTTTTTAAATTATTCATTTATTTTGTAGTAATGAGACTTTTAAATAAAATACGGAAAGCCAGTGCTTTGCCTTCAATACCTCAATATATTTTTTTTAGGTATTTATTAAAATATTGTTTACTGACAGCCTGTATCATTCCTCTGTTGAGTTAAGACCTCCGACTATGGATTCTAGCTGTTTCGGTCCATTTTATCTAGCTTGTCTTGTCATTCTTCAGCAATGGCTTTTTTCTGTGTCAGAGTTCCATGTTATTAGCCCACTACTAATGAACGGTGGGGTAGTACCCAATGGGGTAGTGCTCATGCGACCAGCAACTATGTTGGTTAAATTTGCCCTACTCCACTTCGTTCGGCGGTTTTCAGAGTATAACAATAAATGTGAAAGTCCAGATATGTTTGTTAATGAAGATGACAAGATGATATGCATTAGGATCTATAACACATTTTTTACTTCCTTAAATTTTGATTTTCATGTTGGTGAAGTCACCGCACTTACAAAATGAGACGGAAACATCTTCCTAACCTTTTACTAACTGTGTTCGAGTATAACCTGATGCGGCTGAATACCAGCATTTTACATGGAGCGACTGCCTATCAGACCTCTACAAACCACTAACTGGGCGACACAATAATTCTTGGATAGACTGATGGACTGTCAAAAATCTACGAATGACAACCGGGATTCCAGTAATATTCTAAAATAATAGCACATAAATATGAACTGAAAAATTCACATTGAGAGCAGTAGTGACTGAGTGGTAACGACCCAGACTTACGAGTTGTAGGTCGTGGGTTCAAATCCAGCCAGGCACGTTACTTTGTGTAATTTATTTCATCACCACTGCTCTCAAAATGGTGAAACGAAAACATCGTGAGGAAACCATGTCCTAGAGCCAAAAATTCGAAGTGAATTTCTAAAAAATTCGAAAAGAATTCGAAATGACATGTCCTAGAAACAAAAACTCAAAGATGTGTGACATCCACCAACCCGCACTGGGCCCGCGTGGCGGATTACGGCCCATTCCTTCTTCTGGAGAGGAGGCCTGAGTCCCAACAGTGGGAACATTATAAGGCCAACTATACAATGATGAGATGCAACATCGATCTGTATTATTTAGATTAGGTATGTCATCGCAAAATGACGAGTTCACGACACTGATATTGCCAATTGACTACAACGACCGATAGTTCTCGTAATGCAGTAATGGAAACTTTTCATTGGATGTAATAGTGACTTTATTAAGGAAAGTATATTGGACGTACAGACGTCATTGATGCATATAATGTACATTATTATGATGTGCCAGTAATCATTTCATTTCAACCGCGTGAGGCGCAAACCAATAAGATAAAACATTAGTAGATATAGTCCCGGGAATTTTCTAGTTCAATTTTAATAGTATTTATTAGTAATAGTTTTAGTTCAAGATACCAAAGCCACAGACGTAAATTTTTTTCTTAGTATAAAATTGAGTGAGATAGAGTAGTGTTAGTATGAGCTTGGGCAGGCGGCCGTATTTTTTTCGTTTCGTCTATGTTATGTTTACCTTAAAAAAAATACAGGGCATTTTCTGGCAGACATTACTTTTCGTATTAAAACTTATATAAACTATGCCTTGTGGTATAATTACTAATTTATAGTAAAAATATTATTTTATTATGATAATAATTTAACAATGTTCTGGAAACCATACATAAAAATTAGCAGTCAGAAAAGTTAGGAATATTTTTACATATGAAAATCACACCTGAAAATCCATCTTCTGATTCCTCTCTTTTTTGTATTTTAAATGGTAAAGAGCGTTTAATCTATCTATCAGATTCTAAAACTACTCTTTCCCACACATTTTAATACCGAGAAAGTAACTTCTGGGTACTCTAAAAGGTTATATCGTCGACTGTGCAAGTACGAATCCTCAAATATTTCAGTCACGTTGTTCGCAACGAACACTCCATGGAGCGACTCGTTGTCAAGGGACAAGTAGTGGCGAAACGGTGACACGGACGCTCACCTACGCGTTCACACACAAACCTTCATAGTTTTGTTTTAAATTATTAAATGAATTGTAATAATATATCATCATCATCATCATCATTTCAGCCGATAGACGTCCACTGCTGGACATAGGCCTCCCCCAAATGTCGCCACAAAGAACGGTCCTGTGCGTCTTGCATCCATCGGATTTCCGCAACCTTCACCAGGTCATCGGTCCACCTTGTAGGGGGCCTTCCAACACTGCGTCTTCCGGTACGCGGTCGCCACTCCAGAACCTTTCGGCCCCATCGGCCATCTGTTCTGCGAGCAATGAAAGTAATATAACTAGTAAGTAGTAAGTGTCCATCAATGATTGCATCTCCGCTTACCATCAGGTGGGATCGCAGTCAAGCACTGGTTTATATCAATTAAAAAAAAAAAAAAAAAGTGTATGTAATAATACTTATATAATTTTTTTTTAATAATAATTCAAATTAATAGGTAAGTAGTTGCTTAACCTATTCTAATTCTAGGTTAAGAAGAGTAATTAAGTCTAACTAAGAGTATAAATTAATTGTAAATTTATTATCATAAATTTTGGAACGCCAACGTCTTCCCTCTTGGAAGTGGGCGCTAATGGCTACAACACAGTTTTAAACTAATGTAGGTGTTAACGAACACTTATAATTTTGTAAATAAGTTTATTGTTCCAATAAAATATTATTATTATTATAGTCCAGAGTTCCCGAGATGCTTTAAACCGTAACAAGTGGAAACACATGACGGGGCCTCACTCCTCAATGAAAATGCAATATTATCAACCACGACAACTCTGTCAAGAGTGAACGACTAAGGACTAAGGAGGACTCTAGAATCTTACTATATAGGTATTTAGTTAGTCATGTCAATGTTACCTAGATTAAATTGCTATAGGATGGTGCGGGCAGGAGGAGTGGCAGGAGGTAGCCTCCTTCTGCGAAGCAGTAATGCTAGCAAAGGAGGCGGCCGATCGCGTGAGGCAACGGTCCTTACGCCCTGTCCGCCGCCGGGATTCCGATCCCGATTTCCGGCCACCGTAGGCGCAGGCTTGCGAGGACGACGAGCAATGGGTGGCTCGCCGTCCGACCGTCCGGTAACCATCTGGAAAGAAAGAAAGATAATTTATTCTCCCCAATAAATTTCCCCCAATTTGAGCCCAAGTCGTCGATGGCGCATACTGTTCCACGCGTGCCTCAAGATGTCAGCAAATCGTAAGGGCCCAGCAGGGTTGAAGCCTACTTCGGCCACGGGTAGTGTGAAAGCAAAACCCGGGGCCCTGGGAAGAAGGCAAAGAAGGTACAAGAGTGGGTTTTTAGTCAGTAGAAGTCTGACACTATCTCCCGCTCCGCCCAAGTGCGGGATTTGTCATAAGACAATTTTCCCAAACAATAAAAGAATAAAAATAAAATAGGATGGTGCGGGTGACAGTTGTTGGATTTATACAATGTACTTAGCTACCTATCCTTTTGTCTCATCTTAAAGATGCTTATTTTCTTCCTGCTGTCATTCTACTCATGCTATGTAAAAAGACCTTAGGTTTTAATCAAAATTAGAGGTGTAACGACTCAATTTTAAATTCATAAAGAACCAGGCCCATCTTAATATACGTTTGGTACATGGTGGATATCCCACCTATACGCACGAAACGTTTTGGGAACACATTCATTGTGGGTACAGTTAAGGAATTCCTTGCCGGAATCTGTGTTTCCTGATGGCTATAACCCAGGAATCTTTAAGTCAAGAGTGAATAGGTTACTTCTAGGTAAGCGTGCTCCATCATCGACCGCATCATTCCGATCGTCAAGAATAATAATAAAAAAAGAAGTTTGTAGTTTAGTTTCACTTGCAGATATAATAAACTAGTTATAATGTAAGGTCTTAGTAATACGTACGTAATATACACAAAAAAGTCTTCAAACGATCTCATTTACAATTTCAGAATTCCGAACTTGATTGAAACGAAAGACTGATCCCTAATAAAATCAGTTACACAACAAAAGATGAATCTCGAAAATATATCAAAAGAAAAATGGTACGACTACCCTCTTTTACTTTATTTTATAGCCTAATTTTGGCGCCCAGCGTGGTACTCAAAATTTATCTTGTAACTGAATTCACAGTAGTCGTTTTTCTTGTAATTAGGGTTTTTTATAGTAAAGCAGATATATAATAAACCAGAATAATATAACAAAAATGTTTTGTCTCAGTAACACGTACGTAATACACATAAAAAAGCTTTATTCCAAACAATCTTATTTACAGCTTCAGAATTCCAAACTTGATTAAAACGAAAGTCTTATCCCTAATAAAATTAGTTATACAACAAAAAATAAATCTCAAAAACGTATCAAAAAGAAAAGGGTACAATCACCTCTTTTACCTTATTTACATAGCCTAATTTTGGCGCCCAGCGTGGTACTCAAAATTCATCTTGTAACAGAATTTACAGTAGTCGTTTCTCTTTTAATTAGGGTTCTCTTTATAAATAGCAGTGACGTGCTTTATAATTTAGGGTTATATAAAAGAAACTTTTTTGGGTCACAAGTTTCGTGATAAGCATATCATTTTATGGTACTTACATATGGATTTTGTCGACTACGGAATTGTGTTAAGACTGTTTAGTTAAAGTCATAAAAGCTAAAGTATGTATGTTATGTATTATGTGTGTGTTTTTTTTTTTTTTTGGTTGGGAAAATCATCCTAATGACATCCCCGCTCTTGGGCGGAGCGGGAGATAGTGTCAGACTCTTACTGACTAAAAACCCACTCCTGTTCCTTCGTTGCCTTCGTCCCAGGGCCCCGGGTTCCGCTTTCACACTACCCGTGGCTATTATGTGTGTGTGTCTGTTTTTGGATGATTTAGGATAATTAACTGCTTCTACGAAGGCGAAGCCGCCGGTAGAAGCTAGTAAAATATATATATTTAGGAAGCTGCAGCATTTTCATATATTGAATTCCATTGAGCGCTCTTTTTTTATTTGAAAAATGGCACGTGATCTTGACTGGCTGTTGTCAAGCAACGAAAATTTATTCTTAATTTATTCTAAAGACAATAATTTATTCTTAAAAAGTTTAGAATACTTTACACCAAAAAAATAATTGTCATTTTAGGTATGGGGAGGGTGGAGATTAGTGTAAAACCTCATTATAATAAATAATTAAAAATAACTATTAAACTACCATGGGGTTGGATAATTATTAAGAGACGACCTCTGCATTCTTTTAATACAAAACGGTTTTGGTCCTACATCTTTTGTACAGATGAGCCTAAAAGTAGACACACAAATACGACAAGGTCCGTGAAAAAGTCTGGTATGCTATGTAGACGAAATAAAACATTTATCCAAAGAAATAACGGGTGTACAAATCACAAACAATAGAGCTTCCGAAATGGAACTTGTGGTGGAGATTCTTATACAATCCTTATACATATATACCACACACACACGTAACATACAGACATAATCTGCTTGCGATGTAATCCAAAATTATACTGAATGGATTTATGTGGTTTTTACCAATAGACAGAGTGATTCATGCCCAAGGTTTAAATGAAGCTCGGGCAGGTCCCCATTAATAATTACAACGATCATACACTAGACGCCTCATGATTGAACTAGCGCACCAAAACAGTTCTGTCAACTAGCCGAAGTACAGGGAGCGAGGTACTACGTTTTGATTGGTACTGGGGAGCAGAGTACTGCGTTTTGATTGGTCGAGACATCAGATCTATAATCATTGGTGTTGACAGATATGCGTCGCCTGTTATTAGACGTCTAGTGACTGTAAGGTCGTTGAATAATTATAAAGCCGAAAGTTGTGAGTGTGTACGTGTGTGTGTGTTTATTACTTCTTCACGTTCGAACAGCTGTAAAGATTTAGAAAATTGATACACGGGTAGACTATGTCCTGGAATAGCACATAGGATACTTTTATTCGAGAAGTTATTTCTAGGTAAGCGTGCTTCATAGTCGGCCACATCAACGCTTGCCATCAGGTGAGATAGTGGTCAAAAGCGAGACTTGTTTAATAAAATACCGGGCAAGTGCGAGTAGGACTCGGTACCAACTTACCTATGAAAGCTTTTCAATTTCCAAATTGAGTTACGAAGATTTTTCCTAATCGCAAAAAAAAAGTTTTTATTTTGTGGCGTAATAATAAATTTACAGTTTTCAGATTTTTTCTTATACTTGTGCTATGAGCTCTTATGCCAAATTTTAAGAATCTAGGTTAACGAGAAGTACCCTATGAATTTCGATTCCCTTGAAAGTGTCGAATTACACGTTTTGTGTGGCCGTATCGTTTATTTTCGTTAACTCAGAACTTTGCTTTTTTTCACAGCTTCAAGGGACCGCAGACCTAAGTATATGGTTTTAATTTTAACTTGATACCTTTACGCGTTCCCCAAATAAAGGGTCTTGACAGACAGACAGGACCACTAAGTGATCCTATAAGGGTTCCGCTTTTTCCTTTTGAGGTACAGAATCCTAAAAAAGACCAATTTTCTACTTTCACGTGGGTAAAGCCGCTGCCGCAGCTAGTGTCAAATAAATCTGAAAATAGATTTATAAGCATGACTAGCTATTTCTAGCTCCATGTAATTTGGATTCAGTGTCAAGGTTAATTTAAAGATACGAATTAAATAAGACATGTGATGTTTCTTCCTACGACGTAGGTATTTAGGTATTTGGTATCGGAGAAGGGTCATGTATAATAAATTACTTCCTCGCTGTGTGTGCGGTGAAGGGAAACTTCGTGAGGAAACCTTAGAATTAAAAATTTGAAGGCATGTGACATCCACCAGGACATGGTGAATAACAGTACATTTCCTCTCATAGAGAAAATGGTGGAAAGGAGGGTAGGGCACATTGTTCGCAGAACACGTTGTCGATGGGGCCAAAGGTTGTAAACTTCGGCCCCATCGACAGTGTTCTGATCTTGATGTGTTGAGTAACGACTGCATACTGAAAGATGCAGCGTTGGAAGGGCTCCCATAATATAGACCCGTCAAGGTCGCGGGAATCCGATGGTTGTGGGACACACAGGATTGGTCGTTGTGGGATGGTATCTCCGGCTACGCGAGTTCTGGTTGTGAATGCTTTAGGGGACCGCCTAAAGGCGGAATTCACCAATAAAACTAATCGCGTTTTAACGTTTGGCTCGCATAATCGCGTTTAGCCGCTGTCACTAGTGTCACTTGTAAAATACAACAAAAGAAAAATACAGACAAGTGATACTAGTGACAGCGGCTAAACGCGATTATGCGAGCCAATCGTTAAAACGCGACTAGTTTTATTTGTGAATTCCGCCCTTAGACAGTTATTTAATTGCTGCTTCTGTTCGGGCGTGTTCCCTTCTGACTGGAACGAGGCTGGATTGGTCTTGTTGAGGAAGGAAGGTAGGGATCCAGAGGGAGACTCTCTGCATACCGTCCCATTTGCTCGCTTGATGAGATCTTCATTATTCGAAAGAATAATTGCCGAGAGGCTCATCAGGCACCTGTCGCGTGTTGGTCCTGACTGCCGATAGCCAGTATGGCTTCCGACAGCAGCGCTCTACCGTCGATGTGATTATACACGTTCGCTTACTGTCGAAGCAGGTAGTGTCCCAGGGAGGAGTGGCGTTGGCGGTAAGCATAGATATCGTCAATGCCTTTAACTCTCTGCCCTGGAATGCGATTAGGGCGGCTCTAGTATAACATTAACTCGAAAAACCCGGCTAAGTGCGAGTCGAACTCGCGCCGTCCGTAGCAAAAAACGGTAAAAAAATCACGTTTGTTGTATCGGAGCCCCACTTAAATAATTATTTGTTTTATTCTGTTTTTAGTATTTTTTATTAAAGCAGCAACATGAATGCATCATCTGTGAAAATTTCAACTGGCTAGCTAATACGGTTCATGAGATACAGCTTGTTGACAAACGTGTGTCTATCACTAGGGTGTATCGGACAGCGGAGTCATAGTAATAGGGTCCCATTTTTGCCCTTTGGGTACGGAACCCTAAAAAGAAGAATAATACCACTACTGTTTGTCTATATTTTGTAAGTATATTAGTCATTAAATAAATAAATATTCAACTTTTTCACGTAACTAAAATTGTTATTACAGAACATACTTCGTTCACTGAACCAAAGGAAAGGAAATTACTTTTCCAAAATTCCAACAAACTTTGTTCACTGAACTATAAGAAAAATCTCAGCCAACTAGGATTTCGCGTGCCTAGTTTGGTCGATACGAACATTTGAGGGACTTGACCTCCTTACAAGACTCGCTAGGAACGCTCGGAAAGAACTCGGTCAATACATTTTAACCTTTCATTTCAGGAAATGACATTTCGTGAACTGTTGTAGTAAAAGTGATACAAATGTGGGACAAATGTTACGTGTGTAACTTAAATAACAGTTTAGGGATTTAGCTCTTTTCGTCAAAATTTCAACCCAAAAAAGGCAACGAAGGAACAAGAGTGGGTTTTTAGTCAGTAAAGCTGAGACTCCACAGTCCGTCTGTCTGTCACCAGACCCTATCTCATGAACAGTAATAGCTTGATAATTGAAATTTTCACAGATGATGTGTTTCTGTTGCCACTATAACAACAATACCAAAAACTTAATAAAATAAATATTTATGTGGAACTCGTGATTTTTTGCCGTATTTTGCTCGATAATAGTTAGTTATAATAATAATATATTTTATTTCGGATATAGAAAAACCATAAAGTGTTAGTAAAAGAAATACTTATACAAGTTTAGATAATGGTACGGAACCCTTCGCGCGCGAGTCCGACTCGCACTTAACCAATTTTTTTGTATTGTTAATAGATTCGCGACTATCTCACCTGGGGACTTCGCATGACGTGTGGGAATGTCACGGTTACTTTTTAGAACATTCCCAGAATTTTCATACTCCGGGAATACTATAATAAAAAGGGATAAAAAGTATGGACGTTTTATCCCTTTTAGCGGGAAAAGCCGCTGGCAGAAACTAGTTTTCAACAAAAAACCATAATGTAGGGATCATAAGACTTTAACGGCATATATTTTTCCCAATGGGTTAGTAAAATTGTGCGCGGGGCCTATAAAGTTGATTGATATTGTTCGTGTTTTTGAAGTATGCCTTTCATAAATTATACCTAAATACCTATAGAATGATATTTTAGTTAAAAATAAGCAACAGTTACTTACAGCTATTATTAAATTTATGTAAGTGGAATCTGAAACCTTTATGATCAAAGTGGTTATAATTTTAACCAACTTCCAAAAAAAAAGGAGGTTATCAATTCGGTTGTATTTTTTTTTTTATCTTTGTTATGTCTCTATGTCCAGAACTACGTGGTTTATGGACTGATTTGCAATTTTTTTTCCTCTTATAACCGTACCGTACCATATTAAACGATTCCACGGGTAGTGTGAAAGCGAAGCCCGGGGCCCCGGGATGAAGGCAAAGAAGGAACAGGAGTAGGTTTTTAGTCAGTAAAAGTCTGACACTATCTCCCGCTTCGCCCAAGGGCGGGATTTGTCATTAGATGATTTTCCCAACTAAAAAAAAAAACCATATTAAACGATCAAATTACTTTAATTTCGGAATTCGGTGTTAAATAAGGAACTAACAATACCGAGAAACACCGCCTCCCAAAATAGTTAAAGTTATTTTGATCGTTTAGTGTTTTTTTTTTAAAGAAGTCGGTAATTTTTTTTTGTAAAAAGTTTTTATTTTTTTTGTGTTTAAGGGTATATTATTATTATTTTTTCATAATGTTACTTACTATTGTTCGAAGTCTGGTCCTAGTGTTAGAGTGAGTGTTAGGAAGAGATTGTGCCTAGCTTGAAAACATACCTTCCGTTAAGTAACACTTACCGAGGTCGGTGTGTGGATGGGTGACCATTTTAACGTACCTCAGATGAATCTGAGCTTCAGAAAGCATGTTAAGCCGTTTGTCCTGGCTGTCGCTAGTAGATCTTTTGCAATCGTTAAGGATTATCAGAAGTTGGGAATTGGACTCCAGTTTTGCCAAAGGGTATGGTGTTACCCAATTGCTTTTTGTGGAGGTCAGATAGGTAGTATCTCCATGTAAATTACTGGTAACCAGTTGCATCCGGTTAGATTAGTAGCCCGACCATAGCTGGGCAAACGTTAGGCAGATTAAACTTAAGTGCCAGTGGGCAGGGCACATTGCTCGCAGAACAGCCCACTAGCCACTCTTCTGACCACGTGACCACGTCAGAACAAAGGAATCGGAGGCGTGGCCTACTCGAGGCGTTCGACGCAAACGAAACGATCGTAACTTGGCTAAGGGGGCACATGGTCAAAGGGACCGATAGGTTCTGAAGTGGTAACCACGTACCGGAAGACGCAGCATTGGAAGTTCTTTCATAAGGTAGATATGAGACTCACATGGCTAATAAGTGTGAAGACACTTACGACGTCTTAGACGACTTATGTGGACATCTTTTGGCTGAAATGATGACTGGAGGATGATAAGTTTATAGTCCGGTCAAAGATCAAGCACATAAACTTTAATTCCTAATCTTACTGCATTATTAAATAAATATTAATCTCCATACTAAAAGGCAATTGAAAAGATTCACCTCACTTCTTACAAGGATGGATAGGTCTCATATAAAACCCAGTAATGGCACTACGACCGTCGCCATATTGAAAAGTAGAAGGAGGGGTGGAAAAAGGGGTGGACCCCTCTTTCTCGGCTGTCTATGAAAATGAATAGCTTATACTTTATAGAATAGTCGCCTTTTGTGTGAAGTGCATAATGATTTTTATTATGAAGTGTTTTCTTTGAACTAGAAATGGTGTCGGAAAATTAGTAATTTTGCCGTAGTTTGCGTTAGGACTTAAGAGTAGTTTGAGAGTAGAAATGTTTGGAAAGAGGAGCTATTTGTACGTAGTTATAATTACGTATATGAATTTAAACACAATCAAGCAAATCTGAAATATGCATTTTAAATTATTATTATAAGTAACTTAATTTATAATAGTAATATATATATATATATATACCACTACTCTCAAAATGGTGAAGGAAAACATCGTGAGGAAACCGGAATGACCTAGAATTAAAAAATACAAAGACGTGACATCCACCAACCCGCACTGGGCCCGCGTGGTGGATTACGGCCCATTCCCTCTCCTAGAGAGGAGGCATGAGTCCCAACATTGGGAACATTATAAAGCCGACTATGCCCAATGGCATGCTACATACTTAAATATTATTTATTGTGCACACGGTCATATCACAGTGTTGTTTTTTTTTAACCCAAAGGTTAATTGTTAGAGAATGTCTTGTTGTTTTAAGTTCGCGTATGTATCACTATCGTACATGAAATCTAAATAAATAAATTCTGTATACTACGCAACGGTGCAAAGTAATTTATTATCAAAGACATTTATTTATTATTTATCGTGGCAACATTTTTAGTCTTTTAAAACTTAAGGGAGATGCCAAGTTTTTCATGAAATATAGACTAATTTGTAAGGTAGCCCATATTTCATCTTATTAATAATTATTAATAATCAATAGGGTGAGACAAATTAAGAGGATATTGATGGTTTTAATCATTATAAATCTAAGTAAATTCATATTACGGTCGAAAATCGTATTTTAATTAACGTAAAACTTAATACTGACCTGCAAAATGAAAAAAAAAAGCTTAAGAAAATTAGAACCTCGCCGGCTGCCTTGCTGTTTTTACTTTGGACAGAAACTGTTTAAATAATGTAATTTTAACATGCCAATACCATATAAAAAACTGGGCAAGTGCGAGTCGAACTCATGCACTGAGGGTTCTGTACAAACTTACTATGTAAATAGATCAATTCTCGAATGGAGTTTCCGAATCGTAAAAAAAGTATTTTTTTTGGGTCTTAACAACAAATTTCCAGTTTTCAGATTTATTCCTATACCTACGCTATAAGGCTTTGCTTTATGCCATAGTACCCTATAAATTTTGATTTACTTGAGAGTTTTGAAATACACGTTTTTTTGCGACATAAACGACCGTAACTTTTTTTGGTTAACTAAGAAGTTTGATTTTTTCACAGCTTCAAGGGACCGCGGACGTATATAATTTTAATTTCAACTTGATACCTTCACGCGTTCCCGAGATAAAGGGTCTTGACAAACAGATAGACATACAGACGGACAACAAAGCGATCGTAGGGTTCCGTTTTTTCCTTTTGTAATAGATACGGAACCATAAAAAGGTGCAATGTATTACGGAACCCTTCGTGTGCTAGTCCGATTCGCGCTTGGCCGGTATTTTATGAATAAGAATGCTTAAGAGAGGTCGGAAGTTTATCTACTTATCATAATAATTGTAACACTGACCTCATTAAAAACATTATTTCTTCCTGCTGTCAGAGGAAAAAAATATTTACTTATCTCAAGCAAAATTTTCTTTTAATTTCGAGACCAAAGACGGCGAGCCGCTCTGCAAAGTAGTTAAGGAAAACCTGATTGAAACATCTACTGCTCCTACGGAGTCTGCGCGCCTGCTGGCTGTGGGAGAGTTGGAGTTGGGTCTCTGGCTTCACGCACTGCCGTCGGCGAACTTAGGCACCTTGTTCGATGATAATACTTTTCGCCTCGCTGCATCTCTACATCTAAGAGCTCCCTGTTGTTCTTCTCATCGCTGCCACTGTGGCGAATTTGTCAACTGCCTCGGACACCACGGTCTGTCATGCAGCCGAAGAACGGGTCACATAGCGCGGCACGCGAATATCAATAACAAAATCAGACGCGCTCTTGTTACCGTCGGCGTTCCAGCGGTTTTGGAACTCCATGGCCTGGCACGTGACGATAGTAAAAGACCGGACGGCATGTCATTATTCCCATGGAAGATGGGGAGGCCTTTAGTATGGAACGGTACTTGTGCTGGAGCTGCCGCTGCGGCTGCAGAGAACCTCAAGCGGCGGAAATATAAAATCTTTGAAACTCTTGGATCGTGGGGTCGGAGTGCTCACAAGTTGTATAAAGATCTGTCAAAACATCGTGTTGACACTTCACGTGACCCAAGGGCTGGCTTTTACTTTGGACAGATGATAAGCATTGCCATACAGCGTGGCAATGCCGCCATTCTTTTGGGCACACTACAAGTCGACGGCGATATGGAAGTTTTTTTATGACGCCATATTTTAGTTTGTTTTTAGTTAATTATAATTAGTTTATTATTACTTTTTTATTTTACCGTAATTATGTCTTATGTTGATTAAGTATTATGTTTAAAATTAAATGTACATAAAATGTTTTATTTCCAGACCTGCTTGAAAATTCATTACATGTTTTGCTTTAAAACTCTGTATTTCAATCAAAGGAAACTTTTAAAGTAGATCAGATACAGTTGGTTCTGCTAGTCGAAATGCAATGCTGAAATGTACTGCAATGTGAGGTGTAATCTAAGTTGTATAAGAGAATCCAATTTGTATTTCCAGTTTGTTAGGAGTCTCAGGATAGATTAAATTTATTTTCGTCGAGTTTTTGCGACTTTGGTTTACGAACTTTAATTATATCGGTTGGATTAGAGTTGATTGAAGTTTCTTAATAATATCTATAATATGATTATAAGTGTACGGGCAAACTTCAGAGAAAGAAAATGGTAGGTACGTATGGTCATTGATTGATGTTACATTCTTTCTTAGGGTTTTGTGATAAGTACACCAATCATAACCGTTTTAGGGTTCCGGACCCCAAAAGGAAAAAACCGTACCCTTATAGGATCACTGTTGTCCGTCCGTCTGTCTGTCTGTGTCCGTCCGTCTGTCTGTCTGTCAAGACCTTATATCTCGGGAACGTGCGGACGTATCGAGTTGAAGTTAAAACCATATACTTAAGTCTGCAATTTCCTAAAACTGTGAAAAAATCAAACTTCTAAGTTAACGAAAAAAAAAGATACGGTCGTTTATGTCCCGAAAAACGTATATTTCGACATCAAAATTCATAGGGTATTTCCTGTTGACCCAAAATCCTGAAATTCGGTATAAAGCAAGGTCTTATAGCATAGATATAGGAATAAATCTGAAAAAATGGACATTTGTTGAAAAGTCACAAAAAAAAAAAAACATTTTTGCATCATCATCATCATCATCTTCCTGCCCTTATCCCGTATTATTTGGGGTCGGCGCAACACGTTTTTTTCTTCCACTCTGCCCTGTTACTCGTCATGCTATCACTAACTTCCTTTTCTTTCATATCACTCTTCACACAATCCATCCATCTTTTCTTTGGTCTCCCTCTTCCTCTCCATCCATTTTGCGATTCAGAAAAATCTTCGAGCCTTCATTCGGGAATTGAACTATTTAGATAAGTTTGTATGGAACCCTTAGTACGCGAGTCCGACTCGTACTTGCCCCGTTTTTTTTAATAGCCTTAACTGTCCCACTGGGGAAAAAATACCTCCCTCAACTTCTTCCAGGTATTTTTTCCTTGAGCTTAATATTATTATAAAGAAGAAAAAAAAATATTTTTAAATCTTTGTAATGTATAAACTCACAAACTACTGGATCGATTTAAATATTTTTTTCACTAATAGAATGCTACTTTAATTATTTTATCACTATGTAAGTGATATAGACGATTTATTTTCTACTTTTACGCGGGTGAAGCTGTTGGCTGAAGCTAGTAATATTATGAAGAGAAATGTGTGTGTGTGTATGTTTGTTATGCTTAAACAGCTGAACGGATTTGAATGAAATTACGCCCACGTATATATCAAGTCCTGGTATAATAAATAAGTTACTTTTTATCCCACGAATATATTTCATTGGCATAATTTCCTATTTTGCAAAGGTGCAGCCGCTGGCCTGTCAGAAGGTAATAAATAATATACATTTAGGAAACCACAACATTTTTAATTGTAAATAATTTTTCCATAGTCAGACTGCCACTGCCTAATTCATAAACAAAACTGCCAACGTTAGAAAAACAAAACTCGTCCAGTTCAAACCGCTAGTGAACACACAGCCATAGAGCAAACTTATTATAATTCCGAACTCAAATATTTACCCTACTCGCCGAGAATTCCTGTAGGTAACTCAACAAAGGCACAATATAAGAATGTCAGTGCCACCACTAGCGTTTAAACGAAATAAAATTTCCCCTGAGATGCTTTTCCCGGGTTTTCCTGGCGAAGTGTGGGTGTGTCAGTGAAAGGTCGCGTTCACGGGCGGTGGCTTTTGCAATTCAGGTCGGTGGCTTTTTGCGGGATTTTTACGAGTTAAGCTTTGTGGCTGTTTTAATTATTCGTAAACTAATTCCTGGTGGATATTATGATGTATAATTGGTGTAGTTTTGTATCTCAAGTATGACAGGCAAAATCGTATTTTATTCTACGTATATTATTTTATGTAACTGTATGGACCAAATACGTCTGAAATAAAAAGATTTTATTTTGACGTCAGAATAAAGAAGTCAAGAGGCGTGGCCGACTCAAGGCGATTAACGAAAAGAGAATAGAAACTAAAGGGTTGTAACTTGGCTAGGGGGGCGATGATAATAGGTAGATAGAAAAAATAGATTTTTTTTACATGAATTTAGTTTGCGAACAGTTGAACACAGAACCAGCAGTCATGCCCATTCAAGTTTTAGTTACTATTTCTAGTTCGTTTCAAATAATTTGTAAATTATTCGTAGCAGTTCCCTTTTTTGGAGTGGATGGGAAAAGGCCTCTTGGACACAGCCCAATACATGGGTGTGACCAGATCCGCATCGCTCTTGACTTTACGGTATACAATGCCTTTCACACCGCCAGAGATAGAAACAAATAGAGGAATATCGTTCGAATAAAAGTGATGGAGCAGGGAAGGTCTCGACCCTCAGCACTGAGGAGTACGAAAGGGTAACACAAGGAGGGAGGTTCCCTTTTTTTAGAAAACTTACTTATCTTTCTTTAGTAATCTTTTGCGATCCAGGGCTACAGTGAATCTTTCCAGAAATCCCGCAACCCATTGTTTTAAATCTTTACTTCCATGCTAATATTATAAATGCAAAAGTGAAAGACGGTTACGTTGTCACATCTTAACCCTTTTCAAACATTTCATTAATATTTTCGCAATCCCAAACATCTTCCCATTCAACCTGTTCATTTTCGTATTCAACGCTACGTTTTCGAAACCTCTCCATACCAAATGCGAATGGCAGATTGTCAGTTATTTCGAAGTTAATAGAACAGCCATATTATTGAATATTAAATCGGCATATGGAGTATGTGTTTGATGTTTTCATTATTGTAGTGCTGAAGTTTATTTTGTTTTATTGGTTGAGTCTGTTTTGTGTTAATTATGGTTATAACTTGGGGTTATGTAAGTCAAACTTATAAGTTAATTCAAGGCAAGTATGCTCTATCATCAACCACATCACCGCTTATCACCTTTTTGATATTATTATACTATTATTGTTATATCTAGCCTATACTGTCTCACTGCTGGGCATAGGCCTCCCTCCATTCCTTCCATTGGTCTCGGCTTTGAGCCACTTCTACCCACGTACCCACGACCCAGTTCCTAAGGGAGACATCTAAGTTGTCTCGCCATCTTCTTCTTGGTCTGCCGCGACCCCGTCGTCGTGCGATTTCAGGGCATCAGCCTAGCCAAGCGAACGCTTCGAGTAGGCCACGCCTCCGATTCCTTTGTTCTGACGTCTCATCTCAACGCTCAGTCACGTGGTCAGAACAAAGGAATCGGAGACGTGGCCTACTCGAGTCGTTCGACGCAAACGAAACGATCGTAACTTGGCTACGAGGGCAGTTCGACTTAAGCTGGGCAGCCTTCTGAGCAATGTCAATAATCTGCGTTTTGGAGCGTAGTATAAGTATTTCGAACGTGATCCGTTATTTTAACACTTAGTATACTACGCTCGAACCAAAAAATTCGAAGACATGTGACATCCACCAACCCGCACTGGGCCTGCGTGGTGGATTACGGCCCATTCCCTCTCCTGGAGAGGAGGCCTGAGTCCCAACAGTGGGAACATTATAAGGCCGACTATGCTATGCTATACTACGCTCCATAGCATGTTGGCAAACCTTAAGTTTTACCCTTTGGACGTTAGTCAAAGACCAAGTCTGTACACCGTTGGTCAGGATGAGGAGAATATATATGTCTATTAGCTTACACAAGTGACATGGGCAAGACGCCTTTAAATAGTTCTGTGATGGACCAGTAGCTCTTCAAGGCATTTTCTGTTCGGCGTGTTATTTCCTTGTCTTGCCTTGCCTGGAAGAAAACCACTTGGCCCAAGTAGAGATATTCCTGGACATATTGTATATTCTCCCCACCCACGTTATTGTTTTTTGTTATTATTGATATTATAATATCTATCTCATCTGATGGTAAGCGATGATGTGGGGACACGTTTGCTTAGAAGTAACCTTGAATAAGTTACTTCCCCTGGGTTGTAGCTATCGGGAAACTCTATCATCTGGTGTGATACTGGTCAAACTTGAGCGCGAACTTTATGCGATCCATTTTACGACCTAAACTGAACTGTTAAAGGGATAGAGCTAGGTAAAGTGTATAGCTCCATCTCTCTCGCTCGCACAAGTGATATTTTATTACGCCGTGGTAAGGCTCAAGATTAGGTAATTATTGAAGTAGCTGATAATTAAATTTAAAATAATAAATAATTAATAGTAATGCTAGGAGCTTTTATATAATCGTTCAATCTAACTTAAAAAGACAAAATTCAAAAATCAAAATTCAAATGTTTTTATTTCACATATGCCTACATAATGCCTACATGGGACACACCAAGTACTAGAGATGAGGCACTGTAAAGCATTTTTCATAAAATAATGCTTGAGTAACTAAATAAAACCACCTTGTAACCTCACTCTTACGTACAAACATACACCCTTCCTCATAAATTGTACTCTTTTATTATCATTTGACATAATTTCCTCTGTTTTATTACGGTGAACATGAATAAAATAAAGGTGCACACGAGAGAGCTGTGTTATCTCGCTCTTATATGAAATGGAACAACATTTTAAAAAGCCTTTCTAGCGGTTTTTCTTTTTTGACAATATTATGTACGAAATTCTAAAACCTTCCCAGCGCTAATGATTTAAAAATTCTGTTGTTAAAATTGCAAGCTTAAAAAAAAAAACGATTGGGGTTGCCGTGCCATTTCTAAGCAGTTTTTTTTTTAAGTTCATTACTAATTGAAATTTTATTATGTGCACCATGCGCGCATTTTTTTTCTGCTGCAATAAAATAGAATAAACTTTATTGTACAGTAGTGGTGGCCTAGTGGTAACAGCTCGGACTTACGAGTTGTAGGTAGTGGATTCAAAACCAGCCAGGCGCATTAATTTGTGTAGATTATTTCATCACCACTGGTCTTAAAATGGTGAAGGAAAACATCGCGAGGAAACCGGCATGTTCT
Organism: Mythimna vitellina; assembly: GCA_949316375.1. NCBI lineage: Eukaryota > Metazoa > Arthropoda > Insecta > Lepidoptera > Noctuidae > Mythimna > Mythimna vitellina. Next base: position 6,137,696 of record OX438693.1, read on the forward strand.
AGAACCAATAAATCGAAGTCATGCGACATCCACCAATCAGCACTAGGCCCACGCGGTGGTTTACGGCCCATTCCCTCTCCCAGAGAGGAAGCCTGACTGCCTGAGTCCCAGTAGCGGGAAAATTAAAAAGTTGATTATGCTCATGAAATGCTATATACGTTGAATATCAAAATAGTAACAAAACACATGTTACAGGGAACTTGAATCGACCACACATCATCGCTTACCATCAGGTGAGATGGATGAGATGACGTAAGGTCAATGGCGAACCTATCAATAAGAACTGCCTATCTGACCTCTGAAACCCAGTAATTGGAAAATACGTTACCCCTTGGTAAGACTGGTGTCTGATTTCTAGCTTCTGACTTACCAACACCAAGGGTTGGGTAAGTATTGATTAAATTTGGATTTAGAGCCGTGTGCAGCTGATGTGTTTTAAGGGTACCGTAGTTCACCCTAGTACGAAGGGCAACGAAGGAACAGGAGTCGGTTTTTAGTCGGTAAAAGTCTGACACTATCTCCCGCCCCGCCCAAGAGCGGGAGATGTCATAAGATGATTTTTCCACAGGAAAAAAAAGCTCAATATTAAAATCGTGCAAAAGACGCCGAAAAATAACGTTTCTTGTATGGGAACCCCCTTTAATTTTAAGATTAAAGGGGGTTCCCTTTAATTTTCAACTTTAATTGTTGTAGCGGCAATAGCGGCACATTCTGTGAAAATTTCAACTCTCTACCTCATTCGGTTTATGAGATACAGTCCACTAACAGACAGAAGGACGGACAGCAGAAGTCGTGGACGGAACCCTACCATAAAACTAGCAAAAAAAGAGGACACAGTTATAACCCAGACCGCGGTTTTTAATTAGTCTCTCTACAACATATTCCCTTTGTTCTGAGGAAGTTACAGAATTTCTTTTATTAGTCCTTAGCCCGCGGCTCTACATTGCAGATGAAAATAAAGGAACATCGAAGCGGGCACAAAGAAGATCATAATGAAAAGACAAGTTGAAGAATCTTTCATTATGAAGTTTCGAATTTGTTGAGGATTGAGTTTAGATACTAATGGGGTATGCTTATGGTTGATTTTGCATGTACATTTTCGATGCAAAGTAAAATTAGAGAAGGTGGCCACCTTCTCTAATTTTATGCTAATAATAATAAATAAATAATAATAATGCTAATAATAAATAATAATAATTTTATGATAGGCCTATCAAATCACTCATCAAATAATATGAGGTTTTGGTGTATTTTCTCAGGATAGTCAACTAAGACACCGACCTCGTCTGGTTAAATTAAAAAAGAGATTAACGTTTAAAGAGTTTTTTTTTTAACCCACGCATAAAATAAAAATTATTTAGCTGACACGGCAAATGATGTTCTGCCATATGAATTATATACTTAACAAAAAATGTATGGTCGGTCAACTTACGACCTATTCTTAGACAGTAGACAGATAGATATTAAAAAAAACCATAAGATGATTTTCCCACTGAAAAACAAAAGATACCGGTGGTGCTGAATTTAAGTAACACTGGCACAAAAGTGTTTCATTAGCGGAGTAACAAAGTAAAAAAAAAATGCATTTTTTTTCGAAACGGTTAACTTAATTTTATAATGTAAATTATTAAATAAAATATTTTACCAGCAAACCTCAGATCTCAAACGTGCGGAACGAATGAGGCGACTCGCGTCTGAACGCACATTTCCCTCATATGAAAGCAGGTTTGCTCTGCTTATCTTACAACTTAAAAGAAGCGTGAAGCTGACTTGATTACAAGTCTATTCAGCGTTCAGTACCTTCTGAATCACATTCTGAGAAACGCATTTGAAAGGGAATTAATATCATTTGAATGAACATAGGCCCTACCACGAGCTATGAACGCGATCTTTTTGACGACTTAAAATAAACTGTTAAAGGGATGGGGCTAAATAGTAAATTAAAGTATAGTAGTGTTGCAACAGAACTCTGTTTCCACTTCTGCTCCTGCAGAAGTTCCGCAAGCTTTTCCACTTCCGTTTCCGCTTCTGCTTCCGTAAAATTTATAACAGAACTCTAAACGGAAGAATACAGCGAGGAGTGTGGGGGTGAGGGGCACGTGGACGACTAGACACATCGGAAGAAGCAGGGGGGGGGGCATACAAACGTGTCGGAACGAGTTTCTTTGTTATATTATATTTTTTGGTTCATTCTGCGCATCACCGTGTCTCGTGACGTGATTACGACGTAAACATTTAGTAACTTAAAAAAAAATATATTGTGCATTTTCTTCATAGTATTAACACTTTCGCTTCCGCTTCCGCATCCGCAACGATTTACTTTTGACATCTGTTTCCGTCTTCGCTTCCGTTAAAACACTTCCGTTGCATCACTAGTGTATAGCTGCATCCCTGTTTCTCGTTCGCAACTCATATTTTAATATGATAAGACCACTGATCTCATTTGTTCACAGACTGATGGAGCCAGCAGGTAAATGAGTCCTTCGTAAAGCCTTATTCCGTTTGTCTCAAGACGATTACTGGTTTCTTGTTCGACTGTTTAAATATTCAATTGTTCTCGTTTGAATTTTATTTGGCACCTTTGATTTTTTTTGGTTCTTTTTCTCAGTCGGCAAAAACGGAATCCTTATAGAATCACTTTGTTGTTCATATGTCTGTTTGTCAAGATGCTTTTTCCCAGAATTGTATGCAGGTGTTAAACAGAGATTAATGTTAAATACTCAGGTCTTCACTCCTTGGAGCAGTGATAAAAACCAAACTTCTTAGTTAACGCAATCTAAAGATACGGCCTTTTGTACTCTCTTTAGGCTCATATTTTGACATCAAAACCAGGATATACAACATTGACTCAAGGTCAATTGTGAAGCGACTTTGAAATTTTTTTTTATTGATACTTTATGGGAGTAAATATTGATATGATCTGATCATGAACTTAGAAGATATGGAACAGAACTCCTCACAGGATCACAGCAGAACCGTCGTAATAAATAAAATGGCTTTGTTTATACGTGTAGTCTATGACTGACTGAAAGGGGAATATATCGAACTGATCTGATGATGAAGGCTGAAGTTAGGCACCGGAAATCTGTAATAAATTAATGTAGTCTTACCGTGTTTGAGATTATTCAAATTGTCATAAGATTCACTCTGGCTATTAGGGTTTTTTTTAATTTAAGTTTGGCTGAGAGAAACTTTTTAGTGGTGGTACCATAACTAAAAAGTGTAAAATAAAAAAACCTTTTTACAAAAAAAGAATACAACCGACTATAATGTAAAAAAAAAATACTAAAACGTGCAAAATAACTTTAATTTCGAAAGTCGGTGTTAAATAATGTATGTTATAAAACTATTATAGAAACACTGACATCCAAAATTAAAGTTATTTTGCACTTTTCAGTGTTTTTTTTTACATTGAAATCGGTTGTATTTTTTTTTGTAATTTTTTTTTATAGCATATGCGAAACCCGAAACCCGTGTCTAGTATTTTTATGTAAAAATCTGTATACAAAATTTTATAACTTTACGATGTAAAATCACGAAGTTATAAGATTGTTATAATAATAATAATCCTTTATTATCAGGCTTTGTTATCTGATTGGTCGCACAAATACACGATCACCGGGCTCACCAGGCGACTGAGGGGTTGTTTTACTTTTACCGCATCCAGCTGTGCGGTAATGTCTAATGTCCGCTATAACTTGTCATGACATGTGTTGTACTTAGTGTCGGTGGTGTCCAACTTGTGACCTTTTTATTAAAAAAATGAAAAAAATATCATGGTGTAAAAATTATTGGAATCAATTCAGTTACTGATTCTGAACCAACTATATTCGGGTTTCACATATACTAAAAATAATGATGTATATTTTGTTGACTTAAAATCCTGAAATTTGGTAAAAAGCATTCTTACAGTATTAATAAAGAAAAAAGTTTAAAAACTTGAAGTAGTTACATAACAAAATACTTACTTTTTAGCGATTTGGAAGAATCTTCGAGACTGGATTTCAGAATCGAACAAAATATTTACATAGGTAAGTTTGTACGGTACCCTCTGCACATGAGTCGACTCTTACTTGACCGGTCTTTTTCGTTACTCAGACATTATCATATTTGGTAAAATAACTTGATGTGCGCGGTACATATTGACCTTGTTTTTGCTTGATGGAAAGTGTTGGATGAAGTCTGCAATGACACGGACGCTCTTTCTTTGAATTCTGTATTGCGGGAAATTCGAAAGAGCCTCCGAAGCCCTGCAATGCAAATGCGAACTGAAGGAACATGGGAGAGTTTTAGTCAGTAAAAGTCTGATACTCCCTCTCTTCCCACCTAGAGCGGTAGAAGTTATAGGATTTATCGCCCTCTGAAAGACGTCCATTGTTAGACACAGGCCTCTCCCAAGTGACGCCACAACAATCAGCCATATGCGTTTCGCATTATTTTTTTTCCTTGATAAGTATGCGCTTGACCGCTATCTCACCTGATGGAAAGCAGAATGGACTGGAGTCCTACGAACTTTACCAGGTCTTTATTCTACCTTATGGGAGGCCTTCCAATACTGTATCTTCTGGTACGCGGTTACCAATTCAAATAGGAAAACCAAAAGGTAAGACAAACGAATAATTCATTGCAGTAATAGATTTATCGTCAGAGGTATCAACAACAATAAGTTCAATATTACAATAATTTAACATAAACTTAATATAATAGCAACAAAATGGCCATTTCAATTCAACAGCAGAACATTATGAGTAATAATTATGACTTACTGAAACATACCGGGTACTGTTGGACCGAAAATAAAATTAACTTCTGAACCAAAAGAAATTGTTTTACTGTGCTCAATTTTTTTCTTAATTTAAGGGTAAGGGGAAAGTAATTAAACCCCGTAAGCGGTCTTAATAAATTACGGCGAAACGAAATTAAACGCTACTTAAACTTACAGTTGAAGCAGTTGGAGGCAAAGTGGCCTAACACAAACTGTTTGGATTTTTTTTTTATTTGTTTTGTTTTTGTAATGTTTTCCGAGATTTATTTTTAAGACCTTTTGTAGTCTAAATGTAGGTTAGGTGATAGCTTATATAGATACCTACCTATCCTTTTTAGGGGAAAATCCAATGATATACCCGCTCTTGGGCGGAGCGCGAGATAGTGACAGACTTTTACTGACTAAAAACCCATTCCTGTTCCTTCGTTGTCTTTCGTCTGGTACGTCTGGCCGAGTCTTCGTTTCAGAAGCAGACCCTTGGCCCCAGAAGGGTTCGACCCTGCTGAACCCCTACGGTTTGCTGACATCTCCTTGAGGCGCGCGTGGAACAATACGCGCCGTCGACGACTTGAGCTCGGGTTGGATGACTACCGGACGATCGTACGGCGAGCAACCTATTGCTAGCCGTCCGCAGCGTCCGAAGGCGCGCCTACGGTGGCCGGAAATTGGGATCGGAAACCCAGCGGCTTGGGCGCGAGGGCCATTGCCTCGTGCGTGCACGTGCGGCCTCTTCCTTTGCTAGCATTACTGCTTCGCAGAAAGAGGCGACCGCTTGCCACTCCTCATCGCTCCGAACCATGGCCTGTACCAAGGCCCGGTGCGAGAGATCGCCGCCACCGATCGCCTCCACGAGCTCACGGGGTGCTCTGCCCAGGCGGGGATCCTTCTTAGGGGTGGGATTTTATTAAATAACTTCTATGTAACATCAAGACTAGACTATCGATTACCTTTATGTACTAAAGTTTTTTGGCCACATAGCCAAGAAAAATGGTCACAACCTTGAACAGCTCATCGGGCATGGTTGATAGCAAACAATCAAGAAGCTGCAGCCATAAAAGATGGGAAGATCAGGTCCGCTTCACACTGGACACCCATTGCACCGCGCACTTCATGATATTAAGAACTGTCACAGACGGCAAGACTCCATCAGTAAGAAGCTAATCCAGTGGGAACTTCACGACCCTCAGTAATACGGAATAAGGCTCGTGGAGGAGGGGGGGATGTTTCTCACTTCTTGGTTACACAGACGTGAGTGGCAATTCTTCCACCTAAATCCAGAATAGGAATTTCCCGAACTTACCATGTCCGGTGAGGACCTGTGTCATGCAGGAGGTGTGAATGCCGTAGAACCTCTCCAGCCACACCTCAAAAAGAAAGAAAGAAAAACTTTTATTCGTACCTCAATCATACAGTAGAATTAAAATACAGTAGAATTAAGGGAGGATTTACCGCCTGGATTGCGAGGTGCCCATAATTCTGAGTATGGGATTGCCCAATTGCGGAGTAAAGTCTACTAAACACTGCCGCACAGGCGCAAGGTGACAACGATGCGAAAATTGCTTTTCATAGATTTTTTTTTACTTTTAATACGTAGGGTAAATTTTAATTCAAAATTATTCTGCTGACAAAATTCTAAATACTTACAGCGATATAGTATTTAGAATTTTGTCAGAGTTCTATGCGGGCTTACAACATAATTATACAATAGTCTGAAATCAAATATCAGACAGTTGCTCGTCTGGTCGGAAGATCCGCCCCTTTCAATCAGGGTGTAACTTTACACTCTGTTCCGCACACCTCTAAAGTTGTCACAATTATCACGTTGCGTTTATCTGTGAGAACCTTAGGGCCCTAGCCCACGGCGACTTTTTGTAGCGATGCTGTCGTGCGTTTCGTATACATGTGGATGGGTGGAGAGGGAGAGGGAGGCCAAAGAAAAGATGGATGGATTGTGTGAACAGTGATATGAAAGAAAAGGAACTTAGTGATAGTATGACGGTTGACAGGATAGAATGGAAGAAAAAAACGTGTTGCGCCGACCCCAAATAAGATGGGACAAGGGCAGGAAGATGACTGTCGTGTTCCGTAAGCGCGTGACAGCATCGCTACTAACGCGCGTTAGTCGCATTTGAAAGCGCTTTAGAAAAGATGCCAACGCGCTACTAACGCGCTACAGCATCGCGACTATATCGATGCGAACGCGCGACAGCATTGATACAAAAAGTCGCCGAGCCGAGGGTTCTTAACGCTAAGTCTCCACGTGTTGTTTTCAGTATGCGAGATTTACCTACAAAAGAAACTAAAATACACTTAAGCCAGTGTAGCCTAAAAGACGTAATTTATAACACTCACTTACTTTTTTAAGTAATTTATTTTCGTTCAAATCGAGTGGGTAAATAACGTTCATTATTTAGAAATATTGTTGGTAATTTAGCTCACAAGTAGGTCGGGTATATGGTTAGTAACTGCCATAATTTTGAACTGTGATGCTACACGAATAGGTCTTATACCTATGATATTGCCATTTTTTTAAATGGGTTGCTTTGAAGTGTAATATCTTTGGATTAACTTGGAATTATAAGTTCAAATACACTTTACAATAAAGGTACGTTATTATTTTTTGGAAATTAGGTATTTATTGGTTTCTTTGTATTTTGTATTTTCTGTAATATCGCAGTACTTTTAACTATAAAAGCTAATAAAAAAACGTTTTAAAAAACGACAATTTCAAAGGCCTATTCGTGTAGCATCACAGCTCAAAATATTACCTATTATTTATGTCTGTAATTTTTTAAGAAACCACAAGTTCTATAATTTTCCTTCTATAAACAAAATGAAAAGACTTTTCTTTTCCTTAATTTAATTAAAAATGAAATTCAATGATTGAAACAGAGGATCACAAACCTCACCCATAAAAGGAAGGCTTTATTCAGAGGCATATTTTCCAATATTATTTTAAAAGAAACAAGGATTTTTAGTGTACATTATATTTACCTAGTACTGTTTATAGGATTTCGACTTAAGGCTGAGGCAAACCAAGACTTAAGCTGAGATAATTTAGCTTAGCTCGCATAGATTTTTTTGAGATGGGAAATCATTAGATAGCTCTTTCCGTTTGGGGTGGAGCGGAGGGAGTATCAGACTTTTACCTTTTGCGTTCCAGGGCCACGGTAAATCATTCAAATAATCCTAAACTAACCTAACCCTTTTAGGCGTTGGTCTTGGTGGCCCCTTGAATGTTGCTGACAGCTCTTTGAGGTACGCTCGCACTACGTACCGTCGACTAGGGCCAGATCCCATAGGACACCGAGCTATCCATTACTCACTGTCTTCAAGCTCGAGCCTACGATAGCCAGAAATCGCCCTCCGTCCGGGACGTCTCCTACAGTGGCTGGGCCGCAAAGATGACCTCCCTCTCACGCTTTCCAGTAGCTCAAGACTGTAAACTTGGTACCTAAGCAACACAGTACGCGTATACTTTCCAACTTACACAGTAGGATAATGACCTGAGCTGTGCGAAGAAAGCTAGACTAAATTAGCTCAGCTCTTGGTTAGCAACCGGTTTAAAAGGTAACCTTCGCTAGATTTTATTTTTGTCGAAATAAAATATTTTTTCTTACTACCAACACACTTCCATATTTTTAGGCTATTCGACCTTCACCCAGTGGGACTTCTCACGGCGCATGCGCAGACCTCACAAGTGATTCCAATGTTACTTGTGTAACTTTAAGTTGGGACCACATGTAACTAAGTTTGGCCTGCTTCTAGTGCTCTTAACGACTTTGATGGGCTTCGCTCGCCTTGGATGACCAACTAGGGGAGAGAAGAGGGAGGGGGAGTGTAGAAATGTTCATATGTTGCGTTACATAATAATGGTAACTTAAATTTCTTGTTTTATGTACATAAGTAAGCAAGAGCTATTGATAAAATTGTACTTAGAAGAAGTTAGATTGTAAATTGTCTTGCTTTTCTATTGTGTTTGCTGTGTCTAAAAGGGTTTACGATTGTGTCTAATAAATTTTTCCCCTACCATCTAAGCATGTACATTGTAGAATGTAGTAAATAATTGAGTATTGAGAATAATAGCATAGCATAGTCGGCTTTATAATGTTCCCACTATTGGTACTCGGGCCTCCTTTCTAGGACAGGGAACAGGCCGTAATCCACCACGCGGGCCCAGTGCGGGTTGGTGGATGTCACATGTCTTCGAATTTTTGGTTCTAGGACATGCCAGTTTCCTCACGATGAGAGCAGTGGTGGCCGAGTGGTAACGGCCCCGACTTACGAGTTGTAGGTTGCGGGTTAAAACCTAGCCAGGCGCATTACTTTGTGTAATTTATTTCATCACCACTGCTCTCAAAACGGTTAAAAATTTTGAAATATGAAAATAGCATTATGAAAATAGCTTGTTATGTTAAAGATTTGCAAGTCAGCAATAGCAATGTTATTAGATGGGTTTACAGATTTACGGATGTGATTTAACTATATAAATAAATGTTGAATTGTGATTGACCAGTGATGGCAACATCCACGACTTAATTTATTTCATCACCACTGCTCTCAAAAAGGTGAAGGAAAATATGGCGAGGAATCCGGAAAGAACTAAAAAAGAAACCTCCCAAGTTTCGCCACAACAACTGGTCCTATGCATCTCGCATTCATCGGATTTCTGCAACCTTCATTAGGGTATCGGTCGACCTTGTGGAAGGCCTTCCAACACTGCGTATTCCGGTATGTAGTTGCTACTCCAGAACCTTTGAGAAATGTACCTTGCCCTATGCAACTTAATTTTAGCGATTCTTCGGGCTCTGTCGGTGGTTTCTGGTCACCGGTCCGGTGGTCTTGGTTCTCCTGCGGATGTCTTCATTCCCGATGCAATCACGCAAGGAAATTTGGAGCTTAGCCTTTTCTTTACCTTTTGAGGTATGCGAAACAAAGTGTAAAGTCCCACAATCGTTAAAAAGGGAGGATCCTCCGACCATACGGGTGTTATGTATGATCCGAGCAACTGCCTGATAGATCATTTCGGATTTTTGTATATGTTCAAACTGCGTGGAGAACTGTAATTGTGCGATGCAGGATTTCGGTGACTTTTTTTAGAAGGAAGATGCGGAACTCATGTAGGATCACTTTGTTGTGCGTCTGCCTGTCCGTCAATACCCTTTATCTCGGGAACGCGTGTAGGTATCGAGTTAAAATTAAAATATAGGTACTCAAGTCTGCGGTTCCTTGAAGCCTTGTTGAAAAATTGAATTTCTCCACTCCATTCGGGAATTACTACTTACATAGGTAAGTTTGTGCGGAACTCTCAGTGCGCGAGTCCGACTCGCACTTGTCCAGTTTTTTTTATGAGTCCTATTGAGAGCGACTTCGTTTCGGAGTCATCACTGGCAACGATTGTGCATAGTGCATTAAGAAAAAAAAAATCGTAATCCGTTGGTTCCGATGTGTAACTACGAATACGGCGCAATAACGGTAACTCCCTTGTAGTTCATTGAACGACCTTGAGTTTATAGGATTGACTCCAACCATCGGTTGGATGTGGCATTAAACTTATATATATTTTACTTACTAGCTACCCCCAGCGGTTTGCCCCCTCCTCTGTCGCTGCTCCGCACCTTATGACTCTAGCGTGATGTGATAAAGCCTAGCTTTCTTCGATAAATGGGCTATCCAACATCAAAAGATTTTTTCAATTAAAACTTCCCGTGATTAGGATGGTCAAACAAACAAACTTCAGCTTTGTTTATTTAGATACGGGGTATGATGGAAATGGATGGTAATATTTTGAATATTGTGTCTGCCCATAGAAATGAACAAATTACTTCAAGGAAAAATCATTCCTACTCATTTTGATCAGGTACATAATAAAAACTTAGTACAGAAAGTCATAGTTACGGAAGTCAGTTCTGAAGGAACACGGGCCGAATTTAGTCAGTAAAAGTCTGTCACTGTACCCAGAGTGTGAGAAGTTATTTGCTGAATTCCCAGCCAAAAAATAAAGCTGTGCAAAGTGCGAGTCGGACTCGCCCACTGAGGGTTTCGTACAAACTTACTTTTGAAAACAGTTCAATTCCCGAATTGAGTTACTTAAATTTTTCCGAATTGCAAAAAAAGTTTTTTTGTGACGTAACTACAAATAAAAATAAAATTTACAATTATCATATTTAAAAAAAAAAATTAAAATACTAAAATAATAATTATTATTATTATACGTGGAAGTTGGGACCGCGGTCCTGGTCCATAAAGCCCCACGTCCCCAAAGATTCATTTTGTGGGAGGCTTTCCAACACATTTAACCCCATCGACCATCTGTTTTGCGAGCAATGTGCCCTATCCACTTAAGTTTGGCAATTCTTTGGTCTATGTCAGTAACCTTGGTTCTTTTCCGGATATCTTCATCGATTCTGTTATAATCAAGCCCTCAGCCTCAAGTAGTTTAAAGTGAGTATAGCCCTCAATAATATAATATTAAATAACAATACCGTAAAACGGGGTAAATAGGAACGTAGGGGTAAATAGGAACAAAACTTTGCTTAGGTTTTTCACATTGTTATATATTTTTATTATTGATTTCTATCAAAGCATCCGTTTTTATCACAATTGATGAATAAATAAGAGTACTTAAATGCTGGGAAAAATTGTTAATTGACGCGAAGATCCCCTTCAAACTTTTGTTCCAATTTACCCCTGCGTTCCTATTTCCCCCGTTTGACTGTAATAAAATTAATATCTTACACCCTGAATTACAATTATTACTCGTAGAATAGGCACAAAAGTCTAACTATGTTTTGGAATATTCGAAGGATCGCTCGTAACGTTTCGGAACGTATCTTGGGAGCTGTGTGACCTTGAAAGGACTCTCTGCTTCGGAATTAAATCAACTGGATATGGATTTGCTTTGTAGATAGCTTGTAAGTATGTTTGACCCAATGGATAGGTACTTAAATAAACCTTCGTGCGTTATTTATAACTTATGGTTTTTTTTTGGAAAGAAATAAAAAACGAACGCACGGGCCACTAACTGCCAAGGCTACGGAATACGGAAATGTTTGAAAGAGTTACAGTGGCCCAGAAACCCACAGGGCAAATGAAAAAACACAGGTAGGTTAGTCAGTTATAGTCTGACACGTCCGTTCGCTCCACCCAGAGCGGGAGAAGTTGTTTGATGAATTTGTCACCTCAAAAAAAAAATACTACATTTAAAGTATTAATTCATTTTATAAACACGGAAAATTAAAAAGGTAATTTCTAGAAGTGTCTGGCAGTATTAAGCCTATTACAGAAAATTCTTTGACAGAAATATACATTATTTCTGCTTGTTTTGAGTTAGTATGTTATCCCGAAAATTCCGGAGTCTTCTGGAATAAAGAAAGGGGCTGCGGATTAAAGCAATAATCAATAAAATCCATACTAATATTAAAAAGACGTTAAAATTGTAAGTGTGTATGTAGGGCGTAGTCTCTGAAACTACCTACTAAACCAATTCTGAAAATCACCATAATTAGCTAGTGCACACCACAACCCATGGAAATGAAACAGTAACCTAACGCGCGGGACAACTATGTATATATATGTCGTGGTCAGATCTTAGAATTGATCACTTCATGATATGGCCAACTAAAATTGGCCAAATCGTGTAAACGTTAACATTTGATGATATTGTCTCGTTTGGCCATATCATTGATGTAGGATTTCAATGATAATAATAGGACTAAAAAAAGTAGGCCAAACGAAGATTAAAATATCATCAAAATTTAACGTTTAAAACGATCCGGCCAGATTTGCTTGGCCAATCCATGCAGTGATCAATTTCTAAGATCTGGCCACGACATATATACAATGATTCTGTTCATCGTTTACGATGGTGACGAAGCACATTTTTAGCAAAATAGAATTTCATACCGAAGGATTCTGTAGCGATGTTTTTTATCTTATTTTGTAAACAAACATACCTTGTCGTAGAAACTTCGGGATTACGAAAACGTAAATCGTATTTGCGGTGAAACAAATAATCCGTAGGCATATACAGGAATGTCGCGAAAACTGAGAAAGGCACTCTAAAACCTCGCTCTTGGTGACAATCACTTCGGTAACCACGAGTTTAAATATTGGATGAAAAATACTAAAATATTTTGTCGTGAAATCGTAGAATTTGTTGTTTTCTTACAGCACTAATTGGCCTATTAGACATAGTCTTTGATTAAGCGAAAGTAATGTAAAGTCTGGCCCCGCGTACTCAAAAGACGCAGCGTTGTAAGGCCTTCTACAAGGTGGTTCGATGACCTGGTAAGATTTATTTTGTCGGTGGTAAAATTATCTAATGACATCTCCCATCCTTGGGTGGAGCGGGAAACAGTGTCAGACTTTTACTGACTAAAAACTCACTCCAGTTCCTCCGTTGCCTGTCGTACCAGGGTCGAGTCTTTCTTTCCGAAGCAAACCTTTGGCCCCAGTAGGCTTCGACCCTGCTGGGCCCCTACGGTTTGATGTCATCTCCTTAAGGCGCGCGTGTTGAGTACGCGACTTGAGCATGGTCCGGACGGTTACCGGACGGTCGGACGGCGATTTACCCAATGCTCGCCGTCCGCAAGGCCGTACCTACGGTGGCCGGAAATCGGGATCGGAACCCCAGTGGCATTTGGGGCGAGAGGACCGTTGCCTCGCGCATGCGGCCTCCTCCTTTGTTAGCATTACTGCTTCGCAGAAGGAGGCGTCCACTTGCCACTACTCCTCGCTCTGAACCATGGCCTGTACCAAGGCACCCCCACACGGCGTTTCTCTGCCCAGGCGAGACACACCTCCACCGTGTGCTCCACCGTGTCCTCCGGCCGGTCCACACATTGGTGACACCCGGCCATTTCTTCCGCATGAATCTGGTGAAGTGTGGTCGAGGGCTACTTGTCCGACAGATAGGCCTTGACCACATGACAACGGTAGTCGGGCGTCCGGTGATACCGGAGTGCCCTCCCAATGCTACTCCAAGGAAGGGAATTAAAGGCGTTGGCGATGTCCACATGGCGTCCACCGTGGAGCGCCTCCTGCGAAAGCCGAACTGACCGTCCACCAGATCCGGTCCCACCCGTGATGACCTGGTAAGGGTCGCCAAAATCCGATGTATGCGCGACGCATAGGACCGGTCGTTCTGGCGACACTTAGAGAAGCCTATATCTAACGATGGACATCTTTCGGCTGAAATGACGTTGATGAATGTAAATTATTTGTTCATCATCTTTTCGAATACCGTAATTAGAGAGCGAAACGCGAACGAGCGTTTGCTTGGGGTTTCATAAATTAAGGCAGAACCCATGGCCCTAGAACGCGAAGGGCAATGGGTAGCTCGCTGACCGCTCGTCTTATAAAGATCGAGTCCGAGTCGGCGTCGCGTAATGCGCCTCAAAGAGCTAACCCGATCGGTAGACCATGTTCTAGAATACGACAAGGAAAACTTATTATTCGGGGAAATTATACCCTTGAGATATTTTTGTATTTACACGCGAGCGATACCGCTAGTTCTGAATATTATTGTAATTTTACAAAACACAATATACTATTTCATATCTCTGTGTAATGTCCTTGTATTTTGCCTCTTATTATTTTAATATTCATATTCACGGAACCATTAATGTGCGTTTACGACCAGGAAACTGGTATTGACTATCTAACCTTCAGTTTTAATGATTCAAAATGGCCTAAATTGTTTGTAAAATGTATTAGACACTTCACTTGATACGGAATAAACAACCTTATTTTGTACTACAAAAGATTCTATGTTGATTTTTGTATGATTAATTCGCAGGTACATTTTGTGATTTTGCATGTTGATTTTTGTTTCTGTTATACAACGAGGTCTTAAAATAGACTGAGTTTACAATATGATTTCAAAGTAATTAAGCGACGATTTTCCTAGAAAACAGTGCTAATATTCAGGAAACGTTTAAATATAGTTAGGCTTTTTATTAATCATCGACTTGATGCCATGAAAACTGACTGCAGGTACTGATTGACCGTTGAACTTTGCGAGTTATTGACTACTGAAAAAGATTATAAAATCATTCTTATTACTGGCTGCTGCTATCAGCTTTGCCCGCATGATCTCACGATCACCTAGAAGAATAAAAACAGTCTACGACCTATTTTTTGACTTACTAAATATACACAAAAAAAAATGGTTCAAGCCGTTTCGGAGGATTTCGATAGCAAGCACTTATAATGCACCTCATAAAAAAAAATAAACATAGGATACAGATTTATAAAAAAATGTGTGTGCCTTGGGTGGTCTTATCGCACAGGGCAATGTTTTACAGACAACCTATGGATGGACTGAACGAATGGAAATAGAGTCCGCCTCTGTACTTTTGTATGCATCAAAAATCAAATAAATATATTAAATAAATATAACGTTTAATACGAATTTCATAGTAAACCATAAACTTCGTGTTACTTGTTAATTTACATAGATCTTGAAGCGGAATATACCAAGAAAAAAAAACAATCAAAATATTATACAGATGACGCAAAAAGGTACTCAACAAATAAATTAAATCAAGAATAAATCATTCTTTACAATACGTTTTTTATTTGTTTTGTAACACTGTCTTGCACGTGCCACTTCTAGTTACCTAAATCCATGTTCAGCTATGACGTCATTCGAAACAGGAGTGTGAGATAGGGCGGGAACTTGTCTAACTTTGCGTCAACCTGCTTGGCTCTCTGGTAGGTACTTTTGCTGGTACCCTAGTACTCTGAGCTTGACCATTAGGCTCCAAGCGGATTTCCTTGCTCCACAGTAAAGTTTCGGGTAATTCAGTTAAAAGCCTTTTAGTATTAAGAAGTCAGCTAGGAGCTACATTTATTTGACTTGGGAAGAACTTATACAATATATTTGATATGATAAAAAGAATGAAGAGTAGTGATGGCCGTGTGGTAACAGCCACGTCTAAGAGCAGTGGTGGCCGAGTGGTAACGGCTCTGATTTACGAGTTGTAGGTCGTGGGTCAAAACCCAGCCAGGCGCATTACTTTGTGTAATTTATTTCATCACCAATGCTCTTAAAACGGTGAACGAAAATATCGTGAGGAAACCGGCATGTCCTAGAACCAAAAAAATCGAAGACCATATGTGACATCCACGAACCCGCACTGGGCCACGTGGTGGATTACAGCCCATTCCCTCTGCTAGAGAGGTGGCCGGCGTCCCAGCAGTGGTAACATTATAAGGCCTACTATGCTATTCTATGATAAAAAGGCGAAGACAAAAAGTTTTTTTTTTATCAAATCTTTAAATTATTAAGTTCAACAAAGCCATTCAAGTGAATTCCAAAATTGTGTGGAATTTCGCTTTCCATCAAGTTAGATAGTGGTCAAACGTGAGCCTATCAATAATAATAAAAAAAATAATATAAATCATCAATCTACAGGCAACAAATAATTTCTCAGCCAACCAGCCACTCAAACCCTCAAGCTCAAATACTTCTATCCTTTCTAATCCCACTAAACTTCTCCACGAACAATATCAGTGGTCGACCATCTTGATTATGCCGCCATAATATAATAAAATCAGGCAAAACATCGGGTATTGTTAATTTAGACAGTGCAGTCACGTCTGAGGAGTTTCCTACGGTAATGAGAAAAGGTAGATCAGGACGTGAGAATTGATAAGTTTGTGGCACAGTCGAGGATATAGACTGTGTGAAGATATTTAGAAGGTATAGGCTGCCTAATAAACCCAACCTCTTAAGGCGTTTTTAATATTTTGCTGAATTGTCCCGCACGCGTAACCCCCGCAAATGTCCTTTTCATACAAATACTTATTTTTATGCGTGGAATACGCACGCGGGACGCGGGGCGTGATCCCTGACAGTAGCCCTGTGCGTTTGTTGTCTGTTGTATACATATACAACCACAACGCACAGCAGCCCGCAGAAATCTTTATCGTAGTCTCACGCTGCGTGAAATTTTTTCCATGCGGGCCAGTCCCGCATGCGTGATGAAATCCGTACGACATTAAAAAGACTATTGTGTCTTATTTTATTGCAAATATAACAGGAAGCCTAAGAATTCTTAGAACTGATATAACAGATCGCTAGGATGGTTCGAGCTACGGTCTACGTTTCGACAGATTTGTATTTCGGGCTGGCGTACGCAATTCCACTTCTAAAGCCTGTATTTTGCGAGGCGAGACAAATGTGTTATTCGATCCACCCCAGCTCCTCAAGGAAGGCCAGCAGCGCCTTGATGTTACTGACCATTCCGCAGGTACCTGGGTTCTCGAAGTACTTTGCTCTGTATTATATCTTAGAATGTGGAATCCTGGAGGAGCGAGGGCCTGATGTGGCGTAAGCGAGCGACGTGACCCTCCGCCGCGCCGCTCCTATGATGATTACCATTCCACTGCCTCCCAATGTTGGAAAGTAGCAGATTCTGGACTAATTGTGCTCCATTGGTGTAATTGCTGCAAAGCGTTCCGATGTGAGGATAAATAAATAAATAAATAAATAAATAAATAGAAGCAAATGAACGCTGCATGCAAGTTCTGCTGAGTAAGCGATGATGCGATACATATAACTATTATAAACGTTATGGATGACTGAAAAAGCTGCCCATGTTATGTGGGATTGAGCAGAACACCTCGGCCTCCCAAACCGGGGATGAACTCAGAACCCTACACTCAATAGTCGCTATTGCAACCACAAGATCAATAAGGCAAGAAAGTAAATCACTACAATATGCTATCCTTGAACAAAAATCTTCTTCCCTAGTTAAGATATAGCCTACGTATAGCTTCACCACTGTCTACAGCACCTTATCTATTAAATATTCGCGGCGAGAGAGCTAGGTCCTTGGCTGAAAAAGGAATCTGAGAACTAACACTAACTTTTGTTTCACGAACCATATTCGGAACGGATTAGGTTTTTGTATAAATTTTCTTTTTTTTTTGCCTATTGAGTGAAGCCAGGTTGATACTCAAAGTTTTAGGCTTCTTATTATTTTTTTTTTATTCTTGATAGGTTCGCGCTAGACCGCCATCTCACCTGATGGAAAGCGACGATGCGGTCGACGATGGAACACGCTTACCTAGAAGTAACCTATTCACTCTTGACTTAAAGATTTCCGGGTTGTAGCTACCAGGAAACACACATTCCGGCAAGGAATTCCACTCCTTAGCTGTACGCACAATGAATGTGTTCCCAAAATTAAGTTTATATATTTTAAGTAAGTGTATTTATGCACATAATTGTATTATTTTATTCGAATTAAGTTAGTTTAAGTTATTATATTTGTCAGTGAAGTCAATAAGTATGGAAGCAAGTTCAACAACTAGAAGAAGCATCACGTGACGTATACACGCTTTGATAGATTTTGGCATGACGTTCGCAGTGTGTTCGACTATAAAAGAAGTGATAAAGACCCCAAGAGCTCTCTTGATCTTTGGACTTCGTGTGAACAATATTGCTTAGGAACTGTCTCACGGCTCGTTATGAATTGAATATGTAAAGCCTACGTCATAATAAATCAGTTGATTTAGAATAGTGTGTTTATTGCTCGTTACCCACTCATTATTCACAAAACAGAGCCGGTCGGCATCTTTAATCGATATATTAATAAATATACGCTGGATCGCACTCTCTGTTGTAAGTTTTCTCTGTCTTACCGAGTTAAGCTCGCCATTGTATATAAGTTGTAAAATCATTGTAGGTACATTTTAAACTGCTATAGTGCACAAAAATAATTCAATATTAAGTTATTTATTTATTAAATTTTCATGCCTCACTAAAGCATAAAAGGACTTAATGTTACATGTTACACAAGTTACCCAGAAAACGAAACATATTATTACACACATACGGCGTACACGAAAAACCACCACGTCGAAATATTTGCGGTTCAGCGCCGCAAACATCGTGTGCTCCAGCCCTTAGCGGAATTGAGCTGAAAATATTTGCCGCATGTCAGATACTAGGAGAGATTCAAGTTTACCGACACATCCCCAAGAAACGCCATACTTAACTGGCAGAGTGGGCACAGGAAATCATTCACGGAACAGACCGTCGAAGGGGCCGAAAAGTTCTAGAGTGGCGAGCGGGTACCGGAAGACGCAGCGTTGTAAGGGCTCTTACAAAGTGGACTGATGACCTGATGAGCGTCACGGGAATGGGATGGATGAGAGGCGCACAGGAACGATCCTTGTGGTGACACTTGGGGGAGGCCTATGTCCAAATGTGTCCAAAACGCTACAGTTACGACTACATGAAAGATTAATGGATGAAATTGTAGCTTTTTTGACGTGAAAGTGAAAAGGCTCAGAAATTATTTCTAGGTTTTTCTCACAAGTGGTGAAAACTCATAGTAGTGGCTATACAAATCAGTCGAGAACTTAGTCCTTACACCGCTTTTCCCTTGATGGCCGGTAATTTGGAGTTACGAGCGGTGTCTAATGAGACCTCTCGCGGTCCTACTTTGTATACGATTGGTTGTTACTTGAGGAACGGATATAAATTGTTTTGCCTTAACTGAGGAAAGATGGAGGATTATTTATTCTACTAGCTGCAGCCAGCGGCTTCGCCAAGTAATGGTAGAAATTTATCCCAAGGGAATATACTTTCGGTACAAAAAGTATCCTGTGTTTTTAGGGTTCCGTACCTCAAAAGGAAAAAAATGGAACCCTTATAGGATCACTCGGTTGTCAGTCTGTCTGTCTGTGAAAAAAATCAAATATCTGAGTTAACGAAAAAATAAGATATAATAGAATAATAATATTCCATAACTATCACACAATGGCGCAAAAGATACGGCCGTTTATGTCGCAAAAAACGTATATTTTGATACTCTCAAAGTAATAAAAATTCATTGAGTTTTTCCCGTTGACCTAGTCCTGAAATTTGGTATGAAGCAAGGTCTCATAACACAAGCATAGGAAAAAATCTTTTTTTGCGTTTCGGAAAAATCTTCGGGTATTGAACGGTTTTCATAGCTAAGTTTGTACGGAACCCTCAGTGAGACTCGCACTTGCCCGGTTTTTTTTTAGCCTATACCTTCCCACATGGGTAAAGGTCTCCCCAACTTCTTCCAGGTATTCTTGTCTCGAGCTATCTAGAACCAACTCTAGGTATCTTGATCGTCTTACCACATCTTCCCAGGTCGACCTCGGCGGCAGCAAAAAATTGGTTTTCTTATTCAATTTACAAAATACATAGGTTGTCATCATCATTTACGATGCGGCAGAAACCTGGGAGCGATGGCTTTATCATTTTTAATAAACACTTCCTAGCTTATAGAACCTACCTTCCTACATGGTATTATTATTAAGAGAAAAGCCTTTCTACGAGCGTAGGCGACAAGGCCAAGCCTTCATTTATATTAAACGAATATATTCCTGTATATATGATAAACCTGCTATGTTTTTGTATTAGAGGGTTCTATTATAATATTAACTAAATTGATGGGTATTTGAATTGTTTTTAGGGTTCCGTACCTCAAAAGGAAAAAAACGGAACCCTTATAGGATCAATTTGTTGTCCGTCTGTCTGTCTGTCTGTCAAGACCTTTTATAGAACGCATGGAGGTAGGTATCGAGTTGAAATTAAAACTATATACTCAAGTCAGCGGTCCCTTAAAGATGTGAAAAAATCAAACTTTTAAGTTAACGGCAAAAATAAACACGGCCGTCTATGTCGCAAAAAAGTATTTCTTCACTCTCAAGGGAATCAAAATTCATAAGGTACTTCCCGTTGACCCAGAATCCTGAAATTAGTCAAAAAGTAAGGTCTTAGAGCACAGGTATAGGAATAAATATGTAAACAGTAAATTTGTGGTTACGTCATAAAAAAGTCTTTTTTTTTTGCGATTCGGTAAAATCCGAACGAGACTCTATTCGGGAATTGAACTATTTACATGAGTTTAGGTATGTTAGTACACTATCCTTAATGCGCGAGTCCGACTCGCACTTGCCCATTTTTTTTTAATTTGTATCAGAAAGTAACATATCCAAATCGTAAATAGAAAGAATGTTTCAAATTCGTTCTTCTTTTCGTGTCGATGGATTCAAACTAATTTTTTTTCTGTCCAGCATTTGACAATCTGTATAGCTCTATTGGCCCCGTAAAAATCCTGAAAAGTGCAGCAAAAATCCTTTCAAATCTGATGGATGGAGATACTGTTGAGTTAGAGAAAAAGGATGCAAAAACTACAATGTGACGTCAACGCCAAGTTACTCACGTAGAAAATAAATAACGAGATGTCCTCACCACTCTCCACTCTTTCTCATACAAATGATTAAATGAAAGAAAGAAAGAAAGAAAAAGTGTTTATTCACGTCAAACATGGCGCATACCTTAAAAATAAAAACAAATAACAACAAACGACTTAAATTATAAATAGTAGGATATGCGCCACATCCGCGCAAAACGGCCAGCGCTCAGCAAAATGTCAGGGCTCGTGCAAGACAGAGCCTCAGCGCTGATTTTCAGCACCAGCCGTCGTCGACGGTGAGACGTTGAAAAACGCTAATTGCTGCTTCTTTTGATGCGGTTTGCAGCAAAAGATTATTTTTAGTGTTATTTAATGTTTAATACAAAGTAATGTACAAAAGTAAACACGTTCAATTACCAAATTACGAAATTACCAAGGAGGGTAACGCCTACACAAAATTACATAGCAGTCAGTAGCTTTTAAACGTTACTTGTGTGATTAATTTTACGTAGGCAGCACAGTTTTCATAGTTAATTTAATGTGAAGTTAAATGATAATATAGGGTGTTAACCGCGTTATCCCTATCTGAAGTATTTTATCGGAGGTAAATAACCTCTGAGATTTTGTACCCACCCTTCGGGCGCCTATCTCCTTATATGCCAAACGTAAAAAACAAGGTATTTTAAACTAACTACCTATGATTTTCCGGTGTTGGGCTGGTGTTTCGAGCGTTCTTTCTTATGAAACTAAGGCGTCCAGTACACGGTCATGCAGGCGTCAATCAATTCCCTCAATCACAAAAGATGTTTGAATGACGGAGTTTTATCGTCATTAGGTTTTCGTCATACAAACGTCAATCATCGCATTAGACAGTGGGGTTTTTCGTCAAACAAAAAATTGACTGTGGCAAAACTGAAAGCAAAACCTACCGTGTAATGGACGCCTAAGCAGTATTATTTGACATTTGAGAGGAACTTCACAATATCAGAGCCTCAAATCTGCTGCAATAGTGTTAGAATGGTCTATCATTGATTTCATAATTGTTGATTTTGAGTAAGTTTGGTAATCTAAATTTTTCTTGCTTTTTTATTTATAGCCTCTTGTTTATAATTTGAATGTGAGAACACTATAGACTCCACAAATTTTTAGATTACTTGCTATTGCAACGACTCACTTTTTTTATTATGATTATTTTTATTGTGCTTTTGAATACAATATTGACTGGTCTACATTGGGGCCACGGGTAGTGTGAAAGCGGAACCCGGGGCCCTGGGACGAAGGCAACGAAGGAACAGGAGTGGGTTTTTAGTCAGTAAGAGTCTGACACTATCTCCCGCTCCGCCCAAGAGCGGGGATGACATAAGGATGATTTTCCCACCCAATAAAAAAAATAAAAAAAACTGGTCTACAT
The DNA here is from genome assembly GCA_949316375.1 of Mythimna vitellina. Lineage (NCBI taxonomy): Eukaryota > Metazoa > Arthropoda > Insecta > Lepidoptera > Noctuidae > Mythimna > Mythimna vitellina. The sequence goes on from OX438693.1 coordinate 6,160,062, forward strand.
AGTTCTTACGTAATATCTATTATATTACGTATTATCTGTTATATCTGTTATAAAGGAATATTGTAACCTCGACCACTTTTTTTAAAAGAGTAACCATGGACCAACCCGCACTGGGCCCGTGTGGTGGATTACGGCCCATTCCTTCTCCCTGAGAGGAGGCCTGAGTCCCAACAGTGGGAACATTATAAGGCCGACTATGCTATGCTAACCATTGGATTGGATTGTTTCTTGCCCGTTCTTCCCCATAGGAACCCATTTGGAACCGTGCACTAGCTTCTGACGTTTTAAAAGTGCCCATACAGGCCTATGTGAAATAAAAATAATTTGGATTTTGAATTTTTTTTTAAAGAATAAAGTGGCTATACCTCAAATCCCGAGATTAATTTTACAGAGCGGATTTTTTATTATGACTACCAGAAATATAGCAGAAAAAATTCTTCCTGCTTTAATGATGAATGGGAGAAAGTGCATAAATTTGTTAAACTCACCTCAGTTGACGTAGAGAGATCTTTTTCAATGAAAAATAAAAAATAATTTGTTTTATTTATCTCTGAGATTTTTCTTATTATTTATTTGTAATATTGTTGGCCACACGGGATTTTTTATTAGAAATCCCGGGAAATCGGGGAATCCATATTAATATCAACATTTCGATGCAAGGACATGAATAACTCTACCCGATTTCGACTTCTGGTAATAACTATGCATTACACTTCTAAAAATAAGTGAAAACCATAGCCTCAGAGTCATGGAACCTGATCTCCCATTAAGGTAGGTAAGCACCTCACATCCATTGTTCTCGTCTCTACTAAGATTTAATTTACTTTGAGGATCTTTAGCACCAAGAAGAAAAGGGCCATTGGTAGTCTGAAAGGGAACCTCGGGGTCCTGGATCGCAAGGAAAAGAAGGGATTTAGGTGTGTTTTTAGTCCATGAAAGTCTGAAATGCCCTCTCGCTCCGGCCTAAAGCGGGAGAAGTCATTGGATGATTTCCCACTTATATAAAAAGCACTGAGAAGGAAACCTACTGCCAGTACGTATATGCCAATATTTAAACCGAGTTCTAGCCAAGTAATAACTCAAAATGACCTAAATATCAACACTCCGTATCGCTTTCAGCTTTGCCCAACTGGAATGATGCCACAACAAAACAAGAACGATTTAGAATAAATTATATTCAGATAAATGATAATAATGTGGGGCTAAAATGGAAACATATAATGGAATTTTAAAATCAATACAGAGCGAGTTAGATTCGCCCACCGAAGGGAACATTTTGGGTGTAAGTGGATAAACTTTGTTTTTTCGTGTACTATGTGGGTACATAAGATGGTTCTTAAAAGGTACTACTAAAGAGGCTACAATATTATGACCGTCAAGAGACAAAAGCCTTAACAAAAAAAAAAAAAAAACGTTATTCATAATCTCCTGTATTCCAAAATCCGGAATAATATCTACGTCCTCTGTTATGTACAAAATAAGCCTATGTAGGTTGATATCGTTGGCACATTTTCCCTTATATAAGATAATTAGATTTCAATGCCGAATAAACGCGAACAGTGTCAGGGGTTCGAACGAAAATAGCTCTTATATGAAAACCTCTGGAATTTATTACGTCGAGTTTTTCTTACTGATTCCATGAGAGATTCGGAGACGCGTTAGCTTTAAAGGCTATTAAATATGTGTTGTATGTATGTCTACGTACCGGAAGACACAGCGTTGGAAAGCCACCCACAAGGTGGACCGATGACCTGGTGAGGGTTGCATCTCATACATCTAATACTACGGGTTGCATCTCATACATCTAATACTACGGGTTGCATCACTTACATCTAGTACTACGGGTTGCATCACATACATCTGGTACTAATTGGGTTGGGTTTTTGAGAATGTAATATAGACCAGGAAGCAAACGTAAAGGCAAAGTAAACTTGTATAATTAAAATATGGACTAAAAAGACTTTGCTTTGGCTTCAGACTGTTGTTTTAAACGGAATTGCTTTTTCAATCATTTTTAGCTTTCTTGAAAAGAGACTGAAATAGCTGCTACAGTTTTAAATAACCAAAACAAAAAAAAACATAATTGGAATAACAAGCGGTAGAAATGTTTTCGAGAAAGTTATTTAGATTGGCGCTGTAATGGAAAAACTATGATTAAGTATTAAGAGGGTCCATTTCCACTCTCCTATCGTCGTCATTCAGAATATGGTTTAAATGTGTAAAGTTTCTTCGGCATTGATGTACTTTTTTATATTTTTAATATATGAATATATTATGGAAAACAAAGTTCCGATGAGAGAGTGTCAAATTTTAACTAAAACCCACAGTTTCCCTCCGTTGTTCTTTGCGTAGGCCCCGGTAACTTTTTTGAAAAATCCTTTTTTAAAGATCAAAGTTAGTGGTAAGTTTGACGATAATTCTGGGGCCTAAGTCTGCTATTTTTATAAATTCGACATTCCAACACGATCCCATTGTCATTTTGCTAAAAGTTCGTAATCTGATAATTTATAATGGCCGATCACTGATCGGTCGGCAATATCGAGTCTCGAAATAAATAAAAAGCAATAACTGCACAATGACGTTCTAATGGTAGGTCACTGATCAAAGGAACTGTCAAAATTTTGGCGTACGTCAAATATTCATTTGTCATTATGTACGAGATTACCATTCTATGCCATTTCTTTCAATGGAGTGTCAGTGGTTGACCATTGGAAAGTCATAATGACGCCATTATATTAGTAGATTACCAAATTTGGTCAAAATCAACAATTATGAAGTCAATGATAGACCATTCTGACACTATTTTAATAGCAGACTTGAGGCCCAGGTTGATTGTAGATTGATCACCGTGGCAATACTTGGAGGAAATCTTTGTTCAGCATTAGATGTTTTTCGCCTGAACAAATAATGAATTAGGTTCAGAAGACAAGATCGTTTTTTAGGGTTCGGTAACTCCAAAGGAAAAAAGGAACCCTTATAGGATCACTTTGTTGTCCATCTGTCTCTCTAGACCCTTTATCTCGGAAACGCGTGAAGGTATCGAGTTGAAATTAAAACCATTTACTCAAGTTTGCAGACCCTTGAAGCTGTGAAAAAATCAAATTGATAAGTTAACAAAAAAAAAGATACGGCCGTTTATGTCACAAGAAACGTATATCTCGAAACGCTCAAGGGAATCAAAATTCATAGGGTACTTCCCGTTGACCTAGAATCCTAAAATATGGCATGAAGCAAGGTCTCATAGTACACAAACAGTAAAAACACAGTAGTATAGGAAACAATCTGAAAACCGTTTTGTAGTTACGTCACAAAAAAAATACTTATTTTTTGCAATTCGGAAAAATATTCTTTTCAATTCGGGATTGAAATATTTACCTATGAAATATTTCAATCCCGAATTGAGTTACTTAGGAAGATTTTTAAGAGGTAAATTTGTACGGAACCCTCAGTTTACGAGTCCGACTCGCACTTGCCCGGTTTCTAATTAAGGTTACGCTCGCGCTTGACCACTATTTCACCTTATGGTAAGAAATGATGTGGTCGACGACTCACCTATCCACATACAAGGCCTTGTGGGTTACCATAACGTTCAAAGTCAGTTTTTTTCATTCTTATTCCAGTCTGGGTAAGAGACAGAGCTATACAGGTTGTCTAGCGCCGTCTCTTACCCACACTGGAAATAAGTATGAAATAATTTTACTTTAAACGTCATGGTGGCTCTAGAGCACAAAAGTTACTTAACTAAAGGATCACGGGTGGGTTTTAGTCAGCAGAAGTTTGACACTTCTCTCGCTCCACCAAGAGCACGAGGACTTATTTGATAATTTCCTGATAAAAAACTGATGATAAAACACTATCCAATTTTCGAGTATTGTAACATCTTTTCTCTGGCTTATATCCGTCTCCATTCATCCACATACGTCTATAATGTATATGCATGACACAATTAGTGCTTAACATGCGTTTTTAACTTGACATGACCGTACCAAGACAAACGATTCCTTTTTTATGTGACTTCTTCTTTAATTCATTCTGCTGCCTCGTATAATTCTGTCAAAATCTAAGTAGGTACATAAATCTCCGGAAACATATAGCACTATTTCAAGGAGGATTCTCCCTTAGCTGAATAAGATTTTCATTTTAAAAGTATGTAGTTCGGTATTAACCTATTCATTTATTAAATGCTTTATGCACATAAAAGTACAGAGGCGGACTTAATGCCTTAGGCATTTTCTACCAGTCAACCTATGGGTGATGCAGAGAAAAATAGTGGTAGGTGCAATAAAAGAGAAAGAGAAGGCAAATACAAGACTATATATACTAAAATACCATATATATAATACATACAATATATATTCAAATTAATAAACTACATTCCATCATTAAACAATTGATTCAAATCGACAATTGAGTGCACAAGTTGTCGACGGCGCGTTTTGTTCCACGTGCGCCTCAAGGAGATGTCAGCAACTGTAGGGGCCCAGCAGGGTCGAAGCCTACCGGGGCCAAGGGTCTGATTCTGAAAGGAAGACTCGGCCCTGGTACGAAAGGCAACGAAGGAACAGGCGTGGGTTTTTAGTGAGTAAAAGTCTGACAGTATCTCCCGCTCCGCCTAAGAGCGGGGGATGTCATAAGATGATGTTCCCACCGGAAAAAAAAAACGACAATTGAAAAATATTAACGCTGTGATGATACTATTGCCAACTTCTTACGAATTTGCTCTCGAACTATACTACTACTATTTCAGTCTCAGATTAATGTCTTTTGTTTAACATGTAATTAACAAAGAATCGCTTAAACATTCCGTCTCATTGAATAAGTCAAGTTTAAGTTTTGTTTACTTTTATATTTGCACCAAGTGCAACCCCATTTTGTGTCCAGGCAATCTCTATCCATTCTGGGTTGCCTGGAAGAAATCGCCGAGTGCGATAAGGCCGCCAATTGTATGTTTTTTGTTGTATTACAATTTCAATTTGTAAATTAGTAACTTGGTATGCAATAAAGTATATATAAATAAATAAATAAATGACAGGTACATTTTCATCGTCACAAGGAACGGTACTACGAAATAAACGCGTTTTTGTTGATCCCGACGACGTCAAGGTGAAGGGCAAGATCGATAGTCCACACTACGTTTTGTTACTCTTGCACTAAACATAAAATACCTGCCTATAAGTATGTGATGTTTAGGTTTTAGGAGTGTGGAAATGGGTCTTGTATATGTTTCTGATAGTAGATGGTTGTGCTTAGGAATTAAAGTTACGTAGGAACTTATAAGTCTCCAATTAGAGCTTTTGTGCTAAATTCGAATCGAATTCGATGAAAGACCAAAATACTTTTCATTTGAAGCGGATCGGACTCGCGTACTGAGGGTTCCGCACAAACTCACCTATGAAAACAGTTAAATTCCCGAATTGAGTTACGAAGATTTTCCCTATTACTAAGAGCGGAGTCTTAGTAATAGGTATTAAAAAACGGAAAACGGAACTAAGACTCCTCGGTCCATCCGTCCTTCTATCTGTCTGTCGGTCACCAGGCTGTATCTTTTGAAGCGTGATAGCTAGACAATTGAAATTTTCATAAATAATTTATAATTTATTTCTGTTGCTGGTATAACAACAAAATTTGTTGTTATACCAGTATTTAATACTAATATCAGAACAATATAAATATTTAAGTAGGGCTCCCATACAAAAAACGAGATTTTTTTGCTACGGACGGTGTTTATTTGTAGGTGGGAAAATCATCCAATGACTCCCCCGATTTTGGGCGCAGTGGGAGGGCGTGTCAGGCTTTTACTGACTAAAAACCCACTCCTGTTCCTTCATTGTCTTCGTCCGAGGGCCGATTTTTCTTTTCAGAAACCAACCCTTGGCCCCAGAGACTTCGACCCTCTGCTACAAACTCGAACCCTTCATGCGCGAGTCCGACTCGTATTTGGCCAGTTTTTTTTATATAGTAAATCATCTAATTACTTTTCGCGCTCTATGGTGGAGCGAGAGAGCGTGTCAGAGAGAGAGTTTTAGGTACCTACTGAATAAAACCACACCTGTGTCCTTCAATTGCCGTTTACCTTCTAGTTCCACAAGTTTCCCTTTCAGTTTTTCGAACAGTAATTATAAGCATTAAACAACTCTATTTTTATTTAAGTAAATCTATTGCTATTAATGTCAGAGTATATACGAGAGAAAAAATCAGTAGCCTAAGTGGGTCTGCGTGTAATTGTCTATCTCTTTCTATGTGTCTTAATCGTCGAGAATGATCAAGAATTCCAGAGCATTTCTTAATGGTAAAGCCAGATGTGGTTGAGTAAGGTCAATACGCAGCCTGGTCTAGATTAATGTTAATTAGTCCCTCTTACATATAAACTAATGCCATCCTGCAGTTTCGCCCTCCTAGCTTTTTCTACAGTACTGTGATAGTGTAGCTGTATTGGCCTGGCATTATGCTGAACTGGACCTATTTGGCGCAGCCGTAAGACACACAATGTTGATGTATTTTTAAGTTTAAGTATTTAAGTTTCTATATAATTGTTGTCTCATTGTGTGTGCCAAATAAACGTGTTTTCTTTCTTTCAATACAAACACATATCAAACAGAAAAATGTATCCCTTGTACAATAGTTTAATATCCTGTCTCCTAGATGAAACAAAGGGCGTCTTCAGTCCTCTACTCTAAACATCGTTCCATCTGTCAAGACTCTTTTCTCAGGAGCACGTGACGTTTAAGCAGAAATAATATTAAATTACTTAGGTCTAGAGTAACCAGAGGGCTGGGTTTATCTTCGGTCAATGAATCAGCATTGCTATCCAGCGTGGCAATGCTGCCAGCGTTCTGGGCACTTTTCCCATTGACATCGAAGTGGACGAACTTTTTGATGCCCTATTTGTCCTTTTTTTACCCGGTTGTACTTATTATTATTTTCAGTTTGTTTTACCTCACAACCAACCAACCCCTATTAAGTTAAAATATTTAATAGTTAAAATTAATCAGGTCTAAAGTACTAAAAAAAATAATTCTAAATCAATGCATTTTAAAGATAACGCCGTTTAAGCTCCGTTTATGGAAAGAAAGAAACAATTTAACCTTAAAATTTCAGGATTTTTCGTTGACCTAAAATCCTGAAATTTGACAAAAGGCAAAGTGTCATTAGTAAAGGAAAAGTCTGAAAACCGTAAACTACATTGCATTTAAATTACATTTGGTTAAAATTTAAATTACATATTTCAGCCTTGATTTTCACGTGGCCCTTTAAGTAATATACCTGCAATATTCGAGGGATTTAAAACACATTTTGTGTGAGATTTATTTCTGCATAATTTGAGTTAAGCTTGAATAAGAACCTTATTAAGTATCAGGGACATGACTGGTTTTTTATAAATGTTTTCCAATTTTCTGAAGGTTTTGGCGTGGCTATTGGTTGCTGGAAGAAGCAGCTTTGGAAGGTCATCCATAAGGTCAACCGGCAATATAGCGTAGACTGCGAGAATCCACTGGATGTGAAACGCACTGGACCGGTCAATCTGGCGACGCTTGGGAAGCCTATACCCAGCTATGGAAGTCTTTCGGCTATAAAAATATGAATCTTTTCTCTCTTTGTAGTTATTTAAAACTTTATGTACTAATGAATCACGGTACAAAGGCGGACTAAATGCCTTAGGTGGTGCAGATACATAACATGGCATGGCAGGTGCAACATAATAGAAGACAAACAGAAGGGAAATAAGTACAATAATAAATATACTGCTTAGAGTTTTCCAGGTGGGCCATGGCAACTCATGTCCAGGAGAGAGGCTCTCCGACTAAACAGCTCGGCTCTAAACAGACTCCGCACCCAAGTTGGGCGCAGCAAAGACAATCTCCACAGATGAGGGTTCTCGGACGGTTCCGATCTTCAGTGTTTTTGCGGCGTCTCTCCGCAGACCATATCCCACCTTCGATCTTGCATCACGTGCTCTGTTACCTGTTCACTTAGGGACCTAATGACAGCATCAGCGAACGGTACTGCCGTGGCCGAATATTGGGCCAAGCAAGGAATTTAACTAGTTTTGTCATCGATACGCTAAGAAGAATATATACCTACTACTCATACTAGTTGGAATTGTATTTATCTTTTCATTAAGCTATCTAAAGAAGACAATTAGGTGCATTTAACAATTATTTAGGTACATGTTTGTGAATGTGCCCACGATGCAGGAGTAATTCATCATCATCATCTTCTTGCCCTTGTCCCATCTTATTTGGGGTCGGCGCAACACGTTTTTTTCTTCCATTCTATCCTGTCAACCGTCATACTATCACTAAGTTCCTTTTCTTTCATATCACTGTTCACACAATCCATCCATCTTTTCTTTGGCCTCCCTCTCCCTCTCCACCCATCCACATGTATACTCATAACTCTTTTAGTAACATGCGTTTCATCTCTCCTCTTTACATGACCATACCAAGACAAACGATTCCCCTTCAACTTTTCAGTCACTGGCGCCACTTTCAAACTTCCTAATTAATTAATAATAATAATAATTTATTTCAAAAAGCTTAGTACTATGATTACAGGTACAGTTAAGCAAGATAATTTTTAGGTATTGGATGTAGCTTCTGTAACCGAGCTAGGCAATGCCTGTATTACGGTTATCAGGGCCATTTCCCTTAATGTTATACAGTAATGTGTGTCAACAGAGTTAATGTTCTATGTTGTACAATTTTTCAATTTATGTAGGTAATAAATTATCAAATTATTTACTAAGGAAGTGAGTAATGTCCTCTTTTTTGTGTTTAGCGATATGTGCGTGTGTGATGCATAGGAGGATGTGTTGATTGTTATGTAATTTATGTGTTTTTTTTTAGGTGGGAAAATCATTTAATGACAAATCCTACTCTTGGGCGGAGCGAGAGATAGTGTCAGACTTTTACTGACTAAAAACCCATTCCTGTTCCTTCTTTGCCTTCATCCCAGGGCCTCGGGTTTCACTTTCACACTACCCTTGGCCCCAGTAGGCTTCGACCCTGCTGATGTGAACATTCTGTGGTGTGTGTGTTTGAGTGTGAATGGATGTATGCGTGAGTCATCTTATTTAATACCGACTTCCGAAATTAAAGTTATTTTGATCCTTTAAGTGTTTTTTTTAGTGAAGTCGGTTAATTTTTTTTTTTATTTCACACTTTTTAGTTGCGATATACTTATAAACAGACATGAAATGTTACTTTTTGACTGTGAATGCATAAGTTCTCGATGAAAATACCAAAATCACTATATGGTTGCCTATAATATTTGAGGAGTTCCCTCGATTTCGCCAAAATTCCATCATCAGATTCCGACTTGGTGGTCGCATAGTGGGACCATTCGGAAAGTATACCCTTTCCAACAAACAAAGAATTTTTCAAATCGGTTGGCCAGCGACGAAGTTATGCGCGAACAAACATAAAAAAAAATACAAACATCCGAATTGAGAACCTCCTTCTTTTTTAGGAGTCGGTTAAAAAAAACGATGTATAATGTTTGTTTGAAATTATAAACTTTGTAGTACATTGACATTGAAATAACATTCGCTTACTCATTTTACAGTTCAGCGAAAACACATCACTTTTTGCTGAAAATACGACGACAGTTTGATTTAATGCCTCGTTTTTTTAGGAATAGACATGAAAAGTTTTATTAGTTGGTACTGGGAGTGGCTTGGAAATACATTCGAGTTACATCCCATAACATTTTTAATACCTTTGTTTATTTATAGTATTTTTTATGGCGTCGGAGAAATTCCAAGGTCATGATAAGCTGTTTTTAATACTCACTGTTTATTTTCTTAGTTTAAAACGTGGGATAAAAGTATCCTTGTATTATGATGAACCTTTTTTTAAACTGGTCGATTTCATCCTTAACGCTTGTGGCAGGCGGCCGCCTCCTTCTGCGAAGCAGTAATGCTAGCAAAGGAGGCGGCCCATCGCGTGAGGCAAAGGTTCTCACGCCCCAATCGCCACTGGGATTCCGATCCCAATTTCCGGCCACCGTAGGCGTGGGCTTGCGGACGGCGAGCAATTGGTAGCTCGCCGTCCGATCGTCCGGTAACCGTCCGGACCGGGCCCAAGTCGTCGACGGCGCGTACTGTTCCACGCGCGCGTCAAGGAGATGTCAGCAACCGTAGGGGCCCAGCAGGGTCGAACCCTACTGGGGCCATGGGTGATGTCATTAGATGATTCTCCCATCCGAAAAAAAAAACCTTATCGCTTCTTTCCCTAAGAAGCGTTAAGGATGAACTCGACCGGTCTGCAGGAATGTTCGATGGGCTGCGGAAATGTTTGAAAAAGTGATCATGGAATAGAATGCAAAGGGCAGCTTAAGGACACGGTTGGTTTTTAGTGTGCCATATGGAACTACGTGCCGTCGTCAACTCCGGCTCAATCCTTACCGGACGACCAGAAGGCGAGCTACCCATTGCTCGTCGTCATCATGACCGGCTGTCGAAGACAAGTTCTAGGTTGTTACCTACAGGCAGAAAAAGAATAAAATGCAAGCCTATGTAGCTATTTAAAGATTTTCCAACGAAAATCTTCAAATGAAATCATTAGCAACTTAACCAACTAAAGAGTAGCTTTATAGAAGCTTTAGAATAAACAGTTTCTGATACTAAAAACCAGACAATAGTTTCTTTACAAGAAAACGCAAATCTTTGTTGACGAACTTCAATAAACTCGGGTCGTATAAAAAGTAAGAAGCCTAGAACTGTTTGAATATCAGATTCTTTGCCTAAGTCTCTCTAGGGAGTCTTGTTGTAAATTGACTGATATATTCACTGTTTTTCGCACGCCTTTTTCACTTTATTTGTTCATACGGACGTGAGTTTTTGTGAATACGTATGTTACGCATTAGAATAGGACTTAAAGAGTAGGTATTCGACACAGATCAAGCTACAAATACGTGGTAATAGGTCTTACTAATAATATAATTGATGCTAATCTGTAGAGCAGTGGTGGCCGAGCTGTAACGGCCCCGACTTACGAGTTGTAGGTCGCGGGTTTTTGTACTTTGTGTAGTTTATTTCATCACCACTGCTCTGCAAACGGTGAAGGAAAACATCGTGAGGAAACCGACATCCACCTATCCGCACTGGGCCCGCGTGGTGGATTAAGGCCCATTCCCTCTCCTAGAGAGGAAGCCTGAGTCCCAACAGTGGGTACATTATAGGGCCGACTATGCCATACTAATCTATACTGAATATTATATAATAATATAGCATAATCAGCCTTTCGAAAATGGCAATGGGTGTATTTGACCTCAATAAAAATTATTATTATTATACGCGTGAATCCGATGGATGCGAGATGCTGAGGAGCGTTCGTTGTGGCGACACTTAGGTGAGTCCTATGTCCAACAGTGGACGTCTTTCGGCTGAAATGATGATACTAAGTTTGTGAAACAATAAGTTGTTATATAAGAACAATATTGTCTCGCAAACTTAGCACGAAAACTCACGGCTTTATATTATTACCTCACAACGCTGATTAATATATAAAATTCGTCAAATGTTACAAGAAACATATTCTCGGATACATTACTTAAGTTGTTACTGTGACCTTGAGTTCACGTGAAAGACATCTTGTTTTGTTATCTGTTTGGAAGAAAGGAAGAAAGATTAATGGAGATCCTGATAAGTTGATATAGTGTATAAGTGTTGTCTGTTCAGCTGAAAGAAATGTGTTTTGTTGGGGCAGTATGGCGGGGTTCAACTAAATTGAATCGTTTTTGTTGGTTGTGAAGAAACGTTGATAAAACTTGATGTTTATCATAGTATTTATTCGTTTATTATTTTAGCATATCCTACACATATGTATAAATAAAATTTAAGTTTCTTATTTTAATATCTAAATAACATTTCATTACTTTTGAAAGTATTTAAGTGTACTTATAAAAAATACAAATTAACAATTTTTGTTTGGCGGTCTGTTTGTTCCGACTAATCTCCGTAACGACTGGATCGATTTTGATGGGGCTTTAACTGATAGATAGCTGATGCTATGAGGGATAACTTTTATTTTAGGAAAAGAATTAGGATCCAACGCAAAAAAAAACTTGAAATTGTGAACAATTAATGTCATTGTAATGTTTTGCGAGGCTTACGCGCACGAAGTGGCGGGCGCCAGCTAGTAATTATATATATTGTAATAATAGTTACAAGTACCTAATTTTATTGATGTTGAATTCTATTCTATTCTTCTTATTTTTTTCTTCTTTTTTATTTATTATGCACATTTACCATAGCGTAATCTTTTTTAAACCCTAGTTTAACTTTCAGCGTGTTCGCAAATAATGTTACATTAATAATAATATTTCACAACTTTTACACAACGCCATCAATTCCCAATAGACCCAAATAAAGCAGAACTTATGCTATGAGTACTAGACATCTAATAAACACACTTATTTTTTTTTTAAAACATGTTCATTCTACATATTATAGATAAATTACGCCCAGTCAAAAAACATATACCTAATAGTACTCATCACACAAACATTTGTCTTGGGTGGGAATCTAACCCACGACCTCTGACATAGCACTCAGGGCCACTAACCACTAGACCAACAGGCCAGTCAGATGTAGGTACTACTACTATGTATAAAGTTTAAGTAAATACAGATTTTAGAGGTAGGAAATCATCTAGTGAATATTCCCATCAATGCTATGTTACGAGAATAGTGTAAGACTGCCATTGTATATTTAGTTACCAGACCCGCTTCGTACTTAACTATTAATAGAGCTACAAAAGGTTATTAATGATTTTTTTTTTTTTTTTTAATTGATATAAACCAGTGCTTGACCGCGATCCCACCTGATGGTAAGTGGAGATGCAATCATTGATGGTCAGGCGCACTAGTTTAATAAGAGCCTATTCACTCTAGCCTTGAAGACACCTAGATCACCTAGATCCTAGGTCTAGATGAAGTCGTATTTACATCGTAAATACGAATCGGACTTACAAATGTGTGGTTATATTATTTATTTATTAAAACTTCATGCAACACAATAGTACAAAGGCGGACTTAATGCCTTAGGCATTCTCTACCAGTCAACCTAGGGTGCTAAAGAGAAAATTTATTTATTTATTTAAACTTCATGTAAAGTGGTGGTACATAGGCGGACTTAATGCCACAAAGCATTCTCTACCAGTCAACCATTGGGTTAAAAAGACAACACTGTGGTAGGTGGGCACAATAAATAAATAACAGATATTTTTGAAATAGAATGTAGTATCATTAATTTAAGTGGCTTATAATAATAAAATACGTATATATGCTAATATAATAAACTAATAAATACTATGATACATACTTAAGAAAACATTCTAATTAAGAGAACGGAAAATGTGGTAGGTGCATAAAAATACAAAAGAATATTACGAAAATTAGAGTTTAAAAGTATTTATATGAAAGTATATGTATGTAGTATTATGAAGGACACTTTCATCTGTCAGGTTTCATGTAATGTACACGATATAGGTATGTCTGTAATGGTGGCTTTGAGATCACGAGGAATTTAATTGTGAAGAAACAGACGTAAGTATTGGTAATGAGGTAAAATAAAAACTAATTGAGCTAAATATTTATTGTAATGTTTTGTTGTCAAATAGTAATGGGAAAAGAACCGACAGAATAATAAACACCACGCTGCGCTTAAAAATGGGCATACAACCGCTCTTACGTGACAATACACATAATTCTCTAGATATTTTGAAAACAGATATTGTGGAAATTATCTAGCTTTCTATTGAAATTAAAACGTGTAAAACTAATGTAATAAAACTTACGTAATAGCGCGTTTTTACGTAAAATCACCAAAAAAAATAACAAAAACTTTTTCTGGATTTTTCTATAAATAACGAAGATCAGACCAGAGGACCAGAATTTTCGGCCGAATAATTTTCGTATACCCGTGTGTACAAAACGACAATTGTTTTTCAAGGTCAGGGTGGCTACCAATTAATTTCAGATTTATAAGTAAGTATGGTTTAAAATGATAAAAAAGCTGCGTGCTTTCGTTGATCAGCTTAATAACCATAAGATATAAAAACATTCATTGAATTAAAAACACATTTTATTAAAACAGATTACCAGTTAGTTAAATTACATCAATAAAAGCTCGTTTTTGAAATCCATTAAAAAGTTTGTCCCCTTAAATCCCTTTGTCCTTTCCCCCCGTCTCCCCCGGGATTGAACCTCGTTGTTTAAGTATACAATAAGCTAATTCAGTGTCCAAACGTTTGTTAGATCTCTGAAAAAGATTTATTTTGTTTGAGTTAAGGACAGAATTCAATTAAATTCTATCGAGTATTTGTTTGCGTAGGTGTCACTAATTTATGTAGGTAATGCCTAACAGCAGCTGTGTTGTGGGAAGCAAACATCTTGCTTCTATTAGCGAATCAAATGAAATTGGGCTTTTTTTTCGGTTGGAAAATCATCTTATGACATCCCCCGCTTTTGGGCGGAGCGGGAGATAGCGCCAGACTTCTGCTGACTAAAAACCCACTCCTGTTCCTTCGTTGCCTTTCGTACCAGGGCCGAGTCTTCCTTTCAGCATCAGACCTTTGGCCCCAATAGGCTTCAAATCAAAATAAAAATATTTTTATTTCACATGGGCACTTATAAAACGTCAGAAGCTAGTGCACGGTTCCAAATTGGTCGTTTCCTATGGAAAAGAACCGGCAATAAACTCTATGGTTACTCTTTCAAAAAAAGTAATTGATTAAAATATTGAAATATTACAGTATTAATAGATATTATGTAAGAACAGTGTAGACCAGTCAATATTGTACCCAAAAGCAAAACAAAAATAATCATATTAAAAAAAAGTTAGTCGTAATAGGAAGTAATCTAAGAATACGTGGAGTCTACAGTGTTCTCACATTCACATTATAAAAAGAGGCTATATTTCGACTTCGACTTTCGAGGCTTCGACCTTGCTGCCCCTACAATTTGCTGACATCTCTTTGAGGCGCGCGTGGAACATTAAATTGGGCTGGACATATGGTAAAGTGAGATGACTAACCACCAACTTCTCAAACTTTATTAAGCGCAAATTCGATCGTGAATGGAGTATTGCTTTCATTTTTAGGATGGATATACCAAATACCAGTTTGATGCAGTACATTAGATTGTGAAGCGAGCCAAGATTATCGGCAATGATGCACTTGTCGAGTCAAAACTTCAAAATCTTGAGCATCGAATCCGAGTTGCCAGCCTATAGGTTTTCTATCATTTACATTTCGTGTGCATTGGAATTGCACTTTTTTTTTCTCACAGTCTATGTGTACTGTCAAGCACCAGGTACGCCTTTCAGGGAAAAGGCCTGCGTAACATAAGTGGGAATATTGTACGCTGAGAATGTTATCCATCCGACTCTTGCTACTGTCACTGGATCATCGGTCCACCTTGTCTTCCGGTACATGGTCGTCTGTTCTGCGAGCAATGTGCCCTACCCACTGCCACTTAAGTTTGGCGATTCATCGGGAATTTGATGGATATGAAACGCACAGGACCGGTCGTTGTGCCGACATTGAGGAGAGGCCTATATCCAATAGTGGACGTTTTTTGGCTGAAATGATGATGATAAAATTTATACAATTATAAAAGTGATGATAGGAAGCTTTTTCATTCCAATTTTCACCGATTAAAGAAATTAATTCAATACACGGGTGATGCTAAATATACACATAAAACTTTCTCATTTATTGCTCTTTTTAGGGTTTCGTACCTCAAAATGAAAAAACGGAATCCTTAGAGGATCACTTTGTTTTCCTTCTGTCTGTCTGTCTGTCAAGACCCTTAATTTCGGGAACGTGGAGGTATCGAGTTGAAATTAAAATCATACACCAAGGTCTGCAGTACCTTAAAGCTCAAAAAAATCTAATTTCTAAGTTAAGGAAAAAAACCATACATCGTTTATATCGCAAAAAACGTATATTTCGACACTCTCAAGGAATTCAAAATTCATAGGATACTTCCCGTTGTTCCCGTAATTTGGCATAGAGCAAAGATAAAGGAATAAATCTGAAAACAGAAAATTTGTGGTACGTCACAAAAAATCAAAAACTTATTTGATTTGGAGAAAAAATTCGCAACTCCATTCGGAAATATTGAAGGTAAGTTTGTCCGGAACCCTAAGTGCACGAGCCCGACTCACACTTGCCCAGTTTTTTAGTAGTGAAAACCAATACATACAATAAAAAACATACTAATCCGTTACGATATTTAAGAGGAGTTAGTGAAGAAGCAGACAGATACGGAAAGTGATAGTGATATGATAGATCATATCATCACTATCACTTTCCGTAGTTCCGTTTTCGTATCTGTGAGTTAAAAAAAGCACTGAGTACTCTAGTACTCTTTTTACTAGTGCTTTTTTTAAACTTAGAATTTCTTAAATAATTCATTCAGCTAATTCTAAGATTTAATTAAGACTGGGTTAAACAAAGTAAAAAAAATCGTTATTAATATGCAAATCGTACTTTTCAAGTAACGTTTGAAAGACGTCACTGATGACTGACGTTCCGATTCTTATTTGAAACGCTTTGTATGTTACATTATTGTTTTCCTCTTTTCTTACCAAAAAATGCGTCTTATCGTCGTATTCAAGTTTATCTAGGACATTAATGTCATTAATGTCCTAGATAAACTGCTGTCCCCTGTGCCTCAGAACGCACGTAAAGCTGTTAATGGTCTCGGTTGTTATTTGTAGATCTTTGACAGTCGTTAAGGTGTATCCAGACCTAGCGAATGCGCCGCGCGTGAGCCGCTTGCGAACTGCGCGTTTGTGCGGTTACAGCCTAAGTGTGGTGCGTCGCTCTAGTGCAGCTCCGGCAATGCTTGAGTGAGGTGCGCGTGCAGGGCGCGCGTGTAGCTCCTTCCGCGTTTGAACTATGAGCCTCGCGGGCGGCAGGCGCACACCGCTCGAGTGCGGAGTGGGGCTTTGTACGAACATGAAATGCACGCGCCCAGTTCGCAAGCGGCTCGCGAGCGGCGCATTCGCCAGGTTTGGACACACCCTTACGGAATAGTCAGACTCCAGAAAGTTTGATTATCTAAAGAGTTTCTTGTTGCCCAGTAACTGGGTTGTGGTCTGATAGGCAGTCGCTCCACGTAAAACACAGGTCTTCAACAGCATCAGGTTAGACTGGAATTCGACCCCAAGCTAGTTGGGAAAAGGGTAGAGAGATAATGATAGTCACAGCATTTTAGTAACAACATAAATTCTCAACTGAGTAAACACACAATTCATTGCGCCTCTACTTTGCAACGTTGCACCAACCAGTCTGCTGATTCAACGCTTTCAGTCGCCATTAGGTCCCCGTTCCCTTTCGTTAACTCTGCAAACTTGATTACTTGGAATACTGTGTTTTAGTTAGGACTGAAGTTTGAATGTTGTTTTGATTAAGACTTGGAAATTGAAGAAACTGTTTTCTTTAGTGCAGATTGATTGAACCAGCTTTGTATTATCAACTTTCCACCCGACTGTATGATGGTGCTAGTGGAGGAGACTACAAGCTTAATTGAACGTATATCGTTACACCAGTAGGCATGAGCTTGCGGACGACGAGCAATGGTTAGCTCGCCGTCCGGTCATCCCTTAAGGACCGAGTCCCAGTCGTCGACGGCACGTAGTATTCCAAGCGCCTTAAAGAGATGTCAGCAAAACCGTAGGGTGGGTCTCTACCTTAGGCAGAGCCGATGCCCGCTAGGGGCATGGAGATTTTCTGAAAAGGAAAACAGCGATCCTAGAACGCAATAGGTAACAGAAGGAACATAGGTGGGTTTTAGTTAGTAAAAGTCTGACATGCCCTCTTGCTCTACTCCAGAGTGAAAAAAACCATTGGATGATCTTCCACATCCCAGAAAAAATTCACTGTGTGATGGATATCAACTGTTACTAACTGCTCAACTACAACTTCTAGTAAGTCTACTAACTTAAAGAAAAAAGAAATTTTCATCGAGGCAACGACTCAAAACAAAAAAAGTAAACGATCTAAGATACTCGATATATTTTCTGCCTGATGGGAAGACTCGAGAAGGATTGAAATGGATCTTCAAAAGAAGCTTACAATATTGTTTAAGGATATAACACAGTAGGCAACATATTGCGTACACGTATTACATCCAAATTAGGGATAAAGCCCGAGTCATTTCCCGAAATACGCAGTCGGAAATTACGCCTTTCATATAGCGTTAAACCTAAATAAATACGAGGTCATCGCCCTCTTAAGTATAATAACAATCGCCAAACGGGGAACAATAAAAGAGCCTCCACAAATGACGGTATTTATGGATGTACGTCGCGCCCTTACCTAACAGTCAACCTTGTCACTGACCGCCCACCTTAATTAAATACTGACTGGTTTATATTTATACTCTACAAAAAAAAATACCTATTATCATAGTAATCATGACGATAAGAGGGAGGGACATAGATTATCAAGTATGCAGAAGTTTTTTTTTTAAATGCGCAAATCATCTAATGACTTCTCGCGCTCTGTGAGGGCGTGTCAGGCTTTTACTGACTAAAACAACACCTGTGTCCTTCTGCCCAACCTTGGGGGTCCAGACGCCTCCTGCCGGAGGCTCTACGCGTGGATCGTTCGGTCCATGGCCCTTTATGGCGCGCCGGTGTGGGCGCCGGGGCTGCGGAAGCAGCCGGCGGCCCGGCTGAACGCGTGCCAGAGGGTCATGGCCATACGGATGGTGCGAGGATACCGGACGATTTCCCGCGAAGCAGCGAGCCTCCTTGCTGGCCAGGAACCATGGGATCTGGAGGCAACAGTCCTTGCACTCATGCACGAACGGCGCATGGAGATGCAACGCCGGGGCGAAACTCCGCTGCCGCGACAAGTCGCAGCATGGCGGACAGAGCTCCGGCGAGTTCTCATGGTAAAATGGCGACAGCGACTGTCGCGACCCCGTGCTGGGCACGCCGCAATAATGGCGGTAAGTCCCCTCTTTGAGGCGTGGTTGGAAAGACCTCACGGCGTCCTCACATTCCGCATGACGCAGGTCCTCACCGGACACGGTAAGTTCGGGAGGTTCCTGCACCGGATTCGTGCGGAAACGACGCCCGGGTGTCGCCACTGTGTGGCCCACCCGGAGGACACGGTGGAGCACACGGTGGAGGTGTGCCCCGCTTGGGCAGAGCAACGCCGTGTCCTCGTGGGGGCAATCGGCGGCGGTGATCTCTCGCGCCGGGCCTTGGTCCAGGCCATGCTCCGGAGCGAGGAGGAGTGGCAGGCGGTCGCCTCCTTCTGCGAAGCAGTAATGCTAGCTAAGGAGGCGGCCGATCGCGTGAGGCAACGGTCCTTACGCTCCAACCGCCGCCGGGATTCCGGCGACCGTAGGCGCGGGCTTGCAGATGGCGAGCAATGGGTGGCTCGCCGTCTGACCGTCCGGTAACCGTCCGGACCGAGCCCAAGTCGTCGACGGCGCGTATTGTTCCACGCGCGCCTCAAGAAGATGTCAGCAAATCGTAGGGGCCCAGCAGGGTCGAAGCCTACTGGGGCCACGGGTAGTGTGAAAGCGGAACCCGGGGCCCTGGGACGAAGGCAACGAAGGAACAGGAGTGGGTTTTTAGTCAGTAAGAGTCTGACACTATCTCTCGCTCCGCCCAAGAGCGGGGATGTCATTAGGATAATTTTCCTACCCAATAAAAAAAAAAAAAAACACCTGTGTCCTTCAGTTGCCCTTTGCGTTCTAGGACTACGGGTTTCCTTTTCAGTAATTCTCCGTGGTCCTAGCTAGCGGGCTTCGGCCCTGCTGGGCCCCTACGATTTGCTGACATCTCTTTGAGGTGCGCGTGGATCACTACGCGCTGTTGACGACTGGGCTCGGTCCGATCAATTACCGGACGGCCGGACGGCAAGCTACCAATTGCTCGACGTCCGCTAGCCCGCGTCTACCGTGGCTGGTAGTCGGGGTCAGAATCTCGGCGGCTGGGGCGTGACGACATTCGTTCCCACACGCGTGCGGCCTCCTCCACCGCTAGCATTACTGCTTCGCAGAAGGAGGCAAGTATGTAAAGATACCCTAAGTCCTTATCCAATAGCGAATTTACCAATGAAATTGGCTGCAATCAGCTCATTTGAACTTCATCAAGAACTCCACCTTTAAAGCAGTAACTATATGAATACTAATAGCATAGCCGTGTCCTTGTAGAGGCGAATGGCGGTGGCGACTTCTCGCGCCGGGCCCTGATACAGACCATAGTCTAAAGCGAGGAGGAGTGGCAGGCGGCCGCCTTCTTCTGCGAAGCAGAAATTCTAGCGAAGGAGGCAGCCGCACGCCTTGCGAGGGAACGGCCGTTCCCAAGATCCCAACTCCAATAACCAGCCAGCGCAGGCATGGGCTTGAGGTCGACGAGCAATGGGTAGTTCGCCATACAGCCGTCCAGTAAGTAAAAAATCGCCACCCACCTTGAACAGCGTGATGATTAATGAAATAGTTTCAGTATTGTTACTGTAGGAGATTATACTACAAAGTACAGAAATCCGTCGTATTTAGGGTCAATTTCCTGCCTTACAAATAATTACTTTTTCACCGGTTTAATATGACACGTTCAAAATTAATGCTGAATCGGTAAAAGGCACAGTCTTCCCAAATTACTTGAGCGCTTGACCTAAAAGAGTCATTAAGTAACTTCAGAACTTTCCTTTGGTCGTGCAATTAAGTTTAGACAAAAAATGGCGAAGCGTAGTCGTCTGGCCTTGATCTTGGTGTGACGTCATAAGCGGGGTGGAACACCCTCGACGCCCACGGAGTAGAGTTTAAAGAAGCTTAGAGAAAGGTCGCGGTTACGGTGATAGCGGGACGGTATTGATAGTGGGTTGTATTTAATTAAGGACACCGCCGTGTAAGTTCTAGGTCATGGAATTAATAAATGTTTGGCTTGTGTTGATTGCGTTATTCCTACTTCGCATTCGGTGAGGAAAACTTCATGTTCAATTAAACTAATGTTAATGTTAATCAGAGTCAGAAAGAGTTGCTCAAATGAAAAAAGAAATGAAATTTTACAGTATCATAAACTCTAACGAATTTCCACCCTTTTCTACAATCCCGGTTTTTAGGGTTACGTACCTCAAAAAGAAAAACTGGTACCCTTATAGGATCACTTTGTTGTCCGTCTGTCTCTATGTCTGTCGCTCTGTCAGGACCCTTAATCTCGGGAACAAGTGGAGGTATCGAATTGAAATTAAAACCATATACTCAGGTCTGCGATCCCTTAAAGCATTGAAAAAAAAACAAACTTCTAAGTTAACTAAAAAAACGTATACGGCCGTTTATTTCGCAAAAAAACATATATTTCGTTACTCGCAAGGGAATCAAAATTCATAGGGTTCTTGTTGACCCAGAATTCTGAAATTTGGCACATACCAAGGCCATACAGCAAAGGCATAGGAATAAATATGAAAACAGTAAATTTTTTGTTACGTCACAAAAAAAAAATTGCGATTCGGATAAATCTTCGAGCCTCCATTCGGGAATTGAACTATTTATATAGGTAAGTTTGTACGGAACCCTCAGTGCGCGACTACGACTCGCTCTTGCCCAATATTTTTATTTTTTTTACTTGGGATTTCATCAAATAACTTCTCATGCTCTGGGTGGAGCTGGAGGGAGTACCAGACTTGTACTGATTAAAATCTACAGTGTTACTTCAGTCGCTTGTTATTGCGAGGGCTGCGGTGATGTTTTCAAACTAGCCGCAACCCTGGCAGGCGTCGGCTGCAATTTATTATCTCACCGGAAACCGACGATGTGTCGACGAGTTGTCGCCATGGGTATAAGTAACAACGAAGGAAGTGTAAATTAGACTTGCTGCACGTGAACAAGGTTCTATATTGAAGCCAACCATATCACTCAAAATCCGCTTTCAGTATGACCAAAACTTTACACTAAGCTTGCCAAAGACAATAGCTGAATTCGGTATTCCGTAGAACTGAGGTGCGAACGGATAGATTTTTCTTGGCAAGCTTCCTGCTGGTTAAAATGGTAATTTATATCCTTTGGCAGAATTGATGGGATCCTTTGGGGATCTAACGTTTATATTGTTGCCTGTTGGATATATTTGTAGTATTACTAGTACGTACTTGGTTTATATGTATTTATTGTGAACGTTGATAGTAACTACCTCGTAGTTGTCTGGCATTTTCGCTGAACTGGACCTTTTTGGCGCTAGCATGAAACACATGATGTTAGTTTTTCTGTTTTCTAGGTTTCAACATGTTTTTCTACATTGTGTGTATTTATGTATGTGCGCCAAATAAAATATTAAATCATTCAATGACTTCTTCCACCATAGGGTAGAGCGGGA
The DNA here is from genome assembly GCA_949316375.1 of Mythimna vitellina. Classification (NCBI taxonomy): domain Eukaryota; kingdom Metazoa; phylum Arthropoda; class Insecta; order Lepidoptera; family Noctuidae; genus Mythimna; species Mythimna vitellina. The sequence continues at coordinate 6,182,401 of OX438693.1, forward strand.
TTTCGCGTCAGACTTTTTTTTACACACACAAATAAGTTGATACACACATTAAAAGTGGATGTGGGCCCCAAGCAAGGCGTAGCCTGTTTCTTGGATTCCATATGCTCCACCGCTCCGGGCGTTTCTTCCGCACGAATCCGGTGCAGGAACTTCCCGAATTTACCATGTCCGATGTAAACCTGCATCATGCGGAAGGTGAGAACGCCGTGGCGTCTTTCCAGCCACTCCTCAAAGTGGGGACTTACCGCCATAATTATGGCATGCCCGAAGCTAGGATGGGCGGTGGCGAAGTGAAGGACACAGTTGTAATTTTTTTTTTCTGAAAAGCCCTCTCGCAGTACCCTGGGGTGGGAGAAGTCTTTGGATGATTTCCGACCTCAATAAAGCTAAGCTATAGACATAAACTCTGCTAGCTACTGTAGCTACTGATAACTGGAAAAAGTAATTCAGTAGAAATACGCTGTTGTAGTGTATTGCCAATCTTAGTATCCAGGTGCTTCTTCACCTATCGTATAGCGTAATGTCCCCTGGGTCTTATTTCTTTCATGATTCCGGCTACCTCTTGAAAACACACCTCTTGAAAAATTTTAATAGATACTTATTCCTGTAAGTTCTTGTTCCTTTTCACATCATCATTATAGCGTGCCAAAAAGTCATCATCACTATTACTTTACTGCGATCCTACCACACGGTAAGCGGGCTTGCGGACGGCGAGCATTGGGTGGCTCGCCGTCCGACCGTCCGGTCACAGTCCGGATCGAGCTCAAGTCGTCGACGGCGCGTACTGTTTCACGCGCGCCTCAAGAAGATATCAGCAACTGTAGGGGCCCAGCAGGGTCGAAGCCTACTGGGGCGAAGGGTCTGATTCTGAAAGGAAGGCTCGGCTCCGGTACGAAAGGCAACAAAGGAACAGTGGATTTATAGTCAGTAAAAGTCAATATCTCCCGCTCCGCCCAAGAGCGAGGGTTGTCATAATATGATTTTCGCATCTTGAGAAAATTTCTTCCATTTACGCAGGCGAAGCCGCCGGCAGCAGCTAGTTCTTGATATAATGCCGTTTTCCTAACCATCATATGGTAACTTAATCACTGTCAGTAAACGTTCAATTTTATCCAATATTCTTTCCTACATATTTAAAATGCAAAGAAGGATGACGCAAGCTTCTGGGGTGTTCTGTTTTTTACAACAGAGTTAAGGATTGTCGCGCCAGCAACGACTAGAAACGTCTTTGACTATAAATTTGTATAAATTTGTTTGACCACGCAATGTCTGCTATTCAAAGACCTGTGACATTCACCAACCCGCACTGGACCCGCGTGATGGATTACGGCATTCCCTCTCCTAGAGAGGAGGCCTGAGTCCCAGCAGTGGGGAGATTAAAAGGCTGATTATGCAATGTGTGCTTAGCATAAGTTCTGGCTATCATCGCCATAGTCAGAATCATTACTGATACGCAATTTATATGAGTAAATGTTGCTCACAAATGAACTTCATCACAAAGTTTCAGCAGGAGAACCAAGGTTACAGACATAGCTCGAATAAACGTTGAAGTTTTTAAGCGGAAGTGGGTAGTCTTAAAACGTAAAGGGCAAATGAAGGACATAGGTATGATTTAGTCAGTAAAAATCTGACACGGTCGCTTGGGTGACCGCTCCACCCGGAGCCGTAGAAGTCAGTGGATAATTTCTATCCTTAAAAAAAGTGGGTTGGGCATATTGCTCGCACAATAGATGGTCGATGGAAAGGATCTGGGGATGATCGCGTGCTTGAAGATGTTACCTACGTTGGAAGGCCTCCGATAAGGTGGACCGATGACCTGGCGAGGGTTGCGGGATCCCGATGGAGGCGAGACGCATAGAACCGGTCGTTGTGACATTTAGGTGAGGTTCATGTTTCTTAGTTGAAATGATGATGTTTGAAATGGCGAATCTGACCATTTTGGTTTATATGAAAAATTTTGACCGTACCGTATCTAGTAGTGACCACCGAGGTGTATTGGTTGTTTGTGTTTATTTTTTATACAATATTGTTTCCCTAGAGTTTTCTTACGTTAATGAAGTATCTTTCTAGTTTACTTGTCTTAGTAATCAATATGAGAAAAGCGTTGATTTATTTCTTTTGTGAAATACAGTAAGTAATATGTATAGTGTTACCGTATAAGTGACGTTGAGTGGTAGAGGAAAATAAATAATTAATATTGCTGCTGTTAGATTAATGTTAGTCTAATGAACCTATTAATTACAAAGAAATGTTTTTATATAGGGTACCTGTTTTTAGGGTTCCGTACCTCAAAAGGAAAAGAGGAACTCTTTTAGGATCACTTTGTTGCCCATCTGTTTTTTTTTTATTCTTGATAGGTTGCGCTTGACCGCTATCTATATGTCTGTCAGGTCCCTTTATCAAGGGGACGCGTAAAGGTATCGAGTTGAAATTAAAACCATATACTCAAATCTGCGGTCCCTTGAAACTGTGTAAAAGTCAAACTCCCGTTGACCCAGGATCCTGAAATTTAGCATAAAGTAAGGTCTTATTAGGAATTAATCTGAAAATAGAAAATCTTCGAGACTCTATTCGGGAATTGAACAATTTACATAGATGAGTATGTATGGAAAAAAACAGAGATCAAATTTGGGAATACCTGTTTCAGTATCGGTGGGAAGACATACCCAGGTATCACTACTGTGCGGATCAGGCGGAGGTCATGATGGAGCATACGGTGGAAGTGTGCACCACTTTTACAGACCACCACCACGTCTTCATGGAGACGATCGCCAGCGTCGACCTCTCGCGTTCAGCCCTGGTTCAGGCCTTGGTACGGAGCGACAGGGAATGGGAAGCAGTCACCTCTTTCTGCAAAGCAGTAATGTGATGGAAGAAGGTAGCGGAAACCGTGAGGGAAAGGAATTCTTTACATCTTAGCCGTCGAAGTAGAAGACGTATCATCAACCACGATCACCCTGTCACTTCTTTACAGAGTTCTCCTTAAGCACGGGCTTGCGGCAGTGAGCAATGCTAAGCAGCTCAATGGCCTAGGGCTGAAGGATGTTAAGAAGACTGACAGCATTGCCATGCACTGGCTGAGGGACATTTAATGTCTGCGTAGCTCAACAAAACGATAAGAGTTTTTTTTTAGCTTTTTCAGGTTTGGTCCCATCGCAAAAGTTCTTTAATTCATTAATAATATCATCCAATATCATTCAATCAGTGCTTGTGCGGCGTCTCTCCGCAGACCATGTCCCACCTTCGATCCTGCATCACGTGCCCTGTTACCTGTTCACGTAGGGACCTAATGACAGCATCAGCGGACGGCACTGCCGTGGCCGAATACTGGGCCATACAAGGAATTTGACTAGTTTTGCCATCGATACGCTAAGAAGAAGATCCAATTTATTTAAAGTTACCCTGTATTTTCCGGTTGACCTTGTTGACAAAACAACCGACTTAAATATCTTACAAACAGCTTTCCAACTCACATTCCATTATATTTGATTGGGCTAAACTTTGTTATGTCATAAAAATAAAGCGAGAATGTCATTAAGTAAGAATACGCAGTAATAACTTCAGATTTTATGAAGCTATCAAAGGTAGGTCTCATAAATTGTCGAATTTTCCCCGGCACTGTTCCTGGGAGATTGGTATCTGTTTTATTATAAGTGTTAACTTTTGATCGGAGAAGGAGGAGCTATAATAATAATAGCCGCATCGGTTGATATCCGAAGTTAAGCAATGATTGTTCCGTACCTTGACCTGAACCAATTCCTAGCGCCAGGCCAAGGCACAGTGCTCCACCGTGCTCACCGGGCGTTCCGTACAATGGTGACACCCGGGCATAATTATTTTCGCCTGAACCCGAAACAGGAACCTTCCGAACTTGCCATGTCCGGTGAGGACCTGGTTCATGCGAAAGATGAGGACGCCGCTTCGTGGCACCTCTTCAGCCACTCCTCAAAGACCTACCTACAGCCGCGGTTTTGGGGTGCCCAGTTTTGAACATGTTCTGATTTAATTAAATCGTTTACTATTCTTTCTTGTAAGGCGCGCTAGCAACACAACCACAACTCATTACAAACGAAAAGTTCTTAACCGTGTAATGAGCAAGTCAGTAAAATAAAAAGTGATTAGTGTGATCAAAGCTAGTTATGTTGGAATAGCCATCTATCACTTTTGATAAAAAGGAATGACCTGGTCATCCTGGTTCGTGGATATCAGCTGAAAAAGAAGTACAAGATTGGGCATTGTGGTGACGCTTGGAGGAGGTCTATGTGGTGCAGTGGAAATTTATCTGTTATGGCCGTAAGTCCCTTTTTTGAGGAGAAGCTGGAAAGACAACATAGCGTCCTTATCTTCCGCATGATGCAAATCCTCACCCGTCAGTTCGGGAGGTTACTGCACCGGATTTGTGCTGAAGAAACGCCCGGAGGACACGGTGAAGCATATGGTAGAGGTGTGCCCCGCCTGGGTAGAGCACCGCCGTGTACTCGCGGCTGTAGATCGACAGCAGCGATCCCTCGTGCCGGGCTTTGATACAGGTCATGGTCCGAAGCGAGGAGGAGTGGCAGGTCGCCTCCTTCTGCGAAGCAGTAATGCTAGCAATGGAGGCAGCCGCACGCGTGAGGGAACGGCACTCACGCCGCCGGGATCCCAATCTCAGCCACCGTAGGTGCGAGCTTACGAACAGTGAGCAATGGGTAGCTCGTCGTCCGACTGTCTGGTAACCGTCCGAACCAAGTCCAAGTCGTCGACGGCGCGTAGTGTTCCACGCGCGTCTCAAAGAGATGTTAGCAAAATCGTAGGGGCCCAGCAGGGTCAAAATCTACTGGGGCCGTGGGTTATGCGTTAAGAGAACCCTGGGGCCCGTGAACGAAGGCAAAGAAGGAACAGGAGTGGGTTTTAGTCAGTAAAAGTCTGACCCACTCGGCGCAAGGGCGTGAGATGTCATTAGATAATTTCCCACCTAAAAAAAGCAGTGGAAGTCATCGGCTGAAATTATAATGATGAGTACAAATAAATATAACTATTTTATTGTGCTGACTTGTGTTAAAAACAAAAGAACGATTACATTTTACCTATCTTCTAATATATAAAAAAAATCGTCTCAGTGTTTGTAATCGAACTCCTTCGAAATGGTTTGACCGACGTTTATGATTTTTTTTGTGTATATTTGATAGGTCTGAGAATAGGCTGTAGATTATTTTCTAACCTCATTCCCCACTCCCCACTTTTTTACATGTAACTGATGCAACGAAATTATTCATTTGTCTTATAATTATAGAGGAAAAAATTGTATTTTTGTTTGTAATGGTTGGGGAGGGAGAGGCGGGCCAAAGAAGTAATTAATACATTGTGTAAGGAGTGATATGAAAGAAAATGGAATTAGTAATAAAGTGGCAGGTGACAGGTCAGAATAGAGGAAAAAAACAAGTAATACGGGAAAAGAGCAGGACGACGATGTATTTTTTTTGTTATTAATTAACTTAAAAACTACTGGACGAGTTTTACAAATTCTTTCCTCAGCATAAATCATTCATTTTTTTGCAAACATGGGTAGAAATATAAAACATTGTTTTTTTTATATAAATAATAAACTTCTCCATTTTTAATTATTACAATGAAAAGTAAGTACAAGATAATAGATTAAATATGTCAGCCTTGTTAGTCATACTTATGAAATAATTATTACATTATTTAAATGTCAGAATAAAAACGAAATCAATAAAAAAAAATTTCAAACGAATATAAATTAAATTCCAAACAGAATACATAAAATCGCATTATGCTGGTGAAAGAACCGAGTCACATCTATCTATACTAATATAATAAAGAGGAAAGATTTGTATTTTTATTCGATAAACTCAAAAATTACTGAACGTATTTTAAAAATTCCTTCACCAATAGCATCCTATTTTATAACTGAGGGACATAAGAACGCTGGCAAAGCCACTGGCGGAAGCTGGTAGATTATAATTATATTTTTTACTTTCACGGGGGCAAATTTGCAAGCAGAATCTAGTAAATTATAAGAAAGCTGAAAAACAATTGAAAATACGAGTATGTTATCTTATAATAGTAGCGAAGTCTGTTCGGTAGTCGAGCGTAGCCATTTAGTTTTTTGAGAAAATCTATATGTTTGCAGTACCATTGTTATTCTTTGATTCCCAATCTTCTTTTTTCTTTATAAATGATTAATATACTGAATAGGTACCTACAAAGTATCATTCCCCGGCCCAGCATCACATGTGTATTAATAACCATTTAGTCTATTGATCAAAATCAATCAATAAAAATCTTTATTTGCTACAATGTGGTACATAAGGTGTTACAGTAAATTTGTTTAAGAATATCCTGCCATCACATGGCGTGCAAATGTATTCACAATCACTGATGTCAATTAATCTAACCTATCTATTACCGATTCTATTGATATTTATAATATTGGTGTGCTAAGAGACTAAAATGTATTTGTAAAGACTAACATACTTAAGTACTTACATAAAGAAGTAATGGGTTCAATTGAAAGATAAAAGCGCATTGTGATTGGCATTTAAATCGGCATCGCACGTGAGCCCAGACATTTGTAGCTGTAAAGTTCTCGTTAAAATGGCTGACTGTCACACCTTAACGTAACAATTGATTGCTTTACTGCGCTGTAAAGTATTCCAGTCTTAAAGCCTGAGCTATGAAGAACTGGAGAACATTATCGTCCTAAGAACTTTTTGCAAGGAAATGGAAGAATTTGACAGACAACAAGAGGAAGAAGGCTGTTATGTGCGGTACAGATAAAGCGACACTAATCTGCATGGTTACTGTATGAACTATAAAAGTCTTAGACCTCTCAGTCTGTTTCAGTGTTTTTTTTTTTCAGGGTAGTCACTAAGGGCTATATTTCAACGGGACACCATGGCGACGCAACCAGTTGCCGTTACCAACAAAATGTATACAGTTCTATAGAGATTTACTCATCTGGTGTCCGTTTGGTTGTGCAACCAATTTGGTGGTGCGACCAGTTCGGTCGCCAGTCCGACCGCCAGTGACGCCCCCACCAAAGAGTATGTTAGGACTATATTTCACCGGGACACTATGGTGGCGCAACTGGTCACGCCGCCATGGTATCCCGGCGAAATATGGCCCTTAGGAAACACCAGCCTTTAGCGAACTGGCGCGATCCAGTAGAAAATGAGCAAGTTTGCGGTATCTTGGGTACATCATAATCATGGCTGTATACGATGGAGGTATGCCCCAATGGGGCGGAGCACTGCCGAGTCCTTGTGGAGGCGATTGACGGCAGCAATCTCTCGCGCCGGGCCCGCTTTCAGGTCATGGTCCGGAGCGAGGAGGAATGGCAGACAGTCTCTCCGAATCCTCCTCTTTCTGCGAATCAGTAATACTAGCGAAGGAGACGGCCGCACGCATAAGGAAAAGGATATCCTCAGGCCCCTAAACGGATGGGGCCTATAGCATAGCATAGCATAGCATAGTCGGCCTTATAATGTTCCCACTGTTGGGACTCAGGCCTCCTCTCTAGGAGAGGGAATGGGCCGTAATCCACCACGCGGGCCCAGTGCGGGTTGGTGGATGTCACATGCCTTCGAATTTTTGGTTCTAGGACATGCCGGTTTCCTCACGATGTTTTCCTTCACCGTTTTGAGAACAGTAGTGATGAAATAAATTACACAAAGTAATGCGCCTGGCTGGGTTTGAACCCGCGACCTACAACTTGTAAGTCGGGGCCGTTACCACTCAGCCACCACTGCTCAACCACTGGGGCCTATATTAACACAAAAAGAAATATATATATATATTATAGTTTGCAAATCGTCAGTTCAAGGATTTCCATATTTAACTTCTAATAAAACTTTAAGTCTTCTAATAAAACTTTACGTAATATTATAAACTTTACTACGTTAACGGTGTAAACGCAGTCTATCTTTACGACTTGACTACACAAACGTGACGTTATTCCATTAAAACTTGACCCGTGCGAACTTATTATCTTCCCCCTGTTACGTTCAATTTGCTTTACTGGGGGTAAGGGAGGGAGGCCTTTTTAAACTGGATACCTAGTGATCCGTCTTTGAAATTTTAGATGGAACAGTCTTATTTTAGAAACGGCGTTTACATTTTCGTATTGGGTTTCCGAATGCTAATTCTTTTGTTCTATCATTTAGACGGGAGGTGCTTGTTCTAAGTTTAGTAAGAAGCTTAGAGTCTCTTTGTTGTAATTATTTAATGCGTTTTTGATGTTGTCGTTGTGTAGGTAAATAATGGACAAATTAACTAAGCTACTTTGTTGTCTTGGTTTGTTAATCCATTTAAAATTAAATTGTGAGCGAGGAACATAGGTAATATAAGGATGGCCATTGATGTACGGACAGATGCTAAAGTGCATGGATAGTACAGAAATAAAATCGCGTGAAGCGAGAAATGACGCCATCTAGCGTGAAACCAGGATTGAAATGTTGCTATCGACAACATTACATTGTACTGTTAATAGATGGCGTCGCTGTGCTTTAAATGATTAATGCTTAATTAATGTTTATTTTTGTACTTTATTTTTGTTTCTTCAAACACTGAAATAATTTATAGTTTATAAATATATATTTAATTATATTATAAATATTTGATTATCTATGTGTTAGTTTTCAAACTTGAGAGGGTAGGTTGAATATAGATTTAAAAATAATAACTAGTAGGTAGTATAAATAATACTTAGACCAGAGTTATGACATAGCTCAATTGATTGTTCGCTAAGTTAATTTCGATTATCTCGTTCCAGCGCTTTTCGTTGAATTTTATTTTTAACCAGATGTATTGTCTACTTATTTTACCAAAATGTGTAGATATGGATTGTTAAATTTAGTAAAAAGAGTATATATATCAAGGTAAAAACTTGTCAGAAATAGCCAGAGAGACCGGTGTAAACGTAAGTAGATTTTTTTTCTTCTTTTATATAACAAAACCTCCTTTATAATAATCATTATGGGGTATTATATATTTCTGTTTTATTGTTGCAGAGAAAAACAGTTGCTCTATGGGTAGGACGATTTGAAGAAGAGGGTTCTTTGAAACACCAGAAAAGAGCTGGCAGACTAAAACTAATAAACATGTTGCAGCGTCAAACCATGATAAGGGAGTACGAAGAAAATGGACGTCTGTCGACGAACCACTATGCTGGTTTATTTGACACAAGCGTTGACACTGTTCGTCGTGCTCTTCATACTTAGCTAAAAGATGCATCATCGGAGGCATGTTGTGAAATCCTTGCTATATGGATTACATAAACTTTGATTAGAGTAGTGTCATCTTTACTGATGAAAAAACTTTTAAGTCCAGTGAACACGGACGGTTATGTTTGTGGCGTCAAGATGATAAATAATTATAATACTGAATTAATAGTATTTACTCAGTACTTATTCTCTGTATTAACTGGAGACCTTGTTATGTGTGTTTAATTTAATACCCGTATTTAAAACAACTTAAAAAAGTTATGAACACTTGATATATTGTTGTGCAATTTTATAGTTTTTAGCCTACATTTAATCCTTTTGACATTTGGGATAAAATTATCTGGTCTCTTGTTTGTTTGTTAAGGTTACATAAGCTTCAATCCTCTTTCCAATTTTGGAAACGAATACTTAAGCTAAGGCCTCAATAAGAAGTTATATATAATATTATAATCTTATTCGGTGATTAATAAACGGTGATTAATAAACGGCAATTAATAAACGGTGATTGTTGAATTTGAATAAGAAATTGTAAGGAATAAACATATTATTTTTTTAATAGTGCCTTTTTGTTTGATGAGCCTGTTTACCTGCATTTTTTTTTCGTTTTGCTGAGTAACTACTCACTTGAATATTATATTACAAATAAATAAATATCCACTTGTAGCTTTGTTATAATATACCTACCGATTTCTTTTGTTTGTTATTCAAAACTTACAAAAAGTGTGAGTACTACGTGAGATTCGAACTCACGGCTTATTGATTTACGCATCTATCTGCACATGCTAAACCGCTAGGTCAACTTGACTCCAATTTAAATGATGAAATTATGAACTACAGTCAGTTGTTGATGACAATGACAACGCATGTGTGTATTTTCTGTCAGACTAAAAGTCAAGTTTATACTTTGTGGGATTGCCTTTGGACGCCACTTAGCTGTGAAGAAACCAACGCCATCTAGTTAAATTGTTGAAAACTTGAACTTTAACGTGCAAGGGAAAATAGGCGTTAAAGTATCCAAGCACTTTCGCTGGCCTCTGTACTAATATTATACTCGCATTTTATCAGTTTTTGTCTTTTTAATTTTATTATGAGGCGTGTTACCACTGATGACACTGAAACGTGATTTTTCACAATAAGCCTAATCAGAAAACTAAAGACACTTAAAGGGCAATAGAGGGGGCTATGCTTGGAGTATCCTTGCGGATTGAATCAGAAATGAAGATAGAGAGAGAACTAAGGTTACCTACTTAGCGCTCGAAAAATCAGCAAACTTAAGTGGCAATGGGCCGGAGCACATTAGTCGCAGAAAAGATGGTCGGTGAGGCCAATAGGTACTGGAGTGTTAACCGCGTAACGGGAGATACATCGTTAGAAGGGCTCCCAAATGCTGGATCGATGACCTAAAGAGGATTGGAATACGATGAATGCGAGACGCACTGATGATTTCTCCATCTGTATTCACAAAAATTATTGTCAGGAACTATAATTCAATACTATACTTACCTGCGCAGAAAACTCGAATACCAAAAATGTTATATACGCCATCGTGCCAGTATTTTAAAATACACACGTTCCAATTTCAATTGATATCTGAAAGAAATATCTGGTTCACTCTGAACGAGGACACATCGGAAATGGAAAGTTATTTAATTTGCCAAGTTCAAATTGTGAATTGAAATTTATTTTCCTTTCATTAAAATGCAAATATCTTACATTTGAAATCGTTTTCCTTAGGAACGGTGAGATATCAACGACCTCAGAGTGCTCGGTTTTTCTATTTAAATGCAGTATTCAACTTGACTTTATGCTTAGGTTTTGCCCTTTATTAAATTATTTTTTTTCTTCTTAACTACTTTGCGATTTGACTTTGATCGAGTCATTGATTTTTATCATCATTTCGTTTTATCAGTTATCACCTCCTATAGCAGTTAAAATCAACGCACCTATTTTTTATTCAATTCTTCCCTGTCATGGTCTTGTTGGTGCATGGTGTTGGTGGTTAACATACGCATCCTTGTACAGATGATGCTACCTCTGTTGAGCTGGTGAGTTTCTGCCACCGCACAAAGGAGCACGGAAACCGGGGATCCGGCTCGAAGGACCAAAAAGATGTAAGCACTGCTGAACGGGTCGCACACACCTTGATTGAATGACAGTCACTGATAGTTAAAGATCTGATTTATTGAGTACTTTTAGTTACGTACCACGTGATACAATGCAATAAGAATGATCGTTAATGAGTCCAGCTGTCTATAAAAGCTGATTGTACTGCAATATAATTTGTAAAAAACAACGGAAAATTGCTGCTGATTTGCATTGCGTACGATGAAAGACAGTATAAATTAATTAATCCTCATTAATTTACTCACAATTATTATTCAATTTAGGGAATTAAATCATAAATCTTGTGATTTTTATATCTTTAAAAAAGGAATACTATTGAACCGGCTAATGTCTCATAACTACAGTATAATTAACTTTTGCGCAATCTGCTAAAAAGGGATATTTCAGTGATCACAATATCACCCTAGTTTATGTATGAATGTAGGTTGGTAAATGTAATCTGGGAAGCCAATATCGCGCATATTAAAGCAGAGCCTGCTTGTCATGAGTTTCATCAATCAATTAGCTGGCTAACCACTTCCATGCAATAAAACCGTAATCTGTTATGTCATCATGATTTGTTGTACTAGATCTATCTTCTCTACAATGTGAAGACTAATATGGCAATAAATGTTGGTAAACGCTATCATTATGAACACGAAACCTCAAAAAAAAAAAAAACTGTCCCGTACATTTAAGATTCGCCAAGGTTCCTCTATTATATTTTAAGTCTACTCTTTATTTTTATAGTCATAGTGAAAACTTGAATATTATATATATATACTTTTATACTAATCCTAACTATGTATATACAAAGACACAAATTACTCCTCCACATCGCTGTCATCCGGAAATGTACCCAGAAGGCTGGCAGCATTGCCATGTTGAATGGCAATGTTAATTCGAACGAGCCAGCCGCCGCAGTCACGCAGTGTCGGTCAGACCGCGTGAAATTTCCTTGGAAAGGAGACGCGCACTCGAAGCCCATAAACTAAGCGTTTCGACCCCAAACAGCTCAAAACTGTAATTACCAATAGGGTTACAGTATTTGCACCGTTTGAGAGTCTCAGTAGCCGCAGCGGCAGCACAGCCCGACGAAATATATATTTATATATTTTTTTATTTACAGTAGATTTTTTTTTTCGTATCACTGTCGACTTTGAAACGTGCCCAAATGACTGACGGCACTGCCACGTTATATGTCAATGCTTAATCTCGCTTTATTCGCCAAAAAGTACTGTACGATGAGTTCGAGTTGTTAGTACTTTAACGCGTTCAAAAAGTTTATCGCATTTGGCTCGCTGGTTGATTAAGAGCTTGGAACGGCCGATTCTTCCCTCGATCACATTGACGTAAAACTAATTCACACTAGGCACTCTGACTTATACATTGATTCATGTTTTGTTGTTATTTTTTGTAACTGTGTGTAGAAACAGATTTGCATAATTTTTTCTGGGTCAAGTGCTTGACGGCGGACTCACGTCGTGGTTACGATGACTGATGCCAATTTATTGTGGATGGTCCCTGAGCAATGTCTTTAAGATAAAAAACTCCATGTAGTTAGTGAACTTGAATGTCTTGTGTGAATGCATGTACTTAATTATTTGAACGTTATGTGGAAACTAGCGTCTGCTAGAGGCTTCCTCCTGCTTGAAAGTAGACAATTATCCCAAGAATATTTTTCTCTAGGGACAAAAAGTATTCCGTACCCTATGTTGCTACTGCCTTGGAGTAGCATTGGGAGGGCACTCCGGTATCACCGGATGCCCGACTACCTCTGTCGTGTGGTCGAGGCGTACCTGTCTGACAGGTACATAACCTACCCTGGTCACCAGGGGGAGTGGGAACGTCGAGAGATGTCGTGCGGTGTTCCGCAGGGATCGGTACTAGGGCCGCCCTTGTGGAACATCGGATACGACTACGTGCTGCGCGGCGACCTCCCTGGCGGGGTCAGCGTGGTCTGCTACGCAGACGACACGCTGGTCCTGGCGCAGGGAGAGTCGTACCAGGCGGCGGTCGAACTAGCGACACGCGGGGTTGCGACAGTCGTTGGCAGGATCCAGGAGCTGGGACTCGAGGTGGCATTGCACAAGTCCGAGGCCATGTGCTTTCACGGCCCTCGGAACGCGCCACCACCGGGTTTCCAGCTAACGGTGGGAGGAGTCCACATCGGCGTCGGGTCAACGATGAAGTACCTGGGACTCGTTCTCGACAGCCGATGGGATTTCGACGAGCACTTCCGACGTCTGGCTCCCAAACTAAATCGGACTGGGGCTGCCCTCGGGCGGCTCCTGCCTAACCTTGGGGGTCCAGACGCCTCCTGCCGGAGGCTCTACGCGGGGATCGTTCGGTCCATGGCCCTTTATGGCGCGCCGGTGTGGGCGCCGGGGCTGCGGAAGCAGCCGGCGGCCCGGCTGAACGCGTGCCAGAGGGTCATGGCCATACGGATGGTGCGAGGATACCGGACGATTTCCCGCGAAGCGGCGAGCCTCCTTGCTGGCCAGCGACCATGGGATCTGGAAGCAACAGTCCTTGCACTCATGCACGAACGGCGCATGGAGATGCAACGCCGGGGCGAAACCCCGCTGCCGCAACAAGTCGCGGCATGGCGGACAGAGCTCCGGCGAGGTCTCATGGAGAAATGGCGACAGCGACTGTCGCGACCCCGTGCTGGGCACGCCACAATTATGGCGGTAAGTCCCCTCTTTGAGGCGTGGTTGGAAAGACCTCACGGCGTCCTCACATTCCGCATGACACAGGTCCTCACCGGACACGGTAAGTTCGGGAGGTTCCTGCACCGGATTCGTGCGGAAACGACGCCCGGGTGTCGCCACTGTGTGGCCCACCCGGAGGACACGGTGGAGCACACGGTGGAGGTGTGCCCCGCTTGGGCAGAGCAACGCCGTGTCCTCGTGGGGGCAATCGGCGGCGGTGATCTCTCGCGCCGGGCCTTGGTTCAGGCCATGCTCCGGAGCGAGGAGGAGTGGCAGGCGGTCGCCTCCTTCTGCGAAGCAGTAATGCTAGCTAAGGACGCGGCCGATCGCGTGAGGCAACGGTCCTTACGCTCCAACCGCTGCCGGGATTCCGATCCCGATTTCCGGCCACCGTAGGCGCGGGCTTGCAGACGGCGAGCAATGGGTGGCTCGCCGTCTGACCGTCCGGTAACCGTCCGGACCGAGCCCAAGTCGTCGACGGCGCGTTTTATTCCACGCGCGCCTCAAGGAGATGTCAGCAAATCGTAGGGGCCCAGCAGGGTCGAAGCCTACTGGGGCCACGGGTAGTGTGAAAGCGGAACCCGGGGCCCTGGGATGAAGGCAACGAAGGAACAGGAGTGGGTTTTTAGTCAGTAAGAGTCTGACACTATCTTCCGCTCCGCCCAAGAGCGGGGATGTCATTAGGATGATTTTCCCACCCAATAAAAAAAAAAATAAAAAAAAAAAATATGTTGCTAAATTCTGTTCAAATCCAACTATACAATAGTCGTTTAAGCACAAAGAAGTAACAAACATACATACCCATTAGTGTGATTTATACATATAGTATTTTCCATTTTGAAGGTTTCAGGAATGTCACAAAGTACTCGTAAACACACCATAAGTTAGCCAAATTAGTCATCTGTGGCACAAAATTCATTTTGTACTACCATCTAAAACTGTATTTAATAATTTAGCATGGTAAAATAATCCTATTATTGGCTTTTTGGTGGTGTGAGGAGACTGGAAAATGTATATTTGACTCAACATATAATGGTCCTTCCAAGAGCCTGATTCAATTTAGTAGTGATGGACCAGGAGAAGCGGCTTACGAGTTGTATGCTAGTCGTGTGTTAAAACCAAGCGAGCGCTCTACTTTGTATAATTTATTTCATCACCACTGCTCTTAAAACGGCGAAGGAAAACAACGTGAGGACTCTGGCATGACCTGTAAACAAAAATTCGAAGACATGTGACATTCATCAACCCACACTGGGCCCGCGTAGTGGATTACGGCGCATACACTCTCTAGTATGGACGCATAAATCGAAGCAGTCAATTGTACAATCCACAGGTGAAATCAACATCCCACATACATAGATACATACCAATTAAAAAGAACTGGAGTGAGACGGCGACCCCGCCTGACCTATTTCTGTTCCCGATCTAACTCAGGTCAATATGTACAGGCTTCTATTTAACTTTGAACTTTATGCTCATCGCTATAAATTTAATTTTTGCGCTGCTGGCCTCTGTTCCTGAAATAGAATCGCGAGACATTCGACATCGATTGTTCTATGCAGGTCGCAGGTAATATAAAATTGATGGCACTCGCGTTATTGAAAGTGATGGTGGTTTGCCGATATAGTACTGTTTATTGCTCTGTAGTTAATGCTTGTGTTCTTTTAAAGTGCTTAATTTTTAGTATTGTGGCTTGAAGTTAAATGTTTGCTGAAAGAAAAAAAAAATACTAGTGTGCTTCACCATCAATGATTGCATCACTGCTTACCATCAGGTGGGTTCGCAGTCAAGCACTAGTTTATATCAAATTTAAAAAAAAGAAATTAATATTTGACTAGTTAAATAATCTAATTAATTTCAATATTATTTAGGTTAATAAATAAAATAATTTTCGAGTACAACTCTTAACAAAAATGGGGAAATGATTAAGCAATATGGATTTATTTTGTATCTGAGATGAATAAATTATTATTATTTTATTATAAGCGTGTAAGATAAAGTTGATTCATACATTAATTTATTTTTCATTAAATATTCACTTTTCTTTATGTTGTTTGTCTAATGAAAGTAGATTTCATTAAGTAGGTCAATAGTTCATTAGGGATTTTTTCGAGTGAAGTTAGGTGATTCTTGGTAAATAGTGATTTATAAAGTTGGTATAGCTTGACATTTCAAGCCATTAAACAATTGGACAATATAATATGGAATTGTTGAAATAGACGCGGTAAAATGGATCTAAGAATTTAATTATTGATTACCTCAGTAACGCTTGCCGAGACGGTTAAGTCGACACAAATGTATATTGGATAAATACTGAAAAACATTAGAATGTGTTTTATTCTCTTTTTAATGGAAAGCGAAGTTACTAAATATTTTGTAAAATTATAAATCATTAAGAGCACAAACCTTGCGAAGTCAATGAAAATAAAGTAATTCAGTAGTACTATGATATCCTTATACCTTTAATACGACGATATTATAGACTTCTTTTCTCTTAACTCTGTTAGTATCTACTAATGGGAAAAACCCGAGGTACCTGGGTGTGGCGTTGGATAGAGCGTTGACTTTTAACGTGCACTGCCTCAACACGAAGCAGAAGGTTGGGTCCCGGAACAATCTGTTGCGCCGCCTTATATCGACCAACTGGGGAGCAGCACCCGATGTTCTTCGCACAACTGGCATGTCTATATGCTTCTCTGCAGGTGAATTCGCGTGCCCCGTGTGGCACCGATCAGTACACGCAAAACAAGTAGACATCGCACTGAACGAGACGTGTCGAATTATATCGGGATGCCTTAAACCGACTCCGCTTAATAAGCTATATCCGTTGGCTGGTATTGCTCCACCTGCTGTACGTAGGGATGTCGCATGCGCGATTGAAAAGAAATCTCAAGAATCCGATTCCCGACATCCCCTCTTCGAACACAAAACAGCCCCAAGTAGGCTTAAGAGCCGGAAGAGCTTCCTGCGTAGCACACAGGCCATTAATGACCCACCACCTAACGAAAGATTGAAGCTTTGGGAAGAGCATCACCTGCCACCATCCGACTTTTTGAGACCCCAAGAGCATCTCCCACCTGGACGCGATTTGCAGTGGCCGGTATGGAAGGCACTAAATCGGTTGCGAACCCAGGTAGGCCGCTGCAAACACAACTTGGCAAAATGGGGTTTTATAGACCCATCGAATACTCAATGTGAGTGCGGAGCTCCTGTTCAAAACATGAGCCACATGTTGGAATGCCCCAGGTGTCCGTATACCTGCACTTTGGAGGATTTGATGAGTGCTACCGATGCTGCTATTAGTGTGGCCGCCTATTGGGCCCAAAAGGTTTGACGAGTTTACCATCGAATCGAAAAGAAGAAGAAGAATGGGAAAAAGTCTACCCAAGTTCATCCAAGTAATGTTTTGGATATTCATCATCATCATCATCATTATCAGTCATCATTATTTCAGTGTCCCCAAAGTGTCACCGCACCGACCGGTTAAGCGTCTCGCGTCCATCAGATTCCTGCGAGCCTCATAAGGTCGTCGGTCCAACTTGTGGGAGGTCGGAAGACCTCCCACAAGTCGCTGTGTCTTCCGGTACGCAGTCACCACTCCAGAACATTTCGGCCCCATTGACCATCTGTTCTGTGAGCAATGTACTTAGCTCTCTGCCACTTAAGTTTGGCGATTCTTCGGGCTATATTGGTAACCTTGGTTCTTCGGCAGATAACTACATTTCTGATTCCATCATACAAAGAAACTCTTAGCATAGCCCTCTATATTACCATTTAGACTTTAAACCTTCTGATGAGGCTCCTTGTGAGCTGCCACGTTTCAGAACCATACATACCTCATCACTGGCAATACGCACTAGTCATAAACTTTCATTCGTTTCAGACAATGTAGTATTTTGGACAAGAAAATACCGTGAAGTTTCAAGTAATGCTGCCCAGTCGAGCATGGACAATCACGTCTTCATAAATAAGAAGTTACAAGTCTACAATTAAACATAAACCACACAAAACCATCCATTAAGCAAGCAAACAACAAATACATACAAAATAAAATAATTGATTGCATACATTCAGTTCATTCCATCAATCACGTTCGATTAGAATGTCAGAGTGATGAATTAGTTTGAACGTAACGGCCATCCGCGACCGTTGCTATGAAAATTGCTGCAGGGGCAAAACTTTATGTTAGGTTGGATTGGGTAGTTAGTAAGGAAGAGTTATGCGTTATGTGAATAAAAACTAAGTCATTGTTAAAAGAAAATAAAGCTCTATTTGTCATACAACTAAATAAATTAATACAAAGCAAAGAATAGGTAGATTATTGTGATGTTTGGGAACGCTGAACGTCTTTCGAATGAAATAATAAAAAAAAATCTACCAATAATATAACGTCCACGTAACAAGCCCTCAAGCAGAAGATGTTATATCTCCAGTGAATTTTATAAATACTGTAAATTACCGCTCCAGGAATGGAACAAATTAAAAAAAAATTTTGAAAGATCAAATAACTTCTCCTGCTCTTGGTGAAACGACACTCCCTCTTGTTTCAGATTTTTATTAAAACTAAACTAACACTCACACTGATTCCTTCTGTTGCCCTTTATGATCCAGGGCCGAAATAACTTTTTCGAACAAACTCGCAGCCCTGAATCTACAGTGACCCAAAAACGAAATTACAATCCAAAAACCCTACATACATTTCAACTGTGAACGAATAAATACATAAACAGATATGACCAGATCTACATAAAAGGTAAAGATCTAAAAATAAATAAAATGAAAGAAGGGAGGTCCCATTTGTTTGTGTTGTTCAATCAATCAGCTAGGGTTGATAAATAACGATTTGATTCTCTGGGATTTTCTGCTAGTTCATAAAACATGCTGTAATTTGTTTGTTTGTATTTCAGTATTTGTTCAGTATAGCAGAATTGAAGAAAGAGAGTGAGAGAATTGACATTCTATTAAGCGATGAATAACTTCATAGCATACATTCGCCAATTCACACTGGGCCCGCGTGGTGGATTACGGCCCATTCCGTCTCCTAGAGAGGAGGCCTGAGTCCCAGCAGTGGGAACATTATAAGGCCGACTATGCTATGCTAACTTCATAGCATTATAATGTTCCCATTGTTGGGACTCAGGCCTCCTCTTTAGGAGAGGGAATGGGCTGTAATCCTCCACGCGGGCCCAGTGCGGGTTGGAGGATGTCACATGTCTTCGAATTTTTGGTCCTAGGACATGCCGGTTTCCTCACGATGTTTTCCTTCACCGTTTTGAGAGCAGTGGTGATGAAATAAATTACACAAAGTAATGCGCCTGGCTGGGTTTGAACCCGCGACGTAAAACTTGTAATTCGGGGCCGTAACCACTCGGCCACCACTGCTCTAACATATTGAATAACTTCAATATGTTAAAAATGCATGGGATATGTCAATCCCATACATTTTGCACTGTCGAAATGTCACGTGCCAAACTGCAACCATTTCATGTGGTAATATCACAGATAGAATGTTAGTTAGCCTCGAGCCCCATACCATCAAATCCTCCATAATCAGCAAAGTACAGGATTCTGGAATTTTATAAAGAATACATTACCAGGCATCGAACCCCACAAAGGTTTCGAACTATTCAATGTAGTATTACAATTAAAGAAAGTCTATACAGACTGGACGCTAACAAGTCCTGAACTAATTGTTCCAAGAGTGAGTGAATCGAGTACGGGTTCTTGGGTTACCATGACACGAGTAAGTTAGGTTCGAAGAAGCTTAAGGGTTTAAAGGAAGAAATACTGTTAGGTTTTTTTTAAACCCTTCAGACAGAAACAGGTTTAACTTACTTGCCTCCTTGCTGGCCTGCCACCATAGGGTCTGGAGGCAATAGTCCTTGGGTAAAAAAAAAGTATATCTTACTTACGATCGTGACTGTCGTTCGTTCACTGTTGTCTAAATATTCGGTATTGTCTAGAATGCCTAATTAAATAAATAATATTTCATACATTGCCTGAACGATTTAGGCATTCCAAATAATTATGCAGATGTTTGGTATACACACATAGGCTACACAGTTTTAGTAAATCCTTCTATTCTTTAAATCTGTATTCCTTACTTGATTTCTAAGGTAACATAATTACAAATAATAAGTTTTTTTACAAACCACCATTACCAGAAAGTTTTAGACTGTAAAGTTTCGTTGAAAATACTGCAATAACCTTTACTGGTGCCTTTTCCGGCGTATAGTTTTAAGACAAATATATATTTTATATGTTTCAACTGTAATCTGTCAATAAAACACGAGACATTTAGTTCTAGATTTTCCGGGCTTGAATGTCTTTGACATCCTTAGTTCTTATTTACAGCATCGTAAAGAAACGAATAAAGTTCTCTGTCAAGGTTATCTCGTAGTTTATTTCCAATCATTGTTGCCGACACGTTCATATCTTTGTTTATATTGTGCCGCCATGTTCGATAAAACATTGATTACTGTTACTAAATATGTTCGCGTTTAAATCTGAAGTTTTATCATAATCTTGATCATAGTTTCAGTGGAAAGACGTCCACTGTTGAACATAAGGCACCCTCAAGTATCGCCATAACGGCCGGTCCTATGCGGCTTGTATCTAACGGATTCCCGCAACCATCACCAGGTCATCGGTTCACTTAGTGGGAGGCTGAGAGGTTTCTATAGACCTTAAATAAACGGCTGACCAATATCAAAAGTATTGGTAGTGGTAAGAAGAGTTTATTGGCTAAGAAATAACAGCCATGTGGGACAATTTTCAAAGTTGCTGAGGTGGTACTACGGATGGGTGACTATTTACATGACGAGAATCCTTCGTGCCTAGAAAAGCACGTTTAGGAACTCATTTTGACAGTCACAGCTGGGAGTTCGGAGCCGGGGGTTTGGTTGGCTTTGGTAGTCATTATGAGCGGTCAGAAATCCAAAAATCTGACTTGCTACCAAAGAGTATCGTATTATTCAGTAACTTAGTAGTGGAGGTCAGATAAACCGTTGATCTGTGTAAAGTACCATAAGTAGATATTAAATTGCATCCACTACAAAGTCATTGGATGATATACCATCAAAAAAATATTTTCAATAACAATATCAACAGTAATTTAAATTAAAACTTAATAACAGCCCTATTTTATTTATTATTACCGATCATTATGTATTGTATCAAAAACTCCATTATAAACGCTTCAACGCCTATACGCAGTTTCATTATGGTAGGAGTGGCTCTATCACGCATTTCCTTCTATTATTATAATTAATGACCAGCATTCATTGATTTCTAGCAACAAATATAATTATTTAGGAGTATTATTAATACTATGGTACCAACTGTATAAATCGTTAAGAATATTAAAGTAAATAATGGTGTACACAGTCGTAAGATTTCCGGGGCCCTGGGACGAAGGAAAAGAAGGAACAGTAGTGAGTTTTTAGTCAGTAAAAGTCTGACACTATCTCCCGCCCCGCCCAAGAAAGGGATTTCAGATGTCAGAGTCAGAGTCATCAGATGATTTTCCCACCCAATAAAAAAAAACCTTAGGTTTCCAAGAAACACTGCTACAAAATTGAAAAGATATATAATAAACAATGAAATCTTGCTTAAATTAAGCAACACAAGTGGAACCTCGAAATAAAAAAATAAACGTATAATGGTTGAATTACACGATTTTTTTTAATTTCGAGGTTCCGTTTGTGTTGCCGTTGGTGTGGTTTAGGAAGAAGCTATTACGTATAAAATTATAACTAATGAATCTGAAGTTAATCATACTCGTAGAGATATAATTGTACACAAATAGTTAATCAAATACTATATAAGCGAGTTTCACTAAACAACATTAGAACGCGCAGTCGATTTCCATCATGAAGACAATCGCTGCGTGTTTGTTTTGCATGGTTCTAAATGTGGAAAGTGTGAGATATCAGAATGTCACATATGAACCCGCGGAAAGGCAGCTTTTGGATTTTAAACGGGATCATCCGGTAGGTAGTAAATATTTCAATAAAGTTAAAAGTCCTAAATTTTAAGCTATCAAAAAGACATAATGAAACTATTTATGACGAAACCGTAAACTTTCAAAAATGGTGAAATTAGTGCGGTTAGTATTTTCGATATTTAGCCAATCTTTTCTGAGTTCATTCTAAATCGCAGATTTGACAGCTACGCATCCACGTATATTTAAATTTATTTCTGCTTTTTTCAGTTACCAGTAGGATTATGGACTAAAAACAGTGGAGATCCAACAGAAATTCGGGACACTTTAACGATCAACTCCGATCAATTTAATAATCAGTTACTTCTCGATACAATGCTAACATTTGATGGAGAAAGAATACCCGAGAGAGTAGTCCACGCGAAAGGAACTGGTGCCTTTGGGTACTTTGAAGTCACAAATGACGTGTCCAAGTATACTTATGCTGATGTCTTCAATGGAGTTGGCAAGAGAACGCCATTAGTAACCAGGTTCTCAAATGCAGCTCAAAGTCTCGGTGGAACTGACGTCAATAAGGAACTAAGAGGCATGTCGGTCAAATTTTACACTAAAGAAGGTAATTTAGATCTTTTGTGCTTGCAGACTCCAGTGTATCTATATAGAGATCCGTTTTTATTTTGGTCATTAGTCCACGCTTTTAAGCGAAACACGCAGACCAATATATTAGTAGATTTTACGGCTCGTTGGGATTTCGTGACACAAAAACCAGCTGCCTTGCATACTTTCTTTTGGACATTATCTGATTATGGACTTCCGGATGGGTACAGAAGAATGGATTCTTTCCCTATCCACACTTATGAAATTTCAAACAAAAATGGAGATAGACATTATGTCCGGTTTAACTTTAGAACGGAGCAAGGGTTTAGTTTTATTACTAGCGCTCAAGCAGCTGTGATACAAGGTACGGATCCAGATTATTTCAATCGAGATTTGTACAATGCTATTGAACTAGGAAACTTCCCAGCGTGGAGATTAGAGATGGACATGATGACGCCAGAAGACATTCAAAAAGTTGATTACGATCCATTCGATGTTACTAGACTGTGGAAAAACGGCACATTTGTCACCGTGCAGATTGGACGTTTGGTATTGAACAAAAATGTTGAAAATCAATTCAGAGACGTAGAACAAGGTGCGTTTAATCCAGCACATTTGGTGCCTGGTATTCCTGGACCACCTGACTTTTTGTTCAGAGGCAGAAGAATGTTTTACAGAGATACACAAAATTATCGTTTAGGAAGAAATCACAATAAAATCTTTATAAACACGCCTTTATATGCAAAAACATATGTTCGTGATGGGACACCGCCTACAAGGCTTAACATGAAGAATGCACCAAACTATTATTCTAATTCTTTTAACGGTCCAATACCTTATGTTGACGAGAAACGACCAAGGGAGAAGTTACAAGTATTGGAAAGTAATGCTATTGACTTGGAACCGTTGCGATATTTCTATAATAATGTTCTTGAAAGCGAGGCACATCGACAGAGGTTTATTGAAACTGTCGTAACGTCTCTTGTGCCAGTCACACCGCCGGTGTTGCAAAATGCTATAAAGATGTTGTATCTTATTGATCGCGACTTAGGCACACGGGTGAGTGTAGGGTTGGAGGTAGCTCTGGAACAGAGGAGAGCCCAGCAAGCCGCAGCAGCGGCTACACCTCCTCCGAATTTACCCATAAGGAATACACCAACTGCAGAAGCTGCTCCTAAGACACAGTTGTACGCCAAGAATGTACAAGACAATCATAAATAAAGTATAAAGTTGAGACTATTCAAAACATATAAATTGGCTTAAGGTGTGATTTAAAAAGTGTACATAAATTAAAATTTACTAATTAAATGTGTAATGTTGGATCGTAAATATTTTAAGATTTTCTATAAATTCCCCCTTTTTTGTCGTTGGTTAAACTAGGTTTGGTGTTTATAATTCTAAATTGACATTATTTAAACTATTTCAACCTTCTGAAGTTATGTCTCTAATGTTGTATAGAAGGTGAGAAAATATAAAAGTAAATTCAGTAATCTAGTTAGTATAACTCAAAGAAACAATAGATGAACTGTATGAAAGACTTATGCATACTATGACTTGGTATGAGATGACTATTGAGGTGACGACTCTCGAAAAGTATAAAGAAAAAGTCACGTTGCGCCAACTTCGAATAGATTGGGCAAGAGAAATTGGTAAGTAGTAGCTTAGTTTTTACTTTGTAAAAATAAATATAAGACTTGCTTCCATTCAAGTGTAAATGAGCGAATTTGTTATAAATGAAGAAAATAGAATGACTAAAATAAACTAATTTAAACTTTAAGAAATCATAAATATAAAGACAGCCGAAAGCCTCATACGAAAAAGTATACCAAGATTCAGTTTTTGATCTACGAACAGGAAATGCAATTCGAAGAAGAATGTAAAATGCTTTCAAAAAGCCAGGGTATGTTATTAAAACACATATCCAACATTTTCGTCCAGTGAATTTAGTCGCAGCAATTGCGTAAAGCTTGAGTGACAAAAACTACTCACCACCAACGACCCCATCACCTGCGCATCGACAGGGAACAGGCCGATATCGGATTAGCTTGGAACCTCAAGGCCCACTGGCCTTGATGATAGAGATCCTGATGCCAGTGACGTTGTGCAGTGCATGCAATTCATTAAGTGTCTTGCGCTCCAACTTTAGGACTACAGAGTGTGGAAGAAACCAGGACGCCATACTTGATAGACTTTGCCTCGAATCACGTAGTAGACATATTTCGCCTGCTTCACCACCAACCACAATCAAGTGCTCCACCGCGACTTAACCACGTTGGTGAAGATGACGATAACATGGCTATATCCGTGAATACCCAATTAAATGAACTGAAGTGCGCTTTGGATGTTGCGCGTTGAGAGTACAGCTCCACACCACCAGGGCTTAGTTAAACCTCGGATTCTTTGCGAGGTGTGGTAGTAACCAACCTGGGAATGCGCCGAGATATGGTCAAAGGCCTTACTCTGTTCTCTTTAGCTAACAAGAACTGGCACAAGCCGATACTGGATAGAAGTATGGAAGAAGGTCTTAAATGGGCTCGATTTAAATCTTTTAGCATCCATATCCATAACTTTGATGACCTTATAAGGAAACCGAAGGTTTTGTCGGCGCAACCATGGAGGAAGTTATAATGAAAATTACCAGAAATACATTGTGAAGGACGATATGGTTGACACCTGTTGGGTAAGTCAATCATCATCATCTTCCTGCCCTTGTCCCACTTTATTTGGGTCAATCTGACCCAAATAAAGGCTGGTCTGGCTTTGTTTGGGTCTTTAAGTCAATTTGACACATAATTTCTACGCGTTTTCATCTGACTAACGGAGACTATTTGCAAAGACACAACCTTGTAGCCAGAGTTATCCACGAGCAGCTCGCTCTTGAATACAATATCGTGGGATCAGAAATATCTTATTATACTCGTAGGTTCATGCCCAACTTAGTTCTTTAAAATAGTAACATCACGTTATATTGGAATCGGCCTGTTATCGTTGACGAGACTATATAAATAAGCCTGATATAGTGGTGATAGATCAAGTAAAACGTCACACAATGATTGTTCATATAACGGTCTCTCTTGATGAGAACCTCGTAAAAGCAGAGAAAACTTAGCTTGTGAGGGAGAGAGACTTAGCTTGTGAGGTTGTCGTCATGTGGAAAAAGAATACAGCTGTCATCGTATTTCGATAGTTGCGACGGCCAGAGGCTTTTTAGCCAAGGCAGGTAGATAAAGGGTATAAAAGAATTAATCCAGAAAGCAGTACTCCTGAACACGGCGCGTATTATAAGAAGATTTGTCTCTCAAGAGCCCTGACTAATGATAGCATGGACTTTGTTCCTGATGCGGTGGGCAGCCTAAACTATAAAATATTTGAACACTGTTTTTCTATTTGAAAATATTTTCAAATGTAAGTAATATGCATACCTGTAAAGTAAATACATGGAATAAAAATATAACTTGCTATAATGAAGCAATATAAACGGAACCCCGAATTTATAAGAGTAATATGCGAATGGTTAGGAAGAAGCTATTATGTCTAAAATTGCAATCAATGAATCAGAATTCAGCTACGTGCTGACGAGTAGATATAATTGTGCACAAGCAGTTAATCTAAGCCTATATAAGCTAGTTTCGCAATTTAAACCTATTCGATCACACAGTCCATTACGAACATGAAGACAATCGTTGCGTGTTTGTTTTGCGTGGTACTGAATGTGGAAAGTGTTACATATCAGAACGTTACGTACGAACCTGCGGAAAGACAGCTTTTGGATTTTAAACGGGATCATCCGGTAGGTATTAATTATTTTATATATTAAAACGTATTAAATCTTACATTTAAACAATTAAAAAGATATAACAGTAATTTTCAAAACTGCTTAACCCTAGAAAGATAGTCTGCGAAAAATTGAAGCACGCGTTTTCGAAAAATTGCTCTTTCTAATTAGCTCAAATCCGTAGCTGTGCGTTTCGGACATCTCTGTCGTCGCCCCGCCATTTCATGAGGCACATGCGTCGTTATGGTGGGCATTACTAATTTTGAAATAAAACGACTCCGTGAGTCAAAATGAAGCAAGATTATCTTTAGATTGACTTTCTAGATTATTACTTGATATGTTTTGTTTTTAAAAGAATAGATATTCACTTTTTTATGTCATCATATTTCATATATGATAATATTATAATAAAAGTGATTATCAAATAAAGAATATCATAGTTTTATGATATATTATAGTTTTTTATAGTATAACATAAAAGTATAGTATAGTATATAGGTATATATAATTATATATATGTATATGTATGTATATAGTGTCCCTCTAAAATAAGGCGAAAATCAAAAAATAAATAAGCGTATAAATGCAAAAAAGCAATTTTTATATTATAACTATGTGTTTCTATATCATATATGTATATATTAAATATTATATTATACACCACTAATTTTTTTTTATTACAAATACTTAAAGGGCTTATTAGAAAAGGTCTTGTTATTATTTCAGTAAAGTTTCAATAAATAACATTCATAAACAGCAAAGTTATTAGCGTTGGTTTATATCCCAAAATGCCACTCAATTTATGGAAATATTGTACAGGCTGTTGATTATGAATGAATGAATGACGATCAAATGGAAAAACACGCGTTATATTGTCTAGTAGTAATTGTTATAAATGATTGATTCTATTATGAATTTATCAGTTATGACAAATTATTGTGGACAATTTTTTATTTTTGACTACAAAAATATGTTCAGTAACGATACGAACAGAGCCCCATTTTTTTGTACTAATTAAAAACTAGGGGTGTATATATTAATTACTTAGTATGCAAGTCCAAATAGCTGATTATTAAACAATTTTATATAAATATATTTAATTATTTTTAAAAATTTTATTTAATTCTGCATAAAAAAATTTAATCAAGATTAGTTTAATTCAAATAAATAATTACAATACATTAATATATTTGGTTAAATTAAAGTTCATGCGTCAATTTTACTCATGAATCTCAATATCCGTATATCAAAATATGATTATCTTTCTAGGGTTAAACAAGTGCAACTAGTATTTTCGATATATTTTCAGCCTCTTCTAAGTTCTCTTTAAGTGAGCTCGTTCTCAGGCAATGCGAATGCAGGTTAAAAAATCATGTGTGCTAACATTTTTTTCTCCTTTTGCAGTTACCAATAGGATTATGGACTAAAAATAATGGAGATCCAACAGAAATACGGGACACATTAACGATCAACTCCGATCAATTTAATAATCAGTTACTTCTCGATACAATGCTGACATTTGATGGAGAGAGAATACCCGAGAGAGTGGTCCACGCGAAAGGAACTGGTGCCTTTGGGTACTTTGAAGTTACAAATGACGTGTCCAAGTATACTTATGCTGATGTCTTCAATGGAGTTGGCAAGAGAACGCCTTTAGTAACCAGATTCTCAAATGCAGCTCAAAATCTCGGTGGAACTGACCTCAGTAAGGAAGTAAGAGGCATGTCAGTAAAATTTTATACTAAAGAAGGCAATTTAGATCTTTTGTGTTTGCAGACACCGGTATACCTATACAGAGATCCGATTTTGTTCTGGTCTTTACTTCACGCTTTTAAACGTAACCCGCAGACCGGTATTTTAGTAGATGCTACAGCTCGTTGGGATTTCGTGACACAAAAGCCAGCTGCCATGCACACCTTCTTTTGGACATTATCTGATTATGGACTTCCGGATGGGTACAGACGAATGGATGGTTTCCCTATTCATACTTATGAAATTTCCAATAAAAATGGAGAGAGACATTATGTCAGGTTTAACTTTAGAACGGAGCAAGGGTTTAGTTTTATTAGTAATGCTCAAGCAGCTGTGATACAAGGTACTGATCCAGATTACTTTAATCGAGATTTGTACAATGCTATTGAACTAGGAAACTTCCCAGCATGGAGATTAGAGATGGACATGATGACGCCAGAAGGTATTCAAAAAGTTGATTACGATCCATTTGATGTTACAAGACTGTGGAAAAACGGCACATTTTTCACCGTGCAGATTGGACGTTTGGTATTAAACAAAAATGTTGAAAATCAATTTAGAGATATAGAACAAGGTGCGTTTAATCCAGGACATTTAGTGCCTGGTATTCCTGGACCAGTCGACTTTTTGTTCAGAGGCAGAAGAATGTTCTACAGAGATACACAAAATTATCGATTAGGCAGAAATCACAATAAAATTTTCATAAACACGCCTTTATATGCAAAAACATACGTTCGTGATGGGACACCGCCTACAAGGCTTAATATGAAGAATGCACCAAACTATTATTCTAATTCTTTTAACGGTCCAATACCTTATGTTGACGAGAAGCGACCTGGAGAAAAGTTACAGGTATTGGAAAGTAATGCTGTTGACTTGGAGCCATTGCGGTATTTCTACAATCACGTACTTGAAAGCGAGGCTCATCGACAAAGGTTTATTGAAACTGCTGTATTGTCTCTTGTGCCAGTAACACCGCCGGTGTTGCAAAATGCAATAAAGATGTTGTATCTTATTGATCGCGACTTAGGCACACGGGTGAGTGTAGGGTTGGAGGTAGCTCTGGAACAGAGGAGAGCCCAGCAAGCAGCAGCAGCTGCCACACCTCCTCCGAACTCACCCATAAGGAACACGCCAACTGCAGAAGCTGCTCCTAAGACACACTTGTACGCAAAGAATGCACAAGGCAGTCATAAATAAATTATAAAGTCGAGATCATTCAATATACATAAATTGGGTTATGGTGTGATTTAAAAAGTGTACAGAAATTAAAATTTACTAAATAAATGTGTAATTATGGAGCGGAAATATTTTACGACTTTCTATTTCCCTTTTGCCCAAAGATGTTGTAACTTATTGATCGCGATTTGGGCACACGAGTGAGTGTAGGGAGGTAGCACTCTGGATCTGAGGAGAGATCAACAAGCAGCTGTGTCGGCTATACCTCCTCCGAACTTACCTATAAGGAACACACCAATTGCAGTAGTTGGAACTGTATTAAAGAAATGCACAAAGCGTTCACTAATAAAGTATAATATCAAGACCATAATTATATGAAACATACATTGTTTTACGGTTTATTAAAAAAAGTGTACTATAATTTTGGCATGAGTATATAGTTTTTCTGTTTTCCCTTCTTTTTCATATCTAATTTTACAGCACTAAGCGTCATTGCAACGAGCGGTCCTACAAAAGCGGGCCTAGTTATACAAATACAAAGTTGAAAACTGTGCGACTATTTCTTGCTTTCCTTTATATCTTCTGGTTATGTTTACATTGTTATATGACAATATGACAACTTACAGAAATGTGAACATTGTTACATTACATTATTTTTTTTTGCAAATTCTCAATTATGTCGTTTATTTAAATTTTACAAGTATATTTAAAAAACACTACCAAATATCGTTATAAAAAAAAAAAAAAATGTGTATTATATATACTAAATCAAAAAATAAAACAAATACCCTTAGGCAGCTATCCCACTGGCGTTTTACGAGCGTTGGCGCTTCTCCAAGGTCTGCGCAACGCTGGCGTTAACGTCGTGAGTTTCTAGCGGTAAGCGCCAATGTTGAGTAGACGTGACGTTAACGTCGCGGTTTTAGGTGTACGCAAGATACTTGCTCGATGATAATACTTTCCGCTTCGCTGCTTCCTTACTTCTAGGTGTTCCCTGCTGTTCATCTCATTGCTGCCACTGAAGTAAAGTCGTCAACAGCCTCGGACACCACGATCTGTCATGCAGCGGGAGTGCGGGTTGCTTAGCGTGACACGCGAATATCACCGTCACCGTCGGTATTCCAGGCGTGTTGGAACCCCCTGGCCATTGCCCTGGCACGTGACGATGGCAAGAGACCAGACGGCATGTCGTTATTCCCATGGAAGATAGGTAGGCCTTTAGTTATGGGAAGTTACTTGTGTCGATACTCTTGCGCCATCCCATCTTCCCAGCTCGTCATGTTGTGCTGGTGCTGCCGCAGCCTTATTGGAAGTTATATTTTCGACCCGCTTGGGGTTGAAACACTCGGTTCTTGGGGTCCGAGTACTCACGAATTGTATAAAGATCTGTCGAAACGTCTAGTTGACACCTTGCGTGACCTAAGGTTTACTTTGGAGAAAGAATAAGCATTGTCATGTATGGTTATTCTGATAATAATATAACGCCTATTTGCTTAGACTGACAGCATTGCCACACTACAGCGTGGCAATGCTGCCAGTTTTTTGGGCACATTACCAGTCGACAGCAATGTGGAAGAGTTTTTTGACGCTATTTTTTTAGTTTGTTTTTTGTTCGTTACGCTAATTAAGTATAGGCTTTTTATTATTATATTTTAAAGTATTTTTAAATGTAAATTATTCGTGTAAATAAATAAAAAGATTAGTTTATAATGTTTATAAACTCAAAAAAATCTTTAAAGAATCAATTTCAAATAACATCAATAAAAATCACTCAAAGCCCTAAGAAATGATGGACAAACTGTATGAAAGAAGTTGATGATGGGGAGAGATGAAGAAAAAAAAGAAAGACAATAAGCCTTTTGAACTTCCGTTTGATAGTGAATGCATAAATTTATTATTGAAAAAGAGAATAGAATCACCAAAAATTTAAAATTTTATTAAATTTAAAATTTTTAATTTAATGATACGACGATAAAACTTTAGCTGTCAGAAATAATGTATCATGTTATTTATTTATTAAAAAAACAATGCATATTAAACAATAAAAAACTTTTTACAAAAAAAGAAAACCGACTTCACTAAAAAAATACTAAAAGGATCAAAATAACTTTAATTTCGGAAGTCGGTGTTTCTCGGCAAGTATTGTTTGTTTTTTATTTAACACCGACTTCCGAAATT
Source organism: Mythimna vitellina (assembly GCA_949316375.1). Taxonomy (NCBI): domain Eukaryota; kingdom Metazoa; phylum Arthropoda; class Insecta; order Lepidoptera; family Noctuidae; genus Mythimna; species Mythimna vitellina. The sequence goes on from OX438693.1 coordinate 6,213,865, forward strand.
AAAGTTATTTTGATCCTTTTAGTATTTTTTTAGTGAAGTCGGTTTTCTTTTTTTGTAAAAAGTTTTTTATTTCACACTTTTTAGTTGCGATACACTTATAAACAGGAGTGCCTATTTCTCATGAAAATTCCAATTAACCCAAACACTAACACCCTAACGCTAGGTTTTTTTTTTATTGGGTGGGAAAATCATCTTATGATAAAACCCGCTCTTGGGCGGAGCGGGAGATAGTGTCAGACTTTTACTGAGTAAAAACCCACTCCTGTTCCTTCGTTGCCTTCGTCCCAGGGCCCCGGGTTTCGCTTTCACACTACCCGTGGCCTCAGTAGGCTTCGACCCTGCTGGGCCCCTACGATTTGCTGACATCTCTTTGAGGCGCGCGTGGAACAGTATGCGCCGTCGACGACTTGGGCTCGGTCCGATTACCGGACGGTCGGACGGCGAGCCACCCATTGCTCGCCGTCCGTAAGCCCGCGCTTACGGTGGCCGGAAATCGGGATCGGAATCCCGGCGGCGGCGGTTGGAGCGTAAGGACCGTTGCCTCACGCGATCGGCCGCCTCCTTCGCTAGCATTACGGCTTCGCAGAAGGAGGCGACCGCCTGCCACTCCTCCTCGCTCCGGAGCATGGCCTGAACCAAGGCCCGGCGCGAGAGATCGCCGCCGCCGATTGCCCCCACGAGGACACGGCGTTGCTCTGCCCAAGCGGGGCACACCTCCACCGTGTTCTCCGGGCGGTCCACACAGTGGCGACACCCGGGCGTCGTTTCCGCACGAATCCGGTGCAGGAACCTCCCGAACTTACCGTGTCCGGTGAGAACCTGCGTCATGCGGAAGGTGAGGACGCCGTGAGGTCTTTCCAACCACGCCTCAAAGAGGGGACTTACCGCCATAATTGTGACGTGCCCAGCACTAGGTCGCGACAGTCGCTGTCACCATTTCTCCATGAGAACTCGCCGGAGCTCTGTCCGCCATGCTGCGACTTGTCGCGGCAGCGGAGTTTCGCCCCGGCGTTGCATCTCCACGCGCAGATCGTGCATGAGTGCAAGGACTGTTGCCTCCAGCTCCTATGGTGACTGGCCAGCAAGGAGGCTCGCCGCTTCGCGGGAAATCGTCCGGTATCCTCGCACCATCCGTATGGCCATCATTCTCTGGCACGCGTTCAGCCGGGCTGCCGGCTGCTTCCGCAGCGCCGGCGCCCACACCGGTGCGCCATAAAGGGCCATGGACCGAACGATCCCCGCGTAGAGCCTCCGGCAGGAGGCGTCTGGACCCCAAGGTTGGGCAGGAGCCGCCTGAGGGCAGCCCCAGTCCGATTTAGTTTGGGAGCCAGACGTCGGAAGTGCTCCTCGAAATCCCATCGGCTGTCGAGAACGGGTCCCAGGTACTTCAGCGTTGACCCGACGCCGATGTGGAGTCCTCCCACCGTTAGCTGGGAACCCGGTGGTGGCGCGTTCCGAGGGCCGTGAAAGCACATGGCCTCTAACGGACTTGTGCAATGCCACCTCGAGTCCCAGCTCCTGGATCCTGCCAACGACTGTCGCAACCCCGCGTGTCGCTAGTTCGACCGCCGCCTGGTACGACTCTCCCTGCGCCAGGACCAGCGTGTCGTCCGCGTAGCAGACCACGCTGACCCCACCAGGGAGGTCGCCGCGCAGCACGTAGTCGTAACCGATGTTCCACAAGGGTGGCCCTAGTACCGATCCCTGTGGAACACCGCACGACATCTCTCCCCGATGACGTTCCCACTCCCCCCGGTGACCAGGGTAGGTGATGTACCTGTCTGACCCTAACGCTAGGTTACATTATTTTATTATGAAGTTCCTATGTCTACCTTCCACCTTCATCATCAGATCAGTTCGATAGTATTTTATAGTCAAAGTACATTTCATGACAATTCTAATAAGCCCAAACACGGCTATGATATGTTAATTAATTACAGAGTTCCTGTGCCTACCTTCCGGCTCCATCATCAGATCAGTTCGATAGTATCTTATAGCCAAAGTGCATCTGATGACAATTCTAATAAGTCCAAACACGGCTAGGTTACATTGATTAATTACGGAGTTCCAATGCCTACTTTCCGGCTCCATCATCATCATCAGATCACTTCAATGCATAACTATTCAGAACCATTCATTTATTTGTATTATCATAGTCGCTTAACTATCTTCATTGGGATATCTATGTGAGTATGAAGTTCCGTGACCATTTCTGGTCTTTTTCATCAGTTCCATTTCATCAAATGTTACTTTTTGACTGTAAATGCTTAAGTTCTTGATGAAAATACCAAAATTACTACATAGTTGCCTATAATTTTTGAGGAGTTCCCTCGAATTCGCCAAGATTCCATCATCAGATCCTGATTTGGTGACTATGGGACCATTTGGGAAGTATACTCTTTCCAACAAAAAAAGAATTTTTCAAATCGGTTGGCAAGCGACGAAGTTATGCGCGAACAAACATAAAAAAAAAAAATACAAACATCCGAATTGAGAACCTCCTCCTTTTTTAGAAGTCGGTTAAAAAAAAAGATTTTATTTCTAAGTTACTTTATCTTAATGAACTCAACCTTCTCGCGTTCAGAAGACCATTTTATTAAAACTGACAGGCGATACATTATCGTCGTCAGTTCAGCTGAAAGATGTCTACTGTTAGACATAAGGCAATAGGTTCTGCGCCTCTCGCAGCCATCGGACTCCCGCGACCCTCACTAGGTCATCGGTTCACCTTGTGGGAATCCTTCCAATGCTACATCTCCCGGTATGTGGTCACCTCTCCAGAACCGCCGTATTGACCATCTATTCTGATAGCAATGTGCCCTGCTTGGTTGGTGATTCTTCCTGATGATTCTTCAGGCTATGTCGGTAACCTTGGTTGTTCTTTGGATATATGAAAGGCGACAATCTGAAAGATTTATAATTTATTTTCATATTTTTTTTTATTTTATAAATTACTTGGATTAGTGTATCGAATCGTCAGTTATATATTACCAAGGCCTTGAGCTAAAGAAAGTTAAAGAACTCTAAAGGCGTGGCTGATAGTAACAATCGGATTAACCTCTAAATATGGATGATCCGAAATTGATTTGTGTTCCAAGTAGACTTTTTTTTAAGAAATTAGGTGAGTACAAAGTTATTCAATATTTCAGCCATTAGGTATTTAATAACATAGTTTAATAAGTAGTATCACGCATTTCCTTTCAAAACATAATTGTTGGCATAATAATTGAGATAGATTACGTTAAAGGCACGTAATCATTTTCATCAAATTAAAATTAACGTGTAAAAGTGTTTTTTAATTAATTAAACCCCGAGCGAACGCCAGTGTTCGCTCGGTCATTGTTTTTCTATTGTGTCTCTAATTACGCTACTCAAAAGGTTAAATCTATTTTCAAGATAATTGTTTATAATTTATCATTTAGCTTCTATCATTTATATTACTGCACAAGCTTGAAAAACTTGGGATAAGAGGCGGGCAACTTCAGTTATTCTCCGATTATCTTATAGACCGACAATAATGCGTTAAAATCAGGCAGTATACAAGTTCTGAGATGGAAAATAGCTGTTTCGGAATACCACAAGGAAGTATTTTCGGCCCTACATTATTCTTAATTTAGATTAATGACCTATGTAGTTTAGTCCTTCGTAATGGGCTAATATTATCATATGCGGATGACACAGCTCTATTGTTTTCCGCTGAATCTCGAGGTGAACCATATGAGCATGCCCAAATCGGTTTTAATTGGCTTCATCAAAATCTTCAAACATTAAATATAGATAAAACTAAATATATTTTATTCTCAATGAGAAACATTAATCAGCGCTTACTAACCTAAACATATTTGCACATAATTACAAGCATGCTGACATTACTTGTACTTGCCCTACTTTAGTTAAAGCTGACCACATAAAATACGAAGGTGTTACGATTGACACAAATCTAAATTTCCGTAAACACATCGCGTTACTATGCACAAGAGTGCGTAAATTAATTTATATTTTTAAGAACCTACGTCACTTAGCCGACTATAAGTTAATTAACTGTTTATTTAGCTCTGTGTCAATCTATTCTCACCTACTGTATTACTGCATGGGGTGGAACTGCAAAGACTATCTTACTTCCTCTTTAGAACGTGCTCAAAGAGCAATTCTAAAGGTTGCAATGCAGCCTTTCGCCCTTTTAGGTTTCCCACACGCCAGCTTTACACTGTATGTAAAATACTAACAGTACACCAACTATTTATATTGCACACCGTACTTTATAAGCACTCTGAGATTCCTTTTGACCCAGTACCTTCGACCAAGAGGAGGAAAGATTTGGTTTGCACTAAACCACAGACGAGACATGCATTTGCACATAGATTTTATGTATTTTTAGAGCCTTTTTTTATAACAAGCTCAACAAATTATAAGATATTTATAGCGTAAATTATATTAAATGTAGTACATTGACATCGGAGTATCTACTGAATCATAACTACACAGATACAGAGAAACTATTGGAAGTTTTAGTATAATTGAAGGTTTAGTTTGTAATTTGTTATTCTGTAATTTCTGTATACATGCACCCGTAGTATAGTCTAAGTGATGTGTCTCGGTAAGTGATGACCCGAAACACATGTTTTATAAACCTAGCTCAGGCAAGTCGCTAATTATTCATAATTCTAGGTTAATAAAGTCAATTTTCCTTTAGTTCTTAAATACTGATAAGTTAATTATAGATATGCCTTGGGCACTAGTATAAATATGTTTAAGATTTACTTGTGGCGGTTACATGTAACTATTTCGTGTAAAAGATGAAATAAAGATTATTATTATTTATTTTATCATTTATCATCTGTCATCATACATCATTCATCATTTAATAAGTTATTGTGATTGTTGAAGCGCCGAACTTCATAAACGTGTCCGTCCCTTTAACGTAAAACAAATTCGCTCTAGGCACTCTGAACTAAAGAACGAGCTGTATCTAAATTGGACAGATGTTCTCAAGTTTTGTTTTCTAGTTATAAAAGTACGGAACAAATGATCCTGTTAAAGAGAAAGTTGTTTCATCTTAGTATAAGAAGAAAGCACTATTATATACCACTTTACTCACTAAGAAGGAACAACCTTCTCAGTACGCGAAGCAGCTGTTTTTTTGAGATGTTGGCGATTATATATTGTTATTAAGTTCTGGATTCAACTTCATATTTTTTTCTAACTGAAGATAAACTTCATAGAATACTATAGTAAATTGAAGAAGACCGATTAAAGGTAATCAATAAAACTTATAAAATAGAAAACACAGACAAAGAGATAATAAATATGACTAGGACTACGTTATTCTTTACCTCCTCAAATTTGACTAACCGTCAATCATCACATTGAGAGATAGCTTGTTATTCATAGACATATTCAATGGTTTCATTCGTTATAGCGGTGACAAGAGTTGGCAACGAAGTAAATAAGCTAGCTAATAGGTATTAAAGAAATACAAATATAGCACAATTTTGGTCAATAATAATAATATGATTTTACAATAAGAATAAATTAGAGATAATAAGAAAGAAAGACCAGCTTCAAGTGTTGTACGGAATTTAAATAAGTCATGATACTAAAACCGTTTTAAGTATCTCACACCTATTGTAATTGATAATTAATTGGTGGATAATAAAGGTTATATAAGCAAATAACGTTAGGCTAGTACAGTACACGCAGTCGATAACTATCATGAAGACGATCATTGCGTATTTGATTTGTGTGGTACTCAATGTGGATAGTGTGAGATATAAGAATGTCACATATCAACCCGTGGAAAGGCAGCTGCTGGATTTTAAACAGAAGAATCCGGTGGGTACAGACTATTCATTTTTATAACACATTAGTGAAAAACATAGCACTTGTGACGGATACGACTTACGAGTTGTAGGTCCTTAGTGAACTTGTGTAATTTATTTCACCACCTATGCTTTCAAAACGGTGACGTATGTCGTCCGTCAACTTGCACTGGGCCTGCGTTGTGGCTTATTCCTTCTCCTAAAGAAAAGGCCTGAGTCTCAACAGTGGCAACATTATAAGGCTGATTATACTAGGGAAAAATAAAAACTTCAACAAAAGTAATGTAGCAGTCTTTGCATTTATTCGTTTATATTCATCTCACCAGAAACAAAAATGTGAATATGGGAGTTGAATTCAATGTTATAATATGGTGTAGTTGTTGACTTCACCGATAAAAGAATTGAGACCTAAATGGGTGCCAAGTTCTGTGGACCCTTCTTTTATTTATCAGAACTTCTAACCTCAACATATAACTTGGTTATTTTTTTCGCTTAGTAGTCATCATCATCATATCAGCCGATAGACGTCCACTGTTGGATATGTACGTTGGCCTCCCCCAAGTCTCGCCACAATGAATTGTCCAGTGCGTCTCGCGTCCATCAGATTCCCGCAACCTCAGTAAACCTCTTAATAGTGTAAAATATAAATTAGAAGTGAAGAACCTTTAAATCTTTTACTTCTGCAATTTAATTTACTTCAATATTCTTTTTACAGTTACCGATAGGACTATGGACGAAAAATAGTGGAGAACCTACTGAAATACGAGACACAATTACGATTAACTCTGATCAATTTAACAATCAATTACTTCTCGATTCAATGTTGACGTTTGACGGTGAAAGAATACCTGAAAGAGTTGTACATGCTAAAGGCACTGGTGCTTTTGGTTACTTTGAAGTTACAAACGATGTTTCCAAATATACGTATGCTGACGTATTTAACAACATAGGAAAGAGAACTCCATTAGTTGTCAGGTTCTCAATAGGATCACAGAATCTTGGAGGCTCTGACCTTGGGCGAGAATTAAGGGGAATGGCAATTAAATTTTACACCAAAGAAGGTAATTTAGACCTTTTGTGCTTGCAAACACCTGTTTATCGGTACAGAGATCCCATTCTCTTTGCGACCCTTGAACGTGTATTCAAGAGAAATCCACAGACTAATCTATTCGATTTCACAGCCCAATGGGATTTAGCAACACTGAGACCGGATATAAATCACATCTTCTTTTGGACCCTAGCTGATTACGGTATACCGAATGGGTACAGGAGAATGGATGGTTTCCCTATTCATACTTATGAAATTTCTAATAAAAATGGGGAGAGACATTATGTTAGGTTTAACTTTAGAACTGAGCAGGGATTCTCAGCAATTACGTCTGCTCAAGCGGCTGTAATACAAGGTACGGATCCGGATTACTTCAACCGAGATTTGTACAATGCTATTGATGAAGGAAACTTCCCTGCATGGAAATTAGAGATGGACATGATGACACCACATGACATACAAAATGTTGACTACGATCCATTTGATGTTACAAGACTATGGAAAAACGGCACATTTTTCACCGTGCAGATTGGACGTTTGGTATTGAACAAAAATGTTGAAAATCAATTTAGAGATATAGAACAAGGTGCGTTTAATCCGGGACATTTGGTGCCTGGTATTCCTGGGCCACCCGACTTTTTGTTCAGAGGCAGAAGAATGTTCTACAGAGATACACAAAACTATCGTTTGGGAAGAAACCACAACAAAATCTACGTGAATATGCCATTATACGCAAAGACATACGTTCGTGATGGAACACCGCCTACAAGGTTGAATATGAAGAATGCACCAAACTATTATTCTAATTCATTCAACGGTCCAATACCTTATGTTGACGAGAAGCGACCTAGAGAGAAGTTGCAGGTATTGGAAAGTAATGCTATCGACCTGGAGCCGGTGTCATATTTCTACAATCACATTCTTGAAGATGAGGCGCACAGACAGAGATTTATTGAAAATGTAATCAGTTCTCTTGTGCCCGTCACACCACCAATAGTGCAGAGAGCTTTTAAGTTGTTGCACCTCATTGATCGTGATTTAGGTAGACGGGTGAGAGTAGGTTATGAAGTAGCGCTCGCGCAAGCACAAGCTGAGCGGGCAGCTCAAGCCGCTCCTCCTCCGAATCTACCAATTAGGAACTTTCCGACAGCTGAGGGACCTCCAGAAAATTCTTTCACAAAAGGTGCACATAGCATACGTATCCTTTAAAAAACCATTTTGATTTACAATAAAATGTTATAGAATTCTTATCGTATTGAAGCACAGGTATTTGCAGAAATCACATGAAGTAAGTATTCTTAGCAAATAAAAACAGTTTATGAAATGAAAACTTCTTTTGATGATTTACTTTGTTTTACCAAGGATGCGCATGAAAATTAAAATATTTTTTAATGATTAACTTATACTATATCCATTAAAAACATTTGAATTTTTATTACAAAATCTTAATAATTTTCGTCGTATGTAAATATAGGTGTTTGTAGAAAAATAAAGTGTTTTTGAAATCAAGACTTTTTTGATAATTTGTTTTGTAGGCAGAAAATAAATAAATACATACACAATAGATACATACTAAATAATATGAGAATTATTTTGAATGTAATATCAAGATGTGAGTTTCAATTTTCATTTAATAGTGGTAAACGTGTCAGCAATAATGTAAAATAAAAAGTGTATATATTTTTATTTAACCAGATTACGTGTGATCCATTATGTGACCGTCGTATTAGATTTTACTGGATGATAATAATAATGTTTATTTCTTAAAATAGGAACAATTGCACTGTATACATAGTAGAGTATTTGTTTATATTAAAATTAGCACAATATTATTGATTCTATCCCTTAAACTAGGCCTAGCCTGTATCCTAAGAGATAGGGTTCAACCAAATAGGTACAACATCTAAATAAGACATTCTATTGCAAGTAAAACAGTGTCGGTATCACAAGCAAAAATTAAAATTACTGAAGTAGTGGATGAAAGTCGAGTCTCTATTAATTATCTCAGCTGCAAACGCAATGGCGTGCAACGGATACATTGGTTCATTATCATTTAGCATAAACAGCGGTACTACGTACATAAAAAGGATACAACAGATTAGTGAGCATAAATTAAATAAGTTGATTACAGTACTGAAAGACATATCCTTTAACGCCAATCCTAAAAAAAACCATGTATTTACCATTTTTTTTTAAATTTAAGTGGTCCAAGTAAATTTTTATTGGATAAAAATGGTTGATGAGGCCGAAAGATTCAGGAGTGGGGCAAACTGCAAGACGCAGCGTTGGTAGGAAACATAAGGTGGTTTGATGACCTGGTGAGGGTCGCAGGTACCTGATGAATGCAAGACGCACAGGACCAGTCGTTGTGGCGACACTTTGGGGTGGTCATGTAGACCAACAGTGAACGTCTTTCGTCTGAAATGATTTTGATGGATAAATCTGTTTGGCCATTTATTAGTATTTTACATCAGAATGTGACCATCTAAAAACTGTCACCGTGGTCAAAAGTTATTGAAACAGTTAAGAAAAGGTACAGAGATCTGATCTAGTTATGGCCTATTTAATTCATACTTTTGAAAGAAACCCACAGACCAATATTTTAGCAGTTGCCACGGCCCATTGGGATTTCGTGACACGAAAACCAGCTGCCATGTCCTCCTTTTAGAGTTTATCTGATTATAAACTTCCGAGTGGGAACAAAATAATAGATTCATTCTATTCTTAAAAGAAAGAAATGGCAGCTTGTTTTGGCGTCATGAAAACCAACTGCCACGTCCTTCTTTTAGAGATTATCTGATTATGAAATTCCAGATGGGTACAAAACAAAACATTCTTTTCCTGTTCATATTTATGAAATTTCTAACAAAAGGCAAAAAAAAATGATGGCAGCTTTATCTTTATCTTTATATACAAAGTAGAACGATCTTAATTTAAATGAGGGCTTTGCTGGGATTAGTTTTATTACTAATATTCAAGCTGCTGTAATACAAGGTATGGATCCGGGTTACTTTAAACGGGATTTATATAATGCTATTGAACTAGAAAACTTCTGAGCATGGAGATTAGAGATTGACATGATGACGCCAGAAGGCATTCAAAATTTCCAATACGATGCATTGAATGTTACAAGACTGTAGAAGAACGGCTCATATATCACCGTGCAGAATGGGCGTTTGGTATTGAACTGTTATGCAAAGCACAGGTCCGATCGTGTATGGAGTACTGCAACCACATGTGGGCTGGTGTTGCAAAATGCCACCTAGCAGCTTTGGACTCGGTAAAAAGGCGTGCGAAGAGGCTAATTGGTGATCCAGATTTGGTTAAATCGAATCTTCAAAGCCTTGAGCACAGGCGCAGGGTAGCCAGCCTTTCGGTGTTTTACAGGTTGCATTTTGGAGAGTGTGCGCGGGAATTGCATGACTTGATTCTGCCATCTTCTTTCTACGATTGGACAACCCGACGTACGGCAAGTATTCACACTTTCGTTGTTAAAACCTTTACGGTCCGGACTAAGCATCTCATCTCGTCGTCTATACCGCGTACATCGAAGGACTGAAACAATTTGCCTGCTGAGGTTTTCCCATCCGATTATAATTTAGGTGTCTTCAAGGCTACAGTGAATAGGCTCAAATATACTAGTGCACCTCACCATCAACGATTGCATCACTGCTCACCATCAGGTGGGATTGCAGTCAAGCACTAGTTTATATCAAATACAAAAAAAGAACTGCAATGTTGTAAACCAATTCAGAGTCATAGAAAAAAGTGTGTAAATAAGAAATATTATTAAAATAATTTTTGTTTGAAAGTTATGTACTATTATAACTTTATTTTATCGAATTAAACCTTTCCGTATCTAGAAGATCTATTTAATGAAACTGAGAAGCGACAGATGAAAAGCGACAATCTGAAAGGTTTGTAAGTTACTTTAATACATTTACTTGCTTTATGAATTCTTTTGATAATATGTCGTTTTGTTAGTTAAATTACACATTGGCCTTGAACGGAAAAAGGTTAAAGACCCTTTAAGCAGCGGCTGATAAACGTCTAAATATGTGTGATCCAAAATATTCTGTGTTCATATATGATATTTTTTTGTAAACTTGAGATAGAGTTAGGTACAAAGCTGAGCCCAAGTCGTCGACAGCGAGTAGAGTTAGACGCGATCCTCAAAGAGATTTCAGTATAGGCCATGGTCCGGAGCGAGGAGGAGTGGCAGGCGGTCGCCTCCTTCTGCGAAGCAGTAATGCTAGCAAAGGAGGCGGCCGATAGCGTGAGGCAACGGTCCTCACGCCCCAGCCGCCGCCGGGATTCCGATGCCTATTGCCGGCCACCTTAGTCGCGGGCTTGCGGACGGCGAGCAACGGGTAGCCCGCCGTCCGACCGTCCAGTAACCGTCTGGACCGAGCCAAAGTCGTCGACGGCGCGTATTGTTCCGCACACGCCTCAGGGAGATGTCAGCAAAACGTAGGGGCTCAATAGGGTCGAGGCCTACTGGGGCCATGGGTAGTGTGAAAGCGAAACCCGGGGCCCTGGGAAGAAGGCCGCTCAAGAGCGGGATTTGTCATCAGATGATTTTCCCACCTAAAAAAAAGAAAATAGAGACATTTCAGTAAACCCTAGGGGCCCAGCAGAGCCGATGCCCGCTATGGCCGCAGGCATTTTCTGAAAAGGAAACCCTCGGTCTTTGAACGCAATTTGGAAACTGAAGGACATAGGTGTGGTTTTAGCCAATTAAAGTCTGATACGTCCGCCTGCTCCGACCAGAGCGGAGGCAGAAGTCATTAGACGAATTCCGGATTGAAAAAAGGGGGTTCTTTAAAGAGTAAATAGGTTACTTCTAGGCAAGCGTGATCCATCGTCGGAATCGTCATCAATCATTAGATGATTTGCCACCGTAAATCAAGGTAGAAATAAGCTCGAAGTCAATTAATATTACGGCATTAGATCCATAATAGTTAGACTATTAGTATCACGCATTTCCTTTCAAAATATAATTATTGGCAAAATAATGATAGATTGCTCTATAGACTCGTAAACAAAGTCATTTTTTTTTTAATTTGATATAAACTAGTGCTTGACTGCGATCCCACCTGATCGTAAGCAATGATTCAATCTTTGATGGTGAGGTGCACTAGTTCATCATCATCTCCGAATATCTAGTGACACAGACATATTCTGTTGTTCTCTGAGTGAATTTACAATAAATGCCTTATTACAAATAAGGCATTTATTGACTATAAGTTATAAACTAGTGTGAATATACTACACTATGTGTGTGTATATATACTTGTGTGTGTGTGTGTGTGTGTTATGTATGTTATATAAATAAGCAGAAAAAAACAAAAAATACTCGATCGCATTAGGTTACCCTGTAAAGATAGTTGTAAGTTGGAAAAATAAATAAATAAATAAAATTTTTATTATAAGAGTTTTAAATTGGATCGCGTGTACTTCTGAAGCTACTGTTCAAGTCAAAATGGAGATGGCAACCAAAAAAGAACGAGCCATAGATATACATTGAACTTATAGAAAATCTGTAAAAGTTAGATAACAGATTTTCTAAAGGTTTTATTTTCCTTTCAGGACAAAGGTTCCTCATACAGAGAAGGTTGTAAAAATAAGAAGTCATATTAGTATGAGAAAAGGGTACTATTACCTCTTTATAAACAGAAGGAACTTTCTGGAAGACGGAATTTCCTAGTATGTATATAAAGCAGCCAATTGGATAAGATGTTGGCGATTACATACAGTCTATAAGTTCTGAATTCTTCATAATGTTTTTCCTGACTGACTGATCTAATACTAATCTGAATCTAATGCTTATTGCAGGACAAGAAATTAGTGGAGATCAATACAATAAATATAAAAAAAAACTTAAAAAAAAACAAATGCTTCAATGTGAAAAAAAAAACACAAAAAAGCGCAAAATAACATTAATTTCGGAAGTCCGTGTTTCTAAATTAGTTTGATCTCTTCGTTATTTAACACCGACTTCCGAAATTAATGTTTTTTTGCACTTTTTGGTGTCATTTTTTTCACATGAATGAAGTCGGTTGTTTTTTTTTTGAATAAAGTTTTTTATTTCACACTTTTTAGTTGTGGTAACCCTCAGCCAAACATAAATAGGTACCTTCCGCATATCGGTTCCATCATCAAATCATCATGACAATTTATTACAGAATTCCTGTGTCTACTGTCCGGGTTCATCATCAGATCAAAACAATATTTGTATTGACTCGGAAGGTAATCTTTCAATCAAATATTTTCAAAATTGGCTTACAATTGGCTGAGAAATCGGTTAACATACATAAAAAAATACATTCAGTCAAACATAGTACCTATTATGGCGACTACGACTATGTCAAAAAGGGGTAGTTTAAATTAATTTGTAAAATGAACTTCAAAGTTGACTGCGACATAAAGCCAGCTGACAGTTATAAAAAATAAAAATATGGTACTCGTTTTTAACCGACGATATCATTTTAGGCAAAAACATATTAGAGCTAAAAATATAGATAAAGCAGTTGCTCTATAGTAATTAAGTATATAATTTCAGTAAGACATATATTCCACAACTCACACAACGCCATCAAGTTCGAAGCTAAGCAGAGCTTGTGTTGTGAGTACTAGACAACTGATAAACATTCTTATATGTTTCTAAATACATACATATTATAAATAAATTACACCCAGACACAGAACAAATGATCGTGCTCACCACACAAACATTTGACCTGGGTGGGAATCGAACCCACGACCTCTGGCATAGCAGTCAGGGCCACTAACCACTAAACCAACCAACTACTACACTGATACTCAAGACCGTTATAAAAGTACACACTTATTTGTAATTGATATTTAATCGGCAGTGTATAATAAAGGCTATAAAAACAAGTAACGCTGGATGAGTACGGAACACAGTCAATTACCATTATGAAGGCAGTCATTGCGTATATGTTTTGTGTAGTACTCAATGTGGAAAGTGTTATATATCAGAATGTTACGTACGAACCCGCGGAAAGACAGCTGCTGGATTTTAAACGAGAGCATCCGGTGGGTTTAGACTAAATTCACTTTTACATCAATACAATGACAAATAAAGCCTTTAACTGAAGTAATGCACCAATTCTTGTATTTACTAGTTAATACTAATATTGAATTACAAAAGTCAAAGTAACAATAGAAGTGATATCCTTTAAAATAAAGAAAAGTTTGTAATTAGAAGTCAAATATTTATTAAGACATGAAAATGCTCGATTCTGCCAGCGGCTTCGCCCGCCTAGAAGTTGAAAATTATCACAAGAGAACATACTTTCGCAATAAAAATCTTATCTGGTATTCCAGGAAATGGTGTGAAAGTGTCTTAAATTTTATCCAAATTCGATCAAATATTTAAGCGTGAAGGAGTAAAATCCGTAAATAGAAATTTTCGCCTTTTACTTCTAAATTTTTCTCTTCTGTATGATAATTTAGTTCAATTTTCTTTGCAGTTACCGATAGGACTATGGACGAAAAATAGTGGAGAACCAACAGAAATACGAGAAACAGTTACGATTAACTCTGATCAGTTTAACAATCAATTACTACTCGATTCGATGTTGACATTTGACGGTGAAAGAATACCCGAAAGAGTTGTACATGCTAAAGGCACTGGTGCTTTTGGTTACTTTGAAGTCACAAACGACGTCTCTAAATATACGTATGCTGATGTTTTTAATGAAATAGGAAAGAAAACGCCATTAGTTGTCAGATTCTCAACAGCCTTGCAGAATATTGGAGGCTCTGACCTTGGACGAGAATTAAGAGGAATGTCAATTAAGTTTTACACCAAAGAAGGTAATTTAGACCTTTTGTGCTTGCAAACGCCTATTTATCTATACCGAGACCCTATATTCTTTTTGAACCTAGTACATGCATCTAAGAGAAATCCACAAACAAACCTGTTTGATTTCACGGCCCTATGGGATTTAGCAACACAAAGACCGGTTATCACTCACAACTTATTTTGGACATCAGCTGATTACGGTATACCGAATGGGTACAGGAGAATGGATGGTTTTCCTATTCACACTTATGAGATTTCAAATAAGAATGGGGAGAGACATTATGTTAGGTTTAACTTTAGAACTGAGCAGGGATTCTCAGCAATTACGTCTGCCCAAGCAGCTGTGATACAAGGTACGGATCCGGATTACTTCAACCGAGATTTGTACAATGCTATTGACCAAGGAAACTTCCCTGCGTGGAAATTAGAAATGGACATGATGACACCACATGACATACAAAAAGTTGACTACGATCCTTTCGATGTTACTAGACTGTGGAAAAACGGCACATTTTTCACCGTGCAGGTTGGACGTTTGGTATTGAACAAAAATGTTGAAAATCAATTTAGAGATATAGAACAAGGTGCTTTTAATCCAGGACATTTGGTGCCTGGTATTCCTGGGCCACCCGACTTTTTGTTCAGAGGCAGAAGAATGTTCTACAGAGATACACAAAACTATCGTTTGGGTAGAAACCACAACAAAATCTACGTGAATATGCCATTATATGCGAAAACATACGTTCGCGATGGGACGCCACCTACAAGGTTGAACATGAAAAATGCACCAAATTATTATTCTAATTCATTTAATGGTCCAATACCTTATGTTGACGAGAAGCGACCTAGAGAGAAGTTACAAGTATTGGAAAGTAATGCTATTGACCTGGAGCCGTTGTCATATTTCTACAATCACATTCTTGAAGATGAGGCGCATAGACAGAGATTTATTGAAAATATAGTCATGTCTCTTGTGCCAGTTACACCACCAGTAGTGCAGAGAGTGCTTAAGTTGTTGCACCTAATTGACCGTGATTTGGGTAGACGAGTGAGGGTAGGTTATGATGTAGCACTCGCGCAAGCACAAGCTGAGCGAGCAGCTCAAACTACTCCTCCTTCGAATCTACCAATAAGGAACTTTCCAACAGCTGAGGGACCTCCAGAAAATCATTCCACAAAAGGTGCACATAGCATACGTATCCTTTAAAAACACAATTTTGATTTACAATAAAATGTTATTAGATAAAATAAAAAAAAAATCTTATCTTATTGAAACACAGGTATTTGTAGAAACCACATGAAGTATGTATCCTTAGCAGGCAAAAACCGTTGATGAAATGAAGAGTTCCTTTAATTATTTACTTTGTTCGGTAGAAATAAATGAAATTTCTCTTTAGATACCTATTCAATGACATGAAAATTATTTTCAATGTTATAATCAAGTTGTCGTTCCTTATTTTCAACTTATTGGTAATTTTATGATAATAAAAATAAAGAAAAAAGTGTTTTTACTTACCCTGATTAGGCCAATGTATTAAATTTTACTAAATAAAACCTGAGAATTTCTATAATTATCTCAGTTGCATACGAGTATGCAATGGCGTGCAAGGAATATATTGGTTTAATAGATAACAAGTCTTTTTACACGAATCCAAAAAAAAAACCTGTGATTTTCAGACCATTATTTATATTGAAATAGTATAAGTAAGTTGTTAGAGGATGAAAATGCTTGGCTATCAGATTTTACATCAAGTCATAGAATTACTTAAAAAAGAACAGAAAATCGGAATCATGGTCAAAAGTAATCAAAATGATTTAAAAAAGGTACAAGGTTTTAGGAAATCCCCAGATTAGTGTAAGGAAGCTTGGAAAAAGGCTATCTTGAGAGGCACGTAGCAAAGTACCAATGTATATGTCGACCGAGGGTTAAACTACGTCTGTTGATAATGACTGACTACTACTAACATTTAGGCTGCCCAGACCCTAAAACTGGTTAGGATAGTTTATAAGCAAAAAAGAAACGATATTTAGAAGAACATACAATCCTAAAATGTGTAATATTTCCTAGTTTATAGGTAGCATTGGCTCGATGCCCGTGGCAGTGCGTTCTTGTAGGTAGATAGGTGTACTGCGTGCTACCAGAGCACGCGCAGCTAGGCGCCTGAGCGTTAAATAGACCAGTGTGTGTCACGAAAGGTAAGCGTTGCCCAGAAGGAATACGTGATCTAGATCAGTAAACGCAGCGGCCATAACGGACGACGATAGATGATGTCCTCAACGTGGAAACTCAGTATTAAATTTTCACCTTCGGTCCCTAAAACCTGGAACCTGATTGTAGGAACCAAAAGTGAAAATTTGAATCAGACTCAGGGTTACTATCTACCTCGCAGGCTGGAGATAATGAAAGTGCTCGAGCTAAAACCGGTTATGACACTTTATGATTTAGGATTATGTAGTTTCTTACTTTTTAGTAGATAGTGTTTTGCTCGGTCACTCACCATCATGCCGCCTAATCCGATAGCGTCAATTTACTTATAGATACGATTTGCCTTAATAACAAGTTATTACAAATCTGATGACATATCTCACCTGTTCCCACGAATAAAATAAAAAAAAGTAAGTATTGCTTTAAAAATATATTTAAGTAATTGGATAATTATAGTTTGAAAAATGTCGAATGAACAAGATTTGGCATTAAGCCGCATAAATTGCTGTTTCTATCTTTATCAGAACATAGTTTATTTTAATTTCTTTTAGCAGATGATTTATTTCGGTATAATACTGGGTAAGAATTAATGATGTAGAAAAGTGACACGCTTCAAAAAGTTTTTTTTTTCTTTTTAAATTTTAAGATAGGAACAAGACTAATTCATTGAAATTCAAACATTATATACATTTGGCTTATTTCTGTATAGTATTTTCCCGCTTTTTTCTAATAAAATAGAGTGAAGTATTAAGTAAAACAGAATTGCTGTGATTGCTCTGCATAAAGTGGGAATAGAACCAGTATTTTTTTTTTAAATAATGCTGTAGATTGGTATCAGTCGTATGTTTGTTTATCATAAATAGATACACCAACACTTCTGTTGACGATCATGAAATATCAAGAAATCGCGTGTTGTGAGGACTCAACCGGCAGTGAATGCTGTCAGGGCTAGAATTTGTCGAAATCCCTATATAGATCTACATTTCATGCGGAGTGTAAATCTTGCTACTCGAAGTACATGGAATCTGTCGAAGACGGTACTCGCAGTAACGTAAAATTCTTTTGGACGTATATAGCTAATCAGAAATATTCTACTGGCATACTACCTGATATGAAATATAAAGAAAACGTACCAATCACCCTGAGAAAATTCGCAACAATTTTTTTTCTGACTTCTTTGACTCGAGTCTCTGAACAATCATCTGAGAGGAATGTGACATCGAGGAAGATTCTTTTGAGCACGACGCCCTTATTTGTAAAATTGAGCTAAGCATAGAAGAGATATTAAGCTCTCAATTATTTACACTCAACAAAAGGTCCAGGTCCTATTGGTCTACCAGTCATTTTCCTTGAGGCTGCCGCATAGAGCTGCGCATTTGCGCTTCTTTACATATTCTGTTTAATAAATCTTTTTCACAAGGATTTTATTTCTTACGTATGGAAGAGCTCAAACATAACTCCAATTTATAAATCGGGTTTTAAGCAGAAAGTTGAGAACTAACGTCCCATATCCATTATGGGAGCATTACCAAAATTTTTAAAGAGATTAGTCCATAATAAAGTATATCCTGTTCTTGACTACATTATAATCCAGCAACAATACGGATTTGTAAAGCAGAGGTCAACTACAACAAATTTGGTGGCCTTTATGGATTATTTTTTGAATAATATGGAAAATCGTGTTCAAGTGGACGCGATTTATACTGACTTTTAAAAAGCATTCGATAAGGTTGAGCATGAGTTGATCCTGAAAAAAAAAATCCTTTAATACGTGGTGATTTACTCAGATGGTTATCTTCTAATATTACGAATTGAACCTAGAGAATTGTAGTTATTGGTTTCAGATCTGGCACAGCTATAAATGTGACTTCCGGTGTACCGCAGGGCTCAATGCTGGTACCACTTTTGTTTATTTTATTTATTAACTACATTAATACTTGTTTTCGTAATTCTATTCTATGCTGATGATCTAAAAATTTATAGGCCCATCGAAAACATGCAAGATAGCAGTTTAATACAGGAAGATCTGGATCGCTTTAGTGATTATTATAGGCTTAATAAATTGCAACTAAGCCTGCCTAAATGCTATTGTGTCAGTTTTCAGAAGAATAGGCATGTTTTCAAGTACCCTTATTCTTTGAACAATACTGCTCTCTCAAGATTGTCTCTTATTCGTGATCTTGGAATCCTTCTTAACGGTAAGCTTCACTTTGATGCCTATTGACAAAGTTGAAGTGAATAATGCCTATCGTATGTACGGTTGTGATAAGATCTGCGAAGGAGTTTGTGTGTCCTTCCACCTATATATTTATATCTTTCTAAATCGCTAAAGAGTACGCAGTGTCAGTGTGAATCCCTTCTACGATAAATATTCGGAATAAATTGAAAAGGTTCAAAGAAAATTCCTTAAAAACCATTTCCTTTCTCTCTAACACTATGCTGGTTCTACGTGATTTAAATTCTTCCAAAAACCATACTTTATTCTTTCTTTTTCTTCTTTTCTTCGTCCCTTTTTTAATGAAATTTTGTAACATATTATAATATGTATACAGTGCCCTCCAAAAGTTAGTTGAAATTAATTCACCTTAACAATGATGTCACATAAATTCTAAATACGCAGTTTCAATAAATTAACTGTTTACTATTTTTGTTCGGATACACTATTCTAATACGTAGGTACAGTAGGGAATTCCCCGGAATTCGGTTTTTTTTTATAATCTATGTTTATGTGCCCACTACTTGAATTGAGCGCGTCAAAAGTCAGTTGAAGTAGGAAACTTTTAACGATTTTCAAAACTCTCGCGGTTTTAACTCATTTTATTAATAATGTTAGGGCGGTGTGGGTATTTTTAATTTAATAATAAGATATTGTGAGGTGATTTGACTGTTTTTGAATTATTAATGGCTCCGAGGCGAAAATTATCTGTCGAAGAAAGAACAAAGATCGTGTGTGAATACGAAAAATTGAAAAACTTTAGTGCTGTGGGAAAATTATTTAAAGTTAGTCCAGAAGGTGTGCGAAAAATAATAAAGAAGAGTTTGGAATGTCCTAATCTTGCAGATAGACCGCGGTCGGGGCGTCCTAGGGCTACTACTTCTGTTGATGATCGACAAATTGTGCGGCAATGTAAAATCAATCCCAAAATTGTGGTACGCGAGATCAAAGACCTGTTACAGGAAGCGGGAACCTCTGTTTCGGAAACTACTATCAGGCGACGCCTGCATGATGCTAATTTACGAGGTCACGTTGCTAGAAAGAAACCTCTTTTAACACCGATCCATAAAAAACGTAGGTTGGAGTTCGCCCGCAAGTATTAGGATGAGCCAATAGACTTTTGGAAGAAAGTAGTTTTTAGCGATGAATCAAAGTTCGAACTATTTGGAAATCGACGTCGGCAAACTGTATGGCGCAAAAGCAATGTTAACTCTTACGACGACAAATACTTGCAGCCCACGGTAAATCACGGCGGTGGGAGTGTGATGGTTTGGGGGTCTTTTTCTTGGCATGGTGTGGGCCGACTGCAAATAATTGAAGGCAGGATGACAGCACAGATCTATTGTAACATTCTCCGTGAAAATTTAAAACAATCTGCTGAAACAATGGGGTTAGGTCGGATTTTCAAGTTCCAACAAGACAACGATCCGAAGCATACAGCAAGGATAACTAAGCAATATTTTGAAGATAACGAAGTGGACTTATTGGAATGGCCTTCAATGTCACCCGACCTTAACCCCATTGAATATTTGTGGGTTGAATTAGACCGCAGGATCCCTGTTTCCATAAGACGCAACAGAAATTTGTTTAAAAATAAAATTCTTGAAACATGGTCGACTATACCAATCAAAACATTACAAAATCTTGTAGAATCAATGCCTAGACGACTTAAAGCAGTTCTACAGAATAATGGCGATCATACAAAATATTAAAAGTTAAGACATTGGCAAATACACAATCATTAAAACAATTCTTCAACAATTTCAACTAACTTTTGGTACCGTAATTGCTCTGTTATACTCAATGCAGATAGCATAGATTATAATTATTAAAGTTGTTATGGTTCTCTTATTGATATAAATATTCGATATTGATTATATTTTAATAAATAGTTCTTGAAGCCATGATTTTATTTGGTTTTATTATACCTCATATTTATTACATTTATTGATCATTTCAACTAACTTTTGGAGGGCACTGTATATATATTTATAGTTATGTATTGTGTTTTATATATATATATAGATTGAACAATTTGTTAGCAGTACACCGCAGACTACCCTCTGTATTATTTTAAGTCCTTACGATCCATCCTAAGGTTGTCTGTTAGATATCGCTATTAGCGATAAGACCGCCATTGTACCCATATATTTAAGTTTATGTATAAGTTGTGTTACTTTTTTGGTGTACAATAAAGTTAATTCAATTCTATTCCTTAATTCCATGCTGCCGTTGCTTCCGTACATATTTGACATATGATGTATTACTTTAAAAGTATAAATTACTTGGTTTGAATGTTTGATTTGTGTAGCAATGTATATGACTGCATTGATATACGCAATAAAATATGTTACAACAGTTCGTTGTGTGTCCTCTTTTCGCACTAAAGCAGATGAGTGGGCACTTCTACGTCGACTTACTACAAGCTTTTTAGAAATTTCCTTTATATTGATATGTTTGCTCTTTCTTTCCGTATATTCAAATATAATCTATTAAAAACTCTCAGTCAGTAAATAGGCATTTTAGTTACTTCAACATCAATTATTATATATAATAATATTATTTTTAGAATTTGCACATTTTCCTTTTTTTATACATCTCCATAAAAGCAGCTTAAAATAATGTTAAATTATCTTTATTTATTAACCGTTGTAGTGTAGGTTTTAGTTTTAAATCGCATGCTTTGCAAATTTTTGTTTTTGTGTGTTTCGTGGAAATCGTTCTTGGTTACAAATTTAACCTTATTGTTTTGTATTTTATTTTCAATAAATTCTAATGTATCACTGATTTTCCATAATAATTTAATCAATTAATTATCTCTCTTATTTATTATCTCTTATCTCGTGAAAAATGAAAAAACAGGCCAAAATGTTGTCGCATATCATCAAAGAAGACTATACTTGGTGCTTATGGGTGATATCAAGACTATAATCTATCATTCTATGAATACGTATGCTTGTTTCTAACGTTGATGAAAAATACAGGGATATTCCTTTTGCCGGCGAGAATATTTTCACAATCAAGGAACATTACAACTAGTAAAATGATTGAGTGTATGCAAGTAGTTTCACACGACTCTAAACTGGTTGGCAGCATCCTGCGCGGTCATCATGTGGTATCAGAAATGGTTGGGTGGGGGTGTCTCATCACGGAATGACCAAGATTCATTTTTGTGAAAACGGGGTGAAAATTTTAGCTAAAGTTTTTCAACATACTGTCTTAGACGGCATAGTAAAGCCTCTTAAAAATATCTTTATAAGCCCTATAAGCTTATAAGCCTTATAACCTTGAAAAACATGTAACATTCAGGTTTCAAATGGATAAATGCTGATCATTTGGATATTTATTACCATTTTAACACAATTTTACACTTGTAAATTTTTTTGTTTCCTGGCATTATGCTGATGAACGGGAAGTTATTTTCCGCTGCCATATTATATAAATCTGTTACAACAAATCTACTGATTACGCAGCCAGTCAAGATGAGGGTGCTTATAGTTTGTGGTTGTATTTGCACGGCCGTGGGTATCGTGGTAGGATATCAATGTCATGATAATGGAACAGCCGATGCAGTGTCCCAGCAGTTGGCTGATTTTAGGAGACGACATCCGGTATGTGATCTTATAATTTTTAATATGTTCGGTTTCTTTTTCGGTAGGAAAATCATCTAATGACAAATCCCGCCCTTGGGTGGAGCGGGAGATAGTGTAAAACTTTTACTGACTAAAAACTTACTCCTGTTCCTTCGTTGCCTTTCGTACCAGGGCCGAAATTCTTTTTTTTCAGAATCAGACCTTTAGCCTCATCGGAATCCCGGCGGCGATTGGGGCGTGAGAATCGTTGCCTCACGCGATCGGCCGCCTCCTTTGCTAGCATTACTGCTTTGCAGATGGAGGCAACCGCCTGCCACTCCTCCTCGCTCCGGAATATGGCCTGTACCAAGGCCCGGCACGAGAGATCGCCGCCGCCGATCGCCCCCACGATGACATGGCGTTGCTCTGACCAAGCGGAACACACCTCCACCGTGTCTTCCGGGTAGTCCACACAATAGTGACACCTGGGCGTTTCTTCCACACGAATCTGGTGCAGGAACCTGCCGAACTTACCATGTCCGGTGAGGACCTGCGTCATGCGGAAGGCAAGGACGCCGAGAGGTCTTTCTAGCCACGCCTCAAAGAGGGAATTGACCGCCAAAGAAAGGACTTACCGTTAATATGGTCGGTCACAAAAAGATCCACCAAAATTTTCAAACTGTCACTTAAATATTGTGATAATGTAAAATAAATATAGAAGAAGAATACATTGTGATATTTATTATTTTCTAATTTTCAGAGATCAATAGGTGTTTGGACAAAACTCACAGGAGACCCAATAGACATCAGAGACACAATAACAATGAATAGCGACATTTTTAACAACAAACACCATTTTCTTTTAACGTCTCATTTAGACAGAGAACGAATACCGGAACGAGTAGTACACGCCAAAGGGGTTGGTGCTTTTGGATACTTCGAGGTGACTAACGATGTATCGAGATATATAAATGCAGATTTATTCAATGGGATCGGAAAAAGAACACCGATAGTAGGCCGATTCTCCACAGCTACACAAAACCTTGGAGGAACTGACCTCGGTAGAGAATTAAAAGGAGTAGCTGTAAAGTTTTATACTAGACAAGGAAACTTTGACTTGATATGCTTGCACATACCAATACTATATAAAGACCCTATCGAATTCCTCTCCTTTGTGCGAGCTTTTAGACGAAATCCTCGAACCGGAATATTTGACAACACAATGAGATGGGATTTTCTAACGCTCAGACCTGAGTTTTTACATATCTTTCTCTGGTTGAATTCTGATCTTGGAATACCTGATGGATATAGAAAGATGAACAATTTTCCAATTCATACATATGAAGTGTACAACAAACACGGTGAAACGTTTTACGTAAAATTCAACTTAAGAACTGAGATTGGTTTGTTCAATTTGACAAGTGCACAAGCACAAGCAATAGGAGCTGAAGATCCTGATTATTACAACAGAGATCTATATAATGCCATTGCTGCTGGTGATTATCCAGCATGGAGACTAGAAATGGACATTCTAACAAAAGATGACTTAACACGTATTGATTATGATCCGTTTGATATTACAAGACAATGGAGGAAAGGAACTTATCAAACTGTAACAGCTGGGCGCTTAGTTTTCAATCGCCATGTCGATAATAATTTTAAGGATGCTGAACAAGCTGCTTTTAATCCAGATAATCTAGTTCCAGGGATAGTAGGTCCAGCCGATTTTGTATTCAAAGCTCGAAAGGTATTTTATCCTGATACTCAACACTATCGTTTAGGAGTAAACCATGCTAATTCAAGAATCAATGCTCCTCTGTATGACAGGAATTACAATCGGGATGGAAAGCCACCGGTGAGAGATAATATGAAAGATGCGCCAAATTATTATCCAAACTCTTTTAACGGTCCCATGCCTTATGTGGATGAGGCACGACCTACAGAACGACTGTTTGTTATGGAGAGAACGGCTGTTGACTTAGAACCAATGTCTGAATTTTACAACACAGTTGTGGATACTGATGCACATCGAAGAAGGATGGCCGATAACTTTGCTGCTTCATTAGAAGGAGTACCACAAGATATTGAAAAGAAAGCTCTCCAGTTGCTTACTCTGGTAGATATAGATTTAGGCAGACGTGTAAGACAAGCAGTGAAGATTGCCAAAGCTATAGCAATGACACCTCTTAAAGAGAGATATGACCGCAGAGCTCAATGTCTTAGTACACCTTAAAAGCGTCCTTTTCGAGGTACATTTTCATACACGTGATTATGATGTTATTATACATCTTTCTCTAGATATTTTGGATACACAGCTATATTGTGGATATTTCGAGTATCTAGGCTTCTATAGAAATCAAAATATAAATTTGTGTAAAACTAATCCATTAAAGACCTCTGAAAATCGGCTATTTTACGTGAACTTTGGCCCGCTAATACGCACTCATATATTAAAAACAATTTAAAATGACAATTTACCTGAAAAACTTTTAAGTTTTTTTTTTTTTTTTTATTGGTTGGGAAAATCATCCTAATGACATTCCCGCTCTTGGGCGGAGCGGGAGATAGTGTCGGACTCTTACTGACTAAAAACCCACTCCTGTTCCTTCGTTGCCTTCGTCCCAGGGCCCCGGGTTCCGCTTTCACACTACCCGTGGCCCCAGTAGGCGTCAACCCTGCTGGGCCCCTACGATTTGCTGACATCTCTTTGAGGCGCGCGTGGAACAATACGCGCCGTCGACGACTTGGGCTCGATCCAGACGGTTACCGGACGGTCAGACGGCGAGCCACCCATTGCTCGCCGTCTGCAAGCCCGCGCCTACGGTGGCCGGAAATCGGTATAAAAAAACACGTATTTCCTAGAAAAAGTTTTGTGAAATATTTGAGTAAATCACGGAATTACCAAATGCCAACAGAGTTTTCAGGCGTTATCTGTTTTTTTTTTTAATTGCCTTTTCATCAAACATCGCGTTGGATGGCGTTAGATGAAGCAACAAGCTTTTGTACCATGCTCGATATTAACGATAGACGAGTGGAAAAGGACACTCTCAATACCTACAAGCAATATTGAGTTCTTTGATTTATAGATTATCTTGTACAAAGCTCATTACTATCAAAGCTTATTTGAGAGTTGAAGAGGTGCAATCACAATGATATTTGTAAAATAAATATGGCAACGAGTCTTCTGGATTTAATAAATACTATTGACTTCAAAATCTAGTTTTATTTCAAAAGGTGAAAAAAATAACGTAACTATCAATGAAAATTAGCTGCGGATATGTGGATCATACTGCAAAAAAATCTATTGATACAAAAGAAAAACGTTACAAAAATTACAAAATATTTATAATTCTTATTTGTATTTTATTTTGGTTTGGTTCAAACGCAAACCATCACAAATAAAAGGTGGAAACACAATGTGGGAATTAACACATTACATACTTGGTAATAATACTCGCCATTCCATCGGCATCATTATTGGAACATTTTTGTCCTCACAAATTTCTGTTTTGCAGAATTAATTTTAATACATACCTACTGTTGTGCATAAACATATGGTTGATGTCCGTAGACATTAACTTAATTAAATGTAATCAATAAGGGTTAACTCTACTTAAATCAGAATGTAGGATCTTAGTATTGCCCATTGTCTAGAACAGGTGTTTAAAACTGATATTAAATCAGCAACCCAGTACCTTTGGGTATGCAGACGACAACGCTGTTGCTGGGAGATCCAGTCTTTCCGAGAAGCTATGTTTGAACACTTGGACTCGTCATTAAAGGCGGTCCCCGATTGGGGCGATGTCAATCCGATTAAGTTCAATGCTATTAAAACCCAGGTGTGTCTTTTTTCCGCTAAATGGAGCGAATTCTACCCGGCTTCATCATTCTCGAGTGTGACCGTGCTGGTAACTGTCCAACTTGAGCTTCTTAGGGTA
This sequence comes from Mythimna vitellina, assembly GCA_949316375.1. NCBI lineage: Eukaryota > Metazoa > Arthropoda > Insecta > Lepidoptera > Noctuidae > Mythimna > Mythimna vitellina. The sequence goes on from OX438693.1 coordinate 6,240,494, forward strand.
TCTACCCTCAATTTCGGCTCTTAAGTCGAAGCAAACGCAAAACTGGCTGCCAAAAAATTAGGGATCTTAGCAAAGGTGAGACGGTACTTCATGCTGTATAGTGTTTGGTGGTGGTGTCAACATCATACACCATGGCCCATCCTGCAAGAGTTGCCAAAGCACAAGTCGCATAGTACGGCAAACTAGCTTCAACAATATTATTCGTCTAGCTTTGGTCACCGTTGGCGTACCTGTTGTATTAGAGCCCGGTGGTTTGGTACACGAAGATGAGGAGTGGCCTGATGGTGTGGATGTGCAAGGTGGGTAGCCCTCTGGCGTGGAACGCAACTGTATCGATACCCTTGCACCATCTTCTGTTCCAAGCACGGCCGGTTTTACCACGCTACTATTAAGACTGCTAAGACCCTCAAGGGGCGCAAAAACCATAACTTTTTTGGTAATTACAGCTTTAAGCCGTTTGGGGTCGAAACGGTTGGGTTAGGTTAGGTTAGGGAAAATATTTTTTTACCGTCTGATCGACACTATGATTCTGAAACATTTCTCCGACGTTCGTTTCGCCGTTGAACGGTTCGCCGACAGAACGTTTCGTTTTTCATCTTTTTACCGATAGAACGTTTCATTGACGAACATTTCGCTGACAGACCGATTCACTTTTGAGAATTTTATCGATAGAACCTTTCATCGGCGAACGATGCAGCTGTTTGTCTGCCCCTGCGGTATAAAACATAGATATTCGACATGTAGTCCTGTTTCCGTATTGTTTACACCTGAATCAAGATTTGTATATAACTTTATGTTTCGTCTTCACAACTGTGACTTTTACTTTATATATGTCGTGGCCAGATCCTATATTGATCACTTCATGATATGGCCAATTAAACCTGGCCAGATCGTTTTAAATATTGAAGTTTGATGATATGGCAATCTCCGTTTGGCCTACTTTCATATACAATACTTGTGGAAAACTAGCCAAAAAAGTGACTAAAACGTATTTGATTTAATTCAATACATGTGTTATATATGTTATGGTTATACATACGTTTTGAAAGGTTAAATGAAACATATTTTCAAATGAAAATAATTTAAATACACAACATGATTCTAAACTAAAACACAACAAGTCAACTATGAATAACAATTCTATAGTTCATAAAACACATTATTTTGTAGTAATTAAATGAGAAATATGAACCCAGCCATTTAAGTAGGTTTTTATGTCCATATCAATCTTTTCTGACAAATGCTGAGTAAGCCTCTCTTGACATTTTGATATTTTTCCTAAATAATGTGTCTATCGGTAAAAAAATGAGAAACGAAACGTTTTGTCGGCGAACCGTTCAACGGCGAAACGAACGTCGGAGAAATGTTTTAGAATCCGACACTTTGCATTACTAGAGGGCCAGCTCGTCCTAAAGAATTAGTATTGCTATTCAATGTGGCAATACTACGAGTCTTCTTGGCATGTTTGCATTGTGCCTAGGTGACACTGATGAGGAGGAGTATTTCGTAGCATAATGTATTTGTTTCTGCATATACATGTACATATGTACGTAATAAGGTTATAAATATTCATAGTTTGTTAATACATTAGTCATTTATGTATATAATTATGTTGTTACTAATTTCAGAAATTAATATCGACATGTACAATTATATCGCTTTAAATAACATGCGCGCTATTTCTGCTTGAATAATTAATTATTCTGAAATTATTGGCAGTAATAACTCTAATTTCCTTTGCTATTTTGTATAAAGCGGTGCTACTTTTAAGTAATTTTGCACTTGGCTTTTAAGAATAGAATGAGGCAACACATAGTCTGTTTTTGTATATTGGTGGCTGTGCAATATGTGACGAGTTATCAATACTATAATGAGACGGTGGGGGATGCTGTGTCACAACAGCTGCCGGACTTTCGGAGACGACACCCAGTAAGTAATGACACATACAAGATTGCACATAATACATTCATTTTCCATTGTTCCAGTTTACGTTCTTAAAATTAAGTCTCATAAATTAATTATAGTCACGAATTAAAATTGATTAATTGATTTATAATATTTTTCAGAGACCAATCGGAGTATGGACTACAACAACAGGAGACCCAATAGATATAAGAGATACAATAAGTCTAAATACTGACATATTCAACAACAAAGAACATTTCCGTGCAAGTGCTCACCTTAATAGAGAAAGAATACCAGAGCGGATTGTGCATGCCAAGGGCTATAGTGCTTTTGGGTACTTTGAAGTGACAAACGATGTTTCCAAGTATACTACGGCAGATTTATTCAACGGAATCGGAAAGAAAACGCCGCTTGTCGGAAGATTTTCCACAGCAATTCAAAATGTTGGAGGTACTGATTTAGTAAGAGAAACAAAAGGTTTATCCTTAAAATTCTACACCAAACAAGGAAACTTGGACTTATTATGTTTACACCTTCCTATATTTTTATACCGAGATCCTTTAGATTTCCTCCATTTTGCACATGCACTTAAAAGAAATCCCCGTACCGAGGCTTTTGATAATACTGTGCGTTGGGATTTTATCAATAATAGACCAGAATTTTTGCACACAATATTGTGGCTTCTCTCTGATTTTGGATTACCAGATGGATACAGAAAGATGCACATTTTCCCAATTCATGTGTATGAATTATATAATAAAGAAGGTGAAAAATTCTTTGTAAAATTCAACTTTAGAACTGAGCAAGGCTTATTTAATCTGACAAACGCACAAGCGGCTGCTATCGGCATTGATGATCCTGACTATTACAACAGAGACTTGTACAACGCAATCGCTGCAGAAAATTATCCTTCTTGGAAACTAGAATTGGATATACTCACAAAAAACGAGTTAGATAAGCTGGATTATGATCCATTTGATGTAACAAGACTCTGGAAAAGAGGAACTTATCGTACTGTGACAGTGGGACGTCTTGTTTTCAATAAACTAGTTGATAATAACTTCAAGGATAATGAACAATCTACATTTAGTCCTGACAATTTAGTCCCGGGTATATTGGGGCCAGCTGACGTAGTTTTTAAAGCAAGAAAGGTTTTCTATCCTGATACGCAAAACTATAGAGTGGGAGTTAACCACGCTAACATAAAAGTTAATGCTCCTTTGTACGACAAAACTTACAATCGAGATGGCATGCCGCCCGTGCTTGATAACATGAAGGATGCACCCAACTATTACCCTAATTCCTTCAATGGCCCTATGCCTTACGTAGATGAGAGTCGACCTACGGAGAGATTACTAATTTTACATAGAAATGCTATAGATTTACAACCAATGGCAGAGTTTTATAATGAAATCATAGATACTGATGCGCACAGACAGAGGATTGCCGTAAACGTTGCGGGGATGCTAGTAGAGGTGCCTCTGGATGTTGAAAAGAAAGCTCTTCGCTTGTTGACTATGGTAGATATTGATTTGGGTCGTCGAGTTAGAGCAGCGTTAGTAGCAGCAAGGGCTGTGGTACCTCAGGAGAGATTAAATCAACTCACACAGTGTATAGCTAATGTGAATCAGAATAACATAGTGAACAATGTCAAGAATAGGTACACATAGATAAATAGACATATCCAATAATATTAAATAAGACATTTTCAGTAAAGCCATATTCAAATTCTATGTAGTTCTGATAATAATGTACATACCTACTGCTATTAAAAAAAAACATGTTTATTAGTTGTTTTATTTCTGATTTATCGTGTAGCGACATCTATCGCGTCACATAAGAAAATCCTGAATCGCGCAATCAAAGTTCTCCGCGCGATTAGAACATATAGAACAGCCCGAAATCATCTATCGGGCAGTTGCAGCCCACCAGACATAACATCCCGTCTGGTCGGAGGATCCTCCCTTTTCAAAGGAGGTTTGCGGGACTATACTCTCTGTTCCACATATCGCCAAACTGGTGACCCTCGACAAAGAACGTCAGCGCAGCCTTCGTGCAGCCACTACTTCGTGACGTCATCATCACTTCCTCAAGCTTTCGAGCAGCGAGCCATACAGCCAGCACCCACGGCTTTAAAGGGTATCCTGACCACCAGCATGCCTACCTGGTCATACCTGGTCATCACCCTCAGCCTCATCAGCGACCTTGGCGAAGCACACTGCACCTTCGGCCAGTCACATGAAGAGCAACGAAGAACCTCTCCTGGTCGACGCAAGCAGTCAAGCCACTACGTCGCACAGCACCGCTCCGACTCACTGGAGCCAGCAGCATTACTCCGACTCACTGGAGCCTGCAGCATCATCCCGACTCACTGGGACAGCACCACCTCGACTCACTGGGGCATCACCACAGACAGTTCCAACTCACCGAGAACTATGCGGCATTCGGTTCCGACTCACCGGAACCAACCTACCACTGGCCTGGCACGCATCAAGAAGCATCAAGAACTATCGATCTCCGATCTCCGGAGGGGAGTGATGTAGCGACATCTATCGCGTCACATAAGAAAATCCTGAATCGCGCAATCAAAGTTCTCCGCGCGATTAGAACATATAGAACAGCCCGAAATCATCTATCGGGCAGTTGCAGCCCACCAGACATAACATCCCGTCTGGTCGGAGGATCCTCCCTTTTCAAAGGAGATTTGCGGGACTTTACTCTCTGTTCCGCATACCTCCAAAATCGCGTTTATTTTCAACCATTTTTTTTATTATAAAGGCGACCAATCATCAAACGGGCACTAATCTGGGTTATTACTGAGAAATTACGGATTTAAAACCCCAATCACATTTTACTCAACTTGGTAACCAAATCCTGAACTTCATTCTCAGCAGCATTGCTCAAAATTTATTAAATATATATCCAGAATATTGAGATATTGAATACAATAGTAACACCTAACAAAACTGCCATGTTTTTTTAGTTGATCAAAAACAATAAACCTGTTAAGCTGAATATCATAATAAAAAAAATCTGAACAGAATTTAGAACGTCCCTCTTTTTTTATTTTATGATATTGCTTCGCAAAAGTCAATCAAACAATGTCAAGACATTTTTGTTTTAATTCTTGATAGGTTTTGCGCTTGACCGCTATCTCACCTGATGGAAAGCGACGATGTGCTCGACGATGGAATGCGCTTACTAGAAGTAACCTAACATTTACAGATTAGTCGCTTTGTATTCAATTAAAATGCAGATCTAACAAATTCTAGCACACATATCAAGTCAGCTTTCTTGGTAAGCTTTGCTGGGGTAGTCAATAAGTCAGCTCCGTTGTACCTAGATTGTGCCTGTTTCAATGATTCCACATGTTGTACAGTGGTGCTGCGAGATACAAAACTACGCAAATTTTTCGTCACAATACCCAAGTATCAATTTGTGAATTTAAAACTTGCTTGCTTGCTACTGAACTTTTCTTACAAAAATCCCGATAAAAACTGCCCCGGAATTCTTAATATGTCAAAGAATCCAGTTGTCACCTAGACATAAAGCAAGTGCCAATCTATAATTAATTTGCACATAATTATGTACATAAAACCAAAGAGGTTCCTTCTATTTAACTATTAAAAAGACGAAACATTTTTCTTGTAAGCAAACATCAGTACAGAAAACGTTTTATAGTTAGGAAAGTTATAGGATCATTTTTTTGTCCGTCCGTCTGTCTCTCAGTCTGTCAAGACCCTTTATTTTGGGAACGCGTGAAGGTATCAAGTTGAAACTAAAACCATATCTGCGGTCCCTTGAAGCTGTGAAAAAATCAAACTTCTAAGTTAACGAAAAAAATACTTTCAAGGGAATCAAAATTCATTGGTATTTTTCGTTGACCCAGATTCTGAATAGGCATAAAGCAAGGTACATACACACGCACAGGTTAGGAATAAAGATGAAAACATTAAATTGGTTGCGATTCGGAAAATTCTTCAAGATTCCATTCGGGAATTGAACTATTTACTTAGGTAAGTTTGTACGGAAACCTCAGCACGCGAGTCCAACTCGCTTTTGCCCATTTTTTTTTCTAAAATTTGGCCAACACTAGGAATAATTCCTGTATGGTAAGTGTTTGGAGGTAAGCGGAACAGAGAGTAAAGTTCCGCAAACCTCCGTTGAAAAGGGAGGATTCTTAGACCAGGCAGGTTTTATGTCTGGTGGGCAACTGCCCGATAGTTGATTTTGCGCTATTCTATATGTTCAAATCGCGCGGAGAAATTTAATTGCGCGATACAGGATTAGTTCTTATGTGACGCCATAGATGTCGCTACATCACTCCCCTCCGGAGATCGGAGATCGTAGGTTTTTGATGCTTCTTGATGCGTGCCAGGTGTTAATTTGGAACGCCGCATAGTTCTCGGTGAGTCGGAACTGTCTGTGGTGATACCCCAGTGAGTCGGGGTGGTGCTGTTCCAGTGAGTCGGAGTAGTGCTACTGGCTCCACTGAGTCAGAACGGACCAGGTGAAGTTCTTCATAGTTCTTCATGTGTTGGCCGAAGGTGCGTTGTGTTTAGCCAATATCGCTGATGAGGCTGAGGGTGATGACCAAGTATGACATGGTAGGCATGCTGGTGGTCAAGATATCCTTTATAGCCGTGGGTGATCGCTGTATGGCTCGTTGCTCGAAAGCTTAAGGAAGTGATGATTACGTCACGAAGTAATGACTGCACGAAGGTTGTGCTGACATTCTTTGTCGAGGGTCACCAGTTTAGAGGTAAGCGGAACAGAGTGTAAAGTCCCGCAAACCTCCGTTGAAAAGGGAGGATCCTCCGACCAGATGGGTGTTATGTCTGGTGGGCAACTGCCCGATGATTTCGAGCTGTTCTATATGTTCAAATTGCGCGGAGAACTTTAATTGTGCGATGCAGGATTAGTTCTTATGTGACGCCATAGATGTCGCTCCAGGTGTATTCACAAACATGTAAACTCTTTTACACAAGACGCACGGACCCGGAACACTTATCTGTGAGCCATACAAATATTTGTTTTATGCGGGAATCGAACCCTCGAAAAACAGCGCAGCAGCCTATTGCTCAACCTCTGCACCAACCGTGCCGTCAAAATTAACTATTGTTAGAACGCTGGTTCCAGCAGCTTTTTTGGTGTATGTATGGTATTATATGATTTACACTTTTTTTTATTGTTCACCTGAGAAGCAGTAATACTAGTGAAGGAACGTTGTACGCGTGAGGAAACAGACTTCTTCATGCCCCAGCCGTCGGGACCCCGATCTCGTTGTCGTAGACGTGGGCTTGCGGAAGACGAGAAATAGGTAGCTCGCCGTCCGCTGTCCGGTAACTGCCCGGACCGAGCCCGAGACATTGACGGCTCGTAGTGTTTCATGAGCGCCTCAAGGAGATGTCAGTATTGTCAGTTTCCGTAGGGGCTCAGCAGAGCCGAAGTCTTGGCTTGTCCAACCCATGGCTTGTCCAACCCATAGTTTGTCCGAAAAGGAACCTCCAGGGGCACCAGGTAATGAAGGAACATAGGTATAGTTTCAGTCAGTAAAATTCTGACACGCCCTCGGGCTCTGCCTTAGAGCGAAAAAGTTATTGGATGATTTCCCACCTAAAAAAAGAATCTAAATAATTAAAATATCGTTTACGCTATTTATAAAAGTGTTGGCATCGTTATTATACAGCTTCCTGAAATTGTTTCTACTTAGAATACACGCACACTTTCATTTTTTATTCCACGAATTACTTGTGTAAATGCTGATATCTTAATTGTGCGATTTGTTTATTCAGGCAAAACCAATTATTTCTGCATAATCTGAGTAGAAATCGGATTTACATGGCAATTAACGCCTATTTATTTATGCTTTTTTGAGGAGATGTACCTTACGGTTCTTTCCCGACAAGCATAGGGGTGGACACCCTATTCCAGTTTTCTGGGTAATACGACTCGGCCCCTACGCTTGATATGATGTAGAGTTGCCGTACTAGCGCTCAACGGTTACTCATCAAACGTTGTGGGAGCAATCCTGCTAACATGAGTGCTGAGGGAGGGGAGGATGACCGGCACAAGTGCTGAGCCCTCCCCCATTTGACTTTGGACTCTCAGTTGTTGTGTTTCGTATGAGGCAATAGGGTCGAAGGGTGTTAAAGTGAAAGTAACTCGGCCCGTCTGTTACGATTTTACACTTAAAGTACAGAACTGATTTTGATATAATTAGAATCGGAGTAAGTTTATGTAAAGCTCAAGGAGGTCCTTGGACCCAAGGAGGCTTCGATTTCGTGTTTGCAATACAAACTAAGTTGAGTTTGTGCTTGTGTGAGTTGCTTTGTGCTTGTGCTACTTGTGAATACTAGACAACTGATAAACATACTTATATATTTATAAATACATATTTAGGTATTATAGATAAATTACACACAAACATTTGTCCTGGGTGGGAATCGAACCCAGACCTCCCGCATTGCATTCAGGGCCACTGACCACTAGACCAACAGGCCTGACAAAGTTATTATGTACCTAGGGTATTCACATTTGTAGCAGCAGTCTATATTTTCTGAATGGTAGAGTTTTTGCAGCAATCAGTGCCAGTTTAATAGCGCTGCACAGCACATGGGCAGCGTTTGAAAAGCTGCGCGGTATCTTCTCGTCCAATATACCACAGACTCTCAAGACGAAAGTCTATGACCAGTGCTTGTTGCCAGTCAGTCACATATGGCTCCTAAACGTGATCGCTTACATTACGTGTGCCTCATCAGAAGACTTAATGTCACCCAAAGGGCAATAGGGCAAAGGGAATCAGGAATGAGGATATCCGCAGGAGAACCAAGGTCATAGCACGTAGAATCGCCAAACTTAAGTGGCAATGGGCAGGGCACATTGCTCGCGAAACGGATGGCAGTTGTGACCGAAAGGTTCTGGAATGGCGACCACATACCGGAAGACGTAGTGTTGGAAGACCTCCTACAAGGTGGACCGATGACCTAGCAAGGGTTGCGGGTATCCGATGGATGCGAGACGCACAAAACCGTTCATTGTGGCGATACTTGGGGGAGGGCTATATCCATCATTGGCCGTCTATCGGCTGAAATGATGATGATGACGACAGCACATGAACTCACAATAATTGTGTTTGTGTTTTGATTAAATTATAATCTGTTAAAAAAAACAGTAACTACTAAAATCGGATAGCGATATACGCCTTGTGGTTGCTCAACTCACGTTTTCCTACACTTAAATCTAAATTACTTTGCAAGTATATAAAGTTGATGAAACTATAAATCGTTTCCACTTAGTAAGAATGAAGCAACTTATCATATGCATTTGCATGTGCGCGGTTATTGAACATGTGATTGCCTATAGATACGAAAATGAGACGAGAAATACAGTCTCTCAACAGCTACCGGAATTTAGACGGCAACAACCGGTATGTAATAAATGCATTTAATTACAAAATTGTTTAGTATTCATACATAATCCATTATAGACTGAATTTTTGCAAGGTCGCAGATTCACACACATGGTCACAGATTTTAATATATAATGATATTTATTTTGATTATTTAATATCGTATAAAATGTAGTCAATTTAGTTTCTGA